>OY804260.1:8234141-9603586 GCA_963680825.1 Meiosimyza decipiens
TCCGAACTGATGAGAATTAGTAAAATTATGTTCTTGTAACAGCAAATTTCCAAAGAGTTTAGAAAGACAAAGAAGCAAACTAATGGGTCTATATGAAGATGCTAAGGTAGTATCCATTATTTAGCAAGCTTTTGAACCAGTAAGTATACTTAGAGATTTTTTCCAATTAGAAGATTGTTTTCGATATGTCTCGCAGCTTCGCTTGGAGATATTCTTATTCCAAAAGTATATGTGTTTAGGGTTTGCTGGGGTATATATAGGCCACCAACAGCGATATTTGGTTGAAAAACTATGCTTAAATACTCTGCAAAGACGTTATCTTTATCTTCAAGGCTTCGAGCCTAGTACCCTTTAGGGTCCCTAATTGGTGGCTCTGGGTTAGCAAAGGTGTAAGAATATATTCGTTACTATCATTTTCACTTAAAAGTGACAGATTAAGATTCTTTACAGTCTGTTTGAGCATTATTTTGTTAGCTAGACATCATTGCTGATTAAATTTACTTTAATTATTTCTTTTTTACAAAAAAAGCCAAGCTAAATAAAAGAAAGTTAACAAAACAAAGTGTACTATTATTTAAAGAATAACCGATAACATTTAACTATTGGTTTCCTTTATGAATTGGGTCAGGAGATCAGTTCCATGACGAGACACCAGATGAGGAGTCGACGATCAGTTGACAGACTTTGCGGCAGTTGTTTTGTCGACTACGTATCCTGCAGCTAATCAGTGACGGATTTAGGCTTAGGCCCGTGAGGCCCGGGCCAAGGGCGGCAAAATTTTTGAAATGCCAAAATTTTAGAGGCGAATCAAAACAATTAATCCGCCCATTCTTTAAATTTAGTAGGATCATGTGTAGTTGAATCAGTAACAGAAGCAATCGACTTCAATTTTTATACTATATCACACATCGTTGGGAGATCTTGGTGCACTGAAATTTATTGTCAAAAACAGAGACAAGAAACCAGTTGCGCGATCTGAAGCTACAGGATTGCAACGAAAACTGCAGCATTTAGAAACAGCAATCCTAGTCATTGTTTGGAACAAAACTTGAGAACATTTTAATGCTGCTAGTGAAAAGTTTGAAGATTCTCAAGCTGATTTATCGTCCGTTGTTCAAATCTATAGATCTCTGGCTCTATTTCTTCAAGACATGAGAGATAGACAATTTTCTGAATATGAAGAAAAAGCCAAAGCGCTATCCGGAGTTCACGATTATTATCGTTATGAAAATCGTCGCAAAAAATCCAAGAAAATTCAGCCAGAAGAGTCATGGGTAAATGAAAGAACACCTGTTTCTGGACAAGAAAATTTTCGGACTAATGTTTATTACCCTATTCTAGACACTCTGAGTAAACAATTGGCCGGGCGTAAAAGTGCTTATGAAAAGCTCTACACAAGTTTAAATTTTTTTGATAATTTATCTGAAATTGAATGAATTGAAAAACCTGACCGATCAACTAGTCAGCAAGTATCCTGACGATTTGGAAGAGACTTAGGCGTTGAAAGTATTCATTTACATTGTCAACTCGAAGATTCCTTAGCAAATACAGAAGATGTACGTTCGGCACAAAAAATATGCAATGTATTGCTTTCACGGAGTCTTCGAGACGTTTATCCTAATGTGGACATTGCTTTCCGTATTTTTTTGAGTATTCCGGCTACGAATTGTCCAGGAGAAAGATATTTTTCTACTTTAAAATGGGTAAATGATTTGCGTGCAAGCATGGGCCAAGATAGACTTAATGCTCTTGCATTACTGTCCATTGAAGCTCAACTAGTCCAAGTTTCAAATTGATTAATATTAAAAAAAAATATTTAAAACTTATTTATTTGTAATGTTTATTAGTTATATTATCAAATTCTATTTACTTAAATAAAGATATTTATAGATAAAACTATTAAATTAAAATTAATGAAATTTATTTTTTAAAAAGGGCGGCACATGGAACGGGGCCTAGGGCGGCAGCAAGCATAAATCCGTCACTGAATACATACATGTTTATGAAGATAATGTTTTTTTAGCGTTTCGATAAAAATCAAGATGTTAATTCTGTTTTTACTGATGAAAAGCGTTTGTTGGAGCTCTGCTTAGGTCATCTCCATTTCTTTGATTGCAAGAAAATTGAATTGCTTCTCACAAAATATCGTAGAAGCAGAAGTACGAGTAAACGTAACAGTGTGCCATTATAATAATTGAGTTTAGCTACTATAGCTATTAGTATTTTTAGCTATTTGGCTTCAAGCTTTATATGAAGTTAAAAGTTTATATACATAAGTACACACCACCATTAAGCTACAAATTTAGTTATAGTTAGTTTTAACATAGTTGTTGTTGTTAGCTTGAGTTGACCCTTTTACAAGCTAATGTATTAGCTGTCATTTAGCATTTGAAGAGAATATTACATTTTAAAATCAAGTTGACAGTTGACCCAAAATCTTTCCAATTATTTCAGAATTCATATGGTTCTTCACTCCATGACTAAAAGAATGATGACAAAGCTGTTTATTTCTTAATCAAGTTTTAACATTTTAATATCAATTTCTGTCCACGCCACGATCCGCGTTTAAGGAAGATTGCTATTTTTTTTGCAAATAAAAACTTATTAAAATTTATTTTTGAGCTCATATTTTATTTAATTAACAAATCTTCTACATTTCTACATAGTTAGCATATGAAGTTCTATAAAAATTATTTTTCTAATAAATCATTTGATGTGCATTATATAGAAAACAACAAAGTCGACTCTTCAAATTTCAGACCCAAAAATCAATTGCTTTGTATCAGCTATTTACATTATAGTTTCTTCACGCTCAAGCTCCAGAGTACGCTGATATAGGAAAAGTTAGTTCGCGCAGCCTGAAAATAAATCCAATTTTCTTAAAACATTTTTCCACTGCTAACACTTAGTACGTCACCCATAAAAACAATTTCCAGTTTACGGTGAAAAAATATCCTGAAAGCTGGCAGTATTTTTGTGCCCTTGCTATAATTATCATGAGAGATTTCTGATCGCGTATTTTAATGGAATGCCATGAAAAACTTTCGTATATAAAGTCGGATATATGCTGACTCTGAAAAATTACATAATATCAATCTTCACAATTTTACCAATTTATAAAGTGATTAAGTAATATTCTTTAACTCACCTCATCCTGTATCCTTTGCCCACCATAACAGTATATGGTTAATTGTGCCGCAGCACAGATTAAAAAAGCTATCAAAAATGGTAGATGTTCCAACTTCGTGCCATCCCAATGGCCAAGTTGATAGGCTATAAGACTAAATACTATGCAATCCTTTAAGACTTCGGCAAAAATTATCATGCGAAAAAGATTATTAATTTCATCAGCAATGCTGATAATTTTTTGATGACGTCGTATACAACGAATTAAGGCATAATCCATTTCACAATCTTGATGATTTAATGCCACTTTTCTGAGCTTTAGTTTCAAAACACGAAATTGTGCTGCTGTGTTAAGGATTAACCAGGAGTAAAGCGTATCAATTACTACCACTGCTTGTGTTGTAAAACAAACACATCCGACAAGAAAGCAATAAGTAATGAAATAGTTTGTGGGCTGATATTGGTCGAAAGGGTAGCTGTAATGGAATTATTATTACTTCTGTATACTTATGTAAAACGAAAATATTAATAATATAATATCTACCTTGTCTGAAGTATATGGAATAAATACAATTCCTCGGTATTGACATACACATAAAGTGTTATAAATATTGGTATAACTAGAACCAAAACGCCCGTAGCTAAGCTCGTAATATAGAAGCACAGACTAAACATGTAATCTTTAGCGTTTTCCTCAGCTATAATTGGCAGCTCCTCGGTATTAGCTATGAACAATGCATATGTTTCAAGTATATTTCAATTTCCAAAAATTTCTAAAAAATCTCACCCTCAATTGTCAATATCCAAATGTTATGCAATAACTTAGCCACTTCCTTGCGTCTTTTTATAGTTATTAAAAATTTGATAAGACATATGAAAATTTGCAAAGTTGGAGCCAATCCTGACAAAAATTTGTTGATATCATCCCTATTTTCCCAACTATATTTACTCATCGCCAAAAGTATTATAATTTTGCATGCAAAGGCTATGCAAAAAATATACTGTCTACGTATTTTCCATTCAACTGAAGTTACATCGATGCCTAGGCAACCAAATGCAATCCGTTGAATGAAAAAAAAATTTTTTATACCCAACACCGATTCTAACATAGATATTGCTGCTTTAATATCGCCGTTAAACTTAAATCAATTCATTCCTTATTGTGGTATTTATAGACAACTTCCTGCGGCACTTTTTGCACACTACATTATGGTCATTGGATTGTTAAGCTGACTAGGTGTAAACGTTTCATTTTCTAAACGCTATTTTCAAAACGCTCTCGAAACTCCTATTTTGTATTGTGTTTAAAAATATAACTACCCAATGTGCACAAATCGGATGCGGATCCGTAACGGATCCGAAACGGACCTCATATGCGGATCCATTCAGGATTCCGTTTCGGATTCGTTTTTGTATGAAATTCCGATCGAAAAACTGGAATCCGGCTTGTCGGATCCAAAACGGACGTCATATACAGATCCTCTCGAAAAAACGGAATCCGCTTTGTCGGATCCGTAACATATCCGAAACGGAAGTCAAATACGGTTCCGTTCTGGACTCCGTTTCGGATTCGTTTTTGTATGAATTTCCTCTCGGAAAAACGGTATCCGCTTTGTCGGATCCGTAACAGATCCCAAACGAATGTCATATAGGATCCGTTCCGGATTCCGTTTCGAATCCATTTCGGTTTCGTTGTCGTACGAAATTCCTCTCTAAAAAACGGAATCCGCTTTGTCGGATCCGGAACGTATCCGAAACGGACGTCATATACGCATCCGTAACGGATTCGTTTTTTTTAATAAAACGGATTCAATCCGGACTCATTTTTTATTATTAACATAAAAGGCAGTTTTCAAGATATTTTCAATAAACAAATACAGTTCTCTACCTCAATTTTGTGTTTTAAATAACTTTAAGCTGAAAAAATAAAAAAAAAATTAAAAAAAATTTGCCGTTGCCGGGGCTTAACAACATCAGCCAACATATTACTATTTTTTTGCTGGCTAAAAGAATATCAATTGAATAATTATCAATTGATAACTGCTCAAAATGAATCTTCAATTTTTCATTTTGATGGAAAAGTAATTAAATTTTAGTATGTCAGAAAAATAATGAAAGTAGCTGAGTTGGTTAAGATGAGCATCTTTGAACAGTACATCTTTGATCGGTGACAGGTGAAACAAAATTAAATTCTTTAAAGTTTTTCATTGGGAACTTTTAAGGAAAACAGAAATACCTCAATGTAGGAAGTGTCACAGCTTCTTTCACAGTGCCTCAAATTGTTTTTTACCACCCAGATGTGTTAAATGCAGCGAAGCACACGAAATTGGAAAATGTGCTTTAAATTCGGTACCTGAAAATGAAAGAGAAAAAATATTTTGCGTTTAATGCAATAAATATTGTCATCCAGCATCTAACAAGGGCTGCGAAAAATACAAGGAGCTACAGCAGAAGATCCGTGCCAAAAAACAATTACTAGTTCAATCTAGAACATATAAACCATCTTTCAATGTAACTCCTAATATGAGCTATGCGCGTGATTTACAAAACAGTATTCCACAGAATGAAACCAACAATAACCCAATGCATCTTGCATTAAAAGAACTAAATAACTCTGTACAAAATTTGTCAAATCAAATTATAAATTTGCAGAAACAACTGCAGGTACAAATATCTAGAATCGATACTATTTTTTCGATATTAGAAGCCTAATAATTTGAAATGACAGAAGCAATTGTAAAAAATCTTAATAAAATTGAAATTAATGTTAATTCCCTTATAAGATTAAGCAGAAGGTATGACTTAAGCAATTTTATAGACAAATATGATCCAGATATAGTTTTGCTCAATGAAACAAGGCTAAATGTTAAACATAAGGTTAGCTTTAAAAATTATGATTTAATACGCAAAGACAGAAAGGATTCCATTATGGGCGGTGGGACTGCAATCTTAATAAAAAATTATATTAAGCATAAAGTGTATACCAATAATGTAATTAGTTCATTTAAATGCTTGGACGCGTGTATTATAAAAATATCCTTGCTACCAAAAAAAACTTTATTTGTAATATCGGTTTACTATCCATCTGGCAATAACAATACTCATTTTAAAACTGAATTATTCAGCTTTTTCAAGTCTTGAACTTACAGGATCACAATCATTTCTATATAATTCCAGGGGACCTGAACTCTAAACATATTAACTCGGGTAAAACCTTAAATAATACAAAGGGAAATTTGCTTGTGGGTTGGATATCACTAACCTTTCGATGTAGCTTATATGCGTCTGACTCACCTTCATACCCTCGTTGTGACTCATATTTAGATCAGTGTATAGCTGACTCACGTTTATCGATACGCAAAGAAAATAACACAATAAATTGCCTAAGAACCCTTGACTATGACAGTGACCATAACGCACTACAAATTATAGTCTTAAAAGAAGATAATGATAATCCACTAAATTTTTTCAAAGATCTACCTGATTTGCAATATAATTATAAAAAAATTATTGGAAAAAGTTTCAAAGTATTATTTTAAATGAATTTAACAATAATGAAGTAGTCCCTAACGATAAGAATCTCACAAATTCCGAAATAGATTTTTCTTTATGGAATTTAAATAACTTAATAACTACTGCAATAGAAAAATCAGTACCAAAATTTAAAAATTATGATTCGTCCAGTAAGTTTTCAAGACCTATTATTAAAAGATTACAATTAGAAAAAAGCAAACTCTTGACTATTATCAAAAAACATAATAGACTGGAACATATTATATCTCTCTCAGAACTTAATTTTATTAAAACACAACTTAAGTTAACTAAAACACTCATTGCTGATAACTTTACTTTAGCTGTAAACAAGCACTTCTAGGAAAAACTTGCAAACCTTGATCACGAAAATGCATCAGATATGTTTAGTGAAATCAAAAAACAATTTAAACCGTCAAAAACTGTAAGCATTGATGAAATTAAAATTCCACAAACGGAACAAATTATGCTAAGAAAGGCGGAAATTAACGCTACTGAATTAGAGATAAAAAACAATAGTAACAAACTTATAATAAAAGATCAACACCAAATATTAAGTGTAATTGGTGCTTATTTGGAATCAATTCACTCCTTTAACCCTCTCATGCCCAAATTAAAATGGCCGGGTCTAAAATTTTTTTGAGACCGGATATGTGTTAGTCTTGACTCATATATGAATTGACAAAAATTTCAAAGTCCTTGGTGTCCTGGTTCGTTAGTTACAGGATGTTGCCTATAGGCAACATTGGGCAGTTGTGGTAAATTTTAAAAAACAAGTTAATTATATTTTTAATGCATTTTTATTGAAATTTAAGTATGAAATGACACAAAACAATTTTTTTGTATTTGCTACACTTAGAGCGCGGATAACCAGTTTGGCATAGCCTGCATCGGTTTTTTGCTCCCCATTCTACCCAGTGGCCAAGATTATCAAATCGTATGGATTTTGCAGGTTCTGCAACATATGCACATTCTTTTAAATGAGCTTTTTTCGGAGGCCGTAGAAAAAGCTGGTGATAATGGAGCCGATGGTAAGGAATTTGGTGATGAAGGACTTGACTCCATTGTTGAAAGGAGAGATCCCTCTTTTCCCTTGGTAAAACTGCGGTTTGTGTTGCGTTCAAAAGCTCGTTAGCAATATCCAACTGAAATTTTATTAGTGGCATATGCTTCACTTCGCCGTTTGTATATTTTAGGTCTCTGCGATACAACAGCCAACTATTGACCACGGAGGAATTTATACACCAGTATACTATGCGCATATACCATTTTTTGAGCGGTGGGAGATTTTGTATAATTTCAGTAGCATGTCAGCTAGATCAACCCCTCCCATATGCTTGTTATAGCATTCAACTATACCTAGACGAGGTATATTTATAAACTTCTTTTCGTTATTGAATTTTTTTTTTGAATTTCTGAATGTGTTAGACCTCTTTTACGCATCTTAATATGTATGTATATACGTAAGAAAATGTACATTGTTTGAAATTCCCACAATTGACCAATGTTGCCTATAGGCAACAGCATTTTTACAAAAATATTATGAACAAACTAAACACTTTTCGCATTATTTTTTTTTTCGAATTACACTCTTACCTTTATTTATTTGTACTGTCAACTTAATTTTACAATAAAACAATTAATCAAATGTTTTTAGACACTTTTTTCATAAACACTTTTTTCGCGAAACGATTTTCACAATTTCACTCTACGGAGATCGGCTACTGAATGAACACTTGCACATCAAAGAAGGCTACATAATGCAAAAAACTGAAATTCAAAAAAATAAAAATAACGGGACTTAGAAGCTCATAAGTAAAGGGTGTTTTTTTTAGAGGTTTGTTTTTTGAATAGAGATAAAACTGACATTTTATGGTCAAATCTGGCAACTCTAATGTCATTTATGTTCAGTTTGGTTTGCCATTTCATCATGCATAGGTTGACAAAAGAACAACGCTTGCAAATCGTGCAAATTTATTTCGAAAATAATGGTTCAGTTCGCGAAGCTTACCGCAAGCTCCGTCCATTTTATGGTCGACATAATCGTCCATCAGAGCAATTAATTCGGTTAACCATGGATCGTTTTCGCACTACGTTTACTCTATGTGATAATACGCATCCGCAGAGACGTCGAACAGTGCGCACCGAAGAAACAATTGCCGCTGTAGAGCAAAATGTTGAAGAGGACCCGAATGAATCGATTCGCCACCGTGCACAGCAATTGGAGCTTTGTCCATCAACTTTATGGAAGATTTTGCGCAAAGATCTTGGCTTGCGACCTTACAAGATCCAGCTTGTGCAAGAATTAAAGCCGCGAGACCATGCAATGCGTCGTGATTTTGGTGTATGGGCCGAAAATGAGATTGATCTCGATGCTGATTTTCATCGCAAAATTTTGTTCAGTGATGAGGCTCATTTTTGGTTGAATGGCTACGTCAACAAGCAAAATTGCCGCATTTGGAGTGAAGAGAATCCACATGAGACCCTTGAGACGCCATTACATCCACAAAAACTGACTGTTTGGTGTGCTCTATGGGCTGGTGGAGTCATTGGGCCATACTTCTTCCGAAATAATGCTGGAGAGTTAGTTACCGTTAATGGAGACCGGTATAGAGCCATGATAACCGACTATTTTGTTCCCGAATTGGATGGCATGAATGTGGATGAGTTGTGGTTCCAACAAGACGGCGCAACATGCCACACAGCGCACGTCACAATCGATTTATTGAAGGAAACATTCGATGAGCGCATAATTTCGCGGAATGGACCTGTCAATTGGCCACCAAGATCGTGTGATTTGACACCATTGGATTATTTTCTTTGGGGATATGTGAAGTCGCTCGTCTACGCCAACAAACCAGAAACGTTAGGGGACTTGGAAGTCAACATTCGTGGCGTTATTGCCGACATACGGCCCCATATGCTCGAAAAAGTGGTTCAAAATTGGACCTGTAGAATTGGCTTTATTCGAGCCAGCCGCGGCGGCCACATGCCCGAAATCATATTTAAACATTAATGGCATAAAATTATTCTTCCAATAAAGTCAAATTGATGGACATTAAAACGATTTTCTTGTGTTTTATTTCAATTCGAAGCTCTATACCTCTAAAAAAAAACCCTTTATAATGCCTATAGGCAACATTGGGCATGAGAGGGTTAAAGAAATCGATCTTGAAAATAGATTACATTTTGAGGTTGAGGATTGCTTCTCCAGGAAATAAAAACACGGTATGAGGCTAGGCAATCAACTCTCACAATATTCAACGAAAACAACAGGGCAAATGATTAAAATGAACCCTCAGTTGGGGATTAGTTTGTAACAAAGGATTCCGTCTTTTGTATTTTTAATAATTTGAGAAAAAAAATGTCTTTTGGAGTCGATAACATTCCAACTATAACTTTAAGAAACCTTCCAGAGGCTATAGTCCTTGAGTACTCTCCTCTTTTCAATAATATGCTTAACAATTCTTACTTTCCAAGTTCATGGAATGTGGCAAAAGTCGTAATTTTGCCTAAAAAAGGCAAGGATACCACTAATCTGAGAAACCTCCGTCCTACAAGTTTAGTGCCAAATATTAGTTAAGTTTTGGAAATTTGCGTAAATAATAATATACTTAAGTTTTGCGAAAGAAAAAAGTTAATAAACAATAAACAATTTGGATTTAAATTCAAGCACTCAACAATTTACGCAATTCATTTGCTGGTTTCAAACATATACTGGAATTTAAGTAAATCCTTATATACAGGCGCTTGTCTAATAGATTTTGAAAAGGCTTTTGATAGCATTTGGATCCCTGGCTTAATATATAAACTTTTAAAATACAGAGATCCCTTACATTTAATTATGCTAACACATAATATGTTAAGTAACAAATGTTTTGTGGTCTGTAATAAAAGCCAAATTAATACAAAAGAGTTTCAAATTGTGAATGGCCTACAACAAGGTACAGTGAACTCTCCAATTTTATTTAATTTCTTCATATATGATTTACTAAATAACATTGAAAATATAATTGGTTTCGCGGATGACAATATTATATATCAGGCGGACAGTAAAATTTAAAAAATTAATAAAGAATTGCAATTGAGTTTCAACATTGTTGAAAAATAGGCTATTGATTGGAAAATAAAAATAAATATAAACAAATGCGAAACTATACTTTTCCGTCCTCCCGTAGCAAAATGCAACTCTAATATTAGAAATAATTGGAAAAACTTTGGAATAAAAGCTAATGGCAATATAGTTATACCAAATAAACATACAGTCAAATATTTAGGTGTTTACTCAGACAAATTTTTGTATTTTCATAAACACATTAACTCAATGATAGCAAAGGCAAGAAAAGCTCTTTTTCTTTACAAAAAGCATTTTTTTTTAAAACATATTAAGCCAAGAGTTAAGATCATATTGTACCAATCGTTAATACGTCCTATCTTAACATATGGCTGTCAAATTTGGTTTAATGTTTCTCCTACTTACATGGAAAAAATTCGAATTCTTGAAAGAAAAATACTTAGAGCATGTACATCTCTCTACGGATCTCCAAATAGTGGCTATATGAAATATGTCTTCAACAAAAAACTGTATAGCACATCAAAAATAAGTAGAATCGACAATTTTATAATACATTTAATTAGAAAACACATAGTGAAGTGCACCTTATGTGAAGATAACAATTTAATTTTAGCCCCGCATTACCAAGTCAAGATTATATTCAAAATTCCTTACTAAATGGATTTGTGCCTCCTGAAGCATTTTTATACCTGGATAGTAATGGATATATCCAAAATGAAATCGGCGTTCCTATATTTTACCACATATATAGACGAGCTAATAATAAAACTGTACTGAGTAAGCAACTTTCAATAGACAATCGTAGATTTGACATTAGCATTTATTCAGAAGATAAAAATGTTAGCGCAATCTTAAAGAAAAAAAAGTAGGTGGCTCAATGAATAAACTCAAGTTTATAACTTCTTCTTTTACCCTTTAACTATTGTATTTTATCTTTCATTATTTATCGGTCTGAAGTTTATAACTTATTTATTTGTAATGTTTATTATCTATATTAAAAAATTCTATTTCCATAAAATATTTGATCAAAATTAATGAAATTTATTTTTTAAAAAGGGCGGCACATCGAACGGGGCTTAGGGCGGCAGCAAGCCTAAATCCGTCACTGCAGCTAATGCTGACATATCAAAATAAGAAATGTATTTCTAAGCCACTCTACCATTGTGTTTGCCTTTTTGAAAATTGCGAAGTTAACACTTGACCCCAGTTTGTCTAACACCATAATGGGTTTGATGTACTGCGCAGGAAAGTTTCACAGTATCTCATATAAATACAACAACCACAAGGGAATTGATTTGAGTTTAACTGAGTTTTAACAGCAACAACATGCTAGAATCGGTGTCGGGTATTAAACATTTTTTTTCCGTTCAAAAATTTATATTTCATTGTGTTAGCATTGATGTGACTTCAGTTGAATGCAAAATACGCAGACCGTTTTTCATTTGGTTAACCTTTATTTGCAATATTACATTTCTTGTAGCCATAGGAAAATATTGTTGGGAAAATAGAGATGATACTAGCAAATTTTTGTCAGCATTAGCTCCACTTTTGCAAGACTTCATATGTCATAATAAGTTTTTAATAATTCTAAGGAAGCGCAAAGATATGGGCAAGCTACTGCATAAATTTTGGATATTGACAATTGAAGGTAAGATTTTTCGGATATTAGAAAATACATGAAATATACATAAGTAATTTTTGTAGCCAATAGCGAGGAGATGCTAATTATAGCTGAGGAAAATGCAAAAGATTTCAATTTTTGTTTGTGCTACCATATCTCAATTTTAGCTTTGGCTGTAACAACCATAGCTATCCCAATACTTATAGCAATTGTTTTGTTTGCCAAAACCGAGCAATTACAGTTTTTCCATATTCTACGGACAAGGTATTTATTGCTCTATTAATATCAACGTTGTACAAAGCAGGTCAACATAATGATTTTTCGATTTAAGCTACCCGTTCGATCAAAATCAGCCCATTAATTACATCGTTACTTACTGCTTTCTTGTCGGAGCTGGATACTTTGGAATGCATGCGATACTTGGCCCTGATACACTTTACTCCTGGCTAATCTTTAACACAGTAGCACAATTTCGTGTTTTAAAACTACAGCTCAAGAAAGTGGCAGTAAACCATCAAGATTGTGAAATGAACTATGCCTTAATCCGTTGTATACGACGTCATCAAAAAATTCTCAGCCTTGCTGATGAAATTAATGATTTTTTTCGCATGATAATTTTTGCCGAAGTATTAAAAGACTGTACGCTGTTTAGCTTTATGGCCTATCAACTTGGTCATTGGGATGGCATGAAGTTAGAATACTTAGCATTTTTGACATCTTTTTTAATTTCTGCATCGGCACAATTAACTATTTACTGCTATGGTGGGCAAAGGATACAGGATGAGGTAAGTTAAAGAATATTTATAGGTCACTTATCAAAATGCTGATACGATTCAGTGTGCCCAAAAAATAATCTTTTTTCACATATTTTTTCATTTAACAAAGTTTTCTTAAGGTAACTTCATAAACAAAGGCTTTGTGCCTTTGAGAAGATAATCCGATCTGATAAGATATAAAATTGACATTGGACTTCAACTAATCGTTTGGGAATTTTTGGAATAAATGATTTCCTATAATTATTTAACTACATATATGCACCTTTTGATTATTTGAAAGAAAAAATCGCCATATAACAAAGCTCCAAAGAGTTCAAATCGTTTGCAAAAACTTATGAGTCATAATCAGCGATATCATTTTCGGTACATTTGCGTCCTGAAAAATCGTCGTCAGTTCAGCCAACAAGATTTCAGTACACTTGGCGTATTTTTAGTACATTTGACGAATGTTTTTTTTTATAATAGTAACCTTTTTTTAGAGAATTAAAGTAAAATGTTTCAAGATGGGGACCTTTTTTGTTTTTTAGTTATTTGAACATTTTTAGAAAAATTCTCTTAGTGTTGGTAAAATTGTGTGTTCAGACATTTTGTCCTCTAAAACGTACAATTTAAGTCTCGAATCATTACATTTTCACACAACCATCAACGGTCACAATTATGTACGTATGTATGTATGTACATCAGAGATGTGCGCGAATGCATTCATGCACAGTTGTGAAACACTCACATAAAACGAATTGTGAATCAACACTAAATCCTGAACCAAAATAGACGAGACGAGACGTACGAGCAAATTCGAGTATACGAGCAAATTTGTATATAAATCAATGTTTATAACCAAAAAGAACGTACGTAACTGAACGAAACACTTTTACGAGACGTCTTAAGCCTTAACCAAAATAAACGGAACGAGACGAGAGCAACTAACCGAAAGCTTGCACTTCTTTCGTCTACTTTAACACTGAACCCAAAATACTACGTAAGCTTAGTGCCGGACAAACAGCTTATGACGAGTAGTGACGGTTTGAAGTTCGGTTCTTACGGAACAACTCTTCTCGTCAAAATGACTAAAACTAACTGAATCAAAGCTACAATGTACATTAAGGTGGTTCTTATTTGGATTTTTTGTGAAAATAAAATGCGACGCCCACTCAAATGGTTCGAAACAGGATAAAAAAATTTAAGGCTTTTTTTAAAATTTTTTATTCTTAAACCTTTCTGACCCTATTTCAATGTGATATTTAGCCTAAGCCGTCACTTCTAGTTAGTGACGCATATTATAAAATAATTACGAATGTAAACAAAGTAGCTTTTACGAAAATGTTTTAAATTCGATAAATGTCGTATTAGCGGATAGCGGATATAACTATATATCTCGTATGCCGGTGTACCTTGGCACGTCTCATAGTTTTCTTCAGAATTTTTGACATATAATTCGGTTAAAATCTGATTTGAATTCCTTAAGGTCTTGATGTGTGAGGACATGTTTTCAAATTTGAAACGGTCTTGACCACCAACAAAAAATTAACTGTTCATGAGTAATGTATTTAAGAAACTATGAATAAAATATTTTTTTTTCAAAATTTGCGAACAAATAATTAAAGTCCAATTCATCCTCTTTTATTTGCCAAAGTTTCATTCAAATCGGCTTATTGCCTCAACAAACCTTTATTCAAAAATAGCAAACTTGTAGATAATTTTTTTTGGTCACGTGTGACCAATTCATGATTGCCATTTTACTTTTAAATTAACACGTTTTCTGACTCACTTATAATGTAATTTAATTTTTTAGAGCCAGCATCTATGCGACTTTATATATGACATTTTTTCATGGCATTCCATTACAAAACGTGACAAGAAATCACTGATGATAATTATTGCGAGGGCACAAAAATGTTGCCAGCTTTCAGGATATTTTTTCACCGTGAATTGGGAATTGTTTTTATGGGTGATACACGAGGCTTAAGTTGCAAATAATTTGAATAATATTTTCTTTTATTTTAGGTTGTCCGAACTAACTATTCCTATATCAGCTTACTCTGGAGCATTGACAATAAGAAATCTATCTAGAAATGGAAACAAATATTGCACTATTCACAGTATTTTTATGTGTTTTAAAGTAGCAAAAGTTAAAAATAGAAGTAGATTGTATCGAGTTTTCAAATAACCACCAAAATATATGTGAAAATGTTGGCTATTGGTTGAAAGTAAAAAGAAAATGACGGTGATGTTATATATTAATATATTTATGTAGGCAAAGTCTAAGCTTAACTTATTGTAGAGAAGTTCGACTTGCTAAAAAGTTGAGTAACACTCTTAATTTTTAAGATAATTAAAAAGCTTTTGTTGAATTTTATTAATAATTTCACATAATTTTCATGTTCATGAGATATTTTTGCTTTGTAGACACAAAAAATAAATAGTTTAATTCAATAAAGCGTTGGTTATTAAAATTTTTTTCAAGAGAAACTCTCAGTGTTTTAAGTGTTTTACTACTTTCAGACAATTCAGCTATAGAACATATATTCAACGACTACTTAACTTCGAATGTGTTGTCATATATGCTTCAAGGATACCTTAATTCTCAAAGTTGCTCCAGCAGCTTTGTTATTAAGGAATATGTGTTTACAGTAGTGCATAGTTCTTGCTTTGACAGTATGTCTTAATTGGAACTATAAGAACTCATTAGGTCTCTCAATGGATCCAGCTCGTATGGAATAGATGGAATATTGAATCATTTATTGAAAAGTATTGCTTTTTATACTACATACATTTATTTTGAGTCAAAATATCTACTCTGGAACTTTTCGTGAAGAGATTAAATATGTGATTGTTATACACTTACAAATAAAGGGACCGAAAATAATAGAGTAATTAATGACCTTGATCTTCTCTCTACAAGCTCCAAAGTTTTTGAAAATGCTGTCAAACAAAGTGTTTTAAATTTTTTTCTTTGAAATAAATTTTTGTGTCTGATGCAGTATGGATTCAGCCAGAGTATGTTTACTGAAGATGTCCTGGTTTACTTTTGCTCTACTATTTATAAAGGACTTGATAGTAAAAATGTCTGTGTTGATATCAATTAAGGGTTTGATATGGTTAACCATAGTTTGTTTCTAGAGAAAATAAATAATGATATATTAAGGTGATTTATTTTTGGTTGGTTCAAATGCTACTTAGAAAATCGTTCACAAATATAAAAAATTGCAGAGCGTCTAGGTAATTCCATTTGCATTAACTTCGGTTTTCTCAAGGATCTGTGGTTCTTGAACAAATTGTATTTTTAATTTATAATAATTTCATCTTTAAACAAAAGGTGTTTAAATAAGGATCTGAGTGTATTAAGGAATTGGTCCGTAGTGCATGACATATCATTTAATTTAATAGTAATAATGATTTTACAATAGTTTATTCAAATGAAGCCTAGGTATTATGACATTAATAATTCATCTGCTATAATTGTTCTTCTATTGAAACAGTACGCAATTTTTAGTATGAAGGTGTCATAATCTTCGAAAATATGACGTGGTCGGAGCACATTCAACACTTGAAGACGTACTTTCGATCGACGTTACGTAGCTTTTACCCACTTAGGAAATTATATTCAATTCAAGTATATTTTCAGGGAGGAGAGAGGTTCAAACCCCCATAGAGAGTCTTAGGGCAGAAGTTCTTATCGATAGTATTTCTCACCTAAACAAAAATTCACTTTTTATGAAAAAATTAAAAATTCTATGAAAATATTAAAAACTCACTCACATATAAATAAGTATACGAGTAAAAGGTATATCATATATAAACAGGTACACAACGTATCAGAAATAATACGCTTAAAAGTTTACTGATGTACTTATCTGCTTTTCAAATGATATCCATTTTGTTGAGAGCAGTTGAGAGTTTCGCAGTTTATAATAATTTATAGAAAATTCATCCGATATTTCATAAATCAGATTCAAGCAAAAATTTTCGTTAAAATATCCTCTTTTTTCATTAAAAAACCTTATTTTAGAAGAAACCTTAGAATATTCGAAGCGTTGCTAAGGTAAACTTGCTCCATAATTTCTCACAACTAAATACCTTCAGAAACTTTTTTTGCCCTTGTTGCTAAAGTTTAATAAGCTCTTATCTGTTCGTGAAGAAATGCTGCGACAACAGCAACAAATGAAAGCTCCTCTTCAATGCTGCGCCGTTCAAAACCAACAATGTCTGAAGGTCAGCTGAACGGTTAAGTTTCAATTACTATACATCGCGATGCCGAAATCAATGTACCTAGAGTTTTGGATGAGTTTTTTCAGTCATTCTCAGAATAATGATAATGATAACTAATTATCGCAAAATAACTAAGGCCGTGTGTAGATGAACGGGTCTCTAGGTTGAACATGTGGCGTGCGCCCTACCAGGAGTGGTTTTTTGGCAAAAATATGCAAAGAAATTATGTTTATAAGTTTCTCCCACACAAGAATTAAACTTCTACGATTATATGAATAAAAATATTTCTGTAATGTAAAATTTTGAAACAAGTTGAAAGAGATTGAAACAGTTGAACAAGGTTGATAAATTCGATAATATAAGTAAATACATTGAAATATACTGATAAAGTTGATAAAATTATGAAAATGTTGAATTGGGTTGAATAAGTTGAAAAACATAGGAAGCAACGAAACAGTTGAAGGAGGTTGAATAAATCGAAAAAAATGAAATATATTGAACAAGTTGAAAAATTTGAAAATTTCGGAAGTATTTACAAAATATAATGAAAAGAGTTTAAAAGCCGAAAAAAGTTCAAAATGTTAAAATAACGAAAATATGGAATATAATGAAAAATGTCGAAAAAGTTTAACAATAATTGAAACAGTTGAAAAACACTGTTAACATTGATAAAATATGGAAAATATTGGAAAAAGTTGATTAAATACTCGATAAAAGTTAAAACTGCTTGGAAAATTCAAGATGACAGTTTGAAAAATCTTGGTAAATTCAATGCAGTTGAAAGAGGCTAAAAAAGTTAAAAGGAAAAAGAATATTACTGAAAACAGAAACACGACAGCAACCAAAAAAATATTATAAAACGTCAAAACATGGCACGCTTACAACCTTCTGTTAACATGAGAGATGTCACGCCCACTGACGCAATCCCATCGAATTCCATATATTATCAAAACATATGGTAACCAACGTCTTTACACCAAATTTCTTAAAAAATTATTTTCATAGCACACTTTTTCATTAGAATTTTTTTTGGTTGTGTGGGAGGTTCTACGCCTATCAATGCAATTCCGTTGAACTTCAGTTGATTTCAAAGTTTCTCTTTGTACACGTAAAGCTAAAAGTTTCGTTCAATTCATTTGGACCTATTTGTATTTATTGGTCAACTACTAGCTTTCCTTTATTTATATGACAAGGCGACAAGGCCAACTGCGACATATTTGGCTTATTATTAGGGTCGAAAAGGGAAGTGATAATCTTCAACTAAGAACATTTTGAAAGATTCCAGCACTATGGGCTTAGTGCCCACGGATGTCCAAAAATTGCCAAAATACATTTTTTTGAGAGTTTCAGCCCTCGTTTTTTTTAAGACTTTACGTGATGAACAACTTTTGACCCCAACGTACAAAAATCTGTTGAAACACATTTTCACTTCCCATAAGCATAACCCTTGCATCCGAGTGTTATTGCAAAGTAATAAATACTTATCAAATAATAGTAATTCAATTAAAAATCGATAATTAAAAAAAAGTCAATTGGAAATGGAAAAACCTACAATCGGTTTGTCTGACAAAAAATGTTCTGCTTATTTCAGTTATTTTCATGATTTGAAGCCTAGTACTTTGCCTATGAAACTCATAAAATTTATCAAATTGTTTCCTTTCTAACCAGAGTCACGACATCAAGGTGATGGGATGTTACTGTTTTTCACTTAGTTTTTTCGAAGGGCCTAAAAGATTGAGATAACTAGCCTGATATCAATTTTGGGACAAATATTTAGGCGGCAAAGTATCCAGCAGCCAATTTTCAAATATCTCAAATTCATAGGCCAAAACAGATAAGCTTTTCATGAACTGTCTCTTTACCGCTTTGAAAATATTGAAGTCAAGGTCTACCCCAAGATGGCTCAACGTCACAAGAGCCATGATGTAGTGTGCAGGAAAGTATTACAGTTTGTAATTTAAATACTATAATCAGAATGAAATCGATTTGAGTTTAACTGAGTTTTAACAGCATAAGCAAGCTAGAATCTAGTTATCGGGTTATCATTCAAAGGATTCCATTCCGTTGCCTAAGCATTGATGTGACTTCAGTTGAATGCAAAATACGCAAACCGTTTTTCATTTGCATAAACTTAGTATGCAACATTATTATACTTTTAACCCTGAGTAATAGTTGGGAAAGTATAGTTGGGAAAATAGTGATGAAAGCAACAAATTACTGTCTGCATTAACTCCAATTTCGCAAGGTGCCACATGTGTTATTGAATTTTTAATAATTCTAAGGAAACGCAAAGATATCAGCAAGTTACTGCATAGTATTTGGATATTGACAATTGAGGGTGAGAGTTTTTGAAAATTGAAAAATACTGGTTATATATGCATTTTTTCCAGCCAAAACCGAGGAGTTGATGAGGAAATCACAAAAGATTTCTTGTATGGTCTGTGCTACTATACCTCTATTTTAGCTGCGATCGTAATGGTCCTAATCACACCAATACCTATAGTAATTTTTATGTATGTCGAAGCAGCTATTTCATAAACAAATGTACTAAAAACCAGGTAGATATTGGTCCATTGATATTTGAGTTTAATGAAAAACTAATCATCATAATTTTCCATTTAAGCTACCATTTTGACCAAAATCAGCCCACAAATTATTTCGTTACTGATTGCATTCTTGTTGGATGTGTTTATTTACTCTTGGTTTATCTCTAACAGAGTAGCACAATTTCGTCACTTGAGCTCAGGAAAATGGCATTAAATCATCAAGATTGTGAAATGGATTATGCCTTAAGTCGTTGTATTCAAGAAATTATCAGCGGATAGTATTTACGGTTTTAGATAATTTCGGCTGAGGTGAGTTAAAGAATATTAATAGGTCACTTAGCAAAATGTTGAATGTTCGGTTCTGTTTGACCAAAACCTTTTTCTTTTGACATACTTTTTTATTTATCAAAGTTATTGCAAAACTTATTTTAAGGTAACTTTAGCAAGCAAAAGCTTCAAAAAATTTCAACGGCGTTAAGTCGTATGATCTGGATAGCCAATTATGTTGCTTTTTAAGCTGTATGGTATGTGATAACATCTTGTTGAAACCATATCTCGTCCAAACCCATGTCTGGCAATTTAGGCATATAGAAACTGCATAATCATGCTCCGATTGCGAACACAAGGTCTGGTCAAAAACTGGTCTTTTTAGAGTCCCGAGCCTCCTTTAAAAAAAGGGTACCTTAGTACGGGGATCCATTTTCTGGTTCTTCCCAAGATGCCAAGTCTCCCTTACTGAAGTTCAAAACTATTTTTAAGCTATCTATCGTTTGAAAAAAATATTTATTCAAGAAAGTGTGTCAAAAACGGATACCATGGTTCATTTTTGGGTTAAAAACGGTTCTTTCCAGGGAGCGCTCCTTAGTGATGTGCAAAACTATTTTTCGTTTTGAAAAAAAAAAAACAAATCCCTTAAATGAATCTAATGACAAAAAAGGTCACTAAATTTGGTACGGGTTCGGATAGCAATTGCGAGTCAAAACCACAACAAAGCGAAGAAAGTTTTTTGTACGTAGAGCAGAACGTAACTTGCTAAGGTTTGTGCTAGTGTTTCAAGCACTGAGTGAAATCCGGAATGCAGAAGGAATTAGTTTAAAAAAGGTTATTTTTGCATTCTCTGGTTACGACTGTACTGTTCGTGGGCATACACATAATTAAAACAACACCTTGAATTAGCGTCCGAAAAACTGGTATTCCCCTCTCAGTTGCAAAAGTCCATTATGTATAGTGCGAACAGCTAGGAATTTGTATATCCATTCCATTCTGAGCTCACGACATGTTTTCCCTATAACGGACGTTAATATTATGACAATTTTCAATACTTTTCCAAGCACCGGCGATTTGATGAGTAGAATTTATTCATTCTTTTAAAGTCTCTTTAGCGAATAATTCAAAGAGTTGCTATTAAAGAATGTCTATATAAAACTCTTGAAGGGCCTGTAAATGCAAAAATGCCTAGTGGGGTCTCTGCCCTAAAGAAATTTATGAACAAAATTTAAAAAAACTACAAGTGATAAGTCAAGCCGATTTTCCCTTTGACATGAAATAGTCATAAGGAAACATTACATAAAGAAACATTATTTCAAATGTGATAACGGTAATTAAATCATAAATTAATATAATTAAAAATCGATAATTAAAAAACATTCAATTGGAAACAGAAGAAACTACAATCGGTATTTCAAGGCTCGTTAATTTCAGTTAATTATAATTGGTTGAGATTTGCAAGGTAGTAGGACCTTGGCTTCGAAGCTTACAGATTAAGTCGATGTGGTGTTTTTGCCATCCGTATAAACTTTTCTCGTTAACAAGGTTATAGTAGATAGCGTACTGTTAAGTTGATAATCAGTTGACGGATCTTGCGACATATATACTGGCGACAACGCATCCTGCAGCTAATGCTCAAATATCTGGATACATATATATTGTAACACTAAACCATATCGTTGACGATTGTGACGTTACCATTTAGCACAAAATGGCTTAACAACATAATAATCATGCTGTAGTGTGCAGGAAAGTATCACAGATTGTCATATAAATACGAAAATCAGAATGAAATCGATTTGAGTCTTACTGAGTTGTAACAGCAGCAACATGCTAGAATCGGTGTCGGGTATTGACCATTTTTTTTCTGTTCAACAGCTTGTGTTTCGTTGTCTGAGCATTGATGTGACTTCAGTTGAATGCAAAATACGAAGACCGTTTTTCACTTGCGTAGGCTTTGTATGTAGCGTTATAATATCTTTGGCCATGGGTAAATATGGTTGGGAAAATAGAGATGATGTTAGCAAATTATTGTCAGCATTAGCTCCAATTTTGCAAAGTTTTATATGTGCAACTAAATTTTTAATAATACTAAAGAAACGCAAACATATGGGAAAGTTACTGCACAGTATTTGGATATTGACACTTGAGGGTGAGCTATTTCGCAAATTGGGAAAAACTGGAAATATATGTACTTCTTTGTAGCCAATACGGAGGAGTTGCCAATAATTGCTGCGGAAAACGCAAAAGATTTCATGTTTGGTCTGTGCTTCTATATTTCAATTTTAGCTTTGGTCGTAACAATCTTAGTTATACCAATACTTACAACAATTTGGTTGTTTTTCAAAACCGAGCAATTGCAAATATATCATATTCTACGAACAAGGTAGGTATTGCTCTATTAATATTCACGTTTTACAAAGTGGGCTACATAATGATTTTTCCATTTAAGCTACCCATTCGACCAAAATCAGCCCACTTATTTTATTGTTACTAATTGTATTTTAGTCGGAGGTGCTTACTTTGGAGTGCATTCGATAGTTGCAACTGAAATACTTTACCTGTGGCTAATTCTTAACACAGCAGCACAATTTCGTGTTTTGAAACTAAAACTCAGCAAAGTGGCATTAAACCGTCAAGATTGTGAAATGGGTTATGCCTTAATTCGTTGTATACGACGTCATCAAAAAATTCTCAGCATTGCTGATGAAATTAATAATTTTTTTTGCAGAATAATTTTTGCCGAAGTCTTAAAGAATTGTGTGCTATTAAGTCTTATAGCTTATCAACTTGGTAATTTCCACGGCATGGACTTGAAAAATCTAGCATTTTTGACATCATTTTTCATCTCTGCATCGGCACAATTAACTATATACTGCTATGGTGGGCAAAGGATACAGGATGAGGTGAGTTAAAGAATATTAATGGGTCACTTTTGTCAATTTTTATTAATTAAAAAGATTTGCGTGTTGAAGGTCAGTAATTAAATAATAATTATTAGTTTTAATTTTTATTTAAATTTGTTTTCTTAAGAAATAAAATTATTTGCATTACAATTATAAAACAATTATATAATAGATTTCCATAGGTTACATATTTTAAAAAAAATAAGCTTCATTAACATAATCCTTTATAATAAAGGATTGATAACACAAAGGGTCTATTCGCAAGACCTTTTGGTGTTTTAGTTTTGTCACTAATTTTCTAGGTTTGGTCTCTGTTATTGAAAATTAATATTTTGAGATATTTAGTTTTATTTGATCAAGTGCCTGTAAAGGTGTTCGCAGGTGCATCTTCAGTTTTATAACTGAGTCTTATTGTAGTAATGTATCTTCGTCCAAATTAGGAAAGTGTTCAGTTCTCTTACAATGTGCTGCATGTCAGTCTATTGTTCTAATGGTTTATCCTGTGTGCTGTGATCTGACTTATGTCCTTATGTCTGTACTTTAGTTTCGTCATTGTTGTTGCCACGTATATATACTTTATTGCCTAAGTTGAATCCGTCATCCTTGCACGAACTTTGATAAATCGAATTTGCTTGTCATTCTGGTCACTTCTACTTTATGTGTTGTTAAAAAATTGTTTCAGAGTATTATTTGTCTTAAAAGCTATTCTGTAATTCTTTTTATTGTTAAACTCGAACTTCTTAAGCTTTTCGGAGTAATCTGGTAAACACGTCAATGACTTAAATATTTTTTGTGGATTCTCAGATATTAGGGACTTGTTTCATTTGTAAATTCCTTGTGGTTCCATTTCGAAAGTCAGAAAAGAGTGACAAAAAAATTTTTGTAAACAAGAAATTTTTGCTGAGAGAAGATATGGAGGTCAATAACACGATTTTTAAGACAGTCATAAAATTGAGAATTGTGAATAGCCTTATTGTATGTTTCTGATAGGCTTCTTCATGAGTTAAAAATATGTCTTATGTACATTAGCTGTTTCGTGATCTTCTTTTTCTGCAATTGTTTGAATAAAATCCCTTCCATCGGCGGAGCAACTAAACGTGGGCAACGCATATTTAGGTCCATGTGAAAGTGTTTGGTGTATAGTGGTATTTCTTTGCCTGTCTCCTGTTCAATCAGTCAGTGCTCTTGTTTTTAATTTTTAGCTTTTCCATTGGAAATATCGAATTATTGGAACTTAGTTTTAACTCAATTTTAAAATGTTTTTAATTACATATGTATAGACCTTTAGCCCGAAAACCTTTAAAACTTTATAATAAAAATGTATTTACTTAAGGAATTAAAAATTTATAATGTAACTTAATTTTTCAGAGTCAGCATTTATCCGATTTTATATGTGAAACTTTTTCATGGGATTCCATTACAAAACGCGATAAAAAACTTCTGATGATATTTATAGCACGAGCCCAAAAATGTTGCCAGCTATCAGGATTTAATTTCACCGTGAATTGGAAATTGTTTTTATGGGTGACATACAAGGTTCAGGGTGCGAAAAAGTTTGAATAATATTTGTTTTTTTTATTTAAGGTTGTCCGAACTAACTATTCCTATATCAGCTTACTCTGGAGCTTTGACAAGAAGAAAGCTATCTAGAAATGGAAACAAATGCTTCAGATAAGAAGACTCTCACTCTATTTAGCTGCTTAAAAGCTTCTGTTTAATTTTATTAAAAATATCATAATGTTGTTTTAGTACTATTGCCTTGCAGATACTTAAAGTATGTACATATATGATTCAATAAAGCTTTAGTTCAAATAAAGATTTTGAAGAGAAATCCTTAAGTGCTTTACTGCTGATCTGGCTTACATTTACGGTGCTCGTCGCATGAAACTCGTCGAGTGGTGCCTCTTTGGCCACTTAAATAAAGCATACATTCCACATGTGATTTTGAAATTAAACCGCGGTTAGCACAAAACAACGAACAAGCAAACACATGAGTCGGAATTAGCTTAGAGTTCGTGGCCTAAACTCCTACATAATCATTCATATTCAATGAAGAACATAAACTACCTTCCGCAAAATGAAACATAAAATATACCGAAAATAGTTCCTACCCCAACTCTAACATATGGCGCATAATTTGCGAGTGTCCCAGGCCAAAAATAAATTTTTCCAAAAAGGCTTAGTTATTGGGCTTGTTGCTGTCCTATTGGATGGTACTTCTCATAACAAAAACAAATCAATTTAGACAAATATAGATTCAGGTGGAGGAGGTAAAATTTTTGAACTTTTCTTGCAATGCCTTTTTTCAAACGCTTGTAACTTTTTTTTTTGATGTTTAACGAGCATCAAAAAGGTCACCAAGTTTTCTCCACATAGAAATTTAAGTTTTTCCTTTATTAATTAAAAGGTTCCAAAATACTTATTTTGTAATGTGGCGCACATGTGTGCCGCACCCTCTGCACCTATGGTAAGAAAGGTCCAGTATGTACCGTGGGGACAAAATATTCTAATTAGAAACTTTACCTCACATAAATTTTACCTCTTAGTACAGTCATCTCAAAAAATCATAGCAACAGCATAAATTTCCTCAGTCAACAAAAATATACAACAGCCAGCAACAGTAAAAGTAAAACAGCACCCATATATGAATCGCATATAGTGCTAAAAAGTCCACACATGCAGTTCAGCCAGGCAGGAAAATAGAAGTAAGCACCGGAAAATCTACGCATCCAAGCCAACAGCGAGAAGGTGGACCAGGAACCATCAAGATTTTGAATACTAGTAAGAGCATTGCTCGTTAGGGTAAGAATCAGTTTTTTAGTGTTCTTTCAAGGTGGAAATAACTTGGCCGCTTATTAATTGTATGTGTCACACCAACGGTGTTAATATTTTTCCAAAGTGTTTCCTATCCCCGGAGGTTTCAAGTGTACCTCATGGTTACTTTAGAAGCTCTCTTCTTTTGAATCTTGTTAATTGAATGTGTCACCCCTACGGTTTTAACGCTATTCCAAAGTTTTCCTGTGCCAATTTTCGTTGGCCGATCTAGCACTTGGAAGAGCCTAGAGGAGTGCAACACTTGCTTGCTTTCTAAACCCTTGGTGGCTAAAGGGAAGCTTCTCGCTAAAGGTGTGGGCCCCGTAGAAGTCCCGCAGGCTTCTAGTCCACAGCGAAGCGTTACAAAGTCAAGCATAGGAAAGTTACATACGGCGAAGTACGTCAAATCAACAAAAGAACGTTTTCAAGAGCACCCAAAGGGAATGGTAAGACACCCAAAGGATTTTAATCAACAACGAAGTGTTACCAAGTCAAGCAGAGGAAAGTTACATGCGGCGGAGTACATCGAAGCAGCAAAATGTAGTTTTCAAGAGCATCCGAAGAAACCCGAAGGCTTCAGAATGAAAACGAAGCAAAGCAGAGTCCTTGAAAAAAGTAAGGATTTTGTAAAAGAATCTAAAAATTAAATAAAAAACATCGTAAATGGAAAATAAAATGATTTGGATTTTTAAGAACAACTGGACATCAGGCGAGTTATGCCCCGGCACAGAGTTCCTTACAGTTGTCATGTCATGTCAAAGTTCTAAAATTGGGTGAGCATAAAATATGCACAACAATGTTTACTCAGAAATTGTGGCAGTTTATTGTGTACCCAGAGTTCAAAATATGTCAAAATATGACATTACTTCGGAAGGTTAAGTAGGTCAAGGGTATATATGTATGCATTAGTTATGCGCAAATATTATACTTTCCGTGGAAACATCAAAGTTATAAGAGCATTTAAGCTTGATTCTATCCCGCCGAATTGTGGTGCCTTGAGCTCGGCAAAATAATAAAAAAATTCCATCACGTGTGTTCCGTTTTCAAGATATACCCTATTTAAAAACCAATTTAACTGTATCTGAGAAGTGGTACGTAGACGATTTTTTTGGTGTGGTATTTCCAAAATCGGCACATTATTTACATACAAAATTATTTTCATGACTTTCAGGACAAAACCTTTTCTTAATTTGTAAACTTGTGTAATCTTGGTTTCCGATTTTTTTTTTAAACGGTTTTTCAGTAAAATATCATTTATTTCAACAGCAACAATACAGTTTCATTGTATGCATTTTTGATTAATTTTAAATCGATTGAGACACAAAAATTTTGAATATAATTTAAATTCACTTCCAACATAAATGGCTAAAATGAGTTAAAGTACTTACAAGTTCAAATTTATGAATGTTAGCTAATCGGAAGCGTTTCTTCCACCGAGTCGGCACTAATTTGATTTTTCTAACAACTGAAATTCGACTGCTACTTTTTAGTCTTCAAATAGATGCAATGTATTTTTAAAATGCTTTAGATATTTTTAGGGCTTAGAATTTTGTATACCCTACAATCGCCGAGGTAGAACACATGAACTTTTTGTAACTTTGAAAACATTTTGGTACTTCGACAAAGTTAAAAGAAGAAACCTTCTAAGTACTTATTGAATAATTGGTATTTACTAAGGACATACACGTTAAATTCAATGTAAATATTTTAAAAGTTTTATTTTTTTTGTAGAGTAGACATGAGAAATATTACATCAGTCAAAACAAAACACCCGCTAAGAGAATTTAGAATGGTGATCTCCAAAGTACATTTTGAACTTTCCGCATCAACTTGTTTGAATAATAAGACCGAAATAATAAAAACTTTGCTAGATTGCGACTATGATTTAATAGTGATTGTTTCTAAATAGTCCATTCGAAGAAGCAAAAACTTTAAAGTGTTTCAAATGCAATGCAGAATATTCTCCCGAACACGTTATTGGGACAGGTAATATAGGGTTTCTTACCCTTCTCAAACTACCACTAAATGCAAATATAAACAGTACGAATACGAAGACTTGCGTATGCGAAACTTTTGTGTGAATATAACAATGGAATTACCTTTGGTTGAAATCACGCCCCCAAGGAAAGAACTTATTTATTCTCAAAATTAGTGAAGAATTAATTAGGAAATAATATTTAGGCAAACAAATTTTTCACCCATAGGGAAGGAAGCCTCATCCCCTTAATGGTATGAAAAATCATTTTTTCTCCTAAGACAACGTTTATACGAGGAAACTCTTGAGAAAAAGTTTTCCTGTTTGTTGGCAAGAAGGGAAAAACGAAAGGGTGGTGTGCAGAATATATCGTAAACTCTCTTTCGCTCTATTCGTTAGCTGATATTATGCTTTGAATTTACGTTTGTTGTGGCGGGTTGATGCAGTAATTGCTTTGATCAAAGAAATTCTAGTTTTCGTGTGTAAACGCAAAACAAATTCACAAAAGAGAATAGACAAGAATTTGTCGGACCGAATTTCCTCGTGTAAACGTTGACTAACGGTTGCAAGAGCTGTTTGTATCGCGTTCTTAGAGGGCAAACTTCTGTAACTCCGGTAGGACTGTAAGTCTTGAACAAAATTTCTTTAGCTATTTTCATCAGTGGCTCGCTGTTTTATGCTGTGCCAATTTGCTCCAAACCTTTAACATATATCTTTTTAACGTTCGACTACACAATATTCTGGGTCATCCTCTGCATCTGCTTCCAAGCGGCTTTCACCGGATCGCTGATAGATAAGTTTCCGTTCTGTAGTCTTTCATGACTTTATGTCATATCCATTGCCCGCGTCTTTTCATAACTTCAATTGAGATTGAAGACCAATGGCAAATGAAGTTCATGATTCGAGTTCTCTCAGAGGACAGCCCGATTAAATGGCATAATTCTCAGTGAGAGATATAACTGAAGGGAATATCAAGAACTCCTGCATTTGGTTCGATTGACAGTTAAGGATATATTTACGGACAAAGAAAAATACGTCAGCTTAAGCATTTTCTTTAAAATAATTTTTTTTTAATTATAAATTTTGCTCGGTTAGGAAGCCAAACTCTTCAAATGATATATTATATTTTTCAAAATCTTTAAAGTTTTCAATACAAAATCATTGAATTTTTTTTTTCAAAAGCCGTGAAATTATGTTAAAATTGCCATTGAAAATAGCGCAGTGCTAGACCACCTTTAGTTATGCCTCGGAGGTGTTGGTTGCTCTGGTAGTAACCCCAGCCCTGAGCCGTTTATAACCAAAATGATATATAACTTAAGTGTCGTTGCTTTGTAAGGCATATTAGAATGTAGAATGGTCGACCAGTTTTAGTTTGCTAGCTTTTAACTCAGGCACTAGTGAACAGAAGTTTTGTTTTTAAAGGGATCAAGAAAGTGAAAGTTTATTATATGTTTTTTTAGCTAATCAATAAAGATGATTGTTATCTAAATTGCTTTAAGCTCAGTGGTTAGCTGAAGGAAATTATAAGGAATTCTATATTAAAGTTAAATGTCAAAATCTATTACTAACATTTAAATGATACTCTTGGAACTATTTCAGTCAATGATGCTCAGTGGTTGCCACTACCACAAGCAATCGTGCTCTCACAATTAGCATGTGTTGATGTTCTGTATGCGTACACCATATTTTGATGCTTTTTTAATCTCTTTAAGCATCTCCTTGTTCTCGTTCTTACGTTTTTTGCGCGACTTATCGTTCTCTCGGTACGACTGATGATGATTAAAGAGGAAAACTAAAATGTATCCCTGCGGAGAATATGTCATAGACAACATGCGATGAACAGTAGGCAGTAATGTTCACAGTTCTAGCCACAGCTCTAGCTTCTTTGTACAAAGCGGTAGCCTATTTGTGAGCATCTCTATATACAATGTTGTTACACAATAAACGCATATTGTCTATATCAGCGATGGGCAAGTACAGGCACTTCCCGCCCTCATGGCCCGAACCAAAAATTCGCTTGTGGTGCAAATTCGAAAATGAAAGCAAACAAACATTAAAATTTTGTTTGTTGTTCCTTGATGTTGTTGTTGTACCCTTTTGCTAGATTTCCAAGCCCACCACTGGTCTATATCATTGCAAACTTGTTCTTAGCTAGCTCGGCTACAGAATGTTGATGTTTAATTAGACAAAATTGAACGGCTAAGTTTGTATCGGAAAAATAGCTGAAAATAAAAATCAATCGCATCGCTGAAAAGCATTATGCAAATAAGTTTTTTGAAAACCAAGATAAGCTTGCCTAGTGTTTTTGACCTTCATATTGAGGGAGTGAACTTGTGACACAGTAATTAACTCTTATTCTAAATACATTGATTAATATCGGTACGTGTTATCTCGAGAAAAGTTGGTATTTCTGTGATGTAATAATTAGAAAAGCTAATAATTTATTAGGTGCCACAAAACTTACAACAATGTTCAGATAGTTACAACCCTTTGGCGGCAATACTCATAGTTCTACTAAGTGATTACTGAAAAGCTTCCAGCTTTATTATGAAGACTTCAGAGTTTGACATTAACGGTTTTTTCTTTGTACAAAGATTGACACTGCAAGGCATCGGTATTGATGTTACCTCAATTAATCGAACTTTTAAGCGACCATTTTTAACATTCTTTCTTAATATGTGTTTAATTTTGATATTTTTTTCTTGGGGTGCCAATTGCTGGAATTTGAGAAATGATGATCTCGAAAAAATATTGGATGCAGTAATGCCTTTTTTTCAAACTTTTACGTCATCATTTAAAGTTTTTATATTGATGTTTAAACATAAGAAAATGATTACATTGGTGCAGCGCATATATTCGGCCATTGGACAAGGTGGGTTTTTTTTATGAAATAAAATTAATAAAAAATCATTGAAAATTTACTCATATCTGCAAAAAAAAATTATTTATTTGAATTTTCTCTAGCATCCACTGCAGAGCGTTTGATCGTAGCAGCTGAAAATAAAACAGACATTTTATTTAGCAAGTTTTACCTCATATGCGTTAGTACGTTATCGGTTGTGACTTCTGTTATACCACAATTTTTAGCTGTTGCCATATATTTGCAAACGGGTCATTTAAAAATGTTGATGCCTATAAAATTTGTGTAAGTTTAAAGCAGCGTAAGAACAAAGCCTCAAGGGACTCGCGATGTTTCGCGACTTTTAAATGAATAATGAAACGATTCGAATTTGAAAGAAAATCGAGTTCTTGATAATTCTGGATTGTTTTCTTGCCGAAAATGAATTAAATTGTCACCACCCTTCTTGGGTAGATATTTGAATTTCGAAACAAATAAAAAATGTCCATAGACAAAAGATTTATTCTGTAAAAAATATATATATGGTCGATTTTGCTGAAGTGTGCACATTTTGTTGAAAATCACAAAATTCATGATATTTGGCAAAATTAGACTGATTGAAATCATCAGCAAATATCGACGAATTTCAAAAGCTGCGACGTTTGATAAAACTATGAAATTTCTAAACATTATATCTTATTAACTTTGTATTTTAATTTGTTCAAAAAGTGTTTGCACTTTTTATATTCATCTACGTTAAAGTGAGGCGAAAATAGCTGAAAAAGTTAAAAAAATAAAGAAAATATTGAAGAAGAGATTGATACAAGTCGAACAAATACATACACATGGATGGGATATACATATTGGAAAAGATAAAAGATTGAAAAAGTCGAAAAGATATAAAAAAAGTTGAACAGAAATGAAAAAGTCGAAATATACATTCGTGAAAGACATGCGCATACCAAATTTATCACAATAGTTTGGAATACATACCAGAATTTCTTTTTAAATTTAGGGCGATGGCACACCCACTGGTACAATCCAATCGGATTTTGATCCAGAAATAGCTTTTGTAAACAACATTGCTACACCAAATTTTAGTACGATTGCTACCTAGTTTCGACAGATGTCGCAATAGTTCACTTAAAATAGTGTTTACAATTTTATGTTCATATGGTAGGTGCCACGCCCACTGGTGCAATTTGGTCGAGCTCCATTTAATTTCAAAGATTTTGCTACTGAGTTCTATACACCAAATTTTTTGAAGTTTACTCTCATAGCACACCATTTATAACATTAAACGTTTTGTGCTTGTATGGGAGGTGGCACGCCCACAGGTACTATTGTGCCAAAATTTTGTAATAAGAGACCCTACAGCAAGAATACCTGCCATACTTAATTTTATAACGATTACGTCGTTAGTTCTCTTATTATAAGGCCTACAGATATTGTGGACTGTACCACGCCATTTAACGAGTTGGGCCAGTATACTGACTCAGCTTATATTGATAAATGATTTCAATGGTATAATCTTTCGAATTTTTATGGAAATCAAAATTTTCAATTTTTAAAAAGTGCCACGCCCACTTTTCGCGGAATTTAAAATTCAAGCAATTCAAGTTTTGTTAGGGGGTGATTCGGATTTTTAGAAAATTTGCGTATTGTAATTTCGGCACATTTCTTGTCATCCCACTCTAACGTGACACGTGTAATTTGTTGAAATTTAACACATGGAGTCCGAATAATAAAATTACTTTTAAACTTGGTACAAATATTATAGTTAGTAAACCCCATATTTATCCCACTCCTGATACTGCATTCGTCTCATGCAGCTAAGTTTTCTGTAGTTTCGACTTCTGGAGTGTATGAACTGCACACACGATTTTTTTTATCTGCATTTGAAAGTTAAAATGGTTATAAGAGCTTACACCGATCAAAAGATCCAGAGTGCATAAAACGCTCAAAAATAGCTCGAAGTGTCCACCAAGTTTCAAAACGGGCTGACCAGCAGTTAGAAGCTAAAAAAAATTAAAGTGCAATGGTGTCGAGCTGAAGCGCGTACTCAGCGCCTGATTAGTTCAATAAAAATGAATTCAAAATCACACGGCACATTATGCAGAATAGACATTTTTAAGTGCAAAAGACAAACGATAAAAACCAATAGCTTAGTGTACACTAATTACATAAAATATGTCCTTTAAGAATGTGTAATATCTTAAACAAATAAACATAGTGTTTTAGATTTTACACAGTGAAATTTTCTACTATAATAATCGTAATGATTTAATATCATTTAGCACACCATTTGATCAAAATCAACCACCATACTTTTTCCTCACTGCTGCCTGGATTATTGCTGGCACATATTTTTCAACAATGGGCACAACAGCTGTGGATACACTATACTCTTGGTTTGTGCACAACATTTCGGCACAATTTCGTGTACTGCAACAAAAATTTAAGCTGGCTGCTGAAGAGACCTTTCCTGCTGGTATGGAAAGTGCAGTAGTCAAATGCATTAAACAGCATCAAATTGTTACAGAATTAGCGCAAGATTTCAATGAGGTCTTTCGTGAAATTATTTTTATAGAATTTTCATTGAATGGCTTACAAACATGCTTACTAGCCTATCAGCTTGGCAATGGAGTATCCCTTAAAAAGATACCATTTTTAGTAGCATTTCTTGTAATGATGATGACACAATTTATGATTTATTGCTATGGTGGTCAGCGGATTCAAGATGAGGTGAGCAATAATACAGCAGTGTGCAAAAGTATTAGGCACCTCTGTGTTTTCCTACATACCTAATTATATGAACATATATGCAGATATTTAGTTGACAGTATGCCCTGAGAAATAAAAGCTGTTACAAGTGCAAAGCAGAAGTTAACAAAATATTATTTTTCTTTTATTCAAATAAAATAATTTATGTAAAAATTATAATTAATAACTTTTTTTATAAGCTTGAACTGAATTTAAAAAAATATAGAGGTGCCTAATACTTTTAACCACGACTGTATATGATGTCTACCTTCATACTTTATGTACAATATTTATTTCGTTTAGAGCTCTATGGTTGGAACAAAGGTCTATGAGGTATTCCCTTGGCATCGACTTACAGTGCGGCTTAGAAAATATTTACTACTTTCTATGTTACGTGCGCAAAGGCTCTGCATTATTGGGGGTTTTATGTTCAGAGTTGACTGGAAGTTGTTTATATGGGTAAGTACTAGATGTCTTGTTAGTTCTTTCAAATATTTTTAGAAAATTCCTTACAGGTTGTTCGAAATACTTTTTCAATGATAACGCTACTTCAAAGTGTTGCTGATGGTGGTGAAGTTGGTTAGGATATATGGATTTATATATTGCATTTCAGTGATTATTAAAAATAAAAAAAATAGATTTTTGTTTTGTATATTATTGGGTTTAAAATTGCTTAATAGTTTTCTTGGTGTTGGTGAAATTGATATGTATCTAATCTGTCAGTAATTATTATGAATCTGGATAAATTTTTTGGTTTGTAGAAATACTATAATTTGCGGATAATTCATAACAATTTCATTTTATTTTGTTGAGTACAGTGTGCCTACATCGAAAAAAGTTTCACTAAATAGACATAAATTCAATAAATAAATGGACTTCAGCTAGTCATTCTATTTTCATCCCTTGTTAAGCGCAATCATCAGTGACTTTTGAGTCGATTAGTATGGACCCAAACACAAAATGATGCCAAGCGAAGCAAAAATTATTTCTCTTTGCTTTGTTTTCGTAACTTATTTTATACTACACTTATCTGTCAGGCGCTACGTGTACAAGCTTTGCTATCTTATTCAATGCCAAGCCATAGAAAAAATATTTTTAGCTTTGTTTCACTTTTTGCTTGGATTCTCAATAGATCTAAGCAAAAACTGAAGTGTATGAGACTTAAAAATTCATACTTATCGGCTTAAAAGTCACTGACCATTCCGTTTTGCAATAGATGAAAGTAGTATGACCTAGGCTTGTGCAAAATACATCGAATATCTAACGAAAGTTGCTTGTGGGCAACCTTGGGTCATGGTGGTAATAAAAAATTTTTGTCACCGGAAACAATATAACAATTTTTGGAGTTCGATTGGGCTGTTTCGGCAGATGAGGGAAGTGGAAAATAAGTCGCAAATATTTTAGAGAAGTTGACTAGATATTGTGGAAAGAAGAGAACGCAAAGAAATCGACATTTTAGAGAAAAAAATTGAGGAGAAAAACGATAAAGCTCATGAAGAACTGGATACTGGAAACAACTACGATCAAATTGATTAAGATCCAGAATATTCAAGATACCAGATGGTGTTGGCATCTCTTCACAAATGGGCCTGGTGTACGATTTCATGCTGTATGTTAGTGAAGGTACCTTTCGATTTTATGGGCTGGGTATGTCTTCAGATATAAGCCTTTTTATTGCTGAAAATCTTCCGAGACATCACAATTTTTAACTGTATTTCAACAACTGGTAAACACCAGTAAGTCTTTTTATAGCTTTAACGGAAATGCGGATATTGGAAATTGGTACTGTGAGAGACTTTCAGATTCTAAAATTGAAAAAGATAGGAAAATGATTTTACAACAGCAAATGTGAAATAAATAAATTTTTGGATTTTAATTTTTTAGCAATAATATCGAAAATCGTTTATAGATGTATCCGATATTTCTTTCTCGGTATATTTCGATACTGGTTGGATATATCGATCATCGATATTTTGATCGTATTTTTTATTTCCCAAACCCTAGTATGACCAACTTTAGCCTCGTTTTTCAGTAAATTAATCTTTGTTTAGTGCAATTTTTTTGGTGTGTAAACACGCTGTACTGAACGGGAAGCTTAGCATAGAAATATTTTATTGCTTTAATATTATTCGGTAACTTAGAGTGAAACAATAGCATGCTACGTCTTGCTACAATTTATAAGAAATTAATTGTTCATTTGACATGAGCTACTTTAATATAACCATGAAGTGGTTATTTTAACGCTAACACCATTTCGTCTATTTTAGAAGGCTTAAAAATAAGAAATCACAGCTAATAACAATGCTTGTGTGACGCATAAGTAGCTTGCCTTATCGAATATGCCTTCAAGTGTTCAACATTTTATAATTGTTATGCAACAGCTAAAAATTGTAACCCTAAAGTCTATAAAAAGAGATTTTGAATAAATGAATTAGTTCATTGTATAGACGTTTTTTGAAGTGACAACATCTGTTAGTAAGTATTAAATAAGTGTAAATTACACTAGGGAAATATGAGCAGAACTGTTACCTCCACAATGTAATTAAATAAAATTCCTTAAACCTGTGTGTATGTAGTAATTACTACTATATTTTCAAATTTAATTGATAAATTATATTGTAAATAATTTCTAACACGTCAAATTTTGAAAGAAATTTTTGTTTAATTTTTATCACTAATAATGAAGCAATTAATATCAAATCACAGCAACCATTTATGTAATAATAATTTTCTGAGTATCTTAATTTATGTCTAACTCTTGCGAGTAACATATGTAGAACTTGTAGTCATATACCTTAGAGTTTTGGCTACATCCGCGATTAAAATATCAAAACCTTGAACGCTTTTAATCGCTTAAGAAAAATGATTATTATATTACTTTATTGGTGTGCTTCACCGATACGAGAACGATATGAAAATTTGAAAATTATCGTATCGTGCTCGTAGTCGCTCCAAACTAATGGTCTCGTACTTTTGCTCGTACGAGAAATTTTTAATCTATATCGTTATCGTCTTGTCCTCGTCTTAATATCGCCGATAATTCTCGGTTATTCTCGTTCACATTTTTATATATATAAAACTACTTAAGCCAGCAGCTTTCCAGCGCACTGTCCGTTGTACATCCACGTCTACATTTTACGCAGTTTTTACAGCAGACAATTGGGTCCATTTACGAAATTTCACAACTTGGTATATGTTTCAAGAATAGCAATGTAAGGGTTTTTGTTGAGTGGGAGGAGCTATGACCCATTATCCAACCCTGTACACATTAAGCGAGTTGCTTGGCATAAACAATTTTCATTTACGTATCAGGTTTCACAACTGTAGCTGCGATAGATACCAAGATATGGCAACTTAAGTGTTTTTTGTTCTATAAAGGTACTACGCTCCGTTGTCTAATCTCGTTCAGGTTCCGTGAGGTATTTAACATAATCAATATACATCCTAGCACCAATTTGAAAACGCCTGCTACCACAGGTGTCAAGATATTGCGTTTTAATTGTTTTTGTGTTATGGAAGTTCTGGCTGAATCTCGTTCTCAGCGATAACTTAGTTATCTTAATTTTTTTTGATATCGTCCCGTTATAGTTCTCAGTCCTGATAGCGATAACGATAACGATATTTACCGGTTCTCGGTGAATCACTACTGTATTGAAATGCAATATTGCATGGCGTCAAGCAAAAACTTAAGACTTTTTAAATCTATAAAGTTCAGCGTTCGAAAGTCTAAGTTTTTGAAAAAGTAAAGTTATTGTACATAGTGCCTAATTTCACATTAAAGAGAAAATCGGTGGAACATGTCATCAACAATATTCGTGATATTTTGTCTATTGGTTTCCCTGGTTCAAAAGACATACAACGTTTTGACTTTTAACTATGACTTGGGGACTGAGAGGCAGATTTAGTTTTTTCAATTTTTTCGCCATACTTACATACATACATACCCGTCTATGGATGCAATTAGAGTAAGTTGTAGATCATCTTTAAATTCAATTGTAAATGTGCTGCCAACACTGGAAAACTTAAATCAAAAACATACATTTGAAATTTTTAGGCTATTTTATTTTTTAAAATGCAACATTTCAAAAAAAGTTTTAAGAACATTTTCTTCGCAGAGTGAGAAAAGCTTATGGCACAGCTGATTGTAGAGATTTTATAAAAATGTGTACTGAAAGAATCTTCTTTAACGATTAAGTGGCTAATGATATATCAGACTGTGTTATTACTGAAATTAATTCCGATGTAGAGCAAAGCCATTTTTCTGCCAGATGTAGATTCAGAAGGAGAGTCTGCTTCAGCATAAATGTCCAAATGCCCAACAAGCAGATCAACCATTCGTGGCTCGTGATGAGACTGATTCAACCTTACTCACCATAGAAGAGTTTGATTATATCTTAGTATGTTGATAACTGCAGCTGTTACCCGCTCGAATAGAATTTGAAAGTATGGGCATTAGCGTTTCTACAATATTTTGGACGAAAGTGCATCGTTTTTAAAATCTACTTTCACGCCTCGTAAGTGTCTCCATGACCTAAGCTTAAAACTTTCTATGCCATCAAACGGAAAAGAGGCAGAAACATCAACTAGTAATCATAATTTTAATACCCCGAATGCATTACTTCAACGCAATATAGCGCTACTTGATGAACCCTTAACTTTCAGTCAGAAATTTGAAATGTAGCTGTCCAATATGTTAGAACAAATCAAAGTGACATTTAACAACAGAAATGCTTGCTATATTTATAAGAATCAAGTTTGTGCTGAATACAGTTGGCCATAATATTTATTTTGTCATCTTTTTAGTTATTGAACTGACCCGTATTGACATAAAGGTATTCCTTATGTATTGGACGCGATTTAGGCCCATTAAACAAAAATTGTTCATAGTTTCAAAAACCGTTTTCATTTTAGTAATGGTATTGGTCTTGATGATATTCATGTTAAGTAGTCAAATACTTTCGAAGTGGCTTTTGACCACGAAATTAAAAAAAAACTCTAGATTTTTAAGTTCCCTTTGAAGTGCTGTACTTTTCGGAGTATCCAAGACTAACAACATAATTTTATATGCAAAACTGCTGTATTTAACTTCAAAATTTATATTTGTAAAAATATGAAATGAATGAAATTTTTACATTAGATAGGTATTTATTTTATCAATAATTAACATATCAAAACATGTGGAAAATCGTAAGTGACCCAAAATCAGATAAAGAAATTATGCCCTTTCTTAGTGTCTCTAAATATTTGTAATGTTAAGGCTTTCCTTTATAAAATTTTGATATCTTTTGATTTCAATGACACAATCTAATAAATTTTGTAGATAATAGTTCATGTGCCAAAAATTTTCGATTTTTGGTACCGAGATCTTTTGAACTAAGGCTCATAAAACCCAACCGTACTAACTTTTCGTCAGATAAAGCGTGTATATATATGTATTTATGTGAGCGTCCAAACTAAAAATATGAGCCAAATCTGTCTGTACAGATATGTGCAAGCATCGATTATATGAAACAAGGACAGAAAATTAGTAAATTTGGGGCACCCGCGTTCCCTTTATGATGGCTCAAAAAAAATTTTAACTACGCAGTGATATTCAGAATAACGATATCAGCAATTTTAAGAACCAGAAAATTGAAAAAAAACTTAAATTTCGGAATTTCAAATCTTAGAAGATTATGTAACGGTTATCAATTTATGTGATTTAAAAAAATTGATTTATTTTGTAATTGCTTTCTTAAATTGTCATTTGTTATCTAAATTTAAATTTTAAGAAACAGTCCAAATAGTCAAAGCGAAGGAATATTTGTTTCAATTTCGATCGATTTTTTATTAAGAACAATCAGTGGTGACTCATTTTTTATATTGTATATAATATGAAAATTTTAGAACGCATATAAAAAATCCCTTACATTAATTACATAATGCTGAGTAGCCGTTGAAACCCAACCATTTTCCCTGAGCTACAATTAATTAAAAATAATAATTGCAGACCATTAATATTTATTAATAAACTAATTACTGTATCCTTTTCAAGCACAAAATGTTCACATCGGCACTAAAAACAAAAAGTTCGCTTTACATTCAACATTTAACTTTTCGAGCTATTGGCATCGATGTAACATCAGTTGAGCGCACAATCCGTAATTCCCTGCAGTTGGGGCTACCGTTTACCTGCACCGTAATCGTAATATTAGCTATAGGTCGTTATATATTGGCGAATATGCAAGATATTGACAAATTGGCAGATGCATTGGCGCCGGTCATACAATTATTTCTGTCCGCTTGGAAAGTGCTAATGTTTCTTATTGAGCGCAAATCTATGGTGAGGTTGGTACGCCGTGTATATGCAGAGACACTGAAAGGTAAATTTGTTTATTTTATATTTATTTAGAAATTTCGGTATTCAGAGCTTTATTTGCTTTTTAAGCTACCAACGAGGAACTGCAAATCATTACAAGTGAAAACTCCAAAGATAAACTTTTTGCAGTATCTTATTATGTTTCAGTTGTTGTTTTGGGAATATTTGCTGTGACCAAACCAATTATATCAAGTGTTGTTATTTATATGCAAAGTGAACAATTGAAATTTTTCCATACATTCAAAGCAAGGTAAGCATAGATTTTCCATTATCTTTATCTTTATATTATAAAGATTTCTTTCATCTATCTTGATTTTATGGAAACTTCTTTAAATTTGTAGACTGTGAAAAAGTTCAATGCCAACTCACAGTGAAACTCACCAGATGTCCAGGAAAATCACAACCACTAAATGTCTCAGTTTACTAAATATTTTCCATACTTTTTCCTCTAATTTTTCTTACAAAATATTTATTTGCATCTGGTCTACTCGGCTACGCTTCGTTTTGACTTTAAAGCCTTAGGGTATGCTAGCAAAATGCAGTACATGACTCTTGAATACGTCGCCGTAAACTTCTCTCCTCCGGTGTAAGTTAAATTTCTTTGGTTTAACTTTTCTCCAATGGGCTGCGCGACCATTCGGGTGATCTGAGAGTCTGCCGCTCGTAGATTTAAAAAACGTTAAAGGATTCGCTGGTGTCCGCAATTTTAGCGAATAAAATTCCCTATCGCTGCTGGGGGTTTGAAAATTTGACGAGTGTTTTACTATCCAAAGGAAAGCTTTGGAATATCGTCAAAGCGTAAAATATCAGGAACTTTCTTGATATCATGCTGAAATTTAAGAGTAGATACTTGAAGGTGATCTACAAAAAAATGAAATAAGGACAGTCCCAGAAAAAACTTACGTTTTTTATTTATTGTATTATGCTCTACCTGATAATCTTATAGGTCTCAAAAGACATAATATTTGTTATATATAAAGTGACGTTTAATATGATGTATACCACTTGAAGATAGCACTTTTGACGACAAAGATGTCTAGCAAGCAACAAAGAGTTCCCAAACTGATTTTGTCCACATACCTGCAAAATACAAAATTAAAATATTCAGCTAAAGCAAAAATAGTTGGTGCATCAGAAAAAACTGTCTTTACGGTTATTTCTAATTATAAGAAGGGTTTACCTGTTTCACGAAAAAGGTTCAGGCAGAAAATCAGAATTTTCTAACCCAAAGGTAGCAACGAAGGTGAAACGCCTTTTTAAGCAAAATCCCAACACCTTAGTGCGAGATAAGGCGGCTAGAGCAGGTACATCAAAATCTACTGTACAAAAGATCAAAAAGAAAAGTAAGGTAAAGACATAAATAGCTCAAAAAGTACCAGTCAGTTCTGATGAAAAGCAGATGAGAGCCCGAAAATTGTATGAAAGGTACCTGACTAAATTTGATTGCTGTGTTATGGACGACGAAACTTACGTCAAAGCAGATTTTAAGCAGCTACCTGGGCACAAATATTACACATCACCGAAAAAGGGGCATGTGACTAGTAAATTCAAAGAAAAAAAAATTTCGAAATTTCCGAAGCAATATATGGTTTGGCAGGCCATATGCACTTGTGGTCTCAGAAGCAGATTTTTTGTTACGCAAGGCACAATCATTTCCAAAGTTTATATAGAGGAGTGCCTCGAAAAACGTTCTAGCATTTATTCGTGCACATGAGGGTACCGTGATGTTCTGGCAAGATTTATCAACCACTCATTACTCTAAAGCTACGATTGAATGGTATGCAAGTAAAAATAACAATTTCGTACCAAAAATAGCAAATCCGCCCAACTGTCCAGAGCTTCGCCCAATTGATAGATATCGGGCTCTAATGAAAAGAGATTTTCGAAGTAGTGGTAAGAATGCAAAAAATTCACAAGACTGCAGACTTAAGCGGAAAAGATCGTACCATACTGTCGATGAAACGACTGAACAAAATTTAATGAAGGGCCTTACGAAAAAAGTAAGAAATTTTTATAAAAAAAAAAATAGTTATTTATATTCCGAACACTATTATTGACAAAAAATGAAAAAGATCAAAAAAATTACTGGGTATTTTCTTATAACGAAAAAGCGAAACGTAAGTTTTTTCTGGAACAGTCCTTAAAATAACTTTTGGCTTGAAAGCCCTTAAAAGATATGGATTTTTTTGATAAGCAGGTCTTCATATATCTAATTAAAAGCATATTAGCCTTCAGAATAGTAGAACTTGAAAAGTCTAAGCCATGAGGTCCTTAAAAGATTTATAATTTCTCATAGGGCTGGGGTCCATTTAAGGATCCAAACATCTCTTGATCGGGGGAATTGAATCAAATTTTTGAGATTTGTCAGGATTTCAACTCAATCGAGACTCCGAAGAATTGAGAGCTTTAAAAATAAAATTATTTCAGCGGAGCCCACAGCAAACGTCTTAGCTGTTTATTAGGATACCATAGACATAGTTTTGCTTTTGTTGATCTTAACATAGGTTTCGTTAGAAGATCACTGAAAAATATCATCATCTGAGTTCATTCTACTTCACGCAAACAAACTAGGTATTTTTGAATTTATCAGCCCCAAGACTTCTATAAAATCATTCTTTAATAGCAGAATTTGCTGAAAATGTAGTAACAGACTTAGTAAATCTTACAGGGTGTTTTTTTAGAGGTTTGTTTTTCGAATAGAGATAAAACTGGCATAGAGATAAAACTGGCAATTGCCGCTGTAGAGCAAAATGTTGAAGAGGACCCGAATGAATCGATTCGCCACCGTGCAAAGCAATTGGAGCTTTGTCCATCAACTTTATGGAAGATTTTGCGCAAAGATCTTGGCTTGCGACCTTAGAAGATCCAGCTTGTGCAAGAATTAAAGCCGCGAGACCATGCAATGCGTCGTGATTTTGGTGTATGGGCCGAAAATGAGATTGATCTCGATGCTGATTTTCATCGCAAAATTTTGTTCAGTGATGAGGCTCATTTTTGGTTGAATGGCTACGTCAACAAGCAAAATTGCCGCATTTGGAGTGAAGAGAATCCACATGAGACCCTTGAGACGCCATTACATCCACAAAAACTGACTGTTTGGTGTGCTCTATGGGCTGGTGGAGTCATTGGGCCATACTTCTTCCGAAATAATGCTGGAGAGTCAGTTACCGTTAATGGAGACCGGTATAGAGCTATGATAACCGACTATTTTGTTCCCGAATTGGATGGCATGAATGTGGATGAGTTGTGGTTCCAACAAGACGGCGCTACATGCCACACAGCGCACGTCACAATCGATTTATTGAAGGAAACATTCGATGAGCGCATAATTTCGCGGAATGGACCTGTCAATTGGCCACCAAGATCGTGTGATTTGACACCATTGGATTATTTTCTTTGGGGATATGTGAAGTCGCTCGTCTACGCCAACAAACCAGAAACGTTAGAGGACTTGGAAGCCAACATTCGTGGCGTTATTGCCGACATACGGCCCCATATGCTCGAAAAAGTGGTTCAAAATTGGACCTGTAGAATTGGCTTTATTCGAGCCAGCCGCGGCGGCCACATGCCCGAAATCATATTTAAACATTAATGACATAAAATTATCCTTCCAATAAACCTAAATTGATGGACATTAAAACGATTTTCTTGTGTTTTATTTCAATTCGAAGCTCTATACCTCTAAAAAAAACACCCTTTATTAAGAACCAATAGGGCACCTTCTATGACGCTCTTGAAAATGTTTATGTAATAGAGGTCTGCATGAATATACTTGAAACAATCATTACATACAGTGCTTGAACTTGGCATTTTATTTGTGCTTTATATGCAAATGTAGCATTCACCTCTTCTGCTTGGTGCTTCGATTTATTTTGATTTGTGATGTTTGTGCACAAAAGCTCGATGGGCTCACAACGTGGCGAGCTATGACGTATTCAAAACCTCTCCAAGAGGTCAATAAATGCTGTGTTTAAGTCTTAGTAGCAGTTTTAATAGAAATTTGTAATCTCTTGGTTGATGAGTTGTTAAGTTTTATAAAGACTTCTGAGGCGTTCACAAACTAATACAGTCCACAAATAATATGAGCAAATATCAATACTCAATTTTTTTTCGAACCCTCCTCTGGTAGATAGGTTAATAGATAATATAGTACTGTGTGAAACAGTGGCATGCCGTGTACTTCGCAGAGAGTGAGTGAGTGAGATATATTTCACAGTATATTAGAAAATGTCCACACCAAAAAAACGGCTTGTCTTCTTTAAGACACGGCTATACGACTTCCTCTTTCGGTAATCTACCTTAGAATTGTAAAAAGAAAAAGTTTTTTAATAAATTTTTTTTTGTATTTACTATATGATTTCAGTTATCCATTTGACCAATATCAGCCACTCAATTATATTATTGTATTTGGCCTCGCTGCAGTCACTAGCTTCTTCACGGGCCATTGTTCAGTTGCAGTAGATTCACTCTATAGCTGGTTTGTATTTAATATTGCCGCACAATTTCGTATATTAGAGTTGCATCTAAAGGAGGCTGCTCTTCAAACTGATGCCGTGAGTATGGAACTAGCTATTCATAAATGCATACGACGTCATCAACAAACTATTGCCATGGCTGAAGAGTTCTATTTGGCTTTTCGTGCAATTATATTTGTGGAATTCTTGGCGAACGGACTTCAACTTTGTTTTGTAGCTTATCAGTTAAGCAGCGGTGTGGCTATGGAAAATATACCATTTTTGGTATCATTTCTTTGTGCTGTTTTTGTTCAACTTATGATGTATTGTTATGGTGGACAGAGATTGCAGGACGAGGTAAATTATTTTCATACAGAAAAGATAAATATGCTTCGTCTTAGAGTGGTTGAATAACAACATGACTCGATGAACTGGATTTATATTACTATAGAACGGGCTTAAGATTGGGCTAGGTTTCAAATTCGTTAGGACTCTTTGAGGGGCGCTATAACGCTGTTAACAATATGTTTTTCTTAACATCATATCTTGCAAATGCATGTCTCGCAAATTTGCTAGGCAAATACCGTTCACAAATACTGTTTACTGGAGCGAACAATGCTCTAAAGCACTGACTAGGATTTCTATAAAAATTATTGACATGATGTTCTTTTCATGCTGGTAAGAGGTGTGGTGGCCATGAAATTTTACGCGTTACAATAAGAAAACTAATGAAATAATTGTAATGTAAGCTTTGCCAAACCAAAATACCAATTCTAGTAGGGGTGACAATTCCCATACAAGATGTTATAGTTATGAGAGTGGTTTTATTAGATTTTATTATGACGACTTCGTGTGCTTTAAACTTTTAAAATTAATGGCATTTAACAGACTGGAGTTAGTAGGTGTGGCTCTTCTCACGCACACTAAAAATTGAGCAGTTAAGTGAACTATTGCAGTGGTACCATAAACACAAAAAAAAAAAAACACCAAATAAGTTATATATTGTGAACTAAGCGAACTTCATGACACACTAGAGTATGAAGTTAATTACTTCTGGACAATTGATCAGTTTTCTTTTTGTCGTATAGTCATACATCTATATTTTAAATAAACATTATCTCTCTTTTCATTTTATTTTTCAGAGTGAGCTTATTGCTACGTATATATATGAGGCATTTTCGTGGCATTCCATTACAGCACGAATAAAAAAGTTGTTGCTTTTGCCTCTGCTGAGAGCTCGAAAACCTTGTCAGCTGTCGGGCATATTTTTCATTGCGAATTGGAGTTTATTCATTTGGGTTGTAGTGGTTAAAAAAGACTTAATTACACATAAAATAAAATATTATTTATTTCAGGTTGTTCGAACTAATGCCTCCTATATAACAATGCTCTGGACCTTGGATGATAATAAATCAAAATAATTCAATGAAATGATTTTTACTAATAATTCGCACCAAAGACTAACCAGAGAATACTGAATTTTTAATTATTTATTCATAAGAGGCTGCACTGCTTGTGACATCTAAAAATTCTTTTGCATACTGAAAAAAATCACATAGCACCAGTTTGGGGGACACGTATGAATCTTCAACGTTACTTCTTCTGCACTGAAATCAAAGCGTAAAATACAAGAAATGCGGTAAATGACATAGGTCATTCAGTAAGCAAGGCCTTTCAAAAACATTTAAGTTTACACATAAGCGTATGATTTTTGTTGACCAATATATTTTAAGTTCTAATTGTATGTATTTTGATCCCATACATACATATTTATGATCCATGAAGATATGTAATAAGTATGTATGTGGAACATAAAAAATTTTTGTGTACTATATATATAACGGATGATTTCTTAAGCGTTTGGTTATTGAACATTAGGAAAAAAACAAAACATTTTTAATATTGAATAAAATATTTATTGAAAGCCATACAACAATTTCTTTCATTTAGTTTTTTAAGAATTATTTCATATAAATGGTAGCGGCGACTATGCCTGAGATGGTTCATCCGAAAGCTCTAATTTTGGCATATTTTTTCTAGCACTTCGGCCGGTATCTCACCAATGGCACCTGTAGTGTTGTCATTCAGGCTGCAATTGTGGCTGGCTTATCCCTGTACACGAGAGACTTCACGTAGCTCCACAAAAAATAGTTTAGTGGGGTCAAAACGCACGTTCTTGGCGGCCATGGACGTGAGATTAATTACTCACCAAACTCGCCTCACAATAGGTTCATGCTATCGCGTGCCGTGTCGCATGTGACACCGTCTATTTGAAACCACATGTCAACCAAGTTCAATTCTTCCATTTTTGGCACAATAAAGTCGTTAATCATCGCACGGTACCTTGCTTCATTGACTGTAACGTTGTGATTTTCATTATTTTGAAAAAAGACGGTCCAATGATGGCGCCGGTGCACAAACCACACCAAGCAGTGCATGTTTCAGGGTGGATTGGCAGCTCTTCAGACCAAATTCAGCAATTCTGTTTGTTGACGTACACATTGAGCCAAAAATGAGTTTCGTCCCAGAAGAAAATTTTGCTATAAAAAATTGGATCTTCATCGAACTTTTCTTTTCACCAATTAAGGAGGTCATCCGGCTTCAGTTTCAGTTTGTGCCAGAACTTGCGAACCTGTCATAGAAATTTAACAAAAAAAATCACTACCTTAAACGTAGAAGCCGCACCATATTGTTTACTCCATTCACATGTATATTCAAATGAGGTTTTTTTGTGGGCATTTTGCAGAACATAGCATTGTTCTAGCATTGGACCTAAAGAAAATTTCCCCGAAATTCCAGCTTCCTAGCTAAAACCAGTGAATGGCGCAAATAGAGTTTGTTTTCCATATAAACAGAGACGACGGGAAGACGTTTGTTTCTTGTTAATTATGCATATGGGAAACAAACTTTTTTTATAGAAAATACGACTATAATTAGCAAAACAATAAAACTGAGGACAAGTTCCGCAGTATTGCCAACGTCCTTTGCTTCTAACTAATTATCTATGTGCGTTAACGCAAATGACAAAAAATTAATATCGAACCATAATGCGTTGAAACAAATGAAATTAAAATATGCTAGAAATATGAATTAAACTCTCATAGAAGAACTTTTAGTTCATAGCTCGGAAAATGAAATCAATCAATTAAATATTAGTACAGATGTCATAAATCTTCGTTTCAAGTGATAAGAGCTTCGCTTATTAGTCAACCAAAAATGTGATTGCGTAGGACTCTTCTTGCAGAATTATAAATTCATCGTCATAAGTCTGGAAGATTTAAATATCTTCCCAAGGTTGGGTGGGTACAGCAGTAAAAAAAAGTCTAAATAATTAGAGGCTTCACTTCATAATTATTGTAAAAACTTTTCCTGCAAAAATTTATACACACATCCTGTTATTAAAATTTTTCAACAATCAACTTAAGTATTGGAAAATTCTGTTGACAACCGTTTATAGATATTTGCAACAAAAGTTACAATTATCAGTTATGAATTCAAAAAAGGAATTTTTAAGTTGACACTTCAAAAGGTGAGGTGAGTTAAACGATAGTACGTCGTATGGCCGGTATTAATTGAAAAACAATTTTTATTTGTAGCATAAATTTGAATATTATAATATTATTTGCATACATTTGATTTTTTTTTTTTTTTCCTTTTTAATACAAATACACAAATCAAAACATTATTTTAAATGTATTTACATATGTGCAACTATTTTTAAAACTATCGCTTATACATTAATTATATTTGAGAAAATTAAAACAAAAAAACTCGCAGATAAGCCCTAAGGGCTTCGCGAGATCATCGAAACTGTAAAAATGTAAAAATATTATATAAGTATACAATAAAAATTGAATTGAATTGAAAAAAAAAAAAAAAAAAAAAAAAACTTATTTTGGATCAAAGTTTTTCCTTCACTCTCACATGAAAATCTTTGAATTAACGACAAAAATTCTTTGAAATCTTCAGCTTTAAGTTTAACTATGAAGATGATGATCATCAAGATTTTTCATACAGATTATATAAGACACTGCTTTGTGTATTCCACATTTTTTTAAGTAAGATTGAATTTCTAGATTTTCAAAGTTATATCTTTGAAGTAATGCTTACCGAGCTACATAAATTATAAACATTTCTTCATTTGGTATAGCTATATAAAAAAAATTCCCATGTAATTAAGATATGGCACGGAACCCATACGAAATCAGTTACCCAAGCCACATTCATAGGAAATAAGTTTTATACAGCTATAATATCCTTAAAAATCAGAGCATATTAAGTTTTGAAGATAGGAACTCTAAGAAGCTTATTTTTCACTAAGCGTAAATAATAACAAGCAGAATTGCCATATATGGAATTCTGAAAATCTATTAGCGAACTCAGAGTCTGACAAGATGAAGTTGATGTCGAGCACAGACAGATAGCAGTGGTCGATGCTCTTGATGCCAATGTGCATTCCAACCGCTTCGGGAGGAAGTATGATGTGACATATCCGGATTGAGACCAATGCTTAACTCCAAAAGTCATACTCATGTTATTAATACGGATTGCTTAAAAAGTTGTTTCGGAATGGGTTCCAGGTGGTGTCTTACGAATCTAAATTTTTTTACTTTTTTTTTACTTTTGGAAGTCTTTGCTATTTAAATGCGGCCTGCTGGATTATTAACAAAATAAGGCATGTGAAGTGTATAGATTTTGTAATCACAGTCAAGATGCAATAAAGCCTCTTGCCCACCCGGTCAGCTATGCTAGTCCACACACAGCTCTTAGCTTAATAAGCTAAGAGAATCCATTGTATCGGTAAAATATAAAATATACTTCTTACTTGCAAGACTTCATGAGACTTTTTGGTCATTGGAATCCAAAATCGTGCGACTTAATTAATGCCTTTGGATTTTTCCTTGTGGGGTTATGATTATGCTTACACAATCAAGCCTTTAAATCCAGAATATTGAGCCTTAAGCTCGTTGACAGGAGGGTTGCAGGAGAATTACTCCCAGGCTCGTCGTTCTTCGAAGCGGCCCAGATATTTTAAAAAGTTCTTTAAGTTTTTTTAAATCATTTATTTTCTTAAGGAAACAAGTACAATGAAAAAATTTCATTCGATGATCGATATTTCCAAACAATATCGAAATATCTCGAGAAAAAATATCGGTTACATCGAAAATCAATTTTCGATATATTTGCTGAAAAAATAAAATGCAAAAATGGCGACCCAACCCTTACCATGCGAATTCAGCATTGAAATTCTGTAAATATAAACATAGGTTTCAACTTGCTTTTCAATTGTTGCATCAAATATAAACGCCACACTTAAGGCATTTGGAAAATGAAATTTCAGTCTCACACAGCCTACAATGCCCCTTCCCACCAAACACAACCCATGGCCTATTTTGATCATAGCACTTTGTACTTGAGGATGTCGATGTAACCTTGTACTTTTTACACTCACCATGCGAAAGATATTTTTGGAGTACTAGAGGCTGAAGTCAGGAACTTAAACAACAGCAGGGAGCCATGCTGTTGTAGCAGGTCGCCCTCTTCAGTTTTGAGTAATAGCCAAGAAATAAGACGAAAATAGTAAAAGTGCATTAGCGATTTCAAGTTGAAATTTATTAAGAGCCACATGATTTCCTTTTGACTCAAGCAATTCCAAATGCTTTCGAAAAAGAAGCAATATAGGACCTCACGAGTGCATTTTCAATTGAATACGGAGTTTCCTTTAAAGAAAAATATCGAAATTCGATAGTCGAAAAACAAAAACGAATTTCGCTAAGTCTAAATGAAAAATATCACCGATTACTATTGAAAAAAATATCGCGAAAATCGATATATTTTGCACAAGCCTACTCAGCAGGCAATTCTTTAAGGCCAGGTTCGAAGAAAGCCTGCTAGCACTGCAGCGATTGTATGTGTGAAAAGAGGTGCCAAACCTTATACTTACCAAGGAAGGCCTTCTTGAAGCGCTGCTAGCTCCAGCTTTTGCCTACTGGGTATTCTTATTTCTTTATTTAATTCTTTCAGTAGCTTTTAATTTTGCACTAAATGAATAGAATTTAGTTTTTGTTTCCTTCGTGATTGGGGTCATCGATAATGATGCGATGAAGTGTTTTTCACATGAATTTGATTTTTTTCGAAGAGCCATAGCACACATTTTATGCCAGATGCCAGATGCCAGCTGATCAGCACAAACATATATCTTTTTGATCAGTCTTTCTTTAAAGAAATTATGTACAATGTGCATGGCTCATAGCTAATTGACAGGCGTTAATAAAATGCATATATTTTCCATGGAGCATCGAGCAACCAATACTCTTTGGAGAGAGGATGTAATACGTAGTTAGATATATTTTCATACACAACACAAAATAAGAGTTTCGAGAACGTTTTGAAAATTGCAAAGTTAACGTTTACACCTCGTTAGCTTAACAATCTAATGTCCATAATGTAGTGTGCAAAAAGTGCCGCAGGAAGTTGTCTATAAATACCACAATAAGGAATGAATTGATTTAAGTTTAACGACGATATTAAAGCAGTAATACCTATGCTAGAATCGGTGCTGGGTATAAAAAATTTTTTTTCCATTCAACGGATTGCATTTGGTACCCTAGGCATTGATGTGACTTCAGTTGAATGGAAAATGCGCAGACAATTTCTCCTTTGCATAGCCTTGGCATGCAGCATTATATTACTTTTGGCGATGAGTAAATATAGTTGGGAAAATAGAGATGATATCAACAAATTTTTGTCAGGATTGGCTCCAACTTTGCAAGTTTTCATATGTATTACAAAATTTTTAATAACTATAAAGAGACGCAAGGAAGTGGCTAAGTTATTGCATAACATTTGGATATTGACAATTGAGGGTGAGATTTTTTGTAAATTTTTGAAAATTGAAATATACTTGAAACATATGCATTGTTCATAGCTAATACCGAGGAGCTGCTGATTATAGCTGAGGAAAACGCAAAAGATTACATGTTTAGTCTGTGCTTCTATATTTCGAGCTTATCTACGGCCATAATGGCCCTAGCTATGCCAATATTTATAACACTTTATGTGTATGTCAACATCGGAGAATTGCATTTCTTCTATATACTTCAGACAAGGTAGATATTGTACTATTAATATTAACGTTTTACATAGTAAGTAATGATAATTCCATTGCAGCTACCCTTTCGACCAAAATCAGCCCACAAACTATTTCATTACTTATTGCTTTGTTGTCGGATGTGCTTATTTGGAAATAAATGCAGTGGTCTCAATTGAAACGCTTTACTCTTGGTTGATCCTTAACACAGCAGCACAGTTTCGTGTTTTAAAACTAAAGCTCAGGAAAGTGGCACTTAACTATCAAGATTGTGAAATGGATTATGCCTTAATCCGCTGTATACGTCATCATCAAAAAATTATCAGCATTGTTAATGAAATTAATAATCTTTTTCGCATAATAATTTTTGTCGAAGTATTAAAGGATTGTATGCTACTTAGTCTGTTAGCTTTTCAACTTGGCAATTTGGATGACTTTAAATTGGAATATCTAATATTTTTGATAACTTTTTTAATCTGTGCTTCGGCACAATTAACCATATACTGCTACGGTGGGCAAAGGATACAGGACGAGGTGAGTTAAAGAATATTAATGGATCAGTTTTGAAATTAGTAAAATTGGGAAAATTGGTATTAAGTCATAAGTTATTACATTTTTCAGAGTCAGCATATATCCGACATTATATACGAAAGCTTTTCATGGCATTCAATTAAAATACGCGACCAGAAATCACTCATGATAATGATGGCAAGGGCCAAAAAATGCTGCCAGCTTTCAGGATATTTTTTCACCCTGAACTGGGAATTGTTTTTATGGGTGACGTACTGGGTGTATGCAGTGAAAAAATTTGTTATTAAAATTTGATTTAATTTCAGGCTGCGCGAACTAACTATTCCTATATCAGCTTACTGTGGAGCTTGGGCGAGAAGTAATTTATCTAAGAATGTTAACAAATGTTGCATCCAAATGTTGACCATTATTAAGGGCAACCATTAAACATATATACATAGAATGACCTGTTCCCAGGGAACAATAAATTACTTAAAACACTGACCTTCATTTAAAGCAAAAATGATGATGCGTCCATAATTTTGTATACGATAACGCTTGATCGGCCTTGGCCGACTTCGATAACTTCATTGTGATCAAACTAAACATGCTGTTCTGAAAAATAGTTATGAAAACTGGGGAAAAAAAACGTTTTTCACAGAAGACACCAAAAGAGCAAGCTTAAAATAAAGTTAACGTAGCTGATCCAAAGCAATTGATTTTTGGGCCCCAAATTAGAAGAGTCGACTTTGTCGTTTTCTATATAGTGCACATAAAATAATTTATTAAAGTAGAATGTTTTCAGCACGATATAATAATGCTAACTATTAAATGTAGAAGATTTGTTAATCAAATAAAGTTTGAGTTCAAAAATAAATTTAAATAATTTTTTATTTGCCAAAAATTGGCAAATCGTCCTTAGCCCTTCCATTAGCGTTGTGGTCTGTCAGATCATTCTGAAACTTTTTGTGGTCGTAGTTTTTTTGTTTGAAAATATTTCGGCAAATGCTGCCATGACGTTGTCAAACTCGATGCAATGTGTTTTAAAATAATAGGCCATGTTCTGTGGAACAAAAATACAGTGCGAGTAAAATTTAAACGTTGTTTAGCGATGTGCTCTGACAGACCACAGCATTCAAATCAATTTTTGTTTGAATTGAGTGACTACATTGGTGTTTATAATGACACCACGAGCAGGTTTCGCAGGCTTAGGTTTCAAGTGCTAGGATAATTTTGGATATGAATTTCAATGAAGGTGTTATCGATGTGTTGTTGATAGAGGGTCGTAGAAACACTCCTTTGCCCAATCTTTCTGATAATCAAAAAGAGAAGTACAATCCGCGACTTGCCGCTATTCTTCCTATCGAGAATGCTGAATATTATGAGCCATATGAAACATTTAGATGTGGAGAGGAATAGACTGACCTTGGTTTTGCCAAATCATGGTGGTGGCGATCCTTCAGATGCCGAAGAACAGCCGAGCTTGTAGTTATATAGACGAAGAAGAAGACAGCGAGTTGATGAGGCTTGTGATGCAATCGTTGCAGAAATGGAACCATTACCTGGTCAAGCTATGCCCGAAGCTGCAGTTGGCAAATGCTCTCATTCCAAATGTGGGAAAGTGTGGTGCACGGATGACAAAACTTGCATGCATACAAATCATCAGTATATATGTACATGCATATGACATAAAAAATATTTATTAAGGCTTATCATACATATGTATGCATGTTTATCGTTGTTCAACCGAGAGCAATTTTCTAAATTTTTGGAACATAAATTGCTTGTATTATGAAGGCGTAGGTGTTCACTTTTCACTTCAAAGTTACAACAAATACAACCTTTCGCTTGAAAAGAACTTTTGACTCTACTTGAAAAAATTCGGTCTCATTCGTTAGAATGTGGCAATGTCAGTATAATGCCCACCATTTTTTTGAATTCTCAAACAGAAACTCATCATTAATTTTTTAATTTCCCGATTTCAAGCCACATTAGATATATCGACATTTTTTAACTACTTTTTTTGCTCTTCGCTTAATTTCTATAACAAAATACTTTTAAAAAAAATTTCTTGTTTTTCAATTTTAAGTTTACATACATTAGTACTTCTTTTTAAATCAAATGCGATCTGGATCTAAAAATTCACATTCTCTTATGACTTCATCACTTAAAAGCAAACGAGATATCATTTGATGTAGAGAAACAGTGTAGAACCTTAGGCAGTTTTGTTTGACGATATTTTTTCCAAAAAAACTTAATTTTAATAATTCGGTTTCGCACTCTTCTCCGACAAAAATTTCGTATGGAACCAATAAATATTCGGTTGGATCTTGTAGAATTATTAATTGCTGAGAAAAAAAGTCTACACTTAAAAAGTTTTTAGCAATTTTGAAAACGCATTATTTGCTCTCATTAAAAAGACAATGATTAAATATTTTGCCACTTTAAAACAAAGCATTGAATTCATTAAATAATTTTAGAACGTATTTGAGGAAAAAAAAATAAGCTTTAGTTTGTGGATTTTCTAGCTCCTCATAAATTATGTCTGCTTTTTTACATTTATATTCAAAAGAAGCTATACGAAAAAACTTCTTAATGGTTCCCGATTTTCTAAGATTTGCTGGTTTTAAATTTTTTTTCGTTGCAACGTCAAAATATTGCTGAAATTCGGTTAGTTCTGCAGAGCTTTTTGCACTTTCGGAAATGTATGTTGCAATATTTCCTTGAAAGCATATGAAGCCATGAATAGCAAATGCATTTAAGTAAAAATATGTTCGGTTATATTTGTTTTAGCCTACTATAAGAAAAATTGCTGTTGCTCACATTTACAGATGCATTATAGCAAGCCAAGCCCGTAATATCTCTAGAGAATTTTTTTCTCCTATTTCATTTTAGTGAGCTGATTAAATAATGCTTCCGAGCTGGAATCTTTAGCATTGTGTAACAATTTCAATTAAATTTATGGATTTTTCATTTTCTGGAAGCACGTATCGTGCCAAGCAGCACATAAATTTTTTATTTGTTATATCTGTGCTCTCATCGACTAAGAAAGAAAATGGAATTCATTGCAGAGCTGTTATAATATTTTTTTCTTCAACTGCTGCCACAATATTTTTTATAGCTTGGGTGCATTTTGTGCGCCCGATAGTTAAGTCCGCTAAAGTTTTTGAATCTGGTGATATACCTCTAAGAAGAGGAATCAGATGGTCGATAATTTCAAAGACATTGTTTTGCTTAGCAATAAAAGCCGCCAATTTAATGTCTGCAATTTTCAAACTGTCTAACTGTGAATGCGTTTCATCGGTGAAGATAGCAACGTATATAAGCAAAATTGTCGAATTGTGGGCTTAGAAAATGCTCACGCGATCCATGAGAAACAATTGCATCCACAACGAGCAACTGACTCGTGTGGATTTTGGTCAGGTGGCGTGATTGTGGCTAACTTTTTTTGAAAATCAGACCAGAATTGCAGTGACTGTGAACGGCATTCGTTACAGGAACATGATAACGGAGCTCTTGTGGCCCCAAATGAATGGCGTGGATCTGGATGACATGTGGTTTCAGGACTGAATGTGCTGCAGACGTAGTTGTGTTGCAAGTAGTGGATCCTACTTTGAAGACAAGGAAATATATTTTGCTGAACAAACAATTTTATTTCGTTATATTTAACAATTCGAATAATAATGACAGCCTTAACTTTCACGTGAGAGAGAAGGAAAAACTTTGATCTAAAAGAAACCCCCCAGTATAAATAAAAGCAAATGTTAATAGAGACCGACCGTAACACATACTTTCGATACCTTTTAAAGTGTTTATTATAAATTTCTTTTTAGCTAAAGCATAAGTATCTGTTTACTTATTATATCGTACTATTGTATTAAAAGTAAATAAATTTGTTTCAGTAGAATTGCATGTATTTATAGTAACGATAACAAAGTCAATTTATTAATTTTGAATGGACTTGAGCTCATTCATTTAACTAAGCAGGATAGTTATGTTGACATTTTTAGCATTATAGGTTAGGTTAGGTAAGAGTGGCAGTCAGTTACGAAAGACTGACTCACTTAGACCAAACATGATCCGTTGTGATACCACAGGGTGTTTTACTATACCCTCTCGTTGAACCAGCCAGAATTCGTTATGAAACTACATAGCTGACCTATACTGACATGTCTAAGGTCATCCAGGTCATCAAATAAAAACGACCCAAGTGCTTTGTGCCGTTTTGTAGCAAGTGCGGGACAGGAGCAGAGAAGATGTTTAATATTTTCCTCTTCCTCCACATCTCCACAACTTCTACAGAAGTCAAAGGACCTAACACCTAATCTCTCCGCATGTCTGCCGATGAGGCAGTGGCCAGTTATGACTGCGACAACTGACGAGAAACTATGTCTAGTGCGAGAAATTAGTTCTGACGAACGCTTCGCATCCCATTTCGGCCAGATTTGCCTTGTTATATTACAAGTTGACCCTTCAGTCCATCTTTTATTAGCATTTTTAACCATTTCTTCTTTAAGCAGAAACTTGCAGGTAGCAAGTGGCATGCCAACACCTTCCTTGTCCTGAGGAATTTGTGCAGTAGTTCCCTGCCTAGCAAGTTCATCCGCTTTGCAATTGCCGTCAATGTTCCTATGCCCAGGCACCCAGATGAGGTGAATATGAAAATGTTGAGCCATCTCGTTTAGAGACGAGCGACATTGTTGGGCCACTAGTGAGTTTAGGAAGACTGATTCTAGAGATTTGATAGCTGCCTGACTTAGCATTATAATAATGAATTATTATATCTTAATATCAGCAATTTAATGACTTAAAATTGGAAGTTTATTCATATATCAGTTAAGAGAAAATTATACATATCGAAATAAATGTCACTTATGCATTTAATAATTATGAAAACAAAATTATATCTTGTTAAAACCAAATGTTTTCAAAACAGTAAATAATTACATTAGTTATTGTATTGCATTAATAGAAGTATATAATTAAAGTTAAACTTATATATACATGTATATATATATGTATATATATATGGGGCGTTCCACGCAAACATTTATTTTTTCTCTTAGCACTGGTTGAAATTTCACATGTAATTTCAAACATTTGAATAATCACTTGAGTTTACGTTGTTTGTTTGGGCTGGTTCAAAGTAGCTGTAGAGACTAATTTGTTTTTTTCTCTTTTTTATAAAAGCATTTGATGAATTTTGTGCGCATATTGATAAGATCTGCCAACTGATTTGCAACATTATTGGTTTCAAACCATTTGATCAATTTATTGATGCTTTCAACTGCTTCCGTTTAACTCACTTTCGGTTGATTATTTTGCTTGATATCTGATGCGTCATAATCGTTATCATACATTTCGGCTCCTTCGGCATTATCCGTAATATGATTTTCATTCCAATTTTTAATTTCGTCAATGCGCATCTCAACATTATCGCTCACATCTGAGAGTAATTTTTGAATTCTAACGGAATGTTGTCTTCTTTATACAGTAGCTCTAAATTTTCATCTTTTGAAAAGACCCACAAAAACGACGAGACACGTCAACTAAGTTTTCGGTCTTACAATGCAGTGGCATACTCAGTTTTTCCCAATCAAATCAAAATCTCAAGACATTCGCGATTTATATTTAGTCAATTTTTGACCCTTTCTTTGCAATATTTTTCTTATTTTTGGAGAAAAGGACATTGAAATATGTTTTGAAATTAAGTTATTTATTCGTTGTTTATCGAAACACAATTCTTACAATGACAACCTTTAATTTTCAGGTGTATACACTTGATTTATATAAAATTTTATACATTTTGTTTTCAAACTCATAAGCTGTAATAATAATTTCCGGGTTCGTTGTTAACGTTTGAGCCGAAAAAATGCTATGGGCTTCTGACAGGAAATTGTGGAAATAATAACGCTCATGTTTGGTACCCAACTAAGAATTTATGCTAGATACACATATCAAACTTTTTCTCCGTAGCTCATACATATGCCTTATTATTGAGCAAAATCTATTGTGGGTGCTATGGGAGGTGGGCGTATCCGTAGGTGGATTACACCCATTCTGATTATTGATGGTCCATAAACACATAACAAATTTTATGTCTATACATACAACATATATAAGACTTATCATGGAGTTTTCACTATTGTGGGTGATATGGGAGGTGGGCGTATGCCCAAAAAATCCAATAAGTCTAATCCTTGGGTTCATATGAATGTATGCATCAAATTTCATTCAATATCGATGTCTTGTTCCAACTGTATAAGAAAAATAAAACTAATGCAAGGGTTTAAAAGTGACAGAATATCAATTGTGAATATCTCGATGCCATCGTATTCTACGACCAAAAATTAAGTTGGTGTGCCTCGACGTTTTTCTGTGTCTTTTTTAGATCCCTTTAATGTTGTCGTAGTGATCATCATTCCACTTTTTTATCTTATTCCATGCTCTTATTAGAACTGACCTAAACATCAATTGAATTGAATGGAATGTGTCTTCAATATAACTTTAATTGGAACGCTTTTGAAAATTTTGCATACTTCGATAGCGCAACTTGACCAATCTTATTGGGTGTTGATCCAACTTGCAAGAGCTTTCTCAAAAAAAACCTGATCAACGGAATTTTGTACAAATAAACAGATCTAGAGACGTCGCACTTGCTTGTGCCTCAAAACATTATAATTGTTTTGAAAAAATGTAAACGCTCAGAAAAGTAAACTAATATATTAAATTTCAGAGCTGTATGCGAACGTTAAAGTTTCATTAATTCAACGGAGGCATTTACTTTTCTGCGCGTTAACTTTTCCACGATTCTACTGCAGTGATGGCATTTTTGGTACATTTGGTACACTTGCGTCCTGAAAAATCGTGGTCAGTAAATTCGACAAGTATTCCGTACATTCGGTACGTTTGACGCATTTTCAGTACATTTGGCGAATTGGAATGTTAAAAACTTTAAAGTTTGCAAGTAAACGAAAATACAATAAAAGTTCCCGTGATTTTTAATATATATATAATTCTATTGATAATTTTAAGGACTTCATTTTCCTGGGCGATTCTCCTGCAAAAGAAAAAGGTTCTGATCTTACTTATGTATTTATTTATTTTTTTTCGGACTATAAGCAGGAACTGCTTAAAAATGTTGTTCAGCCCCCTTCAGAATGGTTCGAAAAGATAAACAGTTTTACTGATGTGATCAATATCATATTTTTTTTAATTGATGCTTTATATTGTTAGCTTTTGGTAGAATTTTTGAGATGGGAAATGAGAGGACCGCTTTTTTTTCGACAATAATTTGAGTAAAATTGGGTGTTCAAGACAATAAAAAAGTACATTCGGCTTCTAAAAAGTTCATTTCAATTCTCGATTCAGAAGAAAAATCAAAATTTTTGGCGTTTTAGCTTGGAATCTCCCATTCATATATATAATACATATACAATTAGTAAAATAAAACAAACCTTGCGTGTTTAAAAATAAATTGTTCAATAACCCATAAATTGTTGTACTAATAATATAAGAACCTTAATTATTAGTTAGAAGAATTTAATTTAGAGCTTATACTTAATAACTAAATTATGACAACTATTTACATTTCCAGAGTCAAAACTATGCTTAAATAGCAAGTTCATTCTGTTTCAAGCAAACATTCCAATAATGTTGGGAAAAGAGCTCGGTATTAAGCGTTATTTTTATGCACAGCGTCTTGCGTTTCGTGCACTCGGTATCGATGTTACTTCAGTGGACAATATTATGCAGCAGCCATATCGATTTTGGATACCATGCATTTGTATTAACGCAATAGTCTGTTGCATGTTCTATTACATTTTTGAAAATTTACATGAAATGGATAAGGCAATAGACTCTCTGGCCGTATGTTTGCAAAGTTGTTTGGGCGTTTGGAAAATTTCCCTTTTCGTTTACAACCGTAAGGCGATAGTTTTAGTGATACAACAAATTTTCTTGATTTCCAAGACAGCAACTAAAGAGGAGCGCCACATTATCGCTGAAGAAAACTCAAAAGATAAATTTCTTAGCTTTTTTTATTACATGGCCGTGATAGCGACGGCTTCAATCTTTTTAGTGGTACCAAATATTATATCTGCGATTATTTATGTTCGAACTGGGCAACTGCAATTTTTTGTGCCTTTTAAGGGAAGGTAAGTAAAGAGTGATTAATTATTAAAATGGAAGACGCTTCGAATATGATCAAACTCGGTTAGTGTCTTGAATATGATTTATATTACTTAGTTAGTTTAGTTGAGACAAAAATCATGGTAGTGAAGAGTGCCAGTGATGCCGTAAATGGAAGTTATATTCTCGATTTTAACCATCAATTTGAGCTTCAAATTCCAGGATTTACTGCGATGAAATTTATAACTTAGGAAACCTTTCTTGAATGGGAGTAATACTGCAGTATGGATATCTTCTTATTTAGTTTCACAAACAAGTACTCGCAAAAACGCTTGGAGGGAGTAGTTATGTGTTTTGAGGAAAATTATACACTTTTCAAAAGCGAGAAATCTCTTTATCTTGCGCAACTTCATTAAAAATGAGACACAAGTTGCTTAAGAGGGATCTTTAGCAATTCTAACCGGACCGGTAAAAGTCCATCCAAAAAAAGCTTCTTGCACAATAAATGAGCCGCAAATGTTACATTAGCAGTACCAGGGGAAGTAGATCAACACCGATCAAAAGATCGAAGGGTTAATCCTTTGTTAAACTCGTTATTTGAGAGTCTTATCTTAGGAAGTTAATTTACTATTGCGGAGTTAATAATATGCGTGGTGAGACTGCCAATAAGGTGAGAAATGAAAACAGCTGAAGTTTTAACTTGAATCGCAAAATAAGGTGGAGCATACTGCAAAAATGTACAAATTGTTTGTGTTTTTGCTGAAACGGCAATATTTAAGCCAAAACTTTGGGCTTGTATGGATATTAATGGATATAAAATATGTTTTTCTTTGAAGAGACTGGCTGCAAAATGCCAGACTTAAGTCTGGTAAGCGCCTTAGGCAGAGAAAGACTAAGATAACATCCCAAATTTCTATATTAACATAGTTAAGTTGGGGCCGTGTACATCGCGCTGAAGTTTTTATAGGGAACTTCTGGACTCGATTTTCACTGGCAAGGCAATATAAAAATAAAGAAGCTTCGTAGTGAGAACTATTAGGACATGACTTTAGTCATGTATATTTTTGGGTTGTGCTCGAGTCGTGCTATATTACTAAGAAATTTTCGAATATGCGGTTTGGTGTAGTAAAATCGTACTTAAGTATACGTCGCAGTTTACTAAAATCTGCACTCGAATGTTGACCAATGTCAATTGTAAATGTAAATCAGTGTAAGGCATTCTGTCTGCCGCGGGCAACTACGGTAGTACTCAAGCAAATTCTCGTACACTCGTCGTGACGCTGCGAAATACGATTCGGCATGACTTGATTAGGTTCGGCACACACATTCACATGCATCTGTGTAGGTTTGCCTTCCACTGATATAAATCAACACGAAGCTTGCTAAGCTCCCAACAGTTTAATATCGTCTACTGTAAAGTTTATATTTAATTGCACTAAAACTTCAACATTTACTGACATTTTGCTACTCCACTATATCTTAAGTCTAGTCCATTTACTAGCACTGTTACCCCGAGGTGTGGTGAAAAGGGACGAGAGCACAAACCAATGATAACAAATAAACAAAAGATATGAGAATCATAGATAACTCCAAGATTAAGAATAGGGTTTGTTTTCGATTTATATGAACTAAAAACTAATTATTGTGATTGTTGATCAGTACTGATTTCAAGATCAAGGCATGTCTTTTTTTTTCAGCTACCCGATCGATCCCAATCGTCCAATCAATTATTTGCTCATATTTTGCTGGAGTGCTGGTGGTGTCTATATTGTCACAAATGGCTCTATTGCAGTTGAGACACTCTACTCCTGGTTGGTACACAATATTGCTGCACAATTTCGTATACTCCAATTGCAACTTAAAGAAGCCGCTCTCAATTCAGAAGCTACCGCAACTGTAACTGCCATTAAACGTTGCATACGACAACATCAACGTGCGATCACGTTGGCTGCGGACTTCGATCGAGCATTTCAACTTATTGTTTTTGTGGAGTTTGCAGTGAACGGTGTACAAATCTGCCTCATAACCTATCGATTGGCTAGTGGCATGGCAAAGGAAAGTATGCCATTTTTAATAGTTTTTCTCGTTGCAGTAATGTTGCAAATGATAATTTATTGTTACGGTGGCCAAAGGGTGCAGGATGAGGTTCGATTGTGTGAATGAAATTGGACTCTGTCATTTAACGGCTCTTATTCTTTCAGAGTGAACTTATTGTTGAATACATCTATGACGTTTTTTCTTGGCATTCTATTTCTGTGCATGCCAAAAAGTTGCTGCTGCTGCCTATATTGCGCGCTCAAAAACGTTGCACTTTGACTGGTGTTTTCTTTATTGCAAATTGGAGTTTATTTATTTGGGTTGGCATTGATGCATAAAATATTGATTTTTTTATAATTTGATATCATTTATTTATAGGTTGTCAGAACCAATGCATCATATGTGACATTACTTTGGACTTTAGATGATAAGGCAGAAGGAAAGATCTGAATTCAACATTTTTTCTTGTTAACTTTTTCTGAGCATAATAACGAAAAAAAGAGGAAACTATTTATGTTTTTTGTTTTTATTTTTGGAAATAATTTGTTAATTCCGTAGCAAGGCTCAGGCTTCAAAACATATATTCTCCAAAGTCCTTAGGATTATATTTTTATGGCATCAGAGCTCAATTGAAGGTAACTTTCCACCGCCAAATTAGACATACCATTCTATTCGGAATTTTTTAGGATAACATTTTCTAACAAACATTTTAAAAGAGAAAAATTGTCAGCCTCCAAGGTCGCTAACTGTTTACAAATGCTTATTTAAATTTTGAAATTAATTAAATTACCGATCGAATTGGATCAATTCTTAAAGCTAATTGAACTATCGAACATATGTAAATAATGCCGCTCGACGGAGTCATTTGCTATACTGATCGTATTCGTTGGAAGACTTTTGTGGAGGTACTAAGCTTCGTGAATAGATGAAAGGCACAAAAGAAATCAAATGGCCTAAGTCGCTAACTGTTTACAATTGCTTATTTAAATTTTGAAATTAATTAAATTACCGATCTAATTGGATAATGCCGCTCGACGATCTAAGAATTTTTATTTGAAGCTCAAGGTCAATATCAATAGATCGATAATTTTTAAGCGATTTTAATGAAACTTTGTTGTAATATTAAGTGATGTTGCCCTCTTGTCGAAGTTTATCTAATTTTTTTCAGAGTCCATTCGGACAGTTCTTTATGTTAATATGGATCGAAATAACTCCTTCAGAATGTCGTTAAAAAGACTTAACGCATATGGCAGATGCTATGCTTTCTATATAAAATATATATATTTATTTCTTTTCAGGTGGTAGCCGATGCATTTCTAATGTTTGTGTGATATTTAGTTTCATTTACTAAAATAATTCTCTTGGTATTATATTTGGAAGGTATTGCTTGTATGGGGCGCGCCACACACTCTTCGCGTAGTTTGTCAACTTTTTGTCATAAGGTTGTCAGACAGATTTCTAAACAGACAGATAGACGGACAAGCACACGGACACGACTAAATCGACTCATAAGATTACGCTGATCAAGCTCATGTATACATACATACATACAGTAAAAAAGTGTATATGTATAGCCTGAGTGCAGGGTATATTTAAAGTGAAGTGCTTAGGTAAAAATTAAGATTTTAAAATGTCAAAAGTTTGATATTTTTTGGGATAAAATATTAATATATCGAGCTTTTCGATTATAGGAACTTGGGATATATCGGACACTCTAGTCAGCTGCATATTTTATTATTTTGTCAAGCCAAGTCATTTTTTGACCACTAAAAAATTTCGTAATTAGCTGCTTTCCACAAATTTCCCATGTAATTAATGTATGGTAATAATGTACGGGACGTATTCGAATAAGTTATCTAAACTACATACGTCTGATATAAGTCTTATACAGCTATAATATCCTTAAAATCATAGCAAATTAAGTTTTGAAGTTAGGAAATCTAAGAAGCTCATTTCTCACTAAGTGAAAATATGAACAAGCCGAATTGTCATGTGTGCAATTCTGGAAATCTATTAGCGAACTCAGAGTCTGACACGATGAAGTTGATGTCGAGCACAGACAGATAGCAGTGGTCGATGCTCTTGATGCCAATGTACATTCCAACCGCTTCGGGAGGAAGTATGATGTGACATAACCGGATTGAGACCAATGCTTAACTCCAAAAGTCATACTCATGTTATTCATACGGATTGCTTAAAAAGATATTTCGGAATGGGTTCCAGGTGGTGTCTTGACGACGAAACTTAAATTTTTTACTTATTTTTACTTTTGGAAGTCTTTGCTATTTAAATGCGGCCTGCTGGATGATTAACAAAATAAGGTATGTGAAGTGTATAGATTTTGTAATCACAGTCAAGATGCAATAAAGCCTCTTGCCCACCCGGTCAGCTATGCTAGTCCACACACAGCTCTTAGCTTAATAACCTAAGAGAATCCATTGTATCGGTAAATATAAAATGTACTTCTTGCTTGCAAGACTTTATGGGGCTTCTTGGTTATTGGCCTCCAAAATCGTGCGATTTGATGCCTTTGCATTTTCTTGTGGGGCTATGGTTATGCTTACACAATTATGTCTTTAACTCTAGACTAGTGAACCTTAAGCTCGTCGACAGGAGTGTTGCAGGAGAATTCCTCTCGGGCCCATCGTTCTTCGAAGCCGCCCAGATAAGTATTTCCAGAAGTTCTTTAAGTTTTTTAAGACATTTATTTTCTTTAGGAAACATGTACGATGGAAAAATTCCGTTCCTAAAAATGGAAGAAAAAGATATCATGAAAACTGCAGCCAGTTTTGTGGAGGAATATGTGACGACGTGGCTTAAGAATTATTGACTGAATCATTCATCTGAGACATATTTATGGAGCGGACTTCAGTGCATGTCTTCCTTTAGTTGAGTTGTTAAATGACATCGCTTCGAAGAAGTTGGAAAAAAAATTCATCGATCGAAATTCATTACTGGAGTAAACTGGCAGAAAAGTATAGCTGACGTGACTTCAACTGTCTTTTTTATTTGTTAATTTCTACCGTTTTAGTGAGCATCGGCAAAAGTTTATTTTTAACAACCACCCTAATGCACATATTCTCAGAATAAATTAAAAATAAACTAAAAAAGTGCCGATGCAATTAGTGACGCAGTGAATAAAATTACTTGGGAGTCAAATACGTAAGTTAGTAAGCAAGAATGTTTAAGTTGGAACCAGCACAAATAAATAAAAATTTTATTAGCAAATTACGAAATACTAATTAAGGAGGAGGTTTAGATATGGAAAAAAACTACAGTCGGTATTGTCTGAAAAGAAGCTTTTTTACTCGTATCTCAGTTTTTTTGTAATTTGTGTAGAATTCTAAAGCATAGATACTCAAAACGCAAACCCCATTATGGTAAAACTTTGGTGATGGGAAAAGCTTTGCTTTTGGTGCGAGTCCCTTAATCCTTATTAAGGGATTCACAGGCAAGCACAACAGCTACATGTTGCCGAAAAAATTACTGTTTTTTTTGACTATATATGACGCACTGTATGTTAAGAATACATGAACATATAACTTCTTTTGTTAAGAAAAACTCTCCCTTTATTCAAAATTATTAAAACTATTTACACTAAGTTATAATTTAAATAAATTCCCTCATGGGAGGAGTTAGCATAAGTTTCCCTAATTAGATAATTTATATTCTCTCTTTAATAGCACAATATCAGTTCCCTTAATAATGTGTGTGCCCAATCCAATGTTTTGGTTTTTGTTCTTACCCAGCTGGCAATTGAGCAAGGCCTCTAACACTGCTGCGATGGTATGAGGTCTTCTTTAAAAAGAAGATTTTTATGCAAATAAAAATATGTATACTCATGAAATGCATTCCCACAGGTGACGTGGCCTGATATTAGAAGGCAAAGAAGAATGACTCCGGTTACTTTAAGGCTTCTTATGCATTTTTTTATTTCATATACCACAATGTTTTATAGTTCGACATTACTTTTTTGTCATTTGCATTGTAAAGGGTGTTTTTTTAGAGGTTTGTTTTTCGAATAGAGATAAAACTGGCATTTTATTGTCAAATCTGGCAACTCTATGTCATTTATGTTCAGTTTGGTATGCCATTTTATTATGAACAGGTTGACAAAAGAACAACGCTTGCAAATCGTGCAAATTTATTTCGAAAATAATGGTTCAGTTCGCGAAGTTTACCGCAAGCTCCGTCCATTTTATGGTCGACATAATCGTCCATCAGAGCAATTAATTCGGTTAACCATGGATCGTTTTCGCACTACGTTTACTCTATGTGATAATACGCATCCGCAGAGACGTCGAACAGTGCGCACCGAAGAAACAATTGCCGCTGTAGAGCAAAATGTTGAAAAGGACCCGAATGAATCGATTCGCCACCGTGCACAGCAATTGGAGCTTTGTCCATCAACTTTATGGAAGATTTTGCGCAAAGATCTTGGCTTGCGACCTTACAAGATCCAGCTTGTGCAAGAATTAAAGCCGCGAGACCATGCAATGCGTCGTGATTTTGGTGTATGGGCCGAAAAATCGCAAAATTTTGTTCAGTGATGAGGCTCATTTTTGGTTGAATGGCTACGTCAACAAGCAAAATTGCCGCATTTGGAGTGAAGAGAATCCACATGAGACCCTTGAGACGCCATTACATCCACAAAAACTGACTGTTTGGTGTGCTCTATGGGCTGGTGGAGTCATTGGGCCATACTTCTTCCGAAATAATGCTGGAGAGTCAGTTACCGTTAATGGAGACCGGTATAGAGCCATGATAACCGACTATTTTGTTCCCGAATTGGATGGCATGAATGTGGATGAGTTGTGGTTCCAACAAGACGGCGCTACATGCCACACAGCGCACGTCACAATCGATTTATTGAAGGAAACATTCGATGAGCGCATAATTTCGCGGAATGGACCTGTCAATTGGCCACCAAGATCGTGTGATTTGACACCATTGGATTATTTTCTTTGGGGATATGTGAAGTCGCTCGTCTACGCCAACAAACCAGAAACGTTAGGGGACTTGGAAGCCAACATTCGTGGCGTTATTGCCGACATACGGCCCCATATGCTCGAAAAAGTGGTTCAAAATTGGACCTGTAGAATTGGCTTTATTCGAGCCAGCCGCGGCGGCCACATGCCCGGAATCATATTTAAACATTAATGGCATAAAATTATCCTTCCAATAAAGCTAAATTGATGGACATTAAAACGATTTTCTTGTGTTTTATTTCAATTTGAAGCTCTATACCTCTAAAAAAAACACCCTTTACATATACGACATCAAAAGTAAATAAATGGTTGGAAGTAAAAACCGGTGTGCATGTTGCAAGACTGGTCTTATGTTTCATATTATGGTTAAAAATGTGGTAGAGTTTTGTGTATTCAAATGCCAGTTTTTAAAGTTAAGAAAAAAATGTTATAAAAAAATTACACACATAAAATATTTAGTCAAGTGAAGATGATGCAGATGAAAACAAATAATTGACTCAGAGTTTGTCTCCTCATGACGTATTAATTTAATTTTTTCCAAGTACTTCTGTGAGCTCTGCTACGGTAAAAGGTCTTAGAAGGACTGTTTTATCGGGAAATTTCATATAAAGAGAAAGTATGTGTGAAATGAGGTACCAATGCCTTATACTTACCAAGGAAGGCCTTCTAGAAGCGCTTCTAGCTCCTGCCTGTGCCTATCAAGAAATTTCATATAAAAAGAAAGTACATGTGAAATGAGGTGCCAATGCCTAATACTTACCAAGGAAGGCCTTCTAGAAGCGCTTCTAGCTCCTACCTTTGCCTACTGGGTATTCTTCTTTCTTTCATTTGCTTTTCATTTTGCACTAAATGAATAGAATTTATTCTTTGTATCCTTCGTAATTGAGGTCATCGATAATGATACGATGAAGCGTTTTTTACATGATTTTAATTTTTTTTCGATGAGCTATACCTGACATTTTATGATAGATACCAACTGATCAGCACAAACATATATCTTTTGATCAGTCTTTTTTTAAAGAAATTATGTACAAAGTGCCATGGCTCGTAACTAATGGACAGGCGTTACTAAAATACATATATTTTCCACGGAGCATTGAGCAACTAATAATCTTTGGAGAGATGATGTAATACGTAGTTACCCAATTTGCCAAAGGGATCCGTTTAGGATCCGTTGCGATTCGAATTCATTGTCGTATGAAATTTCTCTCAAAAAACGGAAGGATTGTCCGTTTTGTCGGATCCGTAACGGATCCGAAACGGACTTCATATGCGGATCCGTTCCGGATTCGTTTTCAAAATAAAACGGATTCGAGGCGAACTCTTTTTTTCAATAATGCGGAATTTAAAAAAGTTTTTTTTTTTTTGACTCTTTCCCAATCTATTTATTTTTTTGATTTTTTACTTTTCTTTCCATCTATTGTATCTTTAATGTAACCTGATTGTAAATTTATATGTGATGTATGATTAGAAAAACTTTAAGGAATTTAATTTTGTTTTACCTGTCACCGATCAAAGATGCACTGTTCAAAGATGCTCATCTTAACCAACTCAACTACTTTCATTATTTTGCTGACATACTAAAATGTAATTACTTTTCCATCAAAATTAAAAATTGAAGATTCATTGATAATTCAATTGATATTCCTTTAGCCAGCAATTGTAATACGTTGGCTGATTTTGTTAAACTGCGCATGAACCAACCATTGGATAAACAGAGTTTAAACCACGGCAACGACCTTTTTTTTTATTTTTTTAATTCAAAGTTATTTAAAAAACAAAATAGAAGTAGAGAACTGTATTTGTTTATAGAAAATATCTTGAAAACTGCCTTTTATGTTAATAATAAAAAATGAGTCCGGATTGAATCCGTTTTATTAAAAAAAACGAATCCGTTACGGATGCGTATATGACGTCCGTTTCGGATACGTTCCGGATCCGACAAAGCGGATTCCGTTTTTTAGAGAGGAATTTCGTACGACAACGAAACCAAAATGGATTCGAAACGGAATCCGGAACGGATCCTATATGACATTCGTTTGGGATCTGTTACGGATCCGACAAAGCGGATACCGTTTTTCCGAGAGGAAATTCATACAAAAACGAATCCGAAACGGAGTCCGGAACGGAACCGTATATGACTTCCGTTTCAGATATGTTACGGATCCGACAAAGCGGATTCCGTTTTTTCGAGAGGATCTGTATATGACGTCCGTTTTGGATCCGACAAGCCGGATTCCATTTTTTCGATCGGAATTTCATACAAAAACGAATCCGAAACGGAATCCTGAATGGATCCGCATATGAGGTCCCTTTCGGATCCGTTACGGATCCGCATCCGATTTGTGCACATTGGGTAGTTATATTTTTATACACAATACAAAATAGGAGTTTCGAGAGCGTTTTGAAAATAGCGTTTAGAAAATGAAACGTTTACACCTAGTCAGCTTAACAATCCAAAGACCATAATGTAGTGTGCAAAAAGTGCCGCAGGAAGTTGTCTATAAATACCACAATAAGGAATGAATTGATTTAAGTTTAACGGAGATATTAAAGCAGCAATACCTATGTTAGAATCGGTGTTGGGTATAAAAAATTTTTTTTTCATTCAACGGATTGCATTTGGTTACCTAGGCATCGATGTAACTTCAGTTGAATGGAAAATACGTAGACAGTATATTTTTTGCATAGCCCTTGCATGCAACATTATAATACTTTTGGCGATGAGTAAATATAGTTGGGAAAATAGAGATGATATGAACAAATTTTTGTCAGGATTGGCTACAATATTGCAAATTTTCATATGTTTTATTAAATTTTTAATAACTATAAAGAGACGCAAGGAAGTGGCTAAGTTATTGCATAACATTTGGATATTGACAATTGAGGGTGAGATTTTTTAGAAATTTTTGGAAATTGAAATATACTTGAAACATATGCATTGTTCATAGCTAATACCGAGGAGCTGCCAATTATAGCTGAGGAAAACGCCAAAGATTACATGTTTAGTCTGTGCTTCTATATTTCGAGCTTAGCTTCGGGCGTTTTGGTTCTAGTTATACCAATATTTATAACACTTTATGTGTATGTCAATACCGAAGAATTGCTTTTATTTCACATACTTCCGACAAGGTAAATATTATACTATTAATGAATGGTTTTACATAAGTATACAGAAGTAATAATAATTCCATTACAGCTACCCTTTCGACCAATATCAGCCCACAAACTATTTCATTACTTATTGTTTTCTTGTCGGATGTGTTTATTTAAACACACAAGCAGTGGTTTTAATTGACACGATTTACTCCTGGTTAATCCTTAACACAGCAGCACAATTTCGTGTTTTGAAACTAAAGCTCAGAAAAGTGGCATTAAATCATCAAGATTGTGAAATGGATTATGCCTTAATTCGTTGTATACGACGTCATCAAAAAATTATCAGCATTGCTGATGAAATTAATAATCTTTTTCGCATGATAATTTTTGCCGAAGTCTTAAAGGATTGCATGGTATTTAGTCTTATAGCCTATCAACTTGGTCATTGGGATGGCGCGAAGTTGGAATATATACCATTTTTGATAGTTTTTTTAATCTGTGCTGCGGCACAATTAACCATATACTGTTATGGTGGGCAAAGGATACAGGATGAGGTGAGCTAAAGAATATTGATTAATCACTTTTGAAATTGGTAAAATTGTGAAGATTGATATTAAGTCATAAGTGAATAAATTTTTCAGAGTCAGCATATATCCGACTTTATATACGAAAATTTTTCATGGCATTCCATTAAAATACGCGATCAGAAATCTCTCATGATAATTATAGCAAGGGCACAAAAATACTGCCAGCTTTCAGGATATTTCTTCACCGTAAACTGGAAATTGTTTTTATGGGTAACGTACTAGGTGTTAGCAGTGGAAAAATGTTTAAATAAAATTGGATTTAATTTCAGGCTGCGCGAACTAACTTTTCCTACATCAGCTTACTCTGGAGCTTGAGCGTGAAGAAACTATAATGTAAATAGCTGATCCAAAGCAATTGATTTTTGGGTCTGAAATTTGACGGGTCGACTTTGAATTTTCTATATAATGCACATCAAATGATTTGTTAGAAAAATAATTTTTATAGAACGTCCTATGCTAACTATAGAATGTAGAAGATTTGTAAATTAAATAAAGTATGAGCTCAAAAATAAATTTTAATAATTTTTTATTTGCAAAAAATTTAGCAATCGTCCTTAAACGCGGATAGTGGCGTGGACAGAAATTGATATCCAAAGTTAAAAACTTTATTAAGAAATAAACAGCATTGTCATCATTCTTTTAGTCATGGAGTGAAGAACCATATGAATTCTGAAATACTTGGAAAAATTGTGGGTCACCTGTCAACTCAACTTGATGTTCTAATGTAGTTATCCCTTCAATTGCAACATGGTAGCTTATACATTAGCTTGTAAGTGTAAGATCTATAAGTATTGTATTGAAACTGCCCTGTACCCTAAAGCCTGACTGTTAAGTTATCACACATTTTTTAATCCGAAAGAAATCTGTTTATTGGCTTTTATAGCACGGTTCCATAACACTATGTAGTGAGGTTAGGAGGGATAGCGAATGACTGCTTGACTTGAGAATAATTTTTAGCTCTCTCCAGCCACTTGGATAAGTGGACATGGTTTTAATAGCCTTAAAAATGTGGATCGCGTACACAACCACAGATTATTTAATTTTATTCAAAGAAGCATAAAACGAAGTTCATAAAAGTAAATAGAGCATAACATGATAACAGAAGACTAGCCCCGTATTAATGCCACCGTTCCTTGTTTCTAACCGGATATCAACATTTCATGTGTTTGCTAATTGCTAATGCAAAAAACAAAAAAGTCACATCGAATCAGAATGCATTGAAATAAATGAAATTTAAAAAAACCAATGATTCTGCTTGGAATATTCACATGGATGGTTCAAAACCAATTGCCCTTATAGATATCATTTGTATTCCGGACGAGAGTTAAGAGTTTCTCTAATTAATCACGCGGAAATTTGATTGCATAAAACTCTTCCAGCTGAGTTATCAATAGATCCCCATAAATCTGGAAGTTTTAAGAATTTTCTCAACGTTTGGTGGTGCAGAAATCCCTCTAATTGAAAAGGTTTTCCTCAAAGAAGTTAAATCATTGAGTTATTTTATTTACTAAAGTCGCAATAAGGAATTTAAAATTCAATAAAAGGAATTCTAAGGGTAGCACTTCAAAAGGTGAGTAAAACGAAAGTGCGTCGTACGGCTAGTCTTTATTGAAAAAAGTTGATATTCATCACAAATTTCAATATTCAATTATATAAATTAGGGAGGATCATCTTAGATCAACGCTTTTATTTCTTCGCTCTTATATGATTATCTTTAAGTTAACGATGAAAAGAAAGTTCTTTAAAAATGTCAGCACTAATATTTACTTAAAAGAGGTACATAATTGAAAAATTAATGCATAATTAAGCCCTAATCGGTAACATCCAAAAAGTTTTTATAAGAAATGTTGTAGAGTTGGTTGGAAACTTTGACATTTTAAATTTTAATTTGAACATGAAGTTTTTAAACGTTATGCCACTATAGATTTGTCACAACGCCCAAGTCATGCAATGTCATTACGCCCAATTATGGTCATAATGTCATAAAATCACGGAGCACCATCTATTCGCTGATAGCAGAACTAAAGCTTCGACGCCAAATTACCATATTTTTAATTTCGAGCTGTCAATTCATTCTTTGTTTTCACAAAAATACTGAAATGAAGTACATCTTTCAACATAAAAAAGATTTAAGACGGTGTAGCAATAAGATTCTATGTAAAAATAGGCCTTACGGAAATGGAAATTCATATCAAAATGGTAAATGTGTTAAGTGAATCTGCTTCTTCAAAAACAATGGTTTGTATGTGGACTGGTTTGTTTAAAAGTGATCAGAAAAGCCTTGAAGGACGTTCAAAAACTGCATCAAACGCAGAAATTGTCGACTGACCGAGAGAGACTTAGAAGAAATTCTACACGGTTAGAAATTTTGGAATAAATTTTAATACTTTTGGGCTTACATATATGACCACACCAGAATTGTATTAAAATTTAATACTGAATAAATATTAAAATTCAATTCTAATACAAATTTGTATTAAAATTTAATACTCGTTTATATTAAGACTTAAAAAATTTTTTTACCATATCTTCTGTCTCCTTCTATAATGCTGCTGCTTCTGTAAGTTTTGGTTATTTATTGTGTTGCATTTTAAAACTTTGAAGAAAAAATTAAAATGTTTTTTTTTACCTGTCACCGATCAGAATTCAACCCAGGTCGCCGTCATGCCACTGTTCAAATATGCTCATCTTTACCAACTGAGCTACTGCCATCAGTTATGTGATCGACGAAAACTTAAATACTGTTCCATCAAAACGAAATATTGATTTTTCATTTTACGTAGTTGTCAATTGATAATTCAAAAAAACTTTTAGCTAACCGAAAAAAAATACTACGTTAACTGATGTCGTTAAACCGCGCATGCAACCATTGTGTGAGAAAGGAACAAAGTTCGAACCCCAATGAATACGACAAATTTTTTTTTATTATTTAATAAAGAAAGTATTGAAATATAATACAGCGTGGCTTAAGATTCAAATGTAATACTCATATATTAAAATTTATTATGAAAAATATTACAAAATTTTGTAATCTATTCAAAAGTATTAAATGTAATCAAAATTGTATGAAAAATCTTTGCAATATTTCGCTTGTATTAAAATTTGTTCAAAAATTTCTAACCGTGTACTTGTATTATGATTCTTGTTATTTAATTCTCTAGAATTTTTTACAATATAAAATAGTCACGAAACAATTTTTGCCTTGCCTTGCCCACATAAAAAATATTGCCACCTATTGCAACAAAAAAATGGTTCTTACATTACTTATTTATTTATTTCTTTTCGGACTAAAAGCAGGCACAGCTTAAAAATGTTGTTCAGCCCACCTCGATCTGTTACCCATATTAAAATGTGTGCACGATTGTCTTTTTTTTTTTCTTTAAACGGCTGTATCTTTGTGACATGTTAACGTATTTTTATACCCCACACAGAGGGTATATTCACTTTGTTATTCCGTTTGTAACGCAGAGAAGAGGGCGTGCCAGGTGGAGCAAAGTATATATATTATTGATCAGCGTCACCACCTGAGTCGATATAGCTGTGTCCGTCTGTCTGTCTATCTGTCTGTCTGTTTACATAAAATATACCTTAAAAAACAACTGGAAGAAATTGATGAATCCCTCTATAAAAATACATAAAATTACTTGACCCATACATCTGAATTTAGCTGAAAAAATTTTGTTTTGAAAATATTGACATTTCAACTGTTGATAATTGGCTGAACATCAGCCAAACCAATTCATACTTGAAGTCTTATATTACCAGTTGTACTTATGCGATCAGTATCGGATTATTTTTATACATTTTTTTTTTATTTGATGAGATGGGAAAAGGAGGGCCGTTTTTTTTTTTGATAATAATTTGATTAGGAACATTTTAGTAAAATTGGGTGTTCAAGACTATAAAAAAGTACATTCGGCTTCTAAAAAGTTCATTTCAATTCCCGATTCAGAAGAAAAATCAAAATTTTTGGCGTTTTAGCTTGGAATCTCCCATTCATATATATAATACATATACAATTAGTAAAATAAAACAAACCTTGCGTGTTTAAAAATAAATTGTTCAATAACCCATAAATTGTTGTACTAATAATATAAGAACCTTAATTATTAGTTAGAAGAATTTAATTTAGAGCTTATACTTAATAACTAAATTATGACAACTATTTACATTTCCAGAGTCAAAACTATGCTTAAATAGCAAGTTCATTTGTTTCAAGCAAACATTCCAATAATGTTGGGAAAAGAGCTCGGTATTAAGCGTTATTTTTATGCACAGCGTCTTGCGTTTCGTGCACTCGGTATCGATGTTACTTCAGTGGACAATATTATGCAGCAGCCATATCGATTTTGGATACCATGCATTTGTATTAACGCAATAGTCTGTTGCATGTTCTATTACATTTTTGAAAATTTACATGAAATGGATAAGGCAATAGACTCTCTGGCCGTATGTTTGCAAAGTTGTTTGGGCGTTTGGAAAATTTCCCTTTTCGTTTACAACCGTAAGGCGATAGTTTTAGTGATACAACAAATTTTCTTGATTTCCAAGACAGCAACTAAAGAGGAGCGCCACATTATCGCTGAAGAAAACTCAAAAGATAAATTTTTTAGCTTTTTTTATTACATGGCCGTGATAGCGACGGCTTCAATCTTTTTAGTGGTACCAAATATTATATCTGCGATTATTTATGTTCGAACTGGGCAACTGCAACTTTTTGTGCCTTTTAAGGGAAGGTAAGTAAAAAGTGATTAATTAGTCAGTTTATTAGATATGATTTATGTTACTGAGTTAGTTTAGTTGAGACAAAAATCATAGTATTGGAAAGTGCCAGTAATGCCGTAAATGGAAATGATAATTCGATATATTCTCGAATTTAACCATCAATTTGAGCTTTAAATTCCAGGATTGGCTGCGACGAAATTTATAACTTAGGAATCGATATTTTCTGGATATCCTTTCTTGAATGGAAGTAATACTGCACATCGATCATCATTGCTTCTTATTTAGTTTCACAAACAAGTCCTCGAAAAAACACTTGGAGGGAGCAGTTATGTGTTTTGAGAAAAAACATCACTTTTCAAAAGCGAGAAATCTCTTTATCTCGTGCAACTTTGTTAAAAAATGAGACACTGGTGCTAGGCTATGCATTTCTAGTATTTGTGTAATATTTGGTTGTATTTACTGAAATAATTCTCTTGATGTTGCGTTTGAAAGTTTTTGCTTGTATGGGAGGTGCCACGCCCTCTTATCGTAGTTCTTCAACTTTTTGTCAAGCGCTTGTCAGACAAATATCTAGACAGACATATAGAGGGACAAGCATACGGACATGACTGAATCGACTCGCTTGATCAAGAACATACATACAATACATACATATGTATATGACAAAGTGTATATAGCCTGAGCGTAGGGTATTTTTAAGAAGAAGTGCTTCGGCAAAAATATAGATTTTGAAACGTCAAAACCTTGTCTTTTTTTGGGTGAAAATATAAATACATCGAGCTCTTCGATTAGAGGAACTTGGGAAATATCGGACACACTAGTCAGCTGAATATTTCATTATATTGTCAAGCCAAGTAATTTTTTGACTACTAAAAATTTGGTAATTACCTGCTTTGCACAAATGCCGCATTTGCTAATTAATGTCAGTCGAAAAATATTAGTTTTTACCTAAATTTATCTCTAACATTTTCTAAAAATTATTATTTTTGCTGTCGCAGTAATCGATCTTTCGAATAAAATTTTAAGAAAAAGTAGCAGCATATCTACATGACTACAATTCCTTACTCGATTTGTTTTCCATACCATATAATTCAAGCAAACACTGAAGAAAAACTTGAACCAGCAAACGCTCAAAAAAAACTTGAACCTTGAACGCGGAAGAGATTTTCATAAAAAAACAGCCCAATCAATAAGCAAAAACCATTCAAGTACAACAACTAGAACATAAAGAAAAGCGAAAAAAGTCAGTAACTTGAGCATAATTGCATAACATTGCAGATTGCTATAACAAGTTGGAAGTACTTAGTACTTACGCTCAACAAGAGTTACCAGAAAAACCAGTCTCAGATTTAGCACCACAGCCATCAAAGAACGCATTCTAGCATATGGCCAATATTGCAGATGATCAGTTGTTATTGAACAGCAGCATTGGGCGCAAGTTATTGTGTCAGAATACAAAACGATCAGGAATAATGTGCAAATTTTCAAATCATCTGTTTGGCTATACATTACTTTGTCTGCTGTTCAATCTGCAGTGGACAAAAGCAGCTCCAGTCTTTGGACATCAAGAAAGTGCACCTTTGCTGTCTGAGCTACTTGAGCAAGATTACGATTATGATCTACACTACGATCAGCGCCAAAAGGGTAGCGAAAATTTGCGCCTTAAATTGGATGGTTTTTTAATTGGCTTACCAGCACAGCAGGAAAGTTTGGGTCTTACTTTGATAACAGACGATATCTTGGAAAATCTAGGTAATCATTTCGGTTCAATTTTTATTTAATTCAGTGTAATTATATTTTTACAGCTGCTGAGGCATTGTTAGGTTTGAGTAAAAGTGGTAGCAGTACCAGTGCACCTGATAACTCTTTGAATTTCTACAATAAGCTTGAACATGCTGCACCTTCTAAACAAGGATCACCTTTTAATGCTGAAACTATAGTTGTTGAAATACCTGCAACTAAAAAGGAGAGAGATTTTGAATCACGTCAACATATTGACTCAACTGCGGCTAATGCTGGTTCAAGGTTTGTATTGTGTTTTTTTGGAATACAAAATTTAATGGAAGGCCTTAATTAAAATTTCCTTTTTCACTTGCAGAACTAAATTTCATATATTTCATCTCTTAAACTTCTTGCGTGGAAACAAACGATTTTAAATTATAGTCGCACACTTTTCGAGAGACATATATGTATTTCATTAAGACTGATATATCTAGTATATACTGATAATAAGATATTTTATAATTATACGCTCATATGAAGAAATAAAATAAAAATTTAAGAAAATACTATCTTTCCGTACCCATAATTTATTATAACGGGGTCCCACTGGTGGTTTACGTGAAAGAGTTGTGTTTTTCTTTTAATTTTTCATCGAACTTTTTTATAAGCAAAACAACCTATTTGCAAGGATACGATTGAAATTGAAACATGCGATTTTAAATGGCAATGACAAGTTTGTATGGCACCTTGGGCCTAGAATTGAAACCTTATAAAGGGTGTTTTTTTTAGAGGTATAGAGCTTCAAATTGAAATAAAACACAAGAAAATCGTTTTAATGTCCATCAATTTGGCTTTATTGGAAGGATAATTTCATGCCATTAATGTTTAAATTCTACAGGTCCAATTTTGAACCACTTTTTCGAGCATATGGGGCCGTATGTCGGCAATAACGCCACGAATGTTGGCTTCCAAGTACCCTAACGTTTCTGGTTTGTTGGCGTAGACGAGCGACTTCACATATCCCCAAAGAAAATAATCCAATGGTGTCAAATCACACGATCTTGGTGGCCAATTGACAGGTCCATTCCGCGAAATTATGCGCTCATCGAATGTTTCCTTCAATAAATCGATTGTGACGTGCGCTGTGTGGCATGTAGCGCCGTCTTGTTGGAACCACAACTCATCCACATTCATGCCATCCAATTCGGGAACAAAATAGTCGGTTATCATGGCTCTATACCGGTCTCCATTAACGGTAACTGACTCTCCAGCATTATTTCGGAAGAAGTATGGCCCAATGACTCCACCAGCCCATAGAGCACACCAAACAGTCAGTTTTTGTGGATGTAATGGCGTCTCAAGGGTCTCATGTGGATTCTCTTCACTCCAAATGCGGCAATTTTGCTTGTTGACGTAGCCATTCAACCAAAAATGAGCCTCATCACTGAACAAAATTTTGCGATGAAAATCAGCATCGAGATCAATCTCATTTTCGGCCCATACACCAAAATCACGACGCATTGCATGGTCTCGCGGCTTTAATTCTTGCACAAGATGGATCTTGTAAGGTCGCAAGCCAAGATCTTTGCGCAAAATCTTCCATAAAGTTGATGGACAAAGCTCCAATTGCTGTGCACGGTGGCGAATCGATTCATTCGGGTCCTCTTCAACATTTTGCTCTACAGCGGCAATTGTTTCTTCGGTGCGCACTGTTCGACGTCTCTGCGGATGCGTATTATCACATAGAGTAAACGTAGTGCGAAAACGATCCATGGTTAACCGAATTAATTGCTCTGATGGACGATTATGTCGACCATAAAATGGACGGAGCTTGCGGTAAACTTCGCGAACTGAACCATTATTTTCGAAATAAATTTGCACGATTTGCAAGCGTTGTTCTTTTGTCAACCTATTCATGATGAAATGGCATACCAAACTGAACATAAATGACATAGAGTTGCCAGTTTTGACCATAAAATGCCAGTTTTATCTCTATTCGAAAAACAAACCTCTAAAAAAAACACCCTTTAGTACGGATGTAGAGTTGCATTTTCACGGTCATTTTATTCCACTTGTTTCATTTTGTAGTTAATAATTATGGCTTATAATCAAAAAAAGGTGTTCGTCGCCACAATCGCAGTGAAGCTGCTTTAGAGAGGCCGAAAAAGAAATGTTGCACAATAATTCAGAAAGTAAGCCCTAAGTAAGAATATAAATTTAGTCCAATATTGTAGAGGAGATGAAAACACATCGATTTCATGACCAAAAAATCTCTGTATGACAAGATTTCAGCCACCTTTCATAGTCCTGAGTTACTAATAACCATCGCCATTTTGGAAAAAATACCATTTTTTATAAAAATTTAAAGTAAAATTACTTGCCCAATCTGAATACCGCATTTTTCGCACAAAATCACTTATGTTCAAAATTGCAGTATTTATCGGCAATTTTAAAAAGGTCATGTCTCGCCGTGCGGAGATTTTTCGGGCATATATTCAATGTTCTTTTATCTACTTTACAAACTTGGTCTAAATATATTTTTCTACTTAACCATCGCTTCCTTTCGAGCTTTTGAGTGGCAATTTTTTGCATCTCACTTCCAGCCCAACTTATACTAAATAAAGCAGTTGATGCTAAGATTATATTACTAGCCGAAAGGAATAATTAAAAATAGGAATCAAACGGGATGACATGTTTATGTCATATGCAACGCTGCCTCCCGAACTACATATTATGTTATACACCTGATTCGACAGATCGTTAAGAATACTCCCACTTTAACCTTCGAGCCAGGTTAAAACCTTCGATCATACGCATATTTTATTGATACCTCAATGGAAAGGTTTTTAAAATCTTAAAAATAAAGTTGCTTGCAATTTTCACAGATTTGTTTTAATTTTTGGTTTCTAAAGTTAATTAATTTATTTCAGTCTATGGAAAGAACCACTCAGATATTCTTCTGCGTTGTCATATTTCATTTATTGATTGCATAGTAAGATCCACGCCCCTTATTTGTGCTTGCAAATATTAAATACTCAACCATTCCGTAGTAAACGTGTTATCAAAAGCCAAGCCTGTTTTGAAAATTTCGAAACTACTTACTTAAGTATCTCGAGACTGATCAAATTCGTTCGAAACCATTTTTAATATGTTACAATATTTCATTAGGTTTAGATATAAAAAAAGATTTCCTGAAATTTCTATGCATGTTCTCCGATATGTGGCATTCCACTCCTTTCTTCGTCCTCTTTTAGCCTTTGCATCTATTATTTTGTTTGAAATTTAGTTTTCTCTTAATATTAGTTGACACTAACCCCATTTTTTTTCTTCAATTTCTTTGTAAAGCTTTTCAAGATATATACATTTTTGTAAAAGCTATTTTGAAATGCTCACAACTCCGCGAATATTCAGCCAAATAGAATTTTTCATTTCAAAATTTTTGTTTCTAAATGTACTTTTCAAAACGATATTAGTACTAGATTTTTAATTTACAAAAATAAACCTTTATATTTAGCAATGATCGATTTTTTTCAAAGTTTTTTGAAAAAACCTTTAATCATTTAACAAAATTTAAGTCTGGCCTGATAATGTGCAAAAGATGGAACACTTTTTTTGAAATTTTCAACTTTGGTGGTGTCTGATTTGGCGTGGAATGTTCCACATACATTTTAAATTATCCTTTTTAAGTATTCCTACATCATCACGATTACAAAAATGCTTTTGCATTTTTTATCAAACTTAATCGAAGTATATAAGCTTTTTTCTGAAAATTTCAGCATGGTTTAAAACTTCGATAAGCAAATGCCATAACCAACCCTCAAATTTCCCAGCAAATAATTTTATCCTTTAGGGTGCATATCGCTACTTGGGTTGCTATTTTTCTTATATCATGTTCGGAATTTATAGGAGGTTGTTTCTTTTGTGCAGAGAAGTAAACGTCGGTAAGTAAAACTGTTATTTATGTATTACAGAAATCCCCATATTTATTATTGAGTTATGGTATATCTCAACCGGTTATTTCCGAAATGGAAATGGTTTACAAACCAACTACAGCAAAAAAGGTACAATATTAAATACATTGCGAGAGCAGCGCTAAGGCCGCTTTGTTATGAAGGAATGTGTTTAATAGAAAAAAATGGTTTATATATATTTTTCGATGATTTTCTATGTCAAATATTTTGCAATTCATTTTTTTGCAAAAAAAAACTGTTTAAATACTTTTTGATATTTTTGTCTGATTGAATCTTACTACCGGGTAAATGCTTCCCTCCCATAAAATTACATTACTTATGTATGAGCAAAGTTTGTCTAAAATCGATTAATAAATTCTTAACCCGTTGAAAACTTCAATTTTTACAATTTTCGTCAAAAACTTCAAAAAGTGCAGTACGGTATATCGAACAGATGGACTTAGATTCCGAATAAATTTATTTTTAGAATAACACTGGTCAATTTGACGAATTTTGTGTCTGGGTTCTAGATGTGCAATTTTGATTTCTTCACATACCTAATCAGCACAAGAATTGAAGGTTGCTTATTTTGCACAAAGCCTATAAAATATAATACAACAAAAATAACAATCTGACCGATAAGGCTCAGAGTACAATTTTGCAAACAATTTCTTGACCATTTCCGTAGAAAATATGTAAGATCGAACGCATTATAAACAAAATAATTATGCAACAACTCGCTAAAGAAATGCCATACAATTTTGAATTTTAAGAAAATAATTTTAGAAGATAATCAAGAAGGTCCAGTTAAAATGCAATTTTAGTCTGTATGGTATAGTTTAAAAGTAATGGAATTGAAAAGAGGCACTTACCGATTGGCCCTTTAATGTCTACATAAAGTTGTCTAAAGCAAAAACATACAGGAGCTCTGAAAAATCGCCAGAGGATGACGCAGCTTAAAACAAACTACAACGAACTCTCACTATTCAACTATTTTTCACAAATATTTTTTAATAAATAAAACAAACATACGCAAAATTTTGAAGAAAATATTCACACATATTTTAGCATTTCGTGTTTTTTTTTCGATTTTTGTAAAATAAAAAACAAACAACAAAATATTGCACTGGCAGCGTGCAGCGTGCAGCTTTGCTGCCGGCACCGCTTTAAAAGAGATTTTGCACTTGCATTTAATTTCAATAAATTATTTCTTTTTATTTAACACTTAGAGCTGATGGAGGTAAATAATTTTATCTATTTATCACATTTAAAATTAACAATTATAAAGAAATTTAAAATTTAACTTTACTGACTACCGCACATTCACAAAGCAAATTGAAACTAAACAACGAGTGACAGCTGATGAGTAGCATTACCATCGGCCAGAAATTAATGACGACTTCTGATTGGTTTTTAATCGAGAAGCAAATGGGAATGGGAAGGTAGAAAATGGAATTTTTTAGAGAAAATTTGTTGTTTACCAGAGAACTGCAGTGAGCTATTCATCATTTTTGATATTCATGAATCTGTTGAAACTTTCAGCAGATTCGCCGCTCATAGAAAATTATGTGAAACGTCTCATGGCGAAGTCTGTGAATGGGAGTATGTCCTCAATCATTTCTAGTGCATGCCGTTTCATTTTTGCGTGAGCTACTTATGAAACGAAGGTTTTTTTGCTCCAATCGGTGGGGAAAGGTCGAAAATGGACTTAAGACATTATTAGGGTGGCTCCAGACCCTTGAAGTAATAGTTTCCGACAAATTTTTGGAAATTATTTTTTGAACATCACTGATCCATACCATGAAAAAGACAGTTCTCGACCCATTTCCAGGAAATTCTTTTTTTTTTAAACGAAACATAGTTCGAAAACGGGTTTTGAACAGCAATAAAGAGACTCGGGACCCTGGAAATAACTGGCTTTGAGTCGAAAATATATCAAAAACGTGAACCATGGTTCGAAGACCCATTTTCGGGTCATAAAACGGTTCTATTCAGGGTTCCGAGTCTCCCTAAGTGACATCAAAATCTATTTTGCGAGCTATTTTTCGTTTTAAATTAACAACATTTTTCCCGAAAATGGCTCGAAAACGGCTTCCATGGTACGGGGACCCATTTTCGGGTCATAAGCGGTTCTTTTTAAGATCCCGACCCTCCCTTAGTGATGTTTAAAACTATTTTTCGAGCTTTGTTTCGCTTGAAAAAAAAATTTTCCATGAAAATGTGTTTAAAACGGGTACCATGGTCGGGGGACCCATTTCTGTTTCAAAAATGGTTCTTTTCAGGGTCCCGAGCCTTCCTTGGTGATATCCAAACTTATTTTTGAAGCTGTATTTCCTTTGATATAAAAAATTTTTCTCGAAAATTGCTCAAAAATGGGTGCAATGGCCAGGGGACCCATTTTCGTGTCAAAAACGTTTCTTTCCAGGGTCCCGAGCCTCCCTTAGTGATGACCAGAACTCTTTTTCGAGCTTTCTTACATTTGAAAATAGTCCAAATTTTTTCCAAAAATGGCTTGAAAACGGCTACCTTGTCACGGGGACCATTTTCGGGTCAAAAACGGTCGTAATGTTTTCATTCCCATGGTACAGGGACCTATTTTCGAGTCAAAAATGGTTTTTTCCAGTGTTCTGAACCTCCCTTAGTGATGCCCAAAACTATTTTTTGAGCAATCTCTAGATTGAAAAAACAAATTTCCCGGAAATGGGTCAAAAACGGGGGGGGATCCAGTATTGGGTCAAAATCGGTTCTTTCCAGTGTCTCGATGTTTGTGATGTCCAAAACTATTTTTCGAGCTATCTTTCGTTTGAATAAAAATTTTATTTTCCGAAAATGTGTAGAAAAAGGTCCTATCCAAGGCCCGGAGCCACGCTGAGTCATGTTCAGTGAAGTGCTTCACCGACTCCAGAACGATACGATAATTCAGAAATTATCGTATCGTGCTCGTAATGGCACCAATCTTATCGTCTCGTTCTAGTTCACATTTTTATTTAAAAATATTTAATAATAGCTAGACCAGCGTTTTTCTCGCGCTCTATCCTTGTTACAACCCCGTCTACATTTTAGGTAGTCCTTACTGCAGAGAATCGGTGTACAAATTTTCATAAATTGGCATAAGTTCAAAGAATAGCAATGTTTTGTTGAATGAGAGGGGCTAGGACTCAATATCAAATCCTGGTTATATTAAGCAAGTTGCTTGGCACAAAAAATTTTCATTTATATGTCAGGTTTCACAACTATAGCTGCAATAGATATCACGAAACGGCATTTTAAGTAATTTTGTTCTATAAAGGTGCCACGCCCCTCTGTCTAATTTCGTTCAGATTTCGTGAGATACTTAACATAGACAATATACATCCTAGCAGCGAATTTCAAAACTTCTGCTGTGCCAGGGGGCATTTTATGTGTTTTTGTATTATGGAAGTTCTGGCTATACCTTGTTTTTGACGATAATAAATTGTCTGCCGTACGATAAACATGACACTATCGCCGAGAGCGAGATATCGACAGACCCTTCTCGGTAGTACGAGAAATATTTTTTTTTTATATCGTCTCGTTATCGGGACCAAGAACAACAACGATAACGAGACGGTATCAAAAATATTATTTCTCGCACTATTGTAAGTACTACCGAAGACGAGAACGAGAAGGATCTGGCCGTTATCGTTCTCGTTCCCAATAACGTTATTGGGAACGAGAACGATAACAACGATACTTATTGGTTCTCGGTGAAGCACTAGTTCAGTAGACACTAAGTATTCACCGAAAAAATTCCATTTCCTAGACTCCCTTCCTTATTTGCTTTTCCCTCAAGAAAACAAAAAATTTGAAATCGTGATTGCTTTTTAGCAGATGGCAGAGCTCCTCATCAGCTGTCACCTGTTGTTTAGTTTCAATTTTATTGTGAAATGTGTGGTAGTGTCTAAAGTGTAATTTTAAATTTCTTTATAATTGTTAATTTTAAATGTGATAAATAGATAAAATTATTTACCTCCATCAGCTCTAAGTGTTAAATAAAAAGAAATAATTTATTGAAATTAAATGCAAGTGCAAAATCTCTTTTAAAGCGGTGCCGGCAGCAAAGCTGCACGCTGCACGCTGCCAGTGCAATATTTTGTTGTTTGTTTTTTATTTTACAAAAATCGAAAAAAAAACACGAAATGCTAAAATATGTGTGAATATTTTCTTCAAAATTTTGCGTATGTTTGTTTTATTTATTAAAAAATATTTGTGAAAAATAGTTGAATAGTGAGAGTTCGTTGTAAATAGTTGGTTTTAAGCTGCGTCATCCTCTGGCGATTTTTCAGAGCTCCTGTATGTTTTTGCTTTAGACAACTTTATGTAGAAATCAAAGGCCCAATCGGTAAGTGCTGCTCTTTAGTTGCATTATTTTTAAACACACCATACAGATAAAAATTGCATTTTGACTGGACCTTTGTTTTGATTAAAAAGGAGGCAATGAAAAATTTGTTGGCAATTATTTTTCTTCGAGCTACGGTATAAAAGTTTTGGCTATAATTACACTTAAATGGTTTGTTATATAGTTCGGTTTGCTTGCGTCCCTGCTTACCGTTCACGGAAATGGTTAAGGAATTGTCTGCAATATTGCGTTGAATATATATTAAATTATTCTTAGCGTCCTGTACTTACCTATCCCTAACCCTTAATATGGGACAATTTTAGATGACGCTTACAATAATTTTTTTTTTTAATGTTTATATATAAGAATCAACGGAACAAAGCACGATAAATCCATTTTTTCACATTTTGAAGAAGAAAATCGCATGTAATATTTTCAATTTTTTAATACAGGAATTGTTAGGTTTTGTTTCGAAAGACATTTTTAAAGCCATTTTTAAATGGTCTGATCAATCGATGCGATGATTGTTAAAAATTTCGAATAAGAAAAATTCCTTCGGTTTTAAATGTATTTATCCAGTTTTGCTGCTCCTCAACTGCCAGATTCAGAATGTTGATTTTTCGCCATCCGTGAACTTTCGTTGTGCTTACAGAGTACGACGGTGTCAAAGCTTTCAAAATGTATGCAAGTCTCCCTTTCATATCAAAACTCTATATATATCATATGAAAACCAACAAGTACTTGCGTACAACCATCATTTTTTGACAGCGGCTACATTTTAAAATGCAAATTAATGTTTGCAACTTCCCCTGCAATACATATTGGTAACCGGATGACCACTTGCTGCTGGGAGGCAAATAAAAAATTAACCTGCTCATTTGCATTTGAGTAGCAATCTCGACAAACTTTGCCAACAACGATACGCTTTCTATTTTGCAAGTGTATAATTTTCCAATTGAGTGGGCAACACCCTTTGCGAAATGCTACGGTAGGGTAGCTAGGGGGAAAAAATACGCTATTTCTTATGCATATTTGAGGATGTTTTTTTCATTCGATCTTAACTTATAATTTTTTTTACTGAAAGTCCTGAAAATACTTCATCCTGTTGCGTTGTTCATAAAATTATTTTTTTATATGAAATGAAACTACGAGTCAAATTTCTATTAATTTATCTAAATAAAATAAATATAAAACAAACAGTTAAGCTTCATATAATACCTAGAATATTGTTAAAATACTTCAAACCTCATTAATGATGACTATAATATCATAAAACTCATTGAAAGCTTTCACGTGTCTGACACATGTCAAAACTTTTTAAACTTTCGTGGTGTATGTACTTTTCAACTATCTGTGAAAGATTTTCATGTGAATATGCACATAATTAAAAAATTATCATAACTTTAATGAAAATTTCACTAAAATCTCATCTGTCAACATCATAATGAACGCTATAAATTTCTCAACATTTTGTCAAAAGTGACAAATGTCAAATTTACAACTTAAAGGTCAACTCATAATCATATCGTGTCATCTACATGAAAATAAATAGTTTTATATCCCCCATTACATTTACGAGGTGTTAACATGCAATTAAAAAATTTTCTCTAACACTTGGGTTCTGGTTTTCCCTCTTTTCGAAATTCCTGAGCTACAATACTTTAATAATTTTTTTTCGCCTTTACTTTTATTTTGAGGGTAACTTTTCACTGCAAGTGACATTTTGACAAGCTTACAGTGGCTGTTAAGCATGTATTGCCGTGGCTTCTGGCTTTAAGGTCTTTTGATTTTTGTTTGGTGGTTGATTTGTTTTTTTTTTATGCTGTTTTGTTTTAATTTCCAGACCGACCCAAAATATTGTGTTGTAATTTGTATGCACCATCGAACACCGGTCGATGCACACTTTTGATAAGCAACAATGGTTTATTCCGAATTAAAGTTGAATTTACACATTTATTGGGAGGGCTAACAACTTTCGTGTGTTGTGACATAAAAAGCGTGTCGTATGTGCAGCGTTTTTAGTTTAACTTCAATGTTTTCAATATGAAAAACAATGGTTCAAAGTAGGTTCTTAGCTTAGTGGTATTGATTGCTTGCATTCATCTTAATTTACTCCACCGACGATATGTTAATTTTCTACTAAAAGTGCAATGACATAAAGCATTGTCTTTAACGAAAGGAAGAAAATTTCGTGCCATATTAATGAAAGAATAAAACAAAGATATTTTGAGAATGAAAGTTAAAAAATTGGGATTGGAAAATAAAAACTAGATATAAAATATATTATCGTCAAAAAAAAAATCTCCTTCCAAAATGAAAGTTACTCAGCTGGGATAAATAAAATTTTGCGCAAAATACTTAATGGAAAAATTCTTAAGCGATTAAATTATAACTGCTATCAGATTTCTATACCGCTCAGACAAAATATTGTTTGAGGTGATTTTCCATATAAATAGCTACCCAAAAAATTTAGTCCTTCCTTTGAAATTTTGGCAAATATCAAATTTTTTGCTCAAGACTTCTACTTCTTCCTTTTAAATGTTGAGGGCTTCCTTGAGCTCGGATCGCAGGTCTACAACCCTCTCTAAATCTATATCACTCCAGCGTTGGTGTTATCTTTTACCATGAAGAGATAAAGTATGCATAAATCTGAAAATGCAATTTATTAAAACGACCCCACTCCAATAAGCTGGCTGGTTCCACCAGATGATTTCATATTGAACTTTGCAACAGCTATTTAATAGCTCCATGTACAGCGACTTAAAGTTCATACTTAAATGGGAGGTACAACGCCCTTTTTTTAAAAAAATCTGCCCACTTGCAGTTCTCTGCTTGTCCACACAATTTCAATAATTTGTGCGAATTATCTTAAAAAAAAACTTTTAGTAGAACGTTTCAAGCTTTTTGCTTGGGTCGCAGATGCCTCTCAAAATGTACCTAATCTCATTTTAGTGTAAGTCCGCACCTGTGCTAATACTTTTACGAAATTTGGTTCATTACCTTAAGTAAATGCAAGAATTAACAAAGTGAAAAGTATATTCGCTCAGATCTTCGTTCGCGACAACGAAGTTCAAAGTATTTGACTTCTCTTATACGGTTGTGTACGGTTAAATAATAGCACTCCGCTTCACAATTACCACGTCTCCAACACCAATTGTCATTGGCGAGTACTGAAAATTTGATGGCCCTGGACCATTTCCAATGTTGTATTTCTAACCAGATGCTGAAAAAAAGTCAATTTCAATTCAAATTGAACTGCGAAAGTGGAAGTGGATTGCGCGTACTTTGAGGAGATCATCAACTGAGATCAGACGGCATTGAAGGGACTAGATTCCTTAGGGCAGTAGAAAACGTGGTCGTACTAATTAAATCATTCACTAAAACAGGAAGTAAATGTATCTGAGAAATGTTGGAGAAGCGATGATGATAGCAAAGCGTTTTTAAGTTATGGCTTGTAAAAGAGGTGACACGGCCTCTCGTTGGAATTTTCCCAATTGAAATTTATTCTGTTTGTAACCCGAAATATGAAACCAGCGTGTTATAACTCAGAGCACTAAACATGATATTTAATAAAATCATTAATAAACTGTCTTAAAGCTTACCTTAATGAATTTATTAGCTCTAAAATAACCACTGGCCCCTTTTTTTGTCGTACTACTGAAACATCTACACTTTGTGCATCCCCACCTAGGCTTACATTAAAAATTGAAACACTAATAATTTCCAATGTGGCATTTTGTATCAATAGCAATCACGCAAGCAGCACCAATATCGCACAACCCTCGGCAGTCTGCTCATTCAAGACACTGCTTTGTTGCTTTTGTAAACAACATCAGCTGTTTGTAATCGAAACAATACATATAGAAGCGAACAGGCTGAAAAGACGCAGCAGAGAAAAAACACTGTCATAAAGGATAATGTGCAAAATATGCAAAAATTGGGGAGACGACAACGCTGACAACAGCGCGGCGCGACGATTTGACATTCTGAAAAGGCAACATTTTGCACATAGCGTAGCACATGTAATATTGAAAACTTGTAACGATTCCACGAGTTCAAGTTAGTGATGTTGATAAGTGTTGCGGTGACTTAACTATTCGGTTTTTATAACTATGTAAGCTCTAAGCAAAGGATATATATTGCCATTTCGTTTGTCGATATAGCTTTGTTCGTGCAAATCATTAGAACGGTCAAATGCAATGAGATATTTTGACTAAAACCCCGATCATGGCATAAATCTTCCATTATGGTTTGAGGTACTGGAAACAAGTGAAATTGGTTCATGAACACGCCCACCGCCCGTATATGTAAATAAAATGCATTGAAACACTACAATGAGGGAGCTAATCGAATCTAAGTCGAAACGAATTTCATAGAATAGTTATGAAAGGTTCGAAGGCTATTTACAAAACTGGATGGAATTTTTCTTAATCGCGTTCAAACAACCAAAAACTTGAAAACACTTAAAAGAAAATTAAATAATCCAACAAAATTTGAAAACAATTCTGAAAATGGGTCATACAACCGTTAGAGAAAGTTTGTGTGAACTAAGGAAAGAGGGCGATTACACCGTCAGAGATTATGCAACTGAATTTCATACAAATGCTTAGGACGATTTGGAAAAACTCTGAACCAAATGCAGCAGATTTTTACTTGAGTTGACCCATTTTACAAGCTTAAAGTTGCTATCCTGAGGTACTATAGATTGGAGAAACAGACGTGGCATCCTTAATACAAACAAAGGAAGTCTATGACGTAAATGTTACTCAGTACGACAACTTTCTCAGTTTTTGATAATTAATTCGCAAATCTTACTTTATCCTAAAAGTAAAAACGAGAAGCAAAAAATTGTTGTAGACATACCTCGTCGACGTCGATTTCAAAAGGAGTGATATGAAAATTTAGCTTTGATAGTCAGATAAATTTAAATAATCTTTAAAGCAGTTTTAGGATCTCTTGAAAAGTAAATGCCTCTTAAATACCTTCCATCGAGTATATATTGCAAACCATGCAACAATGAGCACAAATATACCAGGTAATGCAATCACATCTAGGCGCCTGTGTTCGCTTTTGTTTCTTAAACTCAAGTAATCACTTTCTCAAAAAACGTTTTCAATCAATAGCAGACATAAGCAAGTCTCACGAATTGAGTCATATCCAAATTGTTTAATGAAATATCTCAGAATTTTCACATTACCTAAAGTAAGTTGAATAGATTTTATGTTAAACAAATCGGTAGGATCAAAATTATTTTCTTCGCCTCACATTCGCTTTTAATATCTGTTATAATTATTATTATTTTACATAGTATAACCCATATGGCCTTGTATGTTTTATTTCAAGTAACCGGTTACTCAAAAAAGTATTGAAAATTTTTTGGTTCTATGAGTTGGTGCGGCATAAAATCAAACAAAACAAGGGAGTAGTCGAAATGTAGTAGGAGGAGAAATGGAGCGACGGGCACAACAGCGACAATGATTATAACGTGTATTGCATACCAATGCTTAAACGCTTTCGATGCTTTTGTTGCTTTTGATACCTATATTCGTCTATCCTTGACGCTTATCTTGATGTCCTTTGGATATTTCTGTTGTGTGCCTTTATTTGTGTTTTGCTAAACAGGAAATGCGTTTGCACTGAAATATGTACGCGGTTAGCTAACAGGAGGACGAATATAAGACCGTTCGACGAGGAGAAGTAAATGGATGCGTTTTTCAAAAATCAGGGTACTTAGTTTGAAATTTATGCAGTTTTTACTAAATATTAATTCCTTTACATTAAAAATATGGATTTCATAAATTGAGATTTAGTAGAAAAATCATAAAATGTTATGTCAAGCAGAGTAAATGTTAGTAATTTATCAATAACTTATTACAGCTGTTGTCGTGAACATAAATCGTAGGTAATTTTAAAATGATAAATGCCATACGACAATCTTTTAATAAAAAAACTTCGATTCAAACTTACATTATTTGTGCTTTATTTCAAAATAAAGTTTTATCACTCGATATACAAAAATTCCTTAGTATACTGTAGCTTTAACTGGGTAGTTCTAAAATGAACCTAATCTTTTTACTTTACAAACTTCTACTATGTTTTATAAAAAATTTGACTATGCCAACATTGTTAAAAAACCACATTGAGTGTTACATATTAATTTCAAGTACGAAATGGAAGGGAAACGGTTTTTTTAATAAACGTTTGAGTAAAAATGTCCAAATATTTGTGGTTTTAACAAAAATAAAAAATAAAATCGCTCGATATTTTTGCTGAAAACTCAAGTGCACAAGCAAACACTGAAAGGTATTTTAATTTTCATGCACAAGCAAAATACGTCTGCCCGACCGCTTGCCTGCCTACGAGGCAAATAATGCCATAAAATCGTTTAATTTCACAATGAAAATGGTTTTTGTGGCCGAAAAATTAAGGATTTTTTTTGTGTTATTTTAAATGTCTGCTTTGCGGTTTGTTGTCCCCAAATCGATGTGGCATAATGAATTTTTTGCAATTTTTTTTTTGCAAAGATTTTAAGTGGTTTAATTTATATTTATTTTTGTCCCCTTTTAATTCTTTTAATACCAACTAAATTATGGTCTTTTAAAGCTTTGATCACTTTAATATGCGACATAATTTTTTAATCCTGCCAGTGACGAGTGCTTTATCGCCCTTTGACTGCTGTCATTTTAGCATTAATAATTTATTTAGTCGGCTTTGTTGCGCCTCACTGCGATATTAAAACGCACGCCGCAGACGAGCATGGAGTATTTATTTCTATATAATCGCTATAAAAAGTGAAATCAACACTCCATTTTTAAGCTCCCTCTTCCCGCTAACGCACTGTTTGTTAGGTTCGCTTTGCACTGACTGTTTTTTCAACTCTCTTGAGTTTCAATAATGAAAAAGCACTTGACACGCTCTCAAGTTTTGTGTGTTTGTTGCGGGACTCTAAAGTTTAATTTCTGCATTTTTTTAAGCACTCTTTAAGTGTAAGAGAATTATAACATTTGATATTTTTACCTCAGCGGCCAATAAGCAGAGTACTCGGAACACATCATGATAAGTAATTTATTTGTATGGTGCGTTTCATCGATTCGATTTATTATACCCTACACAGAGAGTATATTCACTTTGTCATTCCGTTTGTAACGCATATAAGTGGGCGTGGCAAGTATAAAAAAGTATATGTATTATTGATCAGCGTCGCCACCTGAGTCGATATAGCTATGTCCGTCTGCCTGTCTGTGTTTCTGTTCAAATCACGTTTACGGGAAAACTAAGCCAGCTAATTCAATGAAATTCGGCGCATAGGTCACACCTTTTTACAAGCTGCTAGCATGTAAAAATCGGTAAAATCGGTTCACGGCCCATACTCTATGTAAATATACCTCTGCACATTATGAAAAAAGCAGCTGCGATTTTGATGAGATTTAGTGATTTGGTGAACATATGAACAAAATTAAGATTAGACTAAGTTTCAAATTTGCAAAGGCTTTTAAAAGGGTGTGGCACAGCTCTAAATTTTTAACTTTAATAACGCCATAACTCGTTAACCGTGCAAGATATTGTGATGAAATTAAGTACACGGATACAGATCATAAATGTCTTGAATTGTGCTTAAATTGGGCGGATTTGGAAAAGTGGGCGCGGTACTTTTCAATAATCGAACATTTTGATATCGCTTAACCCATAATTGGCACATAAGATTTTCATGAAAATTTTAGACAATTAATTTTCAAAGTATTTTTAAAACATTTATTTAGAAAGTACTTTCCATGCTGTGTCGGGTATGTGAGTTTAAGCCTGGCCGAAGATGACACCTTTACTAGTTTTTTTTTTCATCTATTTCCCGCTAGCCGAGCTAGCTAAAGAACGGGGTCGCATTCAAGATTTTCTAGAAACAAAACAGGTTCAAACCTCAGTCGAATCAAGTTGGGTTATTCAAATCTTTTTTTGTATGAAAATAATAATCTGTTCCAGGAAATGAACCTCCACGTTCTACGTCCCAACATAAACATACATTTTTTTCAATATCGTCAAAATTAAATATAAAATTCATTTCGATTTTTTTTATTTGTTGAGAAAATTTTTGTAACTGAAGTTTTTGTTTGCCTAAGTTTTTGCATAATTTTCATGTAGAAGCTATTTGCTAACATCGTATATGGAAATGTAAACTGCTCGTCAAATTTTTCAGTCACTTTTCAAGCGGCTTTTTTGTTTAGCAACAATCTATATAGAGATATAGGCAAACTGACTACAAAACAGCTAATAATTTTTTGGTAAAGTAGAATTGCTAATTTGAATCATCTCAATTCAAGATTACTTATTTGATAAGTTTTTATCCGACATTTAGGTTTGTAAGTGCTGGAGTGTAGTTCGAACTGGTAAATAGTTGTTAAAACATTTTTTTATGATAAAACAACAGGTATTTTTCAGTTTTGTATAAGTTCCACGAAAGTCTTTCACCATGTTTTGATTTTAAGAAACTAAGAAAGCTGATTATATAGATATTGCCCTTAAACTTTGAATTGCTATGACTTCTTTCTTTGTAAAATTAATAAAGCACTTTGGTGGCAAAAACTCTTATTATTAAATTTAATAAGGAAATAATTGCATTTAGATGGGTGCGAATCTGAAAAAATTGGCCCCTACTAGTCGATTGTGACTTTGGACGTCAAAGAGACATGAAAAAATTTAGTACTCTACCAAAATGAGATATATTTCACATTGCATTAGGAAATCGACACATTACGATTACTTAAGTCTTTCATTTACTAATAAATAAAACAGGTAATTATTATAAATCTACAAATGACAATAATTTTAATTTTTTCATTTACTAAGGAGAAAGGTAATTATAACAAATTGTCCAAATGTACTGAAAACGTGATGAAAATTCGCCAAATGTATTAATAATGCGCTAAATGTACCATCACTGTAAATTCCATCACTGTGCAACATTATAATTAGCAGCTTTTTGACATTAGCAGCTATGACACTGAAAACTGCTAAAAATAACTTCATTGTTACACGTGAACAGGCCGCCTAGTACAACAACTAGGGTTAAGTACCTCATTGTGAGAAAATAAAACTCAAAAATTTAAAGAGAAAAATAATTGAATTACGTTGAATGAGAGCTCCAAAATTTAACAAAATGCCGGTACTCTACTCAGCCACTCACATTTCTTGTGAGCACAATTGAAATGAGAGAGTGCATGCGTTGCATGCATATGACGCTCTCTATGGTCCTGTCGCTCACGAATAGAAGGTTTCCAAACATTTTTTTAACGGTAATGTTTAGTTTTCAAATGTGTTTCCTGCGGTGTGGTTCGTGTAGGTGGCGCGGCTTGCGTTTGCATGCCAAAAGTACGGAACTTTTTTTTTTCTAACGTTTGTGTGTGTGCGTGGTGATTTACTGTTTGTGTGCTTGTTTGCTGTATGTGTCTGTGGTGCTGCTATACAAAATAACGATGCAGCAGCAACACTTGAGGCAACTAATTTCGAAAGGAAATTACAATTTGGAGACAAGCAAATTTGTTTCGATGAAAATTAATTGCCTGATGATTAATCTTGTGAAAAGGTCTTTGAAATGATTCGCAAGTAGAAATGGTGTCAGATAATTGAAAGTGCAAGTGAGTGTAGTGAAGTTTTTGAAAATAAAAAATTTATACCTATGTTATCATTGAAAAATTAAAATAAAAAGTTGGGCATTGCACTGTAAAAATTCATTAAAGTTGTGTTAACTTCCATGAGGTTTTAAAACATCAGCATGATTCTTAAAGGATTAAAAATGGATTACAATGGATATGTTTTCACGACTTTTTGCAATGGTAAGTTCCTTATAAATCTTATAGAACTTGAAAAGTCCCATATCAACTAGGCTTAGAGCTATTTTTGCCATTACCTAACATGTGCTCAGCATCAGGGATATTAGGGTTCACATTACTTTTAACAGCTGCGACTGTTAAAAGTAAAAAGCACTTACTCACATTAAAAAAATGCATATTAATGTGTGAATCAAAATAATTCATAACTTGTACGTTTGAGTTCTAATATATTAAGGACTCTAATCTTCGCTATCAAAATAGAGCCATAGTCTTCCATATGTAAAAGAAAATTGGAGTGCGACAGAGTTCTAGAACATGCAGTAGTCTTCTAGCATTTTTTTCACATGAAAATGTATGCTGAAATACATTTCAGTGGAATAAAAAAACGAAGTTTTGCTGCGATCTTATTCAAAGAGAGATTCGAAGGCTCCAATTTTCTTAAAAATTTTATTTTGCGGATCCTTTCTGCCATGCTTTCTCTTGAATCAGATTTAGTAACTACTGATATGATGTTTGGCATGAGCAGCTGTAGGCCATGGGAATCATAAAATCTAATATCGAACAAAAAAAGAAAACAGCCATATCTAATGGATTTTCGAAAATTTAGTCATCAACGTCATAAATGAATCATAGCTCAAAAGGCTAAAAGAAGCAGTTGCCGCGAGCACTAAAACTGAAGAGGCGGCATAAGTAAAATATTCTAGGAATATAGCTGATGAATTTTGCAATCAGAATTATTTTTGCTAATAAGTAGTGGGGCTGCACTGAAGCTTAAAGATTTTATATTTCACTGCTCTTCATTCCTTAAGTTCCAACACTCATTTTTGTGTTAACGCTTACACTACAGTGATCACCCTTTGATACTTAGTGTATTAGTTTTCAAAGACGAGATAAAATTTGTGAAGCTACATGTACCTTCTATCTACATCTGACAATGCCAATGTGCAGGTAGTTTGAATAAGGTCAGAAAATTTTTAGAAAACATGAAAATTGTGGACCATTTCTTAGCTAAAAATTAAACCCGTGCGCACTACAACTGTGCATCATGAATTGATTAGGGCGACCCTTTAATAAGCTGATTTAAATTTAAATTCTTCTTCGCCCACAAATGGTTTGGTTACAAACATATATAAAAAAGAATTTCGGTTGAACTCATTTTTCATTAAAAAAAGAGACTTATGTATTTGGTTTTTTATACACAAATATATAAATTTCCTGGGCGAAATATGTTAAGTTTATATATTTTCGTAAGCTTTTCACAAAAATGAAATGGAAAATAAGAAAAAATTTAGATCAAAGTCATTAAATCTGGAAAGTTCTTCGTTCAAATTTGTTTGCATTTCGCAGAGGTATAGCGGCATAGAGAAAAAAGTACATTTTCATTTTTATACGAACAATAAAATGGACGAACAGGTGCTCATTCTATGGAACTTATCTTGACCCATTTTTAAGTCAAAAAAGTTTTGTAGTAATAAGTTAAGCAGAAACCAATTTATAAATTCATCTGAAGAGTGGAGGGACAAGTTTGGATTTTGTTTCAGGTGCCAAAGTGAATAGCTCGTTGTTGCCAAGTGGCCGCGTCAGCAGTGCCGTCAATTGCATGTCAAAGCCGCGGACCTTACTGGAATTGAAAAATTTCGGAAAAATCCGTCAATTGGAGGATTTTTGTTACATTTCCTTAAATTATTTGTTTATTTAACGAGCAAAATAAAACCAAACAAATTAGTTTTTATAATTTTAAAGAAAAATTTTTTTTATTTTTGTGAGGGGCATTAATTCATTGATTTCAACTTGGCAACCCTGAACTAGCTATACGCTTGCATAGACATATTGTATTACCTGATTTGTAGGATACATTTTTAAATAAAATTGCATATTCTTTCTGCGTATCAATACTGAAAAAAAATTGAATTCCATAAAAAATTATATAATTCTTTCTAAATAAATTTTGTAGTTGATATTTCTATAATATATGCGAATAACAGCTAAAGATTGCATTAACTAACATTTCACCCTATTTAATCCAAATACTGTAGATGATTGACTCAAATAACTATTTGATTGCTCTATAGAATTGCTCATGTAGAATTCTACATGGCTACTTACGGCAGTCATGGTAGTAAAAAACTGGAAAAGCTTAATATCCTTTATACACACATATCTTGAAAATAATTTGAGCTCTATTTTATAATTCCGATTTTGCAGCAGTTTTTCCACTTGCGTACAAAAATTTTTTGGAACATTGTCTGAGTGATAAAAAATTAAGTAATTTATTTTTTTCAAAATTTTTATGTTCTCAGAAAGGCTTCAAAAGGACTTTTTGGTATCTTTCATAAAATTTTTAACACATTCGACGCCGTGTATCACAAAAACCAGAAAAGGTAGATAAAAATTTATATATGGTAAAAATTAAAAAAAAAATATTATCTTATTATTACTCGTATTATATTTGAAGCTAAATACCATTATTCATCCTCTAGCTGTATTTATGGAGTACCTGTAAAATCAAGCTCTTAAAATTTATAGAATAAATTTGAATTTTGAAAAAAATCATACGTTTCGGCATACGGTGGCAACTATATAGAAAATTATGGATATAATTTTTATTTTTCCATTTGTGATGTTTTGGCAACTCTTCTAGAATTTAACATTTTAGAAAGATCAAAACTCATGTAAGGTCATAAAAGAATTCTAGATAGGTAGCTGAGTATCAAACTATAGCATCACAATTTTATGGGATATTTTGTATGGAAAACAATTTAGCACAATTTTCGTGAGAGATATATCCCAATTTTTGTTGTCCATTATTATTTTTTTCCGTGGAAGCTGATAAAAATTAAAAATTTTCTCGTTTAGAAACAGCTAACGTAACATCCAGTATGGTCCGTGAACATAGTGATTGGTTTGAAAGGCTCATGATCGAATTTACATTAAAGGCTGACCTAGTAATGGTCTTAACTAAACAGCGTACAGTTTGTTATTTCAATGTACATAAGTATATATGTATCTCCACAAAAAACTCAAATATTGCTTTAGTGTTTTGATGCGAGCACTTTGTATAATAAAAGACCTCAAGCTTTTTCAAAATATTACATTGCAATTATGCTTAATGTAATTTAACTCCCACAAAACGATGGAATGGGTGGCTACTAGAACACCCAACACCACCCTTAACACCTACGCAAACAATAAGTAAACTGTGTTTTCCATATCTATTTTTCGCTTCTTTTTGTTTATGAAATTCACTACCCTTACAGCCCCCCTGTAAAAAAAAAACAGCATCCAAAATATGCTTGAAATAGGAAAACAAAACGAGCTGTAAAAAAAGACACCCCTACAGGAAAGCAAAAGTGAAAATATAACTAACATATTCATGTCCTGCATCCTTTTGGATACTTGAAGCATCGAATTACAATTTCACTTTTGCATGAATCATACAAATTCAAAGAGAATAGTAAATGGAAGAGCAAAAAAAAAAGTCCAAGGAAACTTGATTCACTTTGTTGGTCCTCTACACGACTGTGAGGCATTTTATGGCTTTTTGTTTATCTTCCTCGAAGAGGATGCTGTTAATGCGTGCTAAACATATGTTTGCTTACGTGGAATAAATTTTTCTTTTTTTCGAAATTGTATTGTGTTTCAATTTCACAGCGTTTCGCCTAAACTTTGTTATACAGGTGCAGATTTTATTATATGAGTACATTTGATGCCCACATATTGCTATATATATAAATATTTATATACCTACATATACTCGTAAATATTTTTATGTTATTTTTTTATGTTTCCTTTTTAAAGGCAAATGGCACGTGATATGTTCTGTTTGTGAAATTATACGGGTTTATTTTGTTCCACGCCAGCTATGATTTTATCCAGGAAGCACGAGAGAGCGAGCAAGCTTATGCGCGGTGTAACAACAAAAAAAAAACTTAAAAATTTAAGCTTAAATCTACTACTCATAAAATAAAGACATTTTATCAGTTGAGCAGCACTATAATGCCTGTTTAATATTAAATTAAAGTTGTAAAATAAAGATCTGAGGAGATTCATCTCCATACAAACACCATATAGGACACATGGTATGTAAGCTTTAATGACGTCTCTTCTTTTATAATTTGGTTTTTATTCCAATACTTCGTTGGTGTCAATATTTAAGAAATTAAACCTTAAATTTAAATTTCAATTTTCAGGCAATTGCTTGACAGTTTCAACAGGTGATTACCTCTTTCTTTCTTTGAACTTATTTTTGATTGCAGTTTTTAACTTTTCTTCGAAAAGTTGTCTGAGCTAGTCTTTAAAGCTTTAACTTTTAATTTTTCTTGAAATTTCTACACTCTACAGGTTTTTGCTTTAAAAGTTCTTGCCTTATTTGTCAATAATTTGCAAACCGTAATCAACCTCTTATTATTGTAGGTTCAGTTTTGTTTTCAGATGACTTCCTAATAAGCGAGTTTTCTTGTGGATTTATTAATGATCTAACTCGTTTGACCCTTGTAAAATATTACAAGCTATTTCCATTTTTAATGAATAATTATTAAAAGTTCTATTTCAATATGATGATATCAACACATGTGGCTGCGTTAGACTTAACCTATAATATTCAAATAATTTATTTGATATGCTCATGTATTTTGCTTCATACCACTAATACTGATGTCTTCTACACACTCGGCATGTAACGTTTCAGAAAGTTTCAGTAATAGCACGTGACTTACCACAAATATTTTATTTGAAATATTGCAAGCGGAACGTTACAGAAATCTTATTTATACATATATCTAAAATCTAATGGTACATATGAAATCATTCTAAAGTGTTTCTGCAAGGTTTCAGTATCAACGTTTCCTGTAACTTTTAAATGAAATCTTTGTGACACGAAACCTTTCACATGTAATCATTCTGAAGTGTTTCTGAAAGGTTACAGATTTGATATTTACTGAGTTTTTTAGTGAAATTTAAATAATATCTTATGATGAATGCTAAGTATATTTTATTGTCATTGCGTATTAAGTATCAATGCAAGTGATGACGCTTGTAAAATGAAACAATAAATCAGAGTTCTGATGACGTAATATAATAACAGCGCAAGTAACGCAGAGTTAAAAAAAAACTCGATGACGTAATAGAAAATGTTTGTTTTTCCCTTAATCATACAAAATTTCTGTAAAGTTTAGGAAAGTTTTCAAACTAAATCCAAAGGTACGCATTGAAATATTAAAGAAAGCTTTTTGAAATGGAAATGAAAGATTTCTGTAACATTATTGAAAGTTTTTATAATTTAATGTGAAAGATTTCTGGAGGGTTTATGAAATTTTACATAATACGTAGGTATGCACTACATTTTTTTATGAAATATGAGGAGAAAAGTGATGCTTGGTTTAAGGTTCACTATAACGATTTTGATTAAATTTATAAAGTAACCTTTCATCTCCCTATTTCCTCACGTGCTTCGTGGGCTTTCATATGCTTGTAATAATTGAATAATGACATCCATGCCGTTTGGTATGCTCGTGCACCAACTATTGCCTATCGCAGCATTGACAATACAAATGTTAAGCGGCATACCGGCAAGAAAAAAAAGGACCTGCGGGCAAGGGGCGATTTTGTGATACAAAATGTAACTACAACGTAAATTCTCTAATCTAAAAAGTTGACGAGAGATTTTCGTTGAATAGATGAGCATTCTTGACTTATTCAACTTTATGACTTTTTGAACCTCTTTCGACATTTCCAGCATTTGTCAAACTTTTTTCATATTCGACTTTTCGACTAAATTTAACTAACTATTTAAACTTTTTCCGCATATTTAAATTTCTTTCAAATTTTGGACAACATAACCACCTCCCTAGTTGTTCAATGTTTTCTTAAAATTCCAAAATTCTTATTAAACAACATAATGTGTAAAAATGAGTCTAAAGCTTAGTCAAATAGCATACCTTAAACTGAACATTTTTTTGTCAAACAAAGAGCAAACAAACTTAAACATTTCCAATTGCTGTATTGGTTTAATATGTTTCTACCCATAAGCATTATTCCCTCCGCTTGGCTTCAACAAAACTACCACAGGCTCCACGCTGTTAGTTTCTTGTTAAAACACTACGTTGTAATTAATTTTTATATCTTTATAGCAATTAGAGCTGACACACATTCAGATCATAATCATCATAATAATAACAGCCAGCTGTCAAGTCTGTTTAAGAGCATTTATAATAAACATAGCACTTATAGGGATGTTTTTGCAAACTGTAAAAATGTCCTGCCAGCAATGACCATTAGCTTTTTCGTCCTACGAACATTTTTATGGTACTTGTAATTTCTTTGCTAAGACTTGTTAGCCACATTTTATTATTTTGCCAAATAGCAATATCATCGTTATCATCAGCGTTAAAACGCCTTGGTCCTTAACCTTAGTAACGCCCTCTCATATAAATGGAACGTACATATGAAGTGTCGTTAAGAGCATGCTGTCACTTTTTGTTCAGCACGCCCAGTGATTTTTTGTCACATCATCTGCGCCTTTTCAATCTTCATATTGTCGACGTTTTTCTTTACAGGGGTTCTTCTTTCTCTAATGTCGTCAGTAGTGTCATCTTATTTTTTTTTTATTTAGCCAAGTGATAAACAAATTCTGTGCGAACTTTTACCAACTGTATATAATTTGTTGCTATTGTTTGACCTCTCTGTTGTTATGCATAAACTTGTTGTTATTCTTAATTTTGTTATTATTTTTGTTGTACATATTTACATTTTATGAGTTCTTGTGGTTATGACACTTCCAAGTTCTACTATTGTTGCCTTGTACAAAACTTTATTTTATGATAGAACCAAATTTGGGGGGTGGCTTACACAAAATTGAAAAAGAAAATTTTACGGACACCCTAATCTACAAACAGACTTATAATGTTAAAAGAAATGTAAAGTTTTCTTCTACTCTTTACAAAGAGTGTAGAACTTAAGCGTGGGAAAAAGTATTTGTTTTTATATTAATAATACGAATAATACTGGTAATGTCCCAAATAAGGTAGTATGCATGTCAAAATTTCAGTAAGCTCTAGCTCTCCCTGGCAGTAAGTCTCCTACAAATCCTTCGGATGAAATCTTGGTTTTGTTTTTCATACTAGTCATGTCCAGTGCCAAAAATTGAAGATATGCATTGGCGAAACTGGCGATATACAAGTGAATTGCGGACAAACGAAAAATAAAATCCTTGAGGATCTAAATTTTTTATCAATGAAAAAAACTGATGCAAAAATCAGAGAATCAAATTATTGTTATTGAAAATATTTTGCTGTAGGTCGGAAAACCACATCGTAAACAACTATTTGTAGCAGAAAAAGGGAAATACGTCTATTATTGATAAAAAAAGTTTTTGGTAAAATGTTATAATATTTGATTGTTAAGGAACTAATTCTAATTCTAAGGACTAATATTTAGGGTTAAAAAAATCAAGTTTCAATATTTTGTTGTTCCTCCCTTCGCTTTGATGACTGCAATAACTCGCTGCGGCATGGAAGAGTTAAATTTTTTCAAAAGATCTTGCTCCACATTTTAGCTGGTTGGCCCAATCCAAGTGTTTCCGATGCATTTGAGTGGCCAAAAACGGCTTTCTAGAGGTGCGATATGCAGATAAACCAGCGTCATGGAGCATTCGTCACACAGTTATTGGATAAATTTCTATTCCTCCACATTCAAGAAACTTTTTTCTAAATTTCTACAGTCATTCTGAAGCGATTTTTAAAACAAATCTTTTTTGAAAGTCGATCATCAGCTTCTGTAGTATTTTTTCCGGAATTGTTCTTTATATGATATACTTCCATTAAATCAAGTAAATAAATCTTCTTTCACGTTATAAACTCAAGCTTTCTCTGGAGAAACTGTTTTGGTCGTTCTATTGGCCTTTGTCTTGATAAAATATGTCCTGGAAAAAGATCAATATCATATAGAAAAGTAGAAAATTTTTTTGGAACATTAATTCAATATTTTACAAATCGGTAACTTCATAATATGTGAGATGGCCTATAAAAAAGGGGCTTACATTAGAAAACAAAACAAGTATTTTTTCTGGTTTCCACTATGTGAAAGACCGTCTCAAACTCTATTCGAATCGGCAAAAAAGTGAATAATGATTTTTTGACATCTATGGCTCCTTCAGGTAGACAAAGTCACATATGTATGTACGTATTGTTTTTTTTAAGAATTTCAAATACTCACATTATGTTCTATATAAGAAATATTTTTCCTTACTTATATTGAGTATAATTTTGATAGATTTAACTTCTGATCAAAGTTCAAATACAACTTAAGCTACACCTTTAATTAGTAATGCACAATACAACTATACAAAATTAACCCTGCAGGATATACCAAAGAATTGTACAGCTTTATTACCAAAAACAAACAGCCGCCTCTCATGCAAAGTTTTTGGCTCTAAGTGCAAATGTAGTAGCTTCATTAATTCTAGATTTAATTTATTTTGCTTGTTTGAAGCTTTTATTCTTATATGCTGAAAACTGAAGTGTACATATACTGTCCACATACCCTTGAGCATAAACAAGCCTACATGGACATATGAGCCCACATTTTATTGCTTTCATTATGGCACCGCAGTGATTTTCATTTCGCCCAACTGCATGTGTCCTTGAGGCGAAAGCTAATAAATTAAATCAGGACTGTGTAAATGTATAAATTCTTTGTGTGTGTGTGTGTATGTAAGCAATAAAGAAACTTTTGCGGTTCATTAAGAACATTATCCCATATGTATCCTTTAACTCACGCTGTTTGTGTATGTGTAGGTGCTTAAGTATGTGTGCGTTTGTGTGATTTGTAAGTCTCCCAAAGTTATTTTTGGGATTGCACATTATTATCATATCGTCAGTTGACAAGTACAAGTAATACTCACTACGAGTAAGTAACAAATATGTGAAGCGGATTTACTGAGAGTATGAGGTATTTTTTTGTATGTGGTTAAAAAACGTTCAGTAATTATATGCTGTCAACTTTGTGACAAAATGTATGTAAATATATCATAATTTACTACATAAATTTCATAACAAAGCAACTAACTGATTTTCTTAAAAAAAAACATGACAAGTTCTGCATTGCTTTGGCAAGGCAACCCTGATTGGTTAGTTTCACCAGAATACATCACTATCATTCCTGTTATCCCATCCTTTAATCTCATGTACTCGACTTTTCCACAGCGGGCTCTTGGACTGTAAAATTGTTGCGAATATTGAAAAATAATGAGGAAGTTGAAGAGATCGAAAGATTAAAGTCGAAAATTTTTTTGAAAGCCAGAAATATTAGAAAGGTTGACAGATTTTGAAAAAGTCGAAAAATGTTGAGGAAATCGAAAAAAATTGAAAAAAATTAATTTCGAAAAATACCTATTGAACAATTTCAATAAGTTTAACACTGTTCGCGAGATCGAAAATTGTTTCAAAAGTCTAAATATATTGATAAGGTCGAAAGATGCTAAATATTTTTAAAAATTCTAAAAGGTGTAACAGCTTGAAAAAAGGTTGTAATATTATGAAAGTCTTATAAGAAAAGAGTGCCGTGCTAGACTCTGTTTTTCTGTGTCAGACTTAATGGAATGCCTCATAACTATGACTTCCTAGAGTAATTCCGTAACCGGATTTTGGACTGAACTTCATACAAAATGTCTAATCTACTTTCCATGACATTTTTAAAAAATACTGATGCGTTTAAGAGTTGCTGCTGCTTGGTTTAGATTTTTCGCATTCAGGAACATGAGAAAAGTGCAGTTCAGTATAAGCCAGACTGATAACGAAAACGAACTCGCTTCCTTTTTAATTTGGAAAAGTTTTATGAAATGTTCTTAAAAATGACGAAATTATATTTTTATTGGGTGATCGATTTGATGAGTTACAGATCGTACTTTAATTAGTATCGAACGGTTTACCTGACATTTACTTAGTGTGAACGATGTACAGTCCTTGGTGACTTTAACTTTTCGAATTAAATAATTTGTTGTTTTGATTTGATAATGTTATCCTCACGCCCCTCCTATTTTTAGTTAATTGTTTTATTGTACTTTTTCAATAACGGTAGCTTTATGACTTTCATGCGAAAAATTTAATTCAGGATTTTTGTCACTAAAGCTATTCCCGGATTTACCCTTATCTTTGAACATCACTTTTGTGTACACTTTTTCTGCTTTGAAAATGTTTAATGAACTGTGCACTACATGCGTCACTAGCCCACAGATATGTTTGTTTTTTTTGTTTTTTTGTTTTTATTTTTCTTCATTTGTAAGCCCTCAATCAACCACCTTCAGCATAAACATTACGACAACAATACTGCTGCCAGGATAAAAATCATTTGCAGCAATTGCACTATCGCTTTCTACGCATTGAATTAACACATTTTTCTTTTTGCTGGTCAATTTTATTTGTTCGCTGTGCAGTGCTAACAATTTTATTTGCTTTCGTCTTTAAAGTGCTCTCTTTGAACCGCATTTCTTAAGCATTTTCCACAGCATCCTTGCACTTGTGTTATTATTCTTTTTCTTTCGTTTCTCACATTTTCTCATATTATTTGCCATGGGGTTTTTCCAAGTTTTCCTTATTTTTTCAATCGTTTATTTGCACCGAAGCCACCCAGGAGCAGGCGTGCATATTTTTTTTATTCTAAAAATCACTCCCAATATTCGCCCTTCGTCATACGAACTTTTACACTGAACAATGACAACACATGGTCATGCACACTATGGCGTTAATTTGTAGCAATTGGCTTATAGCGAAACTGTCTGGATTGCACTGACTTTCCCAGGTAGGCAATTACGTTCAGATGACTAAGGCTTTAGTAAGACATGCTATGGTATATAACGCGTTGTTAATCAGATTGGACTCTATTGCAGTATTGAAACTCTTCGTGCTACGTGTTTTGTTAAACCTAAGTCTTAGACTCAAAATCGGTTTATTTTTATAAATGTCTCTAATCATAAGGAAAATACAGCTATGTAGTTATCGTATCAGAATAAATATATAAACTAAATTATTTTCATAAGGAACACAAAAAATATTATACTAAAAATAATCATTTTTCTCCTCATTTAGATATAAGTGGTCAAGTTCGTTATAGCTTGCAAAGCCCAATGCCAGCATTAACAAATACTGGCAATTGTTAATTTAGCAGCTACAAACAATAGTTTCACTTTGACACTAGCATCAAATAGCGAAGACAGCAGTGTGATCTTGAAGTATTTTGTTTTGAAATATCGCTATAATCTAATTGATTTTGCATGATTTGTGGCATCACTTAATCTTGAATATAAAGATACTATGTAGAAATAGATACAGAAACTATTTCATATGGATAACAACCATACGTAGCTTGTGATCGTTTTTGAACTAAATAGAATGGTTCACACAATGGCGTGACTACGGGGGGCGCTCGAAGGGCTTGCATTTTTTTTTTTAATGAAAATTTCAATTATCTCTGGGCATATCGTACAGATATACGGTATCCAAAAAGTAGGGAGGGAGGGGCAGATGATGCTTCGGCCCGGGCGCAAATTATTCAAGGTACGCCACTAGGATAATATTGTTGTTTGATGAGCTTGCATGAGTGTCCGGAACATTTATATATTGTTATAAAAACTTGTTGATAACATAAAGTTCTTCTCTTGTGCCAAGAAATTTTAACATTGTCCTGAAGACTTCTAGTTAATCCAGAGTTCTACAAGTATTACTTGACAAAAAGGGTGCCAAAAAAGCAGTATCAAAACTCTCTGAGAAGTTAAGCATATCCAAAACTGAATAAAATGATGTTGAAGTCATTTTCAAGAGAACCTCTAACTTTTCAGACCCCGCAGTGCTGACTTTTTTTTTATTCATACAAATAGGTGCATGTGGATAAGTTTTGAAAGAAACATGGTGTTTTCATCGTTTAATATTCTTCGCAATAAGTTAAGTAAGAGTAGTGATATAAATATTCTTATAGTAAAAAAAAAAAAAATAGATTCATCTGTTATATACATAAGATATGAAGTTTAAAAAAATTCTTATACTATTTATGTATATTTGACTATCAACGAAATCGTCTTAAACTATTTTCGTTAAGGTTCAAAGGTTGAGCCATCAGAATTCTTGTATTTTTTATTTCCTCACGGGAGTATCTAAATTCTTGCCTCTAACATTTCCTCGATTCACGTATTTCCTGCTCTAGCAAAACATTTTCACGATTATCTAGGACGAGCATTGCAATAAATTTTATATATCGTAAATGTCATGTAAATGAAATTTGATAATGTCATTAATTTTTATGCGATTTTTAATGAATTTTAATCCGAAAGACCTGAATTACAGATTTTAACATTCCGCCTCCCTCGTCACCTAAGCTTTCGAAAAAAATATTGAAATTATTTATGTTTTTCCAACATTACTGTCCTGAAGTAGTTAATAATTTTAAAACAAAAATTCCTGATTCGATTTTGTATAGCCAACCAAAATATAAAAAATACGCACAGTTTTTGTATAATTTGATACAAATTTCAATATAACACACAAAATATAATTAAATACAATTACAAAAACATTATTCAAGACGGAATTAAACGGCGTATATGTAGAAAACTTATTTTTATTTGATTAACTTGAAAAAAAAACGAGGGAAATCATTGGATAAAAGTTTTGCAAATATTCTTTTCAAAACTCGTTTAAATGACCAAATTGAATGATGAAAGTTAAGAGTACCTTAATTAATTTATTTTTTTTCTATTACAAATGCGAAACGCCATTATGTATGTATGTATGTCTGTATCGCATACTGCTGATGAATACATGTAAAAAAGTTTTGGTATAGGTGAACTTGATTTTTTCTACTGGGTTCTTAGCACAAACGTACTAACATATTTTTAAGAGAAGGTACAACGAAGGATTTTTTCTATTTCTACTGCATGTGAATGTTCAAATAAGTTATTGCTGAGGTCTTTCGTATCAAATTATTTGCTTTTCATATTGACATATTGGTTATACTTTTATCTGTATGCCAGTGAGCATGACATGGAATAAGACATGCTCCCGTATATTCATCTATAAAAGGATGAACAGCGACATATCCCACTGTGCATGTTAATAACTGAATAAGTTTGATCTAAGTACTTTTTTTCAAAATAATAAAACTAATGCATTTTGAATGACAATTTTTCAAAACAAATTGAGTTTTTGGTTAAATATTCATATTAGCCAACGTTAGATTTAACAAGTCTAATATTTTTTACAGCGAAAAATTATGGAAATTTCCTGTTAAAAACTCCTTGCTGTTCTATTTGAAATCTCCAAAAATTCTCCACATTTTCGTCATACCAACCCCTTGTAATCGAATTTTCACACCACTCACTAAAATGTTAACCTGTCAATGCAGCTTTTGGTCAGCCACGCGTCAAACAACAGCTCGAAACAAAAAGTTCTCGTACAAATAAAAGCAATAGCGTGCTTTGGGGGAAACCACCGAGAGATTTTTTATATTCTGTGACCAGTCGAAGTGGCAAATAGTTTGCTTGAACTCGAAAAATTGGATACTCATCTGCAAAAGCGAAAAAAAAATAAATTAAAATGGATGGAAAAAATGTATGAATGTGTACAGTTTTTTCCCTGTTTGCCTCCCCCAACAGCTATGTGTACGCATCAATTACATTTCATTGCCAGAGTTATCGCAGTTTCGAGCTGTGTGATGTTTTTCATACAATTTAGTGGAAATTAAAATTTGAAATTTTTTGGCAACATAATAGTCTACGTTGTTCATTGCTATGTACGAGTACTTCTTTTATTTCAGACTTTTCTCTTATTTCCATTGACGAAACTGTAGACGATGTCAAAAAGTTAGCATGCAACAATAAATCACGTGATACTATAACGCAACGTGATTAATGGTTTTGTATGAAATTTACCATAGAAATTCATTTGTTTTCAAATAATTGTGGTACCATTTGTCAATATTGTCAAAAAGCTAATGGTACTTCAATTTATAAAGAAGTTCAGTTGAAAAACTTTTCATATCAAAGAGCAGTAACTTTTTAATATCATTGACATATTTATCAAAGCTATTGTATGCAATTATGAGTTTTCTCCGAACACTTAATAACATTTAACAACTATTTAATGGAATTGACATAATTATGATTTAAAAAAATATTGCTATAGAACTGTGGCGTCTCTTCACGATATCTTGAGGGGGAAGGAACCGAAAATTTTAATTCCACAACTATTATATGGGTTTATTTAATTAATGTTTTGAATAATAACGAGTTTCAGATCCTTGGAGGGGGACCAATGCCCACTCCATCCTAACTGAATTGACGCCACTGCTATAGAAGTGAGTTGATGGAATAATTTGTCGACTATTTTTCTAGCAAAAGAGAAATAATTGTCTGGGTACTACGCGACCTATCACCTGATCTATGTGATTAATAAAATGAGATAGTTCTTTACTTAAAATGGGTTCCTTGCATTATCGGCATTATCCTCCACTCGGCGGTAGACGCGATAAAGTCAATTATGTATGAACAATAGTGTTTTAAGGTACAGAAGACATGAAATTTACATGGGCACCTTAAGGACATATTGCAATATTTACATTTAATATTGGAGATCAATTTTAATCGCAAGACTGACTCGTTACACAAAATTCGTTGTCCTTAATTGATGCTACTTCATAATAATAAATAACTTCCACAGTAATAGAAAGAGAAGAAAGTAAATAAAATAAGGTATTTTAAATAGACGTAATAGAATATCAAGTACTAAGGCTACTTACTTCCTAATGGAATTGAGTACAGCTAATACTTCCTAGAATTACTGATGAAGATCAAAAACAGGAAAGTGGTTTTTGTAAGAGAGAAGCATGCTTGACTGCACAGATACAGACTCCTTTCATCAGAGGGATGATAAACTCATTCGATGGGCTTATTCGATCTACTTGTTAAGAACACACTTAATGTCTTTAACTTCTGTAATACAAAGCACGCCTATCGTAAAAGTAGATCGGTTGAAAACGCTTTCAAGGAAGTGATTGCACTTAAGATTTTGTACTTGCCGCCTTCTAAGATGTAGAAGAAGCGATTGAGATAACACAGCTGTAAAAAAAAATATTGGTTCTAATGGTAAAAAAACCCGATAGACGGAATATTATCAACCAAGAAATGTGTTGACAGAGGCACAATTAAAGGAATGTATAACATTTGGTCATAAGTCATATCTTAACTTTGCTGAGAGCTAAAGGTGCACGTATCGTAGCACATGCTACGACATAATGACATTGATCTTTAAAAAGATCAACCCTTCGCACATTAATACCTTCAACATATTTTCTAGCGAATAGAGTTATTTTTATTCATTAGAAAAATTATGAATCACAAAATTAATCTATTGATATGATGGTAAAAATTTGTAATAATATGGCAAGTTAATGATGTCAAGCTAATGGCGCCACAATTATGTTGCTAATGTGGCATTTATATGCACATAAAAGATTTATTGATAAAACATGCATTTAATCGCTCTTTTTATTTCCTATTCATATGCATTTAATAATATATCCTTTTTATATGAGTTTGCGATATTAGGGTTAAAATGAATTTGTTTTGGCTTGTGGTGAATTTTTGTGTCATATTTCTGTATATTTTTGTCTTCGATTTTTGAATTGAATTTCACAATGAAGTCAAAATGCTGTGTTGTCTACGCTTCATGGCACAGTGTTTCAACCTATAACAATTTTTTAAAATAACGCTAAGACTTGGATATAAATCGACTAGAGTAAAGTTCGAGTTCAAGTTCGAGCCATCAGTGAACTGACATCGTATCTCCATCATAGGGTGCAGAGCGAGTGAGCTCTGGAATTTTTTTTGAGTCTCATGGAGCTCATGGATTAATTAAGGTTTTAAAGAGCATTACTTGAACTCTCAGGTTGAAGTATTTGCCATAATAACAGACATGGAAACAAATTGAGAACTTAGATTTCACTCACTACATCAAAATTTAAGACTTTGTATTGTCAACACATAAGTTAGGTTTTCAAAAGAGTTCATATAAACTTAAATTCTTTATGCTTCAATAACCAAATCTAAAGCATACCTTAAGGAATTTAACTATAATAAGCTGTTCAGAATGTAAATTTTCTTTCTCTGAAAAAATATTTCAGACATTTTCTAATTAGTATCTGCAAAAACTTTAACTTTTCGCTTAACTTTAATATTCTCTTTTTGTCTGCTTTGCACTGATAGAAAACTTTCACTTTACTTTCACCAGTTATTCGCTTTATAGCTAACAAGTTTTTCCAACTTTCCCACACATTTTGTAGTCAATGAAAAAAAAATGAGGGTAAAAACAACAAAACTGAAACTAAAACATTGTTGTTTACTGTCTTACATTTTAACGCAAACTGTAGCTGTCCTTAGTGGCTATCCATGTTGATGTTTACTAAGCAAGATTTTATTTCTTGGTCGGGCTTCTTGGCCTTTTTATTCTTTTTTTCTGTCTTTATTACTTTTATGTTTTTATTGGCAATTTAAACAAAACTTTAATTTTGTGAAGTTTTTCTTTTGATTTCTTCAGTTTTTTATATTTAATACAGTATGCATTTTAGAGTGGACATATTGAACTTTTCTTGTCATTTGTAACAGCTGCTATGGTGGAAATATGAAACTTATGTTCTAGTGAATTCCAAGATAGTACTTACAATTTTGAGCTTGATGAAGGAACGTTTTTTTACACTTAACATTTTGTTTTTTATTTTTTTTTGTTGAACAAAATCATCTTAGAAATTTGCGTAGATAGTCGACCGTAGCTAAGCAAGTCATTGTTTGAAAGTCTCATACATATCTGGACAAGTCTAAACAACACAACAGACTTTAAATTTGACACAGAAAAACATATATTTTTGAAAATATTACTTTGTGCAGAATTGTTGAATTAAGCGAAACTATTTATTCATCAAAATTTATTTTTTCACTTTCAAAGTAGGCCCCATCGCTGGCAATATAGCTATGCTAGCCTCTACACCTTTTTATAGCTTTCAGCTCCTTGGCGAATTTTCTTTTATGACTTCAAATGACTCAAAACGTCTTGCCAGAAGTGATATTTTTAGCTCTGAGAACTGGAAATAGTCAAACGAGATCATACCGGGTGATTTCGGTGCTTGGTCTTTATGCGATGGCGCATTATCGTGGTGCAAAATGTTTTTCCATAGATCTGGCTATTTTCAGCGGACATTCTCATGCAACCGCTTCATGAAGCTCAAATACCTAATATTCCTTATTTACCGTTTATATATTTCTGAGAGTAATTCTTTTCGAGACACTATTCCGAAGACTGTTAGCTGGTTTGCATGTCGTACTTATAAACGTTTGTAGTCTTTCGTTTTATGAAGGTGGGATGCGTATGAGCTTGAGAAATAATGTCTTCGGCGAACTGCTTTCGGTGCTATTATTGGAAAAAATTGAGCTCTTTTGGCATAGGTCGAGCGGCGAAGCGTTTTATAAAGTCATAATGCTCTCTAACATTAATGCGATGATTTTGTAGCACCAACTTTATGATTTTTTCAATGTTTTTGTCGCTCGTAACCGTTAAAGTGCAACAAGTTCGGCGCAAATCAACTACTGTGTGTCAGCGTTTTTTGAAAGTATTTACTTTGTTATGCCTGTGTTTTCGACAAACACAATTCGACATAGGCCTTCTGCAACATTTATGTGATTCGGCTCATGAAGTTTCGTTTGTAATATAAAACTTAAGGCAAACACTTTGATTATTAAACAACAACTGTTGACTACTGAAGGAAAGATCACGCTCAAATTCCTCTCATTACGGTGGCGGTATCTCTAATGCTTTTTTTTGTACAAGTATAATAAGTCCCGAATACTTTTTAAACGTAACAGAATGCCTCTATCCCACCTTATTTTGAAAGTTTACACACTTTTGGATGCATGTATTGTGAAAAATAGCTATAACAAAGCAAATCGGGGATCAGATTCGAATTCAACGCATTGGAACCGTGTCTTCAATCTGAAAGTTCTTTCAAATAAATTTAGATTTATTACTCAATTAGAAAAAAATATTGGTCTTCTTTGATTTTTTTATGAAAAATGAAATGCATTTTAGAAAAATATAAAGATATACATACAATGCATTGTTTAGAAAGTATATTAGTTCAATATTACCACATGGGAAACGTGCATTTTTTGCATATCTGCCAATCAAAGTTTTTTGAAACTTGTACAACAGTTCTAATAATTACTTTATCTCTTCCTATTTAACGAGTGTTTTTTTTTGCTTTAATAAAAAGAACAATATATACTATCCGATTTTTGAGAAAAAACGACCAAAGACTAATGGCCTGTAGTACTTGGCTGTAGCTTTTTTTCACGGGTTTTGAAATGAAAAAATCAGGCTGACTACTGCCTTTTTGTTAGGAATGTGCTTAAGGTTTAAAGAAACTTGAAATATTCTCGGAAGACTTGCTGATATAGTTTGCGCAGACTTCTGTAGCATTGGTAGAACTATTTCATCTATCTAAGTATTTATATCATATCTATCTATATTATTACATAACTTTTTTTATCGGCAATAAGCTTACCAAAATGCGCTCTGCTTTGAGTACTTTTCAGGAACGTAAGTTCTTACAAGCAGCTCTCGAAGAGCTCTCTGTTTCTTTTTTGTAGTAATTTTCCAGATCTTCGTAGAATTACTGTTGCATGAATTATTGCGCTCGAACATGCCACAAAACTGAGATTACAATTTTCTGTGTGTTGCGCTTGTAGTATTTTTAATGACGCTGAAGCTTATTCGAATTAGTTCTAATATATTTGATCATATTGAACATCTAAAAAGTGTCTTCCCGTAGTTGTCTTAGCTCCAAGCAGACGTTTTGGCATTCATTCAAGGTTGGACTTTAGAAAAATATTCATAAAATAAGTGTAACAGCAGAGCTATTATTTTTGAAAAAGTTTTAGCGCTTTACCCAGAAGCTGAATTTCAGTTAGTTGATATCATACGGAATTGCCAAAACAAAATCATTTAACTCTATATAACACACGTCTCTAAAGTCTCCTTTATGCTACATGAGAAATGTGTAGACATTTGTGCGTCTATAATTTTATAGTGTCTCCTTTGTATTCTAAAAAAAAAAAACACGCACAGCACCATTTGGTCGCCATCCACGAGATTTGCCTGCAGGATGGCTGTCTGTTTTGGTTTCATTCATGAAAACTTTTACAACTGTCAAAATGTGTAATTCAAAAGTTGTTGTTTTTTTTTATGAATCCGTGATGTTTTGGCGGGATTGTGGGGAAGTTAGCTGTCTTTCCTTTATTTCTATTTTATTTTTCTATTTTCTCTTTTGGTTACTGCTGCCTACCTAGTTAGTTTCGCGCTATTGAAACAGCAGCATCACGCAATGTCTTCTTCGCCTTTCGTTAAGCTACCGCTACGTGCTTCGACTATATTTATTATCCAGTGTCGACCTCCCTTAGGGTTCATTGTAACGAGTTTCAAGTTCTGCTGCTTGACGCAAAGATTGAAGACAGATTTTTCTTGTGCCTTCAATGTGCGCGCATTTTGATGAAAATTAACAGCGAATAAGAAGGAGCTCTGTTGTTACGATTTCGGTGCTGTTTTTTTTTCAAGATTCTGTTGTACATGTTAACATTGAAAAGTTAACTAAATCTTGTTTTTAAAAAGTTTTAAACTTTAAGAAGCTGCAAACAATAATATGCTGCTTGTTTCAACTTAAAAGCAATGTTGCTTTGAAGCTTTTTGCATAATATGTGTAAGGTTTAAACTCACTGTATTTAAGGGAATTTTAGCTTGAAAAAGGTGCCAAAAAATTAAGCGCTTTAAGTATTTAAGCCTCTTAAATTTCCGATTGTTTCAATTTACAAAAGCTTGCTTGTGTGGCTAAGCTATATAATATCCTTTTATACTTCGCTCATTTTCAAGTTCATTTCCGATAATATAGCCTCCTCTCCCGCTCTCTAATTAGCAACACATGGTTTCAAAAGAAAAACTTTTTGCTTACTTTTGTTATCATCATGCGCTAATCATTAAAGTCTATGTCCTTGCAAAACTTTGTCTCCTTACAGCCACCCTCGCAGCAATAAAAAAGTTTTTACGCGCAAAACTAATTTGAAATCATGCGCTAATCTTCGACGTAAGCTCCTTTAATACTTCATATGTACAAAAACGTACTGGTGTTGCCAACAATTTCGCATTCAAGTCATTCTACTTGAATAGCCAGAAAACAATTTAAGGCAATCAGTCAATTTTTTTTTTTTTTTGCTAAGCTAAACGAACCAGTACGGTCCAGCTCTGCGTTGACGCTAAACGTGACCAGAAGTTTATTGGAGGGATTTTTCTGCTGATCATTGACTATAAAAATGGCAGCAAATGGTGAGGACACATGATAACAAAATCATAGATGAGAATTACGACATAAAGGGAATGAAAAACTACTATTAGTGCATAGTGAAAAAAATGCGTTCGTGTTAGTTGTAATGTTTCTGCAGCAGTAGCACGTGCGTGTATTGCAGATGATGATGAAAAATTCAACGAAATGAAAGAAAACTAAAGAAAATTCGAAGTGCAAAAAATATTTGAGGGAATTTTCAATAACATAAAATAAAATTTTTCCCATATAAATTGAGATTTGATATTATATTATGTATATCAAAGCGCTTAACTTGGCTGAAGGGGCTCCTGATTTTCATCTTAATTTTCTAGTTTCTCGTAATTCAGCTTCTCTGCAATATTGTATCAATTCTCTATCGGTATTTACATAAGCCATTTCATTGAGTTGTAAGGTACGATTTTTTGTCCAAGCTCGAATCTAAAGTGCTGAAATAGGTTCAAGCATACAGAAACCTCAAGAGCCCTCCCTTGTGTAACTTTGCTTTTTTCAAAGGACTCAGCGTTTTTAAGGTTAAAATGCTTTAAAAGGCCTTTCCTTAAGTATAATGTTTTTAGAAAGTTTAAAAATCACGTTACATGACGCTAATTTGTGATAAATTCAAGTTTCGAAAATTTCAGCTTATTCAAAATTTTTTTAATCTCTCAACGTATTTCGCTCAGTATTTATTCAATTTTTCAACATATATTAACTTGTTCATTATATCTTGTTTTTCTTAAAATTTTCGGATTTTTGACCATTTTACGACATTTTCAAAATTTTTCAATTTCTCGACTTTTCCAACTGTTTTCGAAGTTTAGCACTTTTTTCAACATTTTTCGATCTAAAGAGTAATACATACTCCGTTTTTCCCCATAAACCGAAACTAAAACGTAAACTGTATTTATTAGGCCTTCAGACTAAGATCACATCTCAAGATACGCCACAATGATCCATTAGAGATGCCCAAAGCCTAAGATCGGCGACGAATCGATTGTTCACGGTTTTCACGAACACTCTCTGCTACTGCAGAAATATTCTCAAAATTAGTGCTGAGGGATCCAAGCTTCCTTGGCGAAATCTCAAAATTTGACAATAAGGGTGACAAGTAACAAACAGCTTTCTTTTGGGCACCCAAATGTTCACGATCAGCCCGGTGGCGTCCACACATTCAGGACAATATTGTACTAAAATGCCAAGTAAAAGTAACAGTCCGGCAAAATTCAGATTACTAAACATTTTTAATAAAGCTTTATTTCTCATACTATACCTAAAATGCATGCAAAATAATAATATTATAAGAAAATCAATAAGTTAAGGCCTTGAGTGCAAGCAAGAACGCACTATATTCCAATTTCCGTCACTGAGAGCAAGTGAAACAAAGACAGCTAGCTTTGATGGCATTTATACTAGTTTATATTAAAGTTACTTAATTAAGTTTCGTATAATGCCCATAGTTTTTGCAATATAAATTTGCATATTCCATGAAAATGAACCGTTTGCTGTCAGCTAAAGAAATTTCTGATCTCATGTCTATGTTCAGGGAGCAGTCATAACATCTCTTGCTATATTCTGAGTGATTTATTTTTAGCCCCTCAAAAGTCTCTTTAGAGTATCCACCGATTATTTTGCAATGTTTCCAAGTGACGCGGTTAATGAGATGGGGTGTGACATACCCCAGCTATGTTTGCCTATGTGCTTCTCCTTCAATCTGTTGCGTTCGACTAAGCGTGCTTGCTGTGTCAGTTGTATTGAGAGCGCGTGGCAGATGTACTTCTGAGGCTTAAGTTATGTCTGCTTGAAAACATGGGGGGGTTGTCACACCCCACCTGAATGTCGACGGTCTAAGTTTTGATAAGGGACTCTCGAGTTACTCATTGGCAAGGTTTTCTTCAAAACAACTAACCGTTAGTGCTTTCAGAATGTGTTTCCTTCTTCTTAGACCATTACGTAGGACTTTAGTAGGCCCCAGGAATGTAAAGGGATTATAACAGATGACTCTTAGCGTTTTGCGGTACAATATTGCCGTAGGCAAAATTTTGATTTTGGTTTCGATTTCAGCTCAAATCTATTAATTTTGTGAACTGCAAAAGAAAACTAGCAAGTTTAGCTGACATTCAGATCTCTATTTCAGAATAACTCGGCAATCCATTTCTACCCCAAATAGTCATATCATATAAAATTTCATATATCATCTTCTAACAGCGTAACAACTGAGCTGATTTAAATTTAAACTTATGGACAAATAGCATTTAAATTCAATTTAATCTCTGCACTTTCTGCAAAAGTTTAACAAAACAAATTAAATTTAAAGAAAAAATTACAAAAAAAAAAACACTTCAAATTGGTTTCTCTCCAGTGGAGGGTTGCCATGCAATAAGAATACGTACTTACGCGTATATCTTTTTGTTGACAGCTTACTAAGGGGACTTATACGCTAACCAGCAATAATTCATGTAATGTCCTTTTCAAGATTGTATCTGAATGCATGAATGTAAGTTTATCGTTAGGGATTGAGGAAAAGCGCGCGGGTAGATGGAAACAAGCTTTGTTGCAGTCAAGTATACTTAAAAGGATATAAATGTAATAACAATCTGAAATAAATTTTCAAAACTGATATTGCATATATGCAAATAAAATATAACAAATGATTCTGTAAAATAATAAATTCTGTTTCGTTTTTTTTACAGATAATACTTGGCAGCTACTATGAAAGTGCAGTTATCCTTAAAAGTTCTTTTTAGTTCAATTTTAAATTTTAAATTTTAAGTTATCAAATATGGCTTCAAATCAAAGTTACAAAGACTTGCAGCAAATTATATCATTTATTTTAAGTACTAACAATACTAGGTAACAGCAACAATTCATATCTCATCTTCATATCTTATCAACACCAATATCAATCAACACGTGTTCAACACGCCAGCTAACTGACAAAATTACAAATAAAATGCCGAACCATCATCATGTTGACTACAACCGGAAATATTCCGCCCAGGAAACAATACAGGTAAGTGAGTGATGTTAAAGTGGCATAATTTGTTGTAGTATTGAAAAACATGAGGATGTTACACTGAAAAAAACATTCTAGATGTGCTGAAAAGAAATGGAGATAATTTTTTAATGAACTTACAAAAAATTATTTCAAGGTGTGGTATATTACTATTTTGAGAAAGAAGTTTGAAGACTTATAAATTTTTATTAGAGTACGGAACTGGAAGATCATTTAATAAATAAAGCTTATCCTTTTTCATGTAGCATATGTGTATCCTTAGCGCCTGGCATGTAAAAATTTCTTTGACGGGGTTAATCACGCTGAATGGTCTAAGTTTGTCAAGAAAATAATGACCAGCTTAATGTAGGACCTTTTACTTTAGCAAAGAATATTAGTTTTATAAGCGATTTAATTCCTCTACAGCTTTCGGTTTTTTCAGACCGCATCGCAAAAACACTAAAATTTATTTAGTAAAAATACATATACATACAATACAATACGTAATTTAGACTAGTGCGAAATCATTTTTAGCTTGTAGACATCCAGCCTATTCTGGCCCAATAAGAATAATCGTTCTTTTCACGAATAATTTCATAACCAATAAGAAATGTCACTTTTATTTGGAAGTCCGACAGTCTGGGCCGTATCTAGGGGGGATGCTAGGGGATAGAACCTCTCCCCCCGAAATATTTTGATGGACACTATATAGAAACGATTTTGCAAAGAATATACACTACGTAGAACAATTCTCAAATCCACAACCCCCCGAAATAAAATCCTGTCATGTTGTATCCAAATAAGTTATTTGTAACTTAATTCTATTGAAATATAGCTATAAGTAACATGGCAGGTTTTGATTGAACCTCAGTAAATCTGGAAGTATTTTGTTTTAATACCTTCCTATTTCAAGCTCAATACTTTCTCGCAGGAGCTTCCTGTTGTTTGAAATTATCGTAAACTTCCATCAGTGTCCTCGGCAGAGGCTATATTTTTATTTGAGTCCGCAATTTTTTGATCATCCTATATTTTACATACTAACCATATTCTGAAGTTTAAGCCAAGTTTTAATGGATCTCTTAATATTTGAATATAACTTCATGTACCCGTTTTGAGCTTCCTCAATGCACAGGTTTGTTTTTTCATAACCGCTACATTGAACTGAGTTTCCTGAAATCAAACAGTTTTTCAATACGTTTTTCTAATTTTTTCATGTGTTAGTAATCATAAATTTCAGATGTAGCCAATGTTGGTAAACGTTACACATTTCCATTCAGGGTCTTAGTCTTCTTCCAGGTTTTGACAAAGTTACTCTCTTCAGTGTTTCAATATTTAACTTGTTATCTTGGGATAAACTTGGTCATTCATCCGCAGTTAGTTATCTACTCAAACCTTCCAGCACTTCTGTTGTTTCTGCAAAGTTGATCCTTCCTACTTACTCTTTGCAGCTTAGTCCAAATTAATACATTTTCTTTTCTCCAACCTTAAATGTTCTCGCTGATGGTGGAACAAGTTTTTTGTTTTTGATATGTGACGAATGCCCGAAGCGTGTCTTTGTTAGTTTTACTGAAGAAAGTTGCATCTACCAAAATAACACTCAATTTTAAATATATTTTTTACCAGTTTTACTTTTAATTGGCAGTGATAGTCATAGAAAAACAAACTTTGTTATTGTTGGATCTAACTTTTCAAATTTTTTTAAAAGCTTCTTTGCACAGATCAGAAATATTTCAAATTTCTCAATACCATATCAAAAGTGATAGTTATTTTGTTTAGTGTAACTTACACAACACTTTAGATAACTTATTTCTGGTAAGCTTGAATGCAAGGAACATTAAAAAACTGTTGTTTCATAAGGCATAGTGTGAAAAATATCCTTTCTCACAACCATAACATTTTGTTTTTATCGTAGTTTTTTTTTACTTTCCGTCAGACGGATATGAACAGGGCAATTATAATTAACACAAATTACGACATCTTAACGTTCTACGCGAAGTTCCTTTCAGTTGAACTGCCACGCGACTTCATTCATTTATTCGTTCCTTCATTTAAAGTGTTTCCTTAAAATGTCCTGTAACGCCTTCAGTCAGCTAGTAAGGAGTTTTATTTCACGCGAATGATTTTTGTCTGGCACGTTAAAGACTTTGTAAGTCTTAGTGGCTTTTTGGGGGATGATGTCGTTTGGTCGACGTTTGATGATTTCTTTCATTAAATGAGACGAACTAAGTGACGCGGGTGGTTAAGTAAAGTGACTTTTGAAGTTTTTTTGTACTAGGGCTTAGTATTTTAAAAATAATAAGTCATCTCTTAAAGGCAAGTTTTCAAATCTGTTGCAAGACCTACTTCGTGTTAATTTCTTTAAGTGGTATAAATTGCTGAATATAATAGCGAAACTTCTAGGCAATGTTCTTTTCAAATAATGTAGGTAGAAAACAAAATGTTTCACTTCATTCTTGAAAAATTCAAAGTAAAACAAAATGTCTGTCTCAATTGGATTTTAGTGTTAATAGGAGTATTTTTATTAAGCAACTCAAGGAAATCATTATGTTCCCTCAAGCTTTAAATTAAGAATTATTTATTAAACTATTTTTAAGTACTGTTTTAGTAATCTGTAAGGGTTTTAGCCCAGTAGATGAATTAAATTAAATAAATAAATAAATAAATAAATAAATAAATAAATAAATAAATAAATAAATAAATAAATAAATTCTACAACCAGCTGTTAAAACTTCTAGCGAATGATAAGTAACAGTCAGTCATATCCAAATATGCAATGCTCTACAATGCCATCATAATGTTGACAATATATGGTAAAATTCACCATATCAATCGTGGCTAATTTTCGAAAATACGACAGAGGTATTTATTCTGTTAAGGAATCTGGCATTTTCTTTATCTAAGGTGGTCAGTCATTATGGAGGCATATGCAACAGCTAAATAAGAAATAGCTCGAAATGAAGCGCCAGAAAGAGTGCATGCATTTCTTTGCTTGCTCAATGTTTTTTAAGAAGAAAGGAAGCTTCAAAACCATCTTAATTATTGATAACCCAGCACCACATAAGCTTTGCAGAAGCTAAAATTATTAAAATCGCGTATGCTTCGCTTGTAGGTACATTGTATCTGGGCGCCATTGTCCAAAGGACCGCAGATGTTTTAGATGAGCTTCTCCTCCATATCCGGAGGTGAGCTTATGTCCATTCTTTTGAATTAAAAATATTAGTTTTTGGTAATGTGGAGCGGTTCAAAGAAGCACTGCCTGTTGCATTTGCAAGGGTCTTTGGCAAAGTACTTTCTAAAGTATTAAGTTGTTTTAGCAGGGTTTCACGTCCAACTCTAGAGGTTTTCTGATTTAGAACCGGATTGACTTTCCCATTTACATATTTTCCACACATTAGTGCATATGGATTTCAACAATATAGAATTCTTATACAACTTCTAATGCAACTGTATAATACCGAACAAAACAGTTTTGAAAAAGGCTGATGAACGACAACTTCAACAATACATAAATGTAGAGAATTGATTTTCAACAAACCAAATCTGACAAAGCAGTTTCAAAGTTTTAAGCGGAAAGAAGTTCTCTTTAAAAAATCTAAACAAACCATACTTGTAGAATGCTTCATTTTCATCGAAAGACAACGAAAAAACTTAATAACATGTGCATTTGCAGGGTTCTCAGACAATCGATCAGTAGAATATTAGTATGATAACTATTAAATGCATATTTTTCTAGGAGTTTGAAGATACTGCTCCTTGTATTTAAACATAAGAACTGGTCAAAGTTTTTCCATAAATATTTTGAATTAAATGATTAACCAATATTTCATCAATCTTCTGAGTGTCAATTATTTAGCCGCCCTAATCATTAATTGATTATTAAATGAACAAGATTTCATCTTTCTTCTTCGGCTTAAATCCTAAGCAGACTTCAACATTTCTTTCGAAGGGTGGTTAATGCGATAATAGTTCTGAACTCAACCATGTAGAGAAACTTTAGCATTTATATAAAGTTAACGAATCAAAGAAAGTCCGCAAAGTCTAAACAAAGTAAAAGAGCTAGGAATGAAGCCATTTTGCTTAAGATTCTGCAAAATTAACTTCGTCCATGCTCTTCTGGGAAATTTTGATTTCACTATATACACGTGAGCTGAATAGAAGCTTAAAGCCATTGAATGAAATAATGCAACTTAAGAACTTCCTTGAATTTGAGATCTAAAATTTTAACATACCCGTGTATTATACCTTCGCCGATATCAAACTTTCTCACAAACTTAATGTACTATATTCCAGCACGTGTGGCACACAAAACCCGGTAATACCAAAGACAACAAAAAGCAAACACAAAAAATTACTTGTCCACGACAACAACACAACGCAGCCAAAGAGAAGCTGCTGTTTTACACGCGAAAACTACTTAATCAAGCCATCTTTAGCGCGAAAGTGTACGAGTATCCTGTTTTTTTTAGAATCCCTATTATTTTTTTGTTTTATTATTTTTAACAGTCGTTTGTCTTTGTGAAAATTGCTGAACAAATGTTGTTGTCATTGTCTCCTTTTTTGTTGCTTTTGAAGCTGTTTGTCTTAAGTTTAGACGGATAAACGCGCGCACACTGTAGCCAATAAAGTTAAGTGTACACGGAGATGAAACAGACAAGACTTCGTAGACGCACAAATATCCTTCTAGTAAAATTTTGTTAAATCTTGCAATTGTTTTGTAGACTTTTTGAATTAATTGAGTTGAGTTGGCGTAATTAAAAAATTTCATTAAGCTTCTAAGGTGTACATAATTGCAAACATTTTAAAAGTTTTTATTTTAAAAAGAAAATGGGATACAATTTTTTTGTAGGGATTTGGAAAATGCACGAAAATATTTTAATGTTGCTTAGACAGACTTAAAGCTGCTTTTTATCTTCAATAAGTTAGTCGTGAGATAAATCAAAAAATATACATACGGGCATTTGTTGGGATTACTTGTTTACTGATCAAGTCAAAAGCTTGTCTAATTGACCGACCGATCATGTAACATGAATTGGGAAAAGTATATTCTTGATACATATAAGTAGTCTGTCTACCTCTGATCAGAAGTTTCAATTCTGAATTCTAGTCTAGCAAAATTTGTTAGTATTTGACAACTAGCGTGTATATTCGCTGCAAACATGATGTCTGACACGTTCTATTACAAAACTTTATCTAGAGATTCTTTCTCTTCATTTCGGTTGTTTAACTTTCTTGTAGTACCAATTTTTATTCGATCTTCCTCGATCGATTGGTGTTAAGAGGTTATGTCCAAGATTTTCCCTATAAATTGTTGTAATAAAAATTTTTCAAAAAATTAAATCAGACGCATATAAACGTCGTATTAACGAGATTGGTTAAGCTGGAGTTACCGACGATTTTTAGAAGATGTCACTAGAAAAGTGTGTTCCTTTAGGCTTTATAGACTTGCATTGTAATTGACGTTCCTGAAAATTTAATTTCTTATTTACTGTTCAACAGAACCTTTAAATCTTCTAGTACTTTTCAGTCTGCGCTTCTCCTTTAATTCCATAATATACCAAAGCATAAAAATTTGCCATATTCAACCTCAAATTTACCCCTAGTTTCATCTTCATTATCATCATCAGCAGCAGTTCACCTTTTGATCTGGCCGCAAGCAAAACGTGAAGCATCCTGCATCACAAATGGCCAACGAATGTCAGCTTAAAATGAAAATCACCAAAATATGGATTTCACATTAAAATTGTTGCTGTTTTTGCTGTTATTTTTACATTGTTTATATAAGAGCGCGGCTGCGTAAAACAGCTTTTTGAGAGAGCGTTGTTTACAAACTATCTCAACGTTTCTTTCTCTCATTCTCTCGCTCGTTTGAGAAAACGCACGTGTTCGTTGTCGTATGTTTTTTGTGGTTGTTTATATGGCGGAATGAAATAACAAAAACGAATTTAAGTGTAAAGGTAAATAGAAAAAATATCTTTACGAGAAAACCGAAGTTCCACCGGAAATTTACTCATGTGTAAACTCATAAGAGTATGATGATACTTTTGCTCTCTTTATTGTTACTAAACGGATTTCCGGTTATGTTGTAGCCGCAGACACATTTCGACACTAAAAAAAGTGTTTCCAGCTCAGTAAGAGGTTGAGAACTGACTACGTCGATAATCGAGGTGCGCTTTTGGTATAAAGTGGAACTGTGAAGGCATTTTGCATTTGTGAAAATGTACTGAATCGAAACTTGAAATGTACTTTTTAGAGGCCGAATGTACAAGACGAAGGTCTTGAACACCCAATATTATTAAAATGTAAGAAATTTTTCTAAAAACTACTAAACACTTTTGCTGTCTCGAAAATTTTAGTAAAATGAGATATATTTCACATTGAAAACAAAAACTACACATTGCGATTATATTATTAAAGGTAATTATAAATCTACTCATCACATTGCGATTGTTTTTATTTATTAGAAAAAAAATTAAAAGCTGATTATTCTAAATTGCCCAAAGGTACCGAAAATGTACTAAAGATGTGCAGAAAATTCGCCAAATGTACTAAAAATGCAGCATATGCACCGAATATACTGTAAATTTGTCGAAAGTTTTGACGACAATTTTTCCGAACTCAAATGTACCGAAAAAAGTACAAATGTACTGAAAATACCATCACGGTAGTGAAAGAAAGGAAAAAGTTCTAGAGTACTTTGACTCAATTTTTCAGTTAAATGTCTATCTCGAAAATGAAACATTACTTTTGAAGTAATTTTTACATATCTAAACTATGTGTCGTATCCTTTAATTCACAAAAAAGAAATGTAACGCCTATTTTACTATCCAAAAAATTGGAGTTAAATTTTTATTACATCTCAAAAAGTTGTAGGTCTGTTAGCTTATCTCTCAAACTTTAACACTCTGAAACTGTGATTTATTCTAAGTCGCCGATTAGTCATTAAGATTAGTAAATAAAATAAATTTCTCCTATTAATTAGTAAACTCTACTACGTTTCACGTGCGTTTTCTTCAAATAATTAAAACAAAAATATTCTGTAATTACTGAAAAGCTATATAGAAACACGTAAATATTTTGCATTTATTTTTTATAAGAAGTTTTCATAAGTCAAAGCCAGTAATTTAATCGAATTGCGAAATGCAAAGATACAACTTGGTGAGAAAAAATGCGGACTTCGACATCTCCGATTTAAACGTAACGCTTTCTATTCGCTCCATATTCAATCTAACGAAATCGCTGTGGTTTCAACTTTCCAAGTTCTGGTAAAAATAATGGATGGACAACAAAAAAACAATTGCCTTATGATCAATTATGGGCATGTTTGAAAGGAAAGATTCCTGCAAGCACGTTCACAAATTGTAACCATAACTCTAGCTCAACAAAACCTGCTAACTTCTTCGCTTCGTTTTTCATTTTAACGGTGCAGAGTACCATTGTGAAGGTGAAGGCAGTTATGAAAAACTGTAAAATGTATTGTTCTTAATCAACTTTTACTGTGCATAATTAAAATTGACAATAAGCTTTATGTGTTGAATTTTTTTAGAAACTGAGATTTCTTAATATTAAATTAATTTAGAGATAAGTTACCACACTAAATTCTAAACAAAATAGCAGTTAATAAGACATCCGTTTAAAAGGGTGTTAAGAAAATAGATAAGTAAACAGGCTTTAATTGAATTATGTAATATATGACGTTAAACGTTGAGTTTGTGCTTGAAAAATATAACTCGTCATTGATTGATGAAGAGATTTAGACTTCAGCTTATATGGAAAATTAAACAATAAAAATACACTCCAAACTTAAATGTGTGAGACGAATTGTTGAAAAGCATTATTTTTTTAATACAATTTACAAAAATGAAATGGCTTTTTGCAAAGTAAACAAAGATATCTCTCTTGAAAAATGTAAGCACAGTCAAACGACGATCAGCAATTTGTGTCGAAAAGAACCAGTGCCATCAATTCTGCAAATATAATGAAAAATGCTTTCGGTCATAAAAGCACAGAAGCCTAGAAGTGGTCAAAGACTTGTTAGGTCGTAAATAAATCACTCTAACTAAGGAAGATATTGACAAAGTAAAGTGATTGGTATTCGAAAAGTTTGAGTTTAAAATTCCTTGCTAGAAATTCATTTAAAAATAAATGTTTTCACGACTGAACTGTTCGCTGAAAACAATTGGCTCGTAAACAAATTCTTATGATGAAATTAATATTTTGGTTTACATTGACAAATTCTGAAAGTTGAACTACTGAAATTAGTAGTATGGCAACACTTTTACATACGTCCGTTCTTTTTCACATGCTTTTTCTTTCTCTCTCTCCATCTATGAGAGAATAAATTTGCAATGTTGGTCCAAAAACAAAAAGAAAATTATTGGCCATTTTTTTTGTGGGCGATTTTCATTTGATTATCTTAAGAAAAAAAAAATACGAAAATCTAAAACTCAAGGACTGTAATAAAACAAAAAACACCTCAGGTTCAAGTTGCGTTTTTTGCTCGCACAACCGTTACATGAACAACGACCCTCAGGCGTTTCACTTTGAACTTCCGGTGTTTACTTTTACAATGCTAACGATGGGCCAAAGATGGGGAAAGACATTTTACTTGACTTTGACAAAAGCGAAGGGTGCTAAAGATATATAGCAAAGAAAATTTGTCTACATGGTTTTTTATACGATACATTCTCTAGTACAGAATATGGAAGTAAAACTGAGAATTGCAGCAACGCCAAAGGTATATTCGAGTGTTTTACTGCAAAGTGGCTATTTTACATTTTAGAGTTAAGACTCATTCTACTCCTTAAATGTTGCCAATTGATGACGATGGACTGTAGACCATGACGTCCAAGTCAAAGACAGACAACAATGAGGACGAACGTACACGTTTCAACTTCAGTCAGAAGTTGTTGTTGTTAAAATTGAGACTTAAAGCGGCTGAATATATGGTAAGGGAGTGTGAGGATTAGTAGAAAAACATGCGTAAGTAACACTGACGTACAGTTTGTATTGTTTTGTATTTTGCGGGAAGTTACAGCTGTCGTTTTTGTTCCTATTTGAAATTTTTTGCTCTCTCTTTTGTTTTGATTTCTACTTTTATTTCAGTCAATAAAATCGGTTGGAAAGTAACAAAAAATCTTCATTTCGTATGAAGAGGAAAATTAATTTAATTTACCAGTTGGTTTTATATGACGACACCAAAGACAATACGAAACATTTCAATGTTTTTATTATAAATTCTTGATTTTCGCCAATTGTTCGTCAATTAAGTATATGCCAATTTTTCTAAATGCTTGACTTATTGTTTTTATGTAATTTTTGTGATAGTATCGTCCTATCGTAACGAAGACAAAGCGAAAACGGGTGTCCCAATAAGAGTGCACTTTTTTATTTCAAAATTAAAACACGTACTCTTTGAGCGAGTTGTGATATCCTTATTGCACTATAAAGCAAACATGTTTTGATTATGTATGGTACAAAATATCTGCCATATGGCCACCGCGGCTCTGACAACAGGCCATGGCTATTTTCATAATATTTTCGATCAATTCTTCCGAAAGATGTGGCTGTATCTTACCGATATATTTCGACCATGAGCTCAAAATTGCTTCTGGCTTATTCATATAAATCTGAGATTTCACAAAACTCCAAAGAAAGAAACCTCATGGCGTTAAATCACATGATCATGGTGGCCAATTTCAGTAACTTCTTTGAAAAAATTTTCATTTTCTCTTGTTTTTATATGGCCCAATTTACGAATTGCCAATATTAAAAATGTGATAACGCGTTGGTCTTTTATGTAACACTCCATTTTTAATAATCGGAAAAATTATAGATTACAGCTGTCGAATTTCAGAGTTGCCATTTGCACGAAAACAAAATTTCAAAAGTGCACTCTTATTTTGACGGCCTATATTTGTCTCTATTAAAATCATAGATCGATTGAACCTATCCCATAACATCACTCAATTTATTGCAGTCCATCGGCCTTCAGGCTATCAGGCCGATAATAGTGAAAACAACGGCACAGAAAAATCACAAATCATACTGGTTGTCCACTGAATGTAGTTATTTCACCATTCCTTTATCCATATTGCTTGTTGGTGATGACTATTCCATGAAGTATACCCCAGTGACTTCCCTTATCGTATCAAGCATAAAATTGTCTACCTCTTACAAGTGCCTAACAAGTTCTAAGGAGCTTAAAGAAAGTTTTTGCAAATGCTTACGTTAATTATTTTTTATGAAAGGGACTTTAAAGTACTATTTTGCTTCCTTACGATTTTTGTAGACTCTTCAGGTCAAATAAAGCGGTAATACTGAAATTTGCACTATCAACACAGCAAACTTAAGCAAGAAAATGTCCCAAATGAAACTACGTCTATAACTTTGATATAAAAATTTTATGGTGATGGAAAATGTATTTCAGAAACTTTCTAGACACTTAAGGAAATTGTTCAATTGCTAACATAAAAACTTAAAAATTTTTAATTATTCAATTCGAGAACAATCGCTGTAAACAAAAATATAGCAGTTAGATCCATAATTTAGATGGATATCAAATAATATTGCCACACCTCATACTCTCATAAAGTAAATAGCAAGTAACTTGTACCATAATGCCTCAATTTACAATGAAAAAATAAATGAAATGCTTTCTAAACTTCTCATGACTTCCATAAATGATTACACGGTAAAAATAAATTAAAGCTCTATAAACATTGGATAAAATACTATACAGAAATTTCAAGAAACGAAGTTAGTAAATCTTGACCAAAGTAAACATAAAGTTGAAGCTGATGTAGACATAGTGCTGAGCCAAACATAATTGCCCAGTTCCTTAAACTTGCGCAGAGTATAAAGATCTCTTTTTTTAGATTGAATTATGCATGAAACATGTCTATGTACATACATATCTCTATATATATGACTATACTCAAGCACCCAAATGAGCCAACATGTGGCATATTATATTCTTTATATGCCGCACGATTGATTTAAGAAATGTTATGTCAATTTAACCATTGAAATATATATATGATAATGCCTCCTATGAACACAAGTTTAAAACACAGTGAAGAGGCTAATTCATTGATTCTAATAAGCTCCACCTGAAAATTTCTTCGATGGTCAGGTTAATTCACAACTATACTTAACTTCAGTTCTTAATTACAAGTTTCATAAGCTTCCTGGATATTTAATTTAAAAATAAATTAGTTCTTTCTCCAGGGTAGTCGTCTCTACATGGGATCGAAGTCTTGTAAGATTAAATGATCAGTGCAGTTTAATTTGGAGGGAATTTTCTGTTTCTTCATCAGTGTCAGCTGAAAACTCCACTGACATACTGTCCATGAGCTGCTGGGCATACCAATGCTCTTTGTAATTTTACTATACTTTGGCACATTATACTTTGTGCCCTTTTGTAGCGGTGTGTACTTTTTATTAGTACTTAGCTTTGGGGAAGTATCGTGGTGGCTGTGGTTGAAACACAAATCGTGGGAAGAGCAAATGTAACGCACAGTATGGAGTTGCACTTTCTCAAACTGATGGCCTTACCAAAGGAAGGCAAGTAGTAAAGATGGGCTTTGACGAAAACTAAGGCAGAAGGAGTGTGATTTACGCAAAGCTTTGATTATTAACTGTTTTCAATTGACAATCGTCCTAAAATTAGGAACGTACATATATTATATAATTCGAGTGTGACATGACACACCATGTCCATAAACCGCCAAGTTAGGCGGTCACGTTAAGCAAAAAGCAGAGTGATCTGTCACTATCTGTCCAATCAGAGACATCGCGAGAGTCATCCCGCCTTGCTCTGAACAATCGGCAAGCATGCTGAATTCTATTCAATAATTTCTGTCGTAGTAGTCTGAATGTAAATGAGAAAAAAATTTGCAATTGTCCAGCCCCGTCAAAACCAGGGTCAAATATCTAGAAAAATTTTTCTTCAACAAGCTTAGAAAATGAAATCAGATCGCTGGTGAGCTACCTCAACAGGATAAACTGGGTATAGCTTTGAACGTTAGGTTTTTCTTCTTAAATTCATTTGACAACCTTTTGAAAAATTACTATCTTTGAAAATGATTTATGACTTAAGCTTTATTTTGTGTTCGACTGTATCTATCTAATATGATTCTAACACTGTTACACCGAATAAGTTATATGTATTTAATTGATACCTCTGTTTGTCTAAAACCTTAATTCTCTTCAGCGTTTAGTTTATACTTCACTGTGAAGTGGTTTCTTTCTGAACTATGCCTTCAAAATGAATGAGTTTCGAATATTTATGAAAAAAAAAAATCCTTTTTCTTTAAGTGTAAACACTTGCTACCAACCTATAACACACCACATCCCAAAAATATGCAACAAATTTAATGCGCCGCGGCGACATCAGCAATGTCAAGGCTACAACTTTGATATGTTCGCTCATTTACCCACCTCGCTGTTAATGTGTGTGTGTGTTTCTGTAATAATTAACCCTCGGTGTAATTTATTTTATTTGCCTTTTTGGCGCGTCGTCACAAGCCAGCAAACAAACAAACATCGAACGAAAGAATAAACAGTCGAGCTTTATTTCCAGAGCTGGTGGTGCGACATATTTTTGGGCGCAAACTAAATATCGCCGTATCGCATTGACAGTGTAAAACATTTAGTTTAACAGCATTTTAAATCAGCTTGGGAAAACTTTTTCAACTTTGTTAAAGTCAATTCGTAACAAGCAGTTGGTGGTTCTATAGTTTCCTCAAATTATTGGGGTTCGTCGCCTTACAGAGTGTGTTTTGTTTGTATGTGCTCCATGTGAAGGCATTTAAATGACTACCCACAAAAACCAAAAATTACACTTAGAATTTATGTTTATGTGCGTAAGTTTTGAGACTTTTCCACAATTCCAACTGACATTTTTATCGGTTTTTCGATGGTTGCTGCTGTGCTTTTAGGCGCAGTTAGATAATTACATTGAAGGAAGAAACTTTCTACTTTATTTCATTAAGTTGAATAATACTTGTTTTACTGATTTCTTGTTCAATACTAATGTACAATTCATCTGAGTATGTTCTTTAAAATATTTATTATTTAAATTTAGAATTTTTGCGAAAATAGGTATATTCAAGGATAAAGAAATAGTACCAAGTATAATATCAAATGGGAGCCCGTATTGCTTACGTGAAGATTAAAAGTCGTTTACATCACCATTCCCATGATAAATGTGACGGCAATCAGGCTTTCAAATGAAATGAAATATTTAAATGTCCTTCTGGAATCTAAAGTTCAAAGTTGATAAACTTGGAGGGTAGCATTAAAAAGAGATTTTTACGTTGTAACGATTTTTTCTAGGCCGGGTAGGGTATGATTGGACGCAGTGTCAATAATGGTGTGAAGTTCTATTAAATATCTATGAACCACTAAAATTATGAATGAAGATTTGACGTAGTGCACGACACCAGTCAGTAGTGAGTGATGTGCTCCACAGAGAAGAACTGACCTGAATCAGACATCCACTTCATAAAGCCGTGAAACTGTTCTTATGTCAAGTTTCGTAAAAGCAAGTTGCGGATTTGACTTACTTAATTCCACGTAGCTTTAGGCTTTTTTATTAATCACAAAAATTTTCTTTCTTGGATTAATTGATAACAATAACAAATATAATGAGAAATATGTAACAAAATTAAATTAAACGACTTTTGCACTGCTAAAAATAGTCGTCGCAATGTTTGTAAGTGGAAGTTCGATTAAAAGAAACTCTGCATTCACGCATCATCCACTCGATCTATATACAGCGGTGGTTCAACCTTTACTGACCTTTCTGCGTTGTGAGAAGCATCTCATAAGATGTCCCACCTCATCTGGTAAAACTTAGCTACTGCAGTTTCTATCTTTCTTAGCTACTTAGCCTGAAACTTAAAATCTTGTCAAAATTTACCACATAGTAAATATGTAACGAGAACTAATTTTTTGTTTGATAAACCGTCTAATAGCATGATGGACGCTCCAATCAAGCGTGCGGTGTTTTTGACAAATTTCTTTTTAATAATTTTCTGGAAGAAAGCTTGCTTTGCCTTCTTCATACATTGTGATATTAAGTCTACAAAGCGTTTTTCAGAAAGTGACTGGCTGAAATGAGCCAGCAACATATGTAAAATTTTCAAAGAATTGACGACAGTCGTGTGCTATTGCTGGAAATACATTTTAATTCCTTTAATGGAGCATAATTAAGGCTAACCATTGACAAACAAATATCGCTTGTAAGTCCAGCTACTTCTTTTTCGATATTACTGCTAATGCTCGGCATAGCTTCGCTTTGTATTTGAAAGTGATTTTTCCTGCATTATTAGCTCATTTTTGATTGCATTCATTCAAGTGCTTCTCTAAGTCATTCTCTTAAGCTTTGCCAATGACAAACTCCTTCATGTTACCGTAGTTGTCATTGTTTTTCAGTGCTTTTACATTTTCAATTCGGTTTCAAATGCACTTCAGAATTTTGCTTATGTAACTAAAACCACAATTGAAATTGCTACAACAAACAAAGTGGATATCTTCACATATATACGTACATGCTAGGTATGCCCAAAAAAGTATGCAATAAAAAATCGTGAAAGCTTATGTCAATGCTTTTGCAACTGTTATTGTTAACCTTCGCATACAAGATTGGAGTGTGAGCAGCATGACAAAGTGACATCAGCACAAAATTGAATTCAAAATTGACGACAACAGCAGTAGTAGCAATAATAAGATTGACAAGATTGAGTGGAATCAAGTGGAAAGTATAAAGCTTGGAATTTGAAAATTCAAATAAGTGACTTGAAGTGATGAAAGAGTGTTAGTTTTTGAAGAAGTTCTTTATGTGGTAATAAATTGAAGTATTTAAGATTTTAAATTTAAAAGTAAAGTAAAGATTTATTGAGACCATGTCACAAAATTAGTTGTTACAATATTATCGTTTAAAATATGAGAAACTTAGATTTACTTATATGTATTATTCTAAACAGATTTTATGTATTCGCTACGTCCTTGAGCTGTGGAAGATGTATGTATGTTTATAAAATCCCTAAAGATCAATTTGCTCCCGACACATTAGGAATGAGACTGTCTCCTTGAAAGCTTACACACTAAAATAACATTAGATAAAATTCAATATTAAAATCTAACTTAAACCTAACACCAAAATAAAAAAATTGATATTTACAACTGAAATTTAAAATTAAGTCAGGTGTTGTGTTTTTTATAAAATTCAGGTAAGAGGGAAAAATCAATGTTGTTAGGACTGATAGAAGTTTGTATAAAACCATCATCAGACCAATTCTGACACATGGAATGCTTGTATGGTGGAAGGTTTTAGCTTTATTTGGCAATCTTATCAAAAATTCCCAGAATGGCAGGTATTGGAGTAATCGGAGAAGTATATACTACTCCGTCTGCTGCTCTCGACATTTTACTCCATTTAAAGCCACTTGACATTTTTAATAAAGGGACTGCAGCAAAAACTGCTACTAATCGAAATCCTACGGCCATGATAGTATTCTCGCCCAATTTCCTGGCTGCAACATTCAAAGTGGGACTGATTATATCACCCCCCGTGTTACGTTCTCAACCAACTTTCAAGTTAAAATAACTGAAAGGAAGGGTTGGACACCTATTGCGAACTCCAAAGAAACGTACACTGACGGCTTGAAAATGAATTCTGGAACGGGGGCCGGAATTTTTTCCTGTGACTTAAGCATCTGTAAGTCTTTTGCTTTACCCTGTTACTGTAGTGCATTTCAAGCGGAAATTTTTGCTGTCTGGAAGGTATGCCAAATTATTAAATCTAAAATTTTTGAACGTAGTGACAGTTTTGTTATGTACGTCGATAGCCAAGCAGACATTAAGACCCTTGGCTCTAATATTATCAAATTCTGCTTGATCCTAGATTGCAAGACATCCTTTTGTGAAATAGGCGGAAAATGCAACTTAACCGTGTGTTGGGTGCCTGGACATAGCCACTTCATTGGCAACGAGAAAGCAGATGAGCTTGCTAGGGAGGCTCTAAGATTGACATAATTTCTGAACCCAATATTATGAAACCACTAGCCTTTATTAAGGCCAAATATGGTTCAAAATATATAAATTGGGCTAATATGAGATGGTCTAACATGACAAGATGTTGTATTTCGAGGGCAATCTGGTCTTATGATGATGCTAATAGAACGCGAAAAGTGATCTCATTAGACAAATAAACCTTGAGAATTTTGGTCGGTATTATTACAGGGCACTAATTATGCATGCCTCAAGACTAAAGCTTTCTGACGTAAGGGATCTTTAAAGAAGCTGTAAAGATCCTGATATCGAAAAGCCTGGCTTTCATTATCTTTGTGAATGCCCAGCGCTGACAAATCGACGTTGTAAAGTATACGGATTCCACGTCTTCGACTCTCTTGAAGACATCGCTCATGAGAGTTTAAAATCCATTTTGAAGCTTATAAAAACTTCAGCCCGTGCTAACCTAACCTAACTCAATGCACTGTGCTGATTCAATATGTCGGACATTAGAACATTTTTGTGAAATCGCAGAAAAACGACAAGGCATTAAAGGAGCATAAACAAAAAGTGGTATTACTAGAACTTTGCTATAAATAAAACGATTTGAGAAACGTTAAGTGTAAGATTTGTAACAACGAACGATACAAAGTCTCAAAACATTCCTTTCAATAATTTTTAACTATATCAAAATAGTAGGTGAAATGCTAAACCAAATCGGAAATCCATACATCATAGCAGCTTGAATACTCACTTTGTATATTAGTAATTTAGTTCTTGGGCTCAAACACTTATTAACGATTTAAGTAGTCTCGCGTGCCCGCTAAACTTCAATAACTTAATATATCTTAAAAGTAATTTATTTTTTTAACGAAATTTCCACATTATTCAAAAAGGAGATGCAGGCTTTTGCTTTGAGGAACAACATAGTCAGGCACATTTTAGGTGCATTACTGATACAAATAGCTTCAGATTTGTTCGGATATATTTTAATTCCCATTTATTGTAGTAACTATTTACAATACTGAGATGATGCGATGCTGATAATTATGCAACTGTAGTTGATGTAGCGTGAGCACATATGTTATAAGAGAGTCATTGCCATAAAATATACTTTGGGAATCCTTACACTCATATGGAAAATTATAGATCAATATATTGTTTTAAGGAGTAGCTAGAATTGCTCCCTGGGGAACACCACTGCTAATCGATTCAAGATCTGACTGAGTATTATTGATTTCAACTAAAAATTAACGGTTTCTAAAAAAACTTCTAAATATTTTAACAATGACATTCTATTTGAATTAATATATAAAGAATTCTCTATGTCAAGTGAAACGGCGACGGTTGTTTTCTGGTTTCCAAGATTAAAAATAACATCAATACCGAACTTTACCGAAGAATGCCCTCTTTTAAATCCAAATTGCTGCCAAGGAATATAATCGTTTTCCAATTTAGTTTCCATTTTTTCTTTGATAGCACATTCAGAAAGTTTTCCCAGATTTCAAAGCATGGCGATCGTTCTGGAGTCGTTTAAACCAAAATCATTGGCTTTTTTTGTAGTGGATAGTTTTTTCAATATTCCAATAATCCGGAAAATAACCATTATTAAAGCAATTGTTAAAAATAATACACAAAAATTCAAAGGCCGTAAAGCGAAATTATTTTTATGAGATAGTTCGAAATTTTGCCTATGCCTGATGATTTTTCTGCTTATAGTGATTTTGCAAGACTTTGAAGGCATTTGATTCAAATTAGAGTTGTTTTAAAAATTGATATAAGATGAAAAACTTTGTATCGCAGCAGTGCATGAGCATAAATAGTTATTGATAGAGGAAGTGATGTCCGATATGTCTGGCCTATTTGGAATATTTTGTTTATAAATATGAAAAAATGTCTTCTAAAATGTTCGACTTTATCTTCCTCTTCGGTAAATATTGTCCCATCAACAGTAATATTAGGAAAAATTTTATGTTTTTTGTTTGCTACGCAATTATAAATCTGTTTGTAAGCTGTAGGTCCACGATTAATCTTACGAAGTCGACAGTTAAACGCTTTCACTTGATAAAGTTCAAATTGCTCTTTAATAATGGCTTTAAAGAGTTGAATTTGTGTAGATAAGGTTTGATACTCTGCAGTTTTTTATTACAATTTCTGTGGAAAATTTTCTTGTTGTCCGGAATAATACATTTTTTATTCTTGAATTCAATTGTCTCGGAATGTAAATCAGTAACTAATTGAGTTTATACAGTTTGTGAAATTATTAACGTAAACATCAATTTTTAATTGAATATTCTTGTAGATTTTAACAAATTTCAATTTCTTGTAGCCCCTGAAACTATGCACCAAAATTGTTTAGTTCCATTTTGAATGTGCAAGCAAATGTAAAACTTTTGAATTTACACAATTTTAGGAACAAGTGATGATTACATGGAGCCAAAAAGTATGCAACATAGTTTTGTTTATTTCAAATTATTCTCTGAACTTTGCTGTGAATCTTTTTTTAACATAATTTGCTAATTGAGTGCTTACTTCAAAAAATATTGTATTAAATTGTATGCAAATAAAAATATTTAAATTTATATAAAATTTCATAATTTGTTTAGAGACTAACAATTATTAATAAATATTGAAAAATGTTACATTGAGTTTTTTCAGTCATTTTTAACAAAAATCTACCCAAACTGTCTCACTTCCCGCAAAAAAATTGTGTCAACATTGATTAAGTTTTTTGTATATGAATTTGAAATAACAAACCAGGTTTCTCAGAATATATTCTGATGTTGCATGCAATGATGATGATGCCTGATTTTACCCGCAAAAATTTTTTCTCTTTCCTCTTCAGGCTTTATCTGTTGATCCTAAAATTCTTCTCATTTTCTCATGACCTTAGTCTTCAGGGTATGCTTATAATGGGTGATCTTTATGCTATCTGCTTTTTCAGTGTACATTTTTTGACACTTCACGCGTGAATCTTAAGATGTATAAACACTTAAAATGCTCAGTAATGTTTGAAATATTATAATTAATAGACAAACAAACCAGGACCTCTTGCAAATCATTCAATTTTATTATCATAATTCGTGCTATGTTAGAAATGTGTTTCGCAAACTACGTCCATTTTATGGACATCATACTCGAGCAGGCTATTTACCGAGCTGGCTATTCACGCTTTTGTGACAAAATTTCGTATCAGTTTCGCTTTATTTGACACTAATCCACCAATCCGTATGGGGAGTGTGCGTACCGAGGAGAATATTTCTGCTGCATCGGCCAGTGTCAATGAAGACCGCAATATGACAATTCGTCACCATTGTGAACAATTGGGCTTGTGTTATTCGACCACCTGGAAGATTTTACGTAAGTAGCTCGGCATGAAACCATACAAAATACAGCTGGTGCAAGAACTGAAGCCTGGTGACCTTCCACAACGTCGTTTGGTTGGTGAATGGTCCTAAGAAATGTTTGACGAAGATCCAATTTTTTATCGAAATATTTTCTTCAGCAACAAAACTCAGAGGCTCAGATTCAAGAGCTGCCAATGCACTCTGAAAAATGCACTGTTTGGTGCGGTTTGTTGGCTGGCGGCATCATTGGACCACACTTGTTCAACCATAATAGAAATCGAAACATTACAGTCAATGGAGCAAGGTACCGTGCGATGATTACCGACTTTTTTTGCCCAAAATGAAAGAATTGGATTTGGTTGACATATGATTTTAACAAGACGGTGTTACATGTCCCACGGAACGCTATATCATGGACCTATTGAGTATCGAGTTTGGTGAGCAATTAATCTCACGTCTTGGAGCAGTTCAATGGCTTCCCAGATCATGAAATTTGACCCCACTAGATTATTTTGTTTTTGAGGAGCCAGCCCAAATTGCATCCCTGAAAGATAACATTACAGCTACCATTGGTGAGATGCTGGCTGAAATGCTGGAAAAACTATGCCAAAATTGGAGCTTACGAATGAACTACCTCAGGCTTAGCCGCGGGCAAGATTAACAAGAAAAAACCTTTAACAAGTAAATGACAGGAATTGATGTATCACTTCAAATAAACATTTGATTTACTATTGCAAATACTCAGTTCTTTTTTCAATTTTCAAAAAGAAAACACTTAAAAAGTCACCCGTTACTGTGTCAGTGGCTTCTCTATCATCACTTTCAACCTGATACAACATCCAATCTACAATTCAATTCATATGATAAATCCAAAATATTACATAAAAATCAAGGATTGCTTCAGCAATAGCTGACAATCGACTGCGACAACAACTCCTACGACTGCGATAGCTGAGTATATCTAGCCACAAAGCAGTTGCATTAAAAATATTAGTTCGATATTAAAAAAAACAAATCCTTTAATTTTTGGTATTTGTTGTTATCGCAGTAACAGTTAAAATGATTTTCAGAATAAGGGAGCTTATCTTAAACTCAAAATGTATATCCTCTGACACAGAACTTCAAATTTTATCAAATGTCAACATAAGGAAAACTTCAAAGTTAGTACATAATGTTATATACGCAAATGTATTTTTTTTTTTTAATTTAAGTGCTGACTTAAGCCGCAAATATTATTCAGCAAAACAGAACATAAATTGGTTCACCATGTCAATACATGTTTTGAATATTAAAGTGGTCAAATGCCGAGCAAAAATTGTAACAAATTGTGTGACATCTAATGCTGATTTACAACAGCGAGTGACTGTACAAAATATGGAATCATGATTGGCTTTGACTCTGGTATGAAGAAGAAAGCATAAAAAATAAATATGTTATAATGAATGTGTACGAGATGCGCCTAAAAATAGGCACTACCGAAATTCTTGTTATGTTATTCAAATCATATTTATGCGTTTTGGGTATGCCATTGCGGTTATCGTGGTATATCATATTGATATTTACATAAAATTATTTCAAAATATGTCATAAATTGATATTGATTAAAGGCCCTAGAGTAGGAATACTTACTTTGTAATATTTGCTTTGATGTAAGTAATCTGCATAAGCAAAAATAAAATTGAGAAGATATGTAGACATTGATATTTTTCTGTTTTTTTTTACAAATCTTGAAGTGAATTTTAATTTATGACTTATTTTGCAAAAATTGGCAGTGTGCAATTTCATGTTGTGGGTATCAACATCGTATTATGACTATAAAGAGGTAAATGACGCTTATGAGTAATACGCGATTAAATTATATATTTCTTCGTAATTCGTTTGAGTTTTTGATTAGGGTTAGGTGTTGCAAAATTGGTTTTCACATTCAAAGTGATTTAAGCTTTCCTTTCAACAATAAATAAAAATTATGGAAGGAGTTTTAATTGTCAGAAGAATTAAAAGTGAAAATGGAATGAGGAATTTTATTCCTTGAGGAAATGGAAAATTTTATTTCGATTCATCATTTTCAAAACTTTTTTTTTACATTAGAAGTGTTTTGACGGTATAAAACGATGTTTACGCGCACATAGATAGGATGTTTATAAAAAATATTCAATGAACAATGAAACAAAAGAAAACTTTAAAAGCGTTTTTCTTGAAATGAAATTTTTTCAAATGGCGAAGTAACCCTCCGGATTGGCTTGGCCGATTTTCAAAAATTTTAGTTTATTCTGTTTATTATTTTGCATTAAAAAAAAAATCAGCAATTTTATTCTTTAGTGTTGAAAAGGTTAATAAACAAGGCTCAATTTTAAATGTTTTTCTCTGATACTGTGATGCGACTTTCTACTATCGATTTTTCACTTACGGTGATAAATAGATGTGGGAAATTCATTACTCTTTAAGAATAATTTTGATATTTTGTTTCAGACTTGCTCAACCAGAGGGTTGAATTAAGAAAGCTGAAAAATAAATTTTTAAAAATTGGCTTTTTTGCTTATATTTGTGTACTATTACCTTAAACAAATGCTTGGACAAATTGGTGCGGAAAATTATAGGCGAATTATAGACATCACAAGAGGCGGCTTTACATCAATCGATGAAGAAAGGTGAAAATTTAATTTTCAGCACAACCATAAGAGATCCGGAGTTTTCGAGATGATTTTCGCAATGCCTTTGCTGGAACAGCGTTTTATCAAAAACCGCCAATGGCCCTAAGTTGTACTGGTTTTGCCGTTTTAATATATTTAGCATATATACGTGATCCAACGAGCTGGCTTAGGTGGTTGTCAAGGAAAATTAAAATGCCTAGCCGACAAATATGACTATAATCAGTTAGTTATGTTAACGCAGTAAATTCTTTCTCGTTCACGTCCTTGCAACTGGGGCAAAGAGGATTGATCGAGATACTTAGTATTTCGCAATGATTGGTGTAAAAAATTCTTGTTTAGTAAATTGGTTCAAAGTTGAACTCATCGACTACCCAGTATCTTGGTGATGACAAAAAGCCATGATCTTTATATTATTTTATGGGTTAAAATAATAAAAATCAAAATTTTTTTAAAATTTGGGCTTCAAAAAATTTTTTTCAATAAGTATGACTTTTGCTATGATAGGCTGTACGCCAAACCAAAAAATTCTCATTTTTATAAAAAAGAAACTTGAAAAAAAACTACAATATTGATTGTGAAGTTTTTTGACTTTCCAAAAACTCTATGCCGAATCCAAAAAAAAAGTTTTAGTTTCGGATGTAAGATTTTGTCAAAAACAAAAAAAAAAAAAGAAACTCGTGATCCATAATTTGTAGGGGTGAAACAGTTTGAGGGAAACGACTCGCATAGCGATTTGCGAATAAAACATACAGTTAAATTCTAAACAATTGTTGCGGAAAGCGAAAAAATATATTTACCACGTCAGCGGTTTCGAAAAACTAATGTTCCATTTCATTTATGTCATTTGCATAAATATTTTAATAGCTGTTTGCTTAAGCATTAATTGATAATCAAAAATGACTGTACAACTACACTCAACGCTGCATGAAAACAGAAGAAGAGACTGGCTAAATTGATGGCGTACTTTTCTTTCAAATATTTGATGACGTCTCTGTACAATATAAGTAAAACGTAGCAATGTCAAATAAGTCAATACATAAATTTTAAATTGGAATGGAAAAGTGAATGTATTAATTACAAGTTAACCCTTCTCTTCGATTAGGTAACTTAATTTTTCTTTAAGATTTTTCCAAGCCTATTGAAATACATTTCCAATTTTAATATAACAACTTAATTGGAACCCAAACTGTTGTGACCCAACCATTCTAACCCCTTAAGGTATGCTTAAGAAAAGAACTTGTTAAATTGCTTTTGTGATTACAAACGTTTAACAAATAAATTAAATGCAAATAAAAAAGCGAAAGACTAAACGAAAACAAACAGACAGGCAGACATACCGACCGGGAAATAAAAGCAGTGTAAGCACAAAAAATAAACACAAATAAACACGCAAATGAATTAAAGCGAAATACTTGAACAAAAAAAGAAAAAGAACAACAAAAGTGCTATTAATAAATTAAAACATTCTATAGTATTGCCACATACCTATACAAATAAAGTGCAAGGAAAAGCAGTAAAACACAAACAAAAGCAAATAAAATGGAAAAGACGACGTAATAAGGTGAAGTTAAAACAAGTTACGGAAATAAACGAATTTCCATCGGTGATAAAAATAATAAAATTTAACGCAAAATAATAAATACAATCAAATAAAAGTAAAATATGTACATATATTTTGCTTAAAGAAGATACCTCTAGTACCTCTCTAACAGCAGCGGCAAAATTGCGACGGTGTTATCATGGTGATATTGTATTTAAAAATTGCCTACTTTCAGGGTTAAAGGTGACATTCACATTTGTTTATTTTAAGGCTTTGCGGTAAAAGTGTTTTACTGTTTCATTACTGTTTCAATGACCCAGCAGGAAATAACTTTTTTGACTTGCGAAAAAAGCAGAAATTGTTCAATCTCAGTAATCGTTAAATAGGAATCGCCTAATTATTCTCATTTATTTATTTTCAAATTAATTTTGCTAAAATTTTGAGTTTTGGACGACTTCAGTACCAAAATGTACAAAATATCTGGACGCTGTGACTCTTCTGCATAAATTAAATGAGGATGGCACGCCACAAAATCTATGGTGATCAGCATTTGTAACACACCAATATACTACATAATTTGGAGTGCTTACCTCTTTATTGTGGAATCTGGCAATAAATAAGTTGCATATTTCACTAAACAGATATGACTGTAGAGCTATCGCCTATGCGGACGATGAAGCACTAACTGTACATATGTGGCAAATTATTAAAGACACAATGTGAATCTCTTCAGGACCAACTGCTCTCATGGCCAGATGAGACTGGTTTAGGTGTAAATCCGAACAGAACTGAACTAGTTCTGAACCGCTTCCATGTGTATCAGCGGTGCTCTGAGGACTACACCGACTGACCTCTTGCAGGCGCTCCTTCATCTTGCTCCTCTGAACCTATTAGGTAACTATTTACTAGTCCAAAGGAAGGAGAGAGCACTCAACTATCCTTCATAATTTGAGCTCTGTACCCTCCAACTTGGACTATATTATTCCAGTAATCACATTCATGAAGAATTACATAACCCACGTTTCTTCTATGGATGACTGAGGGAGGGAGGGCACTTGAGACAAGGGGCCATATTAATTCTAGACGAATGACTGGAAACTAAATGTTTAAGTGAGTTGTGGTAGTTGCTTTAAGAGAACTGAAGTCAAGGATTGATGCGAGGTGAACTGACTATTGTGGCGTTTTTCAAGCAGTGATAATAGCTATAGAAAAAGTTGCATGCTGGCTGAGGATAATTGTCTTGTCCAAATGTGACAACGTGGTCAGGCTGTTAAAAAATCTCTAGAGTCAGTATTCCTAAACTTACTATTGACCGAAAATGCCGGATGTCTGTTCATGACATGGCTCAGCACCTCATCTGGACCGCATAGAAGTATTGATGACAAAGCTAATGAATTTACTAGGCAAGGGACTACCACACGAATTCTTCAGGACAAGGAAGCTTTGGCATTCCACTTGCTAACTGCAAGTTGCCGTTGGAAGAAGATATGTTAAAAAAAAGAACTCAAGATGAATCCAAGAATCAATTTGCAATATAACAATGCAAATCAGGTCCATAATGGGATGCTGAGCGCTCTCTTGAAATGATATCTCGCACAAGACATAGTATTTCGTCAGTTGTTGCAGTCACAACTGGCCACTGCGTCATCAGCAGATATGCGGAAAGATTTAACGAAAGGGTGTTGTTAACTATCCAGTGGTATCACAGTGGATCAACACTTGGTCTAACTGAGTCGGCTCTTAAACTGACGGCCACTCCTGCCTTACCTAACGTTTGTTTTTTTGAAATTTTTTCAGACATAAATGATTGTGTAAGTGAGTTTGTTTTGTTTTTTTTTATACAAATATGGATACTTCTAAATATATGTATTGTTCTTCGCTGAAACGAAATCTGTTCAATCGCTAGCTCGATTCTTGAGCTGAGTATTTTCAAAACAAAATCGTTCGATTGTGCAGCTGATTTTCATGATGATCCAGCTGATATATTTTGATTATTTTCGGCACATAACAACAAAAAAGTAGTTTTTTATTTAACAAGCGGTTAAATCCTTATGTTTATTGTTATTTCTTGTCACTTGTTGATGTCATCTTTTCCTAGCGGCCTTACAACCACCACTATGCCAATATTTCTTGTTAAGCCGTTGATTAACTTGAGCTGATTTGGCCTTTTTATTTAGGCCACAGCCATCGTTTTTTATCAAGTGTCGAAAATCATAACAGCACGGCTGCCGCCTAAAAATAGGCTGTGTATGTTTTTTTTGTATTTTATTTTTTTCTCATTTTTTCCATTTATTTGTGTTCCATTTAGAGTTTGCTTGTGTACGTGAGATTTTTTCGAAGTGTTCGCTTTTCTTTTTTATTCGAATTTTTATTGCTGATTGTTTTTCTACGTTTTTCGTGCAATAAAATTAAATAAAATTTTATTGTTTTTTTTTTGTCCACACGTTTTAAAGAATATGGGATGTTGATTTGTTTTGTTAAAGGTTGTTAATGCTGATAGTGTTTGCTTTAGATTTAAGGACAACATATACAAGTGAGTTTTATGTTTAGCATTCAAATGGAAAGAATGTGATGTTGTGGAAGAAAACAAGTAGGTGTTGTAAGTCAAAGGTTTTTAATGCGAACCCAAAATAGAATAATTTATATAGAGATCTATAAATGAAATATATCAAGAATTTCAAAATGCGTTGTCATTTGAATAATTAGAATACAACAATAAAATCATTTTTATTATACCCTACACAGAGGGTATATTCACTTTGTCATTCCGTTTGTAACGCATAGAAGGAGGCGTGGTAGGTATTGAAAAGTATGTATATTCTTGATCAGCTTCACCACCTGAGTCGATATATAATTGGTGATTTGGTGAAGATGAGAACAAAATTAAGATTAGGCTAGGTCCTAAGTTTGCATAGGCTCTTAAAGCGGCGTGGCACAGCCCTAAATTTTAACTTTTATAACGCCATAGCTCGTAAACCGTGGAAGATATTGTGATGAAATTTGGTACATGAATGCAGATCTTATGAATCTTGAAATGCGCATACAGTGGGTTGAAGTGTAAAAGTGAGAGTGGCACTTCTTAACAATTAAAAATTTGGATTTCGTATAACTCCAAAATGGCACATACGATTTTCATTAAAATTTTATGGATGATACCACTGAAAGTAGTCAACAATAGAAGCTACGTCAATATACTGAAAAATATTTTTAAAGGGCGTGGCACAGCCTACAATATTTATAAACGTTATAAAAAGAGAACTAACAACGCAATCGTTATGAAATTTAATAAGGCAGATATAATTGTCAAAAAGTGCCTGTTTGCAAAATTTTGGCACAACTGTGCCGATGGGTGTGGCACCTCCCATATAAGCGAAATACGTTTAATGCTATAGATAGTGCGCTATGAGAGTAATCTTCATAAAATTTTGTGTAGAGGTGTCGGTTACTATAAGCTTCGGAATTAAATGAAGCTTGACAAGATTGCATCAGAAGGCGTGGCACCTTCCTCATTAACATTAAGTTGTAAGTGCTATCTTAAGTGAATTATTGGAGCAATTGATCTGATTTAGGTACATATGAATCAAAAGCTGGCGAAATAGCAACAGTGGGCGTGGCACCCCACATACAATTAAAATACCTTAAGTGGCATAACTATCGAAATATATGAGCAATCATACTGAAATTTGGTGCAAGAGGTTTGTTTATAAAAAGCTATTTTTGGATCAAAATTGGACTGGATTGCATCAGTGGGTGTTTCACCGCCCTAAGTTTTAGGAATAATTACGGCACATATCGCAAACTATACAAGCTATTGTGCTAAAATTTGATTTGTTTATTGAATCAAAAGTGGGCGGAAGTGGAGAAGTGGGCGTGTCATATGTCGTGTTTTTCATTTCTATTCTATTTTTTTCAACATTTCCCTTATTCTTTTGACATTTTCAATCTTTTACCTTTCTCCTTGAATTTCATTCGACATTTTTTTAATCTTTCGACTATTTTATCAATTTTTCAGCATTTTTCATGTATTTCGACTTATTCTATTTTTTTCAACTTTCTTTAATGATTTTCATATATTTTCAACATTTTCAGTTTTTTCCAACACTTTTCAACATTTTTGAACCTTTTACATTATTTTCGACTTATTCAACCTCTTCAACATTTTTTTAACATTTATTTAAAAAGTACTTTCAATGCAGTGTAGGGTATGTGAGTTTCAGCCTGGCCGAAGATAACACCTTTACTAGTTTTTAGATTCAATTAAAAAAGAAAAACAATGACTTGAATACATACAAAATAGGTTTTTGTTCTGTGTCTGTAGGATTTTTTTTGGAACTCTTTCAATGTTCATAAACTTATATAAAAAACTTTGATAGTTATTATACATAAAAGTTTACATAGTGAAATGCTATACGATTTTGATGTCTGCTTCTTTCTAATCTTTAATCAAACTAATTTTTTGACTCAAAATATCCTTCTTTACAACATAACGGGTGATTATTTTGCTATTTGTTTTTACAGCTAAATTTTTTGAAACCTCACGCGTAATTCTTAACAACTGGGAACAACAGAAATGCTCAATAGGGTTTGCCATTTTAACATAAATAGACTAACACGCGTGCAGCACTTGAACATTTTTGAATTTTATTATCAAAACTCGTGCTCTGTGAGAAATGTGTTTTACAAATTACGTTCATTTTATGGTTGTCATAATCGACTCACCGAACCTACCGTCAACAAACAGAATTGCCGAATTTGATCTGAAGAGCAGCCAGAGACATTTCAAGAACTGCCAATGCACCCTAAAAAATACACTGTTTGGACCGTACTTTTACAAAAATAATGAAAATCGCAACATAAAAGTCAATGGAGCATGGTACCGTGCGATGATTACCGACTTTTTTTTACTCAAAATGAAAGAATTGAACTTGGTTGACATGTGGTTTCAACAAGACGGTGCCACATGGCACCCGATACCATAGACAAAAATGTTTTGAGCTCCTTTGAACCGAAATGGGCCAAAAACGCAGATTATGCGCAAGCTTGTAACCTTGGTTTCTCAAAAGAACTTGGACATCTGAACATTGCAGGTCTAACGTACTTTTCTCTCATTACTGGCTGGGGTAGTAGATATATATGTATATCACATAAAACGTTTTTTCACATGTTTAATTTAATACCAATGTTGCAAACGGTCAAACATGTTCATATCCGTTACATCACATACAGTACACTCTCGCTTATACTTACACTGGGTTATATGGACTCTCGACTACAAGCACCTCTTTAAAGTTTGTATAAACCATCGTTTCTTATTTTTTATTAAAAACAAAATTCAAATTGTCCCATTTGTCCCAACAATTGAGTTAATCGGAACGTTAAGAGATCCTTGGACTAATGAACAAACTCAACATTAATACGGTAATATAATCGAAAGCTTACTGTATGCACAATTATTTAATGAGGTCAACTTTTCATTTGACAGTTTTTAGAAGTACACCAATACCTCGCTTTGCGCTTTCGTTTTGCGTTTTTTCGAAGTTGCGTCGCTGTTGAATTAGTACTAATTTTCACTGTGCGTCGTTAGATTTTCGAAGTTGCGTTGTTTTGGGTTCGAGTCTTTAATTTTTTTTTTAATTTTTTGAATTTTTTTTTTCTAAAAGATGGCACGACTTTTGTTTCTAATTGCGCCATGCCATCAAAACTCGGGGATTCCCTTTATAAATGAAAATCAACGCAATTTTAATACAATTTTATTTTCGCTTTGTTTTGCTAATTTTAGAGTTCAGTTTCAATTACGTGTGTTGTGCTTTTTTTAAAAGAGAATAATAAATTTTATAAATTAATTGAATTTTTTATTTTGTTTTGATTGAATTTGTTTTTTTTTTGTTTTTTGTATGTATGTAATAAAATTTAATATTATTTTTGTTTTTTAAATGTTTACTTTGTTCAATTTTATTTTTAAAAAGTAGTATTTTCGTAACCCTGGAACCTATCTTCGATCTTTACATGGTTTGCTATAGAAAATCATAATTCACTTTGCGTCGTTTCAATTTGCGTCGTGTTTTTTGGAACGTAACCACGACGCAAAGTGAGGTATTGGTGTATGTGTTGTACAAATTTCGTATTATAAATTACGAAAATTTATTAATAAATAATAAGTATTTTTCCAATGTACTAAAATAGTTTTCAAAGAGCTAGTGTATCAAAAAAAGTATACGTTAGAGCTATTTCGTTTTGTTTTTTTTTCGCTACCGCATCTCGTTCGAATTATGTTTCTAGGGTTAATTATGGACTTTGTAACTATAATAGCTAAGGCTTGAACCTTCTCTATTGCTATAAATTACATCGAATTCGAACTGGTTTATCCGTTTTCTTCGAAGTTATTCTGTTGCATGTTTTCGAACTCTAATTTTTCCAATCAGAATTACATACATAAACAATTCACAATTGCTTTTCATCTTCCCTGTGCACACAGCAATTCGAAAATGGTTCTTATGCAAGTTAACATTTTTCGTGGCAGATGAGCTATTGACAGCTTAGCACTGTTATTCAGCAACATTGAATTAACAGCGAATAACAGCTAATCGGATAAAACTTCAGTAGAAGTTTTGAAATTTTTTATAATTTTGATTTGATTTTGATTTTATTTTGAAAGTTTAGGATGAGCCATTATAAAATACTAATTTTCATTGTAAATTATGAGGACTAGACACAGATCTCTTATTGTTTTTTTATGGGACTATCACCAGATTATCTTATAGGCTGTTGTCATATGAACATGAAAAATACATTTTGATAAATTTATTATTTGACTTGCTGCAAATAGGTATACCTACTGTTCGACTATTAGAATTCGGTCTTGAATGTTATGAAAGGCTACAGATGAGCCATACAAATTATTGAGCACTACTCTGTTAAAAATGGCTTAACTTACTATTTTGTTAAATTTAATTGCTGTCAGACAATTTCAAAAAAGAGATACAGTAGAATCCCTATAATTCGCACTGGCAAGGGACCAGCAGTTTTTTACGAATAATAGGTGTATTCGATTTAACAAGGTATCGATTTAGCAAGATAATTTAAGAAGAATACGAATTATCGCGTTTTTTTTAAATATATTTAAAAGCAATTTTTCACCTAGCTGAAATACATACCTACAGGTGTGACGAACAAACTGACTACGAAAAACACAAAAATTCCATAAAAAAATGTCAACGGTAAAAGTAGCCATAGCATTTTGCTTTACATTACGAATTATAAAAGGTTGTCATATCCAATTACGATTTATAAGATGTTAAACGGAACGTATTTTGAAAAAAAAAAAAAATATGGATTATCGAGGCGACCAAAATGCATGGATTATTAACGAATTAAAGAGCGATTTTTTCAAAGGTTCAACAGTTTGTTACGAATTATTGAGATTTTGGAATTAGCGGGGTACGAGTTATTGGGATTTCACTGTATTTTAAAAAGAGTATTTGAACCTCAAACTTGAATGTCATCAATTTTAAGAAATTTTTTTAACATTTTGCTAAAAATCATCCAGTCTGAAAGTTTTTGTATGAATAAAACTATTGTCTGACCCAAAAAAAAACTGAATTGTGTCCTTTAATTTTTGTCTGAACTACACTCTTTGACTAAAAATTATTAAAATGAGAAGATATGTACTTATATATATTGATGAACAAGATTTTTTTGTGACCTTTCGCTTTGAAACTTATTTTATTTTAAGTTAAGGACTAATATTTCGTTGGAGTTGGCAAACCTAGACTAATGTAAAGGGTGGTTTTTTTTAGAGGTATAGAGCTTCGAATTGAAATAAAACACAAGAAAATCGTTTTAATGTCCATCAATTTGGCTTTATTGGAAGGATAATTTTATGCCATTAATGTTTAAATATGATTTCGGGCATGTGGCCGCCGCGGCTGGCTCGAATAAAGCCAATTCTACAGGTCCAATTTTGAACCACTTTTTCGAGCATATGGGGTCGTATGTCGGCAATAACGCCACGAATGTTGGCTTCCAAGTCCCCTAACGTTTCTGGTTTGTTGGCGTAGACGAGCGACTTCACATATCCCCAAAGAAAATAATCCAATGGTGTCAAATCACACGATCTTGGTGGCCAATTGACAGGTCCATTCCGCGAAATTATGCGCTCATCGAATGTTTCCTTCAATAAATCGATTGTGACGTGCGCTGTGTGGCATGTAGCGCCGTCTTGTTGGAACCACAACTCATCCACATTCATGCCATCCAATTCGGGAACAAAATAGTCGGTTATCATGGCTCTATACCGGTCTCCATTAACGGTAACTGACTCTCCAGCATTATTTCGGAAGAAGTATGGCCCAATGACTCCACCAGCCCATAGAGCACAACAAACAGTCAGTTTTTGTGGATGTAATGGCGTCTCAAGGGTCTCATGTGGATTCTCTTCACTCCAAATGCGGCAATTTTGCTTGTTGACGCATCCATTCAACCAAAAATGAGCCTCATCACTGAACAAAATTTTGCGATGAAAATCAGCATCGAGATCAATCTCATTTTCGGCCCATACACCAAAATCACGACGCATTGCATGGTCTCGCGGCTTTAATTCTTGCACAAGCTGGATCTTGTAAGGTCGCAAGCCAAGATCTTTGCGCAAAATCTTCCATAAAGTTGATGGACAAAGCTCCAATTGCTGTGCACGGTGGCGAATCGATTCATTCGGGTCCTCTTCACCATTTTGCTCTATAGCGGCAATTGTTTCTTCGGTGCGCACTGTTCGACGTCTCTACGGATGCGTATTATCACATAGAGTAAACGTAGTGCGAAAACGATCCATGGTTAACCGAATTAATTGCTCTGATGGACGATTATGTCGACCATAAAATGGACGGAGCTTGCGGTAAACTTCGCGAACTGAACCATTATTTTCGAAATAAATTTGCACGATTTGCAAGCGTTGTTCTTTTGTCAACCTGTTCATGATAAAATGGCAAACCAAACTGAACATAAATGACATTAAAGTTGCCAGATTTGACCATAAAATGCCAGTTTTATCTCTATTCGCAAAACAAACCTCTAAAAAAAACACCCTGTATGTCAATGTGTACGTAAACTACGTCAGGAGAACTTAGGATAGAACATTGAAAGCTTAGAATATAAACAAAATAGCAGCCGAACATAATCGAGTCAAACCGAATCGCATTTCTCAGCTTACTTCTCAAGTATACGTACATGCAGCCTCTGCGTGAGCTCTGCCGCAGTTGCCTGCGGGCGTCAGCATGCCTAACACTATCTTAGAGGCTTGGACCAAATTTCATTATATTTCAATGTTTTAAATTTGGGTCAAATTTATTACATAATGTCGGGCTTGGAATAATTGTTCGAATACGATCGTCGATTATATTCAAAGTAACTATTCCAAAGACAGAAAAAACTACTTAGTCTCTTGAGTTTTTGAAATATTTTATTTTAAGTATGGTTAAAGATATTAAAATAATTGATTCACATTCATTTAAACTTGCTTTTTTTATTTTCAGGTTCGTTTGGTTTTTAAATAAAAATCTATAACCAATTATGCCTATGGGTAAGTTATTAAAAATATATATATATTGAAAAGCATTTGGGAAATTGTATAACAACTTTTTTATCTGAAATAAAATTCGTCTAACTTTTGATCTTGAAAATCAAATAAATTGTTGGTAGTATTAGTAATAGCAAAAAATTAAATATAGATGATGCATAATATTGAAACGAATTTGAAACAGATTCTGTTGCCACACAAAATGGCTCAGGGGTAGAATTTTATTGATCTTTACTGTAACTAGAGTTCACCCAGTGCTTGAAATTCCATCAACTTTTGAGTATTTAATATGAGAAAACTGATGTAAGAAAGTGCCATTTTTGGTCATCGTTTCAAAAATTTGAATCATGGTATCATGTTGCTTTATCTCTTCCGTAAGGTACAATTTATCTTCATACCGAATTTCTTCAAAATCGTTCCATTATTTTAGCTGTGAAAACATATTTTCCTACTGAGGACGTGGCACCGTCTTTACTTAGGATTCAATCTATCTCTGTACTTCATTAGGTTTGCAGAGAAACAATTTTTCCTGTTAGAGGTGATGTCACGCCTTCTAAAAAAAGTTTAAGGTTTTAGAAATTTTTTTTTATATCCTAACAAAACTTAGTTTAGCGTTAACGTCTGTAAAAGACGTGGTATCGCCCACTAAAAAAATTATTTTTTCTGCTCAAAAATCAATATATTTCCATTCCAAAATTCATTAAACCGTATTTTTTCTCATTAAGAGCGGTGCCACGCCCTTTTATAAAATCAAAGTTTCAAAAAAACTTTCTTATGGTTCAATCTACATATCTCCAAACCAAATTTTACTTAAATCGGCTTATTAGTTCAACCGTGAAAACATTTTTTTCCGTTATGGGCGTGGCAGCACCTACTAAATACAAATACAAAACACAAAAGCGCTTTAACCGTTAACCAACTGCGTATTTATATGTAGAAGATAAATTCACCAATAATGGTCACTCGATTAAAATAATTTTAAATTGCAGAAATCTCTTACGAGCGCACGAACGCATTGGATTTGGCACTTCGTGAAGAATTATCGCTTTTTGAAGAAGAGTGAGAAAACTCTAATTTCGTTAGTATTCTAGTTCTTATATAATTTTGATTTATATGACAGGAAGCTATAGTGGTTCTGAAAATCCATCGATCTTCTCTTCGTTTTATGAGATTTAGAAGTTATACAAATGATTCCAATGAAATGTTAATATTCATAGGAAGAATGTTCTCTTCCCATCTGCCTTCAATTTAAGTTTCGTCTCGAGCAAACTAACTTCTAACATATGCCAAGGCCTCACACTATCGTTCTTTTTTCCTGTTGTCTGACGTACGTTGATGTGCCGAAAGCCGAAAAGCAACCCAACTATTTAAATTCGATTAACCGAGAGCTTAAACCTCTTTAAAACCTTTTCTATACAATTAAGTTCCCCTGGGACGCTATAACCAAAAATGCCGACTATCAACACTCGTTGCAGAGCATGAGAAACATGCGCCGGCTCGTGTAAATAAATGAAATGTTAAAAAATGGCAAAAGTAAACAAATATTAAAAATAAATTCAGAACAGGAAAAAATTGGTTACAACAGGGGAAGAAAAAACCTTTAGCAAGGATTAAAAATTCAAAATTATCACAACGCAAAAATCTGTGCTTTGCTTCTGCCGTTGTTATCCTTTTCCGCTGCTCCTTAGGGAACACTGTTCTATGCATAAATTTCGTGGTGTAGCATGAAATCAAAGCGCTGCAGTTAAACGCGATTTCTGGTTCAAAGGATGCAAAAAAAAAATCGACACAAACTTAAAATGCACAATTTTTGTTAGAAATTTTGCCAGAACAATAGATTCATTTAAAAACAATAAAAAAAGCTTAATAAAAATTTTGCAGTAAAGTTCAACGTTTTAGGGACCGTTTTTGTTCATCGAGTAGCTTGTTTTTTGTTTTTGTTATATATGAAAGGGAAATCGCGATAAAGTTGTTGTTTATTGTTTGAGAAAAAAAAGAGAGCAACATTTTTGAAGGCAATAAACTTTTAAGCGACATTTTAGTCAGTTTTAACTGTTTTTAGTTTTGTTGTTTGTTTTCAAGGGTACATTTTATCAAGAGGGAGCACAATTTTAATTGCAATTTGGTTTGAAAATTTTGGCATTTAAAATTTTCTATCTAAGAGTTGTGAACGAAAATTTAATAAGATCTGGTTTAAATCAATATTCGCTTAAGGGGAGAATTTTATAATCTTCTTTGGTGCGCCAATGATTTGGAAAAACTCAGAAATTCTCGAATTAGACTTTCCGCAAAATATAGATTTCTAGAATTCAAAAAAAAAATATGTACACTACAAACGCGAACAATATTTTTTAAACAAATTTCTGTATTGGCAATATATTTTTAGTCTTGAAAGACCAAAATCATTTTGGAGGTATGTTCAATCAAAACGGGGTTCATCATGTCAAGAGCCCACTGTAGAATAGTCGAGTGTATAAGATTACTCCGCCTATTATTGTGATAAAGTTTCTTACTCTATAGCTGGAACTATCGATTTGTTTGGAAAATTTTTTTTCTTTAAACTAATATTCATTTCGTATCAAATAATCTTTATTTATCCTCGTAAATTAAGTATTTCAGTAGCTGATCTTATAAGGTGGATAGATGGCTTGACTAATTTATTTAAAAGTGTCCTCGTTGGGCTTAGTGCCCATTTTCTGTCGAAATGTGATAAATCGATTTCCGTTGTAGGTGTCAGTTAGTACTCCAATTTTTAAATTATTAGAATTTAGAATTTGCATCTTCCACATAGAGTTGCTACTATGGCGTACATACGAACGGTTGGTGTCCAGAAAAGTCTCGTTCAATTCACGTTACGTTTGAATTCTTTCACTGAACCGATGGTTTCATGCAAAACTTGTTGGTTGCTTATTATCCTGAGCTCTCTAGAGAATCGGCGACTTTTCAAAGTATAATAATTATATATAATGTTCTTAATGGTTATATTGACTGCCTTGAGCTTCTCGAGCATCAATTTATGTTTTTTTTATTAAATGCCACAGATGTAACTATGCCATCAATGAACGTATTAATAGAACTCTTAGAGTTTTCAACAAATTGTATAAAAAGAGCTTTATTGATTTTTGTATGCCCAGACATTTGTTCAAAATTGTTATATAAAAATTGTTAAAATAGTATATTATTGGGTATATAGAGATGGACCAGTTTTTTGGATTTTATGTGTGTTGATCTTAGGGCTTTTTTGGTAAAAATAAACAATTTTTCAATTTCAAAATTTTATTTTTAACTCTCCGAAGTTTCGACGTTCATTGTCGCCATCTTCTGGGAGACAATAATGAGAGTTTATTATTTTATTTAGCTTTTTCAAATACAATTTTTAAATATAATCTATCTTACTTACAATTTATTAACAAAAATGGCGACTACAAACGCCGAAACGTCGGAGAGTCAAAAATAAAATTTAAAAATAGTTTATTCCGACCAAGAAAGACCTAAAATTAAGTATATTTAATCGTTGATTTGAGTAAGAAAATGTGTTCTAGTCCGTGAAATTATTTACAAAGACAATAATTGAAATGACTTCATTCGTATTAGTCTCGATTATTGTATGTGTTTACATTAGTGTCCGTCCGGTTAATCTGCCCTGGCCGATTACGTTGGGTAGTTTTTTTTTTAAGTCATTGTAATGTCGACAATATCCTTTCAGGTGTTCACGTTGAAATGATTAAGGTTGTTAAAACTTTCGAAAGTTTATAAGTATTTGTAAAAACTTTCTGATTATACTTTTCAAGGACTTTAATTGAGCAATCTTGACGAACTGTCATAGGACCTTTATTCCTTAGCTGATACTCATATCAATACCAAAACGTACATCGATATTTGCTTTGTGTTGCTGTCGTGATACAATGCCTGATTAGCTTATTTTTCAGAAAACTCAATAATGAAAAAACCATCAAACCAAACATTTAATATTCAATAAAATTTCCCAAAATAGGATACCCCTACATTTTCTTCCCAAATAAGTGAACAAAATGCAATGCATTGAATTTTCCCCAGTCTTTCAAATGAATTTTCGCTCTCCAATAATAATGACGTCACTACCGCACTTTTACCTGTTAGTCATCATTCAAACTCACTTTACAGCAAAAAAAAATTCCCAAAACATTAGACATTCGCAAATACGAAAAAAAGGCCGACGACCCGACTGACACAGCCGGCAAAACAAAGAAGGCTAAGGTCAACAACAACAGCAACACAGACCAAAAACAAACCAAGTGGGAAATTTTAAATGTGTCTGCAAACATAACAAACAGGAATATATCCTTGACACTGTGCATGAAGCACAAGGACTCACAACAGACAGTTGAGCAACAACCTCCCCTTAAGTTACACTTGACTTCTCAGTTTAGGACATATTTGCTGCTGTGAGAGAAATGTCCCTTTTCCCTATGCACTTTGCTGCAAATTGGAAAGGAAAAACCTGTTTCTTATCTGAATTTTTCATGTAAAGGACTTTCAGTTGTTGTTTGCAACTGTTTGCATGCGGTCGTGCTAAACAGTGCAGTCAGTTTAAGGATAACTGCCACTTGTTTCATATTTCCAACGTTTAGTAAAAGCGGGATATTTTAAAATATGATAAATGACAAGCGTTAGGTAACATCTCAAGCAATAGTGAATTATAAAATAAATCAAATAATTTTCGGCTCTGACTAAGAACGTACACTTTAAATTCAGGATTTGGATTACCAGTGCTTTTGTATTAATAAATTGAAATAAAATATATATTAAGTAATTCTATAAATGATAAAAGTGTTAAAAAAAAATACTAAACAAATATTGAAATCAAATCAATCAATATGCACAACATAAACAATGAAAAAATAATGATGAAATAGATATCAATTAGCTATTGCGAAAGTCCCCTGTGAAATAAATATAATAAATTTAAAAAATAATTGAGCTAGAAAAAAAATTATTTGTGTTTTGTGCTCGTGTAAATAAATAAAAATTAAAAAAAATTTTAGCATTAAAAAAGTTTAGTAATAAATTATTTTGTGAAAGTGAAACAAATCAAAAACTTATATGATAAGACATATTTTTTTTTGTTATTTCTAGGAAATAATCATCATGTGGCTCTTCAACATTTTGTGTGCTCTAAAAGCTTTTTATAAAATTTTTGAAAATAGCACAAGCATTATCATTATTTTAAAGAATAGTTTTCGGGCAAAGATATATCCATAAAATAAACTTTTCGTGTTACTACAACTAATGACTAACGAGCAGTTTAGTTCTATTAACTTAAAATTACATAAAGCTAGGTGCTTTTCATGAAAATCTGAGCTGCAGCGAGTCGCCAACAAGTGCTTAACACGCTTTAGTCATCTGATTCCAGCTGCAAAACAAAGTCGAGTTGCCTCTTCGTTTACATGCTGGCTCAGTTTCTGATGATGTGCTTCGGCTAATGCTTTAATGGTGACTGCAACAGTTTTTATTTTCGGATCACAATGAAGGTCGTTGGTTCTAACGTACCATGGTGCATTAACTAAACATCGTAGTACTTTATTTTAGAAGCGTTGGATTTTTTTATGTAATTGCGTGAGGCAATTTGCATCCCCAAAGCTGAGGACCGTATATCCATACTGGAGCGATGACTTGATTATAAATCATAAAATTATTTTTAACTGAGAGCACAGAACGTCAACCAATAATCCAGTATAGGGTATTAAGTTTCATGTCGAGTTCAACTTGTTTTTTTTATATGCTCTTTCCAGCGTACGGTGTTATACCTAAGTACTTATTTGGCAGTGTTTGAGTATAAGACAATCGTATTTGATATGCAACTACTTTGTCAATAGCTGATTGCAGTTTGCTCGTCGATTCGTTTTTTGTTTTATCAACAGCCAATATAGCAGTATCGTCAGCAAAAGTTGCAATCTGTCGGATTACGAATATCGCTGGTATATATGATGTACAGGATGTGTCCAAGGATACTTCCTTGGTGGAATACCGGCCTTGATCTCTTTAATTTTTGAAAACCCATCTTCTTGTTTAATGCGAAAACACTTATTCCTAAGATATGACTTCAGAATCTGAGTAAACTCTCTTGGAAAAGAGATTCTAATTTGCACATTAAACCTTAATGCCAAACTTTATCGAAGGCCTGTCGAACGTCAAGGAATACAGATGAACAAACCTGTTCTTCTTCTAGTGAGCGTTCTATGATATCGTTAATCCTATGAACCTGTTGAATGGATGAATATTGTCTCCGGAATCCAAATTGATGAGATGGTATATTTTTTTTCTGTTCAATGAATAATTTTAATCTCTTAAGCCAAAGGATATTAAAAAACTTTGATAGAAGTGGTAGTTAGGATTCGGGTCTGTATGATGATGCGTCGTGCAAGTATTTGCCTGGTTTGGGGACCAGAATAACTTCTGCAACTTTCCATGAACTAACTACATATTCCAGTCGAATCGTTGTATTTTATATAAAGGTGTTAGTTTCAGTATAGCTTTATGTGGCAGGTGTTTTAAAATTTCGTCAAAACCTGGAGCCTTTTTATGTTTAATCTAAGCTGAATTGTTTGCTTAGATACTTAAATTATAATTTTCAACTCATTTTTTCAGACCTGAGATTGACTACGATATATTTCTTGCCTGATATCGCAAGTGTTGCTGAGACATCAGCTTCGAACCTGATATTGTTTTAGCAAAAGTATATTGTAATTGCGGACCTGTTCTGACTCAACCATTCAGTATTTTAATAAATAAGTCTATTACTCGTAAAGAAAGCTATTTTCATAAATTTTAAAATAATCATCATTACCGAAATTTTTCGAACGAATTATAAATGATGAAGTTAGAATGTGCTGCAGTGAAGTCATAACAACACATCAACGTGTTTTTGTCAATGGCAGATCTATGTTTTGCAGCATTGACAGTAACGTCTCTGCAATAAACACACAGAAGCCATTTACCTCGAATAGGTAACTAAGCGCACGCAAAATTTTGTACACTACAAGCAATAAAGCATTTAACGTCATAAAAGCTTTAATGGGTTAAGTACAGACCAGCATAATTGATCTATATACTGATCATTAGACTTCTGCACAATATATCGATTATCGATATTCGCGATACTTTTTTTCGATATTTATATTTTGATATATTGAAATTCGATTTTGTTTTTCGACTATTCATTATCTTTGTTTATTAAGAAATATAATACGTTTTGCGGCGCTATGTCTGCTTATTACTAGTGGAACCAGAGTTGCGGGTGGTTTGGACAGCTAACCTTAAGAAACTTTTCAACATAGTCCGATATTGATATTTCGATATCGATATCCATACTTCGATATCGACTTTTCGATATCGGTAATTCGATATTTCGATATCGATTATATCGTCACATTATATCCAATGCCTACAATACAAAGATATTTTGAAATAGATAAATATGAACAGTAAGGTCGATCATTGAACTGTAACTCTTCATGAAGACTAATTTTTTTACCAGACACTTCCGTGTGTCCATAATTTCTATTTATGATTTAATAAAGTAAAAGTAAACAGCAGTCTCTGCAACATGACTTATTTTGCGCAAACTTGAGACTTTCTAGTAAAAAGCTATAAAGATTCATTTGATTTTGTTGCTTACGCAATTGTCAACATAAATTGTTTTATACATGCCGGACTTACTTTTATTTTTACTAAATATGTAACTGTCCATAAATTCTTTGACTTTTACAGTTTTGTTTCCTTCAGGTTCGTTGAACTTATATTAAAATAAGCGTCATACGTAAAACGTCTTTAGTATCAAATAGTTCATTATTACTCGATTTAATAAATATTTCTGTTAACCCAATTATTTAGTATGCAATTTATTGAAAATTTAACAATATCTTTTAGCTTCTGTCAATTTTTAACCTTCAAGCGATCGCGCCACGTCGATTCGACCGAATTCAATACACTGGGATTCTAATCCAAAGAGAAGTTAAGTTCTGTTTTTTCATTTTATAACTTAGTTTTTTTTTCCATAAATTAATGTCATAGACAATGAATAATGTTCCTCATTATAAAAAAATAAAAGATATTAATTAATTAGTGTTTTATTTCTCTGATATATCCAATAAGGTTACGCGCGACCGCTGCCGTTACAAATGACCGCGCGACCGCTTGAAGGTTAAAAGAAAAGCTTTACCACATGAAATGTATGCAAAAGCCGCACACAACCAAACACAAAATGTTAATAAAGTGTTAACTGCAAATTTTACAACCCCAAATAAAAGTAAATTTTGAAAGGATGTGAATTTTAAATTAGCAACAAGAAAGTGGCAACAATACAAAACACAAAAAAATCAACGTTAAGCAAATGGCAAAAATCAGCTGTAAAGTATGCTATAAAAACATAGCATGCATATTCTTAAAGAACCAAAACAAAGCTAAACCGAACAAAACGAAAGGCAACAAAAAATAAAAAAACATAACACACACTATAATAACCTTTGAAGACATTTGCGTTGTCTGTCTTTTCCTCTAATTTTTAGTGTCGCCATCACTGCCGCACCGCAATGCTCCACACATGCATGCACTTCCGTTTCCGCAAATGGTGAAAGACAAAAAAATTAGAGACTGGAAAAAAAGAGAAATACCGGGAAACTGAAAGTGCTTAAAAGTCGTTTGTCTTTATGTATAGCAGCAGTGCTAGTAACTCCATGACTTTGGCGCAAATGTGTGCTGCCTTTATACTTCTTTACTGCTGAAGCGTTCTGTCCTCATTGTTGTTGCCAGAGTTTCTTTTAATTTTTCGTACTTTTTTATTTTATTTTTTCTTCAAAAGTACAAAAAATTGCGTTACTTTATGACAAAAAACGTAAGAAATGCGGTTTACCTACAATATTATTTTTTTCTTTCGGAAAGTATATATAAACATGTGTGCGGTTCTAACTAACAGAGCTGTAAGATGATGCATTTAAATTGAAGTTATTTAACAACAAATTCAATTGTATAAAAAGAATTTCTCGTGAAGAACTGCCCTAAAATCTGCTATTCTTTTTGTATTTTGTTCGAATGGTATGGAAGCTTTCTAAAGAATTATGTGTTGTAATTTTAAACAATTTCTATAATTCATTAATATATCATTTCTTCTATAATTTTTAATTTTGGTATTTGGGCGATTTATCCAACAACATATAATACATTATTCAACAACTCTGTTGAAGTTTTTAAGTATGTGTTATTTTTCACTGGATATGCCAGTGTTTATATCACAACAATAATAACAACAGCAGCAACAAAAAACGAACAAACAAATAAACAATACCATACAAAGCAAAACAAACGCAAACAAAGAAAAGCGCAAAATTTTTTGTAACATAATAAAAAATAATGTCTCTGCACGCTAAGCATTACATTTTGTATATCCTTACAGGATTTACTTGTCTACACAAATACACAAACGCATTTATTCATACACTCAAGCTCAATGTGTATGTTTATTATTATACGTCTACACTTATGCGTATGCGTATTCCTGTATGTTCCTTTTTTGGTTACATGGAATCGTGATCTTTGCCGATTATTGCTGTTTAGTAGCAAAATACTTTCGAGAGTAGATGTGTAATACGGCAAACATAAACACACACAAAAAAGGCACGGAAAAACTGTGCCTAAAAGTATGCAGTGTTATTTTAACATTTACCCTCTTTACATTTAATTTTAGGGAGTGTTGAAGATAACGATATGTGTAGTAAGTGCGAATATGCATATAAGTGTATGATTGTTCTGTATAAGTGTATTAGGGTGTACGCTATTTAACAATGCCTTTTTTCTTTACGCTCCTTAAATTGTAAGTTCACATTGTAGCATCGTTTAAAATTTTTGGCTATTGATTCAATTCTTAGCGATTTTAGCGATGTGGTTAGGTGCCGCTGAAAAATGACTTCGTCCTTTGGTTAAGCACTTCTGTTCACAAAGTCTGGTAGATTCAGTTCTAAAATACGTTGATTATCTTCTTCTTTCATAATGCCATTAATTTTTATCATTGGCCTGACATTCCACTCAGTGAAGCAGCCCCACACCATGAAGTTACTTCCTCCATATTACATTGTTCCTTTTTTCACCTGGTGCCTTAGCAATTTATGAGCGGTGCCAGTAGTATTGCTTAGTTGTCACAATTTAAAGAAACTCACCAAAAAATAGTTAAATTAATAAACCGTAGATCGCTAACTTTACTTTATACTCCTCAAAAGCAAGACATTCGTCATTTTAACGAATACACAAAGTTTTATTGTTTTTGTGATATTGTGATATTTTTTGTTGATTTTTTAAATTACTGTGACTTACACTCGACTTTATATGTTTTAATTTCTAAAATTTATAATGTAGCTTTAAGCAGGTGATAGTTATAGATATTTAAAAGTCAATTCTGATAAAGCTCAGATACAACTTGGCGCAACATTGAGCAACATTTTTTTTGAGTATTAGACATCAATATGCTATGTAAGTTAGTATATTAGTTACAAAGGTAATAGCCCGGGAGGCAGCGTTGCATTTTTCAAGGTCATTTCCTCCAACTTCATTTTTTTGCAGTTGATAGACTTAGTATGGCTGATAATGCAAATAAGCGTCCGGTCGCCAGAATCGTGGTGATACTGGTTGTGAGAGGCCGATTGAAAAAGTTTGGCTGAATAACTTGAAAAGCTTGGCTCAATAACTCGAAAAATTGAAGAGGAGATGAAATTACATCGATTTTATGTCCTAAAGATCTCCATACGAAAATATTTGATTCAACTTTCACCGTTTTAAAGTTTCCAATAAATACTGTAATAAAAAATAGATATTTCGGGCGAAAAACTGTGTTTTCAGATTTGGACGAAAAAATTTAATTAAAATCTTTCAATAAAAACCTTATTTTTTTAAAATTGGAGATGGTAATAACATCTGAAAGATAGGTCAAATCTTGTTGTACGGAAAATTTTCGGTTATGAAATCGATGCGTTTTCATCTGCTCTACAGCACTGGTCTGAACATATTTTTCTACATGCGACTTACTTTCCAAGTTATGAGCGAAAGTTTTTTCGTCGGTCTCTCACAACCAGACCTACCACGAATCAGGTGTCTTAAATTATCCATTGCCAAAAGAGTTTAGTGGAGGAAATGAACTTGAAAAATGCTTCGCTGCCTTTCGGACCATATTTCTGTAAAAATAATAGCAAATTATTAACTCAATTACATTTTTAAAGATAAATCTTTAGAACCTTGTAAAATAAAACCAAGTGATGCGTCCAGTTTCAAAATCTACCAAGTCCAAAAAATCAAATTTTTATATATTCTCATATATGCAAATCAAGACCATGCATAGACTTTAAAACCCGCCATGTCCTTGAAATTGCTTTCCAAACTGTCCAACGTCTTGAAATTGAAACCGGCCAATTCAATTCATTGATATCAAAACCGTTCAAGTCTACTTTTTTTCAAACAAAATTTGTTGATTTCTATGTCAAAACCAGCAAATTCCATGTTCAATGGATCATATCCTGCTAAATCCAAAAATATTCTCAAAAACACAGGCAGATAAAACTCGCAAAGTCTGGTCTGACGTGTTTTGAGTAAGAAATTTTCTAATCTGCTATGTGGGAAATACGATTCAGTTTTCCAATGAACATAAATGAAGTTTTTTTGTTTTTCTTCCAAAAGTATGAAAAAGGGACTTGGCCAGTTTTGCAACTAGGCGCCTCAAGTATAAAAAATATAATTTGGAGGATAAGAATCATGATAAAAGTCTATGATATCTAAATAGAAAAAGTATATGAATTTAGGCATAGTAGGGACTAAGCGCATAAGCAGGAAATGTGCTCTGGCGATGAACTCTGAGGTTCATAGCCCACCTCGAAAATTAATGTTTTATATATAATTTTTGTTTAGAATCTGCTTACGCGCCAGCTATGTAAAATATTATTTTTGCACTAATTCATAATTCAGAAAGGAACTTATATGCAAAAGACGCAAAAAAATTATGAAAAAAAAAAAAGATTTTTGTGTATAATGGACCCCCCTTATGTGTACGTGTGTGTGACACATCTAGCATTTAAATGAAGCTATAATCATTTTGTCGCGGTACATTTATTTTATTTTATATTAAATTATTTGTTTGTTTCTTTCTGTACATAGCTGTAGGTGCGCTTTGCTATAGCTTTATATTTATTTTGAGTATTACTCATACTTATTAAATGAGAATTTCCTATTATCTGTTTTTTGTTTCAATTGTCTTAAATAAAAAAATTTGTTTCGGCATTAACAAAAAGTGCTAAGAATTTATTTCAGCTGTATTTTGATTTTTATAATTGTTTTCAATTTCATAGTAATGTTTATTTGTTCTTTAAATTTTTCTTCTTAATATATAATGTATGAAAGAATTTGCATTTTAAGTTATTTGTTTCTGTATGTTTTAAATTTTTGGAAATATTGTTACCAAAAAGCGAATTTTCACAAATAATTCTGCCTACGGATTTTATTTAAAAACCTACAAAATCAATATAATTTCCTGAAAATTGCTTGAAATATAAGTTTTTTATTCAATTTCATCTACTTTTTCTCATATATTGCTCAGGAAATTTTTCAGCGGAAATTCTTCAAAAGCGCTAGTTAAAAAAGTTACCAAAAAGTACTGAAAAATCTTCTATCAAAAATCATCATTTCAAGTGTAGTTTTAATAAGCCTACAGTTGTATGAACTAATTAAGGGATAATTTACGAATATCTTGCATTTTTTTTTGACGAATACAAAAACACAATAGTCTCAGTAATTTGGCCCTGAATTAAAATTAAAAATTTCTTAAATACTATACGTTATTCCCAAACATATCGAAAAATTTGATATTCCTATAACAAAAAAGGTTTTTTTAACATTTTCTGTTTCTAAATTTTTATTAGACTATATATATCTATATATGAAACTCAAGGTGTGTATGTATGTAGGTATCAATTTATGGTGCTTATGGACTCCTGAACCGTTGAACCGATTTCCGACAATATTTCGAGGAGGAAATTTTGTCCTGGAAAACTTTTCTTAACTAAGTAGTTCCGTTCAGAGTATACTTGCCAAATGGTCCGGTTTGACGTGTTCATGCCTGAAATTTCATGTCAAATTCAGAGTCCGTTAGAAATTGTTAAGATTCCGAAAAAGCAGGAAATTGGATAAAAAAAATCAAATTTTAATATTAGCAACAAAAAACCAAAATAGTTCATAAACTTTTTCCCGAAAAAAATTTTACTTTTTCTAACAAAAAATTTTACTTTTTACCATCTTAAGGAAAAATAATTTTCATTTGGGGAAACCGGGAAATTCTGCTTTTAAAATTGGCAACCCTGTTTCCTCTGTCTTACTAAACCAAAAAAGACCATATAATATGGCATAAGAGAAGTTTGCTTTCAATTCAAGTGAAGACCGATTTAATCGGCATAGCTTTCGAACTTTTCACTCGATGCATCAGAATTCAGGTAACCAAACAGGTAACAATCTCTTAATTTTTTTAGCAAAATATTTTTAATTTTGTTTGAATAGTTATAGCTTACATCTCTTCAAAGCCGTAAGCAATAATATCCGTAAATTATCCATTTTTTTATATTAAAACGAGCAAAATAATTTTTTGCACACTTGTAGCAGATCACTTTCCTTATTTTGCAGTAAAATGATATTACTCGTACATAAAAATTTCGATTTATTAATTTTGTTCTCATTCTTGGCGAATTCTCTCATTACATATTTGCTTAAGCTACCCATTTTAAGTTTTTAATTTAACGCTTTTCGCTTTAGGGTATGCGAGCGCTTTTTCTTTACCACCCGCATAGCAAAATTTCATAGAGACAACATGCTGTTGCAGAACAATGTAATTTTCAATATTTGCGTAGCTTTCAGTTTTCATTTCATAACTCTCATGCAGTTTAGACTGGTTCTCTTTGTAGATACCCCAAAGTAAAAAAGTATGCAATGAAAAAGTAATAGCAAGCAACAGAAATGCCAAAAAATATTTGGTATTAAATAAAATTGCAAATTTTATTAAATTTCTTTTTTTTTATAATAAGTTTCTTTGCGCTGTTGGTTGTTGCTGCTGCGTAAGCATATGATTTCCTCTAGCAAATTGTGCTGCTTAAACAACAATTGCTTGAGAAGATAACTCCTAAGGGGTTTGCTGAATGCGCAAAAAAGGAAGAATAAGTGGATGTTGGGATGAGTGTGGATATCAAATGCGTTTAGGTAGCATTTTTTGCTATGTTAGCTTTGAAGTACGCTTGATAAGCAACATAAGCAACTGAAAAAAATTTTTAAGGCCTCCCTACCGACATAAAATATTTTCATATCACCTCAAATGATTTTATACACTATACATTTTATAAAATAATTATTGCATTTAAATTATGCACTAAAACTAAAATAAAACTATAAGCAACTTAAACTGTATTTATTGCATAGTTTTAGGCGCATAAGCATGTAAGATAAATCGAAATTTTGCGCTGACCCATAGCAATACAGTTGAATTTCTGCCTTAAACGCCTTAATATACACTATAGACTTTATTCTCTTAGTCATATCCCTATATATGCTCGCAATCTGTAGCATTAAGTAAAAATCCCAACCATTACTCAAGCAATAGTCATTTAAACTGTCACGTGACATTTGGTAGCCATTAACTGTGAAACAGAAATGAGAATAAAACTTGAAAAGAGATGTGAAAAAGTATGTGCAAGGCAAATCTCACATTAATTTACTGCCATAGTAAAAGAATTGGACAGCTGTGATGGCTGAAAGCGTAAAAGGCGGCCAATTTTATGTTGTTAGAAAATGTTTTTAAGGATTTTGTTTTTTTGGTAACGTGACTTCAGAAAACTTTTGTTTTTAATATCTTAAAACTTTTTTAAATCTCATAAGAAATCAATTTATGTGTGGGTGCTCTTGGAAATCATGTCATATAAAAAAAAATTATTAGGTACTTATAGCACAGGACATTTAGGATATAACTGCGGAATAATTTTGGGAATGCTGAATTTTTGGATGGGCCTTTAGTTAAGCTTCATAATTAACGTGTAAAAAGTCTTCATCGATGTTGGGTATGCTACAGAAATTGTGCGGGATCATAGGTTAATTGCGTTTTCGCAAATTTCTCCTGGTTTTGCCAAAAATTTTTGCGACATAAAACTTGTTTATTAGCTAATTTCTCAAAAGAAAAGTCTCATTCAAAATTCAACCAAAAGTTCTCGAGAGATAGGGCTGAGAAAATTTGTGTATTTCGCGTACTCCACCACATGTTATGTGCAGTTGTTAAGTAGTCTTTGTGATCAAAAACGTATGGAAACTTTTTTCTCTCTTTAAAAGCCTTGATTTGATCACAAACATCAATTTCTTCCTCTTCAAAGTAAGCCCCCTCAGATATAAAGCACTTAAGTCAGACTATTTTTTCCAATCCTTGAAGTACTTACTTCTGGAATCCACGTTCTATAATATTCATTTCTACTTGCGTTTTAAATGGTGGATTCGAAAAATTGTCCCAAGGATCCATGGTCCTACACGCTATCTTCTAGGCAATGCCCGTTCATGACGAATCATATTTTACTCAAATTTATCTTGGTAATATGCATTAAAAACACAAAAAATTGATATTTTAAAGACGTGAGGCCGCATGTCTTTCACGTGATTTATATGTCTACAATATAAAGACACACACGAGACATGTCGCCTCATGATTTACAAAGTATTTTATTATGTACAGTATAAAGGCACACACGGGACATGACGAAAAATATTTTATAATCTGCTTATTATGAGCTATAAAAATGCATATTAAAGATATTTTTAACGTTTCTCTTTATTATGATTTTATGTCTGTGTAGTGCTTCTGTGAGGTGTGCCACATCCAGATATTTAAGTGCGGTAATCCTTAACTTGGACAGTACTGCTATCATATAATGTTCTTGTTCCAAGTCTCATTACTTTGCCTTTATAAAATTTCTGATGTGAACATTTGTGTTTTTGTTTCACTTGACGAAGATTGCATGTACATATGTGCATTTGTACCATTCGAGTTTTCCACTGAATTCTTTAAGAAATCGTCCTCAATGTGTTTATCTAACTTTTTTACTTCCATGAAGCATCCACTTTTTGAGAACCCCATAATTTTTTTTTATCTGTACGATGCTTATGACATAAGGTGCCCTTATGCAAATCTTCTTTACATTATCTAGTAAGCTCGTAATAAAATAAAAATTTCATGTATTGGCTTCTATTAGAGATGCTACGTCCAATTAGCTAGCTGTGCCACTTGAAATTTCTTGGTAGTCTCAATTCAAAGTTTTGCTTCTACGAGAAGTGCCACGCCTACTTATCACAATCCAAAAAACTTTTTGCAAAAAAGTTTATGTAGCATATTGCGCTTGTGACAAATTTAGTTGCAAAACCTTTTAGATATACATATTAAAAAATGGTGCCACGCCTAATTTTTAAGCCTTGCCCAGTAATTAATTTAGTTTCCGAACTTATTTCAGTTACAAAAAATTGTGTTTTCTTAAATTTTAGTACAAGAAAACAAAAAATTGTTTTTTCTTAAATTTTAGTACAAGAAAACAAAAAATTGTTTTTTCTTAAATTTTAGTACAAGAAATCAAGTGCCAATTGTGACCGGATACATTTATCAACAAGTTTTACTCAGTTTTCATTTCAAGCGCAGACAACTAACACTCAATGCCTGTTGAATGGAAAGCAGAATCACTACAAATATTTCTTAAGCTGAGATTTACACTTGTAGAACAATGCAAAAGTTTTTCACTCCCTTTTTTTTTGCATTCTAACACAATTTACCTCTTATGATGTATTTTAAAGTTTTCAACTGTCAAGCACAACAGCAACAAAAGCAGCTACAACAACAGAGACTGTGACAACGCACTCAATTCACTTGAATTTTATTTGCACAACTTTTGATGGCATCTTGTGAAAAAAAAAAAAAAAATCATAGAATGCTCTTGACAATTTTTCTTTAAACGCAGGAAAAATATCGTAGAAACCACAGCAAATAAGAAAAAAATCAAAGCATACAACTACAACTACGCTGTAGTGAAACTTTTTTTTATCATATCACACACACAAATGCTTGTGATAGCTCCCAGTAGTTGCATCAAGTTCCATAGGAAAAAAAAGTAGTTAAAAAATCTTTAGCCTTTTCCTCTACGATTGAAATATTTAAGTTGAAGACATAGTTTGTGCTTGCGCTTTGTGGTGACTTTACTTAACATTTTCTTTCTTCATTGTGTCATGTCTTTTCTATTTCTTTAAGTGCAATTTTCGCTACATTTTCCTAAGGGTTTTGTCAACTCTAAAAATATTTTGTTTATACTTCTACTTATTAAAGTTTTAAGTGTAGAGTTGGGATGCAGCGGAAACTAAATTTTTTCATTTTCATTATTAAGTTGAGCGAAAGAAAAAAAAGTTTGAGTGCGTAGCGGCGGAAAAATGTTTGCGGCACACAAAAAGTTTTTTGTAAAATAAAAAAAATGTCACAATATTTCTGGAGAACAAAAAGCAGATTTTCTTGAGGTAGTTTTCATCTAAGGGTATATTAAAACTTTTTCCAAAAGAACAATAGATTTTTTGGAGCAAAAATAAGCGGCTAAGAGCACTTACTCTTGGGTGATGTGATTTGTAAATGTTGTTGGTATTGAAAACTCAATAAAAGTTGCAAAGTGTAACGAAAATTCGATAAAAATTTTAGTATATATAGTAACGAAAAAGTCGGAGATTCGTGAATTATCGCACAATATAAAAAAAATTTGATGTTTGTGCAAAAATGTCGGTGATCAAAATAAATGAATCGAAAAGGTTAGAGAACATGTGAAATAATACTGAAGGAAATAGGTGAAAGTTGTAGTTTTCTGATAATTATCAAATAAAATCTATTAAGTCGAATACCATCAAAGAAGTTTGAATAAATAGAAAATACACCGAAAGGTATCGAAATAGTTGGTAAGCATCAAAAAGATGACAGGTATCGGAAAGATGATAGGCATCGAAAAATTTGATAAGCGTAGAAAAGTTTGATCAAAAACTGTCAGTAATTACAAAAAAAATTTTCGATAAAGTGAAAAGAATCTGAAAAAACTCAAAAATTGTTTCAGAACACGAATAATTCTTTGATAAGTATCAAATTAAGTCAAAGAATTAGAACCATATGCTAAATGAAATGTATCGAAAAATTCGAAAGATATCGGAAACTGACAAAAAGTATCGAAAATGTGGACATAAGTCAATACATATCAGATTATGACAAATACAGAGTAACTTTTCTAGCTTGAATTCGTTTAAGTTTAATTCCTTTATTTTAATATTTTCCATAACTTTTCTCTGAATTTTGCAAACAAAACTTGGAAAACTGGAAATTGACAAAAAAACGATACAAAATAAAACACTGAAAAAAACTACTTGACATTTCTTTTGGTAGTCAATGTTCAATTGCTTCGTCGCAGCGTACATATTGCCGGTAATCGTTTAAGCCCATTTTCAACTAACTAGCTTTGCCGTGCAAAACTGCAGGGTATGAGCTACAAAAAATATAGTTTTCTTTGAAATAACAGAGTCATGACGAACTCAAGCTATAATGGTCATTTTGTGCCACAGTTAGTTTTTGAAAAGTTTCAAACTAAAAGATAAAACTCTTGCGAATGCTATTGAAATTGAGTCAACAAATTATTCAAATTATTTGAGAATCGAATAATGCCGAAAAGGGTCGACATAGTCGAAAACAATCTTGGCTTAGAAAAAAACTTGAAAATCAGATTATTTTGAAATGAAACAAAATTATTCAATTAAAGTACCCTTCCGTACTTTTTTGGATGTTCTTTTGAACTTTATCAAACTGACACCGCATTGAGCCTTCTATGCAAGGTAAGAAATTGTTATTTGGCGAAATAATGGGTGATTTCTTAAGCGTTTGGTGTTTGAAAATTGAAAAAGAAAACGAAATTTTGCTAGCGTGAAATAAATATTTATTTGGAGCGATAAATTAATTCCTTTCATTTAGTTTTAAATATCATTTCATGTAAATGTTGCCCGCGGCCTCGACCTTAACCTTGGCTTAATTTTTTCAGCATTTCGGCGTGTATCTCATCAATGGCAGCTGTAATGTTATCTTCCAGGGTTGCAGTTATGGATGGCATATACCTGCACACGACAGACTTCACTTAGCCTCACAACAATTAGCATAGTGGGGTCAAATCGGAAGATCTTGGCAGCCAATGGAGTGCTCCAAAACGTGAGATTAATTGCTCACAAAACCCGCATCTCAATAGTTCCATGGTATCGTAGCATGTGGCACCGTCTTGTTGAAGTCAGCTATCAACCAAGTTTAATTCTTCCTTTTTGGTCAAAAAAAGTCGATAATCGCACGGTATCTTGTTCCATTGACTGTACCGTTGTGATTTTCATTATTTTTCAAAAAGTATGGTCCAATGATGCCGCTGGCTCACAAACATCATTTTTCATTGTGTATTGGCAGCTCTGAACTTCTTCTGGCTGCTCCTCAGACCAAATTCAACAATTCTATTTGGTGACGTACCCATTGAGCCAAAAATGAGCTTCGTCGTTGAAGAAAATTTGTCGATAAAAAACATTTCTCACAGAGTACGAATATTGTTAATAAAATTCACTGATTTGCAAGCGTTGTTCGTTTATCAGTCTATTCATGGTAAATGGCAAGCTTTATTGAACATTTGTGACGTTGACATATGCTCACGTGTGAGGTGTCAAAAAATGTACACTGAATAAAACAAATAGGTAAAAACACCCTTTATTAAAAATTGAAGTGTTTTTAAGTTAAAAGGCGGCACACTTTATTCATACCAATATAGTTCCCAATTCTCTTTTTGTATGTTGATTTCTTTGCTTCATTATTTTTTTATTATTATTTATTTTATATCACTGTCATGTGATCTTTTAGGTAAATTTGATATTACAAAACTGTGAATTTGATATGAATTCAAGTCTCTAAAAATTTTTCGTGCTACATATTTCATATTTTTCAGTTACTATATCATGAGAATAGTAAATAAAAAAGTATTGCATCGAATTGATTTGGATTTAAGTATTTAATGAATAATGCTGAGTGATCGATAACAATTATGTATGATGTATAATATCGGTCAAATGTTCGCCATGACCTTAACGGCATGAATGGAACTACCGTTCTATCAATATGTCCTTGCATCTCCTTCATTAGCTCTTGAAATGTTAATGGTTTATTGGTATAGAACTTACTTTGAGATAACTTTAAAGAATGAATACCCAGACCGTCAATTTGCACGATTTCGGTGGCCAATTGATATTGCTGTTCCGCGAGATAACGTTTCTCGGGAACTTCTCGTGCAATAAATTATAAATTTTTTATGATTTCTATTGAATGCGTATTATTTGAAATTTATTTTTTGAATTTCTATCAAATTTTCTATAAATTTATTCATATCGATGCTCTTCGAATGTAATCGACATTTAATGGAATTCCATACTAATCGATAATTTATTGAATTCTATTGCACTTTAATTTCAATTGATTTTTCTAATATTTTCAATTTTCTTCCCACAAAAAATATCTTTTGGCATTGCTGCTTTAGTAAAAACAACTACTGTTCCACTTAAGGACATACATTTTGTGACTTTTACGTACACACACCATGACAGCAGATTAAAATGTAATACTCACGCATGTACCATACCTACATGTGTGTGCATACATTTGTATTCATACATATTTACATTTATATGAGTGCTTTTGTAAATGTGTAATTTTTGTTTGTACTCAATGTGTTTGTTTACACATACTCGTATAAACACAATTTGTTGTCAATGAGTGTGTTGTGTTGTAATACGCTGTAAGATGTAGTAGTTGGTTGATGTTTTACTTTTTGTTGTTGCTATATTTTGGGTTAGAGGAGTCTTAATTTCCGCTTTGTAAGCTTTTTTGTTAAATTTACTTTGTTTGTGTCTTACTCGATTTTCTCTATGTGTTGTTTTGTTTGTTTGTACACAACTGCTGCAACTGTTTGCCTGCTTTGAGTGCTTCCGTTGCTTCCGGTTTCAATGTTGGCCAAAATAAAAAAGAATCAACTATTCTGTGGAAAAGTTCTTGCATGTGTGATTTTGCGTTTGTGACCAAATGCGTTTGTGGTAGCATCTTCTTGTGAGAATGCGTGTGTAAGCTTACGTGATTTTGAAACGGAAAATCGTACTGTTGCATATTTTTAATTGTTTTTAGTTTGTCGAAAAGTTTTTCATAAGATACTATTTTTTGGTTATGGCAACGAAAATTTATGTTTTGCCGCAATATTGTGGAATAAGAGAATTTTCTAAAGATCGAATCGAAATTCTCTTTAGAAAATACATGCTTTATTATTATTTTATTCAATTTTATAGAATTGTTTCCCAAAAACCTACAGCAAGTAAAGACTTATTATGGAAAATAGAATTTCGAAATTTTCACTTTTTGTCCAGAACCGTAAAGTTTATAGGCGCTAGAAATAAAAGATACGCTAAATTGATATTATTTACAGAATTTCACATTTATCCGCATTCTTCATCTCCTGCCAGAGAAGTTAATGGTCGTAGCCGATCTCAGCGTTTCACATATCTTTTGTGTCAAGATGAGATTCCATCAAAGTCAACTAATCTTTTCGATCCGATGGCCACCAATTCCTATATTCTCGTATTAACGAGGAAGTGTAGTTTAATGCTCTCGTTTTTAGTATCAAAGATATGGAATCCCATTTAATCCCATAGTCTAACATTTTTATATGCGCTTCCTTTTTTAGCGTCGAAGTCTCCCTTGATGACAATTGTTTTTTTTTTTTTGAAATGTCGGAAGTTTAGTTTTGCTATCAGGTGGACATCCTTCATTATAATGATAGCGACCTCAGTTGGAGTATATATTTATTTCATCGTCACTTTATTTTTTTACTTTGTTTTTTCACCGAAAACTTTCCAATTAATTAGCAATTTCAAGACTGCTTATCTGAAGATCAGTCAGAAACTGGTGCAATGAATATAATTTTCTAGTTGACTTTCTCACCGTAGTTGAGAGAGATTTTTCCGCACAGTGCTTTCGATATTTTAACAGCGCCAGTGGGTCAGCAATAAAATTTTTTAATTCGTTTGCCACACCCACCTGTTTGTTCTTTTTTTTTAATTTAAAGCAGACATTACCATGGGTGCTTATCAAAAGAACTCAAATTCGAACCACACATGGTTATCACAGACTCTTTGCTGCATTGCTCACAAATAATTTTCCAAAAAATTCGAGTATTAGCGGCAATAATTGTTGGTTGTTGTTGTGTTAAGATATCATTTCATATATGTGTGACAGTTTGATTTCAAGATTATTGCACCGGTTGCGCATATAAGAATGTAAGCTCTTATGTATGTGTAATCGATAAAATGTTAATATGGATGTGATGATAGAGTTTCGAGTTACTTTCTATTGTGAATGAATTTTGCACTTTAAATCCGATGAACAAATTTCATAGCCAATAAGACTTACAAGAGTCGAAAAGAATAATTTATATCCAAGCGAAATTCCATGTAACAGCTTGCAAACTTATCGGTGGATCTTGTAGCTAACTTAGATGTACATTTATGTAAACCACCTTAACCTCGAATGTATGCGCTTCCTTTATCCGCTCAATCGCTAAGTAAGTAAGTAAGCCACCGCACTGAATCATATGATTTCTGCGCACACTTGTAACTCAGTGTCCGTAACTCCGCCATATCTCTACACACAAATACTTCTACGTGTACTTAATACATAAATATGCACCATCATATGAATACCCTTATGGAATTGCGTATACGTACATACAAAATTTGTTAAAAATCCATAGCATATTTTCTTTAGCTGTCATTTTGTCTTTGAATTTTAATTTTGAAATGTTTATTTTATTTCTTAAATTTTGATAAATTCTGATCAAAATTATTTTTATGTAAATTTAAAAAAATCATTTTATTTTCAAGTTTTGTGTATAGTTTTTGTGTTAACTACATTGTCATAAAGTGTATATGGCATCCTTATTAACGCGCGTGTATTTCGTTCTCAAGTGTTTTAAAAATTTTGAATAACTTAGAAGGTAAACATCGAAAAAATGTTGATGTTTCGATTAGTGCAGGGTTCATTTTGTTCTGCCGCATTTAAGCAATGCAAGAAGAGATGCAAAAAATGCAGCAAGCTGATTTCAGATTTAACAGCATTTGCCAACACTATGTAAAAAATAAAATAACCTTTCTGTTCTTCAGTGTATAAAATATAATTTTGTCTTTTTTATAGAAGCCAACGTCATTATAGTGCTCACTTGCTAAAAATGCCAGTTCAGCACGTTGTGTTAAACCATCAGTCACACCAAGGTTTTTGCTATGCAATAATGTGTTCTGCTAGCAGTATGCATAGTTATTCCGAGCAAAGTGCGCTGATTGCACTGAGTAAAATGAAAACTGGCAGTAAGCTAACGTCAACAATACAGGATAATTGTAATCGGGGATTTATTAAGGTATAGAAATTGATAAACTCTTGCTTATTACTTAGAACTAGAAATTTTGTTGAAAAGGGCCTGAAATCTACTGTAGCACCACTAAGTATGCTACAAAAAAGCGCAATAAGCCCAAGCATAGCGTAACTAAGAAAACTTTTACGTTGTCTTGCTCTCTACTGATTTAATTTTTTGTTAACTTTTCCCTCAAAAATCAGGCCAAACAAAAAGTGCAGTAAAATAAATATACTACTTTAGTAGCATGACCATGGTAAGGAAAAACTTTTATTAGCATTAAATTGAAAATTAAGCCAACAAATTGCGCCAACAAGTTGCGTAATTGTTTTTTCATGATAATTTAAATGAGACACAGTGCTTAGTTGAAGGCAGGCAACATTAAATTCATGGTTTCATTGCCATACCCCAACGATATCAGAGCACAATGTTGCTCATTATTTTGAATGCTAAGTACAAAAAGGTGTAATTAAGCTACTACTATTTTGTAATTGTAGCAAAGAAACAAAAGCAACAACAACAACAAAAAAAAGTAATTTGCAGTTTAAATGTAAATTTTTAATTGAATTGGCGCGTCATAGTTTGTTCACAAACATTATGCATTACTTATGTTATGGGCAAAAGAATAGCAAGAAATAAATGGAGCACAATTTTAGGCTGAACACCTTGTATAGCGCTTATTTTTATTTACAAAGTTTTAATTGCTTTATTTGCATTAAAATGGAAGAATTGAGCTTTTATAACAGCATTTTCTTTTACTAATTTTAAGACTTCATTGTATCTAGGGGTGTGATTAAAAATAGAGTAAATTAGTTTAAATTTTTCCAAGAAATTGGCTGTAATTTAAAACTGTAAATCGTCCAAAGTATGTAATAAATGCGCCAAGAAAGATTAATTTTTTGTTAAAAATAGAAACATTTTTTTGTAGCCCAATTTATCATATGAAAAAAGTTGCGTATATGTTGCCGGCCAATCTATTTCTTAGGTTAAACTAGATTTTCCTAGGCCAAAATAGTTTACCCGAAGCGTGTTATGATGAACCAGTTAAGCCTAGGATGAAATAGGTCACTATTAACTTTAGCGGCCTCACTCTCGATGTTATTGAAATTTTAGTATGTTATGGTAAGTAGGCTTTTGGCCTAAGGCTTACATCCTTCGATATTTTCAATGACTACTTCGCGGCAACTTTCGGCACGGGCTTCGCTAAGACAACGGCGTAGGATATGGTACAGTTAACCGCTACCGGAGGCCTCCGCGAAGCCGTTGTTGGACATATTGGAAGGTGTAATTCTTGAATCACGTCTAAAAGTCGACCAATTACTTTAAAATTCTAAAATTTTCTTAAACTAAACTGGTTCATCCTAACACGATTGGATGGGCTAATATGGCCTATTAAAAACAAGTTTATCTTTAAAACTAGTTCGGCTGGTAACATATATAAAGAAAAGAATTAAGTTCGATCGATTAACTATCACAAAAATGGGATTTTCAGTCAAATTGAAAGAGAACAAATTTCCCATTGCTATGGTCGTGCTTTGAATGCGATTGACCCTTAAATATTGTTCCTGTAATTTACATGAATTTTTTTTATTTCATACATATTATATTTAGATATCTTTTTTTCAAAAGCTATGCAGCTTTTTCTACCAAAGTATTAAATTTTTGACACTCAAGCGTATGTAATAACTGCTTTTTTCACCCTTCAATGGCATTTTTAATTTAAACTTTGCAAGCGAATGGTCAAAAACCATTTATAAACAACATAACTTTTGCACAAGCAAATTTTTGCAACGCAAAAAAAAGAACTCAATATGCCAAACAACGCTTAACCCCAAAAAGTCAGTAATGCAAAAAATGTAAAAATGTTGAAGAGCACACAGAAAGTTGAAGATTTATGGAAACATTAATTTCATTTATGTTACAAAAGTCAATTTTTAAAAACTCGTTTTTTGTGCCCACACTGCAAATTCAACAAAAAAGTCAACATGTAAAAAAAATTATCTGAAATATGGCACGTTGCCTAAGAGTAGGCCTTAGCAATTGTATAAAAAAAAATATAAAACTCACATAGATTAAAATTTTTGCTTACAAAAATGAAAACCAACCAAAATGTAACAAAAAACAAAATAACTGCGTACAACATAGCAACAACAACAGCAGCGGCGACAATGAAGAGTAAACAGCAGCAACACAAAAAATAGAGTAACAACAGTGGCAAAGAAAGAACAAACAAACGGAAGTTCTAAATTTCCTTATATTATTGTTACTGTGTTTGCCCCACAGCAATAACAGTTACAAGGATACGTGCTATTTGCCTTAGCAATTGGACAACACAACAAGCTAAACAATTGGTAGTTGCCTAAAGTTGTGTACAAAAATAACAATTGAAATTTTAAGAGAGATCACCGCCCAACTCATTAGATGTACCGTGAGAAGACGACCACATACATTATGAATACAACAACAAAAGCAGCAACACCTTCACAAAAACAAGCAACACCTCATAACGTAAGAGATAATAAGAGTTGCTAAATAAATGCCTGTAAGCAACAATAACAATAATCAGCAGCCTAGACGCCTTTACATTTAGAAACCACATTCTTTAAGGATATACCCACCAAAAGGTTAAGCTCAACATGTCCAATACAAATTTGCAAAAGACAACGCAAACACGTAGCAACAAAGAGAAATCAACTAAGTTACGTTTACTTAAGTCTGCAGATCGTAATGCAAACTCCACAACTGAAACTCCCACCATGGTGAGTGGCACCATACCAAAGCAGTTCAGGAATGATAGCACAAAGACTTTCACCTCAAAGTCACGTACAAAATCGGGAAAAAACTTGTTACAAAATTCTGCCAACATACAAGGAACTTTGAGCGGACCATTTGACGTTGGTTACGATGAAAACAATCAGTCCGCCAATTATATGCAATTGCCCTACTACGATCCACTCTACTCACTGCAGACTGATGAAGTTTCTGAGTTCACTGAACTTTTCTGCGACTTTCCAGTCAGTTACGATGTCACCAACATCATTACCACAAGCAACTTTGTTAACTCCCTAGCATCACAACAACCAGCACTACCACCACCTTATCGTGAACCACTACCGCCAACACCACCACCAATATCACAAATGCCCAGTCGAGAGACACGTCTGCTGTTGCAGCAGGAAAGCAGCGGCATTTCGCTATCTGCACCTGCCACGCCCTCACGCGGTAAAGTGGTGCTCAGTAAAAAAGAGCGCAAAGAACTTAACAAGGCGCAACAAAAATTGCTTGATGCTGCGCTCCTGAGCGGCCTTGAGACGAACATTGTCACGGAGTCCACTAGCGTACAAAGTAGCCCCTATAAAGGTCGTGTCAGTGAGCTGAAAAACTGCATTGCCAAAATCAATTCACGCGGTTTGTTCGCATCATTGCAACGTCACGCTAATAAGACTGCTAATGTACCAATTGTGAGTAGCGAAGAACCTTCTTCCTCTGCAGAAGCTTCACCACCACCGCCAGCACCACACGACAGCAGCCCATCACATTCAGCTGGCTCAAATAACAATGATGCAGACTACAGCGAGAAGTTGAAAAATCTACCAGTACGGCAACGAAAAGCGCACGTCTCACACATGGATAACTATTGTCTCTTCGATCCGGTGGACTTTATCAATGAGAAGACACTACGTAAACGTCGTTTGGAAGAAGCTGTAGCAGCGCTGATACCTACACAACCAACAGCGCATGGCTTGCGTGATCCATTATTTAGCTCTAGGCAACATCTTGACTTTAGCGAGGAAGAACTAGTGCCCGAGGTTATTTATGATACACAACAGGCAGCGGAGGAAATAGAAGAAACTATTGCGTTTGTTAATTTTGATCACCACAATTATTTTGTTATTGATCCTGATAAATTTGAGCATGAACCTTGTGGTGCTAGTATTGGTATACCGCATCCTTTCAGCAATGAACAGCAAGTACAAGAAAAACTGCAAGCAGAGCTTACAACAGAGAAGTTGGACAATAGTTCACTGCAGCCAGCTATAAGTTTCGATGAAGTGCAACCTGTTGGCGATATCGAAACTTGCATGTCACAAAGTGAAGAGTCGAAAGATACCAATACCAACAATTCAACAGCTACTACAACTTCCATGGCACTTGTTGAATCATCCACATCATCGAATTCTGCAAGTTCCGCTACGTCCAGCTCAACGGCGACATCTTCGCAAACAACATTGCAGCGAAGTAAAAAGAAATTGAGTTTTATGATTCTGTCACCTTTTCGTACAAATAGTTCCAATAATGACAATAAGCCCCTAAATCGTTCATCAAATGATCTGCTTACAGATGCAGATAATTTACAAAACATAAATACTTTGTTTCTTGAGGGCAAAGAAAATTTACGTTCGCTTACTGTGCCGATCGAATCAAATTATGTTCTATTTAATCCGGGTCCGGTACCAAGTCGTAATGTGCAATATAAAGTGCGCAAGCCGCGTCCACTCTCCACACATAGTGATGCTGATAGTGGTTTTCTTAGTCCTTGTTCACCAGACGAGCTTTCATCGTTGAAATTTAATCCAGCAATTTTGGTGTTACAGCAATGTGACAGCGTACAGGGGTACATTGAGGTAAGTACAAGTTTTTTACCATAGTATTGATAAGTAACGGTTAAGGGGAGGAGAGGAATGCAGTATAGAAAGCAATATTCTCTATGGACTATTTACAGCGAGAAGTCTTCAATATTAAGTGCCATACACCATATATAATACCATATGCGATGTAAAAAAAAGAGCGTAAGATATACATTAGACAAAGGTATCAAATCAGCACTATTCCCGAATTCCTAATAGAAGAAGAAATGAAGATGGAAATAAGAAAAACTAAAAACATTTACTCCACATCGAGCTCATTTGTTTTCTATCTGAAACCAAGAAGATTCAACGGAGGAATTGAATGAAATATTTCATTCAAGTTCCTTATCTTGTAAAAAATTGACATGACAAACAAGTAACCCACCCACTTCCTCGAGACAAGACTCGAATCGAAGAATATGTAAATATTGGTCATGTATTGGTAATGTGGAACATTTTTTGATCCATCAGGTACTCGGCATGAAACATCTTCCTTTGTAAGCACTATTCATAAAGGAGCTATTGAGTGCTATATTTCTGACAAGCTTACACCTATGCTAAGCTTCGATACCGTCGGTATCTTCTCTAATCCACGTTTAGCTTATTCCTTAGATTTCTTGTAATTGCGCCATCCAAATGAGACAAATGACTTTTGAAAAGTTGAGAGGACTTTTAATGTTCTTTACCATTGAAAAACTATCACTGCCTGCATTTATATAATTCTTCTCCCATTTTTTCTTAAGAGTCTTAAATGTTTGTTAAAATGAACATAGCCATATTTATTTTTGGTATTGTATGTTCTTTCAGATGGTAGTCAAGCCCAGTACTACTTTAAGATTTGAAAACATTAATGTATAATGTTGTACCTAGACCAAACTAGTTCATCTAAGCCGTGTTGGGAGTAAACCAGCTTAGCATTGGCGGTAGCATATATAATATATGTATGTGAGGGCTATTATGATTTAGTTGGAACAATTACATTGGTTACGCTGAAGAAATCTAAACTTATATTGGTTGACGAACTGAAATTATGATTGTCTAGTGATGACTTATACAAAAGACATAACTGCTGATACCCAATGTCCGTTGCCTCAATTCCAATTTGACCTGGGTCTGCATGTTGGTTTCAAAACAGAGAACACTTTTGTGACAGTTGGTTTTGCAAGAGCTTCGATTATAGATCCAGTGTGCAACAGTAGGCTTCAGTTAAGTCTTACTGAAGCCTTAAGTCTTACTGAAGTTCATATCACGCTACCAACAAAGTTTCAGGATAACAAAAATATTATTAAAGTCGATTATGTTGATGGTTTTGAAATCTGATGAAAAATAGGACTTATAAAAGTCCTTGTACTGAGCCAGTTGTTGCTGTTAAAATGTTTGTCTATTTGCTACTGTGCCACTATCGCAACGCCCATATCAATGAATATCTGAAGCAGCACCACATCTTCAGTAATAAAGCGAACCGCATCTGAGCATTTTTGCCATTGGCTAAATATATATTATCGGGCTTATAACAAAAAGATGAAATTATCGAGTATAAAAACGTCGTTTCAAATAATATAACAAATACAACTCCATATTGCTTCCGAACTACCCTTATCTTAAACCATTAAGTTATATTGCAATTCTATGCATCAGAAGGCACTTGTCGCTTCCACATAAAAACTTTACTAAGTGGCGTAAGTGACAAAGGGGTGTTGATTGTATACCACTGAGTTGACTTACATCGTCTTTTTAACTGCAATCGTTGCATTGTTTTTTTATATTTTTTTTTTTGTCTCTGCCTCTAGGGAGCAATCAATCGTCGTGACTTGAGTGGAAATTTTAAATGTAAAGAAATTGCACCAATTCTTCTGCTTTTCACAGCTTTAGCATTTTGTCGCCTGCAGCTATAACACAGAGTACTTCGTTAGCTAAATTGCAAAAGCAGTGTTACTACTTGAGCATTGCAAGGGATGATGGTATCGTATATTCGGATAAATTGAGCAGTTCGTAAAATGCGCAATTAGTAGTGGGAGACTAAAAGAAAGTCCTGCAGTTTTGATTTTCTCTACACTTACCATGTGATATATTCCATTTATGATTTACAAAAAAGAGAGTTTCTTAGTTTTTATTACATTTAGCACAGATGTAACAGCAATCGCATATTGTGGTTGATTTGCCATTGCTGTCATGTGAAACATTTGATGATAAAGTTATTGACGACACTCTCGTGAATTAGATTATCGCCCCGCTGAACAACTTTACTCTAACATTTTGGTGGAGAATGAGAAGCTTTCCTGAGTTACCGATCATCGTTTCGTCATTGCTGTTATTCCTGTCTTGTGGAACCTGTTTGTAGCAAACGGAGTTTGCTCAAGGGGACAAATTTCATAAAAACAGGTTATGCTAGAGCCGTGGTTTTTTTGTAAACACATTTTGATCGGTGATCTGGATTGATTTATGAAGCAAGATATAGCATACTTAAGTCTATACTTCGCAGTTTTCTCAAGTCACGAATGTTCTATGCTAAACACCCAATAGCTTAATACAGTCGACTGTAAAGTTGTTAGGTGAAACGAAAAAGAGAGGGAGAGCGCTGTTACCAAACTTTACCGAACGCTTTGCCTCAGTCGACTCATGAAATAATAATCATAAGTCGATTTGGTCAATGGAAGATATCCATCAGTAGCCCTACCGACCGATGGGAAGGCATCAGGCGTTTTTGCAAATGACACTACTGCATTGTGCAGTAATCAAAGCGAAAGGTACCTTTGCCCAACTTCGTAATGTCTACGTTCCTGTCAGCGACAACGAAGTTCAAAGTTTTTGAGTAAAAAATGAAGCCAGTTTGTCTTAATGGCTTGGCTTACCAGCAGCGCTCTGCTACAGAATTTACAAGTGTTCTCCAACAATTGCCTTCACCGAATTCTGAAAATTTGGTGGCTTATTACCAAATGTAACGTCGTTTTGCTCACCTTGTACCGTCAAGACCTAATTTCCATTCAAATGATGTAGCGAAAATGGAAATTGATTGATCACACGTTAAGAAAATTAACGACTGAAGTCTGTCGGCAAACATTAGAGTGAAATTCTCAGGGTAGTAGACAACGCGGACGTCCTAAATCCTCGTGGAAACGATCCCCAGAACAGGAAATATGTGTATCAGGAAAATGTTAGAGAAAAGTAAAGGCACTCGCTACGAATTAAGCACAATGAGAAAGTTTTGTGGTGGCCTTATGCTCCATGAGGAGATAGAAAATTTTGGTGATAAATCAAGCTTATATCAAGATGAATTCAGGTTGAATCAGGCATGATCCAAGATGAGTTAAGTTTGAATCTGGCATGAATCGAGATGAATCAAATGTGAACCAAAATGAATCGAGTTCAAGGTGAATCATGACAAACTTAAACTTTTTCTAAAAATAAATTTTAGAAATTGCTGTTTAAAATCTACCTGGGAAGACTGGAAGCCCTTCCCGTACGTACGATCTTCGCTAATGAACACATTGCTAAAGAATCTGCTTTCGATTTTTGATTTCATAATTCGTTTGAACTTTGCGGACACTTCGGTTTGCTTTTCGCTCAAAAATTACTAGATACTAACAATAAATTTCATCTCATACATGATGTAAAACATTCAAAATTATCGACATTCAAGTGTTTCGCTATTTTAGGTTTTGATCTTGAAAGTGACAATATTTTCATACATCGAATTTCCTGTTTCCTGTTTCTACCTGAAATAAAATACACAGATTGCACTCGGGTATGTTCAGGTTGTGAATATTATTTTCGTGTTGCTGTAGTAGCAAACTCTTCTTAATGCTTCAATTACTCCTAACTTGGCGCTAACGATGATGTTTCTCTAATAATTAATTATCGACCAAATCGTGGCGTCAAGCTTACAAATATTTCACAGTCACATTAAACTCCAATTTTACTTCGAGTTACCTTTGCGAACTGTTTTACTGTTTAGCAATGTTTCTAAAGAATGTGTCACTAAATAATTCATGGCCTTACAATCTGTTTCTTAAAGCATTATACTCTATATTAAATCAAATGACATCTAAGTTAACAATTTAACCTATATGCTACAATAGCTGAAGATTAAATCAAACTTCTTCAGCTCTACGAAAAACTCCACCAAATATCAACAACTGTTGAAGTCATTTCATAAAAATCAACGAACCGTAAAATAAGAGTCAACGAAAATACTAAAGTTACAATAAAAATATAGAAATTGAACTACGAAAAATAATTACAGTGAATAGCCGATAGTAACTCAATGACTTCTGATGCGACGCTGCGGTCATAAATCAAAACGTATCACAACGATAATCTCAAACATTACCGTATGTCAGACATTTTCGTATGCAAGGAATGCAGTGACAATTTTTACAACTTATTGAGCTAATGACGACGCTGGATGAGGGTTGCTGGGCGGTGGACGATATCAAACTCCAGTGGCAAACGCGTGAGTAGCTTACGCGTGTGCCGCTCAACGTCGTCGTTAGGGTTGCACTGTGTTACACTTTGCCAGTCAGGCAGCCGTTTCGTCCGCTAGTCAGTTGTTGGACAGCGCAGATCCAGTTAGTTTTTGTTTTTCCACATAACACGATGATCCTTTTTGACATCACGTGTCTCCGAAATAACAATACATTACCTAAATATTGCCCTCCTACACTGAGCGCAGGCGTTTTTTTTTTTTTTAATATAACCGCATATGAAAATATAATCTGATAGCGCCGTTGCACCGTGGGGCTTATTATAACAAAACGTGATGTGTTCGAAAAAAGGTTTTATTTTTTAAAGCTCTTATGTGCCTAAGAAAAATAAAACTTTATCAGAATATTTCATAGGTTCGAATTTCTACTTCACTTTTCTTTTGCTTTTTTTGATATTTCATGTCGAAAATCCATTTTCAAGGGTGTTTTTTAGACTGTGGTAGTTACGAAATTAAATATAACACAGAATGCCTAAATGACCCAATTTATTGTTTTTTTTTTTTAACTACATGATTTTATGGCATTAAGCATAGTAGTTTTAGGTTAAGACTATTATATAAAGATATAAATATTGACTATAAAAATGTAAAAGAAGAAATCACTCCGATGTCATACTTTAACCCTCATTGGGCCGACGAATCACCCGGGTGACTGTTTTAACTTTTTCAACAAAACAAATTTTATTTCCAATCAATTCTTTTAACTTAGTGTAACCGAGCCACATATTTTTTTGAATTAGTCCCAAATTTTTTAAAAAAATCTGTCCTATATTCGGAAATATATAAAAATTTTCCTGAAAAATTTACCCTATATCCAAAAATTTATCTCATTTTCAGGAAAGGTCACTTGCGCGATTGAATCGTCCAAATTGAGTTATAGAAAACGTCACCCGAACTATGATTAATTTGGCATGCTTTGCCTTCTTTTATACAAAGGACTTTGAGGCATCGATGAGTTATTTTTAAACCTACTTTTCGAGGAAATGAACAAAAAATAAAATTGACACATTTTAAGTCAGTCCGGATAGAAATTTACCTTAAAATTTTTTTGCCACCCAGTATTTTATTTTACCGCTTCAATTTGACAAAAAAAAATCGCCCGTCATATTCACCGCTCATTAAATTTTTATGCCACTTGATTAATTTGCAAACCGTTTAAGTTTATTAAAATGTAGTTCATCATGCTTAAACGACGCACATAAACCGTCGCTCAATTAATGTATTATCCGCTCAGAATTGCATATAATGCCGCTCAAATTCGATTAAAGCAGATATCACACAATTCACTACTCAGTTAATTTAACTACCGCTCAATATATAAGTAAATTAAATTGCCGCCTACTTAAATATGAGTTAATACATATTCAGAAAAAATTCTATAGCAAATTTTATGCAATTCGCTCCACTGTGCCCGCTATCGAAGTGACAAAAGTATTCATAGCACTAAAGGGTGTTGTTTCCTTTCCATTTTACAAACAACAATAGCAACAACATCAATACAAACAACAACAAAAACAACACAAGTAAAGTGTAAAGTTTTTATTGCACTTCGTTACTGGGTGCGTGTGTAAAAATTGCACGCTTGAGTTGTGTTGCACTTTTTAAGCAGGGGCGTTGGAAAAGGTGGTGCTGTTTTTGGCATTTTGAGCATAAGGGTGTTAAAATTTTTTGCTGTTGCTATTGTTGTTGTTGGCGTGGAAATTGTGGCATGTTTTTGTTATCGAGATACTCCCCTTTCAAATGTATCCTGTTAAAGGAAACGAATTGGTAATCGGAAACTACGCAGTTTTTCCAAGACATTCCCCATGGAAATGGGATTTGAAGTGGGCGGTATAAGTTTTTTTTCTTATTTTCTATTAAATTGGAACATTTATCGAAATTCAGCAACTTTTATTATCTCTTAGTTTCTGTGTTGATTTTGAATATTATCAGGCTAAAGTTGCTATATACCGTAATACTAAAAATTTTTTAAATTCCTAAAGAGTGTGTGCAAAACCAACATAAAAATAATTATAAATTCATTGAAAATTGACTACTAGAAATAGTGCTCAATTAAAATGATGAACTTCCTCAAATTTTAAATAAGGAAAATATCCACAGGAATTTGGTTTCGGCAGATATCAGGCGGCACCGATTGTCAAAAATCAACCCAATGACACTGGATTTTCTAAGTTTTCTTCGAATAACACAGACGCACAATAAGATCAGACTTTAATTTTTATAGGCTTTAAAGTTGTGAATCTGAATCCAGCGGCAGAAATAAGACTATAAGAGGTGTCGGAAGTTCAAGTAGTTATAGTTTTGCCAATGTTATGTTTTACCGTAATCTATCTATAACTGAAGTGAAAAATATAATTTCTTAAATGTAGATTTTTCAAAGCGGAATCCAAATCCATTCTAATGCCAAAAATGGCCAAATATGTGCTGTCTGACCGTCCGCATACCTGGGTTCGATAAATGTTGGCACTTACATCTATCAAATCGGGCCCAGAGTTATAAGCTGGAGCAAAAAATGTGGTCGTGTGTTTTCCTGGTCAATTTAAAATTTTTTTGCTCTAACTCTGGGACCCCTAGCCAGATCTCAACAATGTCAGTACCGTGCCTTAGGTAATTAACCCCGTTTTCAGCATTTTAAAGAAAATTGCAAATTTTGAACAATTTTTGTGAATGCGATACAACATGTTAACCTTGGGCCCGATCTGATCGATGTTGGCATCGTGTATTGTGCTTAAGACCATATAGTCAATCAATAAAATATCATTTATAAAATTGTATTTCATTTAAAATATACATTTAAAGCAACGTATTTATTCATTGGACTAAATTTCAGATTTAATATTATAAAATTATGAAATGATAGGGTTATTTTTTAAGTCGAAATTTTTGATATGCATAGCCTAGGGCGCCAGAAGGCCAGTTGCGTGTGTTTACAACTCCACACGGGTGAGACTTCCCAATGTGGAATTCAACACGAAAAACTATGATCCAACACGGGAACTCTTCGCGCATTTTTTTATCGTACATTCACCCGCGTCGATTCTGTTCCGAATTCAGAGTCTCTATTTGAGGAATTTTTTGTCAAGTTGGCGCTACAGTTATGTTTTTGATCTGATTTAATTTGACAATTCGAATGGTTTTTGCAATCAAGGCTGCCACTACGACAACCAATATAACAACTGGACAAAAAACTGTATCTAATCGGGACCCTAAAGTGTAAGTTTAAGGTTTGGGCGTTGATATAGGTATCAACCTATCGACTCGCGAGCCGTCAATCAGATAGCGCGCTGAATGGTTGATAAGGAACCGTATCCGGACGGTAACTAATTGCTCAGGGTCTAAGGACAAATGTGTTTGCCTTAACAAAAGATGTACTTCTGACGAGATAAGCGTTGTTTTTTATGTACAGAATAATGACTGACAACCTTACTGTACCTTACTTATCCTACATTACTTTTTCATAATCATAATTTTGTAAGATTATCAATCGCCCATTTAAAAATAATATAATTTTCGAACCCGAACCCACCAATCTTTCACGACTCAACGAACTCCACACCCTCTTTTAGAACGTTATGGTGCCCCTTCGCATAGCTTGAGCTTTAATTTAAGAAGCTTCAAACAAGTTAGCCAAAATTCAAAGCTTTCTCTCGAATAAGGAAACCCCGAATTGGTACAGAGTTTCGGGAATTTGTCTTTGAGAGTTTTTGCAACTATTCGTTTACTGGCTCTTTCTTTATCAAATTCTTAAACGTTTTATTTACACCAGCTCACAAGAAACTTAAGTGGTTTTTATATAACAACTAAGCAGAATTAAACATCTAATGAATGTTTATTTGTATACAAGTGGAAACTTTAAATTTCGAGAGCCAACTTAACTACTGCCAGCAACGACAACGACTCCTCTTGAGTACGAACGGATTCTAACGAAAATAAACAATAAGCGGAAGTAAACTAAAACAACAGTTATAACTAGCAAGGATAACAGTAAGGATAACAAAATGTAAACAGCTCAAGCGAAAGCAATAAGGACAAATAAAAATAAAAGTTCTGTGAAGGCGAACATGCTGGCATAGATTGCTGCAGAAATATAAAAAAAAAATACGGAATAAATTTTATGAAGGGACAAATATTTACATGGAATGAGGAAATAAAACGGAAAAATGTGAAGCTATCAATTATGTCAATAGCAATAAATAAAAAGTAGCAAAACACAAACTTAAGCACACATTAATAAATGTTTAAAGGTAAATGTCACACAAAAAAAAAATAGTAAAATTTATAACATAAGGAAATACAAATTGGCAAAATATTAACAATAGAAATGAAACATGGGATTTTTGGGTAAACAAAAGAAATGCTAATCTATCCCTTCAAACAAATAATTTTTCTTTAACCTTAATTAAGCAACTGTGAGATTATTTTTAAAGTTGCCAAAGCTATGGGTGTCACTAGCGCTTTTGCACCCTCAATGTTATCTTTCTTGTATATTTCGCTCCATTTCAAATTGGAAAATGTGAACCAGACATACGCGCAAATTCCCATAATTGTTATTGTATTGATATTCATAGTTGGTAGCATTGCATTTAAGTTGGCATTAAAACTCGGGGTGTGATGTGAAAATCGGGTTTGCTGTGTAGAAATCGTAAGGGATTTTTTCTTTAGAGATGTAAAACAATGCAGATACATTTGTTCAACATACATACTTACAAGCAATCGATTTAATGTTTGCAGAGTCCTTTGCAAAAGGACAGTAGAGATAATTTTCTTATATAAATATACAAGACCATGCTGAATGTAGGAATATATTTGTTTATAACGAATTTTGAATTTTAGATCGTTAGCGGGTCATATCGTTCTTGATGTGCGGCTACTTAATTGCTTCTTTAATTCATTGATGGAGTCAAAATGGAAATTAAAATAAAAATTTCCTAATCTGCAAAATTAACAACAGAGGCTAAACCATGTGTATATAAGTAGTGCATCAGATTTTCATTGTCCTCTAAGTCCCAGTGCCCTAAAACCTAGACAATAATGGTTGCAACAAGGTGATATGATGATGTGGGCCAAACTAGCTATCTAAAAAGATTGCTGCAACTTATCTTAAGAATATATTGGATTCTACTAACTAAATTTGAAACCGGATGATGTCGCACAGTTTAAAATATATGGTGATATTTAAAATCTCACAACACACTCCGGCTCCTGTGATGGCTGTCGTAACACATTTTCTCAATGACTCACCCAAAATCAACTTAACTGTATATATAGCAGAAATTCATACAAAAATCTGTTTCGGGAGCTGATTACAACAATATCAGTTTAGGTAAAATTTTGTAATTAGTTGCAGCGAAATAATTGCCTGCAAACAAAAACAAAAAGTAAAAGCTGAAAAAGCAGGTAACTTGAAAACAACGATTGCGCAGCGAAAGTTTTTACCTCGCATAACGGAAAGAGCTGAACGAGTCGGCCCGCCTTGCTGACAAAATTGCACATACAAAAAGCATGGGGTGACAGTGAATCAAAATTGTTCAACTTGAGTAAAGACGTTGAAAACAAAATTACACAAACAGAATTCATGCTTTGAAGATGAGCAAAACTAGCTTATGGTATTAAGTGGAGCAGCTAGTCGACCTCCGTAGTACTAGAACGTAATGCTCTTCTAAGATTCAGACTTGCACTTTTCTGGACTCTTTGTTGTTATTTTTTGGTAGCAAAGGCAAGAATAGAGCGTACTACGCTAGTGTGCATCCAATGAACTAATCTTAGACGAATTTAGTGCATTTATCTATATACTCCACGTCTAGCGATATATGGTATTTGAATGATTTCGGTAATAAGAGTTTTTAAATTTAGCTAAAGGGGAGTAAATGACGAATGATTTTAATTAAATTATAGCTAAGAACGCTTTCAGTATTCTACTGACAGAACATTTTAATTGTGTATTCATTAAATGATCTATAAAGGACAAAAAATGCTGACACCATATCATCAGCATACGCCACTACACCAGTAGTGTACATAGGGGAGGGAAAAAGTGAGGCAAAATAGACGTGAAAAAAGAAATCTCAATTTGTTAGGGTTTTTAATGTCAAAAATGAGGACCTTTTTTTTAGTGAATGAAACTATATCGATTTCGACCAATATACTGGTGGAAATTTTCACAGTTTAAGTGAAATATATTTCATTTTGAGTTTTTGAATGTGAAAAGTGAGGAGATTTTTTTTGTTTTGGTGAGGTAAATAAAATTGTAAAGAAACTCAACAATTGTTTGCCCAGGGACGTCAAATAATTGTATGCCCCAGGCGCCCGATGTGCACGGTACGCCTCTGCACAACAGTTGAGCCTCTGACGACTAGGTGTTAAATGAATTTAATTAATGATTGTCAACCATAATAGTGGAGAGATGAAAGCACTCCCTAGTAAGTTGCTATAGTGAGGAGTTTTTTACTGCCCACCTTCGGTTTTAAAGCTAATCGCATTGTTCTCCACCTCTTTCAAATAAAGTTAAACTTTACGATAGTTTGAAAACTATTTCGATATGGAGATAGTGAAGATATGCATTTTTTTTTTGTAGTGTAGCTAGTGTGATACCTGTGCGGACTTAGATGCAGACTGTAAGTCCTGCATGCTTTGTTTGTCTCTGTATGTATCTTTCTACTAGAATATTTGCTTCATTATACTGAACGGTGTGAACTGAATCGTCAATCACTATTGCCTAGAAAATGGGGCATAACAAAGAATTCATTACCACTTCATGTCTACATGGGAATCATTCAGATTCCTTAGAAAAGCATGAATGGCTTGATGTTTTGAAATAACTTATTTTTACTAAGTCTTATAGATATAGAATCAAAATATTAGCAGAATTCTATTCAGGTGTGGTTTTTAACTTTTGAAGAGGTTTCCTTGCATGGCTGCCATAGACCTGCGTTAAAGCGCTCATGCATCATTTCACCAGGGAGGCAAGGTGGCAAGGCAGTGTCTGTTTACAGTATTTCGATGTAACATTTGTTGCTGTGTGCTATTAATTGATTGATTCACTTAGCCTAAGTAATCTGAGTAGAATAACTTCTCGAATACTCTCCAAATACTTTAGAGAATGCCAAATTACACTTAGCATTAACTCATTTTAGAATTCATGAAAATGTTGACAACAATTAAGAAGACATTTCTGGAGTCTATCAAAATATTTTATATTTAAATTAAAAGTAGATTTCGACATTAACAATATCTTATTCATATTAGCCTCACAAATATTGCTTTTAGCATCTGTTGTCTTGTCTTTTCAAAAGCTCAAGATACCATCCTTCATGCATACGGTCAAATTTTGAAAACAACCAAATATTTGCTTATGCTTTCCTGGTCTTCCGGGGCATTACATATCTTAGTAGCATAATAACAAAGAAAGTTATTAAATATCTTATCAGGTCATTCGATCACCCTGTGTTCCCAAAGAATTTTTAAAAACACAAATGAGGCAGAAGTCCGCTACATTCAGATAAGAGGAAATACAGTGCAAGCTCAACAAGATTTACCTAGATCTTTTTGGAATCGAAGTCCAAAATCTATAGACTTGAAGAAAAAGCAATTCCCAACTTTGCAAAAGAACATGACTTAAGTTGCAATAAAAATGAAAATAAATCTTTTATTGCAAAATATAGCATTTTATTATATACTTAGAAAAACTGCCCTTCTAAGCATTCTTCCAAAGAAATTTAAAGTGGGTCTTTAAAATGCTTACGCATTTCTGCTCTTAACAAGCACTGCTCATAATAAAACTGTTTCATAAAAAGTGTCATCATATTCAGGCCAACGTCATCACCCCACCAAACTGTTTTGCACGCCCATTGCAATACTGCCCACAAGAGCACACAGCGTTGCATTAAAATCCTCATCACCATCATGTGAATGGATTTTAAAGTGCCACGATACTTTTGCGCTGACGCTGCCGCCGTCGTTCAACTCAACTCTGATGGCATAATATGGTGCTTCATTTCCTTTACGCGTTGGCTTTTATCACTTTTTCTTTTGCCACATTTTCTTCTTATACTCTGTTTGCCATTAAACTGACAGCCAAATGGATTCGCTTTAGCGTTAACATGACAGCGTGCAATGGAGGAGCAATAGAAAACTAAAAAAAATAAAAAATAAATAGTTAAATGTAGGAAAAGCTTTCACACTGCTGTAAAATGCAATACGGAAAAGAGAGCGAAATAAATTGACAATGTTTTATTATGCTGTCTCACTTGCTCATTGTTTTCAATGTTATAAATTACATATAATCATTACACTTAAGTTTATGGTCGTGCAATTATTTATCTAGTTAATACCAACTCCCGTTTACGACATCTCTATGCCTTAAGATTTTTCATAATGTACTTATTTTAAGTAGCCCTGGAAAATATGCTAAAAAATTTTTAAATTTTATAAATATTTTTTATTGTATTCGATGGTTAGCTTAGGTTAGAGTGGACTGGCTAGAAGTTCTAAGTAACACTAACTATGGCGTTTCAGTATCACATTACGTGAGCCGACGAATTGGCGGAAGTTAAAACTTAATTAGGATTACAACTTGGGTGAATTCGGTGAGGCCATGGAAGAAAGGTTTTCCAGGAAATCTAGTTGGGTTCTGGCTAAGGGTGTATGTTACAAATGCAGAAAGTGTTCGAGTGATTAATTCTTGTTTGCATTCAGGCAGCTGCTGTAGAGAGAATTGAATTGGATATTTGTTGTTACATTTTTTTTCAAATTGCATATAAATAAGTTTCTAAGATTTTTATTTCTAGAAAACAAATAAAATTGCTTGAGAACTAAAATGAAACTGTCCCAAGAAAAATTGTATAAAAAATTTGGCAGGTTTTTTCATACAAAATAATGTCCAAGGTCTCATGGATCTTTTCTGAACGATTTTAAAGCGATATGCACCTGATTCAATATTTGCACATTCCCTTACAACTCATTGTGCATTAAATGGTATGAAAATTATACAAATCGTCAATTTAAGTAATTTACAATAACGATAAAAATAAAAAAGGGTATAAATTGCAGCACCAAATGATTGTGTTTTTCTCTGTTTAATAAAATCCCTGACGGCAAATGAACGAAATAAAAAATGCATTTAAAGTTAATGCCGGAAATAAAATGAAACGGTTAATTTTGGCAATGTGAAATGTAAAATAGTTGAAAAACGAAAAAATTGCACTGCATATGTTCAGGCACAATAGCTGAATGCACACAGTTGAGCGTACAAAATGCATGTTCAATTTTCTTATCAGATTACGACGGCAGTGCTTGAGCGCAGCGGTTTGGCGCATATGCAATTGACAAATAAATACGAATAATGGGATGGCAATTTAATGTTAAAGTTTATGTGTGGGCAGTAATAAATTTGATTTCAATGTTGCAAATTTTTTAAAAGTTTTTTTTTGGAAAATTTGCGTTATATAGTTTATTGATAAATGTAACATTGTGGTATGCATTTTTGTATATATGTAATGGTGTAATTACTGGTTTTTTTAGAGCCAAACTCGTATTTGTAAAAATCAATAAAAACGATCAGCAGAAAAATCCTCTCTGAATAAGATTTCAGAAAACATCTGCGAATTTGATTTAATATTAACGAATTTCATTCTTTTCCAAATTTCAACAAATTTTCTTTAGAAAAGTTTTACCCCCTGCACAAAAATGACACAAAAACTAAATGCACGCCCAAAGTAATTTAACAATTTTTAAGCATTAAAAAAAATCGTAATTGTTTATGTAAAAAATATCGTTGTTCGGACGAACCTGTAAAGCGACAAAAATCTTTTTATTGAAAAGAAAAACACAACAATGCGACAAAATTTCATGTCCTTAAAATGTCATTTGACAAAAATTTTATGTAACAAATATATTTTAAGATCAAAACGAAAAAAAACCAATCAAAAAATGTATGTGACTTTTGGGAAGAAATTCATAGAACAAAATTTATAGCAAATATCTCAGATTGAACATAAAATTAAAACATAAAGTGATTAGAATTCCGCCAAATAGAAAACTTTCATGCGATTTTTAATGTATGCTAACGTTCTTAGAATATTTCAAGTTCCACAAGTGTTGCGGTGATTGTTTTGCTATTTGCTATTTTTCTTTATTTTTAACTTACACGTGGTTTGTAACATGCGTCAATGCCAAAAATGGTCAATTTTACATAGACTAATAAACGAGGAGCTCTTACAAATCATTGAATTTCATTATCAAAATTCGTGCTCTGTGAGAAATGTGTTTCGCAAATAACGTCAATTTTGTCCTCGTCACAATCGACCCACCGACCCAATTTTGCACCAGCTTCACTTTGTTGGACATTAATCTACCAACCCGTATTCAGAGAGTGCGTACCGAGGAGAATATTGCTGGTGTATCGGCCAGTGTCAATGAAGATTGCGATACGACAATCCTTCGGTACGGTCACACACAAAATACAGCTGGTACAAGAACTGAAGCCGCGTAACCTACCTCAACGTCGTTTGTTTGGTGAATGGGCCTTAAAATCGTTGGATGAAGATCCAATTTTTTATCGAAAAATTTTCTTCAGTGTCGAAGCTCATTTTTGGCTCAATGGACAAGTCAACAAAAAGAATTGCCATATTTAAACTGAAGAGCAGCCAGGGGTAGCTTAAGAGCTGTCAATGCACCCTGAAAAATGCACTGTTTGGTGTGATTTGTGAGCCGACGCCATTGGACTGTACTTTTTCAAAAATAATTAAAATCGCAACGTTACAGTCAATAGAGCAAGGTACCGTGCGATGATTGATGATTTTTTTTTTGCTCAAAATGAAGGAATTGAACTTGGTCACATGCCACATGGCACGCGCGACAGTTTGGCGAGCAATTAATCTCACGTTTTGGAGCAGTCATGCGATTTGACCGCACTAGACTATTTTTTGGTGGAACTACGTGAAGTCTTTCATGTACAAGGTCAAGCCAGTCATAATTGGAGCCCTGGAAGAATATATTACAGCTGACATTGATGAGATACCGGCCGAAATACTGGAAAAAGGATGCCAAAATTGGAGCTTACGAATGAACCCCCTTTGGCACAGCCACTGGCAACATTTACATGAAATAACCTTTAAAAAGTAAATGAAAGGAATTGATGTAACGCTTCAAATAAATGCTTCATTCACTATTGCAAATTTTCTGTGCTTTTTTCAATTTTCAACAACCAAACGCTCAAAATATCACACGTTACCGTTACAACACATAAAGATATTCATTGTATCAAGCATCAACGGTATTCTCTTATGTGCTTTAGATCGTTTGATTTAAGTGGCATTTGATCGTGCAATGTCTTAACTATAGGTTACCTATTTCGACATTAGCGATTCTCTTACTTTTTTTGCGAGTTACTACATTGTTTTTTGAATTATTTCAACATTTTTGAACTTTTACAAATTTCGAACTTTTCCACACATTTTTGACTTTTTTTCAAGTTTTCGACATGTATCGAATTTTTCAACATATCGATATCTCTATTTTTTTGAAATTTTTCTGGTGTTTCAATATTCAAAAATATGTGCAACTTTCAAAGCCTTTAAGAATTTTTAAGCTTTTGAAAGTTTTTCTATATTTTCCAACAGTGTTCGACATTTTCGCTTATTCAGACATTGTTCAATTCCAAAGTTTTTGATATTTTCAAAACATACTAACTTAACGAAGTATTAAAAAAGTTCCCACACTATGCCGCGAATGCTTGTAATTACTAAATGTTACTAACCCACCTTCGTTACAACCATGGTAAACAAGGTGTCTACAACACTTAACTTAAGCGTTCGTTTTCAGCAACAAGGTGTGCACAAAGATTCAGCTAATAATATCTCATATTTTGTTCTGTAAATAACCCTAGTGTATTGTTTTTGTGTCGCATATTTTATACGATTTTCATGCGCCGCGGCACCCACATCTCGGAGCCTTGCAGCTGTTTTTCGTAGACTTTCCTTGAACCTTTTTTTTTTTCTTATGATTTTTTTATGCTACCATTTGCTAAGCTGTTCTGTTGATAGCCAGCATTTTTGCTATATTTATGGAACTCTTTTTTATGAATTTTCTTTTCTTTTTCGAGGACATTCTTCTGTTACCTTTATGGCTTATCTTCAACGTGATTTATTTGTTGCTTGTTTTTCATTTTTCTGTTGCTTGTTGGTTTTGTTTTTAGCCTATTGCATTGCCCTCAAGAAAAGCTTAACAAGAATTGCTATGAAAAGCAAAAAACCCGATAAATAATTGCAAGTATTTTAAGTCCCAAGTGTTTGTTTATGTAACAGTGCAATTATTTATGTTAGCATACTTTTGGGAAATATGCGACCAAATTAATTACGCTTTAGTGGAATGAGACTATGATATCAATTTTTCATGTGAGGTTAAGCGTTCGCTTCTTAGCTTTACCAATTAGAAATTTTTCATAATGATAAACTTAAAGTAAGTTAGTTAACAATTGTTTTTATTACATTTAATAATATGTTTTTTTTTTAAGAATTAAAATTGTTGCTTTGTTCATTTGGCAATTAAAAGGTTATATCGAATCGCCTACAATTTGCTCCATTTTTCTAACAAATGGGAGAAATCATGGGCTCATATCAAACTATTGACATCCTTGTAAATGAAGCACAGTCGTCATGTTTGGAACCATCTGTGAAAACCAATACTCATTTTTGTTTAGCTTAGCGGCTTATGGACTCTGTCTATAACATTTTATATAATACTGTTGAAGGTTTGTCTGTTCTTGTAAGCTACAAAATTGCTGATGTACAAATGTTCTGAAAGTGACCAAGGTGCATACATAAATAATAAATTGAGGTGGATATTATTATTAGTCTACTTAGCTACCAGATTATAATCATGTTATTAAAATATAATTTAGAATAAAAATTAAAGAATTGTATCCCAAATTACTAGTAAAACCTTTGATGCTTTATTTGTCAGCAGTTAATGTTTGCTGACATTTTATTTCATATTAAATTAACTGTTTTGTCACTTGCAATTCATTTTGCTATTTTTCAACAAATTTATTTTTTACGATATGTTTTAAATATAATTTAAGCCGTGTACTATACCACTAGAGTAAAAAAAAATAGCAACCACTTTTTGTTTCTTTTAGGTAAGTCCAAATCACAAAAAAAAAACTTTGAAACAGTGTAAAAATTCGTATATATTGGTAAGTTTTATATTATAAGAGAAAAATTAAACTACTAACAATAAGTAAAAATATTTAAAAAGTTCTGCTGATTAATACCTATTTAGCTACGATACAGGTAAGTCATACAGCAAAACTCCAAAAGTTGGAAAGTCTAATAAATTCAGTAAATTTTCATATGCGCCTGTCAGCAAGTATTTAGTCTATTCAGTGAAAGTGGCACAACACTTTTTGAAATTTTTATGAAAATGTCTTAAATTTGACATCTTTTTGAGAAGAAAAATATAAAAAAAATAATTATATACTATCCAAAAAGCTTATGGGTATAGAAATAGCTCCCGAAAATAAACTTGTATAATTGCTCAAAATTAATAAATTGGCATAACATCATGGAACATTTTAAGACTCAAACTTTTAACATAATTTTGTTGTGTAATTTTTTTTTTGCGGCAATACAACTGCTCTACAAGTTATTCTTTCTGCAGAAGACTTTAAGATCGATTTTTTCATTTAGTTAGATTAATTGGAACTATTTTGCTTCATTCTCTTGAGCAAATTTCCAAACAGCGTAATGCTTAAGGTGATTGTAATTTTTATTTGCGATTTTTCTATGTTTAATTATAACACGCTTTATATCTAGACTGGATATGTTCGAGAAGAGCTTTCTTGTTCGTGTTACATGTGACCTATATTGTCAAATTTTATCATATCCCTAAATATGACATGGTATCCTATAATGCTTTTGCGTCATAGAAAAACTGTAAACGTGCTCAATGTAGGTTCATTTGACTTGTGAATGTTTTTGAATGAGATATTCACAGGTGCGGACCTTCTGTTTTCTGCTCATGAATTTTAGAAATGTTGGAAAGAAAAAAGTAATAGGTTAGAAAATATTTTATGAAGTTTTCTGCCTGTCTTCGATTTATCGCCTTATCACATAGTAAATCTTGTCTTAATGCATGTATCTATTATACTTTTCGGGCTTCAAAATGTGTGAACAGCAGCAGCTTTGAGCTGCAAGTTGAGCTGATAATATCGGGTGATTTCTTAAGCGTTTGGTTTTTGAAAATTGAGAAAAGAACAAAAAATTTTTATCAGTGAATAAAATATTTCTTTGAACCAATACATCAATGATTTTAATTTTTTTTTCAATAAATCATTTCATGTAAATGTTGCTCACGGCTACGTCTGAGGTGGTTCATCCGTGATCTGAAATTTTTGAGTACTTTTTCCAGTATTTCGGCCGGTATTTTACCAAAGGCAGCTGTAGTGTTGGCTGCAGTTATGGCTGGCTTGACCCTGTGCACGAGAGACTTCACGAAGTCCCACAAACAACTTGTCTGGTTGGGTCAAATCGCATGATCTTGGCGGTCAATGAAAGACTTCAAAACGTGAGATTAATTGCTCAACAAACTCGCCTTTTAATGGGTTCATTGTATTGTATGCTGTGTTAAATGTGGCACCATCTTGTTGAAACAACATGTCAACTAAGGCCAACTCTCCCTTTTTGGGAAAAAAAAGTGTGTAATCAGCGCACTGTACCTTGCTCCATTGACTGTAACACTGTGATTCTCTTTATTTTTAAAAAAAATGTTTTATGATCCTGCCGGCCCACAAACCGCACCAAACAGTGCAGTTTTCAGGGTGCATTGGCAGCTTTTGAACTGCCGCTAGCTGTTCTTCAGACCAAGTTTAGCAATCCTGTTTATTGTAGTATCCTTTGAGCCATAAATAAGCTGCGGTGCTGAAGAACATTTTTCGATTTCTCATAATTTTCGATATTTCACATAGAACACGAATTTTGATAATAAAATTCAATGATTCGCAGATGTGGATCGTTTGCTCGGCTATTTATCGTAAAATGGCAATCCGTATTGAGCATTTTTAGCGCTCACACATGTTACGAATTACGCGTGAGTTGACAAAAAGTTAACATTGAAAAAACTAGTAGCGAAAAAATTACCCTTTATTTGGTAATTTTGATGATACTTTAAAATACAAGCTAAGTTTTTTGGTGAAGTCGTGATCAAATTGATTTTTATCAGCATTTTTCAACGTAAGGCTTATACGTCTTCATATTATTTAATTCAGGATGGAAATACTTAGGTTAATGATTTTTTTGCTTGTATAATGACTATGATTAGTTTGAAAATATATTTTAATTTAAACGATATCAGAGTCGTTAAATCGTTAAATATTGTACGTGCTTTGCTCATACGCTAGCGCCAAGTATTTATTATAGTGGCCTACCTATTTACGTTTCAAAATCAATTCGGCAAAATAGGTTCTTTCTCTGTATTTAAATGTTCAATGGCTTTCTTTTCCAGAAACAACTTAGGTTATTGAAGACTGTGTAGCATTTTTTTTCTTAATCTGTATGGTAAGCTTCAGAACTATGCATGATTTTCCCCCCAATTGTCTTCCTTGTTATATCTATTCCTCCTGCGTACCATTTTTGGCTCATTTTTTGACTCCGTAGATGTACTTTCCCCAGAAACTATTGCTGGAAAATGTGTAATTATTAACAACTTAATTCACAGAATATTCTAAGGTTCATTTCAGTCCATTTATTTATCTTTGCTAATGACTTCAAGTTTAATCAAAAGTAATTTTTGCTTACGAAAAAAATTATAATTATATTCCATATTTAATTTTAGTGTAGATCACGTTATTTTTAGAAATACTAACTTTAAAAAGGCTTAGGTCGATCTTTACGATATTATTATTCCCATTAACCGCTGTTTGTTGACTTAAACACGTCCACGCGTCAAAATTATCATTTAGGATCAATTAAAGGCTTCTACTTATCTAGGTAAGCTCACAAAAGAAAGAGAAACCCTTAACCCTCCATCAAACGCATGTCACTTTTACAAACCAGTAACATTCGCACGCATATCAAGTCAGCTTACGGTAGACGTTGAAGATTAAAATTCAACATGGGGCGGTGCAAGCACCCTGCTGCTGACGTAATACGGCATGTTAAGCAACCCCTTTTATTTTGATGAACGAAAAAACAAAGGATAACACTTGCAATATACATGGGTATACAACAACAAAAACTACTATTCTTATTTGTGTTTCAAACATACACATAATTATTGCTGAATTTCACTTTTCTAAAATCTTGTTGCTGTTTGCTTTTTTTGCCGTTGTTAACGTTTGCGACAAGCAGACAGACACTCAGTCAGGATGTTTATTTCATCAGGACATTAAGTGTACGCAACCGGTGAAAAATATTTGTTTGTTCCACACGCATACTTTTGCATACAGCGGCATATAAGTAGAACTTAGACAGAGGGTAGTTTTTCTCAACATGAGTTTTGGTGGGGTTCTTATTTCAGTATTCTTATAAACGAATAGGAAAATTGCTACTGGGTTATGCCACAAAAAATGAAAGAAAGAGTTTTAAAAACTAAGCAAAATTCTAAATGAAGAAGAGGAAGATGGAAAAAAAGAAGTTTAAATGATGTGTTTATACTACAAATATCAAATCATTGATTGAAAACCTTTGGAACCACTTGAGATTTGCTTCCAAAGTGTTTTCAATATCTCTATGCCTTCAGATTGAGTGATATATTCATAAAGTCTTTTTTAATGGATTGACCCTCTTATATCTTTAGTATTAGAATATTTCCATTAATTCTATTTTCACTTTTCGTTCAAAGCATTTTTGCATCAGAAAATTTTTTTTATGTTGTATTGTAGTTTACTGAGTGCAAACATATTTTTCATGCTTTCTTCCTGGTTCTGTTTGCATAGTAGATGGATTTTTTTTTTGTATATTTTAATTTCTTTTTTAATTTGATTCCCAAAATTTGTCTGCCAAAAGCAGCAGCAGTAGCTACACCCCACACTGGACAAGGGCTTCGAAAGCACCCGTTTTCATTTTTTGAGTTAAGTAAAAATCTTAATTTAATGCCCCCAGTGTTTGCTGAGTGGGTTTTCGAGTTGAAGTTGCATGCAATTGACAGTTCAGTGGTATTTGGTGAAATTTACGAAAACTTTACATTGAAATGAAATTTAATTCAGAATTTTATTGATGTGTTATTTCAAGAAAAGTGAACATATATATGAAAAGTTTTTTTTTTATAGACAAGTTGGACACCACTTCATTTTTGCAATTTGTTGTCAGTATATAAGAGATACATGATGTACCATACTATAACACGCAAAATGTAAAATACGAGATACCAGATACATGACAGGATATGACATACATATTCCTAATCAAAAAAATACAAGATATAAGACATGAGATGTGTATGAGTATTATGTTATGCGATGTATCCAGATAATTTTTTACATTTGTCCCCATATGCTTTATCTTTACACCAGTTCAATACTGGTCACGTAAAAACATTTGACGCTCGAGTTCAAAAAAAAAACTATTGTGAGAGCTATGAAAAGTAGGCAGTTGGTGAAGTCCGCACGTAAAAATCATACGATATTTTACCTGAATACCATTGCCAGAGTTCCTAGTCACATTATCATATTATCACCAGTGGGACCGTTGGTGGTACAGGTGTACTTTTTGAAATTTGAAATCAAATGTCTCAGAATTCTTTTAAGTTAGAGGTCTAGTACTTTCTATTCATGCAAATTCTTTGAAATGCCATGCTGTGGGAGTTATTTTATATAATGCATCAATATTTTTCAGAAACACATGGAATTGTTCAAACTAGCACCAGACAATAATTGAGTGAATTTAGGGAAGAGGGCGGGGCAGTTTCTATGCAAGAAGCAATTATTTCAGGATATTTCAGGAATTGCAAACAAATTTCACACAAACACTGGGAATGACAGCATGCATTGGATATTGGTTGAGTAAATTTGAACCAGAAAGCGCGGCGCTTTCCATACCAACAAAAAATTTCAAAACGCTGTATTGAAAAAATTCTTAAAACTAGCCCCAGAGAAGTAGTGGAAGCATTCGACAGAAGGCTGTGGCAACTCTCAAATAAGTAAAAGCTGAAAAACGGTATATTGAAGGAGTTATGAAAAGTAATGAAATTAAAATCGCGCAGATATAATAAAAAGTTTGAACCAGCACTACAAGGCATGGCACTGCCCGTACAAATATAAAATTCAAAACGCTACACTGAACCAAATTTCGATCATAAATACTTCCCGGGCATATCCTGAATAAGTTTATAAGCTTCATATAAGTAATACAGTTGATTTTTCTTATATTTTTTATCAAAATACTTTGTAGTTATATGAAATGATCAATTAACCTATCGACAGAAGATACCAAAGCCAAACGTCGCTAAAATCGGTTTAGTTTTAAATAAAAAAATTTCTAAAAAATTCTTAACGTAACTCAGCTTGTGCTATTTATTTCTTAGGAAAAATGAGCCAAAACTACCTTAATCGAAAGAAACAAAGTTATTTCCATGAAACTTGTGAGACTTCAGTTCTTGGTAGGGGCCAAACTTTTGTGAGTTATGTTTTTTTTTTTTTTTTGTTTTCGAGTAACAACGATTTGAGATATTTGCACTTTTATGGAATTAAAAAAAATTGGTTCGCAATCTGTGCAAACTTAAAGAACTTTAAAAAAATCACCACGTCAAGCAAGTGACATCAATCACTTAAATTTACCCAGTTACAGACAGCTAAAAGTTGTTTTTTGTTGCAAGAATAAATAATGCATTAGTGCTACATACAACCCCTTATTGCTATAGCAATTCAGCAAATAATTTCGTGAACAGCGCAGCATCACCACCATAAGCAAACAAAAATAAGTAAAAAGTACAATCCGTCATCAAAATCAAAAAATGTGATTTTAAAATGTCATTTAATGCTCGAGAAAACAAACAGTGAAACGCGTTTCACTCGTTATCTTGACTACAAAAAAAAAATGCAGGATTACTATGGTTATATTAATGGGAATTACACTTATGCTGTTGCTATGGACAATATCCTAACGATTGACAAAAAAAGTTTATTTTTTTAATTCAGAAATAAAAACTTTTAAAGTAGAGTCGTGCAATTTTCTGAATTCTCCCTTCAACAGTAAAACAGCCATTGCAACTGCATGCTATCTGCATTCAATTTGATAAATCGAGCACTAAGAGAAATTTTGAGCTGAAAATATTAAATAAGATGCTTCTTATTATTAGATAATGCAGTTTGTATGAGAAGCAAAGAAATTATGTAAAGTCCACACTTATATCGACAAGACCGTCTATAGAAGGTCTTCACTAAAACCAAATTATCGACAAAATTGAGAATATATTGAAGTCAAATACCGCATCGTTTACAGGTCTGAGCCAGGAAGTTCAAATTTGGGGAAAATTCTTTTGAAACCTCAAGCTAAAATATAGACAGAAAAATAAAATCCATCTACAAAAATTTGAAAAAACACACCCTACATAAATATTCATTAAAATACACTAAGCCTATTTCTTCGACATCTCCCGCAAGCGTACATCTCTTGTGGCCGGAAGATTTTATTGGAACCGTGGTTATCCGCCCACGCAAGCTTTCACTTTATAACCATTATTGCTAATTAATGAGTTTTTCTGCAGAACGAAACACTAGTAACGCAAACAATGTTCTTACTTTTCAGCGAAAAAAACATAATTTTCGCTATCAAAATGTCGCTCAAAAAATTTTAACGTCCTTCGGATATATGGAACGGAAATAACGACAAAAAATTTAAAAATTGGATTTTTACAAAAGAATTTTTCGTTTTGCATATTAAAGCAAAATTGAAAATTATTAAAAGCAATTAACACAATTTTTTTTTGCCAAAAACATTTAAGTCTTCCGAAATATTTGGAAAACTATAAACGAATAAATTTGCAAAAAGAATGGTTCGTGCCGCAAGCTTTTCCTCAAGTTAATTGCAATTGCTCGGTGCAATTTTTTTAACAAACTTTACGAAACTTCATATAAAGTTGACACGTGACTGTCAGCAATACTTAATACTGTCAACATAGAGAAAAAGAAAAAAAAAATTATTGAAAAAAATTCAGCAAAGGATGAATATAAAATTTTCCGAATTTTCCGCCAACACACGTACGTCATTTATCAAACTAACGAATGCGATTTTGAAGCGCAACGCACGAGTGGCTTACGAAATAATGGATTTTTGAAAGTCGACACCGGAAAATACATATTTTTTAACTTACTTTTATAACAGCATGTTTTATTTGAAACATATACGTTGATATTATAAATCGTATATATTTTCAATGCAAAAAAAACGACGGACACTCAATGCAACAAAACTTTGCCAATTAACTTCGTACAATATTTATTGCATATTTGTAGGCAATTTTTCGACTATATATGAGAGAAATGTAAATATTTCTTGAAAAATCCACAAAATTTCATTATAAATCTTATTAAATAACTACCAATTTTTGTAAAAATAACAGCAACAAAAAATTCAAATCAAAAACATGCAATTGTGATGAATTATGATGGTAAAAACTTTATGACATACGTCGCATGCCACAAGTCGTTTGCTTGCACCTTCGTTAAGTATGTAAAAAACAGCACTATGCTATTTGCAGTAACAGCAAATGACATGCAGCATAATTTTTCAATTTCTGAAGAAATTTTTACAACATGACACGTGAAACGCTTGTATGATTTTTGTTGAGTTTAGAAAGGAATCATTTATTTTTACCTCCTTATTTTTTTTTTTTTTTTCTTAACCCACCCAGCACTATTCGTACAAAAAATACCGCATGTGTGGCAAAACTGCAAAAGAAAAAATCACTGTAACGTGACTTATGTACACGATTACGAGCAAATGATGAAAATAAACATGCCCATTGGGGCTCATAATTCGCTTAGGTAGCAGCAACTATAGTTGTAGCTCATTTTGGGTTGCAGTATCCTTAAAACTCCTAAAAGAAATATAACGTTTGCTAAAAAGAATAAAGTTATAAAAATTATAATTTATTTATTTGGCAATCAAGGCAAATCTTTGCCATAGCTGAATCAGTGTCGTTTTCATCATTCATGCATCCATCATTCATCTTAACAAAAAAGTTTGTATATGAACCCCCAACGAACTGAGAATTGAAGAAAAAGCACTGTGCTGGTAGACCAACCACCTGCTTCCGTTTCCTTATCCGTGACGTACGTAAAGTGAAAAAGCGAAAAAGATGAACGACATGACAAATGATTCCAGTCATGAATCAAATATCAATGTCCCAGTGAAGAAGGAGAGGACTACATGCGGCGCAGAATAGTGGAAATATTAAGCTTTCGTTGCTTTGTATGAGTAATGAAACTTAATTTAATTTAAACGTTAAGCAATTGAAACATTTAGAATTGTTGAAAGGCAGCAGCTATCTTTGTTTAGTTTTTGGTCTCAGTTGTGCTTCGTTAAATCATGGGGGATTTCATAAATTTGAGTGAATTTTATAAATCATCTTTGGCGTTAGCGTTTGCATTATTTATGACTGTCATTTGTTAAGTCTAACGAACTGAAAAGTAGTTATTATTGATGGAACTTAACAAAAGTTAAAAGAAAACCATTTGTACAAAGTGAAAATTAAATCATTACAGAAATAAAACAGGCAATGCGTGGCTATGACAGGAAAGTACATTACATTTTGAGTAGCTGTGATTGTGAAGAATCAAGGCTTTTAAGTATGGCAGGAATTATATTTAAATAAAACAGCACTTCCGCACTCAAAAAAAATCTGTACTTATAAACTTATTGTTGCGAAAAATATTGAAAGTTTAAGAAAACTGATGAAAAGAATAATAGTTTTTGTGGAGCTTTTCTTAAAACTTAATTTTTTGAAATGAAAGTGAATAGAAGTTAGTTAAATTTAGAAAGCAAGCGCCAAAAAGTAACAAAAACAAAAATTACAATAAGAGAAAAAACCCCACAACAAGTAGCTCATTTTTTGTGTTTTGCCCATCGTTGCATTAAATAACTTAGCTTGCTGAACAATGCTCTTGAATTACTTCCATTAAAGTTGAAGTCTCACTTAATCGCGCCTTTTTGTGAACATATTAACAATGATAGTAAGTTTAATTCAGTGATTATGTAACGACAATCGAATAAAACTAAACACTGATCGTCATTCATATCTGTTACTTAACATGCCACTGGGTCTTCCAGAAAATATCACTGACCAACCAAACCTCAAAATCGATGAAATCTGATGGAATTTTTCACTGTTCACCATGCACTAAGGTATGACCTTATCAAGGAAAGTGTTTCGAACTAAACTGAGTGTAGACCTTGATGTGAAATTACAGAGCACATATTCTGCGATTGCGTCGCCTTACATCGTTTACGCAGAATTATATTTTTCCTACGGTCATTAGGCAAATTTTTCCACATGAAATTGGCAGTTTCATTATCGAAGTGAAACCTTATTTCTCTCTTCTTTGTCACGACTCAAGAGATGCATTAAGATCACAGAACCAGCCTTCAAGCATTATATCCCACTTACCTTATTAAAACTATTTTAAAACACCCTAACAAACATTACATGAATTCAGTTTAAAAGGATCTGCCTTCTTGACCAACGAATACTGATTGTAGTTAAGATCTACAAAATCATTTCTTAAAGAAACGTTTGAAAATGAATTACGTTCTATTTTGTTAGTAAATGAAAATAATCGCAATGTGAAATGAATCTCATTTTGCTAGGATTTTTGAGATGGCAAAAGTGAAGATCTCTCCTTTTTAAGTTTTAATCATTCTCAGAAAAATTTTGAAAATTTTAGTCAGTTCGGTATTCAAGACAAAACCTCTAAAAAATGCATTTCAATGCTCAAATGCCAACACCGCTTCTTGGCTACATTTGCATTTGCAAAATAAGTACCTATTTTTAAAATTTTATTTGGTCACTAAATCGTGTGAAAATTAATATTTTTACAAAGCTCTGTGTCAATAAAAAAGCTCTGTTTTACTAAAAAAAACTCCTCTTTAATAAAGAAAGCTATGCATTTATGAAAAAGCTCTGTTTTAATAAAATAGCTCCTATGTAATAATATATTTCTCCGCTTTATGTCTAAGGATATTTTAGTGTTTATTTTCGTGGGCAAATAAGGAAATTACTATCATAACTCAAAGTTTTAAGAAACATTTGGCAACTAAATTTTCTAACAAGCAGCCAGCTGCAAATAAAACAACAAAGTTTTTCCCTTATTCCTGTGAAGTTTATCTTATTAATTTTCCCTGCTATCATGCCAAGTTATGCGACAATTTGCCAGGGAAACTTTTTTGTTAATCAAAGTTAATAAAAATCACTGAAAAAACATTGCAAGTTTTTCTCATTCTCCTACAAATTAGTCTATGCGTGTGCATGTTTCGTGTTAAAAAATAATTTCCCAGGATAATTGGGTCCTTTTTTGTTGTTTGTTTATTTGTTTTTTGAAATAAAAAAAAAGTTTCCCAAACTTTTTTTGTACACAATGTGGGCACTAACAGTCAAAGTTTTGATGAATATTTGCCTAACGCCTGTGTTTATTTAATTAGAACAAAAGTAACTACAACAACAACAAAAAATTAAAACAACAATAATGATAAGACTTGGTCCAACATTTTTCTTTGTGACAGAAATGTTCGTCCTATGTGCCTGACCGCTCTGCTTTTATGAGTTAATTATTTGTTTGCCCAAAAATATGCAAGGAATTAATGCCAGTTGACGCAACATAAATACACTGCCATGTTTGTCAGACAAAGTTCGGGCGTATTATGAAGTCATCACAAAAAAAAAAATTCCAGGCACGTTTTCAATTTTTGGCGTTTTTCCCCAAAAAATTTTTTTTGCTATTTCTATTTTGGCAGCAGTGTTTAACTGCACTTAACTCATAAAAATCTGAGTACTTTACTTTTTTTGGAAACGAAATTGTTTGCGTATTAATGTTACATTATGTGGGATTTTAAATTTTCTAAACATCATCAGGGACAAAGTTTTTGTGTGCTACATTCACTCTGTTTGGTTTTATACCACCCGACCCTCTGACTTTTGGTAATTCCTCATTTTTGTTCTCATTTTAGCTGCCTTGCCTCTGTTATCTTATGGACTTAAGCTTCATCATGGCCGTGACCCATGTTAACTTCTCATCATTTGGTTCGTGCTTCCGTCTGTTTGTCTGTTGTTCCTTCTTTCAATGCCTGACATTTTGTTGATTTTCAAAAATTCATATAAATTTTAATGGAAAAAAGTAAAAGTGTAATTTTTGTTTGGTCGCTCACGTTAAGCCTCTTTCTTTATATTTCAAGGGCGTTTTTGTCATTTGTCCTTACTTTTTTTGTGTTGTTGTGATCCTTTGTGTCTGTTAAAGTGAAGGTGACATAAAATGTAATATTGTTTATTCAGCCGTTTTGTGTCGTTTTGTCAAAATATATTTTGGGTTTTCATGCGGTGATAGGCGTTTGTGGTTCAAAATATGATATTAAATTGATTTTAATGTTTGGCCAACTGTATTGCAATCTAATAAATTCAATAATTAGTATTTTAATTAATACCAACGTGATTGTATTTATGCGAGACTCCTTTTAATAAGAATCTTATGCGAGTGTATACAATACAATGCCCAGTAGATACGAATAAATACTTAGGCGTCTCGTTTCGTTTTTTTCCCTCTAGCTTGTACTGCTCAAGTACGTGTACAAGCGGTGTATTCTGGGGATAATACCCCATTCCGAGAATGTAAGTTTTCCATATAATTTTTATCAAATATATGAAGCCGAAGATAAACAGAATATACGTAAGCCGAGATCGTAGTTTTTTATCCTTACTAGTACTACTGATATTGATTGCTTTCTGTTATCACTTACACTAAATTAATAGATTTTTTAAGAACTCAACGCTGAAGTTTTTCAAAAACAATACAAAAATCCCAGTTTTTCATGATTTGCGTGCCTGTTTTTTTTTTATTTCCGAAAAAAATGTTGGTTGATTTTTATATTAAAGAATAAAATGATTCTTAAAAAAACTCGGTAGATAGATACGGAGATAAAACATTCGAAGGTTGCGTATATATTTTTTAAATATCAGTAAAAGTTGTGAATCCTTGCACCGATTAAGACAAATTGTTTGTCATTATCGTAAATATCGCAAGCAAAATATGTTCAAAAAAACACAAACATATTGCAGCGTAAATGCATTAAAAAAGACAAAAGGGGGCAATTTTTCTTATACTAGTTTCAATCACTGCTACATGGTATCATCAGTAAGTTTTTTTAGCTGACGTTTAAGAAATTACAAACAAAATATATTTTACTTTTTGCATTGACCAGTTAAGAATCATAGCAAAATAAAAACAAAGTTTATCGTCAAAAATGTGTAATCTCAAAAGAGTAACAAAAGCAAATTGCATATATGGGGGGAAAATGTAGAATTTTGTCGCGCTATGCTCATATTATGATTCTTAACTGGTCAATGTTAAAAGTGAAATAAAATATGCTTGGATATTCTTGAACTTTGGTTAACAAAGCTTACTGATGATACCATGTAAACGTGGTTGGAACTACTACACATAAGCAGCTAGTTGCACTTTTTTGACTTTTTAATGCATTTTTTTTGTATCTTTGGTCTTATAGTACTGAAAAGGAGGCTCAGCTAAAAATGTAAAATAAAACGTTTTCGGTTTTCCATAGTTCGCTCACTGGTTGAAATTCAATTAGTATAGTTGCGAAACATATTTTCTGGTACTTTCTTTTCAATCCTTCTCTCTACCAAATTTCTTTTTAAGTTACGTTTTTATAATTTTAAGTCTATGAAAAAATTTCCAACTTGCTCTCTCGTATTTGAATTAGTTCAGAAAACTTGACTTAAATACTTCATAGGGGAATAAGGAGTATCGATGAAAAGGCAGTGCAGTGTAAGTCAAAAAAAAATGTTTTCTTTTATAAAAAGAACTTTGCCTCACACAAAAAACTTCTTAGACTTGAAATAAAAAAAATTCGTACAAGAACATTTGTAACCATGTCAATTGCCAGTTAATTGACTATTACCTCAAAACGCTGACGTGTAGGCCAAAATCTGATAGCAGATTAGACCTTAACGATACCAGATCACCCATAATTAACATCAGTCGATTTTATGTTAAAATTATTGTTTTTGAGTTCCCGAATTTTTGAGCATAAGTGAACTGCTTCAAAAATTAATACTCATTGCGCACAGTTATTTGGATTAATTCATGTCATATTCGGGTCTAAGCTCATAATGGGATCATTACTCGACTAAATGTTGTTTTTACTTTCAACGTCGTATTCGTAATATGGTCCCACTAACCTCGTTTTTGCCCTAATGGTATCATGAGCTTAAATGGCTTCGATAAGGGCAATGTGTATGAACATTAGAAACCTGCTCTAAAGTTGCTCTAAATTGGAATCATTTAGAAAACACACGCTTCGAATTCAAGCAACATATTCCTTCTTTTGCTGAAATCCTTTAAAAGCATAAAAACTTATGTTAATAATGTCACAACTCCACACACACAACTATTCATTGAAACCCATACAAATGTATAATTCTTTGAAAGCAAATGCATCATGAAATGTAAATAAAAGAAGTTGAAATCTGGAACATTCGTACACATACATTCGCATGCATGCCGCCCAACAATGCAGAAAATCACTAAAAGCACAAATGTTTTCAAATTGCATTTATGCGTCATTTCTGCAACTTCTGTTATATTTAAAAAAAAAAAATAAATACAGGAGTGGAGGGTGGTGCATAAAAATCAGTAAGACCTTTTTTAAACCAACACTTTGGCAGCTGTAATGCAGGTTAAATATGCTAGAGATTTATTTGTGGAGACATGTAGGCAAAATACACTGCGAAAAAGAAAAATGTTTGCCATAAGTAAGATAATTTAGAATATTTTTTTTTTTATTTATTTATACTGTATGTATATCAATGTACAGTATTGTGCAAAAAAATAGTAAAAACTCTTATGAAATTATAAGTGATAATTGAATAAAAGCTGTTAGAGTCTCTTTCTTTCTGCGATATTGATATATGAACGCAAAAAAAAAAATCTAATCATATACCAACTAGAAGAGAAATCGATAGCCGAGTTTATAAAAAATGGATCTCATTTTGCACTAAACTGAAGAAAGTCTTATGAAAAATTGTTCACTAATGCATATTTCTCCAACCGTTAGTTGGACTGATTATACGAGTATGACAACGTTTTTAGGTCTGAAATTCCTCCACCACAACATATTCCAAGGTCAACAAATTTGGAAATTATAAATATTTACAACAAAAAAATATCCGTAAAAATTTTTCGCACGCTCCGCGATGAGCTCACTCTTGTGTCCTTGATCTCTTTATGGAGCAATTGCCCTCCTTAAAACATCACTACGTCCACGATCAGTGAATTCAGCTCTCTCCAAAATTTCCTATATTCACGTATTTCCTGCTGTAGCTATTGTGCGTTGCTACCACGATCGTTTCCAGACGAAAGATGTACATGATATATGCATTCATGTGTGCGTTAATGGGCTATGAAGGAGAAGATTCAAGGACAATATATAAGAGCTACATAGCGACACTGACTTGGTGAAAAAACAGCGCATCAGTTACGAATAAACTGTAATTCTCCGGCTCACACTCTTTGAATCGAACCCAGAGTGGCAACGCAGTTGAAGAAGGCCTCGAGAGGCTTCACCTTGGACTGTAGCGCCAGTAAAATAATTAAGTTGTAAGGTTGAGAGGAAATAAACAAACAAATACACAACACTCACGCAGTATTTTACCTTCTGAACGCTGCTCACTTCACCTATTACTCTCTTAAGTCTCGTGATTTCACACTTTTAATTCAATTCTTTCAATTTTGCCTGCTTGTTAGCAGGACCAGTAAAAACAATGTTGCAGGTGCAACTGTAGATTTTTTTAATTTCAAAGCATTATCTTACTGGGCCTCAGTACACAATTTGATTTGATCAAAAAGCGTTTAATTAAAAACCCGATTCTAATTAGATTTTGGGTCTTAGGACTTTTAAAATTTCTTATAGTGTCCATTAAGTGTATTTTTCAATATGCAACACTTATACATAGCCCATACCACACATATGCAAACATATGTATGTGTGTGCCTGCATATAAGTACTTTTTACAACACAAAAACTTTTTTGATTATTTTCTAGGGCAAAGAAAAAAAGGACATCATTTACTTTAGCTCTTGTCTGTGTAGTATGTGTGCGGGTAGAGCATCATTGCAAAAACCAAGCAAATAAATGGTACAGAATTGGGAACAAAACTTTTAAGGATTATGTTCATATTCTTAGTTCTGTTTTGTGTTTCTCTTGATTTTTTTTTTTTGCTATTTTCCCAAGTAAAAGCAAGAATAATAAAAAGCTGTTGCTCAAATTCTTGCTTGTTGTTATTACTGGTCCTTCATATGTCAAATAGTAGAGGAAATGTGACAAAAATGGAGCAGTGCAAAAAAGTACTAGAAATAGTATTAAAAGTGGACATGTATGTTGGGTAAAAGTGGAGGGATAATGTTTCCAAATAAGATCCATTCATTTACATTTACATTTGAATGTTTATTTAAAGATGCTGCAGATAGAGATGTTTGTACTTCTCTTCAGGAAATATCGATATTTAACTACATATTTTGAACGCTAAATTAAATTTAAATAACTTGAAACTTGCTGATAATTAAGCTATTGAGATGCTGAAATATTGATATTTGATATCTTATATTGAATCTATGAATTGAAATGGAAATCGATTAGAAGCGATTAGAAACTGCAATACCGGTTCCTTCAATTGGAGCTTCAATACAGAAAAAAAGGTAGCTGATAGTATCATCTCTTGACCCCTATAGGATATCGATCCGTAGTGAAAACTTTCTTAGAGCTTCATTAACTTCTGAGGATTTTGTAGCGAAAATGGCACTGGCTACTCACCATTCTGTAAGGTAATTTCCATACACAATGCGTTGTTGCACAATCTAGCAAAAGATGTTTGAAAACGATGATAGTTGAGTCAAATCTTGCTATGCGGATATTTTGAGGGCATATAATCAAAGAATTTTTATTTCTTCTTTGACTTTGAGTTGATTATATTGGAAATTACTTTTTAAATTATTGAGCAAAACCGGAGTTATATCTCATATATTGTACCAACTGTGGACCGGCAGTCGTCAAATTTTATTATTTTCAGTACTAACATTATCAAATGTGACGTATTTTAGCTTGGGACAAATATGAAAATTTTTAGTGTCTCGGCTCTTCTACCATTAAGGTTCGAAAAGAGAACTCGAAAGCCATCTCGACTTCAACCAGTAGTAACTACCCATCCATTCCTCGACGTAAACTGTTCCGTTTTTGAAAAGGAAATAATTGCACATTTCCAATGAAAAATTAGTGACTATGTTTAGAAAAATACTATAGGTACTATAAAAAAGCTAGCCCCAATAGCGTAAGGGGAAGATACCAAGAAAAAAATTCCAGCTTGTAAAGCAGTGATGTCTCTAAAATAGTTTGTTATCCTAATTAAAAATATACTTTGCCTTTGCAGCGAAATGTTGTTTTTATAATATATTGCTAGATCAAGAAATAAAGTCATAATAAAGAGATTCGTAAAATCATCATTAATATTAATTTCTAAAGCTCATAAGAGGCTGAATATAAAGACTCGTATGTGACACTTTACTGTTTAGTATAAACGCTCACATGTGACATGCCACGTTATGTCTCTATAAGAACTTTCATATGTACAGTATAAAGACACATCCAAAACATGCCACCTAATTTCTTTTGTGTTTTCATACAAGGGCACATTGTTTTCTATTTTATGATAGAAAGATATAATTTGCCTCTAACGCATAATATAATAGACTATTGGGTAGCGTGCTGAACTATGGATCATTTGGGACATAAGTTTGAGACCGGCGTAGTAATCATAAGTTAATTCAAAATTATGTTATAAAATAAAATTACATGTGTGAAAGGTCCATAATTTTCATTTCCAAAAAATTTTAAAGTCTTTAAGCAAGAAACTTTTAACGAAACTCTTTTTTGTTTGGTGTCTTTTAAACAACCCAGAAAGATACTATAGTGAGTCTCTTCAAAGATAACAAACGCTAAATAGATCTAATAAATCCCTATTAAGAATCAAAAAACATTATATCAGATGTTGTCTTTCTACTTGTCTTTAAAAGGTTTTTCAAAGAACCCATAATATTGTTTTTTGCTGCAAGTGATTTCCTTTTAGCCAGTTTATTTTCACCAGCCCTGCCGTTGGCCAATCCCAAGATGCTGTGCTAGGTATAATTATTAACAATCTGCTGATGGTATTTCTTTGAAAAACAGCAGTCTTAGGTAGAATAAGACCTAATTAAAAACCAAATCTTCACACAAAACCAAATCTTTTCAAAATTAAAAAAATCTGCTACGAAAAATCAAATGAAAGGTAATGCGAAAAGGAAATTGAATTAAAACGCTTTTTTCTTAGAAACAACTTCCAAAAGAAATATAGTTAGACAGGTGGTGGAATATGTTTCACATTTGGAAGATTATAAGCCATTGAATTTAGTTCTTCGCTAGTATTTTAAAGATTTCAAATACACTTTTTACGAAATTATATAGAATCGTGCTTGCCAAATGTATGCCTTAGCGATAATTATCTAAATACTTTATAACTGCTTGATATCGATATACACTAGCACTTTCACTAATGTATATCTTGAATGTTCTTATCACTAGTGTGGCCTTACTTAAGAATAGCTTTAGTGTTATATAAAACAAAATCAAAAAAATTGTACTCTTGACATGTTTATAATTTGTTCCCTTTCTCGGTTACGATAGTAAGTGTTGAGAATAACTTTTTTCATCCACTGTAAAGGATATTTGGACTTTGATTTGACGCAAATTTTAAGAGAATATTGTATTATGTAACTAAGCTGTATGGCATATGGTGTGGTATGACTTAAGTAGAATTTGTGCGAGAACGAAATTTAACATCTTGTAGTCTGGAATTCCACGTTTTAAAGTGTAAACTAAGGACATGTTTCTTTTTTTCAGTTTAGAACATTACTTGAATTATATTTCTGCAATGTTTTGCTGAAAGTCAAGTAAAAATGTAGAATGAGGTTTATGTACATAAAACTAAAAATTCTTTTTTAGAGCAAATAGCATTTCCTTCTAAAAAATCACAAAAAATTGTCTGCTAATGCTAATGCATAAAAGATCTAATTACTAAAAAGTTAATCCCACTAAAATGACTGCCAATGCGCCTCTGCCTTTTACAGACTGTATTGTCTAGCGATAGATTGACTTTTTTTGCAAACGATTCTTTATTTAATTTCTTTAAATATTTACAGGCTTGACTTAAAATACACTACATTACAATTTATAACTGCCTAGGACTATATAACCATAGGGAAAGAACTCGTATTTTAACTTGTCACATGATACGTAAATCCTTAATATTGTAGAAATTGCCTAATCCTACCAGAAAGGAATCTATTCTTTTTGTTTTACAATGGTCGTAAACTATTTTATTAGGAGTATTTCTATAAGTGCCATAAGTGGCTCTAATACCTAAGCAAACACTGAGGATGTATCTTTCAAATGTTTTAAGCTTTTCCTTTTGAGCTGATGAGATATCAAACCATATGGGGAACGCATAACCTATAATGGGCATAATAATTTTTTTATAGCAAATTAATCTTATCTCATGTAAAAGGTGTTTTGCTCTGCGAAACAAGTTCGACTAGCAGAAAAATATTTTTTGGCTTTGAATAGGGTGTAATTAATATGAGACTTAAAGGTGAAGTTTCTATCAAAAATAACACTTAAATACTTAATTTTTTCACTATATCTAATACATTCACCGTTTATTTCGATATCAGGAAGTATTGCTTAACATTGGGATATAAGTGTTTCTAAAGGCTTTTAAAAATTGTGCTCTCACACTTATCTATGATCAACCTTAGTTTCCATTTTCTGAAGGAAGTATTCAGAGTTTCTAGATGGTCATTTATGTTAATATTTACCGCTGAGGCCCTTGTATTTGAACTGAGCATTAAAATGTTATCTTTATAAATTAGGGTTAATATATCTGAGTCTGGGTTAGGGAAGAATATTGTAAAGGATTGGTCCTAGGATTGAGCCCTGGAGTACACCTGCTGTTGTTGTCTTAGAAATTAAATTTGCAGTATTAAAGTTGACTTCATTCTCCAATAAGAGCTACTTTCATATGATTTTACTCGTGAACTGCCAAGCTCTTTCCTCCACGCTTCGTTTCGTTCGGTGATGTTACATTGCAGCTTGAGGTGTACTGCCTAACATTCGCTTGGGTTAGTGATTATAATTCTTATTGGGCTCTTAGTTCATTTCAAAATAAAACTATAATATGCAAACAAATTATCAGTAAAACTTATATTTTTGGCATATACCTTTCTAAAAGACTTCAAAAATATTTATATTATTTATAACAGTTTTTTTTTAAATCCTCATAAAAATTTCAGTTTATATTTAAAACATCCAATTACCTGTGAAAAATAATTTCTAAGCTTACAATTTAAAGCTTAAAATTAATTTTCCGCATAGAGAACGGCACCCTTTTAGAAATTCGAAACCATAACCATTACAATGTTGAATGAAATGGGGTGCTGTTGCTGCCCAAAATCTGAAAAACAACTGCTGTATATTCACTCTTATATTAAAATTAATCCTCCCCATTTGCTGAGTGCCTTGGAGATTAGCAAAGACTTTAGGCCAAAAGCGGCAATTACTCATTTTATGAGCATGCTAAACATGGTAGGTGGTAGCATGTGAACCATAAAAATGAGCTTTGCATAAGAAAAGTACAAAATAGTAGTGAATGTAGGTATTAAAAAAGGGAAATATATCCACTCGAAAGAGATTAAAAACCTTTTTACTAAACATGGTTGCTATGGTTAGAAATTGTATGAATGAATATTGAAATGAATGAATATTTATGTATGTTGGCGACACTGCTTGTCAAAAAAAAAAAAACATACCAAAGTAAAGGAGAGAAGTATTATAATAAAAATAAGCAAAGGGTCTACATATTTAAGCATGCAAAACATCAAACGTCCCTTGTGTAGCATAAGCCAGAAATATCAACAGCAACAATGGCAACCCACTTATTAGCCATGAATTTAGTCAACACTTGAGCTTGGTAGACCTTTGCGTGAGCATATGAAATGCAGGCACACAGTGGCACTGAAGAGCTCTCATATTAAAATTAAGCAAAATATGTACATGACCTTTGTTTAAGGTGGGCTTCTTCGGCTGGTACGTTCAGCGACTAAGGACTCGATAGAAGGTCCTAAGGTAATAAAGCATAAAACGGGTGTTTTTATTGCTATTTGTGTTTTCAGTGTAAATTTTTTGACACATTACGCGTGACTCGTTACATTTGTCAACGCTAAAAATGCTTAACAAGATTTGCCATCTTATGATAAATAAACTATCAAACAAAAAACGCTAGCAAATCATTGAATTTTGCTATCAATATTCGTGCTCTGTGAGAAATGTGTTTCGCAAATGTGTTCATCGAAAAATTTTCTTCAGTGTCGAAGCTCATTTTTGGCTCAATGAGCATGGTCTGAAGAGCAGCCAGGTGTTTTTCAAGAGCTGCCATTGCACTTTGAAAAATACACTGTTCGATGCGGTTTGAATGCCGACGGCGTCATTGGACCGTACTTTTTCAATAAGAATAAAAATCGCAACATTACAGTCATTGAAGCAAGGTACCGTGCCATGATTTTTTTTGCCCAAAATGGAAGAATTAGACTTGGTTGACATGTGGTTTCAACATGATGGTGCCGCATGCAATACAATGGACCTATTTAGATGTTAGTTTGGGGAGCAATTAATCTCAGTATTTGGAGCTGTTCATTGGCCGCCAAGATCATGTGATTTGACCCCACTAGACTGTTTTATGTGGGGTTATGTGAAGTCTCTCGTGTACAGGGATAAGCTATTCATAATTGAAACCTTGGAAGCCAACAATACAGCTGCCATTGGTGAAATAGCGGGCGTAATTCTGGAGAAAGTATGCCAAAATTGGAGCTTACGGATGAACCACTCCAGGCGTAGTCGCGGGCAACATTTACATGAAATAGCCTTTAAAAAGTAAATGAAAGGAATTGATGTATCGCTCCAGATAAATATTTTATTCATTTTTGCAAATTTTCTGTTCTTTTTTTTAATTTTGAGAAACCAAACGCTTAAAAAATCACCCGTTACAATCTTGTAATTTGCACAACGTCTCTGTATGGAGTTGCCAGACGTCCGCGTTCTTCCCGGGCATCGTTCTGGTTTCCAGGCTGTTACCATGGCTATAGCGACTATACTTACCATTTAGTGATAATAATTGTGCTTTGACTTAATTTAAAAATGTTCGTATATCAGTATAAATAACACTCCATTTAACGAACAAAGTTTATCTAAAATTTTTTGTTTGATATATCCTTGACTACAAAAATTTCCCATGATATTTTAGGCAAAAAAAAAAATCCTTTTGGAGCCACTTCCTGCGCCAATGGGAATTTATGGGCTTAAAAGTAATGGAATCGATATCGACAAATTTTTTTTCCATCTTCAAAATGCTTATCACCAGGATCTTACTCATTTTTTATCAAAGCGATGACATTTGCACTTTACTAAAAATTTGGGGCATTTCATTTACAAACCACGCAAGAATCTTTTATATCTAATTTTATTATCTGATTAATAACTTTTTTTATGTAAATAGTTCAGTAATAAAGTACTTGTTATTGCTTACTTTTCCATCCATGAATGTAGATGTTATGATGTGTGAAAAGTAAAATTCTACTTAAAATGCAATCTCTGCTACCACTGCAATTGCCAGTAGTAGCTAAAGCACATGCAAATGTAATTTTGGCAACCCTATATATCAAAATAGCTTGCTTTTAATTAATATTTATTGCTGTTGGCATAAACTCACTTGACGCTCACACCTTACCTTATCACTTACTCATGCATTCGCTTAAAAACAACAAAGCTTAAATAACGGAAATCTCTATAAAACTTTGAAGCCTTTCAAAATATTCGGTGTTTCATTGCCTGGTGTTTGCGTTGTGTTTTTTGTCAAAATCCAATTATCAGACTGCCTTGCGCAGCTTCTAAGGAAATCTCAACAAAAACAACAAAGTTATGCGGTCAGACTTTATTAAAGCCATCATCTTACCAGTCAACTGCAGCAACAACAAGCTCTTACAATTACAGCAACAATGTCTCATATTAATGAAAAACTTTTGTAGTTTTTGCCCCCAAACTCTATTGTGTTGGTATTTAACCTCATAGGGAATTAAATGAAATCATTGTTGGGATAGAGCCATCCTTTGGGTATTCTCAAAAGTTTAGTTGCGAATATTTGAAAGAGTTTCTTCAAATTAGCCATCTAAAAGTTATTATTTGATAGAATGAAATGTTCGAGAACATTTCTCAATTTTGAAATCTTTACTCTGAAACTCATACGACAGGCTGTGCAAGATTGGTAGGAAATGAGCTTATAGTTTTTATAATTTTGTTTAGTATTTACCAACAATATTTGCACAAAAATAAACATTTCAAAATTCTGAACTAAATTCTATATCAATTTGTGAATATTCTAAAAATCTATGAAAGTTTAATGCTTTCAAAAAATTATAATTTCTTTCTTATAATACAAGAAAGAAATATGCAATAATTCAGTTTTTAACATCGCGTTCAAAGCCAAAAAGCCCAAGTTAAGATTTGACTGGAGAATTTTTTTATTATTTCACTGAGTTTACTGTGTAGTACAGTATGTGATAATACCAAAAAAATTACAAAAACCGACTGTACATACTAGTTTAATCTATTGCTAAGTGGAATCATCAGTGACCTTTGAGAAAATAAGTGAGTATTTCCAAACGCAAACTTTATTTGTCATTTTTTCAAAGAAAGTTTATGGTTTGCTTTATGAAAAATATACATTAAACTCACTTTAAAATATTTTGAGAATTAAAAATATATCCAAGTATTGAAGCAAGGGATGTTGAACTTAAAAACCAGTCATGTTGAATTATAATAAATCTTCTGAATGCACTTACTTAAATACTAAAAGCCATATTTGATCATTTTCGTGAATTTATTTCAAGTGGGATTTGACCCGAGGTTCCGGGCCTTACGACTGCTGCTTCTTTTTTTTTCATAACGCGGTGAAACAGAGACAATAATATCGAGCTGATCAAATTTCCAAAACAAAGACTACAGTGATCTTGTTACCTTTGTTTTTGAATGTAATATCAGTTTGAAGCTAATTTTTTCTCAAGACTTTTCCACATTTTAAACTGATATTTTAGTTGTTATGGCATCAAGACAAAAAGCCGAAGTTTTTTCCCAAACCCACATAATAGATGTTTTGCTGTAGAATGCCAAAGTAGTTCAAGGTACAAAGCGTGATTATGCACGAGACTAAATTGTCCAACATTTCCCTTTCCTCTGTACTAAATCTTATGATAAATTTTGGACTGACATATCAATGTAGTGTTTCTAGATAATCGTTGGCGTTTAGTTAAATGGCAAATCGAATTTGCTTTTGCGTTGCTGTGCTTTTTAGCAGCAACCCTACCACTAAAACCATTTTAAATTGTCTCCTTTATCTTTACCTCCTTAACCGCAACTTTTCTTCGAGGAATATTTCTGAATTGCATTCGTAATATATTTCACGACACAGAAGAGCTATGCCATTAGTAATATTAGTAGTTCAAGTAACATTCCCTGCATTGGTCCAAGGTACACAACAAGCATAAGCATACCCTACGAGATAATAAGATTTTAAGATAATTAACTTGAAGAGAAACGTTAGGTACCGTTATTTCGTCGTTGATCCTCAAAACAGCAAAATTACACAGCTCATATGTCGACCTTGAAAATTTGCTCAAAATATACAAATCACGTGAAAGTTTCGTCTTCCTCAGTTGACGATAGAACGTAAATTAAAATAGCTCTGGTGCAGCGTTGCTGAAATCGGTTACATAAATAGTGAAAATTGTACTGTAACAATTTTCAGCTTTTGGTTCAAGGTGCATGCCCCTACAATAATGTACTTTCACAAAGACTTATGGGACAAAATCTGACGCAGTCTATAAAAATGGTCTTAAGTTTCAAACCCAATTCTAGATCGAATATCTTAAAGTTATTGACTACATAAAATACAGGGTTGCCAAGATTCCTTGTTCTCTCGAAACTTTCCAGTTGTCGACGGTCAAGCTAATTTAATAACTTGTTATTTTGTAATACCAGGAAGGAATGTTCACTCCCACGTTTTCATCTCGATTTTACGATTTGTCCCAGCTGTAGCCAAAAAAAAAAAATGATACCTACCATTAGATTTTAAAAATTTGCTTAAACTTTTCGTCGACAGTAAATAGTTGTTGTGATATAAAGTCAAATTATGATCCATCGTTTTTATTGATTTTACCGTAGTTTCTTTAAAATATCTTTCTACATGAGTGTCTTGCTTCCTTTTTAACACCAAGGACAAAGTGGTTTTTTTAACAGCCGTTAGTGCAAAAGAGTCCTTTTGATTATGTGCTAATATATTAACCTAAGAAGAATTGATGATAGGCTATTTACTTTATAACTTAGGACTATTTGCTGACCTTTTTATTTTTTTCTTCCATCGAACAAAACGCACAAATGTTTGTATGCATATCCGCATGTATTTACAAAATCACAACCTTTTATTAATGCTGACATCCTGTTTAAGTGGAATAGAAGGTGCCGAAAGGTATCCCTAAGTTGCCTACTTACCTTTTGATATTGGCTTCCTCATAGCAATCAATATCTCTTATGCAATTCCAACCTTTTATCAATTTGTTTGCAAGACATTCCCAACCATTTTGAATACCTTTGATATTTAATGCTCATTTTCTAATGCTACTAATTTTATTTACTTTTGAGTGATTTTCCATTCCTTTTGTGTGATAACATGCGATTATTTATTAATGTCCTTTTTTTTAAAGGTATCGAATATTTCATATACGTAAGTCGCAAATTGACTTTAATTGAATTATATATTTTTAAGGAGAATAGCCTCTTAAGTGTAAAGTGAAATAACTTGTCTCAATATTTTTACGGCTATTATTGATGAAATTTGATGTTTTTACTAAACTAAGAAAATTAAATATACAGTTTTTAAAAATAACCATTGCGAGCTTTTCCAGCATACTTCAAAGTTTGGTAATCTTAGATTTGTGAACATTTGTAAAGGCGACTTTGATAGAATGGGCATAAAAGAAAGTCAATACTGAATTGAAATGGTTGAAATGTGACAGTAACATAGTTAAAACTAAAAAACTTTTTTAATTTGTTATCGATTTTATTAAAAGTTTTAAATTTTGCCAAAATGTTCCATCATTTTCGACATTCAAATTTTCGGTATATATATTACCGACAAAACTAGTTCTTAGGATAAACTGGTTTTTCCTAGGCCAAACTAGTTCATCCAAATTGTATTGGAATGAACCACTTCCACCTGAGAAGTCTTTAGTAAGCCGCCGCGATATGATATTGAATATATTGGAGGATGCAAGCCATGAACTATGGTCGAAGGCTCCCACTCATCCTAACATTACAAAATTCCAAGAAAGTTGGGAGGGAGGCCATTAAAGAAAATAATTACCCTAGCTTATCCTAGACTAAACTGGTGCATCATAAATCGCTAGTTTGGCCTAGGAAAACTACTTTATCCTAAAAACTAGTTTGGCTGGTAAAATATACAAAACAAATTGGAATAAATTTAGTTATTTACTAAAATTTATTTTTGCACCTTCAAAGTAGACCCACCGCTTCCAATACAACTACGCCAGTGCTTAATCCAGTCTACTTTTTCGTAGGTTGATTGTGGAATAGTCTTCAGCTCCTTTAGTTTATTTGCTTTTCTGGCTTCAACCGGCTCAAAGTATATCCTTGAAGTGGCTTCGGGAACAAACAAAGATTGACGTGGTCACATCGGGCTTGATCGATGACTTTCGTTGAATTTTTGACTTAAAAGTTTCGGACAATGATGGCTTTGTTCCTTAATTACCATATGATCTTCTGGAAGACACTCAGTATTCATCATACTGCGATAATTGACGAAAACGTCGGATAGTTCTGGATACTTTTTTTACTCGTATATCACATATATGACAGAAAAAGTTAAAAGGTTTTCACTTTTTTTTGCGATTCTTACGGAAGTAAGTATTAGCTTTTAAAATTCAAAATGGCGGATCTAATATGGGAGATGAATTTTCATATTAGGATCACAGTGATTTTAACAAATTTTTACAACCTCGTCCACCATATTGGACCCGTCATTTTGAATTTTGAAATTCTGATTGTAAATTCATAATCAGCGACCTCAAAATCCCCTGAGTAACGAGTTTCAAGCGAATCCGTTTAATTTTCAAAAAGCTCGTCTGTCATATTAGATCCGCCATTTTGAACTTTGAAAATCTGATACCAGATTCGTAATCAGCGACCCCAAAAACCCTTGAATGAGAGGTTTCAAGCCGTAAAAACGTTCAGGCACATCAAAATCCACTTCTTAACTTCAAAGTCGTTTTTCTCGAAAACTTATTTTCGGACCGTAGGTTCCTTTTAACTTTCCCTTTCAGATATGTATGTAAATTTTCAACCTTTTTCAACTTGTCAAAAAATTTTCTACACTTGAAACATTTTTCAACACCTGTTACTTACTTTGATTTTTTCCAAAGCTTAGGACTTCGAACTTTTCAAGATTTTTCTAAATTATTTGCTTTGCACTTTCTAACTATCACAAAGACATCACGCGGGTGCTAGCATGTTTTATTTATTTTTTTTTAATTTTTATCAACAGATATCTTTTTTTTTTTAAAACAATTTTTGTAATTCAAGAACCCTCAATTCAGTAGCTTCTCAAAGATGTTGACAATGCCAGAAAAAAACTCTACGCTGAATAAAGAAATATGACTGAATTTTAGGAATAATAGATTTCAGAAGAGAAAAACTAAACGGAAAATGCTGAAAATCAGTAGGATGAAAAGAAAGCTGTCGATTAAAATAAAGAATAGCATTTTGTGACCTCCTTAAGAGCAGATGCCTACAGAATTTCCTATTGAAAGTTTTCTTATTTTAGTGTGGATCGAGAGAAAAAAAATTCAAACAATCCCCAAAAACTAAAGTTAGTTCGCCCTTTTAAGTTTTTAACGCACTCTTTAAATTTACGCAAAAAATCAAAATGTCATCAAATCATCATGTTTCTCTGCAACAATACGTTTGACTCTGCCCATAAAAACATTTCTTTTCAAACTTTTTTATGACATAATAAAATTTTAAATTTATTTTCTTTCTATTTTCAGGTAAATTTTATGAAATAAACTCATGCCATAATATAAAGCAATTAATTTGGTCGTAAAGTAAGTAATTAATTCATTTTAAACGTTTTCACATTTTCATAACCAACTGCTGGAAATTGTGCTACTCAAACTGTTCAGCGTCATCTTTACGTTGTGCTTTTAGCTTAAGTTAATTTTATTCGAATGGAAAGTTAGTTCATTATCCTGCGCTACCGCTGTTGAATATTAATGTTTGCAGATTATCCTTTTATGGAAGGATTAAATTTTCCTCCCATACATATAGAGTTAAAGTAGCGAGAGCGTATCCCAAACTGTTTGATTTTTAAGATGAAAAACTTTAGAATTATATAAAAGCAAGAAACTTAAAAAAATATCAGCTTAAGGTAGTTTTGAAATCAAATTCAAAGTTGTTGATTTTACCATATGCAGTTTTTTTAGCTTGTTAATTTACAAAATGTACGTATTATATAAATGGAAAGTTTGACAACTCCTGGCCATTGCGTACTTTATACTTTGCATTACGTCTTGTACTGAAAAATAGAAAAAATAATAACACAAGATCTAAACCTGCTATGAAAATTTAAAAGCTAACAGCAAGCTGTGAAGCAATAGACTCCATGGAAAAGTGGCTACTGCAACTGCACATACTACAGGGTGTTTTTTTTAGAGGTTTGTTTTTCGAATAGAGATAAAACTGGCATTTTATGGTCAAATCTGTCAACTCTAATGTCATTTATGTTCAATTTGGTTTGCCATTTCATCATGAACAGGTTGACAAAAGAACAACGCTTGCAAATCGTGCAAATTTATTTCGAAAATAATGGTTCAGTTCGCGAAGTTTACCGCAAGCTCCGTCGATTTTATGGTCGACATAATCGTCCATCAGAGCAATTAATTCGGTTAACCATGGATCGTTTTCGCACTACGTTTACTCTATGTGATAATACGCATCCGCAGAGACGTCGAACAGTGCGCACCGAAGAAACAATTGCCGCTGTAGAGCAAAATGTTGAAGAGGACCCGAATGAATCGATTCGCCACCGTGCACAGCAATTGGAGCTTTGTCCATCAACTTTATGGAAGATTTTGCGCAAAGATCTTGGCTTGCGACCTTACAAGATCCAGCTTGTGCAAGAATTAAAGCCGCGAGACCATGCAATGCGTCGTGATTTTGGTGTATGGGCCGAAAATGAGATTGATCTCGATGCTGATTTTCATCGCAAAATTTTGTTCAGTGATGAGGCTCATTTTTGGTTGAATGGCTATGTCAACAAGCAAAATTGCCGCATTTGGAGTGAAGAGAATCCACATGAGACCCTTGAGACGCCATTACATCCACAAAAACTGACTGTTTGGTGTGCTCTATGGGCTGGTGGAGTCATTGGGCCATACTTCTTCCGAAATAATGCTGGAGAGTCAGTTACCGTTAATGGAGACCGGTATAGAGCCATGATAACCGACTATTTTGTTCCCGAATTGGATGGCATGAATGTGGATGAGTTGTGGTTCCAACAAGACGGCGCTACATGCCACACAGCGCACGTCACAATCGATTTATTGAAGGAAACATTCGATGAGCGCATAATTTCGCGGAATGGACCTGTCAATTGGCCACCAAGATCGTGTGATTTGACACCATTGGATTATTTTCTTTGGGGATATGTGAAGTCGCTCGTCTACGCCAACAAACCAGAAACGTTAGGGGACTTGGAAGCCAACATTCGTGGCGTTATTGCCGACATACGGCCCCATATGCTCGAAAAAGTGGTTCAAAATTGGACCTGTAGAATTGGCTTTATTCGAGCCAGCCGCGGAGGCCACATGCCCGAAATCATATTTAAACATTAATGACATAAAATTATCCTTCCAATAAAGCCAAATTGATGGACATTAAAACGATTTTCTTGTGTTTTATTTCAATTCGAAGCTCTATACCTATAAAAAAAACACCCTTTAATAAGAGCTAGAGTTTAAAATTTTGAACTTTAAAAACATTAACTTCCTAATATCTTAAGTCAACTTAAAGGAGTTAAGTTCGCTTAAGAGTAAATGTTTGAAAATAGAACTGCAAAAATAGCAGTAAAAGTATAAAATGAAAACAAAAAATCAAGGAAACAAGCGCAAAAATAATGAAAAAATTTGCAAAATAGTTACTATTTATAAAGTAGTGGAGAAAATGTAAAAAAAAATATCAAAAATGTTGCAGATTATGAAAACGAAGTGTGGGTACGCTGAGAATATAAAAATATTCAACAACTTGTTAATCCAAATTTAAATATTTTTACATCTGATTAAATATCGTCATGTGCTTAAAAGCATAAATCATGAATTCATTCGTCAGACTTCTGGCCTAAAACATCGCTATGATTCTCCGCCAAGTAAGTTCTACGTAGGAAAAACATTTTTCATATCATTGTTGATAATTTTCTTTGACTTGTGATTGAACATCTACCCGATCTAGTTGTGTACTGTGACCGCTATTAGATTCACATGCTCGATTTTAAGCTGAACTTTATCGAATACTAGCAGACCTATTAGACGTTGTTCTGACTTTACCAGTAGTTGGGGCGATGAGTTTAATTTGGTTGTAACAGGTGACTCTTTTGCTTTTTGTTTTTTCAGTGTAAATTTTTTGACACCTCATGCCTCATTCATAACATGTGTTAGCGCCAAAAATGCTTAATAAAATTTGCCATTTTACCATGAGTACACTAACAAACGAACAGCGCTTGCAAATCATTGAATTTTATTATCAAAATTCATGATCTGTGAGAAATATTGAAATATATGAGAAATCGAAAATTTTTCTTTACCAACGAAGTCAATTTTTGGCTCAATGGGTACGTCAACTAACAGAATTTCCGATTTTGGTCTGAAGCGCAGCCAGGGACGGTTCGAGAGCTGCCAATGCACCCTGAAAAATGCACTGTTTGGTGCGTTTTGTGTGCCGGCGGCATCATTGGACCGTACTTTTTTAAAAATAATGAAAATCACAACGTTACAGTCAATGGAGCAAGTTACCGTGCGATAATTGGATAAATTGAACTTGGTTGACATGTGGCTTCAACAAAGCGGTGCCACATACAAAACGGCATGCGATACCATAGACCTATTGAGAGGCGAGTTTGGTGAGTAATTAATCTCACGTTTTGGATCAGGCCATTGGCCGCCAAGATCATACGATTTGACCCATCCAGGTTTTTTTTTTTGTGAGGCTACGTGATGTTTCTCGTGAACAGGAACAAGCCAGTCACCATTAAAGTCCTGGAAGACAATATTGCAGCTGCAATTGGTGAGATACCGACCGAAATGCTAGAAAAAGTATGCCAAAGTTGGAGCTTGGGGATAAACAACGTCACAAGTAGTCGCGGGCAACATTTACATGAAATGATCATTTCAAAGTGAATCGATGGAATTGATACACTGCTCCAAATAAATAGTTTATTCACTTTCATCAATTTCCTGTTTTTTTTTTGAATTTTCTAAAACCAAACGCTTAAAAAATAACCCGTTATTGCTTTAAAGAAATATTTTATTCACTGCTGCAATTTTTTTGTTATTTTTTTAAATTTTTAAAAACCAAACGCTTTATAAATCACCCGTTACTTAGTCTTTATCTTTAATATATGTACCAAGTCTCATTCATCTGCGTCAGGTCTCGAGCTCCCTCTATGATCGCTTATAAATAATTTTACCTACACGATGATTTTCACAATGCCGATAACTAAAATCTTAAGACCAAACGTTTAAGGGTACGGGCTAAGACCAAATGCAACGCTCAGCTACCACCGCTATATTTTCTTCTCTATTTGGTCGCGTGTGATCTGTCATAAAAGCCCTATTGAATAAAGTAGCTCTAAATGTTTCACCCTATATATAACATGGAAACTGCTTGCAATCTAAAAAATTGTTTTTATCCAATCGAAAATGTTAGCTCATGCGTGGTTTTTCCATACTCGTATATTTTCGGCAATATTGGCTTTTAAGAATATTAGTTTTTCCTTAGTCAAACAGTACAGATCGCTCCTTGCATGCAAGAACGTAATAACTCAAAAAACATAAAGTTGGAGAAAGTTTCTTTTAAAGGTTTCAATTTATTACTTTTTATATGAGTATTCAAAATATTATATATATATTATATTATAAACTCTTCTCACAAGGCAAGTTCATTAGATTAGACCTTTCTGATTTTTTTACACAAAAATAAAACATGAAATGGCGGGTATTTGTGCATGTTTAACATGCGTCTTTATCCAAAAATCTTAATTATGTCTCAAATGTCGGCCTAGGTAGGTCCAGAAAAATTTAAAATGATGTACACGAACTCAAAGACGCTGTTTTGATTAATTATGCTTTTGACATTTGACAACAATATTAACAGTGTCCTAGTTCTAACCGAAATATTGAGAAAATTAGTTTTTTCTTTAACTTTCATCTATTTGTAGTTCAATTTTTAAAACTTGTTTATTTTTATTTTTTAATCCTGTGACAACAATCCCCTATTTACACTATATTTTTTCAAAGTTTTTGTGCAATTTTAGTAACACAGCGACTACGATTTAATTGCTTAACATATATCAAGATATGGTCATGGTCATCTAATTATATGTTTGATATAGGCGATATAAATTTCTGATTTTAGTCAATATGGCATATATTGAAGAATGTTATGGAATCTGTCATATATTTGGTAATAATTACCAAATTATAAAAGTTGATATTTGTGTAAAAATCTTATCATACTTGTCAGAGGTAAAAATTATGATGTAGCCATGTTTTCAAAAAGAACAGCGCAAGCAATAAAATACGCCCTTATTTAGTCAAAACAATCGAAATTTAATAAACTTCAATTTCAAAAATTTCCCGAAATAAACATTTCAAAGTATGACAAAATTAACTCATATGTTGAAAGTCAACATTATTGGCATTATTATTGTGATTACTTGTCTAGCAATCCAAAAAACCATAAATTAAATCCGATTGAGAAATATTGGGGGCGGCATTCGAAATTCCCCCTCAATAATGAAGTTACTCAATATGGGTATTTAGTGTAGCATGGCGTCATGCCATGCTTTATTGATTCTGTCGCATTGGTCTTGTGCATATTGAGTTGTGGTTCAAGCACTAAATGAATCCCTACGCGCGTTAACTTTAATGATTTAAATGTTTATAACAAGTAAAATATTCAAATGAAAGGGGATTCACTGTGTGTAGATGGGGGAAATTCAAATGAAGAGTTAGTTGTCAGTTTAAACAAAAATTAATGAGACTAAAAGTGGAGTTCAAAATGTTTTCAATTGTCAATAAAAAACAAGCTGTTGACATTAAAAATTAACTGTTTATTTTGTCAGTAGAGTGTTAATGTTTCTTAGCTCTTATTAGTGTAAGAGAGTTTATTCTTGCCCAAGTTGTTCCTCGCGGAAAGGGGTCTTCTTGGGAATGCTGGCTTAAGAGTCTTAGGGGTGCCTTAAAACTGAACAAATAAAACTTTTTAATATTCAAAATAAAAATGGACAACTTTTTTCCTAAATGTGCATAGTAATATAAAATAACATATTCATAAGCAAAATATCGCTGATTAATAAAATGCTTTTCTACAACGCACAAAAAAAAACGAAGAACTCACGAACGGAGCCCCCAGGTAGGCTTTTGCCATGAACATATATTGCTAGTCCGACCAAAAAAAGCCGTATGGCAATACCTTAATGCAGCGCTGGCTAAGGGACCTCTGGAGCTTAGGGCCTAGATGCTTAAGATGCCTTGAGCCCTATCTTAATACAGCGCTGGACCTTTGGCATGGTATGGTTTTGTACGGTGTGGTAGAGCAAAGTAGGGCATGGCGTATTAAAGTTCGATATAAAACTATTTTCTTTGTACCTAGCAGGTAAAAATTGCTTAAAAATCATCGAATTGAATAGATATTTCTAATTTTGTATGAATGCAGTCATTTAATGCATAAATTTACTTCTAGAATTCATTTCTCACACCTCCTATGCATTACTTAATTTTTTTTTCAAATAAATATCAAATTAAACAGATTCTCGCATTAATTAGCTAAAAATTCTAAATAGGGAAAATGAATTATATTTAGATGCCTGCACACATAGAAAAAAACTTTCAAATACACAGCAGATAAGAGCCAAGTGCAACTGAAGAGAGGTGTCAACATCAGAATACGGCGACGGTGTATTGCCATCAAAAGGTCCCTGAACTCCGAATGTCAAACTCAAGTGTTGTGTTATTTTCCATACAAATGAAGTTCTGAAAAAATATAAAAAATATCAATTCGAAAAAGTGTAAACACTGGTTACTGGCAGCAAAAGGTAGATAGAACTGTTGAGTGTATTGAAGGAAGGGAGAGAAAAAATACATGAAAAAAACTTGGGAACTACTAGTAGTTATTTATGTGACACTCTGTGCGGGTTGTAATGCGGGAAGAATTCCTCATGGTTTGACTGGCGCACTTGTCAATGTTGCTATTTTTATAATAAAAATACATAAAAATAGGGAAAAACATCTGCTGACGCTCGCTCGCGCGACATGTTGCAACATGATGAATTGCCAAATGAATGTCAAAAAACAAAACGAAAAAAAAGCACATACAGCAAAAAAGGCTGCATTAAGATTAAAAACAAATTTTCGTGCACCCGGAGAAAAAAGGGGCGTTAACCGTACGGTTTCATAATTAATTGCAATTTTTTTTTGGTCCCAGCACACAGAGAAGAAGAAAAATTGCATCTGATTTAATATATAAATGAAAAATATAAAGCGTAAAAATGGTAAAATAAGTAAACGAAAATAAGGTAGGACCATGCGACACTTTTTTTAATTAACTTTAACTTATTAAAAACGAAAGCATGTGCGTAGCGTTGTATGCGCATGTTATTTAGGGGTGGTAAGAAAACTCAATGATTTCCGTTGAAATGTATTGCGTGCGAACGCTATATAATGGTACGTTATAGTAAAGTACTTTAGGTACGGCATATCGTGCCACTCTCCTTTGCGGTATACGTGCCCTCCCGGATTTGGTTTTTTTTTTTTTTTTAATGTAGAGGGTACCCCGTAAGGTATAGTATTATATATGTTACCGTCCAAACCAGTTTTAGGCTAAACAAGTTACCAATAAGCCTAAAAATATGCAATGAAACTTTAATTCAAAATGCATTGTGGCTAGCAAAGCCGTTGTTCGATATATGGAAGTACTATAGAATGTAAGTATGGCGTGAACCGTCGGCGAAAGCCGCTAGCACACCAACTTTTATGCAGCAACTCTGTGGATAGCAAAACAAAAGAATCAGGATTTATCATTGTGGGCAACCTTCTGACGGAATTAACATCATTAAGTTTACTCAGATTCGTCTTCGCTGTCCATAGTAATTTTACATTAAAGTTGTGGGCGTCTTTTGGCCGTGGCTCAGAATTTACTTCCACCAATATGTCAAACACCGGCTTCGCGATCGCGGTTCAGCCTATAGGGTGTCCAACAAAGAATGAGCTAGCCACAGTGCTTTTGTATTAAATTTTAATTGCCTACCTTAAGGCATACAAAACATTTAGTTTTGCTTGAAAAAATCTAATTTATCCTAAAAACTTGTTTGATGTATGACATATACATATATGTTTATCCAAGGCCAAAAACTCTTTAAAAAAAAACTTCATTTTTATTTATGCAGATTATTTTGTACGAATGTGAAGTTTTTAATGCCACCTTATTTCACAGGAGCAACCGTTGATTGTCCAATTTATAAAAACAAAAAATTATTACGTTTTCACAAAACTCATAATTATATGATGAAAAGTGGGCTGAAAGTAAAAATGTGAACGAGGTGATGGTAAGGCTCGGGAGATGGGAGCGCTTAATGAGCACTGACAAAAATACATTTTTTCGCGTTTTCACGCTTTTATCATAATACCATGCGCATATAACTAAGCCAATTATAAGAAGATAAAGACTGTACGTACTTTTTAATGACGTATTGATATAATGACATATTGTTGCTGTTTGTCAGTGCTATTCCAACTAGAGTTTTTAATAAAAGTGATTAATTGTAATTCACTTAAAGGTCATACTGGATAAGATATTTAATTTCTGTTAAAGAAATAAAAATACCAGAAAGAATAAATTGACAAATTTTTATCTACAGCTACTCACAAGTCGCGCTGTAACTAACAGTTTAAACTTTTGCACAAAAGCGGAAAAATCGCAAAGCCACATCTAAATTGGGGATCATTTTTCACAAACACAAAACCCACAACATAAAACCTGCAGTTAGACAGTCAGTCAGTTAGTTAAGCAGTCAACAACCACCAACGTCGCTAAATGGTGAGTGGCTCAAATGCTGGAAACCTAAAACCGCGAACTTCAACTCAACTTGTAGAGCTGTGAGGGTTGCGGCAATTGTTGCTGTTAACGGCTAAAACTATTTATTGTGAAAATACGTTTTTTTCTGCTACCTTTTGTTGTTATTTTTATTTTTTGCACTTATTTAAGCATTTAAGGATATTAAAAAAAGCAACAACGACATGACATTTTACAGCACAATTGAATTGCTGCAAGTGAAGTGAATTGAAGTTAATAAGCAGCAAAAACTGCGCTAAACTGTCGCTGTTGTTAATGGTAATGGAAAAATTTGTTATTGTTTCACGTTTATTTTTGCCAAGCGTATTAGCGGCTTGCATGTATTTACGTAGCTGCATTAAAATATTTCTTTTATTTTATTTAAATAGACACAATATTGTTAAGATAAAGGCAAATGTCCCTAAGGATTATCGCAGAAAAAGAGCAATTACGCAAGCAAAAATGCACTTAAATAAATATGAAAAGTCTCCCTAAAACTACAATAAAATGTTGCTTAGAATTAACATAGATAATGTTAAAACATAAGAAGAACAATTAATTGCAAAAAAATATTCCTTTACTCTAAAAATTTAAAAAGTAATTTAAGTCTTTGGAAAGTGTTGCGCTTACCATACTACTAAAGCTGATATCCTTGGCTTAAAGCTTAACACCCTGTATTCACAGTAGTAGCGATAGTACTAAGTTCTCACTGATTTTTGTTTTTTGAAATTATTACTCGAAGGCAGCACTTTACTCGCTGAGTTCGAATCTGGCCTCAGAATTGACATGATGGGCCAGGGTTTTGAAATATTTATGATAAATTATTACCATTATTACTTAGTACTATTTTCGTCTTCAAAATGAGCTGTTAAATTTTCAACCTTTAATATCACAAAATCCTGACGTGATGAGTCGATGCTTGGGCACAACAACAATACTTCGGAAATGACGCACATTATGCATGTATTTGTATTCGGCACTCGCTAATTTTAACAAAGTGACGTGCTAAAGTAAATAAGTAACGAGTAAATGTAAGTATATATAAAGTAGACGCCACCATCTTTATCAGCATGTCATTTGTGCATTCTCCCCCTCCCTCTTCTCACCCTTCAGAAATCTTGTAAATGTGAAATGCCGAAAAGTTGTTCTTTCGATTCGTGCAAATTTTATTCTAAAAACTTTTGGCGGTTTCAGAGAAACGTCCCATACTTCAAATTCATTTTTCACCACAAATGAACAGATCTTGGTTTTCTTTATTATTTCCTATCAATTTCCCTGCAATTACGGGCGTATTGAATACAGCGCGCTCGGGCGAAAAATGTGCAGCGCGATCACTATTAATGGACACACCCACATGTATGTTTACATGGTCTGAAAGGGTGTGTTGAGAAAATGTGAAAATTCTTAAAAAATTATAAAAAAATAGCAAAATTGATACCAAAATATTTTCATTTTCACCCTTTACATTTATGATAACCTTCTTATTTAATTTTGAATATTCAAGCTTAATAGCTAAGAAGGCCAATAGCTGCAGTAGCTAAACTCTTTTGACTATGTACATATGTATACACAAGCGAAGGCAAAGTAGTTTGATCCCTTTTTAACTGTCATAACTGTCGGAGAGTTTGTGAAGAGTGGCCGTGCAAGTACAATTTTTTTCTAATAGTGCCCGATTGCACGACTCTAACAGGAAAATATGTTTCATCGACTATATTAATTAACTTATATAGATTGAACTCCAAAAAAGAGTATTAAAAGATATGTGTGCGCTGTGGGGGTAGAACCGCCCCAAATAAGAAAACCGCTGACACGGCTTATCCACTTTCCCGACTTTGACCAAATTTTGTATTGTGATGGATTGATCATTGAGTAAAGATATTTATTTATATACAAATCGAGATAGTTCAAAGCCTGAGAAAATAATTTTTTTGTAAGTGGACGCTACCACGTCCCTAAACAGAAAATATGTTTGTAAAACTTAACTTGTGGAACGATTTGACGAAATTTGGTATGAAGATAGATTCAACCCTAAGGAAGGGATAGAAATGGGGACAAATAATAAAATAAAATTATACTGAACTGCTTCATTTGCTTGTCATATGTCCTATATGTTTTTATGTAGTGCATTGGTGCGCAGCTACTTCTCTCTTAAAAAACTAGGCCTCTCACGGGCTACAAATACTCTGAAATTAATTATAAGATGACCTCATACGAATCTGAAACTAATTCAGTAGCTGCCAATGACTGAGATATTTAAATTAAACGTACCCAAGATGCCAATTGTGGAATATTTTTCTCACTAGATGGAAAATCTGGAGTGCTCGAGAGATTTTGTGATTAGATAAAGTTTCAGCATCAGCAGCGCTATGAGAAAAATTAAATTTCCTTTAAGTTGTGCAAAATAAAGGTTTTCAGACCATTGACAAAAAATGGCTATATCAGCATTAATTGATTAGATATCTGAAATCGTCGCTCAGCAACCTTGAAAAGGTTTCAATTGTTGATTCGGAATACAAAGACTTTCTTGATTTGTATAATAGATAAATTGAATATCAAAAATATCAATGGGCCTTTCTGACTTCCGATTGTTACTGTCACTGTTGCGAGCTACATGTTTTTTCATTATCCAACTAACTACAAACCGCAGTTTTCACTACAGATGTGACTAAATATTATGCACAGCACTGCAGCTAGCCTAGTCGGAGAGATATGATATTCATAAAAATATTTTTTCGACATCTCTGACTCTAGATCCAATATGTTCTACGAAAGCAACTTTCGAACGCTTAAGCTTAGCATTAATTAGGTGGGCTCAATTTTCGCTAATCTGATATAATATGAATTCCTACTGCACTTCACTACTTGAACGAACAATCGCATGATATGCTGCTGATGTTGCAGCTATAAATCTTTCAAATTAAGCACTTCATGAGGAATGCAACATAAATGACAAAAATTAAAGACATAAATCTCAAAAACTTAAGTCGCATACAAATAAACGACTGACAACTTTAACCCCTTAACCTCATTTTTTATAATATAAATAAACTGAAGACAGCTAAAGATCAGAAGAAAAAAAAAAACAAAAACAAAATTAATGGTGTAAAAAAGCACGAACTTCCGCCGCTTGTTAAATATATTAAGGAGAAATATGACAAACACGCGACATATTGTACAACATGACGACATATAGCTCTATAAAAAAAGAGAAATTCAAGAATATTTTTTTACTTAGATAAAAAAAAATTTGGAAAAAACTAAAGACTAAAATGTTGAATTCTACCATAAAAACAAATACAGTTGCTATAAAAGAGCAAACATTTGGCATTTCTCTGTAGATCTTTCACATATTGGAAGAGCATAAAGGCCTACCAAAATATAGGATAAAATCTGTATGTGCAGAATTATTGCTGAGCATTAATAGAATAAGTATCAAGGTAACAGAACATTGTAGCAAAATGAGTTTTTGAAAATAAAGGGGCATATATGTGAAGATATCAGTGATTATCTGAAACTAGCAGTGCTCTCGGTATATTTATGGATATTACATAAAAAATTAGCTTAGATTCTACAATTTCTGCTCTCAAAATTTTGCGTATATTGGGTCCTAATCACAAAATTATTGATCTATTTCATAACGAAACTTTAACAAATAGCATTCGGTTAGTCCAATTTTTGACCGCTTGAGCTCTCATATCCGAAATAGCGCGTGTTATGTGGATTTCCAAAATGTCAGCAGTTAATGGCTTATCAACAAAAGCGACATTTTCTTTAATACGAACGAGCTTTCGCCTCGTTTTTGTTAATGCAGTGAGCAAACTCTTAGAAGACCAAGACTGCTGTTGCTCGATACAGATTTTCGAGTTATCTTGACCGAAAAATGCAAAAAACGTGAAAAAGTGAAACCAATTTTTTTTTGCATTTTTAGGTACGGTACCAACTTCCATTTTCAAGACTTTTTTATTCTGAGTTTTTATTAAGAGTCAAATACTTAGATTAAAAACAAAAAACTCTATGTTGTAAAAAGTCTGGTAAAATTTTGTGATATGTAATAACTACACAATAAATCACTATTTTAAAACATTTCAATATGTTGAGCTATAAACTGAATATGCTTTAAATTGCTTAAAATTTCGCAAGATATTTAGTTTGACCAAATGTTACAATAATACAGGGTATGCTAATAGGAAATTCCAAATTCCTTTTTTGGCTATAAAAAAAAACTCCAATGAATGAATATGTTTTATTTTTAGTAGTCCACGATGTCGCATTTTTTGTATAAAATGTTCTCAAAAGTTCAATAAACAATATGAATTCTTTCCTTGTCAAAAAAATGCAAATCACTAAAAAAAGTAGTCTATGACTATTTCCGCCCATAACAAACTGGCTTACTGCTCTGAATATTTTAATTGTTAGAACAAATTTAAAAGCTTTCGTGATGTTGGCTTTTCAATCGAGAGCGATTAGATAGCGAGTCGAAAGCGAATTATCTTAACTCATTAAGTCCCAGCGGTCGGTTTTTCGACCAGTAACTTTCGCAATTTGTTTAGTAACCAGGTGGTAACGCCTAAGCGCTTAGATTATAGCTAGTTTGGACCTATGCTAGAATACATTATTTTTTGTTTTACGTGATTCGGTTATTAAATGGTTTTTGCGTGTCATGGCGCGTAGGCAGTTTCGGTTTTTTTTTGGAAGATTCGGTAAAAGTTTTTGCAATCGGGTACGAAATAATTTCTCTCAATTTCAACTATATTTTCAGGGTATAAGTGTGCAATCCGATATTTTTCCTGTGAGCCGTGTCCACGCAAAGAAGAAAAATGCATGGTTTTCTGATCTCAACACAAAACGTTTTGTATGGCAACTTTACATCGCATTTTGTGCATTGCCATGATGCATGCTTCTAAAAAACGTTGCAGGGACGTGTCTTTGGGATCTTCAAGATTCCCTATTCTTTTTTGTCAGTACTGATATTGTTCAAGGCGTTAGTTTTAATCAAATTGGATGCTTTGATGATTTGATTGGAGTATTTTTTTGATCAATCAAGCTGGCTTATGAAGCTCAAACGTTCCGAGCGATTTGCTATGGGGTGGCTTATCGAATTTGTAGCATCTTCATATTTGAAACTTCCATGCGAACAAGTCATGCTGAAGTTGATAGCAAAATTAGCCGTTTATATTGTAAATGGTGCAAGTTCCTTTTCCTTGAGAAGATAATATTAAATAGATATTAAGTTACAGTAAAGTTACATACTTTTTTTCTTTTCATCAGAGAGGAACCGATACATCGTGTCAAACGTTAGGATCGAAAGATTGGTCCAATAGCTTTCTTTGAGATGCCCCACTTTTTCATTGCATAAGATAATCAAGTGGGTGGGCAGTACCACTTCCTTCCACGTACCGCCATGTACAGTAGCGCACAAAATGCTTCAATACATTTCATAATATGCAAAGTTGAGTTGTCTCTAAATGAAAGAATCGATTTCCATCAATATTCATTCATTAAAGTGTATTTCTTCCCATAAATAAACGTTTTTCGCCAATTTCAAAATGAATTGCATTTTTTTTTAATATCGGTTTTGCCCAGTGATCGAAAAATCGACCACCCACCTGTGCCCAAAACTCAGCAGGTAAAAAAAATTTAAAATCAGAACTTAGACCTTTGAACCCAATGAAGCCTTTTAATGAAATTTCATCGATTTTGGTCTAGTAGTTTAGGCTTAATCACGGGTATTACAAAAAACAATGAAGAAATGAAAACAATTTTTTCATCTAGGTTTGATTGCAATTTAAATTTAAATTTCGGGCGAAAAGAAACTTAAGCCATTAAATATTGTATATACAAAAGTATATAAGAGATGATAATACATAATTTTCAGGGAGAGAGCATAAGTATTCAATATTATCTTTCAAATGACATGTGGATCTAAGTAATTGGAAACTAAAAATTTCAATAATCATTATAAAAAAATAAAATTAAAGCTGTGAGTTCAACGTATGAATGTATATGTCTATCACAAATGTCTACTGCTGCTGTTTGCTTCGGTCAAGACCTCGGTATAAACAATTTTTGAACTTTTCGACTTATTTATTCAAAATCTTCAATCCGCTACAATTTTGCAATTGCATGATTTTTATTTTATTGTCGTTCAAAATGAAATTCGTTAACTTATGCTCTCATGAGGAGATGCATTCACTCTCATTTCTCTCTCTCTCCAGTTCATTATTCTGATGTTCTTTTACTAAGAAAATTCGAATTTTGTTTTTTCCAAAAATAAACTTTTGCTCAGAGTTTTCACTTTCTTTGAACAACATACATAAGTACGGTATTGGACGCGTATGTGCAAGTTTCCCTCTTGACTTGCTATAATTTTGGTTGGTACAGCATAATTTCGAATGAGGTGGGATAGCGTACGCACTGGGTGCAGTAGCAAAAGTTAATGCATTTTCTTGTGCAGTCAAAAAAAGATCGCGGTCGTGGGCAAAAGTGTAAATGAAACGGCATAAAATGAAAACAAATGTTGCTAAAAATAAATTACAACGATATTGAAGTGTAAAAAAAAAATTTTAATAAAATGTTTGAGTAAATGGTTATAGGAAAAATTTAACCAAAAATTAAAAAAAACAAATGCTAAGATAACATTATGAAACAAAAAAGTGAAAATCGAAAGTGCAACGCTCCCAAAGTAAAATAATTGCATCGACAACGTATTTTCAATTACCAATTAATCAATTAATTCCTGGCATACATTTCTAATTTTCTCAATGAGAATGTTTCAATTGTGTAGTGTGTAGATAAAAATCATTAATGTGCACAATTGTAAAGTTTTCCAACATTTGTAATTGTTAATAAAAAAGAGTAGAAGGAAAAAAAATTAAGACCTCGAACTTTTTTTTTCATTTAATTGAATACCCACCCACATGGCGTGCGTTGCTGTAGTGGCAGCGGCTTTAGATGTCGGTATCTTGTTGGGCGCGCGCGTCTTCAAATACAGTGAACTAATGAAGCGTGTGGAAATCAGTCAGGAAAAGTTTAAAAATAAAGATATCAGATAAAAGCGATTTTAAAATAATAAAAGCAAACTAGTGCATAAACATTAAAATTAAAAAAAAATATAAACCGCACAGTAATGTTGCATGTGTTGCGTTATGGTTTTCATGGTGTGTTGCAAGTGAAATTTTAGTGTCTTGGTAACTCAGGAGTTAATCATAAAACTGACAAAAAAAGAGTACTTGTTTGTTCTCAAGAGATTTAGTAAAAAATTCTTGTCAGAATTGACTTTAAAAAATTATGAAAAAAATTTAAGAATGTGTTTGATAAATTTACAGCCAGTAGTTTTTATTTTACTGTGCGATCTTTAGCTATTTCTAAAAAAAAATAGTCTGATGACCTTAATAAATACTGAATTTATTGACGAACTTTATTTTTTGAAGGTTGAACGTATTTATTTCACAGTACTTCCAACAATTTAGTAAAAAAAAATAGTGTGTCATTTACAGCACTAGCAATAAAATAAAGAAATTGACATATACAAAGAAATCAAGAGTCTATATTTCAAAATAAATTTAGTTATTTGACAAGTTGTAAAAAAATTTTGCAAAAATAGATTAATTCAATATAAAACCTTTATCATACTTTGAAGAATTTATTACATTTTTATATGTGTGCCATCCAAACTTGTATGAATAAAAAATTAAATCGTTCACAATAATCAAATTTTATCGCCCTGGCATAGGTTGTGTAGGAAGTGATTCTGAACCAAAAAATGTAGGGTGTGTCACAGTAACATTATTTTCAAATTTTGATTTGATATTGTGCTCAAATGACATCAATAAAAAGGACAGGCGCTCAATATCGGCGTTAAAGCAATCTAAAATTTGCGAAACATTTTAAAAACTTTTTAATTATTTCTAGATTTGGGTTTTAACTCAGGCTGCTGACTAATCACAGCAATATATATCACCCATAGTACATTGGACTAAAAGACACTTAAAGTAAGAAAACCAGCTTGGTCTTCTTCTGTATTGTAACATAACAGCGAAGAACGCATTCTACTTATTAGCCAGGCTGTTAAAAAACCTAGCTCCATGACATCGTAGTTGATGTTCTTGAGAGTCTGGACATTCACATAGAAGACGTCCTACTTATTCATTGTGATCTATCTGCAATCTGTTAGTCATTACGCCAATAAAATACTGCTCCCGTAAGCAAAAGAAGAGCTGTTTGGCTTAATTTTATAGACTTTTTGTTCTTTTAGGGTTGCTCACAGGCAATAATGCACGAGATAAAGCGTAATTTGTTATATGTTTTCATATTTAGCACTGCGTGCCGTGAAATTGGAGGAACATCGAGTGTTGTCAACATTAGTTAATTTGGGGTCGGTGAGCTTAAATCTGTCTGATTTTGGCTTGAATGGCAGCGATTTGAGACAATGGTGAATTAACTTGATTTTGACACGGATACATAAAGATCTTCCATGATTTATTTTTATTTCCAGTCTGAGAGGTTTGGTGCCTGAGGAAACGTTGTTTCCCCTGAAAAGACAACAATTTTTCTTTTTACAATACCCCTGCAACTTCAATCCTTAAGCCCTTTATGAAAAATTACAAACGAAAAATGATTAAGAACTTGTTCACATGGTCTTATAGTTAGGAAGCCGGTGGCCTTAATATCTATATGATTTTATCGTGTGGCAGAGATTGAAAATCATTAAGTTCTAAGTAATATAAACTATACGCACATCCTCTGACATTGCGTTTGTCTCTGATTTATTAATTAAGAGCCATTTGAAACTGTAAAAAAAAGGTGTTATTCCGTTTGCCTTTCACATTAAAAAATGTGTATATACACAAAAATAGATAAGTGTAAGAGGTAGACGTTTTTGTTATTGCCTTTAAGAGTAATTCAATATTTTTCAAAATTTCATCATAAACATACATATGTGTATATGTACATACAAACTTAAGTGATTTTATCGTCAGGCAGATTGCAATTATTATAAAGATTATATCATAAGAAACGAGGAAAATATACTCTGCCACTTAGTAATTTCTGCATTTAAAACTTGCAATATTAAAAATATGTAAAAATATGAGTACTTAATCATTTAGTTGCGTCTGCCTCTTGGTTGACTGGTTCCTTAACTCAAAAAAAAACATAAAAACAGAGAAAGCAGACGATTTCAGTGCTGCTTTTTCGAAGACAGACGTGCTTGAGCACTTAAGGTGTATATTATTAAAGATATAGCTACATAAAACAAATACCGAGAAAATTTCTCTATCCAAAACTTAATATTCTATTTGTTCGGTCATTTGCTCTTTTTTTTTTTGTTATTTTTCTGGCTGTGTATATGGAGAATTCCACGCCAAATCGGAAATCATTTTGCTTTTATATCTGTGATTTTGTGTATACTTTTTTAATTTTTTTTTTGCCTTCGAAATATTGTTAATTGAAATTTAATACACGAGTCTACATACAGATTTATAGTAGTACGACAGGATAGCTGAAAAGTTTAAATTTACGATATCTCAGCATAGTTGTAAGTTAGTTTTGAAGTGCACAACTTTAACCTTTTCAACTATGTATATATATAATTAAATATATTAGGAAAATCACTCAAATTAATATAAGGTGACGTAAATTGACGATTGTGACAAACATGTACATAACCTCATATATTTTGAAAAAGCGGAGACTTACACGTCTGTCGAGGAATTCAAATGTCTTGAGTTCAAATGAAACAAAAACAGCACACAAGGGCATAAGCGACGGTGCCGCAATGAATGTAGCAGTTGTTTTTGTTCCTATTGCAATTTGGTTTAATTTTGTGTTAATGGCGAATTTGGAAATGAGCGCAAGAAAACTTTAAAATTTCATTTTTTGTTGCTTGATTTTGTTGTTGCGCTTTTCTGCTAGATTTCCATGCCCACCGCTGATCTATACTATGCTCTAAACGTAATATATCCAAGGCAGACGCGATAAAATACTATAATGAAGTTTTTTTTTGCATCTTCAAAAATGGGTGCTGTACTCTTACTCTTAGTTTTTCTAATTCGCATAAATATGAACTACATTGCATAATAATACTATAGACTACAAAATCATATATCATATCATAGGAACGTATGCCTCAAATATTCACCGGCAGCCTAACTAATATGAGCACACTCGAAAAAAAATATCTAAACAGAAGTGCAAGCCAATTTATATTCTTTTAATTAGTTCTACAAAAAAATGTTCCTAGGTAAACTTTTCATAGAAAATTTTATTTGCCACAGACCACTTTTGCAAAATACAAATAGTCTCCAAGATAAAAGCAAACTTTTGTAGAATTTATATCTTTCAAGCAAGCAGTGATCTTTGAGGTTCTATTTTAACTACCAAGAAACAGCAAGCAGCTGATTGGGAAGTTTAAAAAATGGTTGATATTCGACAGAACTACAAATATTTTATTGCAATTTTTTAGCAATGTCCAATTAGTTACACATTTTTCTATAGCAACCGTATGGCTTTTTGTTACATTAAAAAGAAAAAGCGAGCGGCACTGTTGATGAAAGTCATCACTAAAGCTTTTGTCACATATTTGTTTGCAACAACGACGACGACAAAGTGCCTTTGACATTTTGTCATTTTTATTATTATGACATTTCACCAGCAGCGACTACTGTCAAGTGTCAGAAAATAAAATGAAATATCGTGCATTTAGGTTACAGCATACAAATAAAATACAGCGAAAAACAAATTGGTAACAGTTATAAAGGATGGGCACCATATCATATACATTTTGGACAAGTGGTGGGTGGCAATGCCCACTCAAAAAAGTAAAGCATAAAATAATGACAACTCATCAAAAATGAATGTGACCCACTCGATGGAGCCAATAAAAATATAAAAAAATAATCAAAAGTGAGAGAATTATTAAGGGGAATGAGGAAGAATTGCATGAAAAATGTGAAGACGTTGCTAAAATATACCCTAGAGTCATATTTTTTCTGGGGAATAAAAATGCGCTATGAAATAAAATAAAAAATTTGTATGAGAAAGTCACATTTAATCAAATGAGACAACTCCAACTTGCTAGCGTTCGTTGCTGACAAGCATTTTGACGTTTTATTGCTATTTGATCGTTTGGAGGCTTTCAGCGTTGCCACGTTGCAGTGTACTTTTTTTGTTGTTTTGTTTTTTCCTCAAAAGCCAAATGTTGGCACGTGGTTGTATCCAAAGAAATGTGTGTGGTATTTTGTGAGTTGATAAATGTGTTGCGGGGGGGAACGAATGCTGGTTATATCCTATCTCTTGTTCGCAAGGTGTATTATTTCAAGCTTTTACGCAAATTGATTCTGATGTTGCAATTTGTTTTTCTTTTAATCAAAAGGGAGATATTTGACACTTTTTTTCTATGTTACAGACATAAAAGAGAATTGGATATAATAGGTTCTAAATCTTCTGATAATAACTGCCTGTGACACTGCTAACAATTGATGTTGATTAAAAAAGTTGCCTTGAGTTGTCGGTAGAAAAGCGAAAAGAAAATTTTTTATCAGAATTATTTTGAAAAATATGAAGTTCTTTGAGGGTTCAAACTTATACATAAAGTATTGATTTTAGTTGACAAGTGGTTCTGTTAATAACTCTAATAATTACTTTAATAAGAGCAAACTAAAAATTCAGTGCATGTATGATTTTGGCTTGTACTAAAAGAGCTATACATCTCTTTCGTTTTCAGTTTGGTTCATTCGAAGTTAGAACGAAAAAGGATCAGGTGAAGGCACTCATCTGTTTTCTCAAAGTATGGTTTCGCTTGCCGTTTGTGGTCGAATCAGTGATCGGGATTTAAAGCCCTCTTTATTGTTGCATTGTTAGCCACTCAGAATTTGCCCGCCAGAATTTAATATTTGGAAATTATAAAAAACTGATCGATATATTTAAAAAAAGTCCTAAATGCCAATTGCTATGACGGTATTACCTTCAGTGTGAGGACACGTGAAGACAGAAATATTGTGTGAAAAGCATAATATAGATAACGAAAATGTAAGAGGCAGACACCCGCACTGCCGCATTTTTAAGAACAACAACTGTTAATATGTAAATAATAACTATGAAACGATTTAACCATTTCTTTCCCGAATTTTATTGTCTTCATCATTGCCCCTAGACACTGTAAATTAAAAATTCAGACGTGTAACTCCGCTTTTTCAAAATACATGGGGTTGTGTTCGAATCTAAACCGTCGATTTTAGTCAAATTTGTATATTTATTTTAGGGACATTAATTTTTACCGAATATATTTAAATATATAGTTGGAAAGCTTATACTTTTCACAGTCAGAAAAATAAATGACTGACTAAATAGAATAGCAAGTTTTTGGCTACAAAATTTGCACAGTCTTACTGTTATATAGATATATATATCCTAAGAAACCTTAAGTGAACAAAATCGTCTGCCTTCGAAAAAACAACACTGGAATCGTCTGCCTTTTCAATATTTAACTCTTATAAGTAAAAGAGCTAGTCAGCGAAGCAGACACGATAAAATGATTTAATACTCAATTTTTTCTTACATGTTTGTAATATTGCAATTATTAAATGTGGCAATAACTGAGAGGCAGATGTTGTTTCTTTCGTTTCTTGTAACGTAAGCTTTATTATAATCTCAATCTGCCTGAAGATAAAATCACATAAATTGGTAAATTTATGAATATTTTGACAAAAAATTAAATACTTTTAATTAAAGTCAGCAACAAAAACGTCTGCCTCTTGCATTTATCTATTTTTATGTACAAACACATTTTTAATATGAAAGGCAGACTGTTTAAAATTGCTTATGGTCTTTGTTTGACAATGAAATGGCAGAAAAATTATTCTTTTTTAGTTACATTACTTAGAACTTCATGATTTTCAACCTCTGCAACACAATAAAATTGTATATAAATTTAGATTACTGGCTCCCTAGCCATAGGTAATTGATTCACAAATATTTCGGTAGGACCCGTTGTGATAGCTGTGTTTTCAGTTCAGAATTATTGTTCGGTAAGGCCAAAAGAAATATATATAACTTATCTTATTCCATTTGATGAAATATTTTGTTTCTAATAAGACATTTTTGTGACTTATACTCGTACTTTCTCTATTATGGCCCTCAAACTGGATTTTTGCAGCTTAATCCATTTTCGCGGTAAATTCTTGGCGGAAAAAAGTTGAACGAACCAGCGATTTTTTTTTTTAACTATTTCAGTAATGTCTTGAAAAAGCTATTTCCAGGTTGATTAAGTAATACACTTAGCCATTTTTATAATAGCCCAATAAATAGTTTCGTCATTTCTTTTAATTAATTAGTTCATTTGAAAAATATGACTGTGACCAAAAAGTTTTCATCATACACATATCAAGGCACATAAAATTTTCACACCTACGGCAATAAATTAAAAAAAGCAAAATTTTTCTCAAAAGAAAATAAAAGGGGGAGAAATGAAAAATAAAACAAATTCATTTAAGCGCCAATAAAGAGCAGCCACCATTAAAATTCCCTATAAATACACTAATGACACATGCAATGACGGAGACGTCTGTTCCAAGTCTAAGAACTGACGATGACAATGTGAAATGTTAATTAGAAAATAAGAACAAAAACAACGTAGTCCTAAAATAATTATGAGAAAATCGAATTAACAATAAAAACAACTTCAGACTAGTGAAGGTGTTATTATTGGTCATGTCGAAACATGCATACTCTATAATGACACGCCCGCTTGTAGAAATTCGCCATGTTGTTCAGAGCAAATCGAAATCATTCCGTTTGTATGAAATTTAGTTTTTTATTACCTAAAATAAATAGTGCTTTGAAGATTTTACTCGTGAGGGAGGTACCACGCCCTGTAGTCAAATAATGCTAACTTTTTTCAGTATTTTTTCAAGTTATTCTTAGAATGTGAGAGAAATTTAGTTACACTACATCAAATATATCTCTCAATAAAGCGTTTTAAATGATATATTTGTAGGGAAATTATCGTGTCCGTGAACCGATCTCGCGCATATTCTATCCCCCGAGTTAAATTTAAACATATAGCCTATGTGCCAAAACTGCATTCATTTATCTCGTTTAATACAAATACAAAATTTAAATAGTTAAGTGGACTAGAGCTACAGGCACGCAATGAGCGATAAGCGGTAGCAGCAGGCCGGCAAGCGGTAGTGCTTGGCAAAAAAATTTTTCCCGCTCAGTAAGTGTGTGGCCGCTTCAATAGCTACCGCTTATCGCTCATTGCGTGCCCGTACCCTAAGGTATTCACGCCGATAGCTAATATACTTACTTTTCTATACCTTCCATGCCTCCTTGAATGCATAACAAACGGTAGGCAAACTAAATACATATATGCTGTGTGTAGGGTATAAAAACTGATTCATACGAACTCTGGAACTAATTTACAAAAAGTGACGTTAATTTCGTTATATTTTGTTTGAGATTTCCCAAATGATAATTTTCTCTTATCTTCACATATTTTGTGCTTTTATTTAATTGTTATTGACATGACGCACAAAATGGTAAACTTTTAACGCTTCCCAAAATGTTTGCTCTACATGTAAAAAGAAGGTAAATTCACTAAGGAGTGCAAAAAAAAAAACAACTGACAGTTGACACTTGACACAAACACGCAACATTCGAAGTGAAAAAAGTTATACAGCAAATTTTGGTCATTCAGGCGAAAACTAAATTTTATTCTTTTTTATGAAGTGATTTTCTTTCATTTATGCGAGTCAATAGAGATACGCACTCTGACCACGATATCGTAAGAATTTGTGCTGAGGGAGCTTCACTTTTCTTTTGTTGCAGAATACGAAAATTGTTTTGACATTTATGTCAACTGTCAATTGACACAGATTTCCTTTTCTTCTTTGTGCAAAGAAGGCAGCAGTCTGATAAATTAAGTTAAGTAAGTGAAGTTATTTTGGAAATGACTGGTCAAAAAAGATAAACTGATGAAATGAAAATCAATTTGAGGAAAATTGGAGAATTCGCTGAGGGACTTAATCATTACAATTGTGTGAGATGAAAGGAATGTTAAGTAATTTTTAAAGGTAAAATAATATAAATAAATATTTAAGGTTAATAGAAAAGTTTTTGCTTATTTAGTTTTGTGTAGATAATTATAACTAAAATTAAAAAACTAAGTCATTGAGTTTTATTTTGAACATGCTTCTTAAAAGATTGCGAATGGAAGAAGTTTATTAAGAAAAGAACCCCAAAGCAGCTACCCCGACAGAAGTTGCGGAGCTTGAGAAGAAGACCGAGTTCGAGTGGGCTGGAAGGAGAATTATCCATAGCACTCGGTTCAAAGGCCCTTGTACTAACTCCCGATAGAGGAAGCAGAAGTGAATAAGATTGAAAAAACGATAGAAAAAAACTAGAGGAAATAGAGCAGAGTTTATTTTTCCTCTAGATTCTTTGGTTCTTGAAGAAACTTAAGAAGCACCGTAAGAGACAGAAAATGAGTATATCCAAGGCATCAATACTCAACCTCAACATATGTTGTGCTCTATGGTATCGTCATGCTCAAGGTATGATTGACAGTTTGGATTGGTGATAACACACATGTTAGACAAGTGCTCATGTAATTTGTCCCGTGATGAGAGTACAGTCTGCTAGTACTAATAATCGTAGGTCATTTCTTTCAAGATAAAAAGGAAACTTATCTATCCTTCTTGGCCAACCTTTCACGACACAATTTTCAATTCTCCACCAATCAAGATTAGACCACCTTCTTGTATGAGCTGTATTCATAAAGGAAATGATTCAATGTAAAAATTCCGCGAAACAGATGTCAATGATTGATATGCACACATTGAAGTGATCGCTGAACACTGATTAACCAACTTATCCGCTAATTCATTTCCTGTTACATTGCAATATACGAGAACCCAAATAAGACTCAACTTGCTACGTCTTGTTACACAATAAAGTTTCGGCTTATATGCAAGCTTGTGTAAACCCCAACTAATATGGATTTGGTGGCCATACGCGATCTCGAATCAGGAACTGTTTTTGGCTGCTCACCATGTGTCGCAACAGATATTACACAGGTCGTCAGAGTTTTCGTGAACTAATATCCCAGAGATTAGACTATACTTTACCAAAGGTTTTTGGCACGCTGAAATCAAATCCAAGCTCAAAATTTCTCTATCACATCAGGTTTTTGAGATATCCTGACCAAAATGTACAAAAATCAACGTTTTGTGCTATTTTGGAGATTATGTTGGACCGCGAAATGGTTTGTGAAAACAAAACTACTGACAGCATCTAACAGTGCCAGTATTTTCCTTAAAAATTCATTTTCAGTTGTTCCGATCCAACTTTTTGTTCTCTAGATATATCAGCCCTTACCAATCAGAAAGGATATCCTATGATATTCTTGTCATCACCACTGCTGCTTGCAATATACCCATGAATTGTCTACAATCTCCTCTTTTATAAAGTTCTCATGATTATCATGGCTTAATTCATTAAACTCTTAAGACATTTAACTAATTGCCGAAAGACTTAGTGCTTATGGTATGTGGAAGGTTTTGAACATAGTTTTGTTTGAAAAAAAGGGAGATGAATAAGACTTCATCTATAAAAGATACTGGCAAAAGTAAATGTTGATGAAAAAATAGGCGGTGTCACGCCTCTAATATCAGAAAAAAAGACGTATTTTATATCGTTTCATATTAAAATTCAGAACTTTATTTATAAAATTCAATGTACAGCCCCTAAGATTGAATTGTCATTGCCAAATGTCAATTTTAAACACCAAAAACTTGTAATAAAGCAAGACAAAAAAAATAAAAATAATAAACATAATATATTGAATGAAACTATTTAATTTACGCAATTTTTGAAACACTGTAAGTACCTACGTATATTAAACAAACCAACTTTATAAGAACTAATGAAATAAAATTTTATAATAAAAAAACGTCAGCAATGGTTTATCGACCAGAAATACTTTACTCTTCGTAAACCCTTAAAAGACTCAAATGAAAGTGTATTATTTTCTTCCTTCTAAACTTTAATATCTCAGTAAATTTAATTTTATATAAGTCGTCGACCGCACTAAAAATTCAGATTGCTACAAAGCTACTTACCGCTACACGTTCAAAACACGTTTTCAATTAATTATGATATAAAAAGAAGGGGTATAAAAAAAATTTTTTAAAACACTATTGTGCGTATGCCACGACCATATGCCGCGTTCTAAACGACTTAATACGCGCCTATAATTTAGCTATGAAAGCCCACCTTTGTATTTCAACAATGTAAATTTAATTACCCCGAAAAGTATGCTTCACACAATTCTTGAGAATTGTTTTGCTAACAACGACGAAAACAACAACAAACTCTGCTAACAAGATTTTGCTAACAGCTATTCCTTTTGTTGTTATTGCAGCTGTTTTTGTTCATTTTTTTTATAAACTTTTTTTTGTTGTTATTATTTCCTTTACTCAACAGAAGTACTACGAGTATTTGCATTAACACAAAAACGCCAACGGAAAGATGTTGTTTATTAAACAAAAATTACTTTCAGAAGTTACAGCAGCAATATCATACATCCTGCTGTTAGTCCTTAAAGTAATAAGGAGTAAAAATATTATAAAATCAGAATTTGCAGTCAAACAAAAGATTCCTTTAAATAGCGCAAAAGGCTAAATTTATTGGCTCACGTATTTTTATTTATACCACATTTTTTTATTTTGACTGAGAAAATTTTGTTGGAAAAATATAGCTACAGGAGATAGCAACTTAGTTTTCCATAAGGTCAAATGCTAGCAATAGTTGTAACTCTTAACATTGCGGCTAATTTTTCTTATGTGAGAAATATTTGCAAAAACGTTAAATAAATAATTAATATTTTTACCTAAACTTCTAAAAACCTTTTATGAAAATGAGCTAAAAGTGTCACTACAAAATATTATTACTAAAATACTCCAAATCATATCCACAAATAATACAATGCAATGCATTTGCGAAATTAAAGTAAATTAAATGTCACAAAAATATGGTCAATAAAAGAAAATAACAAAAAAGCAAGATAAAAAAAGGGAAATCATCAAAGGACTAAAAATTCAATTTCCTTTGGCAAAGTTTATCGCTTTTCCGAACCGACAACGGCCTGCTGCTGCTCTTCTACTCATACTCCAACCTTTTTCTTCATGATGTAATCGAACATATACGCACATTTTATAGATTACATTGCTTGTGTGTCCGGTGATGTGTTACCTGGTGAGAATTTTCCACAAGTGACCGACACAAAATTCAAAAATGTTGTACACGGTGTCCAAAAGAAAATTGAGGTTTGTTTTTCTGCTGATGTTATAAAAGAGTGTTGGTGTGGGAGCACGGTATATTGAAAGCGTAGTGTAATACTTCGAGAGATTTAAGTTGCAATGAAGTCTCATCCGCGGACGCAACGTACTTTTTATGTACGCGCTACAGTGATTTTATGGCTACTGCTCTACTTTTGTATTGTGTGGAATTTCATTCACATAATGCACCAACTGGCGATACCATTAGGAAACGGGGTCAGATAATACTGATATGACAGTAAAAATTCAAAACAATCATCCGTGATCTGTTACTGGTCAAGAAACGATAAAAGAAGTAAGTGCTTCGGATAGTCAAAATCCCTCTCCATTAATGGATTAAGAGATTTCTAAACATTAAAGCATCAGTGATGTATGAGCAGCAATGTCTGGTAAAGGCATCAGTGGTTCTCACTTCCACGAATACAAAGCACTCTCTGTATGTAGTAAATTTTTGGCCTTAGAAATATAAGAATTTCAAGACTTATTCGTAATGTTAGGCAATATTATCAACGACAACGAAGCTCAAAATTTTTGAGTCAAACGTGAAGGCAGTTCTTTTGTACGGCTGTGAAGCTTGGCTTACCAGCAGTGCCCTGTAACAATAACAAGAGTTCACCAACAATTGTCTGCACCGAACGTGAAAAATTTTGAAGCCTATGAATATCTCTTATATCGGCTTGCTCACCCGACGCCGTCAAGTTTGTATTCAACTAAAACGACAAAAATGGAAGTGAATTGGTCACACTTTGCGAAAACGACTAACTGAAGTCTGTCGACAAGCATAAGTGCAGATTCTTCAGGGTAGTAGCAAATGCGGCCGTCCTAAATCATTGTGGAAACGATCCCTAGAACAGAAAACGCGTTAAACAGGAATATGTTTTGAGGGAATTGAAGGCACTCACTACAAATTGTGCACGTTGACAGAGCTTTGTGGAGGCCCGATGCTCTGTGAGGAGATACAGGATACAAAAATAATTCTAGAAAACATTGTTAGCAATATTGAGGTACTTACCACACACTTCTAATGTCAATTGAGGCTGTAAACAAAATATTTTCTAATAAAGTGTTAAGTATTTTTTACCGGATTAGCTAAAGCGTAAGGTATACGAAAACAATCCGATGAATCTGGCACCAGAACAGAATTGTCGGAAGTCTGAAGAGCTACTAGTGAAATTTGAGACTAGTGAAGTGCCAATTGCGTGAATTTCGACATCAAGGCAACATAATTATTCTTAAATAATTTTCTAGATCATTATATATGAATGAGAAATAAACATCCTTTTCTATTTGATTATGCATATTTTTTGTTTTATGTAGCCATCAAACGCTCGATACACTTTTTGGTTATCTTGTATTTAAAGATCAAAAGCATTCATCATATACAAACAGTTCAGCTGTTGTGCATTCCATGTTGGAATTTGGTCGACATTTCACTTCATGCCACTTTTTAAAAGTTTTGAAAAAACAAATCCCTTCACAACTTTATCCTCTAACCTATACATGCAGTTAAAAAAAAAAACAGACCTTTCTGGACTTTAACTTTGTTGGGTAAAATTGATCAAGACAACGTTCTACTTTGGTATTATACCAAGGCTACTCTATTGTAAAACCTTTATTGAACAGTGTCATTTGTTACATAGACAGTTGACTGTCTACACTGTGCTAATTTTTTAAACTGTCTACAATATCTTAATTTGCTATATTGCCTTGAAATCTTCATGTTCTTATCCGCAGACTACAAAGACAATGCTGACATTTTTTAGGGTATACTCACACATTGTCTTAATTCTTTGCATTGTTTTAATCTATACAGTCCAGTCTGTCTAATGCTTTTCTTCCAAATATCATTTTTAAATTTCATGTTTTGCATTATGCATTAAGTGCTTACATTTCTTCTACTGTCGACTTGTTTTTAACTGCCTACATTCTCTGAATTATTTGTAGTGTCTTTAGTGTCTTAATTGTCTACCTTAACTCAAATGTCTACTAATAACAAACTTTCATCTAGTTTTAAAGCAATTTCTACTTTTCGACAACTTTTAGCTGCAAGATTCATGACTTCAATTTCAAATTAACAATCATTTCTACTGGGTATGTTTTTTTGTTTTTGGTACTCTCATACAAACGTGCATGTTTATTAGATTATCGTATGCTACAAGTGCTAACATGTGTACGAGTACATGAATGCATGTCACATACATACATACATATATATTGAATTATACCGTTGACAATAACACATGTTTACACAATAACATCCGCATATAATACAATACAGAGTACAACACATATACTCAAATAAATATAGGGAGGTGATCATTTAAGTTCCTTCATCATTGCGACATCTATTGTCAATTAATTGCCTATGAAATCGTTTGTCAATTGTACGAGACATTCAAAGGAATATTTGGCATGGAAGAAAATATAAAATGATTGCATATTTTTTTGCGTGCTTTTGTTATACACTCGTATGTCACACAGCTGTGACCATTAACAAATGATGACAGTTACAAGAATGACCCTAAATTTTATAGAATAGCGAGAGGGCACTAAAAGCATTTGAGAATTATTGGCAAGTTATAGTTTTGGGTCATGTAGACAAATAGAAAATACCTTGCTTTTAAGTAAGAAATAGTGGATCATAAACAAAATAAAATTAGGCCTCAAAAATGATCATAGTATCCAAAATAATTTTGGGAATTATAATCACTCGTAACAGTGAACCTAACTCCCATGGGTGCTATGACCACTTTTGATTTCCTTAGAAATACACGAGAAATATTATGTTTTTCTAAAAATTAATTTAACGCAGTTAATTAAAATAATCGTTTGCTTTTCGGAAATCGATACACGCCACCGATGACCTTAATCATTTTATTTTTGGGGCTATTTTGAGCAAGTTTATATAAATAAATAGGGCAAACTAGCGACTCCTTCATATCTTTTTGCACTTGAAAATACTATGTGCAATACCGGTTTCGCTAGCCACAGTGATTCTACATTAAAGTTAGGGTAAGTGTGAGGCTTTCGGTCCTTCGGTTCTTCACTATTTCCTACATCGGCTTCCGCGTTTAAGAATAAACAACATATGTCCAAGGCCAGATTCGCTAGCCACAGTAATTATACAAAAAAGTTAGGGCAAGAGGATCGATTGTTTGTGATTATATTAAATTTTGTGTTTTTGCTTTCAAAAAGACTCAAAAATTTAATATTGGATTCACTACATAGCTTTATTTGTATTTTCATTAGACAGTTGAAAAATTGCACCAATTCAATTTAAATAAATTGCAATAAGAAATCAATACATTCACCAACACATGAATGATTTAGAGAATTACCAGAACGTACATACATGTTTTATTGCATAAGCTCCACTTACTCCATTTTATACCCCAAAATTTTCAATGCTTTAGCAGCAGTTTTATATCAATTTCAATTTCAAATATTGGCAACCTGTTATTTATTGTGCAGAAAGGAGTAGCACAAAAAAAATTTTTAAATTTCAATAAAATAAAAATACCCTACTAAATATGCGAATAAAGCAACCCTATCATTTGGACATGTTATAAAAAATGTTTTTAGCTACATTTATTTTGACAAGAGCTGACATTTTTATTTGTTGTTGTCAAAGTAAACAAAAAAAAAAATAAAAACACAAATCCAAAAATGACATTTGAGTACCAAGAAAGAAATTTGTAGATTACTACCGTTTACTTTTGGTAAAAAAGCTGCTTATTTTTAGAGTGTGGGCTTGTGGAGCTCTATGTCAAATGTCAAACACCCTTTTGCCTAAGAAATTTTTTTCTTGCCTTGTTATTTTTAATATTTTTATGCTGTTTTTGTTTGTCAAATATCGTCTTTGGGCAACCTCTTTCAATTGAAAAAATGTAAATTCTAACCTTTTTCATGTTGAAAAATTTCTGCTAAATAAACTTTAGTAAAATTTGCTTCAACTCTTTACCGCCACCCTTTCAATGTTTTTGCGCCACCACACAACGGGGGGTCGTTTGTACTGTCTGCTTGGGGACAGGGAGCACAAAAGCACTTTGATTAATTTTTATGCTGATTTGCCGAAAAACAAAAACACCCTTGCAGCAGCACATAGGCTTACAATATTTGCCTTGCATACTTTCAGGCTACAGCTGAAATTGGAAATTTTTTGATTTTTATATCCTCTATAACAAGCGGGCTGTCACTTGGTATTATGTAAAATTAAGCAACTGTTGTTGTTGTGCTTGCTCCCCAATTTCAATTAGCAAGCCAATAAGTAGGCGTGTGAGTTTCAACGCTTGAAAGTATGCAATGAAGTGAGTTAAATGTTTACTAGTAGTTGCTGCTATGTCTCAGCTTGTGCTCAAACGAATGAAAAGGGTTATTCTCTAGAGAGTTGCTGTCAATAAACGTGTTGTCCAATGATAAGTAGTTTTAATAGCAAAATACATTTTATTGCCTACTTATGAGAGTACTAAGGCCTACACGTACTTGTCGACACTGATAAGCATTTTTTGTTACCATAGCTGGACGCAAATGATAAGCTTAGTAATGATAATGAGCTAAAAATGTTAATAAGTTGAATTATTTGCCATAAAATGCAGATAATTTCAAGGTGCTGTGCAAATTGAAAATAAAGTGACGATATAATGTGACTTTAAAGCTAAAAAGTGCCACGTACTTAGTTGAATAAAATTTTAATCAGAAATAATACAAAAACAACCCATTCAAAATGCTAGGGCGTTGTGTTAGTTATCAAGGATCCAACGACAATATCACTGCTGCCATTGGTTATGATTATTCACAGGTAAGTGCTCACTTTGTTATTAATTATAATAAGATTATGAATATAAATATATATACTCTAATATGAAACCCACTCATTATACTGCTCTACCTCTACTACATTAAATGTTATGAGATAAAACAAATTTATTTGACATTTATTTTTAAGATACCCTTTTACAAAATGTGTTCCTCACAATGAGTCAGGTTATAAAGTTTGCTGCTCAGAACCGAACTACCCTATATAAGGAGTTAGATATTTTGAAAATAAGTCAAAATATAATGTTTTCAGAAGAACAGTTCAGCAAAATATTGAACACTTTATAGGCTTTTGAGCAATTAGTCTTAGGAGCTTTTGAAAAAACGATATTTATACTGAACTCCGTCCTCTAAAAGAAACTTTGTTAATATAAGAAATTTAGCAATTTTTACGTGACCCTAAGGACAATAGAAAAATGCTTGTCAAAAAATTACACTTGATGTTTTTTTTTTTTGTATATTTTTAAAAAATATTGAGGAGTTAAAAAATTAACCTAAGTATTGACATTTGAAAGCTCATCTGTCCATCCAATTTGCCATTTGTAATCATATTTTTCCAGTAAATGACCAACAACTTTCGTGCAGCCTCTTTACAAGACCATCTGTTGGAAATTGCTACCATTTATAAAACTATCCCAATTGGATTTTATTTCTCCGCAATTTGGAAAAAATTTCATAACTTTGTAGACACATTAAGAAGAAGTTATTGATAAATAATAATAAAAAATCATTCTAAAAATGCTTATAACATTTCTTTCGTTGAAACAATTTTAACTCTTGAACTGTACAACATATTTAATATGCTTGCAACATATGCTTTGCTTGCCAATTTGCTGCAAGCAAACGCCCACGCAACAGCAAAAAGCAGCACTGCGCGCTCCATTATAATCATTCAAGCAAGCAAGCAGGCTGTCAGTCTGTGAAAGTCACGATGTTATCAGGAAATCATTAGCAACATTTTCGCATGTTTCCGCTGGCTTCAACTAATTTCCGCTGCTACCAAATGCTTAAATATCTTAATAAATATCTCTTTTAGTTTATTTTGGTCGTTAAGGCAAAACAAGCAGCTGCTTCATATCTCCTTTGCATAAAATGCTATGAATCCAAAAATACTTTTAATGCAATTACTACACTGCACAAGACCTTTGTGATTTCCTACATACAACAAAACTGAAAGTAATTTCTTCCAACTTGCTATAACTTTACGCAAGGCAATCGTATGGTGGGGCCAGCATAGATGGCTTTAATTGAACTCAGGGGAAGTATTTTGTCGGAAACTATCGTATTTTGTGTGAGTGTTGTCGAGAATGGCTAACGAGTATCGAAGTAGCAAACATAGTTAAGGATAAAAATGTTTGTGAGAAAGAAAGCTCATAAATGGAAACATGAGTGTTTGTAATTTGCAAAAGGATGCATAATTTGGAACACTAGAAAGGAAACTATGAAAGTCCAGAGCGCTGTTTGGAAAATAATGAAATACACAGCAGTGTAAAGAGAAAATTATTTGATGCAAAAGAGAGATGGCATGCTGAAATTTTATGGTTTAATAGTTCAATAATAAAATGCCAAGTGCAGTAAAATAGTCTGGTGAGAAGTTATACAAAAAATTAAAATAAACAAAAGCTCAAGATAAAATTTTTGAATTGTCAAACCGTTCGAATTTCACTATTTTGAGCACAATGATTGAAAAAATGATCTTTTAGTTTAAGCTTTGGACAAGACAAGCTGAAATTTGTCATTGTGAAATGAGAATGTTCCAATTTTAGTTTCAAAAATAAATAAAAGATCAGTGGCATTATTAGTGTAACTCTCTTTGTCCTGTAATATTGCTCATTCCCAACCAGTTTTTCTGAGTCTTCTACTCCAAACAAAATTGTTGATGGTTATATGTCAAATCTGCTCCAATTGAAGAACAGTTGTCTAAAGCCTAAAGATGTGATCAGAGTTGGGAAACTTTATGCAAATTGAATGCTAAATTATACAAAATGTGTGAATGTGGCAGGTATCTAAGACATTCAGAAGAAATAAAACTGAAATTATGTAGCTTTTGGATTTCTCACTTTATGTATTAAAAATCTATTAATCTTTGTTTTTAGCTCTAAAAAGTTAATGAATACTCATCAAATAATTTTTTTTATATTTCATTGGCTATGTGTTCATTCTAAATTAAGTAATAATTAAATCAAAGAAGAAAATGAAATGATCTCTCCATTAACCTTGGAGCAGTCTAAAAGGAGGAAGAGGGAAGGATGTCTCTCATCTGCATGCACTTTGTACTCCTTTTTAACATTGTAGGGCTTGGTCATGACAGGCAGACAAGAAAAAATTTGCAAAGAAGATGAAAACTCATCGATTTCATGCCTGTAAAAGTACTGTACGTCAAGATTTGACCCACTTTTCATAGCTTTAAAACTACCAATGACCGTCTCCATTTTTTTTCGAAAAAATACTATTTTTATTGAAAGTTTTGAATTCACATTATTCGCTCTAATCTGAAAACCACATTTTTCGTCCAAAATATTTATTTTTGTTCAAAATTACTGCATTTATTGAAAACTTTAAAACGAAGAAAATTGGGTAAAATATTTTTGTTTGGAGATTTTTTGGATATGAAATTGATGTGGTTTTCTCTGTTATTGAGCAATATTTTTTTTTGTCGGCCTCTCACAACCAGGCCCACCACGATTCTGGCGATTAACATTTATTTCGAGTACTTAATCATTTGCAAAAACATTTAAGTGGTAGGAAATTGCTTAGAAAAATGGAATGCTTCCTTCCGGGCTATTACTTTTATAATCGCAACTGAATTATACTCTTCTTTTGGAAATAAACTTTGTGAAATACATAGGTCATAGAATAGCTATACTGAAATGTTGGGAATCAGTAAAATTATAAGCTGTTTCTGACACCAATGATGGGTATGTATGTACCTGCAAAAGCCTGTAGAGGTCAAAATATGTCACAAAAATCGAAGGTTCTCATTTGAAGCGATGTATGTGCTTATGCGGTACATCGAAAATATATGTTATGCATTATTGATACAAGTCAAAATAACACATTACATTACACATTGTTGTGTCTTTTCATTAGCTTTATTAACCCATCGTCAATAAGGTGGGGTATAACAAGCCCCGCGTGATTGCAATTATACACAACTTTCTCCTCATATGAATACCTTCTCACGTGCACTCAAGAGCTAAAAATAAAACAAATTACAACTGGCATAGTCGAGTGTAACATCATGATGGAAAAACACACAGGTACACACTACTGGGGTATTTAACACCCCATCTAAATGACTGCGTTACTCCGCATAAACGTTTGAGGAACTACAATCGGTCCATTTGCATGGAACATGCCAATTTTACTGAAAAAAGTGAGTGCAATACACTCTTGATTATCTTACCTAATTAATGTTGGGCTTATTCATAAACCCTTGTGTTATGTATGACCAGGGATCTCAGGTTAACTCAATTTTACAGACAAATAAGACAATTTATTTAATTAATTTTAGCAAAACATAATGATCGAGGGTTCATACAAATCTTCAAGGTGTGCTTGTAATCGAAGGTCCATATAATCGAGAGTGTACTGTTTATTCTTATAACTTAATTAAATAGCATTTATATCCTCACTTAATAATATCCTTATAAAATTATTAATTTGTATGTATTTTATGTATTAGAAGTAAAACATTATTAAAAATGTTACTTTGTATGCAGTATTATGAATTTGGCCGAACTGTTAGTTTTACTTGGCCAAAAAAGAGCGCTAGAAAAATTTTGAGTTAAACTTAATTATTTATTATTTATTTATTTTTTGATGGTTATATATTTTAATATAATACTTCAAAATAAACATAAAAACATATAAATAATTTAATAGTCATGAATGAAAAAAACATAGCTTAAAGTTTTTGGGGTGTTTTACATCCCACGTCATTGGCCGTGTTACATTTCCGAACCTCAGTGAAGGCGGGCTAATGAGTTTACTTAAGTTCAGTAACTAAATAATGTACTAACTTGGCTGAAAGTCATTTCAGGGAACTATCTTAAATAACAAATGAATATAAATATTTAAAAAATTTATCTAAAATGTCAAAAGGCAGGTTGCCATAAGTTTAATTGATGGTATCTTGTGAGTTGTTTGCAAAACTTGTTGTATTTATTTAATCGAGATATATACATCGGTCATTCATACAACAAAATTGAGCACAAATTTTTTTGAGTGAAAAATTTTTCACTGATAAATATCACTTGTTTTTAGTAATATCTACCATTACATAATATACCTTCACTATAAGCAAATGCTTATTTATTTAAATTATAAAAACATGGTATTATCTTCTTTTAAAACGTCATTTACTATGTCAAATGAAAATTTATGAGACTAGTTGACTTAGTGCAAAGCCAAATTCCTTAGTATGAAGAAAAATTGCTTATGTTTAGTGAACTATTAAAATGGAGGAATTCTTTTCTTTGAAATAAGTTAAGTCCCTTTTTCCATATATTAAGAAATGTATGCAAACATTCGAAATATTTGAGATGATTTTTGAAGTTGTGACTATGTATATAGCTTCTTTTTGAAGCAACATTATTTATAAATAGTTTCAATTTTTTAAGCCATAAGACATTTGCCGTAAGCTGACGAAGCATCTTGGAAATTTTAAGGAAATTTTTAGTGAAAACAAAGAACATTTTATTTCGTGTATTGAGTTGTTAGTGAAGCTGTTCTTGGAAGCTAAGCAAAAAGAAAGTTGTAAATATTTATTAAAATTATATACACAACAGGAACTCCAGCATAAAATGAAACTGACATACAGCATTCACTAGAGCACAGGACTGACTATCGAAATAGAAACCCCATTACCGCTGTGTAAGGAATGAAATGTTTTCCATCAACTCACATAACATGACTTTATGCCAGCAGTAAAAAAAATTTACAAAGCAAACTTTAAAATCCATAGTAATGCACTGCACTTGTAGGTATTTTGAAACAATAACCGAAGCTTAACAATGGAATGATGAAAATCGTAAAAGCAGTAACTTATCGTTGGGTAACAGAAGAGCTGCTGAAATTGTTGTTGATGCAACATGATGATTATGATAAGCCAGCACAGAGTATACCTTTATGTTTGTTGTTATTGTTATAGCTGGAAAGATCACATTTGTTATTCAATTAAAAATAAAATCAGTTTGTTGAATTCCAAGTAGATTTAAATTTCAGTTCATTCAAAATTGAAAGGATTTAATGGAATAGTTAATAACAATAAGTGAAGTATTATGTTTTGTTATTTGATTTTCTTTCAAATTAAATTAATTGAGAGTATAACAAAACAAATTACTGTAACATGCATCAATATTTCTAAATTTTTTACAAAAATCAATTTTATTTCTCATTTCCAGATCTACACCGATTGGGCCAACTATTATTTGGAACGTGCTAAATCTAAAAAGAAAGTCATTGATCTTTCAGCCGATTGCCGTGATGGACTGCTATTGGCCGATGTCATTGAAGCGGTGACATCATTTAAAGTACCAGATTTGGTGAAGAAACCTAAAAATCAGCAACAAATGGTAAGTTGATTAATTGCGAAAAAAAATTTTCAAAAAATAAACTTTTTTGCAAGGACACATAAGAAAATTACACGTGCCGTCTAGCGAAAACCTTTTTTTTAATCATATTATGCTCAGAATTAAAAACTTATCATATTAATTAAAGAAAAACTTTTAGTTTTACACTTTGTAGTATTTCTTACACTGAAGAACGAAAAATAGAAACGACAAAATGAACGCACTAAAATGTCATAAAGTTTTTACAAAAATTCATTAATTCTTTCGACGTAATTACATTTTTCATCATCAACTTCAAGTACGAGTGTTTGCTAACTGCATCACACGTTGCTAGAGATGTGATGAATATTTGTGCAGTGGCATGATTACTCCGAATATTCGTAGAATGCTCATAGCTTGGTTGTAAAGGGAAAATCTTTTGAGTGAGGTAATTAATTTTGACTTCATGGAGTATGATCCAGCACTACTGGTGAAGACAATATCTCCTTCAAATTTATCTACATCACAAATTGCTACTTCTTTAAATTGTGGAAAGTGGCGACTGTTATCTGAGTTGCCAAGACGAGTGGAGAAGATGATTTCGATCGATTGCTTTACTTTCATCTCTTTAACTGTATACGATTCCCTTAGTTATGGCCAAAACAATTTTTCGAGTTATTTTTCGTTTGGAAAAACCACATTTTTTCCCGAAAATTAGTCAAAAACAGGTACCATGGTTTGGAGGCCCATTTTCTGGTCTGAATCGGTTCTTTCCGGGCTACCGAGTCGCCCTAAGTTATGTCCAAAACTAGTTTTTGAGAAATTTTTAGCTTAAAAAAACAAAACTTTTTCCCAAAAATGGATCAAAAGTGGGTACCATGGTCCGGGCACCCATTTGCGGGCCAAAAACGTTTCGTATCAGAGTCCCGAGCCTCCCTAAGTTATGTCCGAAACTATTTATCGAGATATTTTTCGTTTGAAAAAACAAATTTTTTCCCGAAAGTGGGTCGAAATCGGTCCTTTTGATTGGAGAAAAAAAAAAACAGTTTTTCTTTACTAAAGTTCAACACAAGTGGCTCAAGCCGTTCACTGCTTTATCAATGCTGAATGCATTCGGGTGTGAGCTTCATTCGGATTCACATTCATGAGACCAGAGTTACTTACGCGCACACCATTCATGAGCAGCATGCATTCTACGTATTCACTACTAGTGGCCGCAACTTAGATTCACGCTCATTCATTATTGCATGCAATTCGCACACTCACGTCTCATATTTTTGCAAGTGGCTCGAAACCACTCAATGTCGAGCTCTGGTACGAATATCTAAGTCTCTAACATTTGTGCATCCCCACAGCTTGGAATATTTTCTCTATTTTGTAATTTTTTTTACAACACTGCACATTTTTTTCCGCTTTCAAACCTGGTAACGCGCCTTGTGAGTCATTTAAAAATTCGTTTGTGTTCGTAGATTCGTTTGTGTACGTTCGTTAATTGTTTTGGCGCACGGTACTACTTTCTTTCATCATACATTTGGCATTGAGGATGACGATGATGACGGCGGCGACAGTAAATCCTGCTGACACACGTTGTGTAAATGTGCGAATAACTTCAGTTGGGTTGTTTTTCCATTTTGCTCCTATTGCGCTCAATTCTGTTCTCAGTTTGGTTTGCCTTTTTTTTGCGTTTGTGACGTTTTTTCCTGTTGCAAGTTGTATAGGAATGTGAAAATCCTTTTACTTCTACTATGACTGACTGACTACAAATGGAAAATGCCATAGCAGACGTATGTTTGTACGCATGTGACAGCGACGAAAGAAAAAAAATCAAATTAATTTTTCTTCGTTTTTTTTTTGTGTAAAAGTTTTGGTTTGTTGCTTGATATGCTGCGGCGGCTGGAGCAGCGGCTTGAATTACTTCCGGTACTTTAGTTTGTGTGCTTTTTTCTAGAATTTTTTTTTTGCAGCACTTGGCTTTAAGGAGGTTGCTTGTTTGTCTTAAATTTTAAAAACAAAGTCATGAAAAATTTAATATCGCCTGTGAGAATGTTGGGCATATATAGCTTTATTTGAATTTATATCTATAAATATATATATGCATTTATTTAACTTTATGTATTTAAAAGAAACTGTAAAGTTTTTTTTTACCCGCTTAAAGTTTTTAGCGAAACACAAACAAAAAACAAAAATTTCAACAAAACAGCAACATCGATGCATTTAAATGAAATCTACAAATCTTATAGCACAAGAAAAATAAATCTTTTTTATTCTTTTATCTTTGGAAAAAAGTAAACTTTGTACTTTTGTTGAGTTAAAACTTTTTTCCAGCTTTTAGCAACTTTCTTACAGCCCTCCATCCAGCTGCTTCCATACTCCACTTTATATTTATCTAATGAATTGCCTGAAAAAAAAATGTCACAAAGTTCGACGACGACGCTTGATAAATAAAAAATCGCATGCAAACTTTTTAAAGAAATCAGCGAAACGTAAAAGTGTTCAAAGTCAACTCCCTTGAAATACAACCATGACCAGTTAAATTTTTTTTAAATTTTTTTTATTTCAACTGCTACTCGAACCATACAAATGATGGTTGCAGCAAATTTTTTTCAGCTGTCAAGCTTTAAAGGATTTTCGTTACCTCTCCTCTTTAGTAGTTTTTTTCTATATTGCAGTTAAAGAGTGGATCATACGCCATGTTGACTTTACTAAAAAAAAAACGTTGCTTTTGAAATATTAAGCACATGGGAAAAATGTTTTCATTGAAAGTTAATTTTTTAGGTAAATGACATTTCGTGTTGGAAAGCTATGTCAATTTCTAAAGCGTTTTGCATGACGACAAACAATTTTCTATTTCCAATTTCGATTTTTATTTGCCTGATATCATGAATTGTTTGCGGTTCGCTTGCATAAGCATTGTTTTTCGAAATTATATATGAAAACGTTGTTTGTTTCTACATATACTTTCGTTTAATTCGTCTTTAATATAAAACGGGACTATAGAAATTCAGCCAATCTACTCATATTCATAACTAATCATAGCAGAATTCTCACCAATTAGATGTTACTCATACGTAAGGGTATACTAAGCAAATAACTTTTTTCAAAATTTCAAGAAAGATCTTATTTCCGATGCATTAAAGAATTTCGAGGCAAGAGTCATGGTGTTTATTTAGAAGTGCTTGTCAAGGTTATAAACATTTAATTTGTGGCCGCTATACCAAATAAGCTGTGGTTCCACCAACATATTGCAACGATGTTCTTAAAGGTAGGGATAAGCGTCGTTCGGTTTCCAGGTACTTCTCTCGAGATATCGTTACAAAAAACATTTGTTCCACTAAGTTCATAATTTATTCACTTCGTTTTGGCCTTAACATTATGTTTTATAGTTTATTCCTTATACTCTTTTACCTAATTATTCACTATTTTGTACCCTCAATGGGTATTTTGGCGATGAACATAAGTAACGTTATAAATATTTGTGCTGTCCTCAACGTTGCGTATTGTGGTTGAGTTACACGTACATACTATAGGTCTGCATGGGTATGCTTGTTGTGTCAACAGATTGATTGCTGTCGACTAAATTGGTTTTATTGACATTCTGCAAGTCCATCAATGGACTTTACAAAACAATACAATTCAACGACATGGCTTGACTTCGCTTGCACTCTGACTCGTATTTCGCTGTCAATTTTGTTCAAACCGTACAAAACATTTATAACACCGAACGTAAGAAAAAGCAGACTATGAATCGAGTCAATTGTAGTATCAATGCGTCGCCAGAAGGTTGACGTTAGAGTTTTTAAAGATTCATTATTTGTATGTTTTGATTGGTTTAGCGTTTCTCTCTTACAATCCGGAAGGAAACTACATTTTTCATAGTAATTTCTTCCGACTTAATTGTTATTGCAATTGATAATTAAAGTAAGGCTGATAATCGAATTAAGCGTCAGTCGCCAGAATTGTGGTGGACCTGGTTTTGCGACGCCGACAGAAAAAAGTTCGCTCAAGTACTCGGAAACTGAGGCATTAGTAGTTAATTCGTTAAAACTGCGAGTGTTTGGTGTTTTGATTTGGTTTGATTTGATTTTCGTGTACAAGGGCCCGATAAACTCTCAATCGTGGCGAGTTGCTTGATAGTAGTTTCAAGTGCACCTGTGCAGACCTCTAAAATATTTGTTACTAGGCTTGATCCGAAGTGAAGTCAATATTGGTGTGAAGTCTTTCAGTCACAAATATTACGAAAGAGGCTTTGAAGTGGTATAAGTCACCCGGTTTGATTCGGTGTATTGGTGTGAAGTCCTATTAAACGTTTTTCAGCAACATTTATCGAAAAGTGGTTTCCGCAGCTCACAAAACGATCTAAATCAAGCAGAGAAGCTGTACTTATGTTATGTTTCTCATAAACAAGTTGCGAATCATGAGCACGTTCGATCGATGCTTCCACAGTGCTGCCAGTGATGATTTTAGTCTTAATTCTTTTTTATTCATAAATAAAATTTTCCTTCATAGATTAACTAACACAACCCTAGATGTAAAATATAACACAAATAAATTTACAACAACAGGTTTTGAAAATGCTGAAAATCGCCGCCACCATATTGACAAACATTTTTGAAGTCCTTAGAATATTTTTCCCTATTTTGTTTGCCTTTCCCAGCACCTTGTTGTAATACTAAGCAAAATTTATGTGAAATTCAAAGTGAGTGTAATTTTTTTAGTGTATTTGTGAACTTTTTTATCTTGGTATTGCGCTATACAGCCAGATAGCGTTTAAGAGACGCCCTTCAATTTAAATTGAATTAAACCGCGCGAAAGCAACAAACTGAGGGAGTGTTTGTTTATATTGAAGCTTTTTTCTTGAGCTGTGCGGCATTGAAAAAACTGCACAATTGTGCTGATGGTGAGTCATTCAAGTTTGTCATGACTAGTACTATGCAAAGGTAATCCTTTTTGTTTTGCCAACGCTGACGCGTTAAACAAATGAATTCTTAAATTCTTTGAAAAAAAACCTTAAGCAATAAGAAATAATGAGTTGCTAAATATATTTGAATTTAACTGGTGTCCAAATTTTGGATAGACAGACTTTGGTCTGTACGATATCTCATTAGTCATGCCATAGGAGTCAGTGTAGTTTCCAGCCAAGTTTAGTTCAACGCTGATAGCAAAGCTTAATTAGTAATGAATTTACTCTCAGCTTAAAATAATAAAGGAACTTGAATTCTTAATTTCTTTCAAAGTGCAGGCAAAATAAAATTAAAACTTTTAGTCACATACGTCAACGCCTCGAGTAGCAAGGATAGTTTTTTGAAAAAATTAGTAAAGTTAACTCCTACTTTAGCTTCCTTTGACTTCATACAGCTGCTTGCATTTGTCAGCGTTGTCCTGGTGGCACGTTTATGTTATTTTTTTTTTAATTCATTCTCCAAGCCTCACGTGTTTGCTTGCATCCTGTGTAGGGCTTAACAAAAGTACTTTTTTCGTTGAAGACTCAGTTTTTCTTTTTACTTTTGTTTTCTGTAAACGTGATTTTTGAAAATTTTTATTAGGTGCCATGCTACTTTAACTAACATGTGGAAAAGAGTTAACTGCACGGCATTGGTGTAGGAAAGAAATAGCGAAAAAGCGACGTTCGTGCAATAGAACGGTTTTGTTCTCATTTCGCATTCAATACATCAACTTGCCGTATTGCTGTCCTACTCAGTTATTTTGGTAAATTTTTACCCGACAATGAACTTGAGCAAAAGACGACGATTTTTTTGTTTGTTCTCTACTTTAGATTTAATTTTTATTTACTTTTTCTTGTGTGTTTTAGTTACTAATTTTAACTGAGAAAAGTTTTCTTAGGATATGATTTCTTTTATTCTTCAAAATGTTTGTTTGAGTACACCAGAAAAAAAAAATTTAAAAATGTTATAGCAGTGCAACGAGCTCATCGAACATCTCCGAATTTTTGCCGTACGAAGCGAGTTCAACTCGAACAAGTAAGTAGTTCGATTTATTCGGCTTGAGTCATATGCAGTTCGTTCGTTGTCCATATAATACGATTGCAGCTCATGAGTTTCGAGCTAATCGTTGAGTTGAGTTGAGTTGAGTTGAGTTGAGTTGAGTTGAGTTGAGTTGATTAGATTAGATTTGATTTGATTAGATTTGAGTTGAGTTGAGTTGAGATGAGTTGAGTTGAGTTGAGTAGAGTTGAGTTGAGTTGAGTTGAGTTGAGTTGAGTTGAGTTGAGTTGAGTTGAGTTGAGTTGAGTTGAGTTGAGTTGAGTTGAGTTGAGTTGAGTTGAGTTGAGTTGAGTTGAGTTGATTAGATTAGATTTGATTCGATTTGAGTTGAGTTGAGTTGAGTTGAGTTGAGTTGAGTTGAATTGAGTTGAGTTGAGTGGAGTTGAGTTGAGTTGAGTTGAGTTGAGTTGAGTTGAGTTGAGTTGAGTTGAGTTGAGTTGAGTTGAGTTGAGTTGAGTTGAGTTGAGTTGAGTTGAGCTGAGTTGAGTTGAGTTGAGTTGAGTTGAGTTGAGTTGAGTTGAGTTGAGTTGAGTTGAGTTGAGTTGAGTTGAGTTGAGTTGAGTTGAGTTGAGTTGAGTTGAGTTGAGTTGAGTTGAGTTGAGTAGAGTTGAGTTGAGTTGAGTTGAGTTGAGTTGAGTTGAGTTGAGTTGAGTTGGGTTCAGTTGAGTTGAGCTGAGTTGAGTTGAGCTGAGTTGAGTTGAGTTGAGTTGAGTTGAGTTGAGTTGAGTTGAGTTGAGTTGAGTTGAGTTGAGTTGAGTTGAGTTGAGTTGAGTTGAGTTGAGTTGAGTTGAGTTGAGTTGAGTTGAGTTGAGTTGAGTTGAGTTGAGTTGAGTTGAGTTGAGTTGAGTTGAGTTGAGTTGAGTTGAGTTGAGTTGAGTTGAGTTGAGTTGAGTTGAGTTGAGTTGAGTTGAGTTGAGTTGAGTTGAGTTGAGTTGAGTTGAGTTGAGTTCAGTTGAGTTGAGTTCAGTTGAGTTGAGTTGAGTTGAGTTGAGTTGAGTTGAGTTGAGTTGAGTTGAGTTGAGTTGAGTTGAGTTGAGTTGAGTTGAGTTGAGTTGAGTTGAGTTGAGTTGAGTTGAGTTGAGTTGAGTTGAGTTGAGTTGAGTTGAGTTGAGTTGAGTTGAGTTGAGTTGAGTTGAGTTGAGTTGAGTTGAGTTGAGTTGAGTTGAGTTGAGTTGAGTTGAGTTGAGTTGAGTTGAGTTGAGTTGAGTTGAGTTGAGTTGAGTTGAGTTGAGTTGAGTTGAGTTGAGTTGAGTTGAGTTGAGTTGAGTTGAGTTGAGTTGAGTTGAGTTGAGTTGAGTTGAGTTGAGTTGAGTTGAGTTGAGTTGAGTTGAGTTGAGTTGAGTTGAGTTGAGTTGATTTGAGTTGAGTTAAGTGAACTTTGTGCGGTACTGTGAAATGCTCGTGAGTTTCGAGTTTGTTAGAACGAGTTCGGTTTAATGGACAACCTTCTTAAATACCAATTATATTTTTCTTATTGTTCATTGAAATTCTACATTGATCTTGTATTTTGGGTAGGACAAAATTTTCTTCCCCTTATAGGAGAGTCAGTGTAAGATTAGTTTTCGAGGTTGAACACCCTTCCAGCAGCTGCCTTCTTTAAAAAAGAGTGTTAACAGTTTTTTCGCGATATCTTGAGAGCCGTAAGTTTCACATCATCATTATGAGGAGGTGATTGTTTATTTCGAGGAGCTCGACAAATCATACTTTAAGGAAGATTTTGAAATTTATGTGGCCCTCTCTAATAAACCGAAAGTACATTGCTAGTTTTTTTTAATATCATTTAGCGATAGCACGAAAAAGCGTTGCATACACTTAAATGTTTAATGCAAATACTTTTTTAAATATTTTGCTCTAACACATTTCGTTATTCCTCTTATATTTTTTTGAGTGTATTAATTTTTTTTTATTCTTGTAGTATTTTGATATTGTTTCATCCTTTCAATATTTCCATTTATTTTTATCGTATTGGCGAATGTTATCCTTGAAAAATCTGCAGTGCATTTCATTTTTGCTTTTTTATGTCGAATTTTAAAAATTCCATTTCGGTCGCTTTATTTCTGCTTACATACGCTTTTACGTGCTCAAATATTGCTAAGTCCTGGCACGTTCTTGCTAGACAAAAAAACTAATGTCGTTCTATAGCTTAGATATGAAATTTTTGTGGCATGGTTCTCTTTTTGCTATAGGCTTTATTTTGATAGTGTTAATCATAATATGGATTTTTCAATTTAAAAGAGTTTTTCTCAAGCTTATGGGGTTTTATATTGAATTTTTGAATGAAGGTATTTGGAAAAAAACTCAAAGTTCGAATTGTACACAGAGGGAAAATTAAAGCGATTTTAATGTATTCATGCTCTATATTTTAATATGCAAATGTTTTCAAAAAGGTGAATTTGAATTAAATACGCAAATTTTAAGTTCACTGGAAATACTCAAAATAAAATCAGGTGCTCCTTCCAATAGAATCAATCAAAAATTTACAAATTAAAACAACGGGTAAGATTCCTTAACATCTGGCAATTCGTTTGCAATTTAAAAGCACTGAGCTGAATCCCTAAAATTGTTAAACCTTTTTATTTAAAAACCAAAAACGAAATAAACATTTATTTTTAACCCGAATTTATTACATCGCTTTTTGACATTTTCAAGCAGTTGCCACGATATTATCACTGGACTGCAAAAAGTTACACATCTGGCGTCGAATTAACAAGATTCTGGCTTTGTTTTTTTTTTTTAAAGCAAAAATTAACCGTCAAACGCTGTTAACCCAAGAAATGTCCGCGATCAAAAGAAGCGTTAAAAAAATTGAAAAGTGCCTAAAGGGTAAGCTTGAGCCAGTTAGTTTACGAAGGACTCAAGAAAAGTTGGGCGACCAAAAAGTGTTAGAATAAAAAGTTGGACGACAAAATATTTAAACGAAGAAAAGAGCAACAAAATTGGGCGAGATAAAAGGTGGATGTCGAAAAGTTAAACGACAACAAAGTCGAACGACAAAAAAGATCGACTACATGAAATTGATATCAAAAATCTTAATTGTAAAACAAACGACGGAAAAGTTGAAAAGGTTGACAGCAAAAGAGTTGAGTAAAAACCTGTTGAAGGTAAAGAATGGTTGAACGTAAAAGGCTTGGGTGACAGAAGAGTTGGACAGCAAAAATGTTGAACGTTATAAAGTTGGACGAGAAATGTTGAACGTAAAAAAGTTGGAAACAAAAAATTTTTTCTTTTCCTTTCTGATGTAAACATTTTTTGTCGTCCAATTTGTTTATCTGTAGGAGCCTTAGAAGCAGCATTTCAAAACATTTTCCAAAATATCGAAATAAAACAATCCAAGTCAATCAAAATATAATATAAAAATGGCTAAGTGGTAACCTTGGCATCGTTTCATGTGAACGAGTTTTTGGTTTTTTTATCTATACTCTGAAACGTTTCAGTATACTTTACCAAAGTTCTTTCTAAGTTAGCCGACATTTTATTGATAGGACTTAAGTTTAGGCTTTGTGCAAGTCAAGCAATTGACTCAATAAACTAATTTTTTATACTTTTAGCAGTGTGTTATAGAGCATTATGTTGTATAAACGTATAGTTCGTTGGCTATGATCGACATATTTATGTAAACGGTTTGATTTAATCGACCAGAAATACGAAACAAGACAATATACTATATGTATATACATATATATATTCTCCACTATATTTCATTTTCCTTGATTACATGACTTAAATTGGTTGGTTTGGTTGGTTTAAATCTCGATATGATAAGCAAAATGTACATTTGATACTCATCAGAACAAAAAATAAACGAACTTCACACATTAATTACTTCCAATCAGAAAATTCGATAGTGTAAAATGAATTCTTGTTTCGTTAATAGTCAGAGATATTGTATTTATGGTCGTTTGGATCAAAGTACTTGAAAGTCTCAATCCAATCGAAATACGAGTATTTCCGATTACAATCATTTTACATCTTTTTTCACAAACTTTCTTGATCCAGCTTAATAAAAGGATATCTTTAGCACACTTATTACTTAAATAGCAAGTCTACGGACAATATAAAAAAGACAAATCACTAAGAAAATATGAAGTTTGTTAAAATTCCATTATATCTACCATTGCATTTTTCTTTAAAAATTCTTATCCTAAAAAATGTTTGCTATTGTAACTGAGCATGCCACATTAATGTTCTAATCAAGAAAAATTTCCCTGTGACACCAACTTTGCGCTGCCATTAATTTTCTAAACAACGCGCATAAATTCCGCTTCAATTTTCTTTACTTGCAACGACTCCAATAAATTCACAATTAATTTACCATTTAAAGTGGGATTGCAGCATAGTTGGAAGGCCACAATCACTACTTGTCTTCATGCAACGTAGTCAAGAGAAGCTAAAAATTCCCCAAACAATTGTAAATCGCACCTCATTTGCTGTATCAAGCATGAAAACCATAGTCTGACTGCCTGCCTGCCCACGTAGAACTGCAGTTTTGTATGCAACCGTCTACCTACTTATTCAGCGTTGCATACTTGGGGACTATTTTACATAAATTATACACTCGACAGTAATTACTCTCGAATGCACTCAATACACGATTCACGACCTCATGACAAAAGCGAGCTGTAATAGTAAGTAGTCGTAGTGATGAGGTGTAACAACGGAAACGGAAGTAGTCGCCATAGTTGCCATCGCTAACGTCGCCATTTATGCGAATCATTGGCAGAATGGGAATGAATCACTTTGCATGCATAAATCTGTGCTTTACGCACCTGCGAATTTTCCACTTGTAGAAAATTATAAATGACGAGTACGCTGATTGCAAAGAGCACTAGAGAATAGGAATGTGGTTGGTTGGAATGGTTTAAATCAAATTCAAAAAGCTGTAGAAATCACTCCTGTCGAAAAATGCTTGGCATTCAAATCGAGTGAATACTTTTGGTCTAAGTCTCTCCAAGCGGTGAATGCTATTATGAGTGGCATATTGCAGATTTTATAAAAATTATTGCTTAGTGTTTCAAATATCAGAAAAAATCTGATTTTGCGTAATCTGAATAGTTTGATTATTTCTCCATTTATTTAAAAGTTTGTATAAATAATATACAAATTTCATATAATAAAAAACTGTACAGAAAATGGTTATAGAAAAACTTTACGTAAACTTTGAACAATAAAATTACAACAACGAGCACACGAAACATTAAAAACTTTAGTTTTATTGAAGCAACATTTTCGTAAAATTAAATAAAAACATAATTAAAAATCCATACAAAATGTTCAGTATTTTCGTAGGGGGAAATACACAGTACTTTCGTAGGGTGAAATGTAAAGTGAATTTACAAAAACTCTGTGAAATACTGAACAAATTGTATTTTCTCATTAGAAGCACAAACAAGTAAATATGTATGTATAAACATACAAACATGTAATTGTTGTTCTTTATTTTCTTTGTTATTCTTTCCAATTATAAACAATTTTTCAATGTACTACACAACAGTTAATGAAATCATAAGTTAGTATTAGTTAGTGATGTTGAGAGCAATGAAAATGCATTTAAAAACCGATTATTTATAAATGTTTTCCGAATGAAACAAGCGATCCCATTTACCCCCGCATGTATGTATTTATCGTACGATCTTCGTTTGCTCATCCAATATTCGCTAAAGAATTTAGGGCAATTGAGACTAAGCTTGAGCGAAATTTCAGCATCAAGCCGAATTCATACGCCGCGATTGAACTCAGTTCGTTTCCATGTGTTCGCTAACATCTCGTTATTTTGCTTCTGTTTGAGCCTGCGTTCAAGTCGATCGAAGAAAATAAAATGAAAATAGCCATGTGTCGTACATAGGGAAAAAGGTCGAAACTAGAATAAGCGAGGTAGCTCTAAACTTATGAGTTGCAATCGTATGATACAGACAACGAACGATTTAAAACGCACGGACAAAGAACTAGGCCAATACTGAACCCTATGATTTTTCTGTATTGATAGTCAAAATTTGTCCAAAATAGTATTGCATCGTAAACACCCGACGTTTTTAGTAATTGCCGCGTAATAAAAATACAGTTTCAGGGTACGACACTACCACTTAATATGCCAGACTTCATTTAAAGTGTAGGGCATTAACAAGGCTTTATTGATATTTTGATAGCTGGCTTAACGATTTTGCCATACAGTTCCAATTTTTCACATGTCATTTCCGAAATCAACAATTGATATGGTGTTTCATTTGATTATTTTAAAGAGCTGAGAACCTTCTTGCTTTACTGAATACCATGATACCGTCTTTCAAAAAGTGCATTACCGAGGCAGCAGAATGATGCATTGTTGCTTACAGGCTCATTCAGCATCACTTCTCCTTAGAGGCGTAGTTACGCCAGTATTTTTTTTAACTTCTTTTGCATACATTTAATAAAAATTCTATATAAAACTTTCATCCTCAGAGTATGCCATGGACCCACCCCTGTATATCCGATTAGATATTAGTTTTTTAAAATTGTGATATCGTTGGCATAAACCGATTTTCTAAATTACCCCAAAAGTACCTTGAGAGTCCATCGTTTTGAGTTTTTTAACGACATGATGCCATTATTATACTAAACTTCAAGTAATTTCAATCTCAGACACTTCAAAATGGCACTAGTTGCAATACTTTTTGATAGCAAAGTGAAAGTTTTCCTCCGATCAGTGCAGAGACATAAACAGAGTGTGGATTACTGAACATTTTTAACAACTGGGCATGTGCCGCTCTGTTTGCCCATTTTTCATACAACATAGGGAATATCGAGCAACTCAGTGTCATCCAGTATATGGCTGAATTGGTGGTGAGAGGTGGTTGTTGTGAATCTCCTATAACTTTGATAGCAACATTACTTGTTTCCAGTGCGGTCCAAATTGACTCCTATATATGTTTTCGAAGACAAATAAGAACTCAATGAATCATACACAAAGGCTACTTTTTAATCCATGTATGCGATTAAGGATTGATTACCTTAAGTTAATACTTTAATGGACGAGCTTAAATAGTGGTTTCTTCATAATATTTACAGGGGTTAAGAAGGTTACTCTCTTTTAGAATTTCTTTGAGTACTCTTTCAAGATATTTGTCAGGAAGCCTTCTTTGTTTTCAAATGACATCTAAAAATATAAGAAATAGTGGCGCCATGATGTTTGTGGTGACTTTTAAAGCTTCTGCCTGGATGTTGTCATAGTCTGACGTTTGATAAAAGCCGTATTTAATCTCTCGAAGCGAGGAGATAGGTAAATAAATAAGTGATAAGTTTTTGGAGATGTTTACAAGTGATGTTTACTTGTGGTGTTGTGTTGTATTGTTGTGTTGTGTTGATTTGTTTTGTTTTGTGTTGTGTTGTGTTGTGTTGTGTTGTGTTGTGTTGTGTTGTGTTGTGTTGTGTTGTGTTGAGGCTTTCTGCTATAGTACGTTTGTGTGGGTGGCAAGAGTAATGCCATCATGCGATTATAACCTTAACATAAGAAAAAAAGTGTTCGAAAATGATTTACCAACTATCTATACGTCGAACAACCTAATGTGGAAAATTTATTCGAATGCAAAAGATATCGATGTTTGTCTATGTCATATTAATTTAACGCCATGTAACCTTAAATGTGGGTTTTGTGAATGAAGATTTAGCTTCTTATTACAAGGTCGTTGATATTGCAAAAATAAAATTATTAACAAATACTGTTCTTATCCAATGTTGTGGTTGCTAATTAAGGTATCAAGATTATTCATTGGCATTATTATGGCCTGTTTACTGATCGAGGCTAAAGTTAAGGTTCTGGTTTGCGAAAAGTTTCGTCAAAACATGAGAATTATTTTGAACCATAAATAGAGTAGAAAAAAATCCGTCAACTTTTCTATTAGAGGTGTACTCTACATATTTACCTAGAATATCCTAAGATTTTGTTACAACTTTACTGAAGGGAATGACTTATGAATTTATTTTAAAAACTGAATTAATCAAGATAGTGAATGTACATATAAACATCTCTGAAAATGAACAAATATAAAAATTAGTTCAATTTGTCTTAGTTTGGAAAGAAAACAATAATAAGAAAAATCTAAAACAAAAACTTGCAGAGAATGTTCAATTAAATGAAAAAGTTCACTTGTAAGGAAAATCAAGTTTCTTTTTTTTTCTTGGCTACAACATCAACAAAAAAATAATTAAGTTGAAACCAATGAACTTCAAAACTTTTTTACTGCGGTGCGAAAGGAGCTGCTCCTAAAAATAATTCAATTTTAAATTGAGCAAGAAACTATGGAACATAGCAACTTGCGCGTATTGAGAAAAATTTCTATTAATGTAATGTTTCTATAATTATGCAATAAAATTGAGTTATAATATTTAGTATCAATATTGAAATTTTAAAATAATAAACAGCTTCTTCACATGAACACTAGCATATTGTTGAAAAACTCTTATTCAAAAATTTATTTAAAAATCCTCATTTGCCGTTGACGGCATAAACGTTCTGTATAATAGCATCGATGTTAATGGAATGTCATTTCACTGCTTCAAACTAAAAGGTTTGCCAGTCTTTTTTCTGTGAAAAAAGTGTTCACGAGGCTCATGTATGTAGAAGCTGTATGGAGTATATTCTTTTTATAAGAAAATTATGTTAGCATTCTATTAAACTTAACGGAAAGCTTTCTCGATTACATGTGTTACCTTATCTATATTGAAGTAAGTGCATTGACTTACAACCCTGCCAAATACATCAAATAACTTAAGGCATTTTGCTTATGGCGCTACGACTTGTCGACATTAAAAGATCAAAAACACATCAAGTTTTGTTGCACACACATACAGATTTAAAGAACCGAATGCATTTTCTGATCAGAAGCATTTTATTTATTTAAAAATTGCTGTGCGAGTTGATATGCATCAGTGATGACTAATTGATTTCGGATTAAAAAGTGATTATTTTTCTTGACAAGTTACTGACGGAAATGTTGAGAATCATACTGATGACATAATTTTTGGCTTTCTTATGAATAGACTGGCAGTCGAGGAAAATAAACGTAATCGAGTGACGGCGGTAGCTTAGGTATGTATGTAGGTGGAGGCCTGTTTTAATACATGGTTCAACATGAAAAACTTATAGCTGTTCCGAATGAAGTACTCTGGAGCGCTCCCAAAACCTTTCTGTTTCATTTGTTACATAAAAATGTAGAAATAGAACGACTCCAAAAGTGCTCCAGAGCCGGTCACTTAAAAAATCTACAAAATGATAATTATTACAAAATTTAAAAAGATTGAAATTTGATGGTTTGGATTAGCGCAAATTTTACAGATTGCACATACAGTTGAATTTGTGTGGCTTGCTGAACGAATAGCATGTGTTGCTTGGATCGTAGCTCAACGTAATCTAATCGCATTGCGGCTCGAAAGCCGCATAATTGAGGAGCACGGGGCTGGCGCCTTGGCAAAAATGTATGACATATCGATGCTGCGGCTGCAGGCGTTCTTGTGCTGCTTGAAATTCGTATTCATTTTATATTAATTTTTAAGCGCTACGGTGTTGTAAAAGCTTCAATTATAAAAAAAAATATTTTTACTCAAACAAAATGGCATACAGAAATATTGACAAAGCCTTTTATAAAGTTCAAGTGGGGAACTCGACATCCACAAAACTTACGGGTGTCGAGTGCTCTACACCGAGTATACTTCATCTGCCGGGCTTGATTTTAAGACAACATGTTGATGATGTATCGGAAAAGAGACCACTAACCCTGTTTTAACGATCTATTGATTAATTTACGGTAAAATATTAAAAACCAGACCATTGAATTGAAAGTTTCGATCAATTCTTAAAATTTGGCTCTCCCGTGAATTTCTTTCCAGGAAAATGAGGTCCTTTTTCTAATACACGATTACATATAATACCTTACAGTTCTTAGTTCGTGTAAATTTTTTAAAAACTTTTAAATAATATTTCTAATCTAAGGCGTACGCGATGTTTATAAAGTTGAATTGTCTTACAATTGTGGACATGCAAAAATATTGTTTTTAACATAACGTTGCAATGTACAACATTATGGCAAAGACTAAGTACCACCACAGCCTTTCCTTCCTTTCTGGGATAAATAGTTAAACAAATGTTTTTCTCAAATATAATTTTCTTTAAGAATATTAAAAGCATAAGAAGTTTGCTTTTTTAACTTTTTCACAACAAATTGTATAAAAAAGCAAATTTTATTTTTTAAAAGACAGACCGGAAACCAAAAATGTTTTTTTAGTCAAAAAGAATAAGTTCCTAACCTCAATGAAAACATTTGAATTGAAGACTTTTTCAGGTACTTGTTTCTGCAATTTTAGTTACCACATCTAAAAGATTCTGACAACTCAACTTTAGTAAGACGTTTAGTTTGAAGAAACTACTAGCGCACTGGGTACAAACAGAGTTCATCAAATATATTTTCATACATTCCACTCGCACTTTCCAAAATATGACAAAAAAAGCCAGATTAAGGGCTACATATAATTAAAACAAATTAAGTGCACCGTGATGTTGATTTGGAGAGGCTTTCATTTAAGTATAGTTTTTTTCAAACTAAACGTTCTATTAAATGGATAGTTATCTCAGTCACATGGCTGCAAACATAGAAAGCTGTAATGGAATCACTCTGTATAACTCTTAAGTAATCCATATTAGTAACAAAAGAATATATGTGACCTGACCTATGAAAAGACGCTATCGGAAATAACTTTTCGACAAAACAGCGATTAAAGGCAAACAACTCGTTACGTATATCCGTAGCGGTAAAAAAGTTGAAAATTACTTTTTGGCACCTTAGTCCCCTACTCATAGACCAGGTCACATATTGAAATCATTTTAGAAATTGTGATAGTGTTTTAATCCAAACTTTTCGATAATTCCATTTTTATCTTAACCAGTTCAAATTAATATTCAAAAAACATAACTTTTACTTTTGCATTGAAAAAAAAAATTTATTTAAAATATGAAGGAGATACAACACAGCAAAGTCTTTTTTCATAATTAAAAAGTTGCAACAAATTTAATGCATTTTATAGAAATTGTCAATCTATTTCATGCGTCATACTACTTACGTGGTAAGGCAGCAATTGTTGTTGTTGTTTGCAATACTTACGCCCTTCTATTGTTCTGTTATTATTTTGCTTCTGCTTCAGTATTGAGCAAACAACATAATAATCTCATTATTATTATCAACAGCATCAGTTGCAGCAACAACAACAAAAGCAACAACAACAAAATAAGACAGCAACATCAACAGCTACACTTGAGTGCTGCAAACAACAACAGCTGCAACAGCATAGCAATGATATTCCTTCCGGCATTGCTGCCAATTTAATATCATTACACAGACTTAAATACACAATATACTTTTGCAAACATATACGAGAATATATATACACACATATACATAAATATGCAAGCACATGGTCAACAACAATTACTAGAAAAAGCCAACATTAGAAGTAGGAAAGTACAAAAAACATTAAAATATAAAAATAGCAGCTTAAAAGCGGTGTTGCCAGAGTTTTGCTGCATTGAAGAAGCATTTTATAAAAAATTTGATGTTTTGATATTATGCTAGAGCCAATTAAAGTTAAAAGTTATGAGGCAGTTGTGTGAACACGCTGAATAAATCAAAGCAAGCTACAGAATTAAAAAAAAAGACGTATGAGTAACATTTATTTGAAATATGCTAGAAATATTTATCTTCATTTTTGAGTTCAATTTGTTACTAAATAGATTCGATGACTGAACAATCTTTATAGTATTTTAGTTTTTCTCGTGATTTAACTGCTCAACAAAAATAACTACATTTTATCAATGGCCGCTTAACAGCTTATGGGAAATTTTAAATTAAAAATATCAAAGATAACTAAAACACGAAATAATGGGAATAAATTAGAAAATTATGGAAAGACTTTTTGAATCAAATCTTTCGATAACGGTAGAGCACTTCAAATTCAATAAAAGTTGCACAGGAATATATAGGCTTTATTTTATTGAAACAAAATGGAAAACTAATACCGAATAGAAATAAAAAAACATGGCATATGTACAACATTTTTCGAGAAACTTAAGTTGACTTTGTAGTCCAACCCTTAGCAACTTAGGTTCGATATATTGAGGAGCATTTATATAATAACAGATTTACTGAAGATCAAAATGCCTGGCATAATAATGAAATTTAGTTGATGGCTGTTGTTGCTCTATTTGAAATAAATTTCTCTTTATATTACGGAATGTACAAAAAACTTTTATCACAAAAATAAAACAGAAGGTGAAAAACAAAGTTCTGTTAAACTTTAAAATAACCCCTAACCATCAAATATTTAGTAGTTTTATGAAAATCAAATATGAAGAAGTGAACTGAGCTGAAGATCTTCATAAATTTTGTGGAAACTTAAATGCTAAAAGATTATAAGAAAATAATTGTAATGACTGTTTCATAGTTTTTCATAAATTTGTAACTTTAAACATAAAGGCCATGGCTTTATGCCCGTTAACTTGCATCAAAGCAAAGAAATTGCAGCATAAATGACTTTCAAAGAAATTTAAGAACGCGACGTATGAGTAACATTTTACATTCATACAATTTGCTTAGTCCTTAGAAGTTCCAACTTCAATAACTCTTATTCGATACACTCCAATATCTTGATATCAGCGCAAATTCACTAGAGATTCAAATATATCAAATAATTACGAAACTTAATTGATAGCCGATGTTCAGTTTTAAATAAATTATACAAAATCTGGCAACAATCTACCGGTGAACAGCAAAAACTATGAAATGAAAAAATAGTTCAAGTAAGAGTGAACAATATGAAGTGAAAAAACTAAACATTTTCAATTAAGTTCACATTTGCAGCAAATGATAGCAACAAAAATGAGGGCAACAGAAATAACAACAAAAACGGAATGAGTTTGTTTCTGTATATAAAAATACAATATGTATATGTATGTACACAATAGAAGCCAAATGTTTTGTTTATTTATTATCTATTGGTCAGAAAAACAAATGGAAAAAAAATTCAAACAGGAGAACATCACAGCAACTTTGGGGATAAAAAGAAAAACATCACAACGAACTTTTTCCAAACTTCATTTTGTTTTTCAAGTTTTATTTCTTTTACATTTTTTTCACAATTTTTATCTGTATTGCTTAACTGCCCTCTGGTTTACGCCTCACTTTGCATCTGTAATTAAAGCTTCAAAAGTTTTTCACATTTTCCGCGCGCCACAGTGATGTTGATGCTGTTGGTGCGATACTTTCGTGCAGGCTCAAAGCGAAGCACATCCAACGAAGTCTATCACAAACACTTGTGTATGTTTATTTATTTGTCACTGATTGTTAGATGGATTTGATTACGAAAAAGTTTTTCGTATTTTTATTTTACAATTCTGCTGCTTGCTACTTCGAAGCGTGTGCGGCGTGGCGTGCGGCGTTGCATACGATTGCGTTGTTTTTGCAAACATATGTTATATGCTCTCGTTGCTGCTTTTGTTATTTGTGGTATTAATTTGTTTCCCGTTGGTTTTTACGATACATTTTTTTATTGTATTTTTTATTTTCATTGATAAAACTTTGTTTTGGCTTAAACTTTTTACTATGCTGTGAGGCAATTTGCTGGCAGATAAGAGTGATATATTGCTGCATATCACTGTTCGGTTAGCGAGAAAATTAAAATTTTATCTAATTTGTTCTGGTGTTTTATAAAATAAATTTTGTTTTTTGTTGCAACTTTTAAGACTTTTTTTTTAGAACAGTGATAAAATCACTTCATGTGTCAAAACATCAAAATTAAAAGTTTTTACAGATTTATGCTCAAATTTAGTTTCAAAACTCTTGAAAATTATTTTTTGGAGGAGCTGTTACTTCTCTGTTGTATAGTTTTTGCGTTTTGCAAATTTAAATTTAGAACAATTGGCATTGGGTTCATCGATTCAGGGTTGGAAAAATAAAAAATACTATCGAAATATCGATAATATTTCCAAACTGTATCGAAATATTTCGAGAAAGAGTTATAGATATATCGATAATCTAAAATCAATTTTTTCTGCTTAAAATAAAATGCAAAAAATGTCGTCCCAACCCCTTATACGCACATTTAAATATAATCGATAGTTTCAACCTGTTGCCATCATTAATGGATTAGCCACCGTTGTCTTGCTGGTGCCTGGAGGTCCAACCATAAGTACACCACGCCATGGTCTGTGTATGCCCTTGAAGAAATTTGGCATAATTATGGGAAGCGCAATTGGTTCTTGCAGTATGGTCTTGGTTTCGTTGAGCCCAGCAACATCAATCCATTTAACTTCCGGATGCCGTTGAAGTATATTTTTCTCTATGGTATCCACCAAACGTGGTTCATAGCCAATGGGACAGAAGCCGCTTCCTTTTGTTTTAGTTTTAGGCAATTTTCGGGAGTACAAAGCGGAATTTTCGTCCACTGATGATGTTTCCTGATCATCAGAATTTGAATTTTCATTGATGATAGTCTTTTTGCCTTTGTCCTTTAGTGTAATTTGGGTGGTTAGCTTACTCGCGCGTATGCGCTCAACAATTCGAGTTTTACGTCCTCCAGCGACAGCTGATACCTTGATACTACGTGAAGAACGTGGTTTTTCAATTGGGTACAGAGCTACCTTTAAACAAAAATATCGGAATTCGATAGTCGAAAAATAAAATCGAATTTCGATACAACAAATAAAAAAATATCATTAAATTTCTTAAAATAAGAGCCAAAAGCCTAAAACTGTGATTAAGTGATAATCGTCTGCCTATATTTTTAAAGGCTAAACCTGAATTAAAACATTTTTCAAATTATGGTATTTAAGTAAGTTGAAATGAACATAAAAGTTGGAGCAAGTTCGTAATTTAAAGTTCAAAATCTCTATTTCAGTCGCTTATTTCGTAATACATAATATGGTGTTAATACCTCATAAACAGGCGATCTTTTATTACTTGTTTTCTTTACAATTGTTGAGCCACAGCAGAAATTTTGGGCCAATTTCACAATGCTCAGGCATACCATATTTGAACCTATTTTTTTGTTTCAAAGAAAGTTTTATCGCTGACAATGAATTAAAAAGTAATTAATTAATCAGGAATACACTATTTAATTGTTTCCAAAATGCGTCGATGGACACACATGGGTTAACGAAAACTTACTCAGTATTAAGCTCAAACAACAGCATCGTACCTACAACTGACAATGTTCCAAAAAAAAAATAGTTGCAGCAGCAACAGCCATAAATAGTCATCGCATCAAAAGGAAAGTAGCGCAAGGAAAAAAGAAACAAAGAAAATGATCTTGCGAAAACTGAATCATGCACCACATGCAAATGCAGTACAGCACCAAAACACCGGCACAGCACAACTTGCAAAAAAAGTTTTAAAAATAAAGAAATAAAGTTGGCAAGTAAATTTGTGCTACAATTTCTATGAACAAAATCTATTAATTGCAATTAGTGATCACTAATTGATCTCGCAATTTTGAGTCGATACTTATGAGTCGATATTGACAATAATCTTAGCATTAGCAATTTTGTTTACTAAATTACTCGTAATTTTTATCATTTTCGAGCGGAAAAATCACTTTATCAGACGATCTATTTTTTAATATTCAATAGTAGGGAAATCACTTTAACCGGGAGAGCAAGGAGAGCAATTTTGTGAATATTTGGTGCAACGTCCTTCTTTAGCGCTTCTCACCGAAAATGTCCTTTCATGGTCGCGCTTATTTTGAACTTCCAACAAAACAATCTTTACTGCTGGACCTCTAGGTAAGGTCGATCGGCGAGTTAGCTCTGACTGGATAAGAGACAGACATACCAAGTACCTCAAAAAATAAACGTCGCTGGAAATGTTCCAATTAGTGTTTATGGATGTATGTATATATGTAAAACAAAAATCTGTTGTTTCTCTTTTGCAAGAATAGTGGTAGAGATCAAGCATTTCAACACCCGATTAAGTATGATAATAGATATCAATTATTTCTGTTTTCTTTCTTACTTATATGCATCTGCTAGATTGTTGCCTTTCAAAGTGAGTTATCTTTTTCATAGGGGTCATTCCATCTATAATGGGCCTATCATTACCCTCGTGTTTTTTAAATAGGCTGAAACTTTTATCAGTGATTGGTCTATCATGTAGAAAATATAAAAAAATCGATACAATTTTTTTGACCAGTGTTATTGCTTAAAAAAAAGTTTCAAATTGTGTTAAAAAAAACTCGTAAGTAAAACAAAAAAATTCATTGATGAATATAAACAAACCAGCACAATCCAAATTAGCTTTTATATTATTTTTAGGTAGATGTGTACTATTTGATGGTAAAAAACTGCAAATCTGAATAAATTAATGCCTGAACGGTTTCTATGTGGTAAAAGATAAAACAATTGACTTTTTCAAAAAACATCAATTTCCCAAATATTCCATCACCGATTTCAGCTTTTATAGGCTCAAAATTTTTAGAATATACAGGAGTATCATTCCTGAAAATTTTATCAATGTTTTTTCACCCTGTATGATTATCACTCCTCACATCAAAGCGCAGAGCTCGTGATATATTCTCAAATATACGGGGGCCCATAACATCTGAAGATTGGCTCACATTTCTTTCTCCCATAAGCTCTCCAAATCTTTTCACGCCCATGATATACCCCTGCCAATAGAATGCAATAGGCTGGCCGACTATGTATGCAGTATGCTCGAAGTAGATGCAAATGACAGTATAACCAGCACAGATTTTTAAAATCGAAAAATCCCCGTTTTGCATGTGGCAATACACACTGTATGACCAAAATTATAAAGAACTCTCAAACAGCAGTAAAAGTAAAATTTCGATAAGCGGAACCTTACACGCTGTGTCAAGAGTGTTGTGACTCTATAAAACATAGCAAAATTGTATTGGGCAATTTTGACCCATGTTGACGACAGTGAAAGTAACTTTTCTTATACAATTTGTTCGTATACTGGCCACACTAAGCGTGCAAGAAACTATTTTCTTTCAAGTTTTTATTTATATAGTCAAAAGAATAAAAGTCATAAATGCTTATACATGTTCATGGTAGAGGGCCGGTAATATTTTAGTTGAAATACGTCGTTGGTCAATTTTGAGCCATATATACAGAATAAAGCTTAACAACTTTTCTTACATTGAAATTGCTATTTTCGATACGGCACATCACTGCACAAGCCCGTTACAATGCAGAATGAAATAAAAATTTTGTAAAATTTAAAAATAATGTGCTAACTTAAAACGGATTTTTTTTTTGGTATTGCACATTTATGATTCGGAAAATATAAAAATTATATGTGAGCTTCATCCGAAGTCACCTTTTGGTGCATACAAATCAAAATGCCTGGAATAATTTTATTTTCTTCACGGTACGTGCCAGTTTTTTTAAGGAACAAGTTCAGAAAGCTTAGCGTTGTTTAGGTTGTTAAAACTTAACACCTTGCGAAAAAAATTTTTTCCGATATTGAAAATCATACGAATTCGGGCACATATAGCGAAAGCTCAATTTTTTTTTTAAATCAAATACTGATGCTCAAACTTCGAACCCATCTTATAAGTCTAATCTCTAATATTAGTGCTACAATTATTTGTTTCATATTAAGTTTGATCTTGCATGATCCTGCAGCTAAAAGCAAAAAAGTATCGATATTGCTTTACGAAACTTTGTCGTTTGATTTTAATATGTGATTTCTATTTGTTTTTTGTTTAAGTTCTTCGTGGGGGTAACGTACCTGAATAGAGCGATTTTTAATGCCATTTAAATGTTGATTACCATTGATCTCGATCGAGATGCAATCAACTTAATAGCGCAAAACTTTTTTATGTCTACCAATACTGTTGTCATTTTTTCTTTGGCTATAATGCTCATTGAAAATCAAATAAGTTATCTTGAGATTAAGCTAATAACAAGAATGATTTATTGACTTGCATTTTTAATTTTATATGATTTATTAGATAAATGCTATTTATCTTGATGGATACTATGTTAACGTCAAAAAGTTAACTCCTATTGTAAAGGTTTTATTGAAAAATCTTGCCGCAGCGTATCATTAAATTCCAACATTAGCAGTAAATACTAATTTTATAATTTTTTAAGCTGTTTGCTAATATTTTGCTCTCTTTTTTTTACAGGTATGTGCTTTTCAAAACCGTATGTATTACTCTGTTATTATAGTTCTTATTCTCTACATGCCTTAAATGACATGGTTACACTTTGGGTTCAATTCAAAATGGTAATTATGTCTAGCTTGGCTTGCGCGAGTTTGATCCGCATGAGCCTTTTGGCGCATACAAATCGAAATTCCTGGAATAATTTAATTGCCTTCAGGGTACGCGTCAGCGATTTGTAGCACAACCTTTTTTTTTCAATAAAAAAGAATTCCAATTTCGTTACTTCTGCACTTGATTGAGTTTACCATTATTGGCTTTTTTTAAACCGAAATAAATAATTTCGAATTTGAGGAAAAGAAAAATGGTTAGATCAATACGTTTGATTTTTTTACTAAGTTATGTTTTAAAATTGACTTCAAAGATATTCATACTTTATACGGAAAATGTTACTTAATATGAATTTATCCAAATACACCAAATTCTAAGGGACATTGATTATTGAAGTCATATCTTACTCAGGTTTAGTTGACCAAAAATCGATACAATTTTTTTTTCGTCAATAACTTGAAAACTTTTGAATATATTTTTAATATAGAAACTTTACCCATAGTTTATAACTATACTTTAAAAGGACCAAACAAATAAAACCTACATACATGAAAAAAATCATTAAGGAAAAAAACTGAAAATTTTTTTGCTGTCGACCATATTCTTATTCTTAATTTGATTTTTAATGATGCTGACACATATACTTACGATTGTTAAGTCTAATTATAATTACATATATTAATAATTAATATTTTTTTTGTACTAACTAAACATATGGCATCAGCACAAATTGTCTTTTTAAATTCGATACAGAAAAACTTAGTGCTTTGAACTACAGCTAAGAAAACCATGTGTTCACAACACTTAATGATGATAAAACGAATCAAACAACAACTATGGAAACAGCTGACCAATAGGTCTGTTTTGCAATGCTCTGTTTAAATTTTATTTCCAGTTGAAAAAAATAAAAGTATATGCAGCCGACACTCATAATTCGAGTTTACGTTTACATAAACATTGCGTAGCAATTTATATAAATGCAAAATTTTGTACAGTGGAACCTCTTTAAGTCGAATCTCGATAAGTCGAAAACCTACCAAACTCGAAAAAAGGTTGTGTTCCCTTCCCTTTGTTTGTTAAATAAATATGCAAAAGACCCAGTCGGAATCAAACGTGCAAAAACAAAACTAACGTGGGTAAAATGGTTAAAAACCTTATTTCTGCGAAACGAAATTTTTTTCGCATGCATTATTGACTTGTAAAAAAATGAGATACCAAAAAAACTGCATCATTTTTGTAAAAAAAATTAATATTCACGGAAAAATTGTTTTAATTCTCGGAATAGTGCTTTTTGTTTTTATTGATGAGCATCCCTACCGTACATCATTTATTTCATTACGTTATTTCTTTTTATTTGATATTTTCTTTAAAAAATAGACGTTATCTCTAATTAAATTTGAATTTCTTGGTTTTCTTCGATAAATGTTTGTTGTTTATTACTAATTTTTTTGTTTTAGAGAAATAACAAACAACTTTTTTTTTTGTTAAAAATATGTTTTCTGTGATCAAAAAAATTGCAACAATTACTTTTTTTTGACTTTTTATCTATAAAATGTCAACATGAATATTGTGCTGTTAGTCCAGCCGTTCAGATATATTTGTACATATGTTACGCAACGGGTGCTGTGCTCCAGCTGTGTTCGCTTTCATTAAATTTTCTCACATTTACTCATTTTAATATTCACTGAAAAGCAAATAAACAAACTGTATGCTAGACACAAATAAGTCGCGATCTTAAGATCGTGAACGCGCCTCCGCACACTGGGCGAAAATGCTAAGGGAAACGTCCAAAATCATACGCTCGTGTTTTTGAGTCTGCAGCCAATTTTTCATTTATTGTTAAATGGCGCATCCAATGTAACCTTTCAAAGTCAAAAACTTGCTGTGAAATATATGCTGTACACAAGCACCGTTTAATTTAAAACAATTATTTCATCGCTCCCTCTTAAAAATCCTTTAATTTGAGTTGGAGTAAAAATTTGCTGAAAGTTTAAAATTAAAATATTAATATCATTTCAAGATTTTGCGTTAAGACTCTGTGAAGAACTTGTGATTTAACAGTTTTTTGATACGGTTTTCATCTTGGAAAAAGATGTTGTCTAAAAAAATCACCCATATTTACAACTCTTCTTGTGTGAGATAATATTGCGTGTGCCATTATTTTAATATTGATTTATCTATACGAGGTGTTTTTGAAACTTTTACAATTTCCGCCCACTGTGCGCCATTCATTGCAGCACTATGAATATATGAAACGCTTATTGCTCTTGTGTTTGCGGCTAACGATCAATGATCTTTTTATTTTATTTATTATTGTTGCTTTGTGTTTCTTCTTCTTTTGTTTTTATCGTAATGAGTAAACAATATTTAAATGGAATCTACAATAACTCATTCAGAAAATTGTACATATGTCTTGGATAGTGGGGTATTTTGCTTAAATTGTTTACGAAAACATAAAAGTTTTAAGAGCTTCATATGAATTTACACTGTATCGGAAAGTATTATTATTTCAAAAAAGTCAACGCAAACCTTATACTCTATGTTCTGTCATTGGGTTTTTTATAAGTCTAAGGAACCCTGCAATGGTATATGAGTGCATAAATTTTGAGCTTAGCAAAAAAATATTGTATTGAGTTCTTTCTTACACACAATGCGGGCTTTAGTAAGATAATGTATTTACATAAAATTCTTTCCTAATAAATCATGAAATCTTATTCTGTGTTTCAAAATTTATCAAAAATTAGAATGATACTTTATTTTTAATTTCTACTCAAAATATCTCTGTGTATCTAAACTGATGTAGTTTTATTGATTTTAAGGTGCCTCAACGTTTTAAACTTTTCGACGTAGACACGACTCTAAACGTTACCCCCCATGCGTTAAGTTGCATGATCACTCCAAAACGTGAAATAATGTAAACGTTACACTCAATGTATGGCACTTTGCGCTTTTAGGATGAATCATCTTACACATCAGATCACTCGTCTATAGCGCTCATAGTCGACTGCTAAAGTCCATATTCAAAATAGTTCCAAAAAATCACATTTTAGGCATCCAATAGTCCTTCAGGATGATTTTTTTTTTCACCCACTATGTGAAAATATTGCTTATTACCATACACTAAGAGATGATTCTTCTCGAAAGATCTTCATCAACTTGTTGTTGTTTAAGTAACTCAATAATTTAAGTGGCTTAGCGATTAATTTCTTAAGCGAGTTGTTAAGAACTAAGCCAATTGTGAAGCCATATTCGAATTCTGTGCAATAAACGTGGGCATATAAAGGTGAGACGGAGGCCGTATCCACCACAGAAGGTTGGATTACCACCCCAGAGCTTTGTGCACTTAATACTAATATACATCTTTCAGCCAGGCCATGCTTACTCTGGAAAATGACTCTAGATATGCCCATGGCAATAATTTATCTCGGTAAAGACTCCAAGTTGCCCAACAACATTATTGAACCCTTTGCTTGAAAATCTGTGATATTACTGTTCGTAATGAGCACAAAAATTTTTGCCCAATATTTCTGTATTTTACTCCACTGTTTGAAGTGCAATTTTGAACTTGCGTTGATCTTCTTCAACTGATTGATTTAAATTTGCATTTGTTGTTGTTACTATTATTTATTTTGACAGCTTCTTTGTCGTGGTTCTGTGATCGTCATTCAAATTTTTTGCATATAAAGTGTTGCCACAAATTGTTTTTATTTGTTGCTGTTAGTGTTCGTGCAGCTCATAAATTTTTGTTCATTAAGTTGCAAATTTGTTTATTTGTTTGTCTGTAGTCTTTTTGAGGACTGAGGCTCAAGTTTTATGATTCAAAAAATGTTTTCACTAGAGTTTATACCAAGGCTGATGTAAATATACATTTAATGAGCATAAATTTGCGACGCGCGACATTTGGAGGACAACGATGTTAAGTGGTGTAACAAAGTTTCATCAATTTGCCTTAATAGTGAAAACGTGCTGATCTTAAATGGACTGATCGTCAAAATTAAGATTTATTTGTTGAACTTTTGGGAGATAAATTTGTGCGTTGAGAAGCAAATTTATGAATGATAACTAAATAAAAATTATGGAGTTTTTTATTAAAAAATTTCTACTATTTTACTTTGCATTTAGTATCTTCAACTTGTTTCTATAAACACTAATTTGAGCAAAACTTTTTTAAAATTTATGATGTTGAAATTTTCTTAAAAAAGCTTGCCTTATTATTAACTAAACAATAATATACTTAACAGAGATATTGTGTTCAAATCTGTTAACTCCTTAAAATGTTGCTCAACATTTATTATAAACAATTTTATATTGTACACAAATAGTTCGCAACATACAGCGATAGTGTAGAAACATTTCCAGTTACCTATCACAAACTTTGTTTTGTACAGTGCTATGCTTTTTACCATAACCAGATATTGTAGCCAACAGAAACGACTGTGCCGATCAAACGACCATATGTTGGCCCATTTTCCATTGCATCCAAAAAGCAACCAAACGATCGCGATAAAAAAACGTGCACGCGATCAGATGTTTTTGCTCGTCGTTGATTCCAATTCATTGAGTTAAAGAGCAAGCAATAAAGCAAAGCTACTTAATAACATAAATATATAGTGGGTCATACAGAATCAAGGCATACACTATACATAATTATTCTGGTGGTTTCAAAGGACTTATTAAAATCTAGGAAACATAAATTTTTGAATTGAGATATAGATTTTTCTATATTGAGTATGCATTTTCGAAGACTCTATTGTGGGAATAAATTTAAATGAAGGAGACCTTAGTATTATTGGCATACGTTGCCCGAAACCAAAAAATTTCAATCTTTGTTTTTTTCTTTTAATATTTGGGTACAACTTTCTTCTAGGTTGATACAGGAAAAGTGAACTTAGGAAAAAATAGCATAATGGAAAAAATATCTAAGCTACTGATCCTTCGGACCCAGATAGAGAAATAAATTGACAAAAAAATTGCAAACAAAGTCATTTGAACTCCAGAAAAAAGAATCAAACTATTCTAAACTCATAAATTAGTCGAGAAAATGTCTGTACTAATGAAAGATCTATCCAATTCAGACAATAAATTTATCAACTATATAACTAGAATACGATTACAATTAAATAGTTATACACATGAATTATCATAGATGAATAATAAATAATTCTAAGCTAACGAAAGATCTAATCAATCTGTACAGACTAATTAGTCAGATAAAAGTAGAAGGAAATATTCAAATTTATTTCCCTTAACATGAAACATTACTTCTTGGAAATGGTGGCTACTTTCCGCTTCTGATACATTTAGGATTTCATTACGAATATTGGATTTCTGTCCGAAAATGAACGTTGGCCCATTGACATACATACGTTCCTTCAAGAAAGCCAAAAAATAGCACCCGATTGCGACTCAGTACGGCACACGCGACGTCCAATGCAAGTCGTTACTCAGCGAAGTCATGCCCTCTTGATAGATGTTCCGCAATAGAGCCATAATGACCCTTACAGTACACGTTGCGATTCTATTCTGTTGGAACTACAGTTATGGATGAGTTTGCACAGCTGGAAAAAAAACATTTCCAAAATCATTTGATATTGAATACCATTGATGGCAACTTTAGCTCTATCTTAGTTTTCGTAGAATTTAGGCAAATGATACTTTCGAACGATACATCACAGTGGGTGCTTTTAGTGTCATTAATTTGTCCCGGGAATATCATTATCCCATAAGATAATGACATAATCTCAACGGTCATAGTATCAAGTAGAGTTTTTGGTATTATGTCCTCTTCTCTGGCGGTCAGTACACCAAATTTTTCGTTTGGCTTTGTGACACTCCAAAAAAGGATCATAATGCCAAAAAAATAGCTGGCACAACCCCATATTTTGTTTTGGGACTATGAACTCATATGATGATGTCTAATAAGAAGCAAATTTCTTGTGACCATCTATTTAGCTTCACAAACACGAATATTTTTGAATTCAAACCAAAGTCATACATGATTTTGATCAAAGTCTTCGAAATGCGCTCCAAAAAGTTTTTCCAAAAACTATTTTAAAAGACTGTAAATCTCATTTGTGCTAAGCCATATGAAGAAAAGCTATGAAATTCGAAGGGCTGGTTCAAAAAGTCAGAACAATTTTTCTTTTAAAATATTTCTTTAAGTTTCATTATTTTCTCCTTTACTAGCATTCATTTAGTGAAAAACGTTGGCATTATGTCCCGATTACATGTGGACATAATGCCAAAGGGACATAAACCCAATTTTGGAAAGGGTCATAGTCCCAAAAAAATTTTGTGAGTGTGACCGCATAAAAGAGGAGCTTAGTTCCAAAAAAAATGATTTGGAGTTATGACAATTGGGACTCTGTCAAGGCACCTATCCCATATCCTGCTGTTTTACTTACATATGAAGCTATTTAAGTTAAATGAGCGTCAGCAATATGCATCCAAAATATTGAACGATGGTTTTCAAAACGAAGTTTTAGGATTAGTGTTGGTTGTTTTTTTTTCTATATTAATTTCCATCTTAATTACTCCAACTTAAATTTCGTTATTGTATTAGCTTACCTAAGAGGAGTACTGAAACACAAAACTTGAACACAAACTCATCAAACCCTGTCCGAAATGAGTTCTAAAGCATTTCATTTAATCGCAGATATTTGAAATACTTTAACCACAAAAATGTAGGGTGCATAAGACAAATAAATAGATATTTTCTCCAAGCTAAACATAATAAGAACACAATAAGAAAACAAGAAGACAGAACAATGTGAGTAGACGTCGCTGGCAGACACAGCACAACACATGATCAAACGAACAATCGAGTTGAAAATTTAAATAACAAACTTCAGTAGACAACCAACTGTTGATCGTGCAGCACGCGTTATTTCGGGGTGTGCGTTTTGAACACAAAAAATTTAATAAAAATATTTTTCAGCGATACTACGTAAAAAATTTAATTTTGGGGAAGAAAAAACTGCTTTCAATGAAAATTTCTTCATTGTGCCAAAATGATAATTTTTTTGTTATGATGATCACATGCAATTTTGCATGATCTGTTGGCTGTGGAATTCAAGCTATATAAATTAAATAATTGCTACTATACAGATGTCTTAAATTAAAAACCGCCAGAAATCCAACTAATTAAAGCAAATGAAAGTATTTGCAAGCTTTAAATAGCTAAGCCTAAGTGGTGATGAGTTCATTTCATGTCAAATACTAAATTGCGCTAATTAAAATATGTGAAGTAATAGAGCAATTAAAAAAAAGTTTTCAACAGTTTTACCCATTTAAAAGCCCTATTTTAATTTGGTTTTACGCGCCATAAACGTATATCACTTAACAGCTTTTAATGCATACTTAAGTAGTTTGTTTGCTGCCGCTTTTCAATACCTAATGTTACAAGTGTTCTGTTTGCTGGTTCTAATAAGTACGAGTGTTGTGTTTTTTTTTTGTTTTCCAAAATGATTTGAAATGTGTAGCACGTGCTCGCATCATCATCATCATTTTCAAGTATTTCTAATTGATTTGCCGCGTGCTTTGAAGAGTGAAATAAGTGTTTCTTCATTTTGAAGTTCTACAAAAACAGGTCAAGTGCATTTCTCCGTTCAGATAAGGAAATACAAAAACACGTAAACAAAAATTTCGTAAATAGCGGTTTAAATGAAAGGTAATATTTATCAGTTTATTTCGTTTTTTCAACAATAAGCTTGAGTGCCCTAATGTATACTATACATTGTTTTATTTTAAAATTTTGCAATTTTTTATTTTTAGCTTAACTATTTTACTGAAATATTTTTATGTGACTTTTTTGAAGATCTTACATTTTTGCTATTTTCAATTTCATAATACAAACAGACTCGTACTCACCATGTGGACAAGAAGGGGCCTTGTCCCCCACGCGTCTCATTATTTTATAGATTTTAGAGAGAAAAATAAAAAATCATGCTAATGGAATTGCATTTGAACCCCCGGCCCCCCTCGCAAAGTCGGGGTGGTACGGTATTGAAAACAGAGAAGATCATTAGTGGAGTGTTGAACAATTTTAAAAATTTTGATAAACATGTAATTTCTGGAATAATATTTTAAGCCGATTATTTCCCAGAATCAGTATATATGTACATAACATCACTTTTTTTCTTAAATCTACTCGAAAATTTCGGATTCTTCATAAACATTTTTAAGAAAATAATCACATATCCGCTAGTTGTTTAATGGAAATGATGGCAAAATGTTAAAAAGTTTCCAAAACTATTTTCCCTTGTCCCCTTTATCGCCTTGCGGATCATAAATCTTCCACAAAACTTTTCCAAGTCTGTACGATCAAAACCGAGTTCATTAAATTCTTTTCAACATTTCTCCAATTTACGTCCATTCTGTTCTAGTAAACGACGTGTACCTAATCCATTTTCACTTTCACCGTTTTATTTGAATTGAAATCGCATTTGATTTTTCTATTACCGAATTTCGCATAAAGTCAATAGTCAACCGCTTTATAAATCGCAGCAAAACGCATTGAAAATCAAGTAGTAACTTTTGAGTCGAGGTTTAAGTTGATTCCTAAGAATTATGTACCGGCACAAAAAGCAGAAACGCTTTCCCTAAACAATTTTTTTTGTTTGACTCCCAATTTAAATAGTAGTCCAAAATAGTACCCAAAAACTTTGTCTTATTTTACGATTTGTGTGTTCAAATACACTGATATGATGGGATACGATAATAAATATCAGGCCAGCTACCCTTAGCGCTTTTGATAGCATGACCGTAATTGGATCTAGAATAAATTGACCAGACGATATACAACACCCAAGGCTCATTGAAAGTATTGCATTACGTCAGGATTTCTGATAATTGTGAGTCCATTAAAGGTGTGCACTGTTTCATTTCACTTCTGATTGTAGACGATGTTCTCGGCAAAGCTATTAACTCTTCAAATCATGGCTTTAATGGACTTTCAGCGAACGTTTGGAAGACCTTGCTTATGTCGATGAAATATGTATACCTCCACATCACCAAGCAGTCTAAACTGCAAGAAATATTAAAACAAACTGCATGTCCATCCACCCAAAGAGTACCAGCAATAGTTTCATGTTAGGCGAAGCCAACGTAGAAAATGTAAATAGCTTGATTTATTTAAGCAGCACCATGACACCTGACGACGGTACTCATAAAACCATCCATGCTCTAGTTTGAAAAACTAGTCTACAGACCGCACTCTGGTACCCAATTTACAAGTGTTCACCAGCAATTGTCCTAACCGTGCTCTGTAAATTTGGTGGCTCTGAATGATCATTAATGACGAATTGATCAGCAAATGTTGACAATATACAATAAAAACTTTTTGTTCAAATCAAACGAGGAAAATGGAAATGGATTGGAATGGTCACACGTTTCAAAAACCAGCAACTAAAGTATGCCGACAAACATTCGGGTGGAAATTTAAGCCGATAACAGAACTTTAACTATCGTGGACACGATTGCTAGATGATGAATTTGTGATTATACATTAAGATGAAATTTTATCGATTCCAATCATAAATAACTACATTAAAAGCATCTCAGATGAATGTAAACTGTAGTCATTTCGAATCTGTAAATATTTTTTCTAAAACTAAAATCATTTTTGATATCATATCTGCTTTTATTTTTTTAAGTAAGCGCTCCTTTAAATTTCATTTTGGATCCAAAGAAGTCTCTTAGTGTTTGACTTTTTTCTATTACTTTCAACGGTTGTAGCTTTCAAATTATATTTGTATGATTACTCAAAATTTTAAGCCAAAACAAAATAAAATCAAAACGGAAAATTTAATCCAAAATTAACCTTAGAACAGCAATTTAAAAATCTCAATTGCATTTTAAATTGAAAAATTTTATAGCTTTTTTATAACGAAAAAAAAAAATACCAATACAAAAATTACAGACTTAGCAACACACCCACAAATTAAATGGAAAAAAGGTAGCACAACGTATCATTCTTATCAGTACGTGTTTAATTTATTTCTTTTTCATACACCATTACCATCATCAACATCGTCAAGCCATCAATATAAACAACATTAAGCAGCAACAGCAGAAAGGGAAAAAAGAACGCTACAGAAGGAAGCACCAAAAAAGAGTCAGTTGTTCTCATACAATATATGTAAGGTAGGAGCTCTTACCACAAAAACGTTTCTTATTAGAAATGAAATTGTCAATGAGCATGACATTTGGTGTCTGCCTGACTATAGCAAAATTATTGTGCTATTTGATAGGTGGCATGGTAGACTGCACAAAATATCTACTAAGCAATATATTGGTAGCACAGAGAATATCGAAAGTTGGTTGTCGAATATACGTTAAGTCACCCAAAAATTATTTTTGGAAAAATAATCGAAAAATCCCTCACTCGTAAGAAAATATTTTACAAAGGTCCTCACTTAATGAAAAAAATTTAGTGATGTTGATATATTAGGAAATATTATATGATCAATATATGTAGTTACATATAAATGTACATATATTAAAGAAGTCAAATAATTGTTATAGAGTCGAAAAGTTTGAAAAAATCAAATTACGGTGCAGCTGGGCTTTTCTAGGCTCATTTTTACTTTGCGTCGTCCGCAAAGATCTTCCTTAGGTATGAGCGCTAAACGCTCCCTTGCCATAGTTTTTGAACGCAATGAAACCGGAAACGGGTAGCTTGCGCTGAATTCGCAGAACAATCCGTTTATATTTATATACTTAGTAACAACATAAGTGAAAGTAAGAAACATATTTTCATAAGTTTTTGATCAAACTTCATCATCTTATTTTCTCTATGTAGATACGCACATATTCCTCAGAAAACCCTAATTTCGGATGACACCATATGACATCTACATATATATGTTTGTAGGTAGGCAATATTTTTTGGTTTTGTTTTGTTTCCATTTTGCGTGTCACATCCTTTTTGTCTTCTAACCAAAACCAAGACATTTCTAGCTTCATTATCATTTTTATTGTAATTTTTTGTCCTTGTTTTATCATGATTGGCTTTATTTTTCTGCTAAATAAATTCCAGGCCACATAACATTCCTTTTTATTCCATATCATTCTATTCTTTCTAATCTACCGCATTTATACAACGTACTAAATATATCTATCCCTATGCGTTATTAATGTATTTTGTGCCTTTGTGTGCCTAGTTAAACATTCCGCACATTGTTATCCAGACAATTATGACATTTGTCATGCGTGTTACGTTGTTGTCTGTATATGTTTCATAAATATATATTTTTTTTCCTATTTCCTTCTATCCACTTAATTGTTGAATTATTATACGTGTGTAACATAATAGGTTTTGACCCTTTCACTTTGCTTGAAACATGATTTGTTATTATTCATTGGTCAATTTTTTATTTGACATCTGTCAATTGTGACACTTCTGTGTGTCAACTATTATACTGTGATTGCGTGTGGTATCAATACAAATAATTATGCAAACAATATCCGCATTCTTTAGGGCTGTTAATGTGCTTGAAATAGATTGTTGTTAGTTTTTGTTCTCATGCTCTCTACTTTTCATAATTTTTTACTCTGTCTCCATATTCCCACAACATTTTTCTTTATTCATTTCTGTTAAAACTCCAAAAAAAAAAAATTAAGGAGCCTTGTTGCCAAATACATAACGACAACTACAGTAAGATCTCATTTATCAGGCCTACGATCAACTGAAGCTTCGCGATATTCGAGGCAACTTCATTACTTGAGGCGTATGCATGGATAATTCAGAAAAACTCGGGTAAAACGGATGCCTATGCTGTACGCGCGAAGTATTTTTTTTTTTTTGGTATTCGAGATTTCACTCATTCCCACATTACTTCGGATAAACGACACTCTACTGTGCATAAAAGTTTTATAGCCCCATTCAAATCCTTGCGTTGCAAGTTAAAGTCTATTGAACTCAGGACAGAAATTTATCATAATTCTAAAAAAATATGTGCCGAAAGCAAATAATTTTACCAAATTTAATATAAAAGACGCTAACAAATAATAAATCAAAACGTTGCCTACGGAACCAACAAACAGGTTCTTGGTTTGCAGAAATGACAAAAAAACAACTGCAAGCCGCATATGAGTCATAGACTCAAAAATGAGACACTGCACAAAGCAACAACGCCAACGTCCAGACGACAAAGGTAACAACAGCGAAACAACGTTGTATATCAGTTTTTGTTAACATACATCAGCAAGGTCGCTTGCAGTTGTATGCAACATGACAGCAGCAGCTAAAACAACAACGACAAATATAACGAAAAATTAACCTCCTTGGAGATTATACCCCAAAATTTTAAAAAATTGCCCGATATTCCAAAAAAAATTAAAGACAAGTTCACCAAAAAGTTAATAGTCGCAAGTAAGTAGAAGCAAAAACCATCTAACAAATATCACCTTAATAGCTCGGGGTATCCATCGTAATGTTCAAAATTTTCGGATGTTACAGTTACCGCAACATTAACGTAAGCTCGCTTCAGTAAGATTTGCTTTCAATTTTCTTGTGTCCTCTATATTTTCACAGAGTATAGAGGCTCCAAAAAACTCTTCCAACGTGCACTTTCAGTAGCGAGTGTCATCAATTCTATTCATCATTACTCCGATTCACGTATTTCCTGCTTTTGCTATCATTTCCACGATGATCTAGAAGGGCTGAGTTTTCTGCTACCCTGAGATTTTCACTCCAATCCTTGGCGTCAGACTTCAGTTGGTGATTTCAGAAACGTGTGCTCAATCTATTTCCAGGTGAGCAGTTTCACATTGGAAAAGATCACAGAACACCAAATTTTCAGAATTCAGCGAAGACAGTAGGTGAACACTTCTTAATTGTGAAGCAGAGTGTTTTTTGTTAAGCAGGGCTCACAGCCGTACAAAATATTTAGTTTCACGTTTGACTAAAAGATTTTGATATTCGTTGTTGTTGATAAAAACGAGGACAGTCTGACATTACGACGTGCTTAAAGGAAAATTGGAAGCTAACTACACTTATAGGACATTGCTTACTTTTAATAGAGAAGTAATCTCACTCTTTAAATTTTATCTTCTAATCTTTTTTCTTAGAGTTTTCTTCCCCAAAATTCTTTCCATTGAAAATGAAAACTCTTAACTTTGTGCAAATCTAGCTATTTCCCTACTGCAGGTTCACGTATGCATCAGTGTCCAGGTGCTTAGTATACCACTGTACATCAATGTGAGAAAAAAAATTCTTAAGTTTGCAAGTTCTTTTCATACCTCTCTCAAGGCTCCTTTTTACATGCAAACTATACACTGAATAGATTAAACAAAATTCTAAAAAAAAATGCATGATTCCAACAAAATTTCGGCCCTGAAGAGGTTAATTTTGCAATTAAAGCAATCAAAGCAAATCAACTAAAAAATTTTCGCAATTAATTTTTGGAATTTCTTTAGATTAAGTCAATATGGCATCTTTGGCGCTTTATTTATCTTGCCAAAATGTGTGAATTATTGTTTAAATATTTTTGCTGTTGTAGTGCTTGACACAAAGGTTTTCCTTTGTTGTTTTAAATCGACCAAAACCTTTGTGCCAACTTTTGTAAACAACCGTTAAATATGTGTTTTTGTTGCCTTCCATCAATAATGATTAACATTTTTAAGTCTTTTGCGGTTTGGTTGCTCTGTGTGTTAATTGCTGTCGCACTAACAAAAGACCGCACACACAGACGGAGGGTGCCGAAGGCGGTCACTTTTTTTTTTGTTTTGAAGGGGGCGCTACAGGAAATCGCAATTAAATTAGCGCTTTAATAAATTTGAATGTAAATGTTTTGCGGTTTGCGTTTGTGTTTTCGTTTCATTTATTTTTTTGTTAAGTTTATTGGGAACTTATTGCTACAGTGTGTGGTCAGTGTTGATTTGTGGACCGAAAAGCTTTAAAGAGTTTTTCTACTTACGAATTTGTTGATATAAGAGATAAATTATGGCTTCCTTGAGAACTTAAAACTGTTTGACTTTTATATAATCCTTTTGTCTTTTGATAACATGCTAAGGACTTTTAGTAGCGCAAATTCATTTGATTTTATTTTCACTGGAGAAATAAGTTTGTTGGTATTTTAAAAAAATAAAACAAATAAATTTCAGTTTATCTTCTGATCAACACGATGACGGGCTGAATAATAATCGGCCTAGAAGAGAAACCACTACCTTTACGGCCAAAATTCATTTTATTTTTTAACATTGTCCAAAATTTGCTCAAAGTACTTCGTCTACCGAATCTTAAATTTTTGAATAAATTTCTTTTGTTTGAGGGATTCAACCCAAACATGTTTTTTTTATTTACAGTCACAGGGGGACTAATTTAATTAATATGCAGGATGGCGAACCGCCTCGAAGCACAATTAATATACTTTTGCAATAGTGACTGCTTACTTGTAAACCGTTGCATTTATTTACATTAAAGGCACTTTTCTTGAATCCAAGCCCTCTCATTTTGGTTTCAAATAAGAGTCAAACCGTTCCAAGAGCCCTTAATATTTGCCGGTGAACAATCTGCCTGTTTCAAAGTGATCGATGTTCGTCCCAAAAAATAGTTACCATTGCCTTGTCGGTCGACAAACCAAACTTCTTTGATATCGATTCTCCAAAAAATTCTACAGCTTCGACTATTTCTTGGTATCCGCAATATTAACCCATGGCTTTTATCGACTATTTCTGATGTGGGAACCCTTTTCGGATAGCTTGGACTTCATCTTAACATATAAATGTATGTAAAAAATCAGTTGGATACAAATTAAGATTCTACTTAAATTATTTTATTTAGTTAAATAAAATTTTAAATTGCGTATAGTAAGATATCAAGCAAACTCCACTTTAGTTTTTCAGCTAAATTAAAACTCTCATACAATTTTTTCATAAAATTTTTTTTGTAATATAAATTAACTTCTGCCTAAGCTTACAACGATTTTGCTTAACAACATACATTAAAATAACCGCAGGTAAGTGCCAGCATTGCTTTAACACACAATTAAAAATACTAGAAATAACTGCCAATTTTTTTAAGCCAATTTCATTAGCCTCAAAATATATTTTAAATACCAAAAATTTCACATTTTGGACAAGATATCCTCACTCGAGAGCAGCGTGCACATATGTACATTGAGAGAAAAAATCGTACATTTATCACATTTATTTTGAATATCACAAGTAGAAGTATCAAATCTCTATAATTATTTAAGTCTCATCGGAATCACAAATATCGCAGAAGTGGTAGGCCAAAATAACCCCTAAAGTAAATGTGTACTCATATGTTAAAAGTTTTGAAAATTTTTCATTTCATTTCATTTCATTTCTTTATTAAGTCTTTGGAATAAATGTCCTTACAGACTAGATACACAATTGGCTTATAATAGTAATTAAGTAAAGTAACAATGATGAAAATAAAATTCAGTTATTAAAAATAAATATAAAAATAAATAATAATTATAGTAATTGAAATTAAAATATATTAAGAATGTAAGCTAACTTTTTAAAAGAATCTTTAGACATTGAAAAATAAAATTCATTAGTAAATGATAGTCTATTAAATAATGATAGAGCTCTAGAAATAGGCTCATTCTGAGCATAATTAGTTTTATGATTCTTTATGAAGAATAAATCAAAATGTCGCAACTGTCTAGGTGGAATATAAAAATCAATTAATTGAAGTAACTCCGGACAGTCAATATTAGAATTAACTATGTCAAAAATAAAAGTTAAGGACATAACCTTCCTTCTCAACTCTAGGGTATTTAATCCCAAAAGTAAGCAACGTGCATTATATGAAGGTCTAGAATCACCAAAATCTAATGAACGTAATTTCCAATTTCGTGTGTAGTTATTCTATATTTTGCGCAGAATTGAAGAAGCAAATGTGTTTCCTTTTTTTTTAAATATCATGTTATTTTCGAAAAATCTAATGACACTTTTTAACTTATTTTTAATTTCATTAGAGTTTTGTTATGCTCTTTAACAGACTTATAATGATTTTGATCACGATTATTTGAAGAAAATACTTGGGTGGCTGTAGCATTTTTTATTTTTAGTGCAGCACTTTAGCAGCCATCTTTTAAGAGCTTTGTGCTGTGACATGGAAACATTTTTTTACGAAGTTTTTATATTAAGTTCGACTTTGCTAAAGTTTCATGTTAGTTTTGAAAAGTCTCATGACATTTTTTATTAAAATTATTTTTTGGATTAAAATTAAATTTATTTTCATGAATTCCAACTGAAATGAACATTTAAATGAAAAAAAAAATAATATATGTTGGATGAACTAAAATCACTTCAGCGCCTTATAAAGGGTGTTTTTTTAGAAGTATAGAGCTTTGAATTGAAATAAAACACAAGAAAATCGTTTTAATGTCCATCAATTTGGCTTTATTGGAAGGATAATTTTATGCCTTTAATGTTTAAATATAATTTCGGGCATGTGGCCGCCGCGGCTGGCTCGAATAAAGCCAATTCTACAGGTCCAATTTTGAACCACTTTTTCGAGCATATGGGGCCGTATGTCGGCAATAACGCCACGAATGTTGGCTTCCAAGTCCCCTAACGTTTCTGGTTTGTTGGCGTAGACGAGCGACTTCACATATCCCCAAAGAAAATAATCCAATGGTGTCAAATCACACGATCTTGGTGGCCAATTGACAGGTCCATTCCGCGAAATTATGCGCTCATCGAATGTTTCCTTCAATAAATCGATTGTGACGTGCGCTGTGTGGCATGTAGCGCCGTCTTGTTGGAACCACAACTCATCCACATTCATGCCATCCAATTCGGGAACAAAATAGTCGGTTATCATGGCTCTATACCGGTCTCCATTAACGGTAACTGACTCTCCAGCATTATTTCGGAAGAAGTATGGCCCAATGACTCCACCAGCCCATAGAGCACACCAAACAGTCAGTTTTTGTGGATGTAATGGCGTCTCAAGGGTCTCATGTGGATTCTCTTCACTCCAAATGCGGCAATTTTGCTTGTTGACGTAGCCATTCAACCAAAAATGAGCCTCATCACTGAACAAAATTTTGCGATGAAAATCAGCATCGAGATCAATCTTATTTTCGGCCCATACACCAAAATCACGACGCATTGCATGGTCTAGCGGCTTTAATTCTTGCACAAGCTGGATCTTGTAAGGTCGCAAGCCAAGATCTTTGCGCAAAATCTTCCATAAAGTTGATGGACAAAGCTCCAATTGCTGTGCACGGTGGCGAATCGATTCATTCGGGTCCTCTTCAACATTTTGCTCTACAGCGGCAATTGTTTCTTCGGTGCGCACTGTTCGACGTCTCTACGGATGCGTATTATCACATAGAGTAAACGTAGTGCGAAAACGATCCATGGTTAACCGAATTAATTGCTCTGATGGACGATTATGTCGACCATAAAATGGACGGAGCTTGCGGTAAACTTCGCGAACTGAACCATTATTTTCGAAATAAATTTGCACGATTTGCAAGCGTTGTTCTTTTGTCAACCTGTTCATGATGAAATGGCAAACCAAACTGAACATAAATGACATTAGAGTTGCCAGATTTGACCATAAATTGCCAGTTTTATCTCTATTCGAAAAACAAACCTCTAAAAAAAACACCCTTTAGCATGAAAAATTAACATATTTTTCAATTTCTTGAACTCTGGCTTTGTTAAATCACTTACATAAAAGCTTGAAAAAGCCCATGAAACTTCTGTTCTCACATGGTTTCGAAATTATAACATTTTAAAGCATAATTTAATTGAACTTTTTCAATTATATTGCTTGTAGTTAGCATTTTTTGTGCAGCAATGATTATATTATTTACCTGAGAATATTAGGGTATATTAAAGCCATTACAATGATATTAATTAATAGTACGAAAACCAAATTTTTCTGAATTTCAATTTTTATTCGGTGCTAAAAATGTTCATGCTGGATATTTTTGAACAGCAAATAAAAATTTTGATTTTGGTTTTGAACTACTAGAATTGTTATAAAAATGTTTCTTTGAACTTTACTTAAATTCGCATGCGAGTTTTGAAATATATCATTTAATTTCTTTAATATCATATTCGCTTGTTTTTCTCAACTTTTTCAGGTTTTTATTTGTTAAGAATACTTACAACCGGTGTTATATCGCAAAAATTTAAAACTATCGCAAACTTAATTCCTTGAAATTTATTTTTATAAATACACATGCAAAATTTAAATATAAAATTGAACTTATTTTACTTCGTATGTTTTTCTGATTGTTTTCATATTTTTGCTTCCAACGAGTTGTTAAGAATGCATACAAATCGCATAACACAAACATTGAATACTTAATAAAATATTCATATGCTATCTGAAAAACATCAGTGACACAAGTATCACAAATTCCAAAATGTCTCAAATTACACATTAACCGCATATGAATCTTTGATGCAATAACAAGTTTTGCAAAAATCACATGCGATAAATACGTCACGGATTTCGCCAATCTCAATATTTGCAATATCTAAGTTTTCATTAAAATTTTTCTCAGTATACACATATTAGCCATATGGTTCAATAGCTTTTTGCATTGCTGGGTCAATAATATTAACCCCAAATGAGGCTGTTGTCTGCAACAGCAGCTCAAATTGCATACAACATTTAAAGCAAAGTTAACGCGACAAATAAATTGCTTGCACTGACCTCAAATAGTTGCAAATTATTGTCAGAGTGTGGTGGAAATTAGTTTGCGTAGCATATGTACATAGGTATGCATTGAGAGATACAAAGAGGAGGAGCAGTGAATTTACACGAACGGGAGACGCTAGCAGTTGGCATATGTTGCAGTAGTTTTTACAGCTGTAGGTAAAATTTGAACTAAGCTTTTGTTGCTACCAATAAGGTTGCTTCTGCGGACAATTGCTAATTGAAATTCAGTGCTGTCCGAAATCTGCTACTATATTTATAATTCAAGCGTGTGCTGCTCTTAGCTGTTACAGTACATTTCGGCAACATTAAAAGCGGTGGTTAACTTCGTTTTAAGCAAGAAACTTTTTACTCTGCATGCCCAGTTATCTTTTATTTTCATTTATTTGTGGTGATATATAGCGCTTAAAAAAAACTATTGAATGCCTAAAACTAAGCTATAAAAAAACTTGTTGTATGACATTTATATTGTCATTCAACATACGTTTTTTGCAATAGCATATTTTTAGTCACTCGCTCAAATTGAATTTTCAGAATATTGACAAGTCCTTTTATTTCTTGTTCAAAGCATCATTATCAACATCAACATGTTTTCATTAAAATTAAATTTTAATTACTGAAATTTTGTAACGCGTCATGCCATATAATTTGTGTCTTGTGCCTCAACATAAATTAGGTTTCCATAGACGCGCGAATTAAAAAACACAGAGTATAAAGCACGTTCCGTGGCATAAAGGCGCAGCCTTTACATTTACATAAGAAAAAAATTGTTATTTTTATCCAGAAAAAAAAAATTCTAATGATTTTTTTTAGCAAGCAAACGAACGCTAAAGACAGTAACTACCAACGCGAGTATTTTTAGGTGCTATGTTGAATAAATAAAAAAACCATCCCTCACAAAATTGAGTCAACTACGTTGCTGTACGCTTACGAATTTTAAATTAGTTCATTTTTAATATGCCAACATATTTAGAAGCTTCAACAGCCAATTGAGCAACGAGCGAGTATCTTCAGGCGCATATTTGTACTATTGTACACTTGGGAATCGCTGTAAAATTTAATGTGATTGGTATTTGATAAATATTTTTAACAAATTTAATTGCTACAATGAAAAAAATTTAATGAAATATTTATATTAAAAAATTTCATTATTATAAATAATAAGTAAATATTTCATTTAGTAAAATTTCAAAAAAATTCATTTATTATTTAAAATGCGGCAACACACTCTCATGTGTTGATCGCATCACGCTTGATAGCAATATCACATATAAAATGCAATTCTCTACAGTTTAATTTGAAAAATACAATTTTCACTCAAATGCAAAACTTAATTGTTGAGATTTCTGCCATTTAAATTGCATTTCCGTCATGTGGATTTTCACACAACATCAACTCCAACGCGCCGCAACCACTATATGAGTATGATATTTGACCTAGAGCTACAAAATCGCTGGTGCATAACTGCAAATGTCATATTTTTACTCTACACACTACTACCTAAGAGGAGTTTTTGATTTTTATTTAATTTTTTTTTCAACTTGACTACAGTTTATTTATTTAATTTTTTACACGCAGGTAAAATTGTAATTTTATTATAGTTGTCACTTTATCGCACTGGATCAGTGAAGGTTCTCACACCTGTCGTAACATAGCATTTGAACTGATATTTATTTATTTAAATTAACAGACATTTTGACATTTAATACTCTTTTAGTGTTTTCCAAAAATATATGTCAACAAATAAAGTAGACATTTGTTGTATCCGCCCAAACTTAAAATTGCACTATATTTTTTTTTACTGAGTATCTAAAAATTTTTTAGAACTCAAGAGCCTGTATAAAGGTTCTTCAACTAATTCGATCCCTGGCTCTTTGCTGTGTGTTTTAGCAGTTCTGTGTGATATTTGACTTTTGATTTATACCATTCGTCACTAAAAAGTCGGTCTTCATCTGCATCTGTCATCTTAACTGTTCTATATGTGTCGTTAGCATGCCTTTTGATGGTATGACCAATTTATTAGCAGCGTCTTTTCTCAATCTTAATTGATATAAGGTAGATCGTACAAGACCATATATTCCCTAATAGGAGTACACAAGATTTATTATTCGTCTTAACAGAGCACTCGAAGAGACCATGATTCACAAGCATAAATTAACACTGATTGAAGAATTGGCTTAAATATTTTCAATTTGATGTGTCTTCAAAAGGTGTTTGATATTATCAATTTGATGATATTTTATAGATTTGTGAAAAATACACTTCTTGCTTTGCTGATTTTTGCTACTGCGTCTTCTGCGGCACTGCTGTTAGTAGTGAAAATGCCGCCAAGGTAGCAGAACGGTGCTTTTTTGCCTATGTTGTTCCTGTATATGCTAAAATTTGGAGAAAACGTTTTTTTTTATAGTGTCTCAGTCAGTCGCTGCCTCTTCCCTTGTCTGCTTGACCCCAGTGTCTGGTTCGATGGAAGATGCGAGATTCTTTTGATAAATTATTTTGTTGATTTACAAGCAAGCCGGATTGTTCTTTTAATTCTGCAACCAATTCTGTTACAAATTCTAAACAAGCTCTTAAAGAAAAGTAAACGAATTTGTACAGAGCGTGGCACCTTCCATACAAACAAAAATTTCAAAACTCTATAATGAGAGAATGGTTTATGGCTTTTCGAAATGTATCCAGTTATATTTCATGTTAAGCCGGAAAATGAATTCTATTTAAGGATACTAAATTCGGCCAACTGTGCGGTCATATTCCACAAACAGAGTGGCAAGTCAGTGACATTGTGTTCAGACTATTACAATCTAACTAAATAGGCATGTTAAAAAGATGCACAAATGGTAAGTGTCTTGTGATGTAATCTATCGGACTATTTTAATTGTATTCATTAACTAGGGCAACTATAGATTTAAAAAAAAGTTATCTTAATAAGTTGCCAATTATAAAAAAGAACACGTATTTAGTGTTGAGCTGTTGGATAAAGTTTCGAAAACTTTTTAAGATGATAAAAAAATCCATAAAATCATGTTAGGGATTATCTTCCTTAGTGATACTACTGATTGCAATTTTCAGAGCATCCACTTTTCAAAAAAAAAAATATCAAGTCAACTAATGCCCAGTCTTGTAACATTAGCGTCTAATATTTTGTCAAAATGCATTCGAATGAACCAATAAAATCAAACGGCGTTGCATTGAGAATCAATTACAATATCATTCGTATGTATGTTTAACTATGTATAGGGAGCAAAGAAACACCGATACAATGAAAGAGAATAGCGACAAAACAAATTTATGGTACAAACATTATGACAGCTGTTGGTTGACATTTTTCAATCGAAGTATTTACATTTTTTTCCCATTTATTGTTTTCTATTTTTTTCTTCATTGTTTTCCTTTAGGAAATATTGCCAACTTAACAAATAAATTCAGGTGTTCAAATGCGGTATTTTTAAATAGAATTTTAGGCTGACATTTGATTGTGGCAGCGTTAATTCAGCAAACCATATGTTGTTACGTGTGTGGCATTTTGGTATTGAAAGTGCAGTTAATTTGTGGTCAATTGATGGTCAGTTGGTTTACTTTTACATATGGCTTCGATTTCCAAAAAAAATGGTTGGGACCAATAATGATCAGGAAGCTGTGAATTTTTATTGAGCGCTTATCAAATTTCATTTAAGGAACTCTAGCGTTGGGTAATACAACTATAAATGGACTTTTGAAATTCAGAAGTTATTCCATTAAATGTCTTAAAGAGCAATACATAAATAGACCTTTATAAACACTCAATTTTCAAAGCGCTAACGCCTAACCAAAAAAGTGATGTTTGGACTGCAGATAAATTTCTAAAATTATTTAATTTAATTCAATTTAAGTGAAGCTACAGTGATAAAACAAAAAATCCTCCAAAAAAACTATTATTCCAAACGCACAAAAAATGCATAACTTAAAAGGATTAGTAAGAGCATAGCAACTTCTTTATATGCAAAATCATCAGTTACGCGTAGCTCAAGGATTTCAAATAAAATGCATAAAATAATAGCGTACACCAAACGTCAACGCTATAAATATCAATCAATTTGACATTTGCAGTTACAGCAAGATGGCAACATCAACACCCACATTACGAAAAAACAAAAATGGAGTTAAAGTAGAAAACTCTAAACTAAAGAGTTTAGCACAAATGGAAAAAACGTAGTTTCACAAAAAAAAAAAAAAATAAAATAAAAAAAAATAAGTTAAATACGTTGACAGCTATACGCAATGCACTGACAGCTTAAGCTAAAGTGTCAAAGTCATTTTGCACGTTGACAGTTGTTGCATTTACTATAATATTGCACAAGGATGCATTGCCGCAACAGCAGCAGGATATTTACAACGATGCGTGAGTTAGTGTAGAAAAACGTGAGAACATTTTCAGTGGAATAGCAAAGGAGCGCAAAAATCGCAAATGAAAGTGGTAATAAAAAACTGAAGAAAATAAGCACTTGCTGTCAGCAATGACATTATAATAAATGAAAAGAAGAGCACAAATGCAAGTTAGGGGCACTCCTGCATTTAAACTGCATAAAAAAATCTTTGAGGGCATGGTCAAATCGCTGAAGAATTTAAAAACAAAATAACTCAACAAATTTATTATATAGAGAGCCTTAGTTTGTATGAAAAATGTATAGATCTACTATGCCCTTATTCAATTTTCTTCAGTTCCAGCTCAGTTCTCTTAAAGATGATAGCCCACACAGTATCAGTTTATGTATACGTTTATATTTTAACCAATTTTATCTATCATCAAGTGTATTTTTAAGAATTTTAAAATTGATATAAGAAAAATTAACTCAAATTATTATACACACACCTGGGTATGCAAACATTTCTATGTTATTGCATTCTATAAAGGATTTTCCTATTGAGGATTATCCAAAATTTTAAAGTTCTGGAAGCATGAGAAACATAAGAAAATCTTGTTAAAAGTTAGAAAGGAATACGCTTGTACTCCAGCAAAGAAACAAGGGTTAATCCCATTTTAACAAGTTCTTTTATTCATCTTTGGCTTTACGTGTTTTGTGTGTTCTTGGCAATGTGTTACATGCGAAAAAGATGCATCAACAAATTTGGATTATTGCTTGGTCGTAATTGTGTTTCCTCAGCCGCAATATTTGCCGAACATGGCCACCTGCGACTTATTTTATTTCTCGAGGCTGAATAGAACCATGATAAGATGACATTTTGCCATGATCGAAAGAGCTTAGAATCATTTCAAAAAGTGGGTTCCAGAAGAGCATCAGGATTGAAAAAGCACTGGCAAATGTTTATTATGACTGAAAAGGACTTTTTTAAAGGGGACAATTGTTGTTATTGATGAACAGATCAAGCTTCTTTAAGAAAAACCCGTATACACTAATGTACATAACATGTAAGAGTACGCGAATTACTGCAATTTTCCGCAGTCGTATATCTCGAGAACTATTGGTCTTTCGAAAATTTTGTATATAGACTTAGAAATATTTCCGGTTTCTTTGATTAACATATTTAAAAAATGGTAACTAGAACAACTTTTGGTAGATGCGCCCTGAATTGGTGTTTAAAATGTTATTTATTGGGCTTAGCATTACATATGTTTGAGTAGATTGAAGAGATTTTGTTGAATGTACTAAATTTATTTTTAGTAATACTCACCCGAATTTACTTCGAAATAATATTTAGAGCAACCACCTTCAAGGCTTCCCTGATTCATTGCAAGAAGTGGAGGTCTGTCTTGAACTCACTCTGACTTGCAAGGTGTATAACAAAGTTAAACCGAATCCTAGATTATAGCTGCTCAGGATTGGACTTTGTATGGTTTTTAAAATCTATATTAATAAGTGTACACGTTTGCGACTTCACAATATTTCTTGTGTGATTCCGTCGCTTGTTCCTATCAATATACGATTTGGATATTATTACTAAATATGATTAATTCAATAATTTTTTTACATGCTGTGGAACAGGCGGCACTTTAACTAAGTCAATTCGACTACATATGTCAAATATATCATTTGTTGTTTATTACCAAATTTCGATATACACAATTAGATCGTTATCTCTGTAAAGTGAGAGGAGTGTTAACATTCATCCAAAAACATTCAACCTCGTAATAATTTAAATTCAAAATAACTGCAAATGATGTAAATGCGTTAATATAAAAAATTTGATTATTTCACCGCATATTTAATTGGTGTTGTTGCTTTTTTATTAATTTAATTGCTGCTGTTAATAAATCGTAAATTATAGTTTTTTTTCTCTACAAATTTTTGAGTGTCTGTTAAAAAATGAGCGCTGAAAAATAATGATTTATTTAAAAAGTCTGGTCATTGACTTGTTAATGTTTTTACGTTTATCTGAACATATTTTTTTTTCATTCACTTAGTAAAATTGTATACAATGTATGCAAAACAGCATGCATAATTAAATTTTTTTTTTTTTTTGGTTTATTCCGGTCTTTAAAAATATTAGTCAAAATTATTCAAATTTTATTTTGCAAATAAGCAATTATCAAAAATGTATGCGTGACGCTAGCTTCTTGAAGCACTCATTCGCTGATGGCAGTGTTGGTAAACAGATGAAAAATTGCGCTTCATTAGTTTGCTGCTACAAAGCACACCTTAGAAAATGTCACAAGCATAAAAAATTCAACACTTTGTTTGGAATAAACAAAAATTAAGTTTTTAGTCACATCGCAATGCGTCATTTTCAATTTCTTTGGTCGTAATAAAAAATTAAGTTCTCCCAATTTTAAACTCATTGAATTTTCTAAGAAATCACTTGGGTAACAAGCAGCAACAATGAAATACACTCTAATTGCAAAGTATTGTAACAATTTTGTTTTGTACTCATGCTAATGTAGTTTTTTTGAGTGGGTGTTGTGAAAAACACAGCGAATCTACGATTGTCAGAGTTTTAAAATATTGCACCTTTGAATAGAAAACGAAAAACCTGAATTGAATTAAATATTTCGCTATATGTAATGGATTTAAGAAGACAGCTCATTGGTTTTGACCTTTTTTATATATATTTTATCAATTAAATGCTTAAAAATTAAAAAGTGGTCAGAAAATCAATTAATATATTTAAATCCGACATAAAATGACTAAGATATAAAAAAATATTTTTTCAAAAAGTAATGGAAAATTAAAAATAATATTAATATGTGGAAAAAATTCATTTATTTGATGATTCAATATTACTTTTTTGCTATCAGCGTTGTATGAATACGACACACAGTGTTGAGGATGACCGAACAGGTTTGCCAAAAATTATATCTACAAATACAAATTGTTTTTTTTATGGATCTCGGGTGATCAAAAACTTATGGTTGACATTATTCAGGAAAATTGGTTTTAAAGTCCATGAAAGTTATTGAAAGAAATTGTATAATTTTATATTAATTTTATGGACTAAAAACAAACGCTTTAAGAGCCAGTGATATTTTAACTATATTTTACTCAACAATGTTTGACCTGCAGATAAAAATAATAGGCTGCGTTATGACACAGTGATATGGTCTTTCAAATACCAGAAGATGATGATTTCAAAATTAAGTCTCAACTAAAAAAAAATATTTCAGCCAAATTTCAATCCTCTTTATTACAAGACTTGACCCGCTTTTTATCATTTTAGAACTTTGCTTCAGACACCAAGCCTTTCAGATTCGAAATAAAAATGTCGTAGAAGATCGTGTGGAACCGTGCCAATTACCGGTTAAGTTACCATTATCTCGAAAAGCTGGCATGTATGTCATAATCTGATTGCAGATTTTCGAGATCAGCATTACAATTTACACCTGATTTGACTTGACCCAATTTTCCTCGTAATTGTCAGCACACATTATATGTAGAATAAAAGAATCATTTGAGTAACTTTTTATAAAAAGTCATATTTTCAATTATATTTGAATGTCCTCTTTTGCAGCTCTGTTAGTTCCATAGCGGAAATGCTTGGATGACTCAATGTGCGAGCCAGATTGTTTTCAATTTAAAATACATTCCATATCCGTTTGAGAGCTGCGTTTTGTCAACATCAGCATTGGTTTTGTTAAATGGCAACTAATTGGTTGTTATGACATATTTATTTTGGTGAAAAGTGTGTTAATTAAATTTGAATGATTTTATTTATGATACAAACTACACCCAAATTCCAGAATAATTAAAAAAAAAATTTATGTAAAAAAACGGAAAGAAAAGTTAATTTTCCTAACAAAAAAAAATTAATTATTTAAATAAATTGCATATGATAGTCATTAAAATAAATAGCGCAAATGACTCAAGTGGAATGTGACATTGATATAGGATCAGATGTGTTAGTTTTTTTAATTTACATGATATATATATATATGATTTTTAGTACACACGACATTGGGGACATTGCCGAAAAACGAATGGCAGATTCTTATACGTTTTAGTAAAAACGTTGTTTTTCAACGTTAATTAAATGGGATACAAACTGTTTACACTGTTCACAGTTTTGATCTAAAAAGCTGAATATTTTGGGAGTATTTTCTTTGGGTCTAATCTTAAAAAAAACTAAATAAAAATAAATAGGGCGTTCGATAGTGAGGTCTGACATGTTAAGTAATGTTTTTTTTTGCATTCAGACATACAAATCATCATGGATCACATATTTGGTCGAATGGATGAGTAAGCAAACGAACCATATTTGTCTAAAATTATGTTTATAACAACGTTTCTGTCAATGAAGTTCGATATACTTAGAGAATGTTTTTTTTCTTCAAAAATTGATACAAATGGCTTGAATGACATGCTGTTTCAACAAGACGGTGCTATGTGACAACCTGTTTTAAAATAAAGAATTTATTGCGTGGTCAATTTAATGATTTGATTATATCACGTTTTAGAACTTTCAATTGGCCTGCAAGATTGTGTGATTTAAGATCCTTAGACTATTTTTTTGTGGAAGTATGCTAAGTTAATGACTTATGCAGATAAGTCACGAGCACTTGATGCAATCCAGGAAATTCGTCCAGCTTAATGTGAAAAATTTTGCAAAAATAGGGTCGATCAGACTGGCTTTTTCAAACGTTGCCGTTGTGGTCACATTAATGAAGTATTGTTCAATATCTAATTAAGAAATCAGAACCGAATTTTTTAACATAAGGTAATATAAAGTAAAATTAGAACATATTTTCTTTAAAATGCAGTTCAAATTGTTACAAACATTTTTTGTTTAAGTATTTTGTCTTCTTTGGGCCTCCATATTAGTCCAGCATATTGAATCGTTATAAACGAGTAATTTGAATCTTCTGCCATTTTCTATGTTGCATTTTATTTTCGGCAGAAAGGTGCACCAGTTGAAGTGAAGTGTCTCATTGATTATATTTTTAAAATAAATTTCAAATAATATTTACGGATATAAATTAAATTTAAATAATTTTTTTTACACGGAATAAGCAATGCATGAAACTTTTATAAATTATTTATGTATGTACATATGATAATTAAATTTTCTTTTTATTTAATTTATTTTGTACATATTTCATACGCTTTATTTATATTTGTAAAATTTGTTTTTATTTTTAATTATGTATATTCAAAAAAAATTTTACTGCAGTTTGAAAATGTTGAATAAAAATAAAGGGAAAAGTTGCAAAAAAAAACTTATGAAAATATGCTGCCAAAATGTGCAAAAGTTTAATTGGAAAAGTGGTCAATTATTCTGGGCAGTTATTTAAAATTTTATCAGAATATTTTTCCAATGCTTCACAGGGAAAAGTCGAACAGAAGAAATTGTCAAAAATTTGTTTTGAAAATAATTTTTTAAATAATGAATGTTTAATAATTTTTTTTTCTAATATTTTTGAGTTGTAGTAAAAACTATGAGCGATTTCATACAAAACTTGAGCATTTTATTGTAGTTTTCAACACAGATCTCGAGCAGTTTTTCCTCTAAAAGAATTGCTAAAAATCTGCAATACATTAGAGCACATTGGAAAACGTGAACCTCCAGAAAACATCCCCAAAACGTGAACACTGTATTTTTGACATTGACTTCTCTGACACATGAACAAAGCAAAGAGCTCTAAAAAAGCTCTCTGAAAAAAACAATTAAGTCAATTTTGAATTTTCACTTCGCGTAGTCCAGACTTTCACTAGTTAAAGCAATTATTGTAAAAATATTCATGAACCGGTGCTATTACAAGTAAAAACTTCAGAAGAAAAAATTGAAAAATGTCTTTTCTTTAAAGAGCAGTAGTAAGGCAATATGGTAGGAACATAATTTTGATCTTAAAATTTAACATCCAAAAACATGAACACGCTCAAAAATGTGAACACCTCGGTTTTGACTCACTCACTTAAAAATTGTTTGTGATATGAGGGAGTAGAACCGGTTAGGCTGTTTCCGTGGAATAAATTTTTGACATTGCAAAATATAGTAGATTTATTGACTCTGTTACTACTGTGGGAAAAATTATTTATATATTTTTTTTATTTTGATCGATTGACTTTTCTGCTTTTCCTACATAACGAAATTACTCTCATAGCTGCAGCAAATAGTTTCCGCATAATTTATGAATTTAATTCTATGCTGACCAAACTTATGTCATTACTGATTTATTGTACTAATTAAATCAATCAAAACAGCTGCCGCTCTTTTTCAACCATAAATGTATATGGTTAAATTTTATTAATTTCTAGGTTAACCCATATACTTTCGCCTTATACGCAATTGTCTCTTCCATAGTTTTTGATGCCGCTGGCCTATCAAAAAATATAAAACGCTCCAATATAAAATTTAACGAAGCGTTAACTTCTTTACGCATGACACACGTTCGCCATGTTAAGCATCGGTTAGCTGTCAATTTGAATGGTTAAGTGTTGATTAATTCGGAAGCTTAACGGTAGTCATTTGAGGCACGCACAGGCTTTGAGGTTATTCCGCAGCGCTTCATTTGTCAACAAGAAAAATTATTATTATTTTTTTTTATTCAATAGAAGTATGTAATTAATTGTTTGTATTAACTTAATTACAGCTTAAAGAAACTTTTACAATAAACGTGTTTCTTGCATTATTGATTAATTCAATTTGTTGTGATTTACAGTGATTATTATAGGGACTAAGGTTAATAGGTTGAGAGTCCCCTTTAGAAAAGTCGAGTGTATAAGATAAGAAGATAAAATGTATGGGAAAAATATTAAATCACTCAGGTAATTCCTTGCCAAAACTCGTCCTTATGTCTGAAAAAATCTGTCTTTTGGCCGATTTCTTTTTAATAAAAAGTGTATAAGATTACAGCTCCAAATATATGTCAAATGATAGAGCTCGAGAAGCCTTAATATAAAATATAGGATTGCCATGTTATTGGGATAACTTTTTTAATTAAAAATGAATAAAATTATAGCTTGAAATGTGTATGCAGTACGTCACAAATTGAGCATACAGCTTCATTAAAACTTATTATTGTTTGTTCTGGTAAAAAAACTTAAATTTTATCAAAAACAAAATGCAATTCAAAACGTAAACATTTCATTCACAATATTAAATAGCAGAACAAAAACTTAATTCACAAATAAACTTTTTTCTTATAGCAAAATAAAAATTAATCTAAATTTTAAGGCACAATATTGAGCCTACATATAAAAAAAAACATTCTAAGTCCCACCAAACAATAAAGTACGGAGAAGGTTGTGTGATGTGAGGTTGTATAGCTTCAAGGGATTCTGGAAATTTTGAGTTCATTAAAAGTAGTATGGACAAAGTGATGTACCTTAATATTCTGAAGAGAAATATGAGGAGCTCCGTCATAAAATTAAAGTTACCTAGGAATTATTACTTTCCACAGGATAATGATCCCAAGCATACATCTCATTTAGTGCGCGAGTGGTTGATATATAATGCCCCGAAGCAGCTTAAAACTCCTCCACAACCGATCTTATCGCGATCGAGCATTAATGGCATGAAGTTAAAATGAGACTAAAAGAAAGTCATTGTTCGTAAAAAAGAGTGCTGGTAAAATCTATGCACCGGCGTTTACAAGCTGTCATAGATGCTCAAGGATGCAACACAAAGTACTACAGCATGAGTTTGCGTTGATTTTGTAATATTTTGGCAGGATTTAGAATGTTATTTTGTTAATTTCATTTATATGTATGCTCAATTTTGTGCCTTAAAATTAATAATATATAATATGTTTTAATGAAAACTTTATGCTCAATTTTGTGAGGCACTGTATGTCAAATGATACAGCTTAAAGTGCCTGAACGTAATATGAAGAGTTGTTTTTCCAAATCCCGTTCCAAACATAGGTTGCCGCCTGTTTTTGGGCCAACTTTTCTTATGAAGGTGTGCATGGCTTAAGATTTTAGCTTAAAATGTGTTTGTGTAGTCGTAAAAAAATTTCACAAGAAGATAAATAGAAGAAGTAAAACACTCTTATATCAAGTTGCTAAAATTATTGATAAAGAAAGACTCTCTTGTGCTAATCGAAAATTATTTTGAGCTATCCTGTCGTAAATGCTTTGATAGTGACTGTACGATTTGCTTTCAATTATTTTCCACCCAAGACACCTAAACAAAAATGCACTTCCGACGTAAAAGCTAGGGTTCCAAAGGTCTGCTAAAATGTTATATTTTTGTTTTAAATTTGTTCATATACTTTATCCCGTATCACAACAAATCAATTAATGTGCAAATAAATAAGCTGAACAACTTTTTCTAGAGTTTGAAATTTTAAAAAAATTACAATTTACTACTGAAATACAAAATACATATCTTACATTAATTAGCGCATGCGCAGCAAAATCAAAACCCACAAACATACGTCCATTCATATGTTTTGTACAATGTATGCAATTTTAATGACATTTCAATACGCATGCGTGCGCGCGTGCATAAACGAGCGTTTTACATGACACTGCTCAAATTTATTGATTTTAAAAGAAAAATACAAATTGCTATTTAGCTCTTTGAAAATTTATTTTAAACAATTTTTATGGTTTGTGGTTACATGCTAAAGAACTATAAACCATTGGCGCCGCTTTGATTTTGGCCATAATTTTTACTACTCACATTATTCATGCGCAAAACTTGGGGATTATTTCATATTAAGACGACAAAAATGTGTGGTCTCATTTATTTTATTGCCATGATTTTGTTGTTATTGCAGCTTAAAGATTTTAAAACTTTTGCGACAATGTTGTTGCGAATATGTCGCTTCTATTTTAGTGAAAGTAATTGAGAAGTGAGGATTTATCATTGAAAATGAACTGTTTGCAATACTAATGCAGGCTTACCTTACGACAAGCCATTCATGAATTATGTGAGCATAGTCGATGCCGCAAAAGCGACAATTTTGCTGTCGGTGCCAAATGGTGTAAAACGACCCTAGGCGGTCATCAAAATTTACTTCCAAAAATCAGGGTCAGCTTTAACTATTGGAATGACGACATTCGCGTAAGCCATGCGACGCGGCTTAACTGTTTCCAATAATCTATGAGTCAACTACACTTTGTAAGGGAAAGGTACTCAGGCCTTTCCTTCATAGTGTCATAGTTATTTCCATTGACCAGGTTGAGATTGATACATATAGATGTTGATTATAGACTTAAGCCTAAACCAAAAAAGACGTGACGAGAGGCAACGAGTAAATTTGAGTACATACATACAGTTCTCTTTTGCTCCATAAGCATACGTTTTATCATTCGTATGGAGCAAAAGAGAATTCAGGCGACGATGTGTTAAAAAATGTTCATACGTAACAGATCGAAAGTAAACGAAACATTTTGACTAGACTTGTTGTTCCGTAAGAACCGAACTTCAAACCATTACTACTCGTCATAACAGCTGTTTGGCAAGCTAACGTAGCATGTTGGGTTAAATGTCAAAGTAGACGTAACGAGTGCAAACGTTCGTTTAGTTGCTATCGTCTCGTCACGGCTATTTTGGCTAAGGCTTTAAAAGTAATCAATGCATTTCCAACTGAAATCTTGCGTTTGATGAAATGCACTGTTTGATGCATCAAGAATATTACGAACGAGATTTTATGCTACATAACATGGTGTGGGTTTGTCATTAAGGTTATTAACATAAAAATAGAGTTTAGCTACTACAGCTACTGCTCATCTTAGACATTTAGCTTCAAGTTTTATATGAAGTAAAACGCTTATAATGATCACATGAAACTTTCATTGCGAAAACTCATAATATACTAAAACACATCTAAAATTAAATGAACAATCGCCTAGTAAAAGTTTGATATACTTAAAAAATGTCACATAGTCAATGCTTTAATTACAAAGCAACAAACTTTTATCAAACTTCTACTAAAATTTTGCACGCGAGATTGTTGAAATATCGCACAAACATCTTCTTCCAATTTGGCGCAGTTAAACCAAAAGTTTGGACATCCCTGTCATAAAACAATAATCAGATTATGCTTATAAAAACATTCAACAATTAAAAAAAAAAAAAACAATTGAAAATTTACTTCAATTCATGGCGCGAAATTTAAATTAATAACTATAATTTACAACATCACCATTGCCACTAAAAAGCTTAACAAGGGCAAAACACACCCATTTTATTACAGAATATTTTACGAGCAACAATTTTAATATGCAATAAAATTGCACGAAGAAAAGGCTACCAACAAGAAGTCAGTCCCAGCCGAACAGTGGAAGGAAAATAATGAGAATGACATTAATAATTTGTTATGATAATAAAGATGATGCTGCAAAAATAATAAACTACTTGAAATAAGCAGCAATTTATTAAAGAAACAGCAAAAAGTATATAATTCAGGGGTATGCAAAAATTTTTCGGGAGTGACTTTAAAAATTACGTGTCAAAAGTGCAGTAGTAATAAGACAATGAAAAGAATCATAAAAATGATTAAATGACATTAAACGCAACAAGTGACAGTTCCATAAAAGAGCAAAACTCCAGCAATCTTGAAAGTGGTAAACGAAGCAAAGATAAAAATTACTTATTCCTTGAAAATTGTCATTTGATTAATTTCACATTGCGGCACGTACACGCGTTGTAATAAATTAGTAGAACGAGTTAAAAATTAAATGCTACATTGGAGTTAACGATAAATTACATGCAATTAAAAGAATGAAATGCATAATAAATTCAATTTCCATTGAACTTGCACTGACACATGTACTGAGAAAATTGACGGAATGATGGCAGCACTTACACGTTAACTCTTTTGGCAAATATTTTTTATATAAACCAAAGGCATATGTTAGAAGTTAGATTTTTTTTCTAGTAACTTCAATTGTTAAAGCAGAGGAAAATCTATTATGACACGAAAATATTTTGATTTCAGCAAATTTCATATGAAAAATATAATACCAAACTGTGACCTCGCTAAAATTTCGCTTCTTTATTGGTGTAGTGTAACCAAATTCTTCATATATATGTACTACGAATAGTTTAGACAAGCTCTGAAGAAAATATGGGTGGGATTGAACAAGTCGACGTATAAATCTATTCAAACTCAGCATAAGAACATTTTGTTTTAAACACATAAATTGGACGACTATTTGACATTATAAGAAAAGTGAACCTGGCATCTCCCATACTAAGAAAAACTAAACATATCAACAACATCAGTAAGACAGCGTGCAAAGACATGTACTGTTTCAGTTCACCTTTTTTAATTTACGTTTATGATGTAGATATTATAGGTCAGCATGAGTGCACTTAAAGCGACTATCAAGCCAATCGCCACGTTGCGAGTCAACTGAGTTCATGAGCAAAAAAACCACAAACCAAATCAAAACAAATCGAAACACCAAGCAAGAGAGGTGAGTGTTACACCTGCAAGCAAATCGCAAGTAAAATGTTCTACAAGTTCAAGAACTCGAAGTCTATTACATCCGGAAGTTTATATGATGAACGTTTTGAGTCCACTCATGCAGACTTCTAGTAGATATCTGAATGCCCTGACAAATCAAGGTGAAAATTTAATTTCAACCGATCAAGATCGCTTAGAAATTATGTTTTTGGAATGTTAAAGTTGTTGAAATCCTCATAGTCATAGTGATAATTTAATGATATCATAAGTTTTTCAGAAAAATATTCAAAACTTTGTCTGCATTAAAATAGAAATAATGACGTGATGAAGTTTCGAGTGAAAAACCTAAAGAATTATAATTAGAAATTATTTGGACTTAACATCGATACTTTTTGGGCCAACAAACATACACATAGCTACATTTAATTCTACATTCTTTTCATAAAATTAACGACAACAATTGACACACTTACCAAAATGTACAGCACTTCTTATGGCAGAAAAAAATAATTTTCTAATATATTCTTCCATCCTTCTCAAAAAAAAATAAATTCATGGGGTGAGCTCACAGAAAGTAACAAACATTAATGTGACTGGGAAGTCATTTGTGCAAAATTTTTAATGACTTGCAGGCGATTGCGTAATACTTAACACTTTGATGGCGAAACGGGAACAGATATGCTTCTACCAGTAACCATATATAATTTGTGCTAATATCCAACTCCTTACAAAGACAGTTGGGAGATAGCCTTTAATTCTTATTTAAAACAAATAAATAGAATATTATGAACTTAATTAAAAGTTATATAAATATATTTTGAGAGAACTAAGAACGACTGAGATTACATTTATTATTATTATCATATTTCATTTATCTCGATATTGTACCGCGTTTTCAAAAATTGCTTTCACACTTGAACTATCGCGGTTTTGCTGAAATCACATAACTTAATTTTTGCTGACATTAACTTTGTCTTTGACATTAGCTGCGTCAAAATAATCTGTAAATTGAACACATTTTATTAAATACAAAAACTTAATAACACAAAACTACTTACATCTCTATGATATTCTATTTTATAATATGTTTACATTAGAGCGGTAAGATGGATTGCCTGATATGTCTAGACAAAGCTTCTTGAATGGATTTTCATTACTATTCAGAACTGGATTTACGCCCTTTGCTACCATTTTAATAAATATTGATTTAAGAAATGGTGCAAGCTAAAAATGTTATCAAATTTTTCCACAAAGTGGGCACGGTTTTTGGACTATTATAAATCGAGGTATTTGAATCCGTGATTACTTTTTCCTGTTCTTCTTCTTTTCTTACAAAAAAATTGAAAATTGACACAAAAAAAATTAATAAATACTGATTTTCCACTTTCTAGTGGCAAAAATGGCACATAATATTTTACCGCCGATCCCGTGTTATAATATTTTAAATCATGATAACTACTTTTTTCTAAATTAACAGACCTGACATAATTCAACTATGTAATTTGATTTTTTTTTTAAATTAAAAGGAAACAAAATGTTTGCAATTCTGAATCAAATATTTATTTGGAACAATACATCAATTCCTTTCATTTACTTTTTAAAGATTATTTTATGTTAATTTTACCCACGGCAATGCCATCTGTAAGCTCTAATTTTGTCATAGTTTTTCCAGCATTTCGGCCGGTATCTCACCAATAGCAGCCACAATGTTGTCTTCCAGGGCTACAATTGTGGATGGCTTGTCCATGTACACAAGAAAGTTCACGTAGGTCCACAATTAATATTCTTGTGAGGTCAATTCTCATGATCTTGGTCGCCAATGGCCTGCTCCAAGACGTGAGATTGATTGCTCTCCCAACTTGACTCTCAATAGGTCCATGGCATCGCGTGCTGTGTGACCTGTGGCTTCGTCTTGTTAACACCGCATGTCAACCAAGCAGAATTCTTCCATTTTGATCAAAAAAAGTTGGTGATCATCGTACGGTACCTTGCTCCATTGACTGTAATTTTGTTTTTTGAAAAAGGACGGTCCAATGATGCCGCCAGCCCACAAACCGCAGCAAACAGTGCAGCTTTTAGGTTGCCTTGGCAGCTCTTAAGCTTTTTCTGACTGCTCTTCAGACTGAATTCAGCAATTTTGTTTGCTGACGTACCCATTGAGCCAAAAATTAGCTTCGTCGCTGAAAAAAATTTTTCGATTTCTCATATTTTCCGATATTTCTCACAGAGCACGAATTTTGATAATAAAGTTGAATAATTTGCAAGCGCTGTTCGTTTTTTATTGTTTTGGTAAATTGGCAAATCTTACTTAGCATTTTTAACATTGACACATGGTACAAATCACGCGTTATATGTCAAAAAAAGTTACACTCAAAAAACAAATAGAAAAAAAAATCACCCGTTATATGTAATCTTATAACCTGTAAAGACAAAAATTGTTAACAAAATTTAATATATTGATATTCCATCAAAAAGTTGCAGCGCTGCAAAATGTCTGCTGTATATTCGATCTTCTTTGGCTGTATCCTAAATCAGACCCCATAAATAATCCATTTCTATCAAAGGGTTAATAAATGCAAGCGTAAGCAAATTCACACCACAGAACTTTGTTGCGTTTATGACTGGTAGTTTTGCAGAAATATGGTAGGCAATTTGAAAACAACAAAAAAAAGAGCTGCATACGTTTTGTTCTTCATTCCATCAACTGAATCTGAAGTTTTTATTTTCAAAAGCTGTTATTTTTATTTGTTTTTATTACTTCAAATGGCAGCAGACTGTGAACGATGAACGATGAATTGCCGCAGCACTGTTGACTATTGACTGCCAACACTTTGAGACTTCAGACTGATTGCAAATGTTCGGACAGGCAACTTGTTGCACTTTTATGTAAATACCCATGCTATGAGTAGGTACGAGTACCTTTAAAAATTATTTTGTAAGTGCAACCGACTGTAAAATGTGGCAGCCCACAGTTGGTTGTACGTAAAGTTAAGTTAATTATCAGGTTACCTACACTATCAATGTTGTTGATTGCAATTAGCGGGTGTTTCTAGTGTGTGGACTCTTGACACTTGGCCGTATGGTTAATGGGTAGGCAAAAGTCGGCTTTAATATTTTAATACTCATTAATGTGATTAAATTTTTGGCTCCACAGAAATAGTGCATATTGCTTGTCTTTTGTTGTTGTTGTTGTATATATTAAACTGACTCATACTCGCTGCTTAAACTCTTATATATCCAAATCAAATTATTTATTCTTTATTTGTTTATTGCTATAATCTGCCAAACAACTTTCCCACAAATCAATTTGGCTTAAGTAAGGTTTTATCAGATTAAGCTGCAAAGTAAATTTTGAACTTATTCTTCTCACCGCAAGATTGACCACACAAGTAAATGGAATTTACATTTGAAGAAGTTCGTTTGCAATGGCAAAAAATATAACATAGAAGATGATTTATCTTTTTATTTAAGTATTCGTCTGCAAGAAATAAGCAATAATTAGGGAAACGAAATAAATAATAAACCTTAATTAAGCCGAGATATTAAGTATTAGTCGCAAAATATTTGATGAAATAAAAACTATATTTTTACATACTTCAAGAAAAAATGTTTGTGCTCCGCTAATATTTGACAATTAATAATTACAGATCTATCTGTGCACCTCTATTACTTTATTGGATTTTTTTTTAAAATCTTATTATTTTTAAAGTCCATACAAAAATGCAAAATTTCAACTTCTACAGTAAATATTTCAAGATATATAAAAATTATATCAAAACTTTATTCAAAAAATGGTCCTCAGTAGACTGAGATCTATATATGAGATTATGTGTTGAAATCTTGGCATATTGCCTATATTCGCATGGTTTTTTGTTAGAAACATGAAGTTTTGATGCCTTGAGAAAAGTTGATACATTACTGAGCAGAATTTCAAAGAGGCATATTTGGTTTCTGAGACACTTTTTTTTTCGCACTTTGGAACCAATTTAGAAATATGTATTCGTTTCTGGCTTAGAAAACAGTTTTTGTGTAATTTCCCTGTATTTATGTTAAGGACATAAGTCTTCTTTTCGCACGCACTCGTCGCCAGCTTTTTTCCGAGTGACATGATCAGGGGCGCTATAACGTTCTAAAAGCGAGCGTGGAATATTTAGAGTTGCGGGGGGAGGGGGGAAGGGGCTCTTCGAAAAAAATTATAGTATTAAATTGACGATTAATAACCTTACAGAATGATAATTACTGAAAAATAATGTAAGGACATCTAAAAGTATAAAAAAGTAAAGTCTGTTTATTTGTATGTGTGTACAGCGTAATCTCTGGAACAACTGAACCGATTCTAAAAATTATTTTACTAATAGAGAGCTACACTATCTTTGGATAACAAAGGCTATATTGTATTTAGAGAAAAGGAAGACGTGTGGCACTTTCCTTGCAATATCTTGCCTCCTATGATAGCAATAGTCTTAAAATTTAGTATTAGGACGCATATGATTTATGCTAAGCAGCTCACAATATGGAAGGGATAAGACAAAGGGGTGTGGCACCTTCCCTACAACAAAACCACTTAAATTGGTATTCTTCGTACTTATGTGAAGTTGATTTTAATAGTTTATTCACCCGATTTCTTCACTTTAACTTGAGTTCATCACCTCCCATGATCCGATACTGCGATCGTACTCTTGGTTTATATACGTCCTTTGAAAAGAAATAGTTTATAGAACTTACATTTTTTAATTTAAAGTTTTTGAAAATCGGAAGAGATGTCCGTTGCTTTCTTGAAAAATGTATTGTTCCAATATCATATTAGAAAATTTTTGAAAAACTTACTTAACAATTGTATTTTATTTCATTTACAGGTAAGATAATCTATGCGATATGTGGTGAGTACATTTGAGCCACTAAACATAAAACAATTTGCAGCTGTAATTAATGAAATGGGACAGAAGATCATCAAGTTTATTTATCGACATTAATGATTAAAAATACAAGGGATTCAACGTTTTCTGGAAAAAATATAACTTTATCATTTTAAGGCAAATAATTTTAATTTTGGAAGGCCTTTAGCAATTTGTTTTCAACTTTACAGTCCTGTTTGTGTGGTTGGTGCCATATCCTCTTGGATGAAACTGCCCATTCTATGTTGAGAGCTCGCCTAAATTTATATTGGCAATAACATCAAATTCGGTTCCATTTGCTAACAAAGCATACTCAGCACTGCGTTCATCACATTCTTTTTGTATGAAATATACCACGCCTACTTGTACTAATCCACCCACTTTTTTGTCAGAGCTAGATTAAGCAATCCCTTAAATTTATGTGAAGTTAGATTCTAGTTACTTTGATATTTTCATTACCATACCGGTTTTAAAACTTTTAATTGTAGAGGTGGTGCCACACCTTTATTTGTTATATCGTAATAAATTCTCTATTGGATATTTGAATTGAAACCTTATTTTCAATGGAGCCAAATTAAACAATTTTAGTTAAGTTGTTCCAGAAATTACTCCAAAAATTGTTTAAATTTCTAAAGGCAGTAGTTAAATTCTTTAAATTTTATTATTAAAAAATTTTGCTTTTCCTAATACACAGTCAAGCATTTAATTAATTTTTATTTACAATGCTTATGCTATGATACGCTTTTCAATAATGGCTTTACCTTTGTGCAAACTGGTCAGTTCAATTATTGGTTATTAATTAAATGCAACACAGATTGTGTTGCATGCAGCTCCAATCAAAATCACCTCTAAGCGTTGCCAATTAATTTTCAAAATTAATGCAACGAATTCAATTTTCCATTTGAAAGGTTTCGTTCGGATTGGTTGCCAAGCGTGTGCGTGTGCATGTTTTCGCATGTATATGTTGGTATTTAAAATATGGCCAGTAGGACTTTCAAACTAATACATAAGTCTAGGATTTGTATTATAAGCTGTAGGAGGTAGGTATTTGTATAATAAAACGCATTAAAATAAAAGCTTGTTTTATGCCTGATTAAAACCATTATTTTTGTAAAATTTCTAAAACACATTTTGTTGTAATTTTAGTGCAAATTTCAATAGGTTCTTTGTTTGAATTATCATATCGCATAATTAGTTAGGTAGCCCTCATTTTCAATAACAAAGTTTAAAATATTTGTTTTTTATTTTATGAATGCTCCGTTAAGCTTTCAGCTGAATAGCTAAATATGCTAATAGCTATAGTAGCTTAGCTCTTATATTATTATTCTGTGAAAATTGCTATCAATTCAGTTTGATTCATTTCCTTTTGACCATGGATTTAACACTTGAATATTTTACATTTTAATATTCACCTTGAATACCACTTGACCATGAATGAAAATATTTTTCACACTTCATTTCATATCTGTTATGCAGTTGGCAGACAGTTCTTGAATGCACATACAGATGGAATATTGCATAGACAGTCAGACAGTCACTAAGATAGATATTCATACGTTGGAGCACTACATTGGTATTATTCGGAAATATCTTTCGTGAAGCATGCACTTGCTGCATACGCATATACTGTTTGATTAAAATAGAAATAAAAGCTAAAATAAATGCATTCCTCACCAAAGGAAGTGGAAGTTATGTATCGAAAATGTATAAAAAAAAATTGCACTACAAGCAAAAACAATTGCTACATTCGTCGAGACACAATGCGGCGTCGTCGCTAACGCCTGTGTGTGTTGTTTTTGTTTTCAGTTGAACTCAAGTCAACGCTGTGTGTCGATAGCGTTGAAATTCCGCAAATTGTTTTGTGGATGCTTGTGCGTTGAATAAGAGTTCGGGCCATGAGGACGGAAAGTGCCTGTGCTTGCCCATCGTTGATTATAATCATTTATAACACAGGCCGGTAAGCTTTTTATTTCAGACAACAGACCATACTTTTCCGAAGGCTTTTGGCACGCTAAATGCCAAATCCGAGCTCATAATTGCTCCACCATGTCAAGTTTTTGAGATATCTTGACCTAAAAGTGCAAAAATACTGTTTTCTGCAATTTTGGAGGCACCTCGAAATGATTTATCATAACTAAACTGCTAGCAGCATCTGAAAGTAGTGGTCTTTTCTTTCCAAACTCATTTTCGAGTGTTCCGATCCGACTTTTGGCTCTCGAAATATAGAGCAATTTCGAAAAAGTATTGCCTTGTCTCTGGGTTATTAGGTCAGCAAAATTTTGCCGGCCTGTGTAATTGCACAAAATGCCTAAAAAATAATTTCGACATTCTGTATTTGTTGCTTCTGACACAAGTCAAATTAAATGAATTGGTTTAAATTCGATGCGAATGTGGGTTAATAAAGGACACATCAATATTTTCAAAAACAAAAGTCAATACTAAGGCAAAAATATTGAAATGCCCAGTAGAAGAGTGATACAGTCAAATAGCCACGCCCTTATGCCTTTTTTAGACCCCACTAGCCATGCTGTGCATCACGCTTTCGCTATATACTTTTCACGAGCAATATCATTAAGCATCAAAGTTTGTCGTGCTCGTTTTCAATATAGAAGTGAAAATTGTAGACCTTCCGTGCTCGTTTCCTAGTGAAAGGAAAGGAGTAAGTCCCATTTTTGCAGATGTTCAAAAGAAAAGAGACATAAAATATAAACGTTAGCATTGTGTTTTCGTGAATTTTTATGAAAAATCGAGTAAAGAGTTGACAAAAAAAAAGCTAATACCAAAAATACATTTTCAATAACTTTCATCACTAACCAAACAGTTCTTATTTGTGATTATCCTTGTTGTGAAAGAAGTAGATGCTGGAGCGGATGACACTGCTCCTACAGAGTTTATGGGGACTTTTAGGGTAGCAAACTTTTATTTATATCCGCACTTTCAACGGGAATCCACTCCCAGAGTCGCTGTCTTGCATGTTGTGTCGGATGTCAAAGATTGTAATTTTTCAGTAGTTTTTGAGTGCAAAGATGCTCTAATTTTTCACGAAAGATCCAGAAATTTAAATCGCAAAACACATTTTTTGGAGTATAGTATAGACTCTGGTATACAAGATTGTACTGACTGTACAAGTTTTGAAGACGTTCTACATGAAGAACTTCCAAAAACTGAAATCAACACAAAAATTCAGTTCTTGAATTACCTCCAAACTGATAATTTAATAAACTCAGATTGTAATTGTTAATTTTTAGACCAATTCGATGCAAAATTTGTGAAAAAAGACCCAGTTTATCAGAAAAAAAAATCATTTCCCATCCAACTTATTTGTCAGACTTAGCTCCTTTTGACTTCTAGCCCGTCTTAGACCTCAAAAATAATTTCGTGGAAAATGATTTCCATCGGACAACGCGGCAATAGCTACCTTATATGAGTATTTTGCAGATTTTCCGGAAAATCGTAGTATATTAAAGCTTAGGAAAATTATACTGTTAAGTAAAGTTATTTTCCCAACAATATATTAGATTATATATATTATATTATATATTATATATATATATCATTTCCGTTCCGCGAACTTTTTGAACAACTAGAAAGCACATTTAAAATATTGAGGCTGTTGGAGACTACCGTTTGAACTCTGAACATAGGACTACAACTCGGAAAAATTCAGAAGAATTTTGACCAAGTGACAATCTTAACTAATAGTATGCTTATTTGGACTTTTTTTTGCTTAGATTTTCCCAATTATACTTAATTTTTATTAATAAGAATCGTAATTTTCGATTGTTGGATATTTTCGGCAGTGTTCTAAAGAACTAAATTCGTCCTGCATTTTAAAAAAACTAAAATACTGAACAAAAAGAATATTGTTATTTTATATAAAAGAAGGATGTTCACCATAAATACAGGGATTCAAAAAATTTTCGTCATAGCTGTTTCATATGTACCTACTTGTGTACAAAACTTTTTTGTTCATTCGATATTTTTTGAGTGTTCTGAACATAAAAATAAGAACAATATAATGAGTATGAAAAAAATCTTTTGTCTCTATTTCTTTCTGCTCCATTTTTTTCGGTTTAACACTTCAGTGCATTTCCGCGCAATTGAGAACAATAGAAAAAAATGTACGTGGCAGGTGCGACCAGTTTTAAATATTTTAAATGACAACAAAAAGTTTGGCACTGTTGCATAATATAAAAATATATATTTGTTTCAAAAAAAGAGTGCTCGCAAAACATAAAAACTTCATGAAAAATCATGGGTAGAAACTGAGTTTTAATAAATTTAACGCTTGAGAAGGTACTACATAAAGTTGCGTTTGCTATTTTGACAAAAAATCCTTTTTTTTCATAGTTCTGAAATCATTTTAGTTTGATTTGTAACATTATTTAATAATGGAGAAAAAACGCCTCAAAAAAAAATCATTTATGTATTCATCATAGTCGGGAAGGAATCATTTTATTGGGTAGCAAGAACCTCAAACATTTTCATTCGTCATAATTGGGTTTTCAATCAACTTTTTCGTCTAAATGACGAATGGGATTTACCTATATGTTGGTTCCGATCTATAAATCAAAATTTTCAATTGAAATTTTTTTTTACTCTAATCCAAGAAATTCATATAAGAAATTTATTTCTATAAGGTTTATAGATCGGAATTCATCTCTCAATTTTTCGAAAACAAATGTTTGAACCAATTGTAGCGAAAAGGTCAAAAATCAAAATCAAAAAAACCATCGCAAAAGGCGATATTACATCAATAGATAAAGCCTGGTAAGGCTTGTTTTGATTCCACTTATCAAAAGAAAAGTTTGTGTGCGTCGATGGATGAGTAGCGGCCAAAAATACGCTAGAAAGAGCTCTTTGAGCTTTTAGAAAAAAAATTACTGTAACTAAATTTTTCACTACCATGGTATTCCAATCCTAGATAAGAAATTGCGTTTTTTTTATATTACAAATTCAGACGCCTGAAAGGGAATCAATAAAGAAATCAATTCATTTTGTCATGCAGTTGAAAATGTCAGAATTTCAATTCCTTGGAATAGAATTTCAGTTTATCAATTACAAATTTTTATTCTTGAATCAACAAAGCACTAAATCTGTTGCACTATTTAATTTAAAAAGCCGATTTGAATCATAGAGTATTTGCTCCTACCCAGCTCCAACATTGACTTAAGTTTTATTTAAAGCATTATTTTTCTGTTGCATGAGTAAAATTTGCGATGCTAATCTGCAATTCAACAAATGCTGCGCTGCAACAAGTTTTATTAACAGCAACAGCAGCAGCGGGCGTTACAACAAAAACAGGACTTTAAAATCCATATTGCACACGCTGCGTAAGCAACAAAACGCGGAAAAATTTCTCTCAATCTAAATACATACCTAGTTGCATCTAGTTAACAACAAAAAAAGTATAACAACAACATTAGTGTGCAACAAATCAAAGAATAATGGGACATTTCACGAAAAGCGGACAACCGAAAAATATTTACACTATCAAATTGTTTCTAAATTCGTTTCTTCTTGGGTATACTTAAAAGAATCTCTTACCAAAATATGCAAGTTTATCCTTTACGCGGACTAGTTACCTATTAAGGGAGATCTAACATTTTGGCTAAGAGTTGGCTTTGACTAAGCTTAAAACGCTTATACAAAAATGAATCAAGCAATGATTCTGATTCACGAGTATTTTTACTTTACTCATTACTCATAATCGTTTATATATAAAATGAAATTTTTCCAAACTCTGATTATTCAATATATTTCAAATATATTCAATATATTTCAAATATCGCAAAAAATACCAATGTAGAGAAAACGCTTGGCAAAATTTGAATTCAAACAACTGAGAAGGCCATACAATTTCGCTCAAGAATCTTTGTTCCAATTAAAATTATAAAAGTCCCATGGGCGCAGAACTCGTCTTCCAAATATGTTGCATTCAAAGTAAGCCAAGATTTCAGAAGCTGGTTAGGAACTTGTCGACCTATAATTTACCCAAATAAAAATTAATTTGTAAAATTAAAACTCTTTGATTATCTGCTTCACGTGAAATACCCCAAATGGAAGCTGCAAAAATTCAACAGAAACCTAAAAAACGTTTAGTTCATTTGCCGCAAAACGCCAATAGCGCACACTTATCTACGAACAGAGTTGCCATGAGACCCATTAAAATAAGAGTATTTTTTCAGTCCATATGTATAAAACACCCATGAAGCCACTAAAAGATTTTGAAATGAAAGAAAAGTACTTTTATGTGTTGAAACAAAGTTTTGGGGATAGACTACAATAATTTTTTGGATAGGATACCTTGGTTCTGAGGTTTGAACTCAACGAACCGAAAACCTTCGGGAAAATATTGTATACTCTAGCCTCATTGCTTGAAATTTCGTTCAATTTTGTTGGCCTGCGCTTTTCGTGTTTAATTATTCCAATTTTGTTTTTGAATGGTTTTTAAACTAAAAAAAAACTACTCAAAATGATTTGAATTCTCACAATTGTCAAAATTTTATGCCGATGATTAAAAATAGTTTCTTTTACTCATATTTGTAGTCGAAAAATAGGAAAAATATCAAATTTTTCAGGATTCACAGGAAAAATAAAATAAGTTTTGCGAAGAAAACTGTTTTATCAGTTTGTTTGTGGCAAAGAATTTAACTATAGAGATACCTTGAATTTAAATATTTTGTGAAAGATCTTATTGATTAGGCAGGTCCTCTGCATACTTTTTGTAGGGCAACCCTTGTCAGTATACTTAACTATTATGTTTCAAACTGGTGGTTATTGAAAATATCGCGCTACCCATAGATCCGACATTATACAGAATTAGGTAGAGATTAATGAAAAACCTATGTTTTAGTTACAAAGCAAACAATTTTTTGCGACCAAAATACTTCCCTTTTTTCCAATTAAATTTTTGGAAATTATTTGATATAAATACATTCCTTCACTTTTGACCATTAATATATTGGAAACTTTTGGCAATCTATCAATTTTGCATTCAAAAAATGCACGCATAATTATCTATTTTGTGAACCGATGTGTGACTTCCATTCATGAGTTCTTTTAATACAGAGAGTACATATGTCCGAGCATTAGAAAGTGAAATACTGATATATAATGGTTATTGAGAAAGTTTTATACATAATCATTTTATTAAATATCAATTAGTAACTATAAGCTATTTAACTGAGAACTCAATAATTCCCTACTTTCGTAAAAAAAATCTCTATACTGCATGGACCAGTGATGGCATTTTCAGCACATTTATACTTTTTTTTTTGCCACATTTGCATACTGAAAAATCGTCGTCATTACAATCGACAAGTTTTCAGCACGGTTTTTAAGTACATTTCGCAAATTTTCAGCACATTTTCAGTACATTTTCATTACATTTGGACAATTTCTAATAATTACCTTTTTTTTTGTACATGACAATAATCGTAGTGCGTTGATTTATAATAACAGTAAATGAGAATAAATCGCAATGTGTAGGTTTTGTGAAATATATATATCTCATTTTGCTATGTTTCTCGAGATGACAAAAGTGAGGACCTTTTTTTTAAGTAATCTGTAGAAAAATTTCGTACATTTTAGTAAAATTGGTTGTGAAAGTACATTCTTCGGCCTTTTAATAGTACATTTCAAGTCTCGATTCAGTACATTTTCAGAAGACCCAAATGTCATCACTGGTCTGGACCACTGTGTAAAACAAGATTAATTATATGAACTGAATGTTGATTTTGATTTCATCGACCACTTTGAGAATATAACTATCGATGGTTGTATATTACTCGATGCATTGTTTTGAATTAGAATGCTTGTTTTATGTAGATTTTATATGAACCAGAAAAGTACTACAAACCCACTTGGCAACTCTACTCACGACAGTAGTGTCCATAAATATTGCACTATGCTGTTGTCTGTCGTTTAAGATTAAATAAAGATTTTCATTATTCGATTTCCGACTTTTTGTGTTATTGTTGGTATTGCAGCCTTTGTTGTTGTTGTAGTTATTGCTTGCTTTACCTTTAGTAAGTTGAAAGGAATAACAAAAAAAAACAGGAAATCTCAATAAAAATTAAATAATATATAAATAGCGCCTCCGCTTTCTATTGCTGTTACTTGTTGGCAAATAAATATTTCCTGTGCACATTGATAACTACTTTGAAAGTGGATATTGCTGCTGCTGCGGATTTCTGCGGCTTGGCATGTTCCAGCTTTTATGTGCGCTTATTAGAAATCAATTGCTTTCATCTTTACTTTTGCGTTTCAATTGTAATTTGAATTGCAATCAGGCTTGCCAGATGGTGCAATTGATGACAATACGTGCGATTTTTACTTTGATTTTGTGTAAATATCTAAAAATCTTGCGATATTTTTATTTTACCGATTTCTGAACTTTGACCTGGATATAATGAAAACGATTGGTTCTATGTAAATAGTGTTTATAAATTTATTGGATTTTAAAATATTTCGACGTATAGAAAGTGAAATATTTACAAAAACAATGGATTTTTTGATTTGGCATGAAATTGTTCGAACTAACCTACTAGAGATGAATCGGCCAGCTAATCAATGGCTTTTCAACATACTTAAAATTTATACTTATTATAATAACTTCTGCTTCTGGAGCTCACAAAAAAAGGTGTTTCAAAGGACAGCGTCATATTTTTGGTCGAACAAACGAACTGAAAGAGAAATCGCTCAGCTGACTAAGTGTTTCTTAATACGCTAAAAATTTAATATTCAACAGAAACCCAGCTTAGATCTCGCTGACGTTGTCTTTTTTTGCCAGCTGTGTGTACTCAATTTACGCTAAGCATTGTCGTTGTTGTTGCCTGCAAGCTATGTTGTTGTGGAGGGAGCATTTTCTTTTATGAATGCAATAAAAATTAAAAGTCGTTAGAGAAATAGCACTAATTTTAACGCTATTATAGCTAATTAACACGCAATAATTAGTCTAAGGAATCGTTAGATAAAATAATGTGCATTCACTCGTTAAGAAACGTGCTGCAATAATTTTAATCTGCAAGATTTTGTAAACAACGATTTCAATTCAAGTAGATATGAAGCAAATGAAATCGATAATATCTTAAATTTTGAAACTTTTAGTAACTAAATGATTAAATTTGAGGGCGTGAAAAGCAAACGAATATGAGTGAATCCATCCATAAGCCATTTTTTCGATTTTTGTTGAATTACTCCGCATATTTAGAGTCAAAAACTGTTTAACTTAGATTCAAAATTGTGTAAGAGATAATAATATCATATCAATTTTTTGTCAAAAATATTACAGATTTATATGGCACAATTTTCTCGTATGTTTGCAATAAAATTACATAAAAGTGTAGCCTACGGTTTTATTTTTTTCATTAAAATTATAAATTGTTTGTTTTTTAACTATAATTTATTTATATCAAATCCCTAAAAACCTACACTATTTTTTTATAGATCGCGATATCTTAGATATAGATTTAAGATTTTCGCGCCTAAGATATCAAACCTTTAGAATACAAAGGATCTGGCAAGCCTAATAGGAATTTAAAAGAGACTTCAACCAGTGGAATTTTCTACAGTCGCACGGGAATCAAAATGGAGCGATTATTTATTTGCTTACTGCACTGTTATAAGCAGAGTATTACTGACTACTATGCCAATTGTATGTTAATGTTAAATATGATGATGTTGCCTAGCTCAAAGTACTTGACTCAAGAGAAATTCATGAAGAACCAATTAGGTTCCTTTGATTGTTGCTTGGAGAAATAACTTGACTTATGATTAGATCAAATGGGGATGGGGAAATTTTTTCAAAAATTATGAAGAAGGAATTTAAACTTTATCTATATCTATCTATCATCACTTCTTATATTTTTTTTTAAAATTTTTCGTAAATTTCTTAGTTAATGAAATTTCCTGGAGTAATTTCATTCTACGTTAGCTTTTACCTTAATAATATATGACAACCTTTTAATTTGTTCAAAGGTGAAGAAATGAATTTTTTTCAACGTTTTATAAATAATTTTGCGCCAAGCTTTTAAGAGTATTTATTTTGTGATTTTGCTGATGCCCAAAAATATGAGTATTTTATTGATTTCTAGTTGCTATTATTGACGATTTAACTTTCAAACTCAACGAAGATTTGACAAGTGTTATTAATTGGGCTAGTCGTTGGGCAAGCTTTGCCTGAATCCTTGCAAGTCACGCATATTATAGATTTGCGCAAGTGCACACGAAACGGCCCGCAAATTACTTGCCATGATTGCAAGTCTACCAAGCTTTAGTGTAAGCAAATCACAAATCAAATTAAAACAAAACACAAAGCAAGCAAGGTGAGCGCTGCAACCGCAAATGAAATGTTCTACAAGTTCAAGCGGAGTCATGAGGCCCAGTCGTACGTTGTCATGCTTTCTTTCACTCATATTTCGCATTTTGTCTGTTGAGAATCAAACATGTGTACTGGGACAATGGCTATATTTACTTTAGCTCCAAATTTTAAAAATGAATATGTATCCAAAAAATTTCATACGTAACATAAAAATCCATCCTGAGAATGAAGTCAGGAATATAAAAAAAGCATACAACTTTACCGCCAAAGGGTGGTATATATATTTTTAGGTTCAAGCTTGCGTTTAAAATTGACTTATGAAAAAAAATAATTATGAAATCGACAAAACTATGACCACTTCAAATGATAATTTAGCATTAATCACTGAGATGAAAATGCAGAACATTTAAATCTAAGTACCTATAGGTTGTTACACTATCATAATGCTAACACCTTAATTAAGATCGGCACTTTCCAGAAAGTCATGTGGAGAGTAAAACTCACAAGTCACAAAGCATTCTTTCTTATGTATGAAATTTCTTTCAAATAAAAGTTCCACTCCTGCTTCCACATATGCATTTTTCAATATTTTATGGTATTTACTGTCATTTATGCCAATTCTTATCGTCAGCTAACACGAAGAGTGCGAAAATGACCCAGTACAAAATTAATCAAGGTCTTTTATGAAGAAGAACTATTAGCACTGCAAGCAGCGGCAATACATGTGCCAAAATTGCGTTCATATAAGGCCTTAACAAAATCAGATTTTCATCCAATTATGTCTTCCAACTGCAGGTCTGTAACTTGTGGTCTTTAACTCTTGCTATTGTAAGCTAAGAGCCACAAAATTTACTCCTAAACAAATTGAGTGTGCTTGGAAGTCAAAATTTAAAACACAATCTCCATTTTTGGTATGGAGGTTGTGACCGCAAAATTTTCGTACATAGTCCCCATAAAATAGCGGACTCAAAACTATGGGGACCACATCCGCATCAGTTTCGGTCATAAACTCCATGATAGGGACTATGTTATCATCATATACATCCTCCATTGTGTCCAACACCGACTTCGCGACGATTAGTCTATACTATATCTAATACCAGCTTTGCTCGCAACAGTAATTCTACATAAAATTAAGGTTAATGGGCGGACTTCGGCCGCTGCTCAGGACTAACATCCTCTAATATACCTTACACTGGCTATGTCTATCCTTAGAAGTTGTCATAAACCCTAAACGAAGTGGGGATTATGACTGAAAATAAACGGACTCAAAGCCCCAAACTGTTTACATAAATTACATTTTCCGGGCATAACCCTCATACCGAAAATGGGGACTATGTCCGAAAAATTTGGGGGCCTTCCACGGAAAGTCAGTTTTTATATTGCTTTCATGAAAAGTCTTAGTTTCTCCCTCTCCACACACTGAAGGCCGCAAATTACTATATTTTATTCCTTCCACGGAAGACTTACTTTTATTGCATCTAACAACGGAGGTATTTCTCTCTTTCTCGAAGTGCTATGGTATAATTTTCAAGGAACACTCACCTTCTTGGGTATTCAAGATGAATAAGAAAGTAATTTTAAAGGATTTGTAAGGACCTGCTCTTTCTCAGAGGAGGCCTTCTAAAAGCGCTATTTTATTTTGTTTTGGTTACTGGGTCGATTTTGTCGCAATAGAGTTTGAAAATTCTCACGCTGTAACTACTGTAGTTGCTGCTGCTGGTGCTGCTGCTGGATCAGCAACAAATGAAGACGTAATAACAGGAAGAACCACTGTCGAGACCATGAACCAAGTGGCATTTATTGTCACCAACCGCAATATTACTATCTCAAGCGACCGGTTGGCTCATTTTTTCACATTGTTGGTTGTATAGCGTTTCGCTTTATTTGTTTTGATCTTTGATCTTTTTTTTTCCTTTTCTCTTTGGGTTTAGTTTTTAATTTCGATTTGTTTTGATTTACTTTTGTTGGGATTGCATTTTTTTTGCAATTTTTCCACCAGTTATTGACCACTCGTGCGAGTGTTCATTGTATCCGCCGTTGTTGGCGGTCATCTTGATGATTATTGGAATTCCTTTTGTTTTGTATTGCCATTTTGCAGTTTAATATTGCATTAGGTATGGCATTATGCGTTTCACATTTCATTCCAAGGAACTGCTTCTTAGATATGAGCTTGAGTTTAACACATCAAGACAATGCAATGCCACAGCTGTAAAATAGCATTAATATTGTTTTCTACGAATTTTTTATGTTGTGGTTGTAATTGAGTTTAAATTCATTCGAAGAAGTTAAGCAAAAAATTGTGCTTTAATCCTTTGATTAATTTTGTTAGAAATACAGTCTTTAGTTTTGAGTAAGCCAAGTGACTCGATTTTGTTACAGAAAGATTCAAATTAACTCAACAATAGTCAACCTTGCCATAAAGAAGGCTCAGAAGCTATGTTCGAAATTGAAACGATTTTTAAATCAGATAAACATTCAGCATTTTTCAAACAGCAAGTTGAAAAAAATTTAAAAAAAAAAATTCAAGTTTCAGAACAGCTGCAGAAGTCAAAGAACGTGCTGCGTTACACAAAGATAATGATTGGAATCTCTCCAAATGCGATAAAAAGTCAAAAGTCTCTCGTTGCTATTGAAGTCAAAAGTCTCACTTTTGAAGTTGATAATGAGTACGTAATAAGATTTTTTTTTTTGAAAATTTTTTAAGTCACTTGGTATCTTGCAATGGCGAAAAAATTTCAATTAAGTTTTTGCCATAGTTGTGCAATGCCAATGACAGAGAAGCAGTCAACGCAAAAATGTAATTGAAAACTTCCCTTTTGTCAGTAACATCCTTATCATCATCATTGATGTGAAGTTAAGATTAGGACGTTACAAAAAGTGGTAGGATTTTGGTTTTGCTCTTTGAAAAGAAATTCAATTGTGGTCTGGAAAGCAAAAATAAAAGTCAACTGAAGCCAAGAAATTTTGTGGTGAGAGAGATATTTTTTATTTTAAGTCATAAGTTTTACTTTTCTTAAGACTAAATATTTTTTATCATTATATGGATGGATGGATATATTTTGATCAATTATATATAGTAACCTCACCTTTTTAAGATCTTTCAAATACTTCCTTCAAATTACAAACTCTGGTCTGGCATTTCTAATTTCTCAGGTCATATCAGTAAGATAAAGAATTGTGAATTGAAAAAGAGAGCCTTTGCGGGTATGTCTTAGGAGGCATTCAAGGATATCGTAACGCAGTTTTTGAAGGTTTTTGAACCTCCTTACCACCCCTTCTTAAACTTTACGTAACACCCAAGTGACTATGTTTAACCAAACGTCACAATTATGTTGCGCAAAGTACCGGAAAGTTGCTAAAATACCTTTGTTATTTTATTAATCGCTTTAATCATTTTAATAAAACATTTTCCAGCTATTCAATAAACATATGAGGAAACACACCTAATTTCAATTCGCCTCCCGGTAGAGAGTTTCACTTCAAAAACGATGTTACTCGACGCGTTGCTTAACCCCCCTCCCGCCCGTGTAACGCATCTTTACGTTTTACAAGACCTCCTCCACCCAACTTGCGTTACGTAATACTTGAACGCACCTTTGGAGAAGTGCATTGGGGCATATTTTATTTGTTGTGTACGTGGCTTCATGAACCTAAATCAATGCATATTAATTGTATGAGCAAGTGCATCAAGCACAGGCCTGCCAATGTCAGTCAATCAGGTAGCTTTATAGAATAATTCAGCCAAATATCTAATCATGACGTTAGATTAAAGTCAAATGTCAAAATATATACTTATAAAAATAATCCAAACGGCTGATGCTCAAACAGAATTTATTGGGTAGTGGACCACAATTGTGCGCTGTGAATGTACAAAAAGTTTGCTTTACCAACAAGTCGTTAAACCTGTATGGGAACAGGATGACAAAGAGACAAATCGATTGACTAAAAGTTCTTGGAAACCAAATAAAAAAAAAGTTAAATTCTTGATATATACTGAAACTTTAAATTCTCAAATCTAGCACATAATTCTTCAAGGACACGAAGACATTCGAGGACACATCATAAAAGTCAAGGTCGTTTGGTTAATCTACTTAATGTTTCGTGACGCATCAACAAAAGTAATTTTTATGTCAAGGGAGGCAAAAAGTGTAGGATTGTCAATATGAACTTTCTGTGAAAATATTAGCTCAGCCTTATGTGTGATACCAAATTCCAATGTATAGCAACAGTTAATTAAAAATGATTAAAAACTTCAACTTGAACTTTGGGTGTCCAATTAAGAATTTAAAAAATTTTGAAAAATCACTTCATTTCGTGTTAATGGCAAGTGCATGGAGAGCGAGAATAAAAAAAGTTCGAATACCATACAATACTTTAGAATAACAAACAAACAAAAACCACAACAAAGCAAACTGTCACATTGACATTTGGAAAAATTTGTCACAGTCACGAATTTCGTATGCAAAGAGGCAAAAAATCAAGTCAAGAGATATAAACCAAATGAATTCTATGCATTCGCCAACAATAATCAGCTGTTTTTGCGCACAAAAAAAAATCATAAAAACAACAAATTGTCATTTGTCTGCTGTCACATGTCAGCGAGTTTGACTTTTAAATTGTAGCACCAAAACAAGAAAAAACCAAAATCGTAACAACAAAAACAATAACAACAAAACAGTTTATTGATGGCGTCGTGCTGTCATGTCAAATTTTCCAACATTTTACTTCTTTTCCTTAAAACAAAACGCTGCCTGACTGGCGCTTTGCGAGTTAGAGAAGAAAAAAAAACTTCAACGCCTGATTGTTGGCTGGAAAATTTATGACTTTGAAAATTTGAATTTTTTAAAGGCCTCATGGATTTGTTTTCTTTCTGTTTTAATGATTTGAAACGTTTGTTGTGGCTCCATAAAAAAGGTTTATCTTCATGAGTATTTGTTTTTTTTTTATTTCGCATAAATATGTTGACACAAAGATCATGTCTTTTTTTCCTCCACTTACTCATATTTAAATATTTACGCCAAAGGTTTTATTATGGTGATTTTAAATGAAATTTTATTCCTTAAGTCTCTCGTTCATGTTGCACAGAAACAACGCAGACAAGAAATTTGAGTCGGCTTCATTTGTGTTGACAAATTATTTGTATGTAAAGAGCACGACTTCTTGTTAATGGCTTGAAAAGTGCTATGATAAGATAAAAATAGGTGCTTACATGGCTATAAAGCTTTTAAGGTGGCAACATTATTATGCCGATAATCAAAAGAAATGTTATGGTACATAGTTTGTTGGCATTAGTTTGTTCTTTCAGATGATTCCAATTTATGATTCATCTTTTGTGTTTTATTAACTAATGGAGCAACCCATGTTGGAAAAACAAAGCAGCCAATACTGTCCAAGCCATTCTCATTTTTATTTTTAAATGTCATTTTGACTTTACTATGTAGTCTCAAATTAAATTTATTTGCAGCATTTGAAATATGAAATTAAAAATTGTAACTGCTTTGTTTACTTTGAACACAATCTCTCAGAATGCATCGTTTCGTAATTCTCATTTCCATTTTTAGAAAGCCTTTTGCATTATGTCAATGATCGTTTTTTATTTCATTTCAAATGTTTCTGAAACGTTACACAAACCTTACAGGCTTGAAAAAAAATATTAATTGATTAAGTCGAAAAGATTCAGAAATTTTTTTTCATCCTTATCACTTGAGCGTTGATTGTGTCACCGGATTCTGAAGAGTTATTGTTTCATTTTAACAATGCATCAAACAGAAAGCCAGCCTGGCAACATTAACACAGTTCTTTGCTAACCATGCATCTACATATGATATCGTACTTAGATATACATTGCAGATATAGTAATATCTAATTACTAAGTATTATATATATTTCATTAAAAAAATCAGTAAACATTAGATCTGTAACCTTTCAGAAACATTTCAGATTGATTACTTGTTAAAGATTTCGTTTTCAAAGTGTCAGAAAGATTTCATTTGAAAAATCTAGAAACGGTGAATCTGAAAACTTCCAGAATTACTGCACAATGATTGCATATGAAATATTTTCCATAGTGTTTCGTTTACAATATTTCAAATGAAATATTTCTGGTAATTGACGTACAATTTTTTAAAACTTTCTGAAGCGTTACATTTCGAGTGGGACAGTAGATAAAAGGCATGTTACAAGGATTTTTTTTAATAGAACAAGGAAGACCAAAATTTTGCAACTATCCCTATATAAATATAACGATCACTACATTTGGTACGGGAAGCAATTGCAAGTCAAAACCACAACAAAGCGAATAAAGTTTTTGTATGTAGGGCAAAACGTTACCATTTTGCTCCTCTTTTTTATTTCTGATTTAAAGTACGGGTTGGTGTTTGAATCAAAGTGCAAAACAAAGAATGTGAGCAGTAAAGTTTGCATTGTGCGATTTGAGCGTTACGATAAGGTGGGTTTTTTTTGTTCATTCCCTGATTTAAACCTCTGAGAATTTGGAAAGGTTACTTTTGTATTTATTTTTCGCAAAGATTGAAGTACTGACATATACGATATACGTTATATTAATAGATATAAAGTATAATTCATATCAAACAGCTTAAGTTTTATGCAAACAAATACACATTTTCTCTCTTTGTCGACCTCTAGAGGCTGAGGCTTACAGCTATTTGTGATTATAAGTGGGCTAAAACTATTCTACTTCATCAAGCCTTGCAAATAACGTACATATTTTATATAATCGTTGAAAATTAAATTATCTGATATATGTAATGATAAAATATTCTAAAATATGTTAGCAACAATAAATTCTTATTAATATGATTTACTATCTTCAATATAACAATATTAATAATTGGGTCAATTTATCAAAAATATCACAGCTAAACTTCATAATTAAAACAGCTTATCTGGCACCATGTTTGCTGTCATGTTAACAATTTCTTAAAAAATTGTAAATGAAGGATAAAATTTTTCTGTCGTCAGCAAAAAGCGATCAATCAAATGTGAGCTGTTAGATATGTAAACTGGCGACAGACTATGTCAAACTGCCTTGATGCATTTATATAGTTGTAAAAATAAAATCAAAAAATTATCTAAGCCCAATCATATCTGAATGGTAAAATATTCTATTCCTAAATATATTGCCATAAATGGTAAAACAAATCTAAAGTAATATCGATAAAAATGAATTGTAAGCTTTCGACTTTTTAAAATTTATTTGTTATGTACCTTCAAATTTACTAGGTCAAATGACCTCTTATACTACAGAGTACATAAGTCAAAAATATGGTTATATATTATATTATTAATGAATTGGTTTTATTCTTTAGGAGAATTACTCAATACCAACAAATTTCTCATTAAATAAATTTACTACAAAATCACATTGGGAATATATTAAAAAAAATATCCGGAAAAGATTTTCATATTTTAACAAACCCAAACTTACCCCGGAAAGACTTTATAAAATTTGAACGTCTACGACTCGGACATACCAAAATTACCCACGAATACTTCATAAACAATAACTACCGCACTTCCTGCCCATTTTGCAATTCAACAACTCCAATAAATTTAACTCACCTCCTATCACACTGTCCAAAATTCCATTACACTAGAAGACGCATATTTCAAAACACAGACCCTTTGTCTTTAATTTCTAATCCTAATATAGATAATATATTCAAAATTATAAATTTTCTATAAATTAATGATTTATATAAACATATTGAAAAAATTAAAATATTATAACATAACTATTAACTATAACCAAAATTAATTATAATAACAAACATCAATAGTATTCTAGATATATAATAAGTTAAGCTTAAGGCCTATGACGCCAAAGCTAAATATCTTATTAGCTATAAATTTTAATTTATTGTTAATATTTACTAAATAAATAAATAAATATATTAAAAATTCTATGAATGAACTTCATATTATAAATATACTACCTTGCAAAGTGCGAATGTATTGAAAAAAGTATTTTTGTCAGTGATGGCATTTGGGTTTTGAGAAAATGTACTGGATCGAGACCTGAAATATACTTTTTATAGGCCGAATGTACTTTTTTGTCTTGAGCACCCAATTTCCCAATTTTACTAAAATGTACGAAACTTTTCCCATCTCGAAAATCCTAGCAAAATCAGATATGTATATATAACATAATATTAGAAAACCCGCACATAGCGATTATTTTAGTTTTTTCATTTACATAAAAACAATATTATTATTATAAGTCTGCACACAGCGATTATTTACTTAAAAAAGGTCATTATTACAAACTGTCCAAATGTTGCGAAAATCTGCTTCAAATTCGACAAATGTACTAAGACAACTTATCGAATTTACTGACGATGATTTTTCATTACGCAAATGTACCGAAAAAAGTGCAAATCTACCGAAAATGCCATCACTGATACTTTTTTACTAAAAAATCAATTAGATTGAAAATGCTATCAACTGAACTATGCTTTGTGGAAATGTGCTGAACGAGGCTTGGAATATTTACTTCTTTGAGTGCTCATGTGTTTTTTTAGAGTGCGAATGTACTTTTTAGAGTGCGAATGTTTAATTCAACAATAACTGTTTAGCTGAAATAACTTTCCTTTTTACCAGTAAAGGTGATCGCAAGTAAATATAGCATTTCAAAATCTAAATCAACTTGAATGCGAGTATGTATGCGTTAATGAAAGCCAGTTTCTTTAATTAAAAACACTTCGATATAACGACCTTTACTATATTAGTAGCGACCTGTGCAATAATTATTTCGATATATTGTACGTCTACTGCATAGAAATTATCCAAAGTGACGCAAAATGCACCAAATGTACGGAATGTATTAAAACTTTGTCGAATGTACTACAGTTTTGTCGAATGGACTGACTCATTTTTTACAACGCAAATATAGTGAAAAAACTTGAAATGTACCAAAAATACCATCATCACTGACTTAAATCAGTTCTAAAAGAAATCGATTTCAAAATTTAGAATTTCTTGAAGTTCGTAAACACACCTTGCTTCCCCAAATCACCACAACTGTCCTATGTTAACATTACTCACTACAAACACTTTTTTCTTACTTACAGTATGACAACGTTAGCAGTTGTCTCGGTGTGTTGCGTACACAATCGGTTGGTGGACTTGAAAATATCACAACCAGCGACATCTGTGCTGGGCGGTTAAAAGCTGTACTAGCATTGTTTTTCGCACTCAGTCGCTTCAAGCAACAGTCGAAGCAAACAAAAAGTCTAGGCAGTTCGATAACTGCAGAAATTCACCAACCACCACATGTGGTGGATAAAAACTTTCATCATAAGCAACAAGCGCAAGAACAACGTGAACACCAGCAAGTGACGACAAACACCTCAAACGCGAATGTTGTTGTCTCAACTGATGGAAAGCAACAGCAGCAGCAATTAGCACAATCGGTACAAAACGGAAATGAAACTATGTTGAATAGGTGAGTGCATTTGATAATATTTTTATTTTATATTTTCCATATTGCGTTTGGTGTTCTTTTATTTTTGTACTAAATGAAGAACAATTTGGTGGGAATAAAAAATAAAGCGGTGTGCAGTATAACGTATACTCGAACTACGTTAAGAACTTCGTACATTTTTTTACTGTTTTTTCTTCGTGTTTTGGTCCATAGGTGGGCAAAATTTTGGAAGCAGGAGCTACTTAGGCAGAAGCAACAAACACAACAGCTGTAACTACACAAAAAAGACCACCAAAAATTTCTTCTTGATAACGAAAAAAAATCTGCTATTAGCCAAAATGCAATTAATTCAAAGAATCAAACAAGAACAACATGAGTGTAGAAATAAAAGTACACTGATCAAACAAAACAAGAGAAGATGTCCTCAATATACGCATTTTTGTTTCCGTGCTCTCGCTCGCTTTGGATTTTTTTTCTTTTTTTTAAATGATGTAACAGTCAAAATAACGTGCATAGCGCGTACAATAAAAACACCACAACGATAAAAATGTGCGTAGCAGTGGTGAGAGTTTGTTGTTGTGGATATTTGTCTTAAGAAAAATTGCTCGATTGTTGTAAAGAACTAAAATTAGCTCAGTTTTCCTATTTTGCCCACCAATGCTTTGGTTATTAATTTTCTGGACAAATGACTCATTTTTAGTGGTCAGTATTTTCTTGTTACAAATTCTATGTAACTATTTTAATTTTAATTAAAAATGCATAATTTGTGTGGAATCTTTATTTATTTTTATTAGGAATTCAAAGTACATTGGCTCCAGTTTAAAATAAAACAAAATGCCGGATCCAAAAAGTGCCCAATATTGGTACATTTTTGAATTTTGTTTTTGTAAAAAATATTTCTGTAAATTAATTGTTTTCACCAATGGAAAAATAAATTCGGATGCTCAATAGTTATGAATTAATTTAAAAACTATTTATTGAAATGTAGAAATTATCAACAATTTGTACGATTTTCTTTTCAATAATAATTATAAAGCAATTTTTAAAATTTTCCTTAAAATTGGGAAATTTTTGCACAGACAAAAAAGCAAGTAGTAGATATTTTGAGTCTCTGATAATATCCGATGCTGAATCTTAATCTCGTATCCCTATTATTTCTGGTTTTTGAAATAGTTAACAAAGCTTACAAAGCAAAAAAGACGCTGATTATTTTGGAGCACTCTCTTTAGTCACTCTCTTTGAAATTTTATTTTTACTAGCTAGCTAGCTAATTGCTGCTAATTAATAAAAACTCAGTTTAGGTCTTACTTACTACTGGATTAAGATCCGTTAAAGTTCAGAAGTGGAACTTCAAGCTGTTGGCACTGACTGGCGGAAAAATGGCCAAACTCCAATAAGTAGGCGCATCACTTCTTTGAACGTAAACGAAGTATTTTCAAATAAAAGTGGTTGAAGTGACTTTTTTATTAATTGATTATGTATAAAATTTGAATTTTTAAAAACTACTAGAGCCAGACTACGAATCTTCTGTCCACTATCTTGTGTCCTCATCTTTCCCTTCAGATGTTTCTCTTCTTATTTAGTGTACGGTGATCTAAGGGAAAATGAATTTTTGTCACGGAATATGCGGAAGGGATAAATGCGGCAAATATGCTTTCTATAATCCTTTAGATTTCAAAAACCTATATGACATAACCCTTAATTATTTGCTCCTTAAACTTATACATATACAAGCGACAATCAAAGTCATTGATTTCAGTGCATTAACAAATGAAATTCACATATTTTTAATGAAACATAAAAAAAAAATGTTTCTTTATTAAACTTTTACCCCAAAGAAAAAATTCTCTGTACCTTTTTCAAACTATTTTGTTTGCATGCATTTTATTGCATACTTTCATCATTTTTCTCTACTCAAATCTACATTTCTGCAAATGTTTCAAACGTATGAAAATCGTAAGCAAGAAAAAAAGGAAGAAATGATGATTTATAAGTTGCTTAACGGAAATTATGTGCAGTCTTCATCAAACGAACTCCAGCTCCAAACGGATCTTTGTGTAAATCTTGTTGTCTTGGATATAAAATAAAGAATTCAGCAAAGAAATCTTCAGAGCGAGACGCATTTATTTCCCTGAACATCGATTCTGCTTAGGAAACACATTCTTTGGCTGTTAAATTGGCATGCTTTACAATAAGACCTACTCGAAAATCTTCAAGTTTACAAGAAACCAAAAATATTTGAAGGACTTTAGTAGACAAGACGTCGTCGACAATAACACAAATAAAAAAAATATGAAAAGAAAAACATCAACAATGCAAGTTAGAAAATCCACAAAAGTTGTAAAATGCAAAAAAGGCAGGAAAATACAAAAAACCCAACGAAAATCAACCCTCAAGTAGCGGAAAATCCGTGTGCAACGGAAGTTTCTGGGAGTGCTGGATGGGGGGAGTAGTATGGCGATTGTGAGAGATTGTGCTGCTTACGCAGCAACATTAAAAACAAACGAAAGCATTTAACTTTCGCTTTACTTGAAGTACGTCGTCGAAAGTTGTTGCATACTTTATGGGGCTAACCATAGCAAGCTCAATTTTCTCTGAAAAAGTCAAGTTATTTTTAAGCTGTAACGGAAATACGCAATTTTCTTGGTTTAAAGAATTTTCTAAATTGTTTTGAAGCTTTCTAAGTAAGATGAACCACAATTGGTTTAAGTGGTTACTTTAAGAAACTCTTTAAAATTACACAAATTTAAAATAAGGTTTGATTAAAAATAAAATGTTTGTTTGAGAGCAACTATTTCAATATGAGCAGGTTTTTCAGTCTATAAGAAGAATAAGTAAAATGGACGTAATTAAAGAAAAATTTTAATTATTCAGAAAAAAAATGTCCTTAAATTTTCGCTGCAATTTCATATGAGAAATTACCAAAAACCTTCGGTTATTAGACTACAAATTTTCTGCATCATTTAACTTATTAGATTCAGAGGTTTAAACAATTAATTTTGTACCACTGATTTTCATATAAAGTAAGTCCTTATTGCTGTTTAAATATTTTTCCGTTAACCCCTGGTTTCAACCATATCCGGTTCAGGCCCATAAGCAGTGACGAAAATTGAAAAATTTACGCCAAAGTGTAGACCAATCTGCCGCCTACTAATTTGCGGGTAGCGAATGTAGTTTGGGCAGTATAACCAGAAAAACTTAAAGTTTCGTAAAATTTGGGGCTACGGTCTCCTCCCCGCACCCTTTGTAACACCACTGATATAAAGGCGAACATTTTGTTAACGAAAGTGAATAGTTTTTATCCTGGAAAGCAAAACATATTTGGCTCTGAAGATGAGCTTTTGAGATGAAGCGAATTAACGTAACTGTGGGCGTTCTTCGCCAAAAACTGTGAACTAAGTATTGTGGATGTTCCAATTTATATTGAAAACTTTAAACTTGTTTTTCTGCTCTAAAAGTTTTACCAATGCAATATTGTGCTTAATTACTTCACTTACTTAAATAAAAAGAAAAATGACCAACAGAGTCCTTGTGACCTTCCCATTGGGGGCCTAACATAGAAAACACAACTCCCCATCACCTTTAATGCTAAATAACAGAGAACACAACTTTCACTTGTTCAAATGGTTTTCAAACATTTCCAACTTGTCTGGCTGGTCGTCTGTCCGCTTGTTTATAACGTCTGCGGCTTGACTCATGCTGGGCAAATAAAAAACCCCGGAAAGTAAACTTTGCACACAGTTTGCAAATGGCACCAGTGTTGCCTACGTACGCACCAGAAGAATACAACAGACGGCCTAACAAACAAAAGTGAAGAGCGGCGGTGAAAAAAAAAAAAATCAAATCATCCCCTACATCATTTGTTGTGTCTCGAAAATATTGTTATTTTATATAGGGAAAGGGAATGAGGGCGTTGAATGAAAACTGTAAAATATGCGACGATGCAGCATTTAAATTCAAAGCCATTAACAGCAAACAACAACAACAGCAACAGAAACAGCTGTGTCCCAAAATAAGTAATGTTTGGGTCACACACTGGAGCGCTTATCCATCTATCCATCCCCCCAATGATGATGATGATGACGATGATTTGAAGTCACTATAAAAAAGTAGGTACATTGTAAATGTAGTAACTGCTTTAGAAAGTATATGTACAGTGTACACTGTGCACTAGGGCTTATTTTATGGTTTAGCAAAATAATATGCAATAAATTTTGTTTGGTGTGGGTGAGCATATTTTTTACAACCACTTTCTTTTTTTTTGTTTAATATCCTGTTATATCCTTGTCTTCGCTATGAAAATGACAATGCTTGGCAATACTGTCATTTTTTTTATGCTGCTGCTGTTCTGTTTTGCTGGCGACATGTTGCATTGGCAACCGTTGGCAATGTTGCTGCTGTGTTTCATACAATATGACGGCGGTGGATGCTAGGTGAGTTGGAAAAGAATTATTGCTACAGAGAGGGAAAGTAATAATTAAAAAAGTTCAAAGAAAATATTATGACTGTATAGCGAACAGTTGGGGATAGAGAAGTAACGTGAAACTTCAACAAAAATAAATTGATTGCTATTTACTTAAAAAAAAAAAATTATTTTAATTCAGTTTTTCAAAATTTGAACCCAAAAGTATAGATACAGTGGTGAGCTAAAATTTTTTGAGGAAATTTTTAAATTTAAGCCTATCCACTTAAAAATGATCGTGAAAGCTAAAATAAGCAATAAGCAGTTTAGTCAAGTACCATCACAATCGAGTTCGCAAATAGTTAGAATTAAACAAATATTTTCACAAAGCTAAGTCATTTACTATCGAAGTCAGTTACAGTCGAAGTCAGCCACAGTCCAAGTCAGTCATGTTAAATATCCGCCTCAGTCAGATTCATTTACAGTGTGATCACAGTTGTAATCACTTGATAAAAGTTTTAATCGAAGTCAGTCACAGTCAATTACAATTTAAGGCAATTACAGTTAAAGTCAGTCATAGCCAAAATCAGTCAAACCCGTCGATTTCATTTATCGTGTACTCAATGCTAGTTACAGTCGATGTCGCTCAGCTTCATTCAAAGTCAAGTCATAGCTAAAGCTATTCACAGTCCAATTTAGATTCAATCGGAGTTATTTACAGTTGAAGTCATTTAAGTTCTTAGTCAGTCTAAATCAATTTGATTCAGAGTCTAAGTTTGTTAGAGTAAAAGTTTGTTACAGTCAAAGTCAGTTGCTGCCAAAATCAGTCAAATTAATCACATTCAGTTATTCAAAGTCAGTTGTAGCCGAAGTCAGTTACAGCCGCAGTCATTTAAAGTTGAATTAGGTCATAGTCAAAATCAGCTATTTATAAAGTTGGTTTAATGATCCTTTCCATTGGTCTTTTAAGGTTTTTGCTCAGTATAATCTCTGGTCCTTAAGTTTAGTATGTAAGTTGTAATTTTCATTACCCATAGATAGCTAAAGTCCTTAAAAGTTAAACATTCGTCATTTTGACGAGCACATAAGTTTATGTTAAGAGTGAAGTATTATTACTTTTTTCAGTCAAATAGTTATATTACTAGCTTTTAAATAATACTTTATTTAATATGTGTTAATATACAATGACAACATTTATTTCAAATTTAAGAAAATAAGAGAAAATAATTTTTCTTTTGGCACAAACTAAATTTTTTTTATTCTTACTTTTACCATTTCTTTAAATAAATTTAATTAACTAACTCTAAAAAATTAATAGAAGAATCTTTAAACATTGAAATGTTACTGTAACGTTTATAATAGTATTACAAAAAACTAACACAAAAGCTAAACATTCGTCAAAATGACGAACAAGTGACGTAAATATTAAAATTCAAAAAACTATCCAAACGCGCACAAATAGCATTTGCTGACAACTGAGTTGGTCTAAGAGTACATGTCAACAGGCGCTATGGTTAGAGCGATAGAGATGAATGTCAAAATGATGTTCGTCAAAATGACGAAGGTTATCTATCTAGGTTTAAAACTCATTTGCACACTTTAGTTAAAATAAAGTAATCGTTAAAGTTCAAAGCAGCAAAATTGGCTAGTTATCATATAAATTTGCTAGCTCTACAAGGTGAGATAATCCTATTTTTTGAGACCAGTTGTCATATTTCGGGCAACTCAAGCAAAAATGAATCTGAAATTTGATATTCCTCTAGAAATTTTTTTTTTTTGACAATTTACACGTATAAAAAATCTTGCAATTGTATTAACGAGCATCATAATTTTTGTTAATGCCTTTTACGTTCTGTTACACTTAGAAGCTCAAAGCCATCAGCACACTATTTCATGTCACCATTTTCAACTGACATTATCACTTGTCCGTTACTAATTTTTGTTTGATACCATAAGCACAGATTTCCAAATCGGTAGCCCTTCTTAACGCATATAACCATCATATGTGCAAAAAAAAACATTAACCCCTTTTTCGACTTAACAGCAATTTATAGCAAAAAATTAATTTTGTAATCTTTTAAATTAGCAGTTGTCAGGCGTAAGAAATCGCATGAAACGCTTTTTTGATTTTTGATATATCACAGCAACCCACATGTGACAGCATGGCGTTAAGCGCCTACTTTTTTCACATGATAAATTTTTCTTCGTTTAATTTGTGCTGTTAGTCACTTCGCAGAACAGTAGCAGGACTGACCTTTTGCTTTTTTCTCAGCTTTTTTTTCTCTTTTTATTCCGTAAGTCTTTGAACAGCTCATCAACGCTTCATTGTTTAGCCGTTGCCATCTATACACCACCATTTGCGGACGCACTTCTTTATGCTAAAGTTTTTCTCATGTGATGGGTAGCCGCTATTGTTACTGAATATCATCACCAATAATGCTGCTGCTTCCTTCCTAGTTGGTTATTTTTTATGTTCGACGCTGATGACAGCATAATGAAGTACTTGAAAATACGCCACTTCCTACTTGACTGATTTGCATAATACAGCGATCTTATTTGGTTTGCTATTGTTTGTGCTCCGAAGGGACATTAAATTGAGAGGAGTGAGTTCTAGCAGCGCTAGCGCTTGCAACTGAGATGGTGGATTATAATGATAATTTAAGGAGCGTTAAGAACTTTATTTACATTGAATAACGGCTTTAAGAAACAAATTTTATAATGCAAGGTTTAGATAAAAAAGTTACCAGCTATTGGTGACTTGAATATAAATGACTTTTGATATGAATTTTTAATTACCTTTATGATACATCTCGGGTTTAAAAATGAAATGATTTACCATATTTTCTTACTAAGCAGCTTTTGTATGTAGCAGAGACCTTAGTTTCTGGGAAAAAAGTACTGTACCATAAAATATCTTTGAAATCAATCAATTAGCTGTAATATCGCTAGTAGTTCATCATTGATTGATGTACTTATCCGCAGATACTAAGGGGATATCTAGCATTCAAGATGATCTAAAGATAAAAACATGTTTTTTCAACTTTTCAAAGAAAATATAAGTAAAAAAGTTAAAAACCATTAAAGAAACTTATGTATTATGGCTCACAAAGAACATAAGTTTAGCAAATACAAGTAACATAAGAATCAAGGAAAAAATCACAAGTACATATCATAATCTGAGAAATTTATTAAAGTGACCAATTACGCATATTAAATTTTACCTTCTTCCATACATAAGTGATAAAAAATGTTTTCTTTTCGCTTCAAGCAAATAAAAGAAATCCAAAATGATTATGACTACTGTGGACTTTGTGACCCAAAATATTTTTGACCGTAGTGCGAGGCAAAGCAAACTTCAGTAATCAACATACTTATGACAACTTTACTATGGATCCAAAGAAAATATAAATCATCACTAATATCACTCCAACTAACTCACAGCTCCCAAGAGAAATGCACTTGTTCCATCGAAATATGTTACCCTCAAACTTAACGTAATTTGTATGCTCTTCATAAGTGAATAATGTGTATCATTAGGCCAAAAGATATAGAAAAACATAACATACTTTTAGCAGTCGTAGAAAATACAATAAAATAAACCTCCCCACATGCGGAGTCATCAAAAGTTATACATAAAATATTTTCATTTGCTGACGAGCTGATACAACCCAAAAAGTGTAATTAAAGTGTTAAATACTTTTAATTATGTCTCAGGGGACAGTAAATACCTCTATGATGTTAATGCCTTAAAATATGCAACATTTGCTTAAAATTTTCTACCAAACTTACTATGTGGATATACAAAATTGTATGCGTCTAATCCATTTTCTCATTAACTGCAAAGATGAGTACTGACAATGAAAGGGTGTTTTTCACAACCTTCGTAGTGTTTGTGCTTCAAACAGTAATAGCCAGTTCATTCTTTTCTTTTGAAAATCTTCTAAATTGTAGCAAATCTTATGCACTAAAACGGAATGGGGGAAGAAACAGTAAAATAAACCCTTCTTTGATTCTTTTTATTGTTTTTGGTAACTGAAAGCTTGACCATTCAAGCATGAAATTTTATATATTCCTGGTTTCAATGTTTTGTCCCACGTAGTCTGTATTTAATATCCGGCTGCATTTTATATCCTGTGTATGCAACTATTTGATAAAAAAAAAATGTGAAAAAATCCAAAAAGGACTTGCTGGCGCGTGGCAATATTTTTGCTGCAAAATTTTTTGGAATGTTATACAGAAAAGCGCTATGAAAATATTTGTATAGCAAAAGAAAAAGAGAATGGACATTAACAATACACCGGAAGTATGTATAAAGGAACCAAGACCTGAAGTATTTAAAGGAGTAAAAGTTTAATATTGAAATGCTTGCTGGAAGTAATAAGTTTTTAAATGCATGCAATGTAATATTTTAGTCAGTTGCTCCTTGAAACTAATTAAAACGTTTAGCATAAAAATCAATATTTGTGTCAAACAATGAAAGTTCTTGGCGAATTTTTCTCCAAAGAAGCTTATTGTTTGTATGTAGAATAAAAATATATTGTTTTTATTTTGCGGAAATTGTTTTCTTAACGGTTTTAACCATCACGAGCTTAAAAATTTCCAAGAAACTATAACAGTATATGAAGCTCTTTGAACTAAATATTAAACTAATAAAGCACCCCCTGGTCATGAGGAAATTAGATATCTAATGGAATAGGGTATAAATCAACAGAACGAGAGTGATGACTACTATGCATGTGTATGTCAATAAAAAAATCTATATAACTATACATATGTTAATGGATATAATTCAGTTGATATTCGATTACATTTGATTAGACTAGATTAGATTAAATTGGAAAGCGGCGCAAGAAGCCATTAAATAGAATTAATGTGCCAAAACTGCTGAGGTAGGTTGAGGTAGTTAAACAGCGATCCGATTTCAGTTTCGGCAAATTCGCTTAGGTTGTTAAAGAAATCTCGTCTTAGATATCTGAGCCTAATTCTTGCAAGGGTCGGACAGGTGCAGAGAAAGTGCTCTACAGATTCGTTTTTGCTTAATTTTTGAGCATGCTTGCCGTTACTATCGAGTGCAAGTCATGGTGATGCTCGAGATGTCTTGGCGGGTCTTAGACAATAGGTTAGTGGTTTATGATTTCATATATATATGATGATCATGTTGCTCTGGATGTTTCACAGGTTTGTTTGATATAAACAGCATGTCTTTAGGAGCAGGGTGTTCGGTTGAAATATTTGACTATTAACATCGAGTCTTTAGTGAAATTGAAGTGTTTAAGCAATTTTGCCTTGTGTAATGTTTTAAACGTGAAATAAAGCATTTATTTTTTATGCCTTTAGAAGTATGTTTTGAATGCAGCACAATGTAGATATCAAATTTAGAGTTGGCTTATTTTCAAAATAATAGTTCATAATAATATAAAAAACTACAGGCTGATAAAAAAATATATATGAACAGACTACTATATGGTGTTATATGATCATAAGGTTTTACTTCTACTCAAAACGGAATCGACTTTTAGCTGCACTACCACCTATAGTTGATAGAACCTTGCACTGTATAATTTAGCTCTGAATCTAGCTATAAACAGTATATGTATATGTACACACATCGTGGAAAAATACCTTAGAAGTATAGCGGTAGAGTTTTTTAGTAAACTACAACGAAATCATGTTTTTGAAGAGTCGGAACAAGTTACTTATTCGTAAGCTTTATATTCGTAAAGAACGAAGTAATGTCTTTGGGTGAACTATTCCCTATATATTATAGCTCAAGTCAGGGACTGCCAATAGAATTAAGTCTTGTTCTAATGCAACTGGACTAGTGGTATTATATATGTCCTACTCTTCCCACAGTGATTCATATTCTAGACATATTTTTATGTATTTTAACCATTTAGATTCTAAACAAGACACACATTGTTGTGGGGGCTTAACTAAAAAGCACCTTAGGGATGCAGAGCTGGTCTGCTTGCAGAATGTATCTAAATGTTCTATAGTACTCTATATTGTTCCGAAAACTTAGGTTTCTTTATCGTTTCACTACATTTGGACGTTATGCACTTAACTCATTTATAGCGGGTGATTCCTTAAGCGTTTGGTTTTTGTAATTTAAAAAATGAATTGAAAATTTGCAAAAATTAATGATACATTTATTTGAAGCGATACATAAATTTCTTCCATTTACCTTATAAATATTATTTCATTTAAATGTTTCCCGCGGCTACGCTTGAGGTGGTTCCTCCGTAAACTCCAATTTTGGCATATTTTTTCCAACATTTCAGCTGGTATCTCACCAATGGCAGCTGTAATATTGTCTTGCAGGGCTGCAATTGAGGTTGGCTTGTTCTTGTACACGAGAGATTTCACTTAGCCTCACAAAATATTATCTAGTGGTGTCAAATCGCATGATCTTGGCGGCCAATTGGCTGCTCCAAAACGTGAGATTAATTGTTCACCAAATTCGCCTCTCAACAGGTCCATGGTGTCGCGTGCCGTATGGCATGTGCTCCATTTGACTGTAACGTTGCGATTTTCATTATTTTTGAAAAAGTACGGTCCAATGATGCTGCCGCCTCACAAACCGCACCAAACAGTGCATTTTTCAGGGTGCAATAACAGCTCTTCAATTGCCTCTGGCTGCTCGTTTGTTCGTTTTTTCGTTTGTTGTCTATTTCTGGTGAAATGGCAAACCTTACTTAGCATTTTTGGCGTTGACGCATGTTACGAATCACGCGTGAGGTGTCGAAAAGCTTACACTGATAAAACAAATAGCAAAGAAAATTACCCGATATAACCTTGAAGGGTTATAATTCACTTAGCGTAACCTTGAGTGACTCATCCGACGTAATCTCTTCGAAGGATGAGCAGTATAAGCACAATTGTGAAAAATGCTCATTGGACTTAAAAGACTTTCCGAGCACAAAAATCTCACAGCTTTTGTAACAAATTTAACTAAAGTATATTCAGGAATTCTCTGAAACTTTTAAAAAATAACTCATACTCATTAAGTACAATAAAGTTCCACAAACATCAAAAATACCATTTTTCTATCTTTTTACAATTTTAAACACAAGTTTTACATAATATTTGAACCATATGTTTCAAGCAAACGCACAAAAGTAAAAGCTGCAGCAATATGCTCCCAAATGTCCTTAATGCTATTTATATGTTTATAACAATATCTACAATAACAACTACAACCACAAGTACAACTCTGATACGCATTATAAACTGCATTTACTTTGTTATATGTATGTATGTATAAGCACGTATAGCTACGCATAGCTAGAGTTTTCCAGTTTGGCAGACATGATTACCCTCGTTTTGAACCCATGATCCAACAGGATGAACAGTGAGAGGGAAAACCGAACATGAAGTCCTTGAAAACGCACAAATACTATAATTGACATCGTTGGCAGTCTGGCAAAATAACCTCGACCCCCTGAATGAATGCTTGAACGATTTATACATTCCAATGCATAGGCCATAGGGTGGATCATATTGAAATAAAAAAAAATATACTGGCACATCTCTTTTAAATTTGTTTTTCCGGTAGTTTTCCTTTATAGTGAATTTTACATTTGTGAAGGCGATTTTGTTCCGCATACTATATGTTAGAATTTTCCCCAAATTAAAGCAACTCTAATACGCACATTATAATTTGTGCTCCCTTGCTGCTTTTTCGTTTTATGTTACTCCACACTGTTCTGCCCAGCATCCAACAAACTCCCCAACCCATTCAGTTTCATATCTTGTTGACAGACGTGTTTATAATTTAAATGCATTTGGGCGTGCAAGGATATGCCAAAAAGGATACTTACTTATAGACATAAAACAAAAATTGTGTGTGCATATGTATGTGTGTTGCTAAGCATCATATGATGTGCGTGTCTCTCAAAAAGTATGTGTGTCCAACCGGAAATGTAGCCACTTTTGGAAGATTTTGTTTTGTATGCTTTGCGGTTTAACTTTAACGACTGATGCGCCTTCGGGTGTCATCGGGGCAGACATAACTTTGCTGAAAGCTGCACGTTGCGCGAAAGTTGCCTGTTTGTTTTGTTGATGTTGTTGTTTATAAATTAATGGCTAAATTCAATATTCATTAAGCTTAGTTAGAATTTGTTTGCGGCGCTATTAGGAATTAAGTATGTAGGATTGGAAGAGAAATTAAAAAGTGGTATTCGATTAAAATACATTCTAAAGGAGAAATTTGATTTTCAAAATTGCGGAACGTTTAGTGGAATAGAAAAAACTGGAATGCATCAATGAATGTTGACAAATATTCAATAGTATCGAAGCATATTCAAAAAGTCATTAATAGTTGAGATTTAATGAATTGATAGTTTTGAAACGTAATCAATAATGGTTAAATAATATCGAAGAAGCATTAAAAAGCATCGAGAAAACGAATGCAATGACAATAAAACATCGAAAATTATAGAAAAACTCAAAGAGAGTCATTATAAATTGCACCGATTATCGAAAAGTATCGTAGTACTAGCACGAATTTTGATAATAATAATTCAATAATTTGCAAGCGCTGTTCGTTTCTTAGACCAGTCCTAGTAAAATGGCAACACTTAGTGTGCATTTTTGGCGTTAACACATGCTGCGAGTCACGCGTGAGGTGTCAAAAAATTTACATTGCAAAAACAAATAGCAATAAAAATAATCCATTACAATGACCTTAAGCATTAAAACAAATCTTATTAATATATTATTTAAGTCACAAAATATGTATATTTTCAATATATTTTAGTAAATACTTATATCTAATATTAGTCACAAAATATATATATTTTATATCGTAAAAATAAGTCTTAAGTAATCTCAACTGATCTTGAAATAATTGCAGCTCTTTTACTTTTCTTTATATCACGCTAAGTTCAAAGTCTGATTAATAGAATTCCAGTATTTGCACCAATACCATTTATGGAACCTGACAGCCCATCCCATGCTATAACTTAAAGAAAATACTACAAAAGTCACTGCTACCACGAACAAAATTCACCGTACAATGCAAGAAACTGGTTTTAGCGATACTGAAAACCATACGAAAGTGCACTCAATCGAACTTACACCAACAAGTGTTGTATTATTGAGTCTTTCAGTCAGTCAGTCATTGAGCTGGCAGTTGGATAGGCACTTTTTGCCATCACAGAACAAATTGTAGTCAACCATGGCTAATGCATTCCACTTTATATTTCAGCTAATGCTGCACGGAGTGTTATCCATGACTTGCTATAAAAATCGCTTCGCTGATTCATTTCGTCGAACCAAAGACACGATCGGCGCAACTGATCTAAGCATAAGTAGTGAAATGTTACCCCGCCTTGAGTTGTTCAGACTTTTCCTTAATAAATAACTGACTTAATGCACACAAACAAAATAAATTGCTTTGTGGTAGCGTTCGTTTGTTAGTGTAAATAAACATGTTGAAGATCAATTACCAACCTATTTGTCCAGTCAAGTGATCACGTTACGAGCTGCCACTTGCTCACTTACTTACCCAGTTGACGCGTGTTTACTCGAACTTTTTTTTCACTTTCTTTTGTTGCTTTTTTATTATTTTTGAACCACAAATTAAATGCGATGATTAAACAATTTGATGTCATTAGAAATACTGAGGAGTTGTAGAAAAAACAGAAATGATTGCTCTTGAAATTTACCATGGTCATTAGTTTGACAGCTTGAGTTGTTAGTAAGAAAGTGTAACGTGTGAAAAATGTCTTGTAATGTACTCGTAATAAACTTGGACAAATTGATCCATTTATTTATGAGAACGCTGTGACCTTTTTTTCGTAGTTCAACGAAATTGCATTTACTTTAATATGGATAAATCCAATTCGTTTTAATAACTAAACTAAGTTTTGATTAAAAGCAAAGCATTGGAGAGTACAGCTGCATTATAAGTATTCACTTTTAAACAGCTTATTAGCAATTCTAGCATACCAAAAAGGTTGACTTCATTGAGATGTAGAAATGGTGGGGAGAGGGAACAGTTGCAAATAAGTAGATAAAGAATTACAGAGGTATGAAAATGCAGAGAGATATTGCAAAGAGAAAATATTAAAAACTGAGATACATGGATCAGCGTTTTTGTATTGCATCTATAACAAATTGAACACTGACACTTAAATTTTCTGCCTTGATGTTTTTTTGTCCTTAATTCCTATAGCAAGATTTCAGCTGAAAATCATCTTGAAGGAAAAATTACGCAAACAAAAAGCATATGGCGATAGCGAACCGACATTGTTTAACTTGCGTTAGTGCTTTGAAAACTAAACTACACAAACAAAAAGCATGTGATGGTTGGGAACTGAAATGATAAAGCTCAAATTACAGAAAACCCCGGGAAGAGCTGAATAGTTTTTAGTATTGCTATAAGAACTGGATAAGCTGAACGAGTTTCGAGCTGTGTATCCTTTTGGTATACCACATACTTTGAAGCATTGTACAAAGTGAATGAATTAGTTCTCTCGGGATCTCAAACTTCGCAATGGCTCCAGATCAGCTAAGTTGGTTGATGCTGATTATGGAGTATTTGAGGCTTCTCATAATCTGCTCGCGCGACATTGAATCTTGAGTAAAAATCCGTGGTTACGGCTTTTCCAATGTTATTTAAGCTACCAAATCTGGCACAAATGTATGTACGTACATGCGCCGCCACTGAGTTCATTCACTATCATTCATCCTCTCTATTTTGCATGTCTCCACTCAGATATTTACCTTTTCTAAGTGAAATTCGCGGAAAATTCAACTATTAATATTAATTTTCTTATGCTCAATTCCAATGAATTTTCAACGTCCAACGAACTTTTGTTGCATACGCATAAATGCATTCCCCTATCACTGCCGCAAACATCAACTCTTATTTCCTAATACACCATCAACTTTTCGAGTGCATCATGCGCTCGTGCCTGCCAGCGCAAACGAGGGAATCCCTCACAGCTGCAGACGCAATTTGTTAAAAATAAACATCAGCAGATAGCAACATGTTTGATGCTACGATAGTGCTAGCAACCAAACAACACATGCAACATATCATCTGTGTAGACTAAACACAGCTTACAACTTGCAACCAAATTGGAATTAATTTTATTTTTCGAATTTCCTTACAAACCGGTTGCGTTGCGCCGCGTTTTTCCACCACCCCGACTTTGTTTTGTTTTTCCATGGTTGTTGCTTGTGTAGCCTCTATTCTTATGCTGCTACTCTGTTGCTATTGCTATTGCAATTGCTGGCTGCTTCTTCTTCTTCTACTTGCATGTTGTTTACTTGTATACAAACAACTTTTGTTTGTTGTTATTAAAACTTGCGGCTGTTGCTACCGGTTTTTCACACAACCAACAGCCAACTTCATTCGTCATCATGGTTGCGTTCAGTTTTCAGTTTACGAGCGGATGCTGAAGGTATTGGTTATGTTTACGATTTGTCGGTTTTACGTCTTCTTCAGTTCGCTTGGTGTGTTTACGTAGTTTTGAATGGAAGGAATACGGTTACGGTTTTTTTTTGAGAATGCGAATTATTACAGCGTTGATTTTAGAAAATGCTGAATTTTCTCAAACCGGTTCAGTGTTATATTGTTTATTTGAATGTAACGAAGTCAAAAAATAAATTTCCTGAAACAAAAAGTGAATTTATTTGCTCAAATGATCGTACCGGTACAAGTGAATTAAACGGAAATATAATAAATTTTTAAAAAAGTTTTGACAACTATACCAATTTTTGAAAGTGGAAATTTCTGCTTAATGAAAACGAAAATGATTTTTTGAAAACAAAGAAATCGAAGTGGTCGTCATCAAGCTAAGGTTTACAAAAATAGTTTAAGAAATATTGATAAATTTATTTTATCATTATGGCGTAGTTCTCTATTCACATGAAATTAACATTTTGTTATGGATATTAAAATTTAAAAGCGTTGTAAGTAAGTGTAAAAGATATTCCTGTGAAGTAATATACATTGCAGAGTTGAAACAAATCGGTTTGTTGCAGCTTAGAGTGAAATAAAAATATTGTTTAATATTGTATGAATATTAGGGCAGACCTCGAACAAGTCATTCAGGTGTTTTATTTACTGCCCTTGGCCTAGAATGGTTCAAAATGCTAAAAAAAGTAATATCTTCTTTTCAGTAAGCCTAATTCATATAAAATTTTAGTTTTTCGCAAAGAAATTCACAGTGTTTGGTAGAAGAAATTTCCCATATATTTTTATATCAAATTTTAATTGGGTTTACAGTGTTCTACGTGATTGACATTTTCTTCCAGGTTATCTTTTTATTCTAGTGATGGAGGTTTACGCATAATCTATTAAAGGTCGACATAAATGCATATTTTAGAATATCAGTTGTTAGAACCAAAATCTATGTATAAAAATGGACCTGAGGCAGAATTGCCAAGTGAACGGGTTTTAACCAGCCAAGCCCGGAATTTCATGTTAAAGCCGGGGGCATCTGGGAATTTGATGATTTTTGTTCCATGTACTTTAAATAATGAAGAAAAAAAGTCATGAAGTTTTTCCCACACAAAAATTATTTTTTTTTAAATTAATGACCAAAAAATATGGTCTTTAAATTTTCTCACAAATCATTTTACTTTTGACAATTTTGAGGAAAAATTATTATATTTTTCGAAGACCAGGCATTCCTACTTTTTAGCTTGGCAACCCTATTATTTTCTTCATTTATCCTCTATTTGCTTGTGGATCATATGTAACTCGATGAGCCACCAATAAATATTAATATTATGAGCTCAAATTGCACCAGAATTCTTTTTCGTGTACTTACTACTTACTATTAAACCAGTTTGTAGCAAAAACAAAAAATTTTGAATCACCCTATTGTCACATATTTATTTGACTGTTACTACACTCAGAGAAAAATACCATGAAATCAATTCGATTTGGCATAGAACTAATAGTATTTTATTATTGTTTTTAGTCAATTTGATTAAATCCGATAGGGTTGTCCTATTGATGTTATTTTTTATATTATATTAGTATGATTGAAATAAACTGACTACACATGATTTTAAGAAGAATGTGTATATATATAATTTTAACGATTGTGAAAAAAAATTTAGATTTATGCTACTAATTTTCTTTCTTGTAGAACAGTCTTATTGTTCAAGGTACAGAATCTTTAACCTTATGTCATTAAACAGTTCTGGAGCCTTATTTGAAAATTTGCATTCCTTTTGATGATTCTATAACTTAATAAGGATTTTTTTTTTCGAGTTCAATACTACGAAATTCTTTAGTCTTCATTGCACTTTTTTTTAGTTTTGGTGAATAAAAATATATTTTCCATACTCTTTTAGACGAATAATATCTATGTTAACAACGCTTTGCTTAACCATCCGTTACACTTTATAACATTCATCATTTGTTTCAATATTGACTGTATATTCTAAATTTTTAATTCTTCAAAATGTTTCTTCAGACGAACACTCTGTTTCATTTGTATTAGAAATTCGCTATTTTACGCGTTACTTAAACAGAAAAGCTTAATCTTAATACACTTGTGCAAAATGATCACTGAATTGCTGGAGCTCGAGATCCCATTTGTGCATACTTTTCATTATTTTGAAGATTCCCAACTCGATACTAACATTCTGTTGCCTTTGAGTAGCATGCTTTTGACAAGGTTTTTTGGTCAATAGCAACATAAGTAAATGGTTCTAGCACTCTAGACACTATGTGTAAAATCTTTAAGAATTCTTAGCAGAAACCAAGTTTAAGCAAAATATTTTCGAGCAATATACAGCTTAATTTTATTTTCCAATGATTTTATTTGGTCACTTTATTTAACCAGTCATGATTAATTTACAACAAGCATTTCTGTTGCACACCAAATATATTAATAGCGAAAACACTATCTCTCACAATCGGCGACAAATTTGCAATAAATTTGGCATAGCACGTTACAGCGCCTAAAAGTAGACTAAATACGTGTGCAACGCGCAGCGCATATTGTTTGCTCTATGCGCAACAATTTGCAAACTAATGCAAATAAATTAGATTTTATCGTAAAACTATGTGGTTTAGTAGAAGCGTAAATAGGATTTAAGCCTTTATGGAAGAGCAATTACATGTTTGTACTCGTGTACAGAACTGCGGCGCGCTAACCGCAGCCAATAAAACACAATGAATTTTAATGTTAATCCAAAAATTGTTATGTATGTGCGGTTACAAACGCTAAGATAAGTAATAATTTATTGCCTTAGTAATGTAGCAAAGCGAAATTAATGTCGAAAATTGTCAAGTTCAAAGGACAGAGAAAAGTGGAGGAACCCTTGATCAAATGAACTTTGTACATTATATCGCATTGTTTTTTTTTTTGCTGTTGAAATCAAATGGAAAAAGCCTTGCCTAAAATAATAAAAAATATTTACCTTTAATTTCAGCTACTTAAGTGTGCCATGATTTTCAAGGACCTTTTTTTTATCCTAAATGAATTTTCAAAGTCTCTTTTAATCTTGATTGTCATCGGCAAAGTGGGATTTTATCTTATTTTTGAAGAAGACAAGACAAGAAGATGCTTGCCACTTGATAAGCTGAAGCCTCTGACGCAGCAGGCGCGTGTCTTTAATTAATCATTTAACATTTTGTTGTCAGTGTGACTGTTATTATAGCTATTTAGGTTTTATGTGCACAAGTATACCTTTGCTGGATTTTAACCCCTTTTTTTCCATCTTTGATGCTGTCTACTTTATAAATGCGTCAACTTAATTTTACTGCCTACATAAAGCTTTTCAATTTGTTTGAAGTGCACTCTTGATGCTCGATATTAAACTTCATTTTCATAAGCCTTTATGTGATCAATTGATTTTAAGTTATTGGTAACAGAACTGAGAACTTGAGGCTTGAAGCATTGTGCAATAGAGAGAGAGATAACTTGAAGATGGTGCATAGTAGAAACTTTGGATTTGAAGTTTTGCTGAACTATGCTTTGAAAATTTCGTCTCTCTGCAGTTTTGCATTTGTGGGGTTTTGCATTTGTGGGGAAGTGCTACCACAAACTCAATGTTGGATTCTACTTATTGTTAGGAGTGCTGTTTTGTGATCAAATATATTTTTCTGTAACTTCATAACAAATTGTTATAATTCTTTGAAAATTTTAGGCTTTAATAATCTGCTCATAGAAAAAACTGAAAATATTAAATGACTTCTCATTAGCTAAGCTCTGCTCTTTAAACACATTTGACACATTTTATCGAGACTTTTACTGATCATTTTCTAAAACACAATCAATCCCATCTAACACACAAATCTAATAAGCCCTCCATCAAATTTTGTCGGGCACACGCTTCATAAACAAAATAAGAAAAAAATTCAAAAATGCTGCTATTAAAACTTAAAATATATGTGGCGTAACCTTTATTTATTTCCACTACGCACACTTCAAACCCAAAAGCAGCATACCTTTAACCTTCAATTCCCGCATGATTCTTGCGCTATTTTGGATTATATTGAAATTTGTCAAAAAAAATGTAAAGAAAAATCTAGAGCAGCAGCTGTTTTTGCATTTGACATATGAGTTTTTGACATTCATATTTTCCCGTAAGCAATTTAAATGTAGAAATACAGCATAAAAATTGCTTTCCTATTGAATATAAGTTGGTATATCAATTTATATTTTGTGTGCCTCATATTGATTGACAGCTTGATATCAAATTTCTGCCTGACAACTACAAAGGAAACAGCAGCAACAACAACTTGACATTGGAATTGACAAATGCATGGGTGCAAAAGAGATAGAGAAAGCGAAAGAAAGAGCAAAATAAATTAATTTTTGACATACATATTTACTCCTATATTTCAAAACGTGGGGTGTATTTTTGAGTTCAGTGACTTTTTAAAGGAGTTGTACTATAGCTGCAGCACTTTGATTATGTAGAAGTTTTGTCGTTGGTTTCATGTAGAAGATTTTTAAATCCTTTTATAATGACAGTTACATTTATACGCTTGCAGGAGCGTACCTTTGACAGTTACGGGTGATATTAAGCTGCTTTGTATGGATGCGTTGTGATCATTGACAGCTGTCAATTTTACGTAACATCAAAAACAAGTCTCTGCTGAAGAGCTACCATTTTCATTAAATGAACTTGTAAGAAAGGATATACATACATTAGAGTTAATAATTATTTAAAATATATATGTGTTAGCGGCCTAACTAGTTTTTAGGATAAGCTAGTTTTTCCCAGGTCAAACTAGTTCATACCAAGCACTTCAGGATGAACCAGTTAAGCCTTGGATGAGATAGAGATATTTTTAACTTTAGCCTCACTCCCAATTTAATAGAAATTTTTGAATGTTAGGGTAAGTGGGAGGCTTTCGGCCGCGGCTCAGGGCTTACATACTCAAATATGTCCAATGCTGATCGATGATGATCGATCATCGCGGTTCACTAAACCACGTCCACCAAAGGCTTTGACAATACACCGTCGTTGGATATACCACAGTGATCCGAAGCCGGTGTTGGACATATTGGAGTACGCAAGCACTGAGTTGTGGCCGAAGGCCAACCACTTACTCTGGCATAATAAAATTTTGCTAGGCTAAACTGATTCATCCCAACACGCGTTGGATGAGCTAGTTTGCCCTAGGAAAACATATTTGTCGGGTAAAATATGTACTGCAAATACCAAAAAATACTACGATTACTAAAAACATCTTAAGTACCACAAATGGGACGTTTTCTTGTCAAACGTAAGAAAGCTCTGTCCAAAATTTATGTTGATGGATTTTAATGATTGTGGGATTAAAAATTTTCACTCAAAATAGCGGCTAGAAACCAAAGGAAAAATCGAGAGTTCAGATTAAAAATCTTGTGAAAAAAAATAAATTGACGACCGAATCGATTGGTTTCGGGTTCAAATTGTTTGTAATTCACATTTTGGGCATAGTTTTTGTTACGTTTGACAAAGAACGTTCCAAATATTAAGCTATTACTATAGCTAATGGCATATTACAAGCATTGTAAATACTAACAATACAATAAATACTACAAAAACCATAAAAATAATTTTTGCTCAGAAGTTATAAGATTATGTTTTTTATCGTTTTTTCAAAAACATTTTTTTTTTTTGAATTTATTTATTGCATGCAACATCAATAGCACTAGCAACTTCTTTTCAATTAACAAACATTTTTTACGCCAAATGCTGCAACAAGCATTAATATAAACTAATGACATTGACAGCAACAAATAACAACTGACAGTTGACAGCAACAGCTGACCACACACAGTGTGACATCAAAAGCAGTGGCAAGAAGTTGCTGTTGCCATTGCCATATGCGACATAAAGTTGCTGCCAATTTTGAGACGCAACTATTAATAGCTGGAAAGCTGAAAGAATAGCCGAGTAAATTCAAGAGTGTTTCAGTAAATCAATTGAATTTATTCATCGTAATTGTTGAGTTTATTTGCAATGCTATTAATGTTATGTTATTTTTTTATTGAGATTTTTATTGCTAGCGACTCTTGTCAAGGCATGTAACAATTGATGAATAATTAAATACGGTTAGATTCAATAATTTTTTTTTATTGAATTGTAGTATGACAATATGTACCCACGTTTAGTATTTTATGTTAAAATATTACCCATTTTATGTATTAGAGTTTACTTTAAACTACACGCTTCAAATGTTGCAAATAATACGAATGTTAGAATTATTTTTAATACCACAAATCAATCCTAGAAACATGGGTATATAAAGGGGGGAGCGCGTGGCTGTGCTCTCCCCAGAAAGTTTGGGTTACCACCCCAACATTTTGAGCACTTAATACTAACATACATTTTTCAGGGGTCAGGCCCACCCTAGAAAATGACTCTAGATATGCCCATGCCTACAAATATTACAACAGAAACTATAAATACAACAAACCTTTCAAATACTTTAGGTCCTACACATGCAAACTCTACAAGTACTGCGATGATAAAGAGTACTAAATATACTGCTTGTATTAAAAAACCTTGAAATACTGCAAAAACTAGCGATACTAAAGGGTGTCCCAATCAGAGTACACTTTTTTATTTAAAAATAAAAACAGACATGTTCCGATTGAGTATGGAATAAAGTGTCCGGCAAATGGCCACCGCGACGTCTTTTTCACAAAGATGTGGCTGTATCTCACCGATGACGCGTTTGCTCTCGGCCTTAAGCTCAGGAATTATTTCTGGATTATTCACATAAGCCCGAGATTTCATAAATCCCCAAAAAAATAAATCGCATGGCGTTAGATCGGACGGTCTTGGTGGTCAGTTGACATTAAAATTTCGTGAGATGATTTGGTCTGGAAATCGCTGCTGCAATAAATTGATCGTTTCATGCGCGGTGTGGCAGGTAGCGCTGTCGTGCTGAAACCACATATCGTCCAAATTCATGTCGTTCAGTTGGGGCCACAATAACCCCGTTATCACGTTCCTGTAACGTATGCCGTTCACGTTCGCTGCAATGCCGGCCTCATTTTCAAAAATGTAAGGACCAATCAAGCCGCCTGGTCAAAATCCGCACCAGACAGTTGCTCATTGTGAATACATATGTTTCTCATGGATCGTGTGAGGATTTTTTGAGCCCCGAATTCCACAATTTAGTTGATTCACGAATCCATTCAGATGAAAATGCGCTTCATCGGTGCAGATGACTTTTCGAAAAATCTCAGCGTAACTTTCCCCATTTTTGTAATGGGTTTTCACAATGATAACGCGTTGTTCTTTTGTGTAGCGCTCCTTTTTAAATATTCGGTCACTGCTGTCAAATTTTAGAGAAAACAAAATTTAGCAAAATCCAAAAAGGAAAATATAAAATAAAAGTTACGACAACTATGAGATACAGGCAAAACCGCGAAAAGTAAATCCTTATTTGTGTATTGGGAATATTTTCCTTCAATTTTTTATGAAGTCCTCTTCTCTTCATAGACACGATTTTTAACCAAATAAATTACTTCCAACTTTATCATTTCATAATTGCTTCCTTTTCCTTTGAAGTACATATTATGCCAAACGTATTAAACGATTGCAATATATTGTTGCTAAAAAAAAAAAATTTAATTACAACTCAACCGCAATAACGCGCGTGCCACAACGTGTTTCCGCTTTACGTCTTCGGCTTATCTTCCTCGTTCTAACGTGAAATTAAATAAATTTTGTATTTTTAAACCGTTACTCAAATATTGTCTTTAGCTTCCGGGAGCAGCCTTTTAAGGCTCATTACCTACACCTCTGCTTCTTTAACGCATTCTTCTTTAGCCAAAGTCCTGCATAAATTTCTGTTTACCATAGCTGCACATTATAAACAGCAGTACGTGACTAAATGACAATTTAAGAAATGCATTTAAAAAACATTTTATTTAATATTTGAAAAGTGGTATTTCAAGGAGTTTCGGTGAATAAAGCAGGAGTTTCGGTGAATAAAGCAGAGCTGATATCTACGAAAGTAACCACTTCTGATGTTGCTCAAGCTTTACACAGGGTGGCGCAAAAAGACATTAATGGTTTGAATTTATGTATAATACTTTTTTATTTCAAAGTTAATGACATTTTTATTTTAAATGATGCATTTAACTGGCCCAAATGTAAAAGATCACATCTCAAATTCGTCTTTTGAATTTCATTTTCCATCACCTGATGCAAGATTTCATGTGTTATGGTACAGATTTCGCTGCTAATATGACTTTTTAGTTCGGGATAGTAACTGACAAATAGTCGGGAGCGAATTTGTCTGGTAAACACAGTGACCTCTACTGCGCGACATAATAGAAGATGTCCCGTAACAGAACCATAATTTTCATGTGATTCCATTCTATTAGTGTGATATTGAGCATCGATGGTGGTAAGTCCGCCGGTGTTTTCGATGAAAGATTGGCCAATAATCATTTCAAGCGATACACTACACGAAGCAAAACTCTCTTAGATGCTCTATGTCCTATAGCTTTGAATTTTGCTTCTGAGAAAGCCATTGAACTGAAAATGGGGTTCATCGCTCATAATCATTATCAACGATTCAAGTATCCAGTTGTCCAGATGCCACAAATTAAAAATGAACTCATCAGGATAGTCAAACTGCTTGCTCAACATTAAGTCTAAATATATCAATCGCATAATATCCCATCTTTTGTTGATTCCAGAAACAAATAAGTCACACCATTGGATAAAAATAAAAGATTTATTATAACCTCAATCAAAAAATGGAATATTGTAACATAATAGTTCAGTGTCCGTTTTTAACTTACTGAAATGCTTTAAAGATGTATATACGTCATGTTTAAGAAAACGGACAAATCTGTGGATATATGTTTTCCAACTGCGTATTTGAATTATTGGACTATTTTTTATTGGAATAACACATGCCTTTGATCAACATATCTGATTTTCAGTTTGGATTTACATATAAGCATTCATTCATTGGTCAAGCTCATCGTGTGGCAAATATGAGTGAAATGGCATTTGAAGCAACAAAATACCGCCCTGTAGGGCATTTGATGAATTCCAACCATTTGATAGAGTGTCGTACCAAAGTCTCATTCAAAAAATGTAAAAACTTTTCCCGACTAATCTTTCTCTTCTGCTTGAGTCACACTTGTCCGAAAGAACATTCATAGTATCACTTGAAGAAGAACTATTAACTTTTTAAACTTATCGTGGCGGAGTATATCAGGCATTCTAATTGATACATCATTGAGCAGGGACGAAACATGATTACTAAATCTTAACTTAACCACCCAAGAGATTCACTACAATGGAGACATAAAATGGATTTATGAATTTTTGCGAGAACACACTTTCAAACGCTTTTACCAATGTAGAAGCTATCCAATTTCTGGACATTGCTCAATAATTGAGAAGGCTGAAACGTTCAAAGCCACATGAGCACTTATTAATTGAATTAAATACACTTACCATTTACTGCTAAGTAGTAATAAACTGACCCAGTTGAGATTGTAATCAGCACATTCAATATATAATGGTAAAAAAATACTATCGAGGATATGCATGCTGCTTTAAAATAATTGATCGATCTTTAGTCTTCCAAATATATCACAGTGAGTTTTGATCATTGTTCTGCTGTAGATCGTTCAACATTGAACACCTTGCATATTTTCAGCAAATCTCTATAAATTTTTTTAAAATAATGAAATAAAAAAAATCATCCATAAAAAATGCATGTGACTTGTGTCTATTTGGGCAACCCTGTAGTATAATTTATTCTATAGCTAATCCAAACTGCTTCTCATTTTAGTTATAATGAAAATTTGTCTATTAACTATTGCGGCTGAAAATTGTCCTAGGTATTTAAAAATTGGAAATAAAAGGGATGAAAAATTAAAAGGGGCGGATAGATTGAGGATGACAGCCATGACAGCATATCAATACGTGATTTTTTAATTATTTGCTATTTTAGTTGGGGGGAAAAATTTTCCAAAATTTTCCATGTTTTAACTCTCACTACTGCTCATACTATGGGGTTAGAGAAAACAGGGGTGCAACTGGTTGCATTTGACAAACTGTAAGCCACAAAATTAATGACAACTGTCAAATAGTTTGGTTTGCTTATGTGACATTAAATATGTTTGTCAAATGGGTTGTTTTATTTTGTTTTAATTCACATTCACAGAACGGACTGATTTATTTTATGTGCAAAAATCATAAAAAAAAAATCCACTAACGAAATTAGCTGTCAACTGTCACAACGTAAATTAAACGCAGTTTGCATAAATAAATAGCGCAAAAGTGAAAACTTCCAGCGAAAAATATTTAAAACACACAAATTTTCTCTAGCATAGCAATAAAATTTAAGCAAGAACTTTTATGGTTTGTTAACATATTTCCAAGAACTTTTCGGCTTTGAACTGCTTTAAGAATGCTTGAGTTTACGTAAAGAAGGGCCTCCAGAAAATAATCCTTAATAGTGGGAATTTTTACTATCACACCTCAGAATAGTTTTCAAATAACAAAAGTCAACAGAAATTAAATTAGAGGTGATGTCTTAGAGCGGTTGAATGAAATAATTGTATGAAAGAATAAATTTACTTTATTTGAGGAAAAATTTTGCTTCGTTTCGATAAAATTGTTCACTTAAAATTTTGAAACGCATTGGTGTCAACAATAAGTGTTGAGTGTTGTAAAGGGATTTGAGTTCCTAAAATTAATCTTCGTTTTTTCGGGCAATTATTTTACTATAGGTGGTATTTTAGTTAGGTGCCTTACTGTTTCACTGTTTCAATTTCCTACTGTAAGGTAGTGATTTTTGTCTGAAAAGCACTCATTTGTTTTAAAGTTTCTGTAAAAAAATTGAGAACTAACAATGAAAGATTTAGAAATCATCAACCAAAATTAAAAAGAATAAGAGAAAAAGTAGATATATCTACTTATAACAATCCAAAAATAAACAATTTTTTTTCGAAACCATGAATCTATTGCGTAAACAAACTGGTTTTGAGTAAAATTATCTTTAAATCAATCATTCTCTTAGTTTAAGTAAATACTTTTTTGAATAAAAAAAGTTTTCTCTTAAAAAATATTTTTGACAAATTTTCTTTACCGAGGAAAAACTTTACTATAACCCAATGACCTATGTGCGGTGAAGAGATTTTGATTGTTTGAAACTTATATCAAAGGATTTGTTGAATAAGTGCAAGTAAACCTATGTTTATAATAAGGAGAAATTACTAATTCAGAGAAATTTTGGTTTTAGAATCGGAGCATTGTTTTCTCTAATTATAGTACTCGGAGCTTCCCAGACCATTTAAGAAATATCTTTCAATATCAATTGAAATCATTTTTTTTAAGAATATTTTATAGAATCTATCGATGGGATACGTCAAAAATTTTCTTTTCTCAATCTCCAAGGTGTATTTCATGAAAGTTCTATTAAAATATGTGGCAACCTCAGCAGCATAAAAAAGGTTTAATAGGTTCGTTTAAGGGGCTTTTAAATTTACAAGGCATGCAATGCGAGATGGCATGTCTCATGTGTGTCTCTTTACTGTACATTAATGGCATATCTTTCAAGTGACTTTTATGTCTGCAGTATAAAGACACACGTTAGACATGCTGCCTTTAGTCTTCATAAGTGTTTTATTACTTACAGTATAGGACATATAAGAGACATAAGGTGGCATCTATACTGAACTGTTTAGTGACACATACGAGATATTCCACCTGATGTCTTTATAATAAGCATATTATGAGCTTTAAAAGTGCATACAAAGACATTTATACGTGTCTCTTCATTATGGCTATATATTTTTCTCTCGTAAGATATGTTTTATATCATGCTATAGCAAGATATTAATAATCCAAAATTTCGCTGCAATGGCAAAGCATCTTTTTAATTACGATACCAAGCTATTTTAAAGGCATCAATACATTGTAAGATAGCTTATGTCTTGATAATTTTCTCTTATGCTTCTAATGATCAAAACCGAAAGATCGGTAAGGAAATTTTTGGTAGCATGAAACGTTTTGTGACCAGTTTCTTTCAAACTTACGTAATAGAGCAATCCTGACGAAAGCGCGCCATTTGATTTTGTACAAAAATAAGAAGTATTGCCTTAAGCTTTTTTATGTTGCTAAGACGTTTGGAAATTCTTAGGGCTTCTTACAGAAAATGATTTTTTAGTACAACACTCATTTTTAAGAAAAAATATTTTACTGTAACAGCAAAATGATAAATCAAATCACGATTGACATATGTCTATAATTTATATATGCAATCAAAATTGCGTGTTCAAATTATTAATGTCTAAAATTTATCAACTGGAAATTTGAAATTTTAGTCACCAGAGTAAAAATAGCCCTCTTTGTTATGTTAAAAAGCCATAAATTGGGATAGAACCAAAGTAGTAAAAATTAAATTAATTAAAAAAGGAACAAAACCGTAATCCCAAAAAATGGGAATAAGCTGACAGCCCTAACAGTTAAATATATCTGTATCATGTGTAAACATTGACGTCTAAATGTCATTAGATATGGTATTTAAAAATAAATTTAAGCACATCCATAAAGTTAATGCTTCATTTACTTTTATGGCATATCACACAAAACTCAGCAACAAAAATAACTTAAATAAAAAAGTCAAGACAGAAGAATGAACGAAAAACATTTGATAAAAATATGTCACAAAACGAAAGTACCACGTGCGTTTGTTTTTGTTTAAAGTCTTTACACTCTTAGTGCAAAAAAAAACTAAAAACAAAAACTGTGTAAGAAACCGGCACAAATGTCAACTGTCAAAGATTTTTAGTGCGAGCAGCATTTCTTGCCAAGTGAATAAAATTTTATTCCCACTTTTGCTGTTTATTTTCTTAAAGCCATCGAAAAGATGTTAACAAAGAATGAAAAAACTTGACAGCTGCCGCTCTTATGAATACAAAAAGCACACGTCAAAGTAAAGCCGCCATTTGTCAATGGTATAACGGCAGCAAATGTCAATAAAAGATGCTATGGGATAATGCAAAGTGACATTTTAGCTTTGTTGCCGGAAGCTGAAGCGACAAATGTGAAAAGAAATTATTGACAAAAGACAAATCAACATTGAAAACACTTGTTTGAGATGTTAAACAAAAGAAACAGGAAAATGTCAAAAATTTCTACTCTAGAGGAGTAGGTTTTTTATAAGAAAATTCTGAAAAATCTTAAAAATATAAAATTTGATACTTACATTTTGGGATAGTATTATAACTAAAGACTGAATTCGAACTCGCATTACTATTACCTCTCCAGAACAAAAGTAATTTTATTTCTTTTTAAAAGGTACTTGAATCAACCTTAATGCAAGCATAATTCAAAATTGCAAAACTTGTTGCACGTGTCTTCCAGCACAATCTCCTCAAGTTGTCTTCTACATATCCCAAAAGTCACATTAATCTTCTGCGCTGGCGGCACATACTCAAAAACTACACTTAAGCAAACATGTAACACTAGGGGGCTCTCTTCTACATTCAAATCGCATATATTTCGACTTAACTTATCTTCAAGAAACCAATACAACTCATTAATTTTTACGACAAATTGATTAACCAGCATCAAAAACCGATACGTCGCGACACGCGTACACTGACGGCGTTGGCACACCCTTTTTTGCTTTTCTACTCTTTGAGTCCTTTGTATGATTTTGACATTTCGCAGCCTCTTCAAAGTGAAAAATGCCTGCTCACGTGTCGTAGTTGTGTTTTCGTGTACATATTTCCTTTCAAAAATTGCGTGTTAATTTATAGCCACAAGAGTAGACAGAAAAAAAGATTGTAATTTAAGTTATTGATTTCATGCGCATTTATTATGTAATTTGTTAAGTGACTCTGTCTCCTTTGCTCACATTTGCGTTCAATCTTTTTGGAATTGAGAAAGATAAAACACCCTCCCTCATTTGATTGCTTGTGTTCCCTTCGGCTGCTGTCCTTTGCAAATTGTTTTCATGCCTTTTTTGATAGCTGTAAAAATATAAATGCACCCTTTTGGAATTCATCTTGTTTTATGTCGATTTACAAAACTTAACGCACTGACATTTTAAAGTGCGTACTTACATTTTGACAAGTGCATGTTGCATTTGCATTTGACAGCTACAGCGTGTGACAGCTTTGACAGCCTTAAAAAAGGAGTGTTATGGAAAAAAATCGTTCTCTTTATGCTGCAAAATCTCTTAAGCCTTTGCTGAGTATGCAGCTAAAGGTAATGTTAAGAAAACACTTCAAATATGTTGCCCCTTTGAGTCAAAGATCACATATACACTGAGAAAACAATTTGTTTGTAATGTTAAAAAAAAAGTTTAATCACTATTTGTTCCAAATAAATTATGTTTGACTCAAATAAATATTTTATTGATCGATATCAAATTTGCATTTGTTATATTTAAACAAATCTTTTTCTCAGTGTAGACTAAAAAATTTACTCAAATGACTTCTATCGTGAATACTACTTAAATTAGGTGAAGATTATCTTTGGGTTTGTGCTTCCATGTCATATAACTAATATCCAAATTTGTTCTTAACTGATAAGTAAGACATAATGTGAAAGTATGTGAGAACGCCTGGCTTATAAAAGATATCTGTCAATAACAGCACAGCATAATATATTAACCAAAAAACAATTTAAATATGTAAAACGCGCCCGACTTTAGTACAATAGTATTCTTATTACTAATGACGTCACACAGTTTTGTGGTCTATACCGCGGTTGATGCTATTGAAGGGTCATAAGAAATGTGGAAACTTAACACCACTTTCCGATCAGTATTTTGCATGCAAGAAATCCTTTCAAATCCCAGACTGGCTCAAAAATTAATCTTTGACGAGACTGATTGCTCCATTATATAGGTTGATTCACTTAGGGGCACGATTTCAGAGCTGCAGTTTGGACTTATACGCCATGTTAATGAGACACAAGCCAAAAAGTCATGGAATGGTTGGATATGCGTATTCTAGTGATATTAACGTATGAACGTATCATTGGTATCGAAATCAGCCTGATTCTCATTTATTTCGATTTCAAAAATAGTTACCAGTATGGAACATTATTGCGATTTCATTAAATAAAACCACTACTTAGCAAAAAATGCTTGTATTGCCTTGTAAATTTTATCGAAATGTAAAGTCAAAATATAAAGTCGAAATATATTGGAAAATGTTAAGGAACTCGAAGAATCTTAAGAATGCCGAGATATTTTAAAAAAGTTGAGCAATTTAAAAAATGTTTGTAGAAGTTGAAAATATATTGAATTCTAAACTGTTAGAGTAGTCCCACTAAAAAATCAAATGACTTCAGATCACATGATCTCAGCAACTGCTTTAAGACAACAATACGTGAAACCCAATGTATGACAATTCTCTCTCTAAAATCGCCATATAAATATCTTCAATTTTGACAGCTATAGTCCGACCTTCATCGTTTTCGAAGAAGTGAGACCTAATAAAGCCACCATTTTCGTTATTTAATGGACTTTTCTGAATCACATATAGATTTTCTTCGTCCTATTAGGAAATGAATTATTAACATACCAAGAGTGTTGGAATTGTGTCCTAACAGAGTGGAGATTTTCTTTTTTCTACACATTTTGTAGAGAATCATTATTACTGCTCAACAGTTGAACAATTTCAGAGTGTTCAATGTGGCTAAAGCGAGCTATTGCGTAAATGTTGCTAATGCAAGCTAACATTTGACACATTGAACGTTTTCGATAAGTGACAGCTGTCATATTTACAGGAATACCAACCTAAGATACATGTGTTAGATATATCTGTATATACTCATTCATATGTATAATTTATTTCGATTTGATTCTTTTTAAATTGAAAATTGCAATATGTGCTCGTTTCATATTTAATAATTTTTTTTTCGTATTGCAAATTTCTTATTTTGTAGTCGTTTTACCGATATAAACTAAGTTTATCCCCAGACTATTCAATTCATAACGCAAGCTCTTATATTTATTTGCTGCTTTTCCTCATCGCTCCGATGACCTGCATAATAATAAGGCTCAAACTCTAAAGGCTTTAAGGCGTCAACATGACGACGCGTTTGACGTCTACATGTAAGCCAGTTACTCCAACTTGGCAGTTATGTCTTGGATGTAATTTAACTTATCTTGCTGCAGCCTGCTTTTGAGCCAATTTCAAATAAAATTTGCATAGTAAATATCAAATTGCTTTCAAAACTCAAAAAGGTTGAATAAGCATAAGTGCACTTAGAGAAAATTTTAATAAGTGCATTTGTAAAGATTATATGTTAAACTTTTAGAAATATTTTTTAGAAACTTATATTTTTTTTCATTGTGCAAAACTATCATATAAAAGTATCTACTTAATATTATATCTAAATTGTCTTCGCTGAACGTTAACATATTTTTCGGTGTATCGCAAATCGTAGCTACTGTTGCTATCTACTCCATTGCGATCGCTTTGACAGCATTGCATGCACCTTGAAATGCAGCAAGCAAATTTTACGCATTTGATTGCTGTTGCATTCAACACACGACACAAGTTGAGTCTTTGCAATGTTAAATTAAAGATTAGCAATTATAGCAAAAAAGAGTTAAGTCAGGCCCCGTTGGAGTTGCCTGCATCCATTGCTTTGCTATCTTTTTGTCAGTATCGTAAATTTATAACAAAGTTAATTGCTGCAATTATTTATGCAAATAATCTCTTGTGTTAAAGTTTAAATTAAGATGATAAGTAGCATTGTAAATTTGCAATAAATCAGTTTTATAATGTTGACGGATTATCTTAGCTTATGAAAAGTAATTAAAAAGTTTAACAAATTATGTGTGAAGCAAAAGGTTCGATTACCGACATAATTTGTAAAATTAAAGTTTAGTTTTACATAGCAAATTTTCCACATTTCGCACAGATGTCAGCTGGATTCTTATAGAAGTGGACAAAAATCCTATAGCCAGTGCGTCGAAATTGCTCATTATCGCTTTTTTTGAGAAATTAAATATAAAAAAAGCCGCTGAAAAAATCTGTAATTAGTTATATCAGAACTAAGCCACAGAAACATTATCCAGTAGTTTTTCAAGAAAATTCTATAGTCACTGATATATAAATCTTCACTTGAAAAAGGAAAACTTTTTCGTAAAGTTTATTTGTTAATTCTTGAGATAAAAGTAAATTTATTTTCAATAAACCATCACTACATTGCAATTAGCAATAAATTACTTTTATTTTCCCTTTTTGTGCTGCATATCTTAGAACCTTTTTGCTACTTCCATTTACTGCTAATTAACTGCTGAAATTACTTTAAAATTATTTTAAACGCCTACAGCTATAAAGGAAATTAAAGCCATGGCCGCCATATTGTTTATTAGCTAATCAAATGTCAAGGCAGCAAATAGCACTTCCTGCGCATTTCTCAAAATGCACGCACGTATTTTCATTTGTGTGTAGTATGTCTGCATTTGTTTGTTCATCTGCTGGCAATGAGGTGGAATTGGCGAGTATGTTCAAATAATTTTATTAACGATGTTAACGCTTTTTGTTCTGGTGGAACTTTGCTTCTTCAGCTTCTTTCTCTTTGATATTGGATATGGATTTATTTTGCGCTGGACTTCAACTCTGTTTACTTTTCGCTCCATGTGTGTAAACAAGGGTTTAGTTTTTACCCTCATAGCAGAGGGTGCTTATATATGTTTTTTTTTTGATATTGCATACTTTTGTGCGTTGCTTCTAATCTAATTGTAATTATATGTCAACTACAGCGAGTTATTAAGAACCAGTGGAATATAAAACATGAAATCTAAAGGAATCAAAGAACACATTTCTGGGTGGGTGGCATAAAATAATAATTTTCTCAGAACTCAATATATAAATTGATGCTTAGATGAAAGTGGAAGAGAACAGTGTACTTAATAATAATAAAGCATTAATGTAGGAGTATTATTTTTGTAGTATAAGGCTCAAGTAAAATAGTTGCGTATATCTGTTTGTCTTATGGAAAGTTCAAAATACTGGCAAACTCCGCAGGCGTTACATCTGTTTGTTCGCACAAACTTTCATGAGTTAAAGCAACAACTCAATATATTTAATTCAATTAATAAACCTATAGTGTTTTTATAACCATGTTTTAATTGTAGGGCTGCTGAAAAAGCGAAAGCTTACTTTCGAAAATATGTTGAAGATTTTTTTATTGATTTAAATACAGAATGGAAAAAATTCATATTATCTTTCGAAAAAGTAGATTATACAGTTTATCCACCTAGAATGTGACCAAATTGCAATAAAAACAATATCGTTTGAGGTTAAAAATGATAACTTCATATAAATATGATGAAGTAATCATATCACCGATCATATTACTCATGAAAGTAACATCATTCTCTCTTTAGATGCCCTTGGATTTGTGTAACTTAATGCTTTTTTTATTTAAAAATGTTTGATTTTCGTTCTTAATACTTTTAACTCACCCAAGAGAATACACATTTGGCTTAAAGAAGCGGGTTGTATCGTCTCCGTATTAAAATCCAGTGAGAAATATTTAATCAATGCAAGAATTTAAATAAAGATTATATATTTAATTGAGATATAGTATCGAAAACTACAATATTTTCAAAAATACCAAATTATTTTCTTAAGCAGTCCTTGAACAAGACTTAATGCTATTGATATACTATATAAAAAATAACACTGCTTGCTGGAAGGCAATTGGTGCCTTGTTGAATAATTTTCGAGCGCCCCTTTTCTGTAACTATATTTCAAAACTTTTAATATGCCTCAATTGTTCCGTGAAAAGTGAATTTTAAATCAAAAAACAGTTTGCTATTTCCTCTTAACAGTTTATAATAAATTCCGTTTGATCTTTCCTGATGAATTTATCAATCCAAATCTTTTATAACTTCTAAAGAGATTTATATTTTGATATTTATATTTTGAGCTTTATCTCTTTCGAAAAAAGAAGTTCACCGAACTCAGTTGTTCAGATGAAAACGTTCTTAATAAATTTAGCTTAGAAACGCTTTCTTTCCAGCTTACAACAGAACCTGGAGTCAGTAGTAAAATCCTTACAGAAATCCAAACGTGAAAATTAAGACATCCTAATTTGGTTTTTCTGATCCAGCTTAAAACACCTTATGAAAACGTTGTAAATTTACATTTTTTTGCTACACTAATTTTTCCATTAAATAAATGTATTTTGTTGATGGACTTTTAAAATATGTATTAACTTTTAACAAATTTTAGTAGGCATATATTTCAATGCTTTTAATTGCTTTTTATTATTATTGGAAATTTTTGATTTATTTAGGAATTGATATTTAAGGATTTTAGCTCATCGGCTTTTACCTTAATCGTTAATCTCATAATAAATTTAAGCGTTCGCCAAATACTTGATATGGTAAATATTAATAAATGAATATTTTAATCAGAGAAATATTTGTTTCTGCCCAAATAATTATTTGTTAGCTACTACCAAATAAATGATTGATATAGTATAATTATCAAAATTTAATTAGCTACTTATTACCAAATATTTAAATAAGTAAGTAATATTATTTATTTCGCAGAATGTGTGACATGTTAACTTGTATCAAATATTTATTTCACTTTTATCAAATATATCATTTGTTAATTGTAACCAAATCTCGATATGTGCAAACAATAAACTTCTCTCTATAGTTTACTCGGGATAAGAGTTGCTTCCATCAATATCAAATTTTCTTTTGAGTGTCAGAGACTTTTGTAGTTCAAAGCAATAATTTTTAGGAACTAAATCGCTGGGTAAATTCTTGAATTTGTAGAGAAATCTCCATGTACTGGCGTGTTAAAAAGACATCAAACAAGGGACTAATGAACTCTATTTCTGCAATTGGTTCGTCTCGTGTTAAATTGTTGTTGAACATATTTAGTTAAAGTTTTTTGACATTGAGCGTCGATCTTCAAAATACTTCTACGGTTTTGTCACATTCAATTTCGCCCAAACGCCGGAATTGGAAAACAAGTACAGGTATAAAATTATTGAAGCGGTCGAACACCGAAGTCATTATAAATCAATAGGTCTTTAATGTTGGGAAAAACTTTTGAGCATTTCACGAATGCAAAAGTTATGACTGTTTGCGAAGAAAACCATGAAAAAAAAATCAAAGCGTCCCTCTCGAAAGGGCGTCTTATTCGATTATACGGTTCGAGCACTTCTCAAGCTGGTACTGTTTAAAAAGCGAAAACAAAAAGAAATGAGAAAGCTTTAATTTTTGTTGAGAATATATTTTATTTGAGCAGCAATTACGTATCAAACCTAATGTTAAACAAAACCAAAAAAAAAAATATTTTTCTAACAGTTCTGTATTAGCAAAAAATCTTTTGAAGAAGGAGTTCAGAAATTGGCGAAAAAACGATTTAAAAGAAGTACAAACTTCTTATGAAGAATTCAATATTTTCTTTTTACTTAAATTTCGTTGCCTAAATTTCTAACTCAAAACGTCACTATGCGCCCGCAAGTATGCGAGTACTGTCATTAACATCAATCACTTTTAGTAGATCTAAGACCACAAAAAAGATATATGTACCTACAGCACATATTTACAAATTGCTAAAAGAAGTGCTTAAAACATTGGCTGCAGCGCCAAATTGTAGGCAGTATATATTACAATGCTTATTAAAAATCAATTGCATATCAATCAAGTTATTGTCGGTTGTAAAAATAAAAGAGAAAAGCCATATTTTTTAATTTGCTGTAAGTGTTTTTTGCGCGAAGCATATGCTGCTTGTCGACAGCACATTCAAGAAAAATATGTTAATTCAATTTTTGTGTTTTAAAACTTAGTGAATTAAAATTAAAGATATGAACAAAAATCATAAAATAATAATTGTAGCATGTGTGTAATTAAAAATGCTTTAAATTAAGTGTAATGTTAAAATGTGCCAAACGTGAAAGTTCTATCGCTCGATAGTTAGAAATGACAACATAAATCCATTGCAATTGTCAGCTCGATAATTATTTGAAATAGTGAGTTTTTCATAAACATGGGAAACTCTTCCTCATCACATAGCAGTAAAAGCCGTAAAAGTCGCAGTCTACCAAATTCACCAGATGTCAGAAGGTAAGTTTTGCGAGAAATAGTCTTCTATCTTTATAGGTATTTGAGATAAGTCATCAGGTGTTTTGAGGTACTTAAATATTATTGTTATAATTATTTAGAATGTACTAGAGCAATTATTGGTGTAAATATTTTTCTTAATTGAAAAAACTGGAATGAAATTTTAAGTTATTTGCATTAATGACTATATCGAAGGTTAAGCTTAAGCAACCAGCTTGTCGATTGAATGGTAAGATCATTCACAGGCCTTGAAAGCTCATTGTAACGTCCTCTATTGTTATGTTTCATTTTAGAAAAATCAAAACCAATCTGATTTTCAAATGAATCGGGGATGCTCTTCTAATGGTGCGATTGCTACCATGCCCATACTTTCGAACGTTCTGTTCCCCGACATTTGCTTTAGAGTTCAGGGCCCCCGCACCGATTTCTTTTCTTCCTAATATTTGCATTGCGTAAAGTAATTTCCCTTAAGGACCAACATAAAAACCCTTGATATCCTTTTGTAAAGCAGACTTGCCTTTGGACATTGCTAAGAATGTTGAGATTTGACATCTTAAGTGTTCTATCCTCTGAGTTTCTACTATAACAAAGTAAGGGCTTATGACGCATTTGAAATTTTAAGTGTCATTGCAATCGCTTAAGAAATGTTGAGCTGAGAACTTTCTGTACTACATTGTACTGTACTGTACTGCACTGTATTGTACTGTACTGTACTGAACTGTACTGTATTGTACTGCACTGAAATTATCGATATTAATACTTAGAACGATTAAACTCTACAGAGTTTTTAGAACTGTGATAAGCTCTACATAATCGGCCATTACTCCTCTTAGGTCATGTGGACAGAATTCCTCTTTAGAAATTATTGTACCCCCAGCAATCAGCAATATAATCGGCTTTATGCCGTCTGGCTTAGGTGATTTACACGATTTAAATAATTTTATGGCATTATCTTCTTCCTCTTTCTTCAAATGATAATTTTTCTGAGATTCCTATCTTTCTGATAAAATGAGTGTCTGATTCAGAGTGCTGTGCGCATACAACGCAGGAAACTAAGTCACCAGTAATTCCATAGTTTCTCAGCTATTCTGGTAAGTGACACTCATATATCCTTGTGAACCCTTGTCTGGGTGCTTCAATAATTTATCGATTGACACTCACTTTTATTTTTTTGTTTCCAATTTTTTATATGATAAGCTATGTCTAAAGTTTTAAAAGCATTAGTGTTTCTAGATTCCTTGGCATCGTTGAAATATTCACCCGTTCACTAAGGTATTATTAATTTTGTTGATTGGACAAGATTTATTAAAGATAGTTCTGAGTGTCACAAAAATTTTGACGGATTTTTCTGTGCGTATGATGATATTCACTTCCCAATTATTTGTAGCGGGCATTCTACGGATCAGTGCTTCGAACCTGTTCCAAACTGCTTTCTTCTGGTTGCCATAAATAGTTTGACTCTTTCGGCATAAATCGATATTAAAAACGTTTTGGAAGTTCTACCTATATGAAAATAATTTGTAGTGTTTTTTTTTTAACATAAACTTTTGTATTCAGTTTGTCTTTCGCTTAAAAAATCCATTAGTTCCTCAAAAGTACATTACTTATCACTTAAGTATTTTAATGAGTAACGTTGTTCATTCTATTTTCCTCAACGGAGAGAAAATCTTTAAAAAAACAGATGACAAAGAAATAAATCAAATGCCTTTCCAAAACACACGCCATTCCTTATACAAATTCCCCCTCACACATAAAAGGTCTAAAAGGAAAATCAGCGCTAATATAGCTATTTTTAAAACCACAACATAGCTGCATCAAATAACTTTAGCCAAATCAAAATTCAAAAAAACTGAACTAAAAATGAACTCCAGTAAACTGTGAGTGTTGGAAAACACGCATGAATTTAGGCAGCTAAAAAGAAAAAAGAAAGTTTCATTAAATAAAAAAATTAAAATAAAAACTTTGATGGATTTACAGCAACTTCCTTCGGTGTGCTTTGATAAAAAAAAGTGCTAGTCTATCAATACTAGGAAATATACGTACTATTTGGCAGCCTGAAACACACCATCAAAAACATAGAAAAATTAATAATTTAATGTGCAAGAAGATGCAACATAACAGCCGCAACAACAACTCGTTGTTGTATTTACATACAGCAAATGTTGATGTTTGATTTCGTTGCCAAGATAGAACAACAAAACAAAAAAAAATTAATTAATGAAAAGTGTTAACTGCTTATTTTTAGGAACTAAATGCATTATTAAGTTGAATAAAGCAATATAACTTTGTTCATGATGATGATGATTATTATTATTCTAATGATGATGAAAGCGCCTATAGCTGCTGTCTAGTAATCTTGCCTGATATGAGGTGGGAGTGTAGCCGCTCGGCATATGCTCTAGTAGTTGGTGTGAAAGAAAACTTAATTTCGTTGTGTAGCACGCATTTGAGTTCATTAATTTTTGTTGGCTACATGCCAAAAAATAGATGTCCAGGAAGCACACAGTCAGTCTTTTAGAGTATATATTTGAAAGTCGGCTTGTGCATTTTTTTCTTCCCTCTTTAATTAACTTACTTTGCAACAATACAAAAGAATTATAACCAAAAAAAATATTTTAGTTTCTTGCGAACATTTACATAATGCAATCAAATTAGCATATAGTATAGGGTGGTGCAAAAAATATTTTAGTTCTTGAGAACATTTACATAATGCAATCAAATTAACATATAGTATAGGGTGTTGCATATTGACCTTAACAATAGCTTGAATTCGTTGTTACTTTTATATTTCAGTATATTTTTTATTCAGAACTTTGCTAAGAGGACTAAGGGAATGGAATCGAACAACGAATAAAAATCATGCAATTTTGTTTTGAAGAGGACTTAGAAAATGGATCCGAACATCGAATCAAAATCATCCAATTTTGTTTTGAAAACAATGGTCAATGGTCTTTCAGGTGACTTTTATGTCTGCAGTATAAAGACATACGAGATTTGAGATGACATTCAGTCTCATGTGTTTATAAGAATTTTACTGTGTACAAACGAGACCACTTTTATTTTATAATTTTCTCTAGCAAGATATTATAAAACCAAATTTCGCTACAAACTTTTTCATTACGATACTGAGCTATTTTAAAGACATAATTGCTGGATTTTTGTTTTCATAACTACCTCTTATGCTATTAGGACTGCTATACATTTAACTTAAAAATGAAATCAGTAATATTAATTATTTTTTTGGGGCAAATATTATAAGGCCCACTATTTTAAATCAATAAACAAATGCTTTCTTTTCGAAACAGAGGATTAAAGAACGTAATTAAAAAACTACCAGTTTGATTGCAAAGTTTGATGCTAAATTTTTGTAGCTCAGTCAATAACATTTATTTTATTTAATTTGTAGTTAGCAGGCTCAGATCTCCTTGATATTAATTACAGTAGTAGTAGGCTTCCGAATTAACTTTCATTTAGAGTGCTGTTGAGTGACGAAGACTTTGATACCATGAGTTCTTGGAGTAAGAGTGAATAACTTCAATCACAACTATTTTTTGCTAGAATAAATATGAAACTTTTATTTATTATTTGATAAAACAAATGTCTAATGAATTTAATGTAGAAACTATTTTATAAAATAAATACAAACGGAAAGCCATTCATTATAAAAATAAATAAAAATAAATCAACACTTTGACTTCCGCAAAGTGCACAAAGAGGCTCGAATTTCCATTAACATAATTTTTGCATTAACATTAGCTAACCAACAAGCAACAACAGCAACAATGTATGCACAATTGCAACATGACGCATGCGTACCGTTTACCGCACATTTTATCGTAACCGCAAAACAAAATAAACATAAATAAAAGTAAAACAAAAATACAATACGTTGATAAAATGAAAAAAAATATTAAGAAAAAAGAATAAGATTTATGAATGACATTTCTAATGCCGCACAAACTCAAAGTGTGGCAACACCTTTTTAAACAAAATAGGCGAGTCTGCGGCGCATCACTCCCAGTAGGTAAAAGCAAAAGTAGCGCAATTGGAAGGCCTTCTTCGGGAAATGAAGCATATCTTCCCAATTCTATTCAAATATTTTTTTTTTATATGATATTAATGGCCAAGATTTATTTGTTACAAAAGTTAATTGGAATCCATAACATGAAAAGAATTATGAAAACAAAGCTTCATAGCATATTGTGTGACATCTTATTGGAAGGTCCAATAAAGCAATTGCTGACCGTGTTTTCACGACATATTTGCATGATAAGCTGTTTTTCAGAAGGCCTTATGTAATCGATTACTTATGTAACAGTGTTTTCATGTACATTGAAGCTACGTGTTGCAGCCCTAGCAGACAATTTCCGAGTAGGTTCTATTACCTACCGAGCTCTTGCGCACAGCATGGTATAAGGGTGAGTGCGTGCAGGCGTTGCAATGTTAATGCGCGTGCGTAGCGTTTGTTGCGTATGAGAAAATATGCGTTTGACGTCTATGCGTAGAGTGAAAATTTATGTTTATTGTTTTGGGTTGTTTGATTTGGTCATGAAATTTGATTTTCATTTTATATGGGCATGCTGCAGAATTTAGTGTGAGGGTCGCTTTTATTTGTATATCTTGATTTCACACATAAATCTGCAACTGTCAGATATTTTTATAAATGACGCATTAAGCTTCTGATGGGTACTTTTCATATATAAGGGCGTTTATTTTATATTTTTGTCATTTGATACTATATTTATTTATAACAAATATAGCTAAGAGCACAAAATTATAAGACATAAAAAAAATAAGGCCAAGGAATTAAAGTATTTTATATGATCAAGCTCATAAATGACACCTATATTATCAAAATATAAATATTTATAATGAATTTGTATTGTCGCCGCGCAAGATATGGTAGCAAAAAATTATAAAAAACGCATTTACACTGAATTCTGCTTTTCAAGAAACACCAAAAAGAATTACTATAAAAAACTTCATATTTCGGACATGGTTCACGTTTTCCTAAGGAAATTACATGTTTAAATTGGTGCATCCAACTCAGAAACTATGTTACGAGAGCAAACTCGTATTAAATTTTTTTTTTAGTTTTACTAGCCTTTTAACTGCATTTGCAGCTATTCATAATGACTTAAAGCAGCGATGGGCACGTAGGGGCACTTTTCACCCTCATGGCCCGAACCGTTATTCGACGCACAAGCAACAAAAAACAATTAGCGGAATTTCAACGCTATCGACGCACACACGGTGAGCTTGAAATACGTTATTATCGAATCAAAAAATAAGCCAAATTTTTTGATTGGAACATATTCTACAGTGCATATGGAAACATTTCCCGTAAAAATTAAAATCGGGGACCTACTCCTTTTCTAATATAAATAATAAATCCAAATAATCAGAGATCAATGAAATCGGTCCAGCCGTTCTTAAGTTACGAAGCGGATAACTAAACCGACTTTGTTTTATTGTATATATATAGATGACCTTCATGACCTTTAGGAGTGCCCAAACTGAAGTACTTGGACGGCACCACAATATTTATACATTACAGAATAAACTAAAAATGGTAATCAAGGTCGGAAAAACTTGCAGTGAACGTCAATTAAAGGACTAAAATCATAAAAAGCTGAAAAATATGAAAGAAAAGGTAAAAATCGATTTTCTCCAAAAATAGTAGGTCCCCGATTTTAATTTTTACGGGAAATGTTTCCTTATGCACTGTAGAATAAGTTCCAATTAAAAAATTTGGATTAATTTTTGATTCGATAGTAACGTATTTCAAGCTCACCGTGCACAGCGTTGACTTGAGTTCAAATGAAAACAAAAACAACACACAAAGACATTACCGACGGTGCCATGTTGTTTCTCGACGAATGTAGCAATTGTTTTTGTTTGTAGTGCAATTTGGTTTTTTTTTTTGCTGTTGACGAATTTGGACATGAAACAAAAAAATTTTGAAACTTCTTTTCTTATTGCTTGATTTTGTTGTTGCACCCTTTTGCTAGATTTCCATGCCCACCGCTGACTTAAAGGGTTTTTGAGAGTTCGTGAATTGATTAAAAATATAGGAATAAATATTTAACAAAATTTATTTACATGGTAAACTCAAGACTTAGAACCTATAAGTCTACCAATCTTACAAAAATACGCCATTCGAAAAATTTAGCTAGTTGTTTTTTTCAGTGCATATTATTTTTCACTAACAAATCGTAATCGAATAAAAACTTAAAAAATGTTATTTTAACGAAAAAAAAATATATATTAAATTGCAAAGTTACCACTAACCACACCCACAGAAGGGAAGGGATGGGGAAGGATAACTTTAACATAGATATATATAGGGTGTCCCAATTAGAGTGCACTTTTTTATTTAAAAATAAAAATACGTATTTTTCAGCGAGTTGTGATATTTTTATTGCATTGTGAAGTAGACATTTTCCGACTAAGTACGAAATATGTAATGGCCACCGCGGCTCTGATAGGCCAAATATCAAGTGAAATTTGAAGTTGCTGTGAACGATGTAGAATTGATGTTTTCGGGTTTTCGGCGACACTCTCGTTTACAGCAGCAATGCTCTCAAGGGAACTATTTTCAAAATTATAGTAAGCAAAAATTCCTTTTAAATGAATAATATGTAATTGATTTTGAAAACATAAGTAGTTTCGATATTGTTAAAATCAGTACTTGACCGATTTCGATTTTCAGTGCCTTATTTCAAAAAGAGCAATATTGAAAATTTAAAAATTTAATGATCTATGTTGTATTGCATAAAAATTAATTTCTCGAATTTTTTATTAAAGTCTCATTTGAGCCGGCAGTGATCCCAAATCGAGATTTTATGAACTCAGATTTCACAAACGTAGATGCGATAGATCTCAAGATATGGCGTCTTTTTTTTTATAAAGATGCCACGCCCGTTTGTCTGATCTCGCTCAGAGTTCGAGAGGAACTTAACATAAAAAATATAAATCCTATAGCCGAATTTCAAAACGCCTGCTAACATAGATGCCAAGATATTGCGTTTTAATTGTTTTATATTATGGAAGTTCTGGGTGAATCTCTTTCTCAGTGATATTTTAGTCCCTATCGTACGATAAACATTACATTATCGCCGAGAACGAGATATCGGCCAGACTCTTTTATCGGGATCGAGAACGATAACGATATTTATCGGTTCTCGGTGAAGCACTAGTCATTAGCCTAATATGCGTGTATGTGTAATGTTATTCCAAAAATATATCAACTAATTTTATATGAGTTGAACAAATATCGTACTTTTTCAGAAACCCTTATCAAATTATTTGAACTTTAAATAATAAAAAATAGCAATGATCTAAAAAATTACATAAAATAACGTCTGCTTTTATTAACTACTTAAGTATCTGTGCTATATTAGGTATTTTTACATAAAACTTTACAAAAAAAAACTGGAAAAGCGCTCATGCATGGCTCCGACTTAATTAGCCATGTCCATTGTTACATTTGTGCGTGTATCGTGTTAGACGCAAATTAGTATTATTTTCTATGGAGCACAATAGAGCACAATGTTGCATTTTGTAAAGTTCTAATGACATCATAGATTATGATTTTTATGGATGTTGAATAAGAGTGCTCCCAACAAATGCTATGATATTTTATATTGATGGCTTTTTAAATTCATAGCAATTTTTTAATAAAATTAAATATTATAAATTTATGCATCACAAAAGACTGCTACTTACAAGTATCACTCTGTTCGAACATATGTATACCTGACTTTCACATTTTACTTTCTGTTGTTGATATTGAAATTTATGTTCAAAAACATATCCTTTGCATTTTAATTTTTCAATCCGAGTTGAACATTAACATGCATTTTTAATTTTTAATATCTGTTCTTCCTCTCGCTACTCTAAGCAGTTTCACTTGCTTTCTTTCACTAAAGTTTTCAACACGCCTGTCTGCAAAGTTGACAGTGCTGTTGGTTTTGACTGGTTGGCAATGGCGACGCTGTGTGGCACGTTTACTTATGTACCACTATGAGCGAAAGATATTCATATGACTTTAGTGTATAGTGGCAGATCATCAAGCATGCATATGAATTATAAATTATAATGCGACACATGGCAACGTGTCGTTGCAAGCCAAATATATATTTTTTTTCCTGTTGTGAATATTGAACTGGTACTCCTTTGAAAGTAGTTTTCACTTCAATTAAGTACGCTGAAAGATTTCATGTGGAAAATGAAGAATTTCTATGCTTGGCTTGGTTTTCTTTTAAATTTATAGAAGTTTAATTCGCTTTTAACTTGGCCTTTCTTGCAGATTGCAGTAAAACTTTTTTCTTCATATTATGAAGCTGAAACTTCTCATGTGTCTCAAAAATAACCTATATTCTTTAGTAAAAAGAGTTTATTGCATTGCTCGTAACTCTAGATCCCATATTTGTAAGAAAATCCATATATTAAACATTCAACATACGAGTAAAACATCAAAGCAACCTTTCATTCAATTTTGCATAAATGTCTCTGTTGCACAAATCTTCTCGTGCATCGCATGCACAGAAAATGCATGAAATCTCCATAAAATACGACCGTTGCTGTAAACAATTAATCTTAGGTAACCAATGTAAACATGTCAACTTCATGCATGTTACAAAAACAAATACATACAACACAATACAAAAAGCATCAAATGGAAATTCAAGCTGTCATTTTCTTTGTAAACATTTGCAGATATGAAAGTTCTATGTAACAAAATGTTAAAATATAAATAAAAAATTTGAAAAAAAGTGCAAAATATGGAACTGAGTCTTTAACACTTCAGGTGGGGAAGTGTCTTCATCGTTATTGTTGTTGTTGTGGCAACACCCCTAAGTTGTGGGTACATAAAATGAGTTATACCATGTTAAAGTGTTTTATGCATATAGCAGTAGGCGTACTCGAGAAGTAACAACAGCATCATCAACGTTTGCAACATGCAGCAGCACACGACTACAGCACTGAAGCACTAGACTGTTTTTTGTAGAGTAGAGTAGCTATGGATACTTATGTGTGCGTTGGCAACACTGTTTCATGCGATTTTGAAAATATCAAGTGAGTGTACATTGAGTGCGCTAGGCTGTTTAATGTTGCTATAAATATTTTATGCAAAATCTTTAAAATGCTGACTGTTTACTACACTTAACATTTTTTTTTTAATTCGAGCAGAGATTAGTTAAACCTTAAGCTTTAAGTGTAAACAACATGTTCTCTGAAGTAAAATAAGACACATATAAGTAAAGTTTAAGTCACAATATTTTGAGTCACAGGTATGTCCTTTAATAAAGTGAATTGATGGAAAATCATGTTAGACTTTTACCACCATTTTTCAACTTTTTCTTCATGTTTCAACATTTTCAATAATTTTAACGTGAAAATTTTTGGAATTTTTCGCCATTTTTCAACTATGTAAACACAATTCTTATAATTTCTACCGCACCTTCAACTTCATCAAAATTTTTGATACCTCCATCATTTTGTGGTTTTTTTCAACACTTACAATCTATTCAACTTTTTGAGCATTATTGGATTTTTCAACATATACCGACTTTTTCATCATTTTTGAACATGGTTCGATTAATTCGTCATATTTCGATGTTATTAAAAATTTTAGATATTTTCAGAATTTTTTTTAAGATTAACCAACTTCTTCAACAATTTTCGACTAAGTCGACAATATATAATTCAATCAATATCTTTCGAGTTTTTTAACATTTTTCATCTATTTAATTATCCAATTATCAAAACTTTTCGTCATTTCCAAAAGTTTTTGACTTTTCTAATGTATAAGAAAAAAATTATGCTAAAAGTACTCCAAATTCAGTAGATACATTCTCAAAAAGTCCATCACTGTTATCAACATTTGATCTGCTGTATATGCTACACATCAATAAGAGCTCTTTTAACATCTTTGTTCAGCAAAAACTTTGGCTTAAGCTGCAACGTCGCAACAATGTAATTACGTTTATTATCAGTCATTCAACACCTACTCAAAAATTATGTTAGCCCTAAGCTAAGTGAAGTAAATACATACATATGTACATACAAACACGATCTCCATGAAACCGAACGTGTAAATTTGCTACGGCACAAAGGCGCCTTTTAAAAAAAGGTTTGCTTGGTTAAATTGATTGTGTTTAATAGTTGGTTAGAGTTACTTGGCACAGTACACTCTCGAATATATTACCTAATTATAAGAGATGGAAATCAGTGCTTTTTGTGTTCAGTAAAATTCTTAATTGATTTATTCAACTCATTAGCTTCCGTAGTAATTTAAATTATTATTGAGAAATTTTAGTAGAATAAGGAATAGTCGCTTCAAAACTATAGAGCTTTATATATTAATAAGAATTTATTTTCCTCAGAAGTATCAAATTGAACAGAACTTAATGACTATATTTTCTAACGAAAAATAAGTTTTTCACCAAAGATTTTAAGCAAATGTCTTATAGCAAAATATAAGAGATAAATGTACAAAAAATACTATTAAAAAGAGGACTTTTCCTCTATTCATATTCAAGATTATCTAATGCATAGGTGGGCACAATTTTGGAACCAGGACCTACTTACGACAAAAGCAACAAAAACAAAAATCAAAACAACAGAAAAAAAAACCCTCCATAAATTCGATATCGATAGCAAAAAAAAAAAGCTGCATTAATGTTTCCTTGCTTGCACGCTTCTATTTTTTTTTATTTTTTCTGAATTATGCAACAATATCAATAATTCAAATCCCGTTCTTAGCGCATATAAAAAAAATAAAAAACAAAGATTAAGTGTGCGTAGCAGTTTGTGTTTGTTGGTTTGGTTATTTTTTTAAAGGAAACTACGTGTTTGTTGTAAAGAGCTAAAATTGGCTCATTATTTCCACTTTGCCCACCTTTGGTCTTGAGCATCTGGCCATATTGAACGGAGTTGTATAGTGTACTTTTGCGGCAGCAAAAATTTTAATGCTTCGTCAAGATCAAAAAGAAATATTTTTAACATGTGTACATACTTAAACAAAAGGCCAGAACTCTCCAGATAATTTAGCTTGGTATATCTTAAAAGAAATTTATAAAACTAATAATTTTGACTTTAAATGTTTTTGAATAAAAATTATTTCACACGTTTGCTTGCTGAAAGTGATTTAACCTTTAAATAAATTGGATAGAAATGTTTATAATACTAAATGCAAAGGCTATGGTAGTTTAACTCTCCCACGAAATGCTATATTTATATTCTTGAAGTCAGAAATGAAACTCATATTCAGTTTCTCTTTTTTTTTTTAATTTACACTAAAAATATATGATATGCAAGAATAAAATACCATTTACACCTCGCTTGTTTGTAAATATGAACAATACAAATAACAGCACTAGACAACGACAGTTCAGCACCCCTTAAAAGGTAGCTCTTTCAAAGTCAACTTGAAAACAACAAAATAAATGCGTGAATAAAAATCCTTCATACCAAATGCACTTTAATGGAAAAAAAAAGTGGAAGAAGTCAACGTCATCATCATCGTCGTCGTGAACGTTGTCCCCGCCGTCATATGGGAGTCAAGTACTGAAGTTACTCACTGTTTCAATTACAAGTTCTTCTTGTACAGCAATAAATGCCCAAGTAGAAATTGAAGTGTAATTCACCAGCTCAGCGTTATATAACGTAGTAAGATTTAATTCACACTAAATTCGAATAAACTCGAGCAGCAAAGACTTAGCACTTGGCTATTTAAAAAAAATTTCAAAATTTTCTTTTCTAAATTAAGTTTGATAAGTTACTCCAATTTGTTGTATAAGTAATTAATCATAACAAATTTAGATCAGTAACTAATTTTTAGCATATATTTTTCGATCAATAACAAAAACTTCAACACTTTAAAGTGATAACTGAGCATTGACATTTTCCTATTGGGTTACCATTTAGTTGCTTAATAGCAAAATATACACATCAAGTTCTATATAAACAGCACCATATCAACAATAGCCCGAGCAGAAAAAATAAGGAATTGAAAGGAAGAAAAAGTTTAATGTAAAATTGTAAAGGATAAGAAAAAAATTGTAAACAAGTCATCATAAAATGAGTCGCAGTCGTAGCAGTCAATCGTCTCTTCTTGCGGTTCTTCTGGATTCTGGCACAATCCAATGAGAAATTTTATTTTCATATTTATTCAAATGCAAAATTGAAAGACAGTCAGCAAGCAGTAGATGTTTTGAAACACGTTTATGGGATATGAGTTTAACTTATATGGTATGCAAATAATATAGGTATCGTAAGTTAGCTGCAATGCATTCGCATTATAGTGGCGGTAGTAGCGGCACTCGATGTGTTGCTATGCCAATATGATAAGAGGTCAAAGACCATGCAAGAGTTTGATTAAAGTTAATAGCAAACATTTAAAGCTGTTTATTAGGGTGGGTTAAGTTGTATGGTTTAAAAAATTGTTAAAGTCTAATCTCTGCCATCTCACTGCGTGCTAACTGTTTTTATTAAATGCACCCACATTGAATTTTGCAGCATTTACTTATGTATATATGTTTGTAGCTCTATGTGCGTATATCATTTTGAAGCTTATGCTTCTATGGGAAGTACAACGCCCACTTTTTGTTTAATGTATGACCGAACTATTTATTCTATTTGTGTACAATTTGATTTCTTAGTTTGCTTTTATAGGAAGTACCACGCTCTCTTCTCGAAATTTATCCAGATCTCCTTTGAATCATTCTTAGTGTAAATGTAGAATTTGGTTGCACCACCTTGATTGGTACTATTTAAAGTTTTTAATTATATGGTAGGTGCTACGCAGGACTTACTTCTCTTTGTTCTTGTCCAGAGCATTTCCTAATCAATCCAAATGTTTGTATGAGATTTGGTTTCTTCATCTTAAATAATTATCTCAGTAAAACGCTTTGTAATTTTTGCTTGTATGGGAGGTGCTCGTCCTCATATCGAAATTCGCCAACTTTTTGTCCGGAGTTTGTTTAAGTTATACGGGGTTGGGTAATACGACATCAAATAACTCACTCAATATAGCGCTTTAAATATTTAATTTTTATGGACAAGTTTTGTCCATTTTCTATGGCTATAACCTTGTTTGAAGTTGCAGCTTTTGCAGTAAATTTCATTCCCTTAAATTGATTAGCTTTCTCGTGACTTTAATCAATAATATGTATAGAAATATATAGCTGACAGGCCCTCTGCTATGCGTTATGCGCCAAGCTTATCGTCTCGTTGTCGTACAAAAAAGTTTTGATCTGTGTCGTTCTCATTTCGCTATTGTCGATATTTCTAGGTTATTCTGGTTCACATTTTTATATATTTTTTATATACACAAGACTAGCTGGAGCAGCGGCTTTCCTGCGCACTGTCCGTTGTACAACTCCATCTTAATTTTACGTAGTCCTTACTGCAGACAATTGGGTCCATGTACGAAATTTCACAACTTGGCATAAGTTGCAAGAAGGGTTTTTGCTGAATGGGAAAAGCTTTTACGTAATATCCAACCCAGTTTACATTTAGCGAGTTGCTTGGCACAACTTTCATTTACGTATCAGGTTTCACAATTGTAGCTTGGATAGTTGCCAAGATATGTCATTTTAAGCAATATTGTATTATGGAAGCTCTAGCTGAATCTCGTTCTCGGCGATAATTTAGTGCTTATCGTACAATAAACATTTCATTTTCGCCGAGAATGAGATGTCGGCCAGACCCTTCTCGTGCTCATCATCAGTCGTACGAGAAATATTTTTGTTGATATCATCTTGATTCGGTCCTAATGCGTGAAATTTAATAACATTTTTAAATGCATTGTAATTTTAATTCTTCTTGGCAAAGATTGCGTACTTATTTTTCAATAAAATACTTCTTCCAGTATCTTTCTTTTATAAGTCTTCACAACTCACGCAAGACACAAACTTTTTAATTTCTCATTCCTCACACATACGAAAGTTCTTACAAGCCGGTAAAATGCTTTCCTGAACGCTCTCGCAGCTGTTACCAATTTTTTAATTGCATTGTTTGCCATTTTAAATTAAATCTTGGAGCGAAATTTTATGTAACTTTTTTTTTCGAAAGCAACAATGAAAACAAATGACTGTTTCATTGCTAGTGTAAGGTTGTTGCCAACACATGTCTAGTCAAGGAAGACTGCAGACATTGAGTCTAACCATTAATAAAGTTGTTTTTCTTTTTTGGCTGGTGAAAAAAAAAACAACGCAGACTTAACGCACAATTGTCAGCTGACGAAATGAAAACGAAATTGAATTTTAACAATTGTTGTTACAAGAACAGCAACATTCACTCACTCACTCATAAAATACAACAACTGTCAAATTTCCACAAAGTAACGTCGGGGGATATGGGAAAATTCTGCAACAAAGTGAAAATGAAAATTAAGTTGCTATCTAAATATTTCATACATACAACTGCAAAGTATATGAAAGTGTGCGGGGGAAGTTGACAGAAGTAGTAGCAAGTTAAGGTAGACAATTATACAAATCCTGTAAAAGGATATTTTTTACTTTCAACGAGAAAAAAAACAAATGTAATTTTAAATTGTTTTTTTTTTTTGTCTGTTTTCGAGACGCATATGAGATTAAGTTTCTTGCTTTTAGGTTAGAAAGAACAAAGCATTGGGATGCGGAAAAATAATATCCTTTTCATAATAAGACAGAAGAGAACAAACATTAACAACAGACAAATGCTGCAGGATTTAATTTCGAAACGGAAGTTTTTGTGCAAGAAGTTGCTTGTATCCCTTAGCTTAGTAAAATAAAAAGCTAAAATGTGAATTTTTCTTTGTACTTTTTAGCTAATTTTCACTTTAATGTCATGTAAACAACGTTGTCAATTTTATATGGCAAGCAAATTTTTAATACCGAATTTTTAATTAAGACCTTTTTTATGCTTGACGACCTTTTTAATATGTAAATAACGGAAATTATTTAAAATAAAAGGGTTTATTTACAAATTATATTTCGGTGCATTTTTTCTGTAGAACTTTAAGTGCAGACAACAAAGTAATTTATCATACTCACATATAGTCTCATTATTTTAGAATTTTGCTTAACAATACGCAGTATTATCCATAAAATATTGTACTTTATGGCCAAAAGAAAACGTACCTTGTTTAAGCCTTTGTCTGACTTTACTGGCGCTCATTAAAATGCTATAAATTTTAAATTGTTGAATTATACGTAATTTTATATTTCATACTTTGCGCTTTCCACGTACTTTGTTCGCTCATTGTTAATTTATTCCTTCTTTTATTTTATCTTTGCAGACAAATACCGACCGCCTATTCAAAGGCTAATGGCGGCACTGCTATTCCTTTGCCCGCCACTGTTATGGTACAGCGTCGTTGTCCGCCGGATAAGGTGCGCCCATTACCGCCTACACCAAATCATACGCCATGTAAGTACTGCATTTTTTTATGATTAAATTTCAGCAAAAAAATTTGAGGTTTTTGAGTATGCGAAAATTAAGTAGCCGCTTATGGTAACACAATTTTGCTGATTTTTATAAATTATTTAAGGGCAAAATATTTTGAAATATCTAGCTATATAATAAGCATTATCTCTTAAGATTGGCATTGAGTTTTCAAAATTTCAAAATTTTTCAAAAGTTTTACAAATGTTGGGGAAATGCGTTATAATCATCAACAGAAAGACTTTATTTTGAATTTCAAGAACTTGTTACTCCTTAGATCAATGCTCGATCAAAGTCAAGGACCTTCGAGAAAACTTTGAACTCTAAATTGTATGGAACTATGCGGTTTGTTCCATCTTTCCACTAGAAAGCTTAGAATAAAAATGATATAAAATAAGCCCTGCCTAGTTAATCGAGCCTAATCTACCTTGGACGTGAAACGGACGAGCTAATTGCTTAAGTTGTACCCTAAATCTATATTGCACTAAATCTATATTTTCGGAAGGATGTTTTCGGCCAATAAATGATAAGTTTACATATTAATATTTTGTTGCAAATGTTTGATTTTGTATTGTTTACTTCCCTTCTTTATGGCAATGACTACTGTGTGTTATATTTTATGTGTTAAAAGGTGGAATGTCTTTGGGGACGTCTATAAATTAAGCGAGTCAAAATAGGGAGGGAGGGGGTCCGGAAAAATTTCAACAAATTCACTGACGAGGAGGGGGAGTCAATGAAAATCTCATGTCAACTTTATAATTCAGAAAATAAAGATTATAATATCAGATAGCATTTTGTATCAGAAAGACAATCCTTGCTGTCACGTTTGTTTCACGTTGTCGTTATGCCGCTCAACATACAAACGTATTGTGGAAACGTTTGATACTACGTTTAAGGTTTATTTCACAGAAAAAATGTAGTACATACCCTATCGGCATGCAACGTTTCGTAAACCTTTCAAAAATCGTTTACATGAAATCACATTAAGCTTCAGTTACATATCGGAAATCTTTCATTTCCATTTTAGAAATATCTCTTTATTTACTAATTGTAGAAGATTATTTGGGACTGAGACAAAATTGCATGAAAAAAGATAAGGAAAATTTTTGTAAAATTGATCTGGTTCGGATAGCAATCGCGAGTCAAAACCACAACAAAGCGAATAAAGATTTTTGTACGTAGAGCAGAACCATACCATTCTGTTGTGCTTGCTTGTGTTAGTGTTTCAATCAATGAGCGAAATACGGAATGCAGAGGGAAAAAGTTACCGCTCAAATGACGGAACGAAATCGTACCATACGAAAGAGTTTTTTTTTCATTCTTTGGTTATGACAGTCCATGCTTAAGACATTTATAAAATCGATTAAAAATTTCAAATTTTAGACTTCTCAAAAAGTTATTTCTACATTTTTATCATAAATTTTCATAACACGTACTAACCTTACGCATTTGTCGCATCTTCCACTACGCAATATAAAAAAAGTAAATGTTTCCCTTTTATTCACAAAGCTAAATATTTACGCTCATATGCCTTAAGTTATTTTAATAATGATTAAAATTTTCAATTTTTCATAAATAACTCACACACAACGCATAGTGCTTCACCGCATTTATGATCAAAATGGACCATTTTTTTTTTTTTTTTTGTAAATTTTCAACCCCCAATTATCATTAAAATCTATTTGCTTACATTGAAATCCTTTCATTTTTTCGCAATTTCCAATGCAATAAAACATCCCTAGGGAGACTTCAAAAGGCCTGAGCAAATAAGAAAAAAAATGTATGGCAGGGTACACAGAACAAAAACCTTGCATAAATTTACCATATCGATATCTTGCCTAAGATTTGGTCATCTATGCTTAAACCAAATATTTACGAATTCTTGCAAAGAAAATTTAATATATACATATAAAATATATAATAATTTATCAAAAAATTCTTTTATTTCAAAAATGCTTAAAAAATTATGTTTTTCGTAGCGTATACGGATAACACATGTGAAAAGTTTTGAACTAAGTGGAACCACAGCTCGAGACTGCGGGCACTGAAATTGTTTTTTTAATTTTAATCAATTGAAAATCTAAACTTTTTAAATTAAGTTTTATGAACATTGACGCGAGATTTATATTTCAATAGTTTCAAAATTTCAAAAAGCTTTTTTTTTTGATAACTAAGCTCCACTTAATTTCGAAAACCAATTTCATTTGTGATAAAATTTAAATGCAAATCAATTTAAAATTTTTTATTCAAACTCAAAATATAAAGTTTTTTAGAAATACATGGCAATGTATAGTTGTAATAACGGTACTCCGAAAGTGTGAATAAAGAAAAGTTATAAGATTTATGTGTTCGCTTTAAAACGCTAGTAAATTTCAATGTCTCGTTTTGCCCAAAAGTTTTTCCATAATTCTAAAAAAATTTCACAATTCTGCGTAGCTTGAAAAAATAACAATTTAAATTGTATTTCGGTAGCATAAATCTTCGCATACATAAATAATACTTTTAGTGAAATAAGCGATTCCCAGTGGAATCGTAGACAGCCTAATTTTCACTTATCTCGATTTTGTATCGCGATTTTAAGAAAAGCTTTCATATTGGCATTGTCGCGATTTCGCTGAAATTAGCTATGTGTTTCAAGTTACTTGACTCCAATTATTTGACATTACCTAAATATGGTTAATATTAGCTTTCTCTTTGACATAACCTGAAGAAATTCCATTTGACATTCGCTGGCTCCTCTTTTTTAACGTAAACTGCGTCAAAATAATCTGTAAATTGAACTCAGTTTATTAATTGACACTACTGTTTTACACAAAAATACTTAATTGAGACTCCATTTTACTTTTAGTTATTTGTTCGTCTTCTTATTTATTTTCCTTTAACTAAACAACTATTAAATTAAAAATTTTTTGATAAAAGTGGGAAATGACAATTAATTCTCAATAGTACCATATTTTCCAAAAAAAAAAACCGAAATTAAGATCGTGATCTCGTCCTGAGACAAAACAGTGTAGGTTACGTTACGAGTAGTATTGCTTAGGAAGGAGTGGCAGTTAATTACGAAAACCGACTCACTTAGACCAAATGTGATCCATTGTGATACCATGGGTGTCTGACTATACCCTCTCGTTGAAACTACCAGATTTTGTAAAGAAACTAAATAGCTGACCTATACTAACATGTCTAAGGTCATCCAGGTCATCAAATAAAAACGACCAAAGTGTCTTGTGGCGTTTTCTAGCAAGTGCGGGACAGGAGCAGAGAAGATGTTTAATATTTTGCTCTTCCTCCACATCTCCACAACTGCTACAGAAGTTAAATTACCTAACACGTAGTCTCTCCGTCTATCTGCCGATGAGGCAGTGGCCGGTTACGACTGCAACAACTGTCGAGAAAAGAGTGTTAAAATATTATAAAATTTTTCTTTAATCCACTTAGCAAGTGAGACCACGGAATAGAAATTTCCATATTTGGAAGGTAACAAATTTCATTGCCTCAGTTCTCATATTAAACTAAGGCATTTTTCAAAAGTTTTTGTAGGAATCTTGTTAAAGATCTTCTTTCATAAGTCATTTGTAAAAAACTAAGTCCATAAGCGAGTACCTAAGTTTTTTGTGTTTCACACAGAAACTTTTTGCTAAGTAAATTTATATCATTGCACAGTAGCGTTTTCGTTCTGTGTACATAGGCAAGGGTGAAAAAACGCACAAAATGGAGCAATAGAAGCAACACATTTTGTTTATTTTTGTCAAGTATCATTCCACCAAACTGACCGAGTTATAAACGGGGACATGCACTTAAGCACACATTCACATAGAAGGCAGAGCTGTATACGCTGGAGATTTCTAATTTAAGCGCACTTTGTCAATGAAAGGATGGATGGATGCAGCGTCGAAAGATGACATAAGGGTTTGGTTTTTTTTTTAAGTTGTATAAATTTACAAACATATAGGGGCTATTTGTTTTAAAAAATAATGTTGAATTGAATAAAGTTGCTTTCATATTAAATGAAAAAGAAAATTTGCTACAATTACTATAATTGCAAATATATTCTTGTGGCTTGCAATTTTGGCAGAAACGGGTGTTTTTTTTTAAAAAAATTTTATTGAAGCAAAAGGTCGGTAATATGCTGCCTTGTAGTGTATTGGGCTTCAGTTTCTCCAGCAATGTAAGATGCCCTCCAGACAGGGAGCTCGGTTTTGAAGAGTTTCAAACGATAAATACTAACAGCGCAGTTAAGTAAAGAAAGCTTACTAATTTCACAGAAATGTGAACTTTCAAATTCATTTGATCTTTTGAAATGGTGACATCTATTGGTCATTATACTTTTATGATTGGACACTATCTTAACTCATTCTTGTGGGAATATGTGAAATAATTGGCTTCTGCTGATAAAACATCAACAATTGACGCCATGAAAATCAATCTATGAAAATTGAGTGGTTTCGGGAATATGAGATTTATTGCTCGAAAAAGTGGTGCAAACCAAAATTATCGAATGCGATTTTTGTGGCTGAAATTATGTTTGAGTAATTAATATTTGAGTCCATTTCCGGACATTCTAAATATTATTCCATAATAAAAGGAGAATAATGCCTATAAATGATTCATCAAGTTGAATAGGGTGTATCCATAAGAGTTGTAAGATTTGTTTCTTGAACAATTGCTTGGAATTTAATTGCTTTATAAATTAAATACATGGGGACTATGTTTGGAACACAATATATGTCAAATGGTCACCTCGGCTTTGATAACAGACCTTCATCCCTATCTCGAATTTTTCGTTCACTCTTTCGCAGGTGGCTTTAATGCTCGCTTTGGGAGTTGAAACTGTTTGCGGATGGTAAGCGTAGACCTTACTATTATTATAATCCTAAAGGAAGAAGGCTAACGGTGGTAAGTTGCACGACTTTGATGGCCAATTGGTGTCTCCAAAAATTGAAATCACCCGATCAGAGGACAATACACTCATAACACACAATACACAATAACTCGATTGTTTCGGAACTTGTGTGGCATGTAGCACCATCCTGTTGAAATTAGAGGTCGTCCGTGCCTGTATATGTACTCCATCTCCAGTCACTGTTGCTAATCTTGCATCTATATCTCGCTATATTGACTGCAACGGCTCTTTTATTGTCATTTTCAAAAAAGTCCAGCCCTCAATCCGCACCAAACAGTCACTGTCCTGAATAACTCGCGAGTGTTTGGATTCCAAGAGCAGTAATTTTTCTTGTTAACGTAACCACCAATGCGAAAATGACTTTCGTCTGAAAACACATTTTTTTTCCAAAATTCACCGTCATCATTCATGTTTTAGAAGACCCAATCAAAGAACGTACGACGCTGCTGGTGATCCGCCCGCTGCAGTTCTTGATCAATTAAAGCTTATAAGTCATATTTTTCGGAATTATTTGCTGCACAGGAGACGTGGAGAGGTCAAGTTCTTGACCACGGTGACGAATTGAGGTTTTTGAGTCGTTTTCAACACTTTCTTTCACTACGGCGATATTTTCGGTCGAACTTCGGAGCCGAAGTCGTTTCGGTTTCTCCACATCTTGCATGGAGCCATTCTTTGCATATTTTCTGACTAGGTTGCGTACGCAGGACTCAGAAGGCTTGAATTTGCTCCGATTTCGTGCATCATTTCTATGATAGAACGCAAATTTTCGCAATAAAACTGAACGATTTCAATTTTTTCTTTCACTGTGTACAGTTCCAAGGTAAATTTCCCGCATTTGTTGCTGACATATGTCAACATTTGATGACTGTCAAGCGACTAGCAGTTATATCATAGGCCATTTCAAGCCTACATCACTTGTTGATACGTCCAGTATTTGCCAAAGATTACTTCATTTTTTACAAAAATTCCTTTTAAGTATAAAATTTCTTTAGGAAATGACAAAGTTCAAACTAAACAAAAATGTAATGGATTTCTCAAAAGTGCTTCAGTTCACACTTGCGCAGTAAATATCAAACATGCATAATTCCAATATTATATTAAAGATATATATCGATTGATTGTCCTTCATGTTTAATTCCTAAATAAATTAACGCAACAAGTTTTCAAATGAGCTATAGATATATCAAAAGAATGGACTTATAGCAGTTAGAAGCTTTGCACAATTGATTCATTTGCGACTCTGTCATTTTTAAATTAAAAACAAAATAATTAATTCATATCTGTTTGACTTCAATTCCAAGTTCTATCACTTTTAAAAAAAAATTGTCCTTAATACATATTGCAAGTGCATTTATTGTGTGCGCAGAACTCCAACAAGATTTTTTTTTTAATTTAACATGGGATCTTTAAAATATTTTAGTTAATGCAAAATATCTTCACATCAACCACAATTAATAGCCGCTTATCACTAAATCAAGCTGTGAACTTGATTTATTGTTGTCAGTTTTTGTTCCCCTATTAATTTCCCTCTTTTTATTTGCAGCGTAGGCGCGTGTTTCGAAAATTAATTAACGCATTCCTTTGCACATGACATTTGTGTGAAAGGGTCTTTATGGCTTTAAGTTTACATACGACACGCAATTACAATACGTCATGGTGTCAGGAAGTTTTTTTTTTTTGTACACTGACGTACGACGGACTTTACTCAGTCAATGAATGAAAAACAAAAAAAAAAAAAAGGAAAACCTGTTGACAACTTGGACAGCAATCAAATTTTTTAGTTAGTTAACCAAGGTGTTGACATTTCATTAATTGCAATGTCTTGTTCAAAAGTCACTTTTTATTTACACCATTTACTTTAAAGCTGACAATGAATTTTAAATTAATGAAAAACAAAAGGTTTTTCACAATTGAGAAATTTCGTAGAGGATGGTGCCTTCTTATTTATGTGTAGTGTGTAGTGTGTAGTGGGAAATGAAAAATTTGGTCGTATAAACAAATCGTTTTCTTGAGGGAGGTTGCAAAATCTCTTGATATAAAAAGCTACTTTTGGGCAATATTTGAAAATCTTAAAAAAACAATTTTTTGATGCATTTTTATATTATAGAAAAAACAAAAAACAAATCTGTAATCGTTTCAAAAATTGTTGTGTAAATGAATGGGACTCAACATGTGATAGAAAATGGTTCAAAATTAAAAAGATTTATGTATATAAATGCTTTAGGCTGGTTCATATTCAAATGATTGTTTTTTTTGTATAATTTTCCATTTCTTGAGAGATTTAAAAAACAAAAGTATTGCATTTCAATAGTTTAGAATGCAGTTTTGTAAATTTTTTCAAGACTCTACTTCAAGGAATTTCTTAGGATGTGTTTAGAAAAATTAAATGCAGTGCGAATGGCGAAGGTACTAATCAGAGAACTGCATTGAGTAGCTCACTGAGGGTTTTGAGCCACTTCCAAAATTATAAAACGTGAGTGCGCACATTGCATGCAACCATGAGCGTGAATCTGAGTTTCGCTCACTTATAGTGAATAAATGGGAGCGTGAAATTAGCTCGAGTCTCATCAATGAGAATGCGTGCGAAGCTCACACTCTCAATATTCAGCATTCATGAAACAGTGAATGGCTCGAGCTAATTGTGTTGAACTGCAATAAAGAAAAACTATTTATTTTGTGTCCCCTCGAAAATTGTTTTTTGACCTCATTTACAGCTGGGCCGTTTTTGACCTATTTCCGTTTTTATTTTTTGCTGCAATCGATGAGGAGTGGTCAAAACTGAATTTCGGACACCACTTAGGGAGGCTCCGAACCCTGGAATGGACCGTTTTTGAGTCATTTTCAGAAAATTTTTTTTCTCCGATCGATATATAAGGCTCGAAAAAAAATTTTGAACATTAGTTATGGTAGCTCCGGATTTAGAAAAGGACCAAAAGGCCCGAAGCCACCCTAAGTGAAGTTCAAAAGCAATTTTAAACCTTTCGCTATCGATTGGAGCAACAAAACGAAATTTCCGAAATTTGCATCTTTTTTCCTAAGGGATATATGAAACATTCCATTCTGCTCACTTTTGCGTACAGAAACATCAAAACAACTCAAAATAACAACGATACCTTAAGCAAAGTCCTGTCTCTATACAGTCAAAAAAAAAATTATGATCGTATCCAATAATCACTAGACGGATATCTTACGCTATCGCGAAATTTCGCACGTAACCTTTAATAGTTTTCTAGATCGCATTTTTATACATTCAAATACCTCAGAAACTAGTCTTGTATTGTATTTGAACTTTTTCATAAAGAATGTTTCCGTATCTCTTTTTTTCTTTTACTCTCGAAGTATCAACAAAGAGCTCAATTTAAACACTCGCACAAATTTTTAGCATTTTAACCCCCCAAATAACATAATTTTTCTCTTCCAGCTATTCCAGGCTTGGGTAAAAATGGTGTCGAATTCAACAGCAGCCGTCCTGACAGTCCACCCGCTATTCAACTTAAAAGTGGAAACAATAATGGGTAATTAAACTTCGAAAAATTTTAACGTTAAACTTCCTCACATGTCCTCGTATCTTTTTAGCCTACGTCAACCCTCCGCTAAAGCCCACCAGAGTGGTATACCACCACCAACAACAGCAGCAACAACTGGAAGTGCAACAAATAACACTGCCAGCAACAATCCACCGCCACACCAGAAACACTCGATGTTGGACAAACTCAAATTGTTCAATAAAGAAAAGCAACATCAACAAAATGCCGCCAATGCAGCCGCAGCAGCGGCATCGGCATCCAATAAAACGCAACAGTTACAACAATCGAAACGAACTTCATCCAGTTCCGGATTTAGCTCAGCACGTTCAGAACGCAGTGATTCAAGTTTGAGCCTCAATGATGGCCATATCTCACAAATTAAGCCGCCCACAATGTCAGTGACAACGCAACGCACCAAAGAGTCCAAAATCAGCACAAAACAATCGAAATTATTGGCGTCGGCTTCATTGGCTGTGTTGCAAAAAAAGGAACAATCGAAATCAACGAAATTAGAGAAAAAGGAGAAAAGCCCAGCGCGCATGCGTGATGATAGCGGTAGCGCTACAATGGGACGCATTGCGAAAGCACCACGTGGTTGTGAGAAGAATAGCGCTAAAACCGCATCGAAAACATCACTCAACTCAAAATCTGAAACAAAGGTGGAGCAAAAACCCACTGACACGAAGCTGGAACTGAAATCAGAGTCAAAGCTGTCATTGATGATGATGCCATCCACTAAAGTGCTGGGTAGCCCAAGTGGCACTGGCTTGCCCAAGCCGATTGCAGCAGTTAAAGGCACTAGCAAGTTGCCGCAACAGCAACAAGATGTGCAAAAAACCATAAGGACAAGCAACTCGAATTCAAACATGGACGTGTTGAAGCTTGAAAGCGCCGAAATGGTGGTAACACAACAGGCAACAACAACAACAAAAGTGAAAAATTCCCAATCGAAACATCATCAACAGGAAGTTGCGCGCAATCTTTATCAGCAACAGCAGCAACAATTGTTGGAGCATCATGAGCAACAACAGGGTATGGAGCAGCAACGTTTAGAGCAGAAGCAACAACAACAACAGCAACAACAACAAAGTATCATTAATCCATTGACCATACTAATGGAAACGGCACAAAACAAATCATCGCAACATCAGCAACAAAAACAAAAAAATTTACAGCAGCAACAGTTGCAATTGCACCAACTGCATCATGAACAACGTCAGCTGCAGCAGCAGTTGCAACAGCAACAACATCAACAGCATCAACTGCAACAGCAATTACATGAACAGCAACAACAGCAGCAACAACAGAAAAAACTTGAAAAATCGAATGCTCCATTCTACGCTAACACCACAAACGTCAGTGGTATTCAGAGCCGCTTGTTGCCGCCAAAAAGTGCTACACATGCTGTCTCGCATACAATGGAAAAGCAGCAACAACAATTGCAACAGCAACATTTGCAACAACTGCAACAGCAGCAACAATTTGTAAAGTATCATACCATCCCATCGAAATTGCCGCCGATTAGTAGCAACATTATCTATGAAGAGGATCATAAGCCGCCGGATGCTGTGGAACCCATGCGTCCGTTGCTGCGTGGCTACAACAGTCATGTGACATTACCAACACGTGGCGTACGCGGTGGCGCTCAGCAGCATTTCCTATCAACTGACTATGGTGATGCTGAACTTGGTGGTGGCCAGAGTGGTTACTGTAGTGATGGTGATGCTATACGTATCAGTAGCAGTAGCAACAGTTCGCGTTTTGGAGTCAGTGGCGGTGGTTCGGCGCGCTTAGCACCTAATCGTAGATATACTGCAGATATTGATAATGGCTACTTGTCTGAGGGTAGTGTTGGTATCGGTGGCTTGGCTACATCGAGCGGTGGCTCACACGGTAAACATTTCTTGAGTATGATGCGTGCGAGAACACAATTGCCGACCACAATTGAAGAGCGGTAAGTAGTATTTTGCAATTTCCAGTAAAAAAATGTTTAAGAACTTTTCGCTGTTTATGTTGTGGTTTCGAAATGGGTTGCGCAAATTACTACGTTAGATCCTTTAACAATTGTATTTTATATTAATCAACCAATCAGCCCAATTAAATAGAATTTTCTCAATTTTTAAAAACTGAAACCTTGTAATCATTCGAAAACTTCGAAATCACATAAAAAGTGGTGTTTTCATTTTCTATCATCCAGAACCAGAAAACTATAAGAATTTTCCTATTTTCAAAATTTAAGGAAAAAATTTATTAATTAATAATTTTTCCCATATGAAAATATTTAATGATTTGATGAGAAATAATGTTGAGAGTTTTTTAACGTTATACATTGTGGGAAATTTTTTCAAATGTTCAATATCTGTAAAAGAAAGTGACTTTTTTTCTCACAAACATTTTTTTATCAAATAAAAAGTAGCCCACCCATTTTCTGAAACTACTTTTGCTCCACTGCAAGAGGTGTTTGGATTTTCGAGTGAAAGCCCTTTTTATCAAATAACAAACTTTTCCATATCAGATATATTTAAGAACATTTCCAAGCCATAAAATGTAAAAACGTACTTCAGTTTATTACAGTTTTAAGTAAAATTTAAATAAAATTTCAAACCTCTTCATATTGAAAATTTTTTCATATTTTAAATTTATGAATTTCTCATACACACAAACTTCTTGTTGTGGACTTTATTTCCTCATGGAGCAACGGCTAGTAGCGAGTGTCCTCAATTCTCTGCAACATTTCCCTAGTTCACATATTATCTACTTTAGTGCTGATTTCCATCATGATAAATGATGGCCGCGTTTCCTGCTATCCTGAGTGTTCCACTCCAACCCTTGTGTGCAGACTTTGGTTGGTGATTTCCGCAACGTGTGCCCAATTCATTTCCGCTTTCACAATTGCATCTCAGATGCGAATTCGGCCGATGAAAGTTAAGTGTAACACGCCAGTCGCTCATTCATATGCTCCACGACAGTGTAAAAGGTATTAATTAGATCAATAAACGATCTGTTCGGGCAAAGTCATGCCTGTTGTTTCCGAAGAAATGTTTCTATTTTGTCATTGACTCTTGTGGGGCTGATTTTCGTTAAGAGCTTGGATGGAATTGAGCTGTATTCTTCTCAAATTTGAATAAGAGCAGGCTACATTAGTTCAGCGGTGAGTTCTGGATAGTTTTTAACATTTCGGTGGCTATACGGTCTACGGCCCACTGCTTTCTTGTTCTTATGAGATTTTATGGCCTTTGTTGGCTCCAATAGTGAAGGCGAGCACGGGTTTTTGCAAACAGTGTACGAAAATTTCAATCTTTCCTATGTGAAACATTGTTAGGAAATTTTTCATAACCACAAAATTGTAAATATTTCCATATTGAATTTTGTTATGTTTTATAGAATTTTTTTTATAAAAACCATATTATCGCACGTAAAGTAAATATCAGAAATTTATCGAAATTTTTATGTAAAAAACTTCTCAAAGAATAATAAATTTCGTTCATACGAAGATTTTGAGTAATATATTTTGTCTGCAAATTTTTATATTACTTTAATGTTTTAAGACATCTATACTATTTACATAAAATTGCTCACATGGAAATGGTTTGAAACGCTTTAGCGTAAAATATATTGAACCGATTTTAATAATTTATTTTTTAAACCAATCTATTTGGGCCAAAGAAGGTTATTGCATATGTAGTTTTTTTTTAAGTTAAATATACTTTCATTTAATATTAAGTCTTTGCAAAACCTTACGCAAAAATTGTCGTTTGATTTCTCGTTGCTTACGCAGCTTATTGAAATCTGTTTTATTGTTGTTGCTTGTTTTTCTTCTCATTTGTACCGCTTGCTTTTGGCTCCAAAGTGCAAACTCTCTTTGAATTGTTTCTTGTTACTTTTGAAATGAAAACTTATAATGAGATGTTAAGAGGGTAATATCGCGGGTATCACTAGCATATGTTCGAAAAGCGTTGATAAAATTTTATCAATAAAGCAAACTTTCGATATCTGCCTAGAGCAATTTCACAACAAAATTTAGTGGCCTTGTGGTGCAGTGATAGTGTACTGCGCTCAGAGTTCAGGGGCTTGTGTTCAATTATCGTTTCATGCATGGTAATACTCATGTCATATTTTCTATTCTTCCTTATTATTTTCAACTGCTTTCCTTAATTTTTTGCAGACTTTTTCGTACTAATATGCACTAAATTGAGCTTTCTTGCAATGATTTGAAGTGCCATTTAAGCATAACTTGAATAAATGAATTTCCATGAAGTTCAGAGAACTTCAACGACTAACATATCAAACCATTATAATTTTGCCTCATACCTACTTTTCTGGTTCGCTTTCTGAAGCTCGCCCACCACATATTAAAGGGTTATTTCCTGATGTGTTAACATTTAAAAAGAAATGTTAATACACTTTTAGCACAAACCATCTCTTTAACTTCGTTTGCATATACTTCCCAAAAACATGATAGCTGTCATTTTTTGTTCCTAAATATGTCAAAACATTTAGTTCACACCTCACTGCATGCATTTGTATGTTCTTCTGTCAGACAGTCATGCTGTGCTGCAGGTAAAACCCAAGTGCTGCTATGTATATGACATCTTAATTCTTGCAACTCAATTTTCATTGCCTGTTAACCTCAAATGTTAATTTAATTGCACTTGGAATTGAAGTTTCTCAGCTCGTATCGCATACAAGAATATGAGACCTGAAATTTAATCCACAAGGGAGTGTGCAGACAGTGTAAGCAATCCATGAAAATCAAGCAAAGATTATTTTGTGTTATTCGTTATGCTTGCTGTCAACTGTCAATTAGAGTGTAGTAGATATGTCAATTAGGTATGCAATATAACGCTCAGATGGTTGACCGTATTTTTGAAGTGCAAGAGTGCTGCCAATACATGTAGGCTGGAATATTTTTATTCAAAGAAAATAATTTGAAAAAATTTTGTTTTGAGCAAAAAATTCGGTCAAAGAAAGTTGAAATCTTATTCGACAATGTACTTGAATTAAAATTAGTTATCGAAGAGAATAGAAAAGGACCTTTAGTCTGCGATTTCAATTTAAAAAATAAGATCGATAGAACTAATTCATTTATAGATAACATTATGAAAACTTCAAGTCTAAAAGTATGCAATAAAAAATATAAAATATAGTTATGGTTTTAAAATTTACCACAGAGCGTATGATTTTACTTTAGAGGTTGCATATTTCAAGGCTTAATTATTCTTTTTCAAACACATTAAAATCTCTCAAACTAAGTAAGCGTTGCAATTCTTATTATAAAGTTAATCTCATCAAAATGTCATTTAATGATGTCAAGCTAAATTTCCATATGTTGTTTTATTCTTTCTCCTTAGCCCACATTAATGTCACATTGCTGGCGGCAGCAACAGTGCGTTAAAGTTACAAGCAATTTAATTTTGCGCCTTAATTAGCATGTAAAATGACTTTAAAATTTAGCGAAAATAATATAAGTGTGTGTTTATCATACATATGTGTACGTAATGGCAAAAATCTGAAGCCGTTTTTCTGAGGATATATGTGAGAAGTGCAAGGGCGAAACGAACTTCTTCGCTTGTTCTTTTTTACTGAAACAAAAAATAAAACATTTTCTTTAAGAAGCCACAAAATGAATCACATTTATTTGCAGTCATGCGTGCGCTACGAACAGAAAAATGAAGCAAACAAAACCCAAAAATATGATTCACTTTATTTATAAATGATGAGGTTTTTTTTTGTCTTCATAGAGTTCTTTTGTATTTATTATTTACTACCCCATTGGAGGTGAATAAGAGTTTCAATTTTTCATGCGTAAGTAATCAAAAAGACTTGCATACTTTTTTGGCTTTAAAAATGAGTGTAATGTACTCAAAACGGTGACTTAAAGTGATTCTGGCGCTAAAAACATTTCTTTTGATAAAGACTACACTACAGTTATTAAAAATGGTAGGTTGGGTTTGGTTTTGGTGGCGGCCATAGCCTCACATAGAGCACTGAGGTCCATAGCGTTACCACAAACTCTCTGCTACAGTAGCAAATTCTAGTCCTTTCATTTTGGTGCAGGTCCAACATGAAGATACCTATTGTTGCAGCGAATCTTTTGATTTCACTCAGGTGGACTTTATTTAGTTCATTCAGAGATATAAAGAATGGCTGCCCAAAGTATTTTAGTCTATTTTTTGCCAAAGCTGGTTTGTATACTATTCCCAAACTGAAAGCGTGATATCCAATAAGGCAGTGGCCGGTCAAAACCCTGATCAATACCCTGCATTCACTCCGAGTTAAGGATAATAAATATTTTTTGTCCCTTTGGAAACGGGGCCAAAAATGAATGGTTAGATTGCTAGTGAAAGATCAAGCCCACCACTTTTCGGCTTCTAGAAGTAGTTCTTTGTCTTTTAATAGGTAGTAGTGCTGAAAAGATGCACAGACATTTGTGAATCTGACTGAGCTCCTTGCTTTGCTAGTAAATCTGCTTTTTCATTTCCTAGAATTTTGTAATACCCAGGTACCCACTGAAGAAATACTGAATTCTCCTCATTTAGTGTACACAATACAATGCATTGAAACATTCAAGGACTGTTTTTGATTTGATGTAATTCGATTTTAGGACTTTTAAAGCGGTCTGACTGTCTACATTGAAGTATAGATTTTTGTTGATTGCTGTTGAATTCAATCTAACTAACTAAGTACAATATCAACAATGAATATAGAAAGCGAAAGCAACAAAAAATCGAAAAATATCGATTTTTGTGTAAGGTTTTGCAAAAACTTAATCCTTAAAAATAAAAATAAGTCTGCAGCAACCTTTTTTAGCATAAATATGTTGTTTTAAAAAATAAATTTTTAAAATAGGCCTAGTATATTTTGCGCCCAAGCGCTACAAACCATTTCCATGAAAGCAATTCATAAATGAAGCTTTGAAAATATTTTTTTAACAATCACACTATAGAGAGAAACGTTAAAAAATTCCAGAACATCTTGATCAGGCAGAGTACAATGGATACCAAATCATAACTCACCAACTTTCAATCTGTAAGACAATCAACAACTGCTGTCTTTTAAAGTCAGAAACTTTGCTGCAATGACATTTTAGGAGTTTCAACTTATTTATGTCTGCCTGTGTCACAACATAAAAAATTTCTGACTGAAATTAACTTTTCTTAATGAAAAGCGATAGCATTTTATGAGTTGCGACTTCTTCTCAGTGATATTCCTGTCAACATCCGCTTAACGTGTTGATTCCTGCTGCTAATGAAGATACATTAGAACATTTTTGTGAAATTACGACACATTTCAATATGATCACCTTAAGTAAATTGAAAAACTTATGACACTTTGACAAGTCATATCAGATCTCTGTTAGTGCTTCACCAAAAACCGATAAATACGATAAGGAGACGAAAAAAAATATTTCTCGTACGAGACGAAATTCAGCCAGAACTTTCCTAATACAAAAACACTTAAAACGCAATATCTTAGCACCTATGGTAGCAGGCGTTTTGAAATTCGTGCTAGGATGTATATTGTCTATGTTAAATACCTCACGAAATCTGAGCGACAAGATTCGACAAAGGGGCGTGGCAGCTTTATAGAACAAAATTACTATCGCAGAGGACGGTACGATAATTTTTGAACTAACCCTCTTATGGAAATGATAAATGATATATTTTCCCAAGGGACTCTTTTTTTTGACGAGAGCTTTTAAAAAAATTCTGAATGTGATGAAAATTTTAAACGGTGCCTTTATTCGTGAAAAATTATTGAAATGTGATTTTATTCAAAAGCATTTTATATTTTTCTTAATTCAGCAGTCGGCATTTTGAAACAGCAATGCTAGTTTTTCGAAAATATGTCGATTTAATGGAACTGTACTCCTAAGATAGCTTATTCGCATTGAGAAATATTTTATATGTATTTATCACCTCGTTCATTTCACATTCAAAAGATTAAAAAGGATATAAATTTATAGCTGGAATTTCATGATTTATATGGAAAAAAACGTTAAGGCAAACTTTAATTTAAAACAGATTATTTCGATTTATATGAATCACATGTACCTCAATAAACCTCATTATGATGCGCATTTATTTTCCATTACCAAACACTTGTTATGTTCTCACCACAAAATGATATAATACACCAACCACCAAAAAACAGCCTATGCATTTAAAAACTTCATTTACTTTGGCTTTTATCCGGTGCTTGCACGAAAATTCAGTGCTCTTGTTTGATCTCGTAAATTTATGCAGGGCAACGTTTTATTTTTTGTGTATTTTTATTTTTTTCAGTAATAAAATTATGTACTATCTGAGAGTTTTTTCATAACAAACTTACGAAGTATTTCATTTTATAAAATAATTTGAATTATTCCATTATATATACACGTAGCAAAAAAGAATAAAATCAAAAGCGCCTCAGGATATGTATTGCGAAACAGTAAAAACTTTCCAGAGACAACTTAAAGCTATATGAGCACATATTTAATATAAGTAGTATACTTTGAGGCGCATTCACTTATGAAAGTTTGCCAAAACACAATAATGTATGAAATCGGAAAAAAATTCCATAACACCTTATGCCAAAAGATATGCAATATATTTTTATTGTAGTCAATATGGAAGGTGGCAGCAATACCGTTTAATCATCAATCACGTTCTTTGGCGACAAGCAGCAATTTAATTTTTCATGTCACTGCATTAATGTCCTTTATGGCTAATAACATTTCAACGGTGTCCTTACACGTTGCTTCATAACGGGAATGTATTTTTTTTTTGCTTTATTTTTTTCCTATTTCTACTCCATTTTTATTCGCTTGAAGCAACAAAAAAAAAAATAGAGATGCAACAAACTGACAGCGCGTTGGAATTTCCCAACACAAAACACGTGCAACACCAGCAGACGGTACAAAAGACAGACGAATGTACCGAGATAGCTACTCGTATTAGTCGCATAGTCTGGCAACATGACTGGCTATGACCAGACAGTATAGAAAATATTAAATTATATTTACACACGCTTACACGAACGAGCAAGATTTTTGTTAAAAATTGTTGAACATTGAAAATAAATGCTTAAGGATATTATTCTTTAGCATATCCTGTGCGCCATAATCGAAAGTAAATATCGTAAAAATCCTTTTTTTTTGCTATGATCGATGTCATGCAGCAACGAGGTTGCAGTTCACAGCAAAAGAATTTTGTGAAAGTACACAAAATATTGTAAAATCTCTGACATCCCAGTTGGTAGACGGCAAAGAAAAGTAAAACAACCCAGTGGTAAAAATTATATGAACAACACCGATGAACAATAATACTTCATGTACTTAGTGTTACTCACAACAACTCTAGCCACAGCTCTAGTTTATTTACACACAAAACTATGGGCACTTTGTGGGCAGCTTACCTACATCTCTGTATACAATGTGTAACAAAAAATAGGCATGCTGTCTACATCGCTGTATACAATGTGTATACATCGACATATAGAATGTTAGCATATAGCAAACAGATTGCCTACATTTCTTATGTGGACAGTCAAATAATTCTGTTACAAAAATTTTTTCAAGTGTTTGTATCCAAAGAAAAAAATCGAAATCGAAAACAAACTTAAGTTTGTCGGTTGTTAGAACATTTGGCTTGGACGTAACTCGCAAGGCTTCAAATGATTTGAGCAACACAATTTGATTCGACTGCGATATCAACTTGCTTCGTTGGCATTACTTCAAATATCTATCTTATTAAAGCGTTTTGAAGTACCACGTCTGCTTTATAAAATTTTCCCAAATTTTGTTCAGAACTAGCCCAAATCGTTCCTAGCTTTTCAATATCGCTTATACATACCAAATATACGCCCAAACCTAACATATACTGTTTGCTCTATATCATACAATTTTGTTCGCATGTATAGCTCTGCCGTTGTGATTCTCGAAGCTGCCTAAGTTTATACTTCTACATCTTTCCTTTTTAATTTTTTTAATCATTTGATTTATTGCAATGATAACAGAAAAAAACGTTTTTTTTTTCAACTTCCGCTTCCGTTTGCGTGTGTGCGGGTGGATTCAAATAAATCTTGTGCGTTCTAATGTCAGCAACAGTAACCATGGTATGACGGCAGTATTTCAGACTGTCTACTCTGTTCCAAGTGGACAACATGCTGCGTGCGGCAGCAGTACAAAAATAATTTTTCTATTTTAAGGACATTTCTTGAAATGTCTTCTGCAACTTGACTGTTCTTTCATTTTCAAAAAATAACAAAAATAAACTTTTATTTTACTCTTATTTTCAATTGTAAAAACACAAATTAAATAATTTTTTATGAGGCGTGTCTACCAACTGATATGAAAGCTTAACAAATTTTCACGCCACTACAAGTGTTTTTTTTTTTCATTATGGGGGAGAGACAGCGGGGTGCTGACGCTGATTATTCCGTAAATTGTTGCGTACGATTAAAAGCATAACGAACCATAGCAAATTGTTCAAGTAAATGAAATTAAATTGAAAAATAGGAAATGAATTTTCTTTTTGAAATGATACATCTTTCGGTGCACTAAACCTAATGTTTAGAACGTTCTTTCTGTATTAGCTAACTACATTGCATCGTAAGAAAATGTTGTACGAAGGTAGCAGCTTTAACATCTTTTGCGTTTGTATCCGGCTACTTTTTAAGGTGAATTCTACTCAAGTAAATCGTCAAATTTAAGTTTAATTCCTGAAAATTTCGAAAGGAAATTATGAAAAAAGCCTCTATTAGTTGATATTTAGTAGCCCGGGGGGAAGCAGACTCTGACATTTTTAACATCTTATTAAACTGCGTTCTTAACACGTTAAAAAAGCCTTCAACCAAATTGAAGAAGAAATGGTCTTACGAGCGTTTCACACTGGCTCTAAATTTTTTTTTTTTTTTTTATATAAATTCAATTTTATTTGCAATCTATTCTATGAATAATAAGCAAATATTTGGACAATGTTCTTCTTAACTTAACTTATCGATCTCCAGCGAAATCAATAAAAAAAAAAATAAATAAATTGAAATAAAAATTTCATTTGTACATTTTGCTTATGAGTATTTGTGTAAATATTTACATGTTTTTTTTCTTTTTTTTTTTTTTAATACTACTTGTAACTATTGCCTAAAAGGGAGATCAAGTACATGGAACCTCTTCAGTCTTCTCATTTCGTCTGTTTCATCGAGTAAAGTTATTGCTAACGGGTTTTCATGGTTGCTTAATCTATCGAGATATGTTGTACTCAAATCTTAATCTTGTATCAAGATGCATACCGAGATATTTTACACTTTTTAATTGTGGAATTTCTCCTCAGTTAAGTATAACGGATGGACATTCTCCCTTTTTTGTAGTGAAAGTGACATGGGCAGACTTTTCTGTATTGACCTTTATTTTCCAACAAGTTAGCCAATTTTGAATTTTGTCGAGTTCTATTTGAACAAGGTTGGAGGCCCCAATTGAGGTTTCGTGGCAAGCCAATAGAGCTGTGTCGTCTGCATATGTTGCAATTATTACACCCTCAGTTTCTGGCATATCAGAGGTGTATATTGTATAAAGGGTTGGTGCTAAGACGCTTCCTTGTGGCACTCCTGCTCTTACTTCATGGGTACTTGATATGTATTGTTTTATTTTAACATAAAACGTTCGCTGATGCAAGTAAGATTTTAATACAAGAAAAAGTGGTGTAGATAGCAGCTTTTTTAATTTATATAGCAAACCTGGATGCCAAACTTTGTCGAATGCTTGTTGTATGTCAAGGAATACTGCTGAGCAATAATTGTTGCACTCCAAGGAATCTATAATAGATTTAACAATGCGATGACATTGCTCAGGTGTGCCGTGCTTCTGACGAAATCCGAATTGAGCTATATAGCTGATGTTTTTATCACGATTTTAAAAATTGCTTTCACACTGGCACTATCGCGATTTCACTAATATTTGCTTTCAGTACGAAGTTTCTTAACTCTTTTTCGTTGAATATTAGCTGACATCTTCTTGTTGACATAAGGTGCGTCAAAATATTTTGTTAATTGAACACTTTTTAATAAATAAAACTACTATATAAGACAAAAATACTTATGTATGTCGCTTTAAAATTTCATTTTAAATATGCATGTTTGTCCGGCCGTTTATCGTTTTTTTTTTATTTAACGGCTGTTTGATTATAAATTTTCGACACAATTCGACTATTCATTAACAATAGCACCCGATTTCGAGCAATTTTAATGAAATCGATATGTGAAAGAATTCGGTTTGACGCTCAATTTGTTCGGAAAAAGCTCATTTTGTCTCGACTTTGACTCTGAATCGAAATAAATGTGCTCATTTTGACAACAGTAATAATGCTTAGTAAACATTTTTGTTTATTATTTCATGAGCTTTTTATTAAAAATAAAATGAAATGGAATACAATTAAAAAAAAATTGTTTTCGATGTCTTTTGATGCATTTTTTTCTTTTGCTTTTTCAAGCTTTCCGATACTTTCCGAGTTTTGTCAATCCTTTTTATACTGTTCGAAACTCTCTGAACTATTCGATACCATTCGATACTTTCTGAGTTTTTTGATAATCTTCAAAAATACTCGTGTTTTAAGGAGTGCTGCAGTTAAACCCGCATCATATCAACTTAATCTGCGGTTGTTTCTTAAAATGATACTTATTACTTATTTCTCTTATTGGCATTAAAGTTTTGCTGATTTTTACTGGACACGATCTTTCGTTGCATATTGCAAGTAATTAGTGTCGACAATTTGACTCGTTTGCGCAAGCATAGTAAGCTGCTTAATTTCATTATGTTATCCGATCAGTGTTGTCAAGTGGCTGCTTTCGACGCATTATTTGCATGCCAAGGACGTAGGTTGCGTAGGAATGCGCTCAAGCCGTTAATTGGAGGTAAAAGCCGTTAATTGCAAGTGAAATATTTTTTATAAAAAAAAAATTACTACTTGGTTCAAATTATTTAATATTACTGACTAAATAAAAATCAATTATCAACTTTTCTGAAAAAATTGAGAAATGTTTAGGTGTTATGGACGGCCGTGAATTTTTCAATAAAAAAAAAAAAATTTCAACACTACTTTAGAGAAAATATACTTTTAACGAGGCATGAGTGTACATTGGACTTAATCAAAATAAACTCATATTCTAAAATTCTTTTAGAACGTTTAAAATTAAATAATGTACTCAATTTCGAGTATATACTCAGTCAAAAAAAAACTTCTAAAAATTAATTTTTAGAAATTTATACCATTTTTCGAAAATAGATTTTTTTTTCTTTTATTAGATTATATTTTTTAAATTTAAATTCCATTTTTCTGTTGTACTTATAAGGAAGTATCGAAAATAGTTTTACTGCTATTTCTGAAGAGTACAAGTTTTTTTTATTATTGAGAATATACTCGAAAATGAGTAAACTATTTCGATATAAGCGTTCCCGAAATATTCCATAGTATGAGATTATTTTTAGCATGTCTTATGTACATAGTAACTCATACCTCCGCCATTTTTGAATTGGTTTTTAGTAACTTTTTCATATTTTAAATAAAGAAAGACCACCGCTTGCTACACTTCACTTCACTTATTGTGCTTAAGCTTCAATTTCATTCACTACGTTGCAATTTTGAATTGACTTCATTTAGAATATATTTCAAACTTAAAGTTCTACTTTTTTTTACATCAGCATTTTGATCCAATTGAAGGTCGACCCCTATCATCTTTAATTTAATTTCTGCAAGCTCACAACACCTTGCCCTAATTTGTCAAAACATGCGAGTGTTTCACATTTTTCCAATTTTATCCATTGACCCAATTTGATGCACTCAACTGTGTCCTAATGCGACCCAAATACTTAAGTAAATCATTTATTTAATTTACTTATGCCTAAACAATTTGGCATCAATTCTTTTCGTCACTTCTACTAAGCGAAGTCTGTGCGTTATTGTCGCCATCGGAGGGACGCCATAATTTCAAATATTTTACTGCCATCACGTGCTAAACTAATGAAGTGTGAATTTTTGTTATTTTTAAACCAAATTTTAGGGGTATTTTTTTATATTATGTTACCACAAAAGCAAAAAGCCAAATTGAATTTATCAAATTTACATTTTCATTTTCATTTTGCTATAAATAAATATTTCTTTGCACTTAATAAAACGTTCAGTCATTAAGTGAAAATCAATTAAATTAAGATATAAAAAATGCCGCATTTTTCCAGTCGTCTTAAAAGCAACATTTGCGGTAACAGCATTGCTGCGAAGCAACAATTTGAGCTTTCGGTTATTGCCATCTGTGCGCTGATAGTGCAGAAAGCTTTGAAATTGTGTCTTCACTAACGCAAGGAGTAAAACTTTTTCACCAACAACAGACGCTGCAGAAATTCAAGACTAGAACCTTCGGGAAAACTCACCACGCTGTAAACTTTAACTTTAAGCTTTTATTGTGCTTTACTAAGAGAATTTATTGTTAGTTCGAAAGAGTAAATTCTTCAACATGCAGCAGTGTTGGCACAGGCGGGACTTTAGTACAAAAATTTATACTATTTACATAGCTAAAGTACCATGGTACGGTTCTCTAGAAACCCATAATTTTTCGTACTATTTCTTTGAAAAATTTTCGTTTGTTTCAAAATCTATGTGAAACATCAGAGAAAAGACAAATTCAATGTATATTACCATTCTTAAAATTTTATTTCCCAAAGCACATAGATGACTGCAGTGATGACGACCAAGAAGCACTTAGCTTAGCTTTCCAGACAGCAGTAAATAAATCGTATAATTACAAACTATGATAAGTTCTATATGTTTAATACTCCGCTCGGGCCGACTCGTAATACTATATACATAGAAAGATGGGCAATTAATTTTTAAGGGCATACCACTACCAATATGGGTTTGTCAGAAATAGAGTTTGGAAATCAACATAAGCGTTTTGCTTGTTGAAAAAGCTTAAAAAATTAACATTTGATGAAATTTGCAAATGAGTGCAAATTGGGCATTTTTAAATTTGTTTTTAAGTTGGGCTTGAGACGCTCCTAATCTGCAACTTCTCCCGTTTGATTGTTTAAGCTCAATAGGATTTTAGTGGATACAAAACGGAACTTATTAGACCAAGGACGGTCTTTCTGTTCAAAATAAATTTTTTATCTCTCTCCATGGATAAAGGATAAAAAAGAAGGTTCGGAAAAAGAACCGAGTTGGCTTTTTAAAAATCCAATCAGCGAAGGTTTTTGACTCTGGTATACCTTAAATGAAGACCTTATTTAGAATTGGGTCTACATTACCGCGCTTGCAGTTCCAAGCCTCCCACATGTGATATGTAAAAAAAATTCTGAAGAAGAAAATTATTATACATGACAAAAAAAAAAATAAATCATCGTAAGTTCGATTTTTAAGAAAAAAAAACAAAAGTTTTATCAGATATTTGTGAGCGGGTCCTGGAATCGCCTTTGTCTCGAACCGATGTAGAGCAACAAATGTTGAATAATGTTTTCGTTTCTCAACACCAAATTATATCAATATCAAACATAAAATTAAACCCCTTTTTAGAATATCAATAAACATCAAACATCATTCTTATTTCGCCAAATTCTTGACATGCGCATCAAAATCACACTTCAAATTTCGAAAGTTCAACTTCAACGGAATGTCATTGTCTAAATGTCAAATTACAAATAGGAATAGAGTATTGCACAACTGCCTTCAACACCATGATGACCCACCCAAAAAAATCTAATTAATTTACTACTCTACAACATTCGAAAAATAAATAAACCGAACATATGACAAGGTGTTGATTTCGAAAATTCGAATTTCTTCAAAAGCAACAAATGATTTTGCGCTCATAAAAAGAGCAAAATTTCGACATTAAATTTTGCAACAATTTGCAAACAACTTCATTCATACTTTAAGCCAAGATGAAACTGAGTAGGCAAATAAAACGTAAACGGCAAGTTTTATTTATAAACAAATTTTCAACAAAGGCGGGCTGGTTTGCTATAAGCGTGGCAAGCTACCATGGGACATCAGTGAAGATTTTCTCGCCAAAACTTCAAAGATAAACACTGCAGTATGAAATTTCATAAGCTCATTGTATTCATTTATTTGGCCCACGTTGTAAAATTATTTGTCGCAGCCTGCTTACTTGCCAATTGAAAGCGAAATCTTTGGAAATAATTTTAAAGTCCATTATTGGTAAATTTGGTTTATTGTCAACAAGTAGGAAGAAATATTTTGAAAACATAGCTTGCTAAAATGTCAGGTGATAGGCGTTTTATGCTGTTAAATAAAACTAATCAGACACCTTTATTGTCGATGGGAACAGAATTTGCAATACGAGAAACTTTTGCATTTGAATAACAATCTATGAGTTTCTTTCTGGCTTTGGCATGTACAATGGTACTACTTTTATTTCTAGATACAATAGTATCGATAAATTGCATTCAAAATTAATTGAATTTTGCAAATTGCATAATATTCATTCATTTATTACATTCGCCTACATGTGCCACAGCCTACACGTGCTGTTGCCCCTGCTGCGTTGTGCCACCACTTGGTATTGCAACTGCAGCATTTCATTATTGCACTCAACTAGTCAACCAACGATGATTAAATATTATAGCTTTCAATACATGATCTCACCTTGACGCAATGAATGAATGGAAAGGCAAGTGCAGAAAGAAACAAGTGCTTAAGTACCTTTATTTGCAGAAAATAGTGAAAAAAAAATCTCAATAACCACATGGCAACAAGATAGTTGATTTTCTTCAGAAATTTCTCGTTTAATTATCATGATTTTTATATGATTTAAAAAAAAAAATGTATTTAATAAAATTTTGTATTTACTTCAAGTAAGAGTAGCGCACTATTTTGTGTAGTTTATATTAAATGTTGCTTCTTAAAACACATGTCACATCTCATTTGAAATGGACCTTATCCGGTCCTAATCCTAAATTGGGTTTAGAAACGGGTAGTTATTGTATTGAACATATTCATTATCATTTACTAAATTCCTTAATTTTTTTTTTGGAGATAATTAAGTTCTTTTTGAAAGTGTCAGTAACGTAAACTTGCAATTCAAACATAGTATGTATTTACATGCCCTAAAAATCCATGCCCTGAAAATCCATGCCCTTAAAATCCATGCCGTTGACTTAGCCACATATATTTAAATGAAAATTTTGAAGTATCTTTGATAAGCAATATTAGATACGGACTGGATCAGAAAAAAAAATTAAACTTCATCGGACATCGGATACAATCCTGACTCAAACAACGTACCAAGATCGTATTAATGATTTTGTTATTGTATTCTGAAGAGTAACTGATCAGATGAACGGATAGGGGCATATTGTACTATACCCTGAACAGAAACTCATCATATCGCCGTATTAAGGAATATCTGATCAGGATGTGCTCATAATCCAGAATACCTAAACTGATTTCTAGTTGGGTACCTGTTCAAAAATAGATTTTGGAGATGTAGCCTAAAAATGTGTGACTATATAATAGAAAAAGTCGAAGAAACTGTTTTCTCTAAATAAATGCTTTAAATTAGCCAAAATTGATATTCATTTGAAAAAAATTGTTAAATTGTCCTTAGCCAGTTTATTGTTTTGATCAAAAAAAAAAATGAAATTTTTCAGTCACCAAAAGTTTTATTCAAATCGAATATGCTCCACAAGCTCAACCACTCAAAGCTTATTGCACTCGGAAGTTTATATGATGATCGTTTCGAGCGCACTCATGCAGACCTTTGATGTTCAATATTCCTTTCAATTTCGTCAAAAATCTGTTCCGCATTTTTGATCAGCGTTAAATCTTTGGCCAGATTTTGTTTGTGATATGTAGTATGCAATATAATTTTACTCAAAATTTAAAAAAAATTATTCCTTGTCAAAGCTTTTCACCACCGTATAAAGTTCACTACTCACCGCAGTATTTTCATGCTCTTTCATTGTATTTTTCTCTTAAGCAACCACCAATTTCGAACATGCGTTTCGAAGAGCAAACTTCCAATATTTTTTTTTTCGCTGCCGTATGTGTCATTCAAACTTTTCGAAGTTAAACTTCTGCGATAATATTACAAACAGCCAGCCACAGTTGTAAAAGGAAACTACCCCGAAATGTGTTTTGACATTCGGGCGGTACGGTCGACAAGGAAAGTTGTAATTGTGACGCGTTTGTGATTTTCCTATACGAATGTTTTGAATATTTTATATAATTAAAATGCATTGACTAAAACTAAAAGAAATGTATGAAATAAATTTATAAACTCTTTAATAAGAGCGTAGAGAATTGCTGCAACTTTGAAGTGTCGTAGCAGAAAATTACGCCTTACAGTGTATTATATCCTTAAGTATCCTTATTGCATAGCAAAAGTTAAGTTTGTTTAGAAATTAAACAAAGCGGACAGAAAAATGTCTGTGTTTCTTGTGTGCTTCTTAGTGTATTAGTTAGTTTAATGTGTTGTTTTTTTCTTACTGCTGCTATATGAAAACCGCGCCTTGTAGTCTTAAGTGGAAGAGAAAACTATTTATTGCTATTATCCTTTGGCTTCTTAATGTGTTGTGATATGTTAAAAAAGAAATAGATTTACTTTGTGTTTGTGTTGAATGTATGTATGTAGTTATAAAGAATTAATAGCGTATAAAAATTCACGTAGTTTGTTATACTAAAGTGAATTTCTTGGAAATAAACGTAAATAACTTGCAGTTAGTGAAATATTCAATATACTGAGGAATAACTTGGATACTAAAGGTAATTGATTGGAAATATGTTAATTGAGCTTTACGCTTTGGGAACTTAATTTTTGTAACTGCTTATAACTTAAAACATTGTCAAGAAATCAAAAAAATGTCAGTTATAAAACATATATATATCTCAATATTTGTCATTATAAGGATTTGGGGTTGTCGCGCACGCAAGCTATTTTCTTGTGGCAAAGCGCTTTATAAAGATTTGATGATTTCGTTTAACTCTATATGAAACAGAAATTCGCAATTCTTAATGTTCTTTAAAAATTATATCGCAAGGATGGGTAATTCTGGGACCTTACTCTGTAATGCAATGCGTAAATAATGCGGTTCGAAAACCAATGTGATTCAATGCATTTTATTTAGATTAAAATATATGCAATTTAAGAACAATTTTGTTTTGAATCGCAATATTCATTTTTTTTTACTTTTCCTACTCTCCAGCAGCAATGCCGGAAGCTTCATTTCTAAAAATAAAACTGAATTATAATCAATATTAGAATTCTTTCATGGTGCTTTGAGCCAAGGTGCTTGAAAATAATGTTTCATTTCTTCAAAACATTAGTTGTACAATAGTCTTGATTGATTGAATAATTGTGACTAATAAACCTCGTGACCCTCTCATTTTCAAATTGTGGCCATGCTACGTGCACGAAAGTTGCTGTACTATAAAATACATTTCTAATGTCTTACATTCTGTATGAGTAAAGATTCTTTGTTTTCAACTCATGTAAAAAAAAAGTATCATATCGCAAATATTATGACCAGCAACAGGTAGTAAACAAGCTCCTTTTATTTAAAATAATAAATTATTGAGCAAAAAGTTTCGAAAACAGGCAATACGATGATTTACATCAGAGTTCAACCAATATTATCTTAATGTTTGGTCCAGAAATGATGAATAATCGGGATCTGTAGACTTCACTGAGACTTATAGAGCTATAACTTCATTATATTCTGCCTAACCATACTGTGGTCTTTCAGGCTGAAGTTTTGCTACAACAAAGGACATGAATGAAAAATCACAAATCTGTGTGCCAAGACACTTAGTCGTAGAATGCAATGAAGGCTCTTCTTAGCGTATAGTCATAAATGATAGGCCTTGAGTGGATCCAGATTAGCTGAATGCGTGCTTCTTGCTGTATCAAAGGTCTGATTACTTGGTATTGCTAAGTAGGTAAACCTGTTAGTTGTAGATAGAGCTACACTAAGGGTTTTCCTTCACAAAACACTTACGGGAGCAATGAAATCGACACCACAGGCGAGCCTGGAAATTATAATAAATCTTCTTCCTATTGACCTATGCATCAGGAACATGGGGCCAAAAGCGACTCTTAGGTTTAGAAAATGCAACAAGCTTCAAAATTCTGATGGTTACGGGTCTATTTTGCAAGATATGCAGCGTGAACTTTGCCTTACGGCAAGTGATTACCGAGTACCAATGCTTGACTTTTCAAACAAGAGATGATTGGAACTTTGGAAGCGTTCTAGAAGGAATGGCGTTAGCCATCTTCACGGATGGATCCAAGATGAAGTTCGGCGTAGGTGTTTACTCGGATAATATGGGTATGGAGATGACTTTCAGACTTTTTGATTATTGTAGCGTTTTTCAAGCTGAACTCTATGCCATAGACCAAGCCGCACGAGCTTATTGCCTCCATCATTATATATGTGTTGACACTGTCAACTGACAGTCCGGCAGGGATCAAAACACTTAATGCCAAAATTGTGAAGTCTAGGTGTGTAGAACACTGCAGGGAATCACAACGTTCAATCCGACAGCATACTATAGAGCTCTGATAGGTACCCGGTCATAAGAATATTTCCGGAAATGAAAAAAACGATGATCGTGCCAGAATAGGATCACAACAACCGGAGAATTAACAAGTGGCAGATCTTAAGATAGTCGATAATCAGATATAGCTCCATGCTGCATAAAGTTTAAAAGCTAAAGTGAAAAATGAAATAATCGAAGCAACGGTTCATGAATAGCGGTCGCAGTCGAAAGTCGCCTATTGATGTCTGCTGCGTAAAATTCTAAAGTTGAAGCAACAGTTCACTAAATGCTGTCGCGGCTGACTGTCAGCTTTTGCTATCGCAGTCAAAGCAGTTACTGTCACAGTCAACTGTCGGCTATTGATGTCGTTGTGTTTAAATTGTTGCGCAAGAATTAATGACAGCACCGAAAATTCAGCTGTAGCTGTGTAGGAATAGTAAAAGCGATAAACAGCGACAGCAGTTGCATATACTCAGCTGTCGCAGACTATAGTCTGCTGTCTGTTGCGTGAAATACAATAGTCAAAGCAACAGCCCACGAAGAGCCGATAGTCTTTGGCCAGTAACAATTTCTAAGCAAATTGAGACGTTCAAAAATTAATTTTTAACCTCTTACAATAATTCTTGTAGCATTTTGATTTTAATTTTGGAAAAATTTTAATCATATTTTGATGTTTTTTTTTGTTTTTTCATTCATTCACAACTATTTTATCGATTTCAAAATTTGTTTTTTTATCTCAAAGTCAGGAATGCCACTCAGAAAAACACACGTAGTGGCTAAAGTTAAATAAAGCTTACAGCTGTCTAGAACTTACCCTTACTTAATGCATGTCAAATACAGCTGACAATGAATTAAATATCATGTGTTACGAATCAAAAATAAACAAACGTGAAAATCATGAACGTGCTGTTCAATGAGAATGAGAGAATTGAAAGTGTGTTGATAAAGAAAAAATTGAAAGTAGGATGTTTAAGTTTGTTTAGGGATTATGTTAAGCGAAATTTTGTCTCTAAGGCTTAAAAGTTAGATAGAATAAATCACTAAATTGAAAAAGCTGAATACCAAAATTAAATTAATGCTATATTTAGTAATATGAGGAGAATATGCCACTAAATAAAGCATACAACAAATATGAAAAATTTCAAAAAAACCTGTTATACTTTTAAATGCAATATCGCTGAACAATTAATCAAAGTATCAACTATATTGGTGTTATTAAATAAATTCCCCAATGCAATCAGTTTACTGAACTTACTCCTTTCATAATATGTTGTTGTATATTAAAGTGGCAAAATCAACAACATTTGCAAAATGGTAACAATAACTTTGTATATCAATTGTTGGTAGCATTGATTTTTCATATCATACGCCGACAATACGCCCTTTTGTCAATAGCCTCCCCTCAACGGATGTACAAACAGTAGAAACCAATTAATATTAATGAATGTGTGTAAATATGACCTCATATATGTACCTATTCATTACAAATGTCTTCTGTGTAGGTAGGTAGGTTCTTATCCAACATTTGTCGACAATATGACAGCCATGCTGTCTCTATTTAAAACACGTTAAGTTTTCGTGTGAATGTTGCAAACAAAAAAAAAAATATTTAATCGATTTTTTTGTTTTTATTTAGCAATTTTGCAAGAATCATTCATTGCCTATGCACCGCATACGAGTAGGGTTAGCATAATGGTGGGTGACTCGGTTACACGCAATGGGCTTCAAAGTTTTTGACCTGCAGACATAGAAAAGTTCAACATGCATTTTAATAATTAATGGAAACTCGTAACTATGGTTATGTTGTACAACAAAAAAAAATTTAGTAGCGAATGGCCAACTTGCAAATTATGTAGGTTGAAAATTTTGCGATAATGGATTGTGGTAGAGGCATAACACATATTCAATAAATCATTTAGAAGGAAAATGAGTGCTTTAGTAAGAAAGTATCGCATTAACTTCTACTTGATTTTACAAGAAATTGCTGACAAAATATTTATGTCTTTTCGCCTTAAGTAAATAACACTGGTCTACAAAAGATTTGCTAATGGGAGCTACTATATGTCTGCGAGAAATTTTTGACTAAACACGAATCTGGGCTCAAAAGTTGTTCATCACGTATAGTTTTGAAAAACTTATGTTTAAATTTTAAAATACTATGGGTAGTTAAGTCGAAGATTTCGAGTTTTGAAAAAAGTCTTATATTGAAACTTACAATGAAGCAAAAATTAGTTGCATCTGACCATGAAGCCCAGGGTAAAACAGAATCACCAGTTCTATGATTAAATGATCTTGAGGATCACAATTTACTGGTTGTTGGTATAGCACGCAGTGTTCTCCGATCCCTTCAGGGCTTATTTGTTGGTGGCCATATAAACTTTTAACTATTCAGTTAGCTACGACTAAGAATTCTAAAACAGTTAGTGTTTTAGAGGGTGCAATGTCTGTATTTTTCATCACAAAATGTTCAAGGTCTCTTTGGATTCGACTAAAATAAAATATATGACTGGAAACCGTAAAATTTTACATTCTCTCTCACCCAAAATAGCACTGACACTTCTACTCTCAAAGGCGCATAGGGTTTCAAGGTACGAAGGATTAAACTTAAATTTTTTAAGATGAAAGGGAAAATAACAAGCTTGAAATTGAGACAATTTGAAAGATACTAGCACTATGGTATCAATACCCAAAAACGCATTTTTGGGGGACTTAACCCCCATTTACTCAAAAGCTTTACAGATGCACAACTTTTGAGACCAGATTTGTGTTCAGCGTGTAAGGACCTATCGAAAACATATAGTCACTTCTCATTAGTAGACCTTAAGTTGAAATTTGAAGAGCAGTGTAGGTAATTGTCAAGTTTGTACCTAACAATTTGTACCTTACATGTTCAACTGCAGTATTTTCAGTTTATTTTTAGTTTACTTTTAAGTGAACAAGTTAATTTAACAAATTGTATAGAAAATCTTTTGAAAAAGAAAACATTAAGAAAAAACTTTAGTACGATAATTTCATTTCTATTTTTCAGATATATTTTGTTAACAATAAAGTGGAATCAACTGCCCGCAGTCGCTCTTATTTCATTTCTCCATAGTGCCAATAGTTTTTTATTTTTTTAAAAACGATTTTCTACCAATTCTGTTTTTGTCTTAAGACATTTATGTGCCATTTGCAATCGCACTACTTTGACTTCTTCATTTGTTTTATATACCACAACTTACTATTTTAACCACCACAAATGTTAAAGAGCCTCTTTTCGTATTTAGTGTGGTCTTAGATGCGTGTGTTATATGAAGATATGAGTATGAGAAAGAACTACCCTTTTGCTTTAAAATGCTTGAGAGTAAACATACTGTTCCACATGTTTCAAGGAATCGAACTAGTAAGAACCATTTATTTACGACTGAAGAAAATCCAAATGTTTCCATTATGCTATAAATGGGAATGACTATTTCAATTTGTGGTGAGTTGGTGCTTACGGTTGATAAAACATCAAATTGCTGTATAGTGCAACATTGAAATACTCAATGAACAAAGTTAGAAGATAATTTAAGAGTTAATATTCGTACATGTGTTTGTGTGGAATAATTTCCAAATCTCAAATTTAAGATAGCTTGAAATAAAATAACCGAAATGCTGGAAAAATTTTGGTATATTTTAAATGCGTCTTTGCTATAAATTTACTTCAATGGAAATTCAATTCAATTTAAAACACTGAGAAACATTACATGTCTTTCAATTCATTACACATATGAGTCTATTCAAGTGAATTCTGAGCTCATTACAAGTAAAAGTCTGGAAATTCAGTCAATATGAACATTTCTCATTATTGTATCTTCGAACTCCAGCTAGAGCATATGGCCTCAATAAAGCATCCCCATTTTGTGTAATTCTGGGATTCTGGATATTTTCAACTTGTTTCTTATTTTGCCATTTTTTTTATCCTTGAGAAATGATCGCTTTTTAAAAGTTTACATGAAACGAACTCTCTTGCAGTTACCTTGATGATTCCAATCTATGACTTGTCAACATAACTTATTTTAAGGTATGCGTAACCATGCCATTTATCCTGTATTTTACAGGATACTCCTGTATTTTCAGCGAATATCCTGTGAAAAAATGACTCCTGAATTTTTGTGAAAAATCCTGTGACTATCCTGTAACTGTCCTGTTTTATTTCAATTGATTTTATACTTTGCATTTCTCTTGAAAGTAAACGATCATTATCTTGCATAGTTTATACTTGTTAGTTTGTGTTCGTCAACCCTTACGTTGATACCGTCATCAAAACTGTTCTACAAAAAAGTTCTAAAATATGGCATTACCATATCAATTATTTTTCAAGTTTTTATAACTTTGTGTTTGTTTCGAAACGAGGGGTTGAGATATTTACTCATTTGGAAACTGAGGATTAAAAAGAAATGGCAGTAATAGTGGAATATGTTCTTTATTTACCCGGCACGACTGCCTCTGTGGAACGTGTATTCCCTTCCATGAACAAGACGTGGACAGATGAAAAATCCCTGTTAAAAGTAAAAATTTTGATTCCATTCTGATCGCTGAGCTCAATTTAAACATGTAGTGCCTTGATTTTTACAATTGGATATAAATAAAACCGAACATGCTGCGGAAAATCAAAGCGAAAGACAAGAATTTTGTTGAAACTCAAAAAGGATCTAAAAGAATCAAACGTGGAATACATGGACGAAGACTCTGATTAAATTTAAGTGCCAAAATACTTATGCACACACAACAATTAATATCTATTCTGGTTACAAATGAGAAAAATTGTATCCTGTTATCAATCCTGTTTTTGGAAAATTAAATTGTGTGAAATGCAATTTTTCTCCAATTTATCCTGTTTTTCCTTGAAAAATTTATGGCATTATTAGGTGTGCGCAGCCTTTTTAGGGTTTTAGTAGCTTGATAAAATTTTCTTTCCAATTGCATTTCCTTGCAAAGATCGTTACTGCTGATGATGTTGGGTCCACATATTTCCGAAAGGATATATCTTGTTTGAATTCTAGCTGGGTGGTGAGCCAAGTTTTGCAGCGATGAAAGAGCACAGATAATGGAATTTGATTTGATAATACGTTCTTTTGTGTGCTCTGCTATTTCAAATGTTTTTCAAATTTGAAAGCAGGCGCCTGTAGTCTTAAAAATTCCTGTCAGAATGTTTGTCCAAAAGGTGGCATTCATCATCAGTGAAAATTAAATCTTCGAGGTGTTCGTGAACATTCCAATATGCAACTTTTCTTCCTGTAGATGGGAGAGCGTTACTCAAAGTTGTATCAATCGCTGTTTTGCTTTTGTTTAAAAGGACACTGAAAATTCCCATCAAAGTTTTTGATAGCACTGATATTCCAGTAAAATTTCAGTAGAGCGATAAGTAATCTCTCTTCTGGACGATCGCTTAAGTGCTTTGAAGTGAGTCATTTGGTTTGTTTCTTTCATTTTTAGCTTGGATCTTACCATGTCACGAAAGCTTGTTGGATTTGAAATTTCTTATTGCTCCTGCGTAGTCCGTGTTGATTCAGAAGATTCAGCAGAAGATTGCCAACTGTTTCCACTCTAGTTCAACTTGAACGTTGACCGAGCTGCACCAACAACGAAGTTGTGCTTATCGAATTTCTTGAAGATTTCAAGCAGTAAATCATTTTATATTGGCATATCGCAGCTTAATATTAAATTTGTCCATCTTTGACTTCTTCCAATTTACTTGATTTTGTGTTTCAGAATATAATCGCTTAACTTTATTTACTCATAGCCCCAAGCATTTATCTTTTTTTACAAAATCCACAAGCAGAGAATATTCCTCCCTTCTTGGTCATATTTTAAAATGATATGGTATGGTTAATGGCAAGTTTATCTTGCCAATGCAGCTTGCTGCTGCGTCATTATTGACTTTTCAAATTGTTCTATTATCTTCATAGACTGCTGCAGTTACGGTTTCTAAGCAGCAAGTCATATCAAATTCAATATGTAACTAAGCTTGGCATTGATGCGGCAACATCAACTATCATCCATCCTTAAGAATTTCAGTCTCGAAGTCTTTTGTTATAATTGGAATAAATTTTCAATTTTCATTCTGTTGTTCCAGCAAATTTCTTTGTCATACAGTTTTCTATTGTTGCTGTCTAGCTGACAGACAGTTTGCTGCAACTTTTCTTTTGGTTACAATAATGCGAGAATTTATGCAATCTCTGACAGCAATATTGCTGCTGGAGACAAAAGCAAATGCTATGATCTCGTCACTTAATTTTTCATTTCAATAACTTGGAATCCAATCAAATGGATTGCAGTTTAAATTGCAGTTATATAAAGAACATAAAAATTTTGCTAATACCAACAACCACATTATATGAATTTTACTACATACTTTTGGGCTGGCAAACAAGTCATTTAAATTTGATGCCTTTGGTGTAATGACCTTTGAACTTTAACTTATTACGCTCATATTTTTAGCATGCGCAACATTCGTTCATCTTCATTTCATTTCTGGAATTCAATTATGTAGATTTTTAGCTCCCTACTTTATTTTTGAGCTTGATTTCCCTTTTCAAAATTTTTCTTACCCCCAAAAATATGAGCGTAATAAATTTTGCACGCTTATCTTTGTCTTATGTTCGCGCAATAAAATAAAAAATCCCAACATAAAATCACACTCGTTATAATAGAAAAGCAGACAGAAAAGATAGACAGAATTAAGTGGTATTGTGAAAAGGAGGATTAAAGAGAAAAACAGGAAAACTTTGAGGGTACAAGCAAAAATAACCTCAAACAAAAGCGCGCAGCACATTAGATTTAATCTAAATAGACGCAAGCAAAAGCAGATTACAGCTTAAAGTGTTGCATACTTTAAGGATAAAACATTTATGGGCTAAGTTAAAGTTAAAATGTGCAAGTCTAGTAAAATTATTTAAAAAAAAAAACTAATTTTACATTTGTGCATTCCTTCACACCATCATGCAAAATTTCAAAAGATGCCTAGATGTCTGCATTGCCATGTGAGTGCTTAGTAATATAGCATGGAGTTTTTTTGATGTGCACATGTTCTGCGAGTGTGTGGGTTGCTGTAAGTAGCAGAAATTTTAAATTTTTTGTTTTAATAAGGAGCATAAACATTTTCACAAATTTGCGTTAAGCTAATTAAAGAAAAATAAACGATGATACCAAAGAGCCGCGGTATATTGGTGTATGTAAGAAGACACTGCGAGATAATGTTAAAAAATTACGGAAATGTTGAATAATGTTTTTAAAGTTGATAAATACTTATGAAGTCGAAAAATGTTGAAAAGTTGATAAATATTTTAAAGGGTGATTTTTTTGGATTGTCTAAACCTTAAGTCCGAATTAAACAACAGTATGATATGGGTCATTCCATCTTTAATAGGCCTATCATTACCCTCATGTTTTTTAAATAGGCTGAAATTTTTTTCAGATTGGCCTATCATGTAAAAGATATAAAAAAATTCGATAAAATTTTTTTCAGCAATATTATTGCTTAAAAAAATCTTTTTGAATACAATTTAAAACATTTTTTTAAACAGTAATATTGTTCAAAAAAATTTTATCGAATTTTTTTACATCTTCTACATGATAGAACAATCACTGAGAAATGGTTCAGCCTATTTAAAAAACATGAGGGTAATGATAGGCCCATTATAGATGGAAAGACCCCATATATCAAAGCTCTTTAATTCATATGCAATTACATTCAATGGCATTAATGTTTGTAAATAAATTCAGGCATATGTCTATCGCGGCTTCCTCTAACAAATTACAACCTGCCAGTTCAATTTTTTAACACTTTAGCTAGCTATTGAACTTCAAAATGCTCTATTGAAAAAAATTATTTAAAGTACACAAATGTATGCATTGATTTGGTATATATCAAGCAAAAGTTGGCGAATTTGGAAAATAGATTGCTGCACCTCCTAAGCAAGGATAAACTTCAAAACGCTTCAAAGTAAATGTTGTCAAATTCAATGTGCACAAACCAGTTGGCATGTACCGGGATGAAGTGACACTTTTAATAAAAAAGTGCGACTTAATCGCTTTTTTACTGTCATCACGGTGCGATTAGCACCATTTTTCGTTTTAATTTACTTTATAAATTTAAATTAATTATTCAAGGCTCTCTAATGTTGGAGCGCTTATTAATTGAAACGAAAAATTTTAAAGAGCAGACTATGTGAGCGTGGCGGCAGCAATGTTTATCAAAGACCGCAAAGCTCCATAGTGACATAATAACCTCCTATCTCATAACTTTTGTTCCTTTCGTTGCTGTAATTGTCGCTTCTGAAGTTTTTTGTTATACTGAACCTATAAGCGTCACTTAAGTGAATTTTTGTAATATCTTCCAAGGAAGTTACAAACGGTTGATCGAGAGATTTTATGCTACTACTTTCCAGCATAGAGTAAGAGCATGAAATATATTCAATATTGCCTCTTGTTCGTCAGAATAATGACCGTTTCATCACCAGTTGTTGGATGCCATACCTATTCTAAAAGCATTATTCAATTTAACAAAGGTCAGTTGCAACACAGTCAGCATTAACCATCCCGAAGTCAGAGCTACGATACATTTGGAATTTATATTTAAGAATAAAGGTTTTCACAAACACTAGTAGAAAAATAGTTCCACCATCTGCTTACTTCTGGAAGAAGTTGTCTGTTTTATTATGAAAAATTATATTAAAAGAATGCAAGGCTCCCTCAGAGTGGCCATCTGACAGAGCTCCTTGCTTTGCTTCATATCACACTAAAATTACAGAATGTACAATTTTCGGTCAGATGCTTATGAATATAAATTTTCTATTTAACATTGCTTTTGTGTTAGTTAAGCGTATGAGCAACATTTAATTAACAGACAAAGTTAATTTTATTGAATTTTCAGAGTTTCAGGCTCTTTTTTTACGCGCCTGATACAACTTGTGTCAAATTTATGTTACTGATTTTGCTTAAGATTCATTGCTTATGAATAAATTACATATATAATCTTTGGCTGCTGGAAGCGATTATTGTGCCCAGCATTTTCCTTAATGTTTAAAACTTCTTTTACTCGTCGAAGCTGATAGCTTAATGTGCTCTTTTGTTTGTATTCCTATAAATTTTACATTTGTTGTAACATTAACTTAATACTACGTCAAATTTTTTAATTAATGATCTTTGGGCTATATTATCCAGCGATTAATACAGCTTGTGTCAAATTTATTGACAAAATTTTACCAAAAATTTATTGCTCTACAATAAATTTGGCTATTGATATTGGCCGCATAAGACAAAACAGTTTTAATAAAAAAATCAGCATTGTCCTTTGAAAAATTTTTCACTAGCCATGGCGTGCTTTTAGATGTTATTCTTGAATACCCTTTCTACTAAATATATTGCTTTATTCATATTTCAACTTGTTTTTGTTTTTATGTCTGTGCTTCAGTTAACGCTTGAGTAATTTATTGTGTCTGCTAAAATCATATGTCACGCCTCATTAAACGCATAATTTTAAGGTGTGCTATAGCAGCAGTAGCTTCAGGTGGATAATAAATAATGCTTACTTTTTGGTATAATTTATGCTTCATTTATAATAGCTTTATTGGGACTATATCTGTTATAGCAGCAAAAAAATAAAAAATAAAAGAGAGAAAAATAAAAAAAATATACAAGTGTTAGTTACTAGAGTAAATTAGGGGATGAAAAATTTAGCATGTTTTTGGGCGCAACATAAATAAGTTTGCTCCTATTACGATTTTTATTTGTTAGTATCACGTAGCTATAATAAAATACTACGACTTAATTGGTTTCTAAAATGTTACAAATTTAGGACAGGAAAATTTGTGTGGCAGTGACAAAAATGTTGCGTACTTTATGGGGGAGAAAATTGACCTAAATATAAATTCTTAGATCTCAATTTTATTAGTCATTAAAATTTCGAAAGTTTAATAACTATACATAACCGCGAAGCTCATTAAAAAATTTTTACTAACTTAACGTGCGCGCATAAAAGTATGCTATAAATTGTTTTCAAAACTTTATGCTTAAAAAGTTTAATGCCTATTTTTATAACATATCAAAAGCTTAAAAGGATTTTAAATAGCAAAACTTTTAATTGCCTTACAATTTTATTTTGGTATTAATTTAATTTTAATTGCCTATAAGTAGGCTATTAGTAAATGTTTTTCCTCTTAGCAGAAGCGCTAAACAAACAAATTGCTGAACAAACTTTGCATACTTCTTGGCTTTAAAAATGTTTCTTGCGCTTTGGAGGCTTAAGTTGACTAGACTGTTATTAACTGCTCTCTATTTTTCTAACCTCACTTGAAACAAAATCAAAAAATTGGGCATACATGGCGTATGAATGACATTTAATTACTTGTAACTGCATTTTTCTAAACTTAAATTAAATGCACTTTTCATGCAGCTTTAATGAAAAAGGAACTCGTGATTAAGTCACACGTCACAAACGCTCCAGCTGGTTCTTACTTTTAATGTAACGAAAGAAATGGACATATTTTATTGTATAAGAAACTATCTGCTTGTGTTTTCTTGATTTTTAGCTTACATTAAACCAAAGCTTAAATCCATTTAAGTCAAAGTACAATGAACTTTTGTCAATGTGATATACTTATGGTTCTTTTTATTTTTTCTTTGACTTAAGACATTAAACAACAAGTAAATAACTAACCAACTAGCTGCCATTGTTGCCACTTCCCTTTTCAGTCTTTTAATGCCAAGTAAGCAAGAAAACAAGCAGGCTCATCCTTAGTCAAGGGTAAATTTGTGGCGCCTTTCCTGCATTGTTGCTTTTAAATGAGGTTAAAGCAGTTTTCATATTAAATACTTTCAATCGTTGTTGTGTAAAAGTGCCAGTAAAAAAGAAAATTCTGCCACTAAACTGACAACTAAGAAGGCATTATTTATAAATAGTTATTACAATACATCGATTTTTTTGTCGTACTTTTTTTACTATATTCAGAACATTTAATTTTAATATAATATATACTTATCTGTAGTTGTATACACAAAATAGAGACATTTGAGTAGGTATTTCAGACTGGTGTATTGTTTCGGTTCCATAGTTTTAGATTAATCCAAGAAAGATCACCTCATTTAAGAAAATGTAGCAGATCACGCTCTGTGTTAGAAAAGTATATTAGTCATTAGCTATACATTGTCTAGATAGCATGTCTTCTGTCCTGATGTCATTTAAAGAAGAGTACTGACAAAAAAACCAACGATACGTTAAGTATTAATGAAACTTAAAAATTCTCTGAAGTATTGAAAGTAGAAAATGCACATTCCATTGAATGATAGCGAGATCAATTTCTCATCTATGTTACTTTGCATTTAGATTCGTTTTTGATGGTCTCAGTTCTATAAAAATGTTGACTATATTGCAGTCGATATTCGATTGTGGGTGGATATATATGGCAGTAACTGCAACGTCTTTCTCTAATTTATAAAACTTAGAAAATTTCTGAGATTATTAAAATGCTGATCCATGTCTTCAGAACTAGGGTTATAAAAAAATCTAGTTCTAGAAGTCAGCAGAGCATGATATAGCTCACATGTCGCAATCTATTTCTCCTATTAATATTCACAGAGATTGTTGAATTAGAACGCAATAATCTTCATCTGTGCATTCTCATAGTTTTGATAAAACTTGTTTCTTAAGCATACTGCACCTATTTTAGTCTGATTTTTCACCATGGTAAAACAAACTGGTTTGCCTGCAGCTAAAGATGAATTCAGTTATGTATCTCTGAAACTCTCATATAGAATATTTCGTAATTCTGTAAATGACATTTCCCGCTATAAGTAAGGTAGTTTCTGTTCCAACATAAAATACAACCTATTCTTCTACTTTGTCCGCCACTTTTTTTTCTGTAAATGTTGCATTTCTAGTAAGCCAAGTAAGCTGCATAGTCCTATTTTCTAGTACCAGCAATGTTGTTACACTGTACTGTACTTAGTGAGAAATGACTTTCGGCTTACGTTGCAGTATAAAAATCAATGAGCATATACCCCGGAAGGTTAAGAAAGTGTTTTGAAGTAGATTAGAAGCTACTTCACTAAAGAATACACTTTTACATTGTCCTCGGCGGATGTTTTTCTTATGAGTCTCACCGACATGCTTGTCCTAGCTTATATTTTTTCTCATACTAAGATATTTTTCGTTCTTTTCCGTTCTATGTGGTAGCTGCTAACTTTCGGTACGTTACTGCTAGCCCATTGATCTACCGAAGAATACTGTTTTCAAAAGATCAACAGATTGTATCTGCCCAAAACACAAGATAAAACGATACTAACCACTAGTGGACTAGAAACCGATTGTTTTGAACCTGTTCCGGCTCAGTTTAGCTGAATGCCAATGAAAACGTTAGAGACATAAATCTCTACATGGATTCAAGTATATGTTTTATTGTAAGCTGTAATGCTTCGTTAACTTTTCAGACAATTAGTAGAATGCGAATTTGCCAAATGCCGCCTATTTTTATTAGAATTGTTTAGCTTTGTTTTTTTTTGTTGTTGCTGTTGTTTTTTCCCTCATTTTTGTTGTTGGTGCAATTGTTGAGTTCGTTACTTGGTTTTTCTTGGAAAATTGGGTTGACAAATTAAAATCATTAGAATATCATTTGAAAGTACAGAAATAGTACTTCCATTAAAAATGTTAGTTAATAATGAATTTTTGCAGGAAATAAAGGTTTAAAATAAATTTTCCTGATGCTTAGAAACATCTATATATATATCTTATTAAGTTATCTTTCATATGATATCCATATTTGGTAAGTCGATTTGGAATGATTACATCCCAAACGTCCGATGTCTATGTCTCCAAAACTAGATGCGTCCCCCAAATTCTGATTCCACTTAATTATCAGTACTCAAAACCTCGTAAGAAACCTTGGTTTAGTTACAAAAAGACCCTTCGTATCAATTATCGGTCGTTCTGAAGAGTGTGGCACGTTTTTCCGATTACAAGAAGATTTGGAATGTGTTTATGACATCCCAAATAATCATTTAAAATAAAAGTCGGAGGTACCCTATACCGTAAAATAAATTGTCTTCCGTCAAGCCGTGAGTTCAAGACTAACAAGACTGACAGAATTTGATATTGGTTTGAAATAGCTAAAGATAATTAATGCCATGTGTCAATTCCGACCCGAAATTCTATGGTTTTCACAAAAATTAATCTAAGCGAAAAGATGTAGTCCATACAATCAATCTATTGGGGCAAAAGTCGTGTTGTTGCGCTTATATCAATGTGGCATAAAAACAGATGTTTTGATATGCTACACTTAATAGGTGTATGACTCGATAACTCGTTTTCGACATATAATCATGTTTTTTGTTATTAGAGCATTCAGGTAAGCATTTAGTTTTCCCATAACCTATATAAATAATGTTCATTACTTTGAATTACTCAAGATGCAGGTTATGCTTTTCCTTTCTTGACTAATTGATGAGACTTTCTTGTTGACAAGATAAATAGTTATTCTTCTCTTACACTAGTGTATCCATTATTTGTCTTCCAGCAAATGTTTTTTGATATTACTTATACAAAAGTGCACACACCTTTTAGTAGTTGTCAATTGTTTTGTTTTGTACCGAAACATTCGTTATCTTTCCTTTCAGTGAATTATTTAATGTCCTCAGTTTGTGGCTTCTCTCCAGGACTGAGTTTTTCTTGAAAAAATTTATTTTTCAGGCATTTTCTTGGCTTTATAATCTTCTTCACAAAATCAATATATATATTAAAATCAATGTGTAATATATAAATATTAGATACGAGTAGTCACATAGTCTCAAAAACATTGCTCGAAAATCAATAATCTACCACAAAACGAAACCAATATAAAAGCCACAAAATTCAAATAAGTTGTATGAAACTGTTGGATAGCAATAACTTACCACCATTATAGCAACTTTTCTCAAAAACAAACCAAAAATAAAAAAAAAAAATAAGAACAGAATTTGTCCTATACCGAATTGAATTTTTATTACTTCCGCTTTTTATTTGTATTCATATTACATACTTGATGTCTGCGCTCGTCTTATGCCGCTGGCTTTTGCTCTTACAAGGCTGTCGCTACGTCTGTTTATATGTGATTTCCTTGCTATGCTGTTTTGTATTACCCACAGTTGGATGTAGGGCCAATAAATTATTTGGCAACAAAAAGCATAGCGCAGAATAGCATACAATAGACCATAATACAAAAATACGAGTACAATGCTGTCAATATTGTGAAAAGCCTGCTATAAGTGAAGAGATACTGAGAATGGCAAATAAACAAGGGCTGCTTTTTTGACAAAGGAAATGACTGAAAAAAGCATATACCGTAGGAAGGAAATGGCTAATGCGGCGGCTTTGAGCCATAGACATAGACGAACGCTCTTAAAAGGGACGTCACCAAGGCTTCAAAAACTTTAATGCAATATTTTTTTTCATACATCAGCTAAAACTTTAAGAAACTTTTTAAAAATATTTTTTGCCCTAACTCCAACTTTCTTTCGTAAATTGATTTTTATTGGTTGCATTTCTGCTCAGTTTTAAGAGAGCGGTCTTTAGTAAAATATTTCATTTTTATGTATGGCATAAATGTGTAGATGGCGCTTAAAATGACGTTATATGTTGGCGTACTCAACGGCAGTGACTGACGCTGCTCATTTTCCATTAAAAGCGCACAATACGCTAATGATGATTATCCTGTATATCATATGACTCTTGTGATGTTGCAAACTTTGGCTACTCCCATGCATTTGGAAAATTTGAGAATTAAATAGATGTTTTTACGATTATATGAAAAATACCGCATTTCAATGCTTAGAATATTTTTAATTACTCTGCAGACTTAATTGATTGAAAAATTAGATATAATTTAAAGCTTCCGAATACTCAAATACTTCCATGTGCAAGTAATTAAAAGATGGCTTTTTTTCCAAAATTCTCCTTATTTTTAACATTACTTAGAACAGTCACGTTGCGGAGAAAATATATTTCTTTTAAATATACATCAGTAGTCTAAAAAATATCGGAGATTTATTATTTATAAAGAGCGAGTAAAGAAAGGTAGAAAGAATGTTCTTTCTGCCAATATGCTACATTGGCGCATTTCGTTACAAACAAGTTAACTAAGTAGATCGCTTTATCCAACAGTTGGTAATATAAAAAGTTCTATAAAACATGTTTGGTGTTCGAAGTTCAACTTTGAGTTCACTGTGTCACTAACGTTCAATTGTCTTAAAAAAATTTGAAGACCCTAGGACTTTCACTACTTTTGTATTTATGGCCACGAATTGCTACTGAGCATCGTCGGTTTTACTCTTTCACAAGTTTTTTGTTTTTCTAAAATCGTACTTAAAACGTTGAGTTAGTTTAGGTTTGGTTCGAGTGGTGGCTTAGCAAAGAAGCTTAAAGCCATAAGTAGCACTGATTGTGCCATTTTAATTCCACATTACGTGACCCGACGAATTAATGGATGTTAAGATAGCTTTATTCAGGTAGTAGAGCAGAGATTCGAATTCATCTTCAGCAAACTAGCTGAGGTAATTGAAGAAAGGCTTACTGAAGCCTGATTCTTGTTTAGGCTGAACAGCTGCAAAGAAAGCTCTCCAGTAATTCAGTTTTGGTTGCACTTAAGCAACTACTGTGGCAGGAAGAATTGAATGAGATACTTTATCTGTCAGCATGTTTGCCAATTGCCCAGTGCAGGTCGCTGTGATTCTCGCGATTTCAAACCGTCTGTTTTAAAGATTTGTAAAGACTTCGAGTTGGTTCCGGCTACAGATAGAAAATTTGAAAAAATTATATTCTTATCTAAGCCAAGAGGATTGAAAACACGTTCCGGTGTGGTTTCTGTAAGAGAGAAACGACGCCTTGCTAGTTCATCAGCCCTTTCATTCCCCTCCATATTCCTGTGATCTGGAACCCATATGAGAGTAATATCAAGTTGTTGTCCTAACTTGACAAGTTCTTTTCTGCAGTGAGTTAATTCTCTGGGATTTTCAGATTCTTTACACTGCAACGATTAGAACAACCAAAAAAAAGTACGATTTTTTTGAAATGCCTTAACGTATGAGCACGTAACCTGAACGTGTATGTATTATGTACAAGTTTGAAGCAGTGATGACATTTTCGGCTTATTTACGTCCTAAAAAATTATTGCCATTACATTCGACAAGTTTTAAGTTCCTGCATTCGGTACATTCGTCGCATTTTTAGTACACTTGACATTTGGGCAATTTATAATAAATAATATTTTTAATGATCGGGATTTGCAGATTTATAATAATAATCTGTGTTTTTTTTAGTATTTTTATTTCGCTAAGGACTTGGAGATGAGTTTTTTATTTTTTTTAGTAGTTTTTAGGTTTGGCGTTAATGACAAAATTACACGTACAATTGGCTCAAATCTCGCTTTAGTTTCTATTTACAAAACCCAAATGCTATCACTGGTATAATCATCATATTTGTAATGGTTTCGCCAATAAAAAGATAGATACACAATAATACACACAAGTCAGCTTTTGGCTTTTAATTTTTTTTCCTATACAGCTTTTGCTCTCAGATATGAATATGAATTCTAAAGTCAACTGGATACTATATGTGTATAGATATAAATGCTCACCATTCAATCAATTTTACATCGAATCGAAACAATATCCAAGCTATGTTCGTGCATTATGTTAATGTAAAACTAAAAAAACAACTGTTTAATTAAATGAACAGTACGCTTACCTATGCTACCAAAAAATTACAAACCGCTTAAGGTTTTCGTACAAAACTACAAACTAATTGTGCAAAATTTGTTGTGGATAAATTTTTGCACACAAAATCCAACAAGCACCACCTGGCTGCACAAACTTTTTATTACAAACAATTTATTATTATTACAAGAATACTTAGTTCAGTTATGCAATACTTGTGTTCCCTAATTGCTTGTATCTCTCGGTACTTATAACACAATACTGACAAAGGGTAGTTAATTTACCTAAAATATTCGATGTTTATTAAATTTTCAAAATATTTTAGTAGTTTAGCATATACGCAGTAGTGTGAGTGTGCCTTTTTCCCAAAGACTCCATTGTCGGTTAATTTTTGGTTTTTGAAAACAAAATTTATTGCTCTTACAAAGTAGAGAATATTTGAGGGGAAGGTTATTTCATAATGGGTTGCCTCTAATGGAGTCATATTTAAATTATACAAAAATTACTGGTAGTTAAGGTTTTGCAAAATTGTATGCGCAGAAATAAATACTACAGATATCCTTTGAAATTTAAAAGTCTTTTTCTTTTTTCATTGTCTAAGCCCTATCTAGTCTACAGTCAAATAACATATTTTTACAATTTCATTTTATTTTTTACAATCTCTACTCTTTAGGTCATATTATTATATGCTCCATTATATAAACCTTCATATTATGATTAAGTTTTTTTTTAAGTCCTTTTTTACTTTATCTTATGCTTGCATATTTACTCAACCATAGAATCCTGTCACATTTACATACCTATATTTTATTTTACATGCTATAACGTTAATAAAACATTCCCGATAAGAAGTGCTATTGAAATATTTTGGTACCTATGTATATAATACCTTCGCGTATCTACTATGCCAGCTATCAACACTTTTGTGTAGCTACCATATAAAAAGGAAGTTATTCCTTTTGTCAACACCACGCAGCATAGCTAGTCACAGGATGTGCGAAGGTTTGACATGCTGACATGCAATTCTAACTTCATTCACTTTGTACGCACGTATATTATCTGACAGTAGGTTGTGCAATATAGCAGTTACATGCTGTGTGATAATTTTTTAATGAATGAATTTCCAGAGAAACTTTTTTTTATTGTTCCATTTGTAAGCTGTCACTAAGCGTGCGCTGGAGATAAACAAACTTTCAGTTGAAATAGAAAAAATTTAATTAAATAGTAAATAAAGTAAAGTAAATTCATAGAAGTTAATTTTGTAGCAAATAATAATTTAATTAAAAACTATAGCTTTAGGTGCAAAAAAGTTAGATTTTTAACTGTAATTTGTGAATGAAAATGTTCATGATGTGCTAGGAAGTGTATACAGAACTTTTAACGTAATGGTACTTTTACTGCAATGAATATTTATTTTAATTAGTTATAAAACCGATTCAAATGAAAAGTATGCCAACTTCTTGGCTATAACCTACAGTTACCAATAAGAATAGTTTTAGCTTTTGGGCTAAATGAGTGGTTGCAAAATCTTATATTTTAACTTTTGTATACTAACTAATCTATTTATCAACTAGCAAAACCAACTTTGGTTTCTTTGGTACTTAATATCAGCTGTACTCCTGCTAAACCTGTTCGAACCTGATCGTTTCGGAGGCCGTGGTGACTGCCTCGATTTTTCTGATGATGACTTTTGAAGCATTGTGGAGCCTACCCGTGCCCAAGGGCGATAAGATATGCTTAAACTGGAAGAAGATAGTTAACTGTACAGGACTTGGCTAGTTTTAGGCTAAGTACCAAGTGTACTTTTAACAAATTACTGAGCCTGACCAGAAGTGAAGGAGCACACCAATCTGGTACCACGGATTGTCAGGAGCCTCTGGAACTTCGGTCTTAGCCTGGCAGTTACGTAAAACCCAATAGGTTGCATCGCATGCGGTAGTGCCCTCTGGAGATGCATCGTGGTGGCTGTGGTTGAAATCCAAATTTTGGGAGATAGATCTCAACTCAAACCAAGGGTGAAGTTATGTCCACAAACATAACTTTACATTGTACCTGTTTCAATAAGTGTCGTCTTACAATTAGGGTCGTATATAAAGTAATTAAAGTGTGGCACGGCATACCGTAGCCTTAACCCTTTGGAGGCAGGCGGTCACTTTCATAAACAAGGCAATTGTGTTCTGTCACAGTTGATATTCTACTTAAGTAGCCCAATTATGGAAGCATACTGCTGGCTGTGGCTTACGCTCAAAATCGCGGGTAGAAGGAATTTATTCACACGGTGTAAAGTGCTACCGAGTGCCGTTTAACAAAGAATGTCGGAAGTTTTGGATAAACCACGGCACCGACCAATACTTATGTTCATGCCTATTTAAATGTCTTAGAAATGGTGCCTTCGAGAATTTTTTGCACTTCGAAGGGGCGTTGTTCAATGCGAGCTCTCATGTCTGTTTGCAAATCACCGCGAAATTAGGCTGTTTCGGCAGGGATTCACGTCAAGCACCATAGGAGGGCTGTTATTCTAACTTGGTCCAGTTATAGGCAACACTAAGGTTTTTCACAAAATGCCAACGCAATACGTTGTAGGATTATTATTTATGTTATAAACTATAGTTTTAATAAGCCGTTATATGCGCCTATATCTTGTAATAAAAATCCTCCTCCTTTCGTATTTTTTGTTCTATTTTAATAAAAATGTTATCTTAACAAAAGTGCTACTTGGATATCTTTGATTTGAATCGATCCAAAATATAAATAAATTTCCTCTTAGAAAAATGCAAAGATCTCCTAACACTTGTTAAGTATGACTCATATATGTAGCGAATATCGATTTCTTGCACGAATCATCATTATTATCAAGTATTAAAATTAAAGTAAATGAAAAAATAACCTGGAACTTCCTCTGAAGGAAAAAGCACAAAAGTTCTTTCCCAAGTCTGTAGTTAATAATTTACCGAATGCAATTCTTATTTTTACCAATGACGACAACAGCCGTAAGGAAAAAAAAAAACAGGTACCAAAACGAACCCCAAAAACTTTTGTAAATTGTTTCCAACTGTTTATTTTATTTCGGCGAAAGGTCATAAATCTTACAGTCCCCATGCAATAAAAACAAATGGCAGTGGTAGACCTACTGTTCACATAGTTGTGCACGAGGAAAATATAAAATGGCATAGAAAAAAAACCTTAGAAAGGTATTCGTACTTAAATAAAATTTGTAAGGATACTTAAAATGTAAAGCATGAGAACATAAGAAATTTAAAGTCGGTAAAATGCGACTCCTTTAAGTGTTGTAGGTACGTATAGTAGCATTTGTCGTATTCGTTTTGTTGAATATCAAAAATGAGCTTTACCGCTTTGACATAGGGTCTTATAAATATTTTATATTCACAGACTCTCTATACAACAACTTATCGATCAAAATTGCACTATTTTTCTAAGAGCTCAATATAAGTAATTCATATTCATATCTTGGGAATATTTTTCTTCAGTCAGAATACGTGTAGATAATTTTGTAATCATTTGATTAGGTTATCCTAAGCGTTCCCTTAAATCATTAAAGTCCAAAAATGAATATGTAGGGTGCTAAAAACAGCAGAGTAGCTTACTTCTAAAAACATGTAGAACGCAACAGGCCTTAATAGAGCATAGACAAAGCAATAAGAAAAAGGAAAATGGAGACAAAATGGTTGGGGAAGCATTTAGTTGATTTTTGTTTTCTCTCCAAATTGTCTGTGATTCGGGGCCATGTGTTTTCGGTGGAGAGAGAAAGTAATAAAGTAAAAACAAGAAAGTAGAACGTTGGGGTGCAGCAACAAATTGACAAAAACAAAGTGGAAAATAACATAGATATGCATTAGAATAGAATGAGTATATCTCTTAAATTTACACGTTTAAAGCTTTTGAAAAAATGATGCAAAGAATATGATGCTGAGCTGGTTTCGGTCAACTGTATTTTAATTTGCCTGTAAACGTAACAAGTTATTTATGAAACTACAGGTTATCACGTTAATTAAAAAATGAGCTTAGAAAAATGGCGATTACTTTTTTCTTTGATCTCTAAGAACACCATTTCAAATTTTGCACGAAATAAAACTTCATATTTACATTTTTGAATTGAGCTCAGGATATTGTTTCATAAGTTTTATATGTTGCACAGACTTCATCATCCTCATAAGTTGAGTGCTAAAGATTCGGTTTATTAAAGTTTTATGAGGGACTCATAACTGTTATCATTACCCTCATCATAATCACAACCATGATCATAATTGTTTCCATTAATATAAACATTCTCATTACTTTATCCATATTCATTGCCATTGTCAAATTTCCAATACCGGTATCGTTACCATCACTATTACTACTACGATTACCTCTTTCTTTACCATTGCCGTTATCATTAACGCTTTTACTGTGATTACCATTACCATTACTAAAATCAGTACCATTATACTAACCATTATCATTAGTTTTACCATTACTATTACCGTTACCATTATCGTACCCATAACTATAACCATAACCATATCCATAACCATAACCATAACCATAACCATAACCATAACCATAACCATAACCATAACCATAACCATAACCATAACCATAACCATAACCATAACCATAACCATAACCATAACCATAACTATAACCATAACCATAACCATAATCATAAACATAACCATAACCATATCCATACCCATAATCATAACCATAACCATAACCATAACGGTAACCGTAACCGTGACTGTGATAGCTTTAATCACAATTATAGCCATAGTCATAACAATAACCATAACCATAGCCATAACCATTACCATTACCATAACCATAACCATAACCATAACCATAACCATAACCATAACCATAACCATAACCATAACCATAACCATAACCATAACCATAACCATAACCATAACTATAACCATAACCATGACCATAACCATTACCATAACCATAACCATAACCGTAACCATAACCATAACCACAGTCATAACCATTACCATTACAATTGCCTTACAAATATCGTTATCATTGTCGTTACGGATTAACGTATGATTACGGATTAACGTACGATTACGGTTACCAATTTCATTACCATTATCATCACCTGCACCAGTACCACTACCCTTCTCAATTCTTTTAAGTCATTGAAAGCAACATAAACTTACCCTGAATCAAAGCAAAAGTCAGCATATCAAAAATTATTAGATATTTAATTCTCTTTTTAAATTACAGCATTCGCAACAGTCGTGGCAGTCTTGATAGCATCGGTACGCTACCACCATCTTCAGCCGGCTCAGCAGCCAGTTCGAGTGGTGCTAGCAGCTCAAATAACAATAACAGCAGCGGCAACACCAACGGCAACAATAACAACGCCAACAAAATGGACAATACAAACATGAACGTCAACAACACAATTTCCAGTCCACAACATCAACAGCATCATCATCATCATCATGCATCCCCAACACATCGCAGCAATGTAGGTTCATCATCACGCAACTGCGCCGTCGGCAGTGCTGGTCGCGACAATTGGACTAAAATGCCAGAACCCGCTGGCTTAAACGGTACTGCTGGACATAAAATGGAGAAATCCAGTGCAAAGTCTTCCCCATCACATTCACGACGTAGTGGTGGCGGTGGAGGCTGTGACAGTAGCGGCAATTCACCAGCCAAACAATCCGCATCATCATCGCCATCATCATCATCGGTGGGACGTAGTAGTGGAAATACTAAAGGAGTTCCACCAAGTTTTGGTTATATAAAACGCTCTAACGGTACAGCAACTGCTACAGCAGAGCAGCAGAATATAATGCTGATGGGTGCAACAGTGGGTGTTTCGGGACTAGTGCCACAAAATGGGCATCAACAACCACAGTCCAGCGCAGGGCGCACAGCACATGTATCGGCTGTGCCACGTTCCGCAGGCAAGCTGAAAATATCTGGTGGCACACAAACACTGCCCAATGAATCAACAAGTAAGTGGATGAGTTTTGCATTTTGTGATTTAAAATCGAGAAAATTTTTTACATTGAAAAAGTGCTGAGTTTTCTGATAAACACTTTAAAATTAATGTTTCTCTTCTAAGCTATACAATACTTTTACTTGAAATTATTTTTTCTTGCAGAAATACCCCCCAATACACAGCATCGTAGTTTTTCATTGACCGGCCCTGGTGCTACACAGCTCAGTCAGTCAATCAGAGAGCGCCTATCAACAGGATCTCATAGTCTGCCAAAGCCGGGCACCGATTTGCATTTATTTCAGCATCGGTAGGTGTTGCCCACTTTTATTTTATCAATTGTTCACTAAAGCTTTCATTTGTTATTTCCATTGTTTTAAATGTTGTGAATTATTTTGGTATTATTAATCGTAAATTATTACATGTTGAGAGCATCACTCGCAGTGCCTTAAAATATGTAATGCGCTCCGTATAATCTTCCTTAATTTTTGCTATTGTTGAACTAATTAGCATTTTGTTTATTTAATTAAGTGATAAATGTCAACTCCACTCAACAAGCAAGTTGACATAAATAGCCACCCACTCGAGTAGTTCCTTTTTTGGTCCTACTTTCAGGCATTTATGTTCCTGCTATTTGCATTAAAAGCAACTGGAAAATACTTAATTAGCCTGACGTCCTACATTTGTTCATACAAATTATTGTTTATTATTTTTAATTTTCATTATCTGGGTTTTTGTGCAGTGACCACAAAACCATAAATATTAAAATATTGCCAATTCGCTATCTTTTGCTTAAATATTTTATTTAATTTTGTTGAAATGTTATTTCCATAAATAAATGTTCATAGATTTAATTGTGGTTTTCTGGAATTAACTATGAAGAATAATTTGAATTGTACTATTGTTGAATTTTTTGTTGTGCTCTTAATTAGTATCCTGAAGTATCCAATTATTATCTCGTTTTTGTAATCTAAAATTGATAATAGAGTGAGACCAAGTGATGTAAAACATAAAATATTTTTAATAAACATTTAGTGTGTTGTTGTAGAAAAAGTAGTGAGACTGTTACAATGGGCTTATGGGCTTTTCCGTCTTGCTGATTTTTGATCACCTACACCTCGAAAAAATTTTTAGCCGATTGGTTGAAGGTTTATTACCTACACATCTCAATTCGTGAGGCTGCACGACACTAAAATAATTAAAACTTGGCGGTAGCGAGAAGCGAGCGAAAAAGTCTTTCGACTTAAAACTTCATTCAGAAGTGAAATTTCAGTGAAATTTTTTGGGGAAGCTGAATGAATAGATATTGAAGTTTTTTTGACAGTAACCGAACTTTGACGAAGAGTCATTCTTTTTTAAATATATACTAATAAAATAATTTTGGGGACATTAAAGCTTCAAAAATTTTATTATGGATGGCGCTGTATGAAAAAGTTTCAATACACATACAACTAAAAACAGATATCATTGAAAGAAAGTATTCGATATATTTAGTCTTCCATTGACTTTTTCAAAATTTTTCGGTTCTATTTCTTTAACGTTGTTCACTTTTATTCGCACTTTATAAGCTTCTTTCTAAAACGTTTTGACTTTTATAGTATTTTTCGATGTATTTCGATATCAGCTATAGGTGTTCACAACTTTTGCGGCATTTTCGAATATCTTTCGACGTTTTCGGATCTCATCCGAAACTTTTCAACATTAATCGGTTTGTCCGTTTAAAAACAATGTGATTTTTTTCGATTTTTCTGAAATTTTGGGATATTATATAAAACTTTTCGGCTTTTATTGACTGTTCTTATATTTTTCGATGGTACACAATATTATTTACAATTATTTTCGATAAAACTTAGTGCTTATCGAATATTATGGACTCAATGTTCAATGTTTACAAATAATTTCGAATTAAATGTTCTTTGACACTATTCAATACTTTTCAACTGTTTCGAAAGTATTCAATTACTTTTTTTTTTAAGTTTTGTTAAGTGTAATTTTGTTGGTGTTGACACACACACATTATATCGAACAGTAAGCTCAATAAAAATAATATATACTCTTTTTTTATTTTTTATTTAGGGGAGGGTGGGGTTGGTTTTAACACTTTTTGGAGAATTAGGTGTAGCTTGTAATCCAATTAGTATTTTTCGAATTTGTTTTTCTATATGATAGCTACATGTTTTAGTTAGAATGTAGAATAAATTTAGGTTCAAACATTTTACAGTTTTTTTTTTAAAGTGTTGATACAAACAAAAAAAAAATGCCAGCTGTAAATTTTAGCCTTTTAGGGCTACGATTAACAGACTTGGGCAAATTTTAACATGACGGACACTTTGCAATGTCTTTGTGAATTGTAAGCAACGTTTTTAGCAAGAATGCAATTAAATTGTTTTTTCTATTTTTTATTTATTTGAGAACATATCTAAGCATTTTGCATACTAAAAAGGATTGAGGGCAAGTTTCAACAGTATGTGGGCAAGTTTTAACAGTTTAGGGATAGTTTTAATAGCGCTTATTAGTGTTAAAACATGCCCCATTTCTTTGTTAATACTTGCTCCATCACCGATTCTTATGAACAAAATAATTTTATAAAAAACTCAATAAAAGTAATCGTCTACGAAGTATCAAAACTTTAACTTACATTGCTTACATTCAAAAAAAAATTTGTGCAGAGACACCAAAACTTTAGACAGTAATCAAAATTTAAGTACACAATAAATTTGTGGTTTGGCTTAATTTTTTGACTGTCACTCATAATTTTCTTCTACGACGCCGGAGCATATATTTAATAAGCTCAGCGAACGCCCAGCGAAGATAGAAAGCGTAGAAGCCAAACAAATAATTTCTTAGATATTTGGTATAATTTGAGTGTTCCCTTACTTGCTTAATCTTTTTCTAAGTTTTAGTATACAAATCGATACTTTCCGTTCCACCCAATACTTTTAAATTTTTATAAAGCTATTTTTCATATGTAAATCGTTGCTGTTCGTATAATAGAATTTTATTGACCAACAATATTTTTATTGTATTTTATTTTTCGATTCAGCGAAATTCATTGTTTTGATTTTTAATTTTGTAAGAATAGAAATCTAAAGCTTAATAGAACTTATTGGATTTGTTCCGATAACATCCTTTCCATTTTCTTTATTATTCTTTTAGATGCATATAATTTTGAAATTATGAAATTATTTTAATTATTATTTCAGTAAATATTGTGCTTTGCTTTATTTTTTAATTGTAACTTAATCACCTTATTTGGTTGAACTTACTCCATTGACATATTGCTTTATTTTCAATTGATTATGTGGCTGTAGAAAATATCACCCTATGAAAAATTACATACTAAAATCTAGAATCTTTAACTAAACAGTGTACCGTAAAAAACGATTTTTTTTTCACGCCACAATCTTTAAGTTTTCCTTTTGGTATGAAATTATTTATACAAAAATATAAGGTGAACGGATAATATGTTTGACTGTACCAAATTCTAAATATGGACTTATAGAGAGACCTTGGTCAACGCAACTCCTGATAAATGCAACTCCTCGATGTTCGCAACAAGTGAATATCTTCTATTACAGGCTAATTAAGTGCAACCTTTCAAACAAATTATACCTCGCTTATTGCAATGTTTGTAGTTTGAATACTCGTATTATGTACATAAATGAACAATATGCCGATTTAGTTATAAGAAAACTGCGTTAAGAAAGCTAATTAGCCTTACAGAAGCTGGTCCTGGAAAACGAAGAACGTTGAGAGTTTGTGAATACCACAAGATGTAAAAATTTTGCTTTCTTAATAAATATCTACACCCGAATACCAGAGATTTTTTGAATCCATGATCGACAACCACCACCGCGGTTATTGCAACAGGCTTGGTTTTATTAAATGCGTTGACCGAGCCCGCACTGCATGTACTTATGTTGATGAAGTTCTACAGAAATGTTTGTTTATGTTCTAGAATATTTCTGTGGAAAGTTTTCTGTTACCAAAACGAAAAACCTTGAAGGCAGGTTTAATCCTCATAAAAATAAATATATTTATTGTTTTTTAAGATAATGTCTAAAGTTAAAGTCGAATCTGAAAATTGTCTTAAAAACATGAATTGCCAGCTTTACTTAGTTAGCACTGCTGTACCAATTTGACTATACGTCTGCCGAAGAGCAAGTTCCGTTCACCACGTTGGTTTCATTTATACTATTTTATATCGTTGTACATCATTATTTTATTTACAAATTTTTAATGTCTATGTTCCTTTGAAAAATATAACAGCATGGGGGTACTTATTATAACTCGTGATTTCATTTGGCAGCAGAATAAATAAGCTTAAAGAAAATATAAAAAACTGCAGTGCACAAAAAATTTAGATAAACCAATATTTAAATTGTTTTACTTTTGTTCTAACACAAAGCAATATGACCATATCTTTATGATGCTTCACACTGGCAGTGTTCAGAAAGTAGAAACCGTTCAGAAATATGTACTTTACAGTAATACTACAGTGCTTCCCAAACTAAAACTGATTCTTAACTAGCATATTAAAATTTGTCCATTTAATATAATGCATATCATATTGATATATAATAAAAAAATACTTATGCCGTCTAAATGTCAGCACGAACGACGAATATCCGCGTACGTTCTCAAAAGCTAAATTCTATTTGTTGAATTTTTTCTTAGAGATATTTTTCTTACAGTCAAATATATTAAGTTATTTGAGGAAACGGTTCTCAGTATAAAATTTTCTTCACCAACGAACGTCCAAAATTTAGGTCAATTCATGACATTTTTCTGCTATTGACAGAAAGTTTTTAACTAACATTTTTTTAGTAATTGTCTGTTTGTAACATGACTATTATTTACTTGGAGATATTTTCAACAGCCAAATTATGTTTTTTCAACAACTGTTCTTTCAAGCTTGAGAAAATGTTTATTTTTTAATTTGCAGATGAAAAATTATAAACTCAAATCCTCAATTCTATCATATGAAACTTTTATATTGGAACAAACTCATGAAATTATAATGCTTAAGGCAAAAATCTATCTAAAAAATGGAGTGCATCATGCAACTTATGAAACGAATTTGAAAAATTTGAGTTTTTTTAAGACAGAACTCATTACAATATTAAATTATTAAAATTATTTTTAATACAGAACTGAAAATGTTTGTGTTGATTTTGTTATTTACTCAGGTTTATATATGAGAGAGTGGTATATGGGTCTTAAATATTATTACTTTTTTCTATTATCATTATTTTTTTTATTGTCAAACAAATCATCATTTTAAATACACAAGACAAAAATATTTTTAAACACATCTAGTTAACTTTCTAAATAAACCCAACAGCATATCGACTCGTCCCAGCAAAATGATTGATGGCTCATTGTCTGATACACAAACCTATGCCGAAGTGAAACCCGAATACAGCACCTATGCCATGTGGTTGAAACATAGCAATACAGCTGGAAGTCGTTTATCAGAGGGTGATTCGCTGGAAAATATACAAATCGGTGTAGGCGGAGCTAGTGGTGGCTCACCTGGATTGCCAACACGACATAGTGGACATAAACTGCAAATGCATCAGCGTAATGTTGCAGCAGCAGCTGCTGCTGTTGCTGCTGCAAATGCAGTTGCTGCTGGTGCAAGCGGTAGCATAGTTTCGGGTACTGAGTCACCATATGTGCAGAGCCCACGATTGAATCGCAGCAATAGCATTAGGTGAGCTTTCATTTAAATTGTGAAAATGTTTAAAGTGACGAATTTATAAACTTTCTATTTGAGAACTTAAAAGCGCAGAATGTTTTAAAACTTAATAACTAGCACCTTTACCTTCAATTTTTAAGAATACTGATTGTATTGTTTCGTTTTTTACCTCTTATACTCCACAACTTTTTAATGCCACAATTATAATATCAACTTAATCTGAGTTGTGTAGCTACTTGAAAGAAAGGACATATCCGAGGTGATGTTAGATTTTAAGATTTTAAACAAATATCTACTCATTAAGATCTGCTTCTTTTAATTTTGTTTTTCTGCAACGGTTTGCTTGCTACTTCATTAAAATTGTCATTTTATTTTAAAATTATTTTTTCACTGCATACGTTCAGAACAGGTCTAATTATAAAAGAAATTTTCATACTCGTTCTAGCGAATCTTTTGAGAGAGAGAGCTGAAAATAGTCAAATAAATTGGCCGTAAGTTAGATATATGGCGCAAAAGAAAATTATATATGTCACAGGCCAAACGAGTTCGTCCGAAGCGGGTTAGGATGAAACAGTTGAGCTCAGGAAAATTTTAGTATGTTAGGGTAAGTGCATGGCTTTTGGCTGCGACTCTGGGCTTACGTCCTCCAATATGAGCAATACCGGCTTCGCGGCAGCTTTCGACTACGGTTCACTGTAGGCCCATGTGTTAGCAAAGCTTGTGTTGAACATAGTATAGTGAGCTGCAGCCGTTGACCGCCGTAACGCTGACATTAGAAATATTGGAGGATGTAAGCCGTGAGCCACTCACTTACCCGAAAATACTAAAATTTCAAGAAAATCGGGAGTGAAGCCGTTAAAATAAATAATAAATCTAGTTCATCCCTGGCGCATCCAAGACGCTTCAGCAGAACCAATTTGGCCTAGGAAAAACTATTTAATCCTAAAAACTAGATTGGCCGGTAACATATATACTAAATTAACTTGAATTAAATGCGACAACAAAACACCCCAAGATTCTATGCAAAACAAAAACTTTTGGCGTTATATCCTTAGAAACAAATAAGCCAAAATTTGATCTAATTTTAAGATTTAGTTCATTTCAGTTTTCAAATCTCTTTAACTCGGGAAAATCGTACAGAAAATAACAAAAAATCTTCTAAATAAATGAAAAACTATGGCAAAAAAGAATAATCAAGTTTAAAAAGCTTAGGATCATATTCAAAAGGTTAAAAGCCCACGGAGTATAGGTAAAATAGTGTGGGCAAAATTGCTAAAAGCACTTTCACCGAATATCAAAAAAGTATTGGATACTCCATGATGAATTGGACACCACTTTTCTTTTTAAATCTCTGATTTTTTTGAATTTTTTGCTAGTACTTGTTGAGAGTGTACTCTGTAATTTTTTAAAGTTTTTTTATCAAGCTGCTTAAGAGACATAATGTTTATTATTATGTGTCATCGATTCTAAAAATAAAAATGATGGGATCATTGTGCCCTGTCTCTGTTTTGTGGTTCAATTTATGTATCTCCGTACCGAATTTCATTAAAAACGGTCTATTAGTTTAGTTTTCAAAACATATTCTACTTTTCCAAGCGTGGCATCGCCTACTTATGAACAAATACCTTTTTTCAGGGTTCAATCAATCTTCATTTATTTTTATGATATAATACTTAAGGTTTATTTTAATTTTTTTATGTGCTAGTACGAAGTTTTTCTTAAAACTAAACTTTACAAAATTTAATCCTGAATAGAACTTTCACCTTAAGTGAATGACAATCTGCCACAAGAAAGTCTGAAAATATTCTCTGAAATAAAATATCTACTTTTCAGTGTATGACATATTGATATGAAATTTTTTTAACACAAACGATTTTTGCAGTTTCAGTTTAATTTTTTACCTAAAACAAAGTGTATGCCATCATATTTTAGAGCATACTTCAAGGCTTGTAAACACAACAAAAATCATATTTTTATCATTGTCAAATAACTTTACTGCTCATTACTTTCTTTCAATGCAACAAAATCTATTCTTCAATTTCCCATTGCAAACAGCATTCATATTTTACAATATTTTCCTTTGATGATTTAAAACAATGACAACTTTGCGCGCGTCATTGTCCTTGAAATTTTTGCTCAAGTGCAGCAGAGTACGCTGTGAAATCGTCATTTCTATCATCATCACAATGAATATCTAAATTCAGCTGACAGCAACTGCAGCAAAAAAAAAATGAGAATTTCTAAAATTGCAATAACAGGCGGCATAAGAGCGACAACAATTCGTCCACATTTTTTGTCGCAAAATAAACTTTACGCTTACATTACGTTGCATACTTTGTGCATAGTAAGAGTGTAGACGATGCTCTAATCTTGTCGTTTTATACACGTCACATTATGTGTATGTTCTTGAATATTTTTAACAGCTGCTGGCATTTTGTTTTTATTCTTTAACCATGCACAAAAGTATGCAATGAAATAGAAAAAGTTAGCAGAAGAAAACAGTTTTGCTTTGTAATAGCTGTGATTTTATAGTACACAAATTTTTAAGCGCAATGGTGACAAAAATATACGATACTTGCTCGAACAAAAAAAAAAAAATAAAATATTGTATTTGCTTTCAAGTAAAAACAAAATGCTGCATATTTTGAGGCTTTGATAATAATGATGTCTTGATGGAAATGAAACTGTACAGGCTATAAGAGTATTATTTTTTTCACTGGTATACATTTATAAATTTATATGCGCTACTTAGCAACATTGCAATGAAAGATGTCAAAGTAAATTGTAGATACAAAAAAGTTGCTGCTACATATGCGCCTGGTTGAATATTAGGAACAAGGTTGTTTCTGAGTTGTTTTTATGCAACCACTTTCTTTGCACAGCAACGAGGCAAAGGTGACATAAAAAATAAAATTACATTAAATTATGTTCTTTAAGTACAGCTAATTTGATTCTTATGATTTGCCTTGAACATGTCATTAATGTTAGGCTTTAAGCATCAAAGCATTTACGATGCGAAGAATTATTGCTTCGGTAAATATAAAAAATTACTACTGCACATATGTGCGAAAATTTTATTTTCAACTTTAAGCCCATTTTGTTGATGTTTCAATCGGTCTAGTGGCAAATTAGTTCAGCTAAATGATTAAAACATGAAGTGAAGCAAGCAATAAAAAAAAGCCTTTAATTTAGGTTCCACAAATTTTTTCAAAGTACTTAGGTATTTTGATGCATACTGCTTGTTTTGCTGCAAAAATATGTGAATCTTACGACATGCGTCGGGCTATTTTTACGAGTTTTAAAATGAATATCAACCGTTTAAACAATTTTTCGATAGTTCTAATATTTCAAATTCCAGCGTTTTATCATTAATTGTGCGCGAACTATATCGGTTTCATAAGGAACATTATCTTTATCTGATGAAAATGGCTAATAAGGTAAAGTTATGTGCTAAAATTTTACTCATGTTGTTATTAAGAATACTATAGTAACAATTGTTTGTATTCCTAATTGGACCATGTAAGAATACCAAACTGTTTAAAAATTTTGCTAACCAAATACATTCAGTGTTTTATCTTTAGTGCAAAAGTAGCAATCTTTTTGAAAGATTTTGCTACCACGCCATATTCATCAAAACTTGTGAAGTTATTTTCAAAACTTTTTTCTAAATAATATGTGTATATATATAAACATAGTTTTTACAAGAACTTCAATTTTTGTGTAGATAATTTATTTGGAGCAATACCAATTCCTTCCATTTACTATTTAAAGATTATTTTATGATAATGTTTCCCGTGGCTACTCCTGAGGTGGCTTATTCGTGAGCTCCAATTCTAACATACTTTTTCCAGCATTTCGGCTGGTATCTCACCAATGGCAGCTGTTATATTGTCTTTGAGGACTGCAATTGTAGCTGTACACGAGAGATTTCACGAAGTCTCACAAAAAATAGTCAAGTAGGGTCAAATTGCATGATCTTCGCGACAAATGGACTGCTCCAAAATGTGAGATTAATTATTCACCAAACTCGCCTCTCAATAGGTCTATGATATTGCGAGCCGTGCAGCATGTGGCACCGTTTTGTTGAAACCACATGTCAACCAAATCCAATTCTTCTATTTTGGGTAAAAAAAAGTAGGTAAGCACCGCACGTTACCTTGCTCCATTGACTATGACGTTGAAACTTTAATTATTTTTGTAAAACTATGGACCAATGATGCCGTCGGCCCAAAAATCGCTCCAAACAATGCATTTTTCAGGGTACATTGGCAGCTCCTGAACTGCCTCTGGCTGCTCTTCAGACCAAATATGGCAATTCTGGTGAAGAAAATTTTTCGATAAAAAATTGAATCTTCAACCAACTTTGCTAAGGCTCACCCGGCTTCAGTTCTTGCACCAGCTGTATTTTGTATGGTTTCATACCGAGGTCCTTATGTAGAGTCTTCCAGGTGGTCAAATAGCACTATTCTATGCCTAGCAATTTCTGTTGGGCGAATTTGATAGTCCAAAAGGTGTGGCTAACTTTAAACTCGAATTTGAAAACTAAAAAAATACAAAAATAAAAAATAAAAAAATAAACAGTAAGCATAAAGAAGTACACGTTAATCAATTTCTGCCACAAGTGAAAAATTTCATTGCGCATTATTCAACACATAAATAAATTGCTATGTACCACAAGTGAATAAAATTTGCTTATTTTGTGAATGCTTATGAGAAAAAAGATACCACAATGCAAAGTTTTGCAAATTTAACAAAATATTGTTAACAACACAGACACTAACGTAGTTATGAGCAAAATGTCGAAAATCAATCAAATGTAACAACGCACACACTGGCAGGGTGATTACTGCCATATGGCTGTGTGTATAAGCGCCTAAAACCAGACTATTGCAAATTTCCGGTTATGCACGGAAGTGGTTCATATAGCAGTGTGGGTGACAAAGAGCAGCATTGAAATTAGCAAGCAGAAGGATATGAGGATATGAAACGATATAACGATGTATAGGTGCACTTGAAAGCTGCTGATAAGTTTATTAGACAGCTAAAGTGCAAGTGCGAACATTTTGCTGCATATTTGTGAGCTAACGTTCTATGTATGTATGTGTAAATATGTATACGTAGGTGCACGTCAATAAACTTGCTAAATTTTGATTAGACTGTCAAAAAAAACAGATTTCTACATTTCCTGTAAACAGTGGTGTAGACAAAGTCATTAGTAAGAAAATTAAAAATTTCAGCTTTGAGCGTGCTAGTCCAACTGCATAGCTTAAGGGAATCTTAATTGGCAGCAGAAAATTTTGTTTTACAGAATTCACTTTTAATTTGAGTTGTTTTGGTGAAAATATGCAAATTTTTTCCATTTTGTGTGTTCGTGGTGGCCGCATTTAGGAAAATTATTTTTAAAGCGACTTTCTAAAACTGTGCAACAAAACTACTACAAATTTTGTATTACCTAAAAGTATATGCCACACATTATAATTCAATTAACACTTGTTGAAACATTTTAAGCATATGGTGTGTGAAATGGCTTTGGTCCGCAGTGACGATAAATTTGAAATAATATTGCAATCTATAATAATTGTTCATTCCACGAAAACATCAGATCTAAAGTTACCTCGGAAAATGATTTGAGAGAGGAAAATGGGCTTCAATATTTCCTTGGAATGATTTTTTGACATAGCAAAGACTCATAAGCTTAAATCCTCTGCTACATATTAATGAAAATTTCCTTATTATTTTGTAATTCGTCAGAATGTAGATAATTTTAAATTTTAAAATTCTTTTAATATAATTAGTTTCATACAGCTTGTGCTAAATTTAACACAGTTTGATTTAATGTAAATTGCATATTTTTAGGCTCTGTAATTTTTACCAATTCTCAAAAATAATTAGGTTTACTAAAAGTTAATACAAGTGATTATCAAAACATCCTGCCTTCCTATGTAAAAATTTGTTTCATGTTATAAACAACGTTTTAATTATTCACTTTTATCTCTATTTATGAACATTTCGATACATTCCACAGCGAAGTAGAAAAAAATGTTTATCACATACTACTCAAAAAAATAAGTTTTATAAACTTCAATTTTCCACCCCTTCCTGTCCTACCCCACGTTACACCACTTATCAACATCAATGTTGAGATTTCATAGATGTCTAAGCAAAACTACATTGCCATAATAATATATTAAATACACACACACACACAGCATGATATCTGTCACAAAATGTTCTACAGATATATTCCCATTTCATTTCAGTTTTTTCCAACACATTGTTGAAAAATATCCCAACTTTTTCATTTAAAATTTCACATTTTTTTTTCTCCTGCTTTGCTATCTATTTTCATTTTTGCTCAATTTATTGCATGTCATGTCTATTGCTAACATTTTCAACAATTTTCATCTACAATTATTTGTCACAATTTTATCATCAACGCAACATTAGACAATAAACGTTGACGAGTCATATAAATGTGTTGGTATTGTTCATTGAGTTGACGTGTGGTAGAGGAATTGTTAACAGTCTGTTCTAAACAAAAGATTGAGAAGTTTATAAATAAAAGTGCACATTAGTGTGTAAAACTGAGAGCATTTGTGCTTGGTTTCCCATGAAAATCTGTTTTCCAACTGCAAATGAACGCCTAGACGATATGCAACACATTTGTGTTTAAAGCTTGTCTATTGAATATCGGCATTAAGCACTGATAACATTTCTATAAAAGGAGTGTTCAGCCAACCTTATTAAGGATAGATAAACTCCTTCGAATAGAATAAGTACATAATGCTGACATAAGAAAATGTTCTGACAGACAAGTGAATCTAGAAGCTTTCACATTTGTACTTCAGGAAGTATATTATTGATAAGATAACTTTAAGTTTTAACTAATCATTTTTGAATAAAGTACTTTAATTTACTTTATTTATTACTATTTAACGTTTGTTATACAAATTGGGAAAACACTTTCTTATAATAATTCATAATTGAAAGTTTTGTGCAGATTTTATATGAAAACATTGTACCTACCGCATAGATTTTGACAAAAGTTCAATACAATATAAGCTGATGCTATTTGGCATAAATTAAAAATACTTTTGCGCAAATTGCCAGTTATTTGGTATCACAGCAAATTTTTTTTGAATAAAAATATGAGAATTCCTTATCAAAATATCTTAGTTTTAGAAAATTTCGATTAGTCTAATTACCTTACGGTACCACTTCCATTTTATTTGCTTCCCTAATAAACAAAATTGTAGGGAAATGTTAACTTTTTAAGTAACTTTCGGTGAAATATCTAACAAGAAAACGCCTAAGTCTAGAATAAATAACATATTTTTGCTGAAATTTAAATCATTTAGAGATTGAATTCATTTATTTGAATATATGAGGGGTGATTTTTCTAAGTGGCTTATTTCCATGCTAAGCAAAATTTTGTGTTTACAGTAACTTTATTTTTTAATATTTCTAGTGTCATAGTGTGTTGATCTAATGTTCTAATCCAATTAAAGATTTTTTTCCAACATAATTGTATTTTTAGGAAAAAATAAAAAAATATGTGGAAGTGTGCCGTTTTGTTGTAAAATTTTTTATTATACCACATATTATTAAGTCAACACAGGCTATATCGTTACAATCGTGATAATCGCCAGGTGACTCCTCTTCCCTTTCTATATTTCTAACATCAATTATACTCTTTTACTCGTACCATGAAATCTCTTTTGAATTCCTCCTGTCATCACCAAACAGTTTTTTTTTTTAAACAAGAGATCTACATCTTCCTTTTTGTTCATAGTCAGTTGTATGGTAACTGTATCAATATTTGGGGCTTATAAACAATAATAAAGGTTTCTTCAGCGACTATAGGAAATACGTCATCTTGTACAAACAAAAATTAAATGGAAATGTGTTGTTTTGCGTGAAACTGCTATTTTTAATTACGTGTTTGCCTTGAAAATCTGTGTTTTTTGCAGTAGATTTTCAATTAGAAGATACATTTTAGCATGAAAGCAGTGATTGCATTCTATGATTTGTCCAAGGTCATAAGTGGAAATAGGCCTTTTTGAAAAATCACTCCTTATATACTCTGTTAGTGTCACTGAAATCTTAACGATTCATGTTGTGACCCATTAGGGCTCTACTCCACTCTACTTTACTCATATTCAGTGTAAAAATGACATAAGAATGATTAAAATAAATTTTTTATATAAAATTTATAAAAATAAATTTTTTGATATTAATGTCTCAATCAAATTCATATATATTCAAGGAAAATATTTTTTCTTAAAAAGTGTCAATTATAGGTCTTTCAAAAATACTGACCTTCGATCTGAACATTTTCCTTCATGTGTCTTTCATTGCTGACCTCGTTTTGACCATTTTAAGCAGAATTAAAAACACTTTAAACTTTGTTTTGCTCGCATGCCAATTTCATTTAAACATTTTTGATGCGATATCATAAGACTCAGAATATAAATTAAGAAAACTTTGGTACAAAAATCTTAAATTAATTTTTTTCTCAATTTTTTAACTCTTCAAAATAGATCGACTAAGTCTGAGAAAATGTATCCATCGATGCTGAGTCGTGGCAATGATATTGAAATCGAACCATATTACTGTCTGCCTGTTGGCAGCATTGCGGCTGCAGCTCAAAACGGTGTTCTATCGGCACAAATGGCTGCTGCTGTAGCAGCACAAGATGCAGCGCATCATCAACGTCAGCAGGCTGCAGCAGCTGTTGGTGGTGGCGGTGGCTCCGCTGTAGCTGGGGTGGCGTGGAGTCAACCCACATCACCTACACCAATGAATCGTGGTGGTTTTGGTGGTGCCCTATCGCCAACCACACAACAGCATGCAAATGCTTTGGCAGGCGTAATTGCTGCAGCTGGACTGACTTGTGGTGCTGGTAATGTTGCTAGCGGCAGTGTTGGTGGACACCGTTTAACATATCCTAAGAAAAATGACGAGGGTAAGTTTTATTCATTCAATGTGAGCTTTCGTGAAAATTAGTTGACAAAAATTTCACTTTTTTTGGTTGTTTTTCTATAGTGCATGGCAGCGCTGCCTCACTGCTATCGGGCGGTAGCTCACTCTATGGTTCAGCTGAGGAACGGCAGGCTAATGAAATTAGACGTTTGAAACGAGAATTATTGGATGCACGCGAACAGGTACTGAGTTTGAGCAGTCAGCTTTCGACAAATGTAAGTGAAATCTCTATTATTTACTTCAATGAAAAAGCACAAACAGATTTTTATGAAAAAATTCCTTCAAAATAATTAAAAAACTGTAAAAGAATAACAAAACCTAAGCAAATAATTAAACTTCGCAAATAGAATAAAAAGAATGCCAAAAATATATCAAACACAATATAATATTAAATGATAAAGTGAAATACATAAGAAAACAGATAAAGTAAATTTAAATGATTTAAGTTAATAAATTTAAAAAAAATACTGTTCCCTTGGGCTCGTCCGGGATTTGAACCCGGGACCTCCCGCACCCTAAGCGGAAATCATACCCCTAGACCAACGAGCCGATAAAATTTTCTGCGACAAAGCACTTATTTCACAACACAAACTAACATGTTAATTTTTTGGTTTTGCGTAATAGCAAATGTCAGTTGTTAGTTTTAAAAACTCTCATGTGAGAAATTTTAAGTAATGATTTATTTTAAAGTTTGAATGGCTTTGAAATGTTAAACTTATCGCTACGTCAGTGTTGGCATTTGTGTAACAAGGCAAAAAATAACGTTTTACGTGTTTAATGGGTCAAATATCTGTGTGTAGTTTTAAATAAATTATTACTTTAAATTGTATATGAATCATTTCCATCAAAAATGTTTTCCTGCAATAAAAAGTGTGAAAACTGAAGAATGTCTAACTAGAGAGGCTATATTAAAAATATTCTCAGCTGCTTCATATTACTTGCTTCTTCAATTGCTTCTGGGAATTAGAACTTCATAATGGGTGAGTTTTTTACTATTTGTTTGTTATAGCGTAAATTTTTTGACATGTGACGCGTGATTCGTAACATATGTCGACCCTAAAAATGCTCAGTAAGGTTTACCATTTCACCATGAATAGCCTTACATAGGAACAGCGCTTGCAAATCATTGATTTTTATTATCAAAATTCGTACTCGGTGGGAAAAATGTTTCGCAAACTACGTCCATTTTATAGTCGTTATAATCGACCCACTAAACAGGCAATTCAAGCTAGTGTGACAAAATTTCGCATTAGTTTCACTTTATTGGACATTAATCCACCAACCCGTGTGCGGAGAGTGCGTGCCGAGGAGAATATTGCTGCTGTATCGGTCAGGGTCAATGAAGATCGCGATATGTCAATTCGTCGCCGTTGTGAACAATTGGGCTTGTGTTATTCGACCATCTTGCGATGACTACCGACTTTGTTTTGCACAAAGTGGAAGAATTGGACTTAGTTTATATGTGATTTCAACAAGTCGGCGCCACATGCCACACGGCACGCGATACCATGGACCTATTGAGAGGCGAGTTTGGTGAGCAATAAATCTCATGTTTTGGTGCAGCCCATTGGCCGCCAAGATCATGCGATTTGACTCCACTAGACTAATTTTTGTGGGACTTCATAAAGCCTCATGTGTATATTGATTTAAGATTATTAAAATAATTGCTGTGTGAAGATTTTGTAATTTATTGTGAAATATATTTAATTTAACTAGGGTTTGGGAGTTTTTTTTTAGATGGAAAAAGTGAGTATCTTTTTTTTAGTAATTTGTTTGAAAAAAATTCGTACATTTTAGTAAAAGGGTGCTCAAGACATTCACCCTCTAAAAAGTACATTTCAAATCTCGATTCAGTACATTTTCACAAAACCACCCAAATATCATCACTGCTGTCAAAGACTTTAAGGTAATTACATTTTAAAGTTTAAAAATTTCAAATGTCAAATGTTCAACTGCAATTTCAACTCACGAACGAAAAACTGGTAAATGTTTATCTTAGGATGCGAAAAAAGTACTAAAAAATGTAATATCAGCGATGTATTTGCAAACAACTCCCTTGTGTAAGCTTCGTGGCAAGCGAAACAAATACAAATTTTAAGAAATAAGAATTGTACGGAAAACCAAAAACGAAAACATTACTAACAAAATAGAAAAAAAAAGCATAAACTGAAAAACATGATATGAAAGAACTTGCTGAAAAAGTAACAAAAACGTAGCAGTAGCAGCAGCGTAGAATGTAATGAAAAAATGTAACTGCGCTCACAACGAACTTGAGACTGAAAATTTAATAAAAAATAAATACATAGATAGAAACTTCTTTCAATATTGTGAAAGGTTTGAAAAAAATCTTTTTATTGAAAGATAACTAAAAATTCCATTTGAAGATTACTAAAATTTTTATATCCGATTACATATACGAGTGTATGTACTTATGTAAATACATATGTCATTGTATATGACGACCTTTGAGCAAAATTTACCAATTTAATTACTTATGCTAGCAAACAGTTAAAACTGAAACATTCAGGTTTCACATCTTATATAAAAAATAAAAGAAAATTAAATGTAAAAAAAAAAATCAACAACTTGGGCTCGTCCGGGATTTGAACCCGGGACCTCCCGAACAGGTACTGAGTTTGAGCAGTCAGCTTTCGACAAATGTAAGTGAAATCTCTATTATTTACTTCAATGAAAAAGCACAAACAGATTTTTATGAAAAAATTCCTTCAAAATAATTAAAAAACTGTAAAAGAATAACAAAAACCTAAGCAAATAATTAAACTTCGTAAATAGAATAAAAAGAATGCCAAAAATATATCAAACACAATATAATATTAAATGATAAAGTGAAATACATAAGAAAACAGATAAAGTAAATTTAAATGATTTAAGTTAATAAATTTAAAAAAAATACTGTTCCCTTGGGCTCGTCCGGGATTTGAACCCGGGACCTCCCGCACCCTAAGCGGAAATCATACCCCTAGACCAACGAGCCGGTTCTTCACTTTGTTGGCATAATATAATTTCAGTGCTGCATTATAAACTTTATGAAAAAAAAAAAAAACTTAAAGCGAAACTCTTTATTTTGATAGTTTCTTATGCAAGCATGCACTTTTTTTTAAAAGAAACATGGAAGTTTACATAATGATTATTTGTACCTATGCAAGTATGCATAATCTCAAATAACGAAATCAAAACAATATTGACTGATTCGATTGACCAGGCAGCATCACCTCATAGTGTGCGTAGCTGGAGTGATGATCTATTGAAATTCCCATTCATGAGTTAATTCGCACTTTCCGACTCTTATCAACTTCTTCGACGATTTTCTCTACATCTAGACTTTATAATGTTTTTCCATAGTGAAATACTTTTTGATGTATTTCAATGCTGTGCTACAAACCTTAAACTTTTCTTTTGTATACTTTCCTATACTATTCAATGTCATTCGACTATCTTGCCATTTTTCGATATGATTAGAAACATTTCGGATTTTGTTTCTGATATTTTTCGATACTGCGAACTACTTCCACATGTTAACGATTTTTTCGATTACGATACAAATTTTTAGGCTCTTATCGACTGCTTTTTTTAGTATAGTTTTTTGGTACTTTCCAAAACTTTTTGATACTTGTCAACTTTTGCAATATATTTCGATACTCTTCAACTTGCTGGATGATTTTCGATAATATTTCAAGCAAGTTTATAATATCCGGAATATATCGGCACACTCGTTTTGTTGTTTTGGTTTTTTACTAAGGATCCAAATCAATTTTCACTTATGATCTGTGTTCGATTTGTGTTCTTTATTATGCTCGATTTTTTAATAAAAACGTTCCTTAAAAAAAAGTAAAACGAAAAAAAAAGATATAGGTTCGAATCCCAATTTCATAAAATTTTTTTAAAGATATTTGAGAAGTGGTAGAGATAGAGAGGGGGAGACTGTTCTGATAACTTTAACTTATTATGAATACGTCAGTTCGCGCTACTATCTTAACTAATTAGACACAAAAAAAATATTTTAAAATTGTTTTGTACTTTAATGGCGGGGTAGGGTCTTAAAATATTTTTTTTTTCATTTTTTTTTCTGAATGAAAAATATGTCGAGAATATTATGTATAAATTTTAAGTTAATCCGAGTAAAACTAACGGAGTTACAGCGTTTTAAATGACCGGTCGTGGTACCTGATAACACCACGTGTAAAAAACTTTAATCGATTTTCCCAAAAACGTAATTTTTGAAGTTCGTGAACATCAGAACTCAAAATCTACTGATCCGATCCATTTGAAAATTTGAACATTACTTCTTCACATAAATCAACAGGTAATCAGGAAGAGTTTTTTATTTTTTTTCATCTTTTTCTTTTTTTTAATAACAAATTAACCGCGATTTTTTCAGCTAAAATCGCGTTTTTCACTTCGAAGTGCTGTAAAAAATAGAAAAAAAAAACTCTTCCTGATTACCTCGAGAAATACATCACTTTTAAAATGCATATCAATTTTTTTGTTTCACATAATCCGGTAACGACTTATAATGTTCACCACAAGACCACTTATTTTCGAGGCGCCTCTGGAGATTCACCGTCATCGGCTTATTTATAAATATTTTTCTTTGAAAATTTTTTCTGACAAACTTTAAAAGTTGCACAATAATATGTAATAAAATTTAATATGATTATATTATTTATGTCGCAGCAAAAAAAATCATAAAAACATGCAATTTTCTCGCCTTTAAAACCCTATCCCGCCCTTAAGTAAAAATAGCAAAAAACTGGATATGTTTTCTTTTGCAGGGATCAACTGGATATGTTCCTTTTTGCTTAACCCTTTACATGGACATGTGTTTTTTTGTTAAACTTCTTAAGGGAGCGAATTCCGTGCTATGATCTTTCCTTGGCTTTTTTCTGGCTTCAAAACTTATTTCACATACAGTTTTCTCCATTTTCTATACAAAACGACAATAACATCGTATATATAATATATAGAGCGCGAGAAAGCACATAACTTCGTTCAGAAAGTACTACAAAAACTTTGAACTTCCATCGTTACGAACAAAATTTATAAATGAATACGTGCTCTTTTAAAATTGTACGGATATGGCCGTTCTGTTCACCCAGGATAACCAATTTATATTTTCGAAACTAAAGTTAAAACCATGCACTTAAAATTTAGAGTTCAGAGTGATAAATTTTTATTTCACTATATTCTGAGGACCTTGCCAAAATGTATGAAATATATTATCACCCAAATGTACGTCAGGACACCTCTTGCAGGACTCAATATTCTTGCAATTCGCAATGTAACTCGACCATAACTTGACAAATGTTCACTAGCGTAGCCCCACACAAAGATGTTCATAGTTCTCAAATCGCGTGCTCTTGAAAGCTAAGTGACACCAGTAAAATTAAAATTTATGTATCCTGGAATTTTTTCGAACAATCAGGCCTTAACAACCAACAAAAATCACATATCATCCAATAGAAAAAATCTTCAGCTGCATGCCAATAAAATAAAATGGTTTTCATATGGTCATTGTGCTCAGCATTTACGATTCCTCATCATTTTCAAAGAAATGAAAGCCAATGACACATCCACACATGCACACCTTTTGTGCGTGTAATGGCTTCTCTTAGGTCACTTGAGTGATATTGAAGTTATTTTTCCTATTCACATAGACCAAGGCGTATTTCGAAAAAAAGGCCTTGGTTTGAGAGCGCCACGGAATCAATGAATTTGAGTCTTCGGCAGCAGTTTCGATATTTTCAATAGAGCGCACGTTACGATGATGCACAGGCTTTAATACACCCGTAAGAGATCAAGTTTATTTAAATTTTTAAACTGTGGCTTAGTATAAATATATCTTTTATTTGCAAGTATTTTTACTTAGACAATCCTTAGAAAAGTATAAAATATACATCGATCACTGGAATTCATTTTAATTTTTACACCGTTGTGTGTCGTATTTTTATGTTATCTTGCTTAGTAAAGTTTCATAACATTTCCTTACATATTTTCTCTAATTTACCCAGTAAATATTTTTTGATGGCTAATGTCACGCCCTTTCTAATAAATGAATTGGCATATATATATCATAAATTTAATTAAATCGAAGAAATTCTGCGAAAAGTCAATAGTTTTTGTTTTAAAATAATTTTTTTTAGATCTTCCAAGTTTAAATTAAAATGACACCCAAATTCCAATACTTTTCACCTGCAATTTTTCAACGTTTTTTTTCACATTTCTTTCATTAATACAAAAGTCAACCTTTAAATGACCTTGGGAATTACTATTTATTCCCAATACACACACAAACAAACTTAAATTATACGTTCAAGCAGTAAGTACAGAAAAACATAGCAAATAAGATTAATGGTGTCTGCCAGACATCAGATAGACAACATCAAACAAAATGGTGACTCCATTAAAAAGTTGGGCTTTATACGTAGAAAATGAAGAAAACGTAAAGGAAACAAAATACTAAAAGTAGTAAAATGCGACGGCACTTTGGAACGTGCGCTCTTCTATGGCTTACTATTTTAATATATAAATAATTGACAACAAAAATGTCAATAAAAAATTGAAATTCTTTAAAAGAAAAGGAAAAAGTTTAAAATTAAAACTTAATGCCATTGTTGACAGTGACAAAAACTACGCATTTATTGCTTTTGATTTTTTTTTTTTGTCTTAAAGGATTTGTTAAATTCAGTGTTTATTAATGTGGTGTATTATTGTTAAGTCAAAGCAAAATTTCTGAGACTGCTGGGTGCCTAATAAAATTCGTCTTTGCTGAACAAAAAGATATTTCCTTGAAGTAAAACATATAATATTAAAACAAAAAGTATATGCTTAGCTTCGATGTAGTTGTAACTCAAAACTTATGTTTACTTTTTACATTACCATAAATCCAACAAAAATTCCAAAGTTGATATTTAATCGCTTAAATAACCGCTTGCATTTGCGTAAAATTTTCTGAAATAAATTTATGCTGACCAATTGGTCTGAGAATACCTAACACATTTTATAGGATTGCGTGAAGTATAGAGTTAACAAACTAAAATAAAAATTTTCTTCATACCTAAACACTTATTTCTCAGCTTCGATGCAAATTAAAACTTAAATGCCGCTCTCATTTCGTTTAGTTTTAAATACTCAATAGAAATTTTTTTGATTGATAACTGGCCGCTACTGAAAATCGTAATTCTCTTTAGTTTAAGGCACATAAAGATTACGTATACGTTACCATGACATACATTTTTCAAGAAAAAACAGGATAAATTGGAGAAAAATGTAATTTTACAGTATTTAATTTTTCGAAAACAGGATTAATCAATCCTGGATACAATTTTTTTTTGTTTTTTAAGCAGCATAGATAGTTATTGTTGTGTATGAACAAAATATTTTGACACTTAAATTTAATTGGAGTCTTCGTCCTCGTCTCGGTTTTGTTTTTATCCAATTAGAAAAATTAATGTACCACTTGTATAAATTGATCTTAGCGGTCAGAATGGCTTTCAATGTCTCTACGTTTAACTGAGATTTTGCATCTGTCCACGTTTTGTAAGAAAGCGAATACAGGTTCCACCGATGCGGTCTTGCCGGGTAAACAAAGAACATATTCCACGATTGCTGCCATTTCTTTGTAACTCTCAGTTTCCAAATAAGTAAATATTTCAACCCATCGTTTCGCAACAAACACAAAATTCTCAAAACTTGGAAAATAATTGATGGTAATGCGTTATTTTACAAAGTTTTTTGTAGAACAGTTTTGATCACGTTATCAACGTAAGGGTTGACGAACACAAGCTAACCAGAACAAACTGAGCGAGATATTAACATTAGCTTTCAAAAGAAATGCAAAGCTTAAAATCAATGGAAATAAAACAGGATGATTACAGGATTTTTCACAAAAATACAACGGTAATTTTTTTACAGCATATTTGCTGAAAATATAGGAGTATCCTGTAAAATACAGGATAAGTGGCATGGTTTCATGGTTGACAAAATAGAGACAAAGAAATAAAATAAAATTGATGGAATTACAAACTTCGATTCTATTTGATTTGAAATGTAAACTTTCTAGTTTTGTCAAATTGCAGAATTTAGTTCAGAAAATTCACTTTAAAAATTAATAGCTTGTTAATTCAAACTAAAATTTCTCTCCTTCAATGTTAAAATACAAACAAACACTCTGTTTTTATTCCTGTGGTGTATCCGGACAAAATGCAGTCTATGATTATTTGACTGAATTTACAGTGCACCAAAAAAGTTACATAAAACAAAAAATACAACATTAAAACGCCTAAAATAAGTCATAATAGTTTCATACATTGCTACATGGAATCATCATAATACGATGAGTGTGAAATTTTAAGCCTTAACTTGAAATTTATTACTCATTTGATATAACACTCCTCTTGTAAGGGCTTCGTTGCAAGCTATTTTGGCAAGCCAAAACAAAGTAGCAAGCTCTAATCGTATATCATATCAGGCTTAAAAATTCACACTCATCGGCTCAAAGGTCACTGATGATTTCATATAGCAGTGGATGAAATTATTATGGTTAGCTTTAATGTTTTCCGTAAATAAGTTTCATTAATAAACATTAAATCAGTATTATTGAATTGAGTAAGTGGCCCCATAAGAAAAGCAGTGACACTTTCAGTTAGAAGTAACTGCTTTGTTGCGCATGAAAAGCGAAGAGACAAAAATGTCGCTTCGAAGTTTATGTAATAATTTTAAATATTTCGCATTTTACAACTACTCATAATAACATAAAAAGTGCAACTTAGCAAAATAAATGAAAATGTTCGAAAAAAGAAATAAAATTATGAACTTCTTGTAGACAGACTCTGAGGTTGTCGCTAACCACTCCACCGTTGACAACTTGAGAAAATGCCAAAGTTTTTACTCTAAGTCTGAAAAATCACAGCGCACGAAAGATGCCATCTAAAAGTATGATAGACAGACAATGCAAGAAAAAATTGATAAGAACACGAAAAGTGTGGTGCACAGGAAATATGAAAAATAAAAATGTAAGACTAAGATACTGCAAACTTTTCAATGATACTAAAGTTGCTCTTATCTATTTTGCATTTTTATTATAATAATGCCATATAAATTTGTAAGGAAAATCATTTTTTCTGAACGTTATGACTTTAAATTTGTTGTAAAAATTTAATAAATTCAAACCTCTATCAGTTCCTTAAGCAGTTTTATGCTTTGAGGAAATGCATATTTTTATGTAATTTCTAATTAAAATTTTTATAATTGGTAACTCAGCGCTAATAAAATGTAATATCTCTCCAAGCCAATCTTCCAAGAAAAATGGTTACAAATTTGTGTCAAAGCTAAAATGTTTGGTTACCCAAATTACAGAGCAAACTTGAGCTTCTATTAATTCAGATTCCAAAAACTTGCTCTGTGGCTTATCACATTGGCCGTCAATAAAAAGTAGGATGGAAAAGTTAATGGTTTTTACATCTTCTTATTCAATCCCGCCTTATTTTCGTCAGGATGATGTTTGTGGTATGACGTTTCATTTTTCGATGTGATACTACGTTCATCTTTAAAAACAACGTTGATTGGAGCATTTATGCTTTTTTGGTTTATAAGCAAGGAACCACGCCCATCTATACAAAAAAAAAAGACTGCGCTTGTATTTTAACGACTTGGTAATAATTTCCATTGTGTTCCTTTTGATAATGAGTTTTAAAGTTTCTTGCTTCAATGGAAGTCACCACGCCCATTTTAACAGCTTCAGTTCTTTCTTGCATGCCAAATACTTGTATCATTTGAAATTTGTAGCTTGTTTAAGGGTAAAATTCATATTCAGTATATGGCAAAAATTAAATTTTACATTTCTCGATGATTCTACACTCCCCTAAAGTTTGAATTTCGAAAACTTTTCCCCCATTTGGATATTAGCTATGTATGTGTGAGAGTTACATATTCTAAATTTAGTTTCCAGGATGAAATGATTGGGAGTTGATTTGAAAAATATTAGTCAAGAAAATAGATTTTTTTTAATAAAAAAGAAATTTACTGTACTTTTATATCAATAAATTAACGAGAGATGGTACGAATCAGAGCTTTTTTTTCGCATGAATCAAAACCAGGGTTCCCATGAGGCCATTTTTGATCCGTTCAGGCCGAGGATTTCATATCAAAGTCAGCGGCACGGTAGGAATTAAAAAATTTCTGAAAAAACCGGGAACTGCATGAAACACTATCAGATAGAGAGTATAACCAAGAAGCAAACGAATAGGAGGTAGAACTTTACCGCCGGTTGCAAAACGTTTCGAAACATACGGCCTAAGTGAATCTAGGAAGGACACAAACTCTCTTAAGATTCAGCAGAAAATAGTTAAGCACTGTTGTAGGGGTACTAACGGGGCACTGTGTTATTGTCCCCATGGCCACCACATATGGTGCCTCTTTCAGAGTTTTCTGCAGGAGTTGTGGAGGTGACAAGGTGGAGGAAACGGTTAAACACCTGCTCTGCGAATTCCCGAAGCTTATGAGAAAAACGAACAAAATATTTTGGTTCTGCATTCTTTGTTGGTCTTGAGGAGTTAGCCGAGCTGGATCTAATATCCTTAACTTCACCAAGGCTTCTGGGTGGTCCGCCACCAATCAATAAGAAAATTTTAAGAAAAATTACGGGAATATTAATGTATATAATATATACTATATACTATATATATGGATAGGGTACCAAAATAGGCAAACTGCCTCGAAGTTACTTTTTTGCAAGCAACCCTTTTAACCTAACCTACAATGCAATGAGCTAGAAAAATGATCATTCCCATAGATCCAAAAACACGGCTGTCTTTTAAGTAAAATCGCATTTTTCTTTAAGTCAAAGGGACAAATATTTAGAGAACCGAAGACTTTCAGGATAAAAACTTCTGAGCAAAATTACGGATTTTGAAATCAAAAATTAAATAGTTGGAAATATAGTTGACTTAAGTTCAAAATAATTTCTGTTTTAAAATGAATAATTTTTGTTAGAGACTTTTACATTTTTTTACAATAGATTATATATGTATTTATAATTTTCTATCAATCAGTTTTCCACACACAACGGGTATGAACTTCTCCCCAAACCTACATCAATTGCAATGTGCAATTTGCGATGGCTCAGAATTTTTCAAGTGCTTCCCATAAACTTTTTTGTAGATTTTTTTGGGCAAATGAAGAATCAGCAAAAAAAATTTGAAGCAAAGACACAAAAAGCATTTTTATCACTAAAGACTGACCCTTTGCCATAAGAGCGCGTTTATTCAAAAGATTAAAAAGAGCACGTAGAAGGAAGCAGTAGAAAAATAGTGCTAACGAGATAAGACTGTGCGCATAAAGAATAGAATTTATAAGGAAACAAATGGGAATACACTGTGGAGAGAACTATAGTTGTGAATCAAACAGCAAAGTTTTTTGGGGCATATGTATCGACTGTTCTGAAAGCAGCTGAAATGTTTTGCGTACGAACTTTTAAGAAGAACAAAATTCTATCAATGAAATTATTTTTTTCCGACTGCAAAAAAGAGACCTATTTTATAACCAGTTCTAAAAAGATGATTTTTTTCTTGAAATTCTTTGATGTAAATGCTACAATTTCTGTCCCCATTTATCAACAAATTTTTAAAGTGAAACAAATAACAAAGTTTTGATATTCTAGAAATTATAATCTTAATCGAATTATAAAAGTAGGCGTAGCTCCTCCCAATATTGACCCAAATAAATATGTGAGCAATCATAATGAAATTCAATATTATGATATTGATAGCTATAAGCTTTCACTGTAGCAAAACTGAGCTGAATCTTCAGCAGGCATGACACCTCCTACTCATGTACAAAATTTTTCAAGTCATTTTAGAGAAATGAGGTGAGCAATTGTAGTGTTTGTATAACCTAAATTAAAACTAAGATTGTTATGAAAATTGACTGAACCAAACTATAGTGTGATCATCTAGATAGGAGTGTCGCCTTCTAAAAGGTTCTATTTTTTTATTAATTTACTTCCAATTTTAATTACATGATCACAACGAATGCTCGGTTTGCTGACATCCAATTTTGTTTTCACTTAAAATTTTGATTTGAAAAATTACCATTAATTACTTTTTGGCTCTTATTTATAAAAATATTAATTTGATTCATCAACTTTAATGTAGAAAAAAAGCTTACAATCTTCATTAGGTAATCTACATCTAAAGTGATTTTATGGTTATGTTGCCTATGGTGCTGCAAGGTTTCTCACATTGGAGAGCTGCCCAAAAACGTGCAGCAAATTTTTGCATATTATAAACCAATTTTTATGTTTGTTACTGCAGCATAAAGACAAATTTGTTGTTTAAGTTACCACCAAAATATCAAAGGACTATAAAATGTTCTATTTACTGCAGTTGTTCGTTCTTTCAATAAACGATAATGTTTTTGAAAAAAATGCCACTTTGGAAATAAGTTTGATTTTTAGTGCAAGTAAGAATTTTTATGGCATTGAACTTACATAAGTTTTCTGTTATCTAAAAGTAATATTCTTACCGTGGGCTTAAAATTCTGAGAAAATGCTTTGAATTTTGGTCAATAGTATGCAAAGAGGCACTCATCATAATGGTCCAATTTATTAAATTTATTTATTTTACTTTGAAAGGTATTTTTACAATTTTGCGACTCACTCATTCATTAACCATTTAGCCTATATTGACTCTAACTAACATTATTTCATCCGGATAGTTTTCGCATTTCTTGGGCATTTTGTTTCATTTTGGGTACCTTGTTATTTTTTCTATAACTTGTAATATCTTTGCTCAAAACTTATCAGAAATAAAACAATTAACTTTTCGTTAGTGTGTCCAGAAAATGTATGTGGGTATGACATACATCAAACAAAATATTGAACAAATTCTTAAGGATTTTCTTTTGAATTAAATTTATATTACGACTTTGGATTTGTATATAAATATTTCTTTATTAAGAACAAAAAACAACAAATTTTACTTGTTTAATATTTTTAACATTTAACTGGAGAATATTTTAGAGCAAAAACAAGTAACTCTGTGGTATGCCATAACCCACCACGCTACGCTAATGAAGGGTTAATCATATACAGAATTCATACAGTCAAAAAAAGAAGAAAAAAAATGCATGCATGTCTATGTACCCAGCAAACATTTTTAATCACCGAAGAGTCATATTTCAATTGTCAAAGCGATTTTCGTATAAAGCATAAGGTATCATTTCAAGCGATTGTCCTTGGAGTGGAAAAAACAAAAGTTTCGTTTCATCATCGGACTCTGAACTTATTGCTTTTATAACCCACACAGAGGGAATATTAAGTTTGTCATTCCGTTTGTAACGCATAGAAGGGGGCGTTGCACGTATAAAAAAGTACATATATTATAGATCAGCGTCTCTACCTGAGTTGATATAGCTATGTCCATCTCTCTGACCTTCTGTCTGTCTGTTGAACTCACGTTTACGGGAAAACTAAGCAAGCTAATTCAATAAAATTTGGTACATAAGTCACACCTTCTTACAAGCTGCTAGCATACAAAAATGGGCAAAATCGGTTAACGGCCACGCCCACCGCCCATACTCAATGTAAATATACCCCTGCACATTTTGTAAAAAGCTGCTGCAATTTTGATGAACCTTGGTGATTTGGTGAACATGCGAACAAAATTAAGATTTTGTTAGGTTTCAAAATCACAAAACTTCTTAAAAGGGCGTGGCACAGCTCTTAATTTTAACTTTAATAACTCGTTAACCGTGCAAGATATTGTGATGAAATTAAGTACACGGATACAGATCACATATATCTTGATTTGTGCTCAAAGTGGGCGAATTTGGAAAAGTGGGAGTGGCACTTTTCAACAATTGAAATTTTTGATTTCGTTTAACTCACAATTGGCACTTACGATTGTTATGAAAATTTTAGGTAATTAATTTTCAATGTATTTTTAACATTTATTTAGAAAGTGCTTTCAATGCAGTGTAGGGTATGTGAGTTTCAGCCTGGCCGAAGATAACACCATTTTTAGTTTATTATTCAACTTATCAACTTGCACTGAACTTAACATTTTTTTTTAATGCTATTGTGAGGCTTCATAAATTTATAATTGAACATTGATTACACAAATTTAAACACAATTATTGTTGATTTGGAATGGAGAACCAGCCTGGCAAAATTTACACTGCCATTTACTTGATTACATTTATTCATGTCGTATATGTACAAAACAAATATGAAAAAAGCTATATCGAATCATAAGGCATTGCAATATTTTAAGTTCAAAAAAGATCTAAAAAGTCAGTAACCGTTCTTAAGAAAAACTTTAAGTTCGACGCTTGAAAAGTGGAATCTTTATATTAGCCATTACTTGTCTGCCAGAAGAGTGTTAACTCTAAATTCTTCGCCAGAAATGTGAAAGACTTAAAAATCTTTCAAATATTTTATGGGTATGTATGCAAGTAAATAAAAACGTATGTTAAACAATAATGTCAAACCATTTACAAGAATGTTGGCAACACTGCAACACCAATAGCAATGCAGCAAGAATTTGGTAGTACCGTTTGAACCTGCAGCACATTTTGCGTCAGTTTGGTTTGTTGCTGCCATACAAAAATGCGATAATGTGAGATGCCACAATTTTTACCTTAAATGTTGAAAGTCTGCTGCAGCAGTCAAAGAAAAAACATTTAAAGAAAACACACAAGATTTTCAGACAAAATATAGAAAATAAAAACAATACAAAAAAAGAAAAATAGCAAAAGGAAAATTGCATTTTTTTTCAACAGAAGCAAACAAAAGCAAATCAACAAACAAATGAACAAACAACGCTATGAATAACCATGTTGGCCACAAGATACCATAAAAGTGTTGAAACATCTGAAACATGCGAAGCAGCAACTACTTCTTCCAGTGACCATCAAGCAACCATTAACAATGAAAGCATCAACAACGAACAACCGCAACCAGCATATGACTGCATTTTCCATTGCAATTCGAATTTGTAAAGAAGAAGCCGCAGGAAAAGCGATATGAAAGCAAAAAAAAAATAAACATTGAGAAAAGAAAATTGCAAAAAACTTTGTTAAAGAAGAATAAAATTACATTTGATTGATGCATTTCTTGAATCAACAACAACAATACCAACAACAGTAAATACAATGGATGCGCCAGTGAGACTTATGAGAAAAGTGCCATGTGTTTGCTGTAGGAAATTTAAAGTAATGAGGTGCATTTATTTAAAAAGAGACATACATAGCAGCAATGCTTAGAAATGTTGAGATAAGCTGAGAAAAATGATATTAAGGAAAGAACTTGAGGAGAGTTGAAAGAACTATTTTGTTAGACATAGAAATAGTAGTAGTAGTGTTCTTAAAATAAGTTAACTTTAGTAGTTGCTCAAAAAAGCAGAAATGTTTGAACAAATAGCTGAAAATAAAGTATTAACTTCAATAATATGGTACGAATAGGATACAAATTGTTAAAAATGTTAGTAGAAATAGTTGTAAAAATAGTAGTAGAATTGAAAGTAGATAATTTAAAAAATAATTATTGTAAAATATTACAAAAAGTTTGAGATGCGGTAGTAGAATTAGTACCAGCAATAGTAATAAAAGAAGTAGTAGAAAGAGTAGTACTATACATTCCTAATGTTCACTTTAACTATCTATCACGATGTCTCGATTCGGATCTTGTCACTATTTGTTCAGTGCTTGTTCAAACTATTTTTTGAATATGTTTTAAATTTGCCTGCATTACTTATATCAATTGCCTCAGTATTTCATTTTGAACTATTGTTTTTTTCAAATGTGCCACGCCTTCTTATCTAAGTTTTCCTACTTTGGCTACGAAAAATCATTTCTAGCAATTGTGTAAAAATTGGTTTCATATTCTTAAGTAAACCACCTGATATATCTTTATATATAGTTCAGAAAAGTTAAGTCATTCGCATACTTTACTGTATGAAAAGTATCCAGAATAGAGTTTCCTTCGATTACCGCAGTTTGATGCACTCTGAATTACTTCTAGAATGACGAATGGTAAACAATATTTTATTTTTTTAATTGGAATATCCGCCGAAAATGGGCAGATTTGTGATTTTTTTCTATTCCTGAAGCTTCGAGGAAGGCGCTTTTATTCGGTCATTTTATTGAAGCCATAAGAAGCTAAAAGCTATTCCCCAATCAGCCTTAGAAAAATGTAAAAGGGACTGAATCAGGCGCTGGCGTAATTGTATTGTAATTGTTGACAAGGCGACAAAGTAAATGAGTACTAATACTGTTTACACAGAAGTATGAAATAATACTTTTTACTATGAAAAAATTAACGAAATGAGATGTGAAATTTCTTCTACGTGAATTTCAAATTATGTTCAATTCGCAGCTGTACTTGAAAAGTTTGCTGCATTAAAACTTTTATATGTTTAAAGCCGTTTCACATTCTGCTACGCTATTATAAAGAACATTGAAATAGAGCGGAATCTTGGCATTGTTGGGATATATCAGTTTTTAAGAACTTTAATCTTTTACCCATGGGGCTATGTTTTCGAAGTAGTACAAGTGGATGCCCAGTATTGCAATAGCACACTCCATCTAGCAGAGCACAATACCAAGCGTTGCCTCTTCTGTATTTGCTCTCCTTTGTTGTCGAAATCGAACAAAAACTTCGGATTAGGGATAAGGTGCTGCACAGTGTAGGTCAAAGCTGTAAATATATTTGAATATGGATGAAGATATCTTTAACTAGTAAAGGTTTTATCTTCGGCCAGGTCGAAACTCACATACCCTACACTGCATTGAAAGCACTTTCTAAATAAATGTTAAAAATACATTGAAAATTTATTACCTAAAATATTCATTAAAATCGTATGTGCCGATTGTGAGTTATAAGAAATCTGTATTTTCAATTGTTGAAAAATGCCACGGCCACTTTTTCAATTCCGCTCAATCTTAGCACAATTTAAGATATATATGATCTGTATCCGTGTACTTAATTTCATCACAATATCTTGCACGGTTAATGACTTATGGCGTTATTAAAGTTAAAATTTAGGGCTTTGCCACGCCATTTTAAGAGCCTTTGCAAATTTGAAACCTAACCCAATCTTAATTTTGTTCTTATGTTCACCAAATCACCAAATTTCATCAAAAACGCAGCAATTTTTTTCAAAATGTGCTGGGGTATATTTACATAGAGTGTGGGCGGTGGGTGTAGCCGTCAACCGATTTTGCCCATTTTTACATGCAAACAGTTTGTAAGAAGATTTGACCTATATGCCAAATTTTATGAACGGTAATTGATGAAGATGAACAAAAAGACTTCAACAACAAATAAGTCTGCAGTAACGTACGAAACACGGTAACACATAGTCAATAGTCGAGGGGGTGGAGCGAGGGTACGGTCGCTACGAACACAAGGCTTGGGAGGGCCGCAAAGCGGTTGTGAAATGTCTCTCAATTGTTAGGGTTTTTGAATGTCAAAAGTGAGATGAGCTTTTTTTAGTGAGATAATTGAAATTTTTGTTAAAAAACACGTAAATTTCTTTTGATAGGGGCGGCAAATAAGTTTTTTTGTCCGATGTGACCGATGTGCATTGTACGCCTCGCACATAGTGCGATCAGAGCGATATCAGATGAAATCAATCTTGCCTATCTTTGCTGTAACTTTAAGACGATACTATAGTGAAACGTAGTGTTTTGATAATTCATTTTTGAAATATAATTGTGAACAATTTTGTTTTGATTTTTGAATTGCTCTGAGCAATAAACAAAACATTTATTTTTATACATTAAAAAGTGTGTTTCTTATAGCAATAAAATTTAGAACACAAACTCGTAATAAGTAAAGTGCTTCAAATAAAAAAAAGATACAAATATTAAGGCATTCCGGCACTTTTCTTAGAGTCATATTACGTGAGAGCGTAATTTCCCAAAGCTTTATTTCCCATCATTTCAAGTTTATGACATAAACGTTAGTGCCTTTATATATTCAACATCAGACAAATACTTTTATATGGCAATATCCCTCTCAATATTTCAAATTAATATTTTTTTAAATAAAAACCTCATTCCAAAGGAATAAAAAAATGCATTACAATCAACAATAAGTTGTGACTATTTAAATATTTCATTGTCACTTAACGATTTTCTGCAAAGAACTGACGAGCAAATGACTGACATTGACTCATAAACTTGTGACAGTTTTGATGGCGGCATAAAGCCGCAATTCAACAAGCCACACATGTGGCAAATGGCATTAAGCTGATGCCATTGGAGAAAATACTTCACGACTTAAAGTAAAATGTGCTATTAAAAAAATGCAACACCATTAAATACTACCAACTGATATGTCAAACATCAGTTACTTCAGCTGTGGTCTATTTCAAATTCCTTCCAGTAATGAAATCAATTACTCGTAAAAGAAAGTTTTCATTATGAAGTTTCCATTTTAACTTAAGAAAGTTAAAAGCTTTAGTGTCCAAAAATAAATATTTTTGCTACACTTTCAGTTAGTACTTTTACTACTTTATCGACTGTGCAGTAGAGCAAGGCTGCCATTTTGAGTTAAATTCTAGAAAATTCCTTAGCACAATTTTTTAGCATTGTCATTTAATAAAAAAGTTTTTTGCAAACAAAACTTTGGAAACAGCGTTCTTTACAGCAACACATAGAGTAGGTATGGTCTTATCAAATAAGAAAAAAATAAAGTTAGTAAAGATAAGCATGGCCATAGAAGAAAGTGCAGCTATGATAAAGTTAGCAAAGTGCAAAACTTTTGATTGTCTGTGCGATTACTAAAATTACACGAATTTTATTTTAAAAGTTTGCGCGAAAGAGTTTAACACCATCAAAATTTGAGTGTTGCAAGCAGTTTTGGTTTAAAGATAATGACAAAGTTGCTTGGAAGCAAATTACTTAGTTTATAATTTCCATTATAAGATGGGGCTCATTTGAATGAATTAAAGTATATGCTTGCTTTCTAAGACGGGTATGCTCATGATAATGGAACTTAGCTTGACTTAAAAGACTATGTAAATAATGCTTAATATTGCTAAAAAATGCATTGATAGCTCAAAAGCTACTTTGCCTTCGATTAAAATAAATTTGTACCTCGAAAAAGAACGCGACCTAGGTAAAGACTTCGCAAAGTTGACTTGTTAATTTTTTGACTTTAACAAGCGAGAAATCTGAAGTGAAAAAACGGCTTGCAATAGTGATACCACTTAAAAAAGGTGTGTTTTAATTACCTCATGAAACTCATTCATTTTATTCCTCTAACTTTATTATAGACGGCGAGCCCACTATAGAAAAGTCGAGGGTATAAGATAACAGGATGAGATAAACGCGAAAGATAGTAATGCATTTTGCTGAAATTAAGGAACCAGGGTTACCTTGCAAAAGCCTATCCCGATGCCCGAATTTTCGCCAATTTAGTTGTTTGAATTAAAACTGTATAATATGACAGCTCGAAATGTATGCCAAATGATAAAACCCGAAGAGGCCTAAACATAATACACAGGGTTGCATTATTGAATCCTGTCCCAAGCATGGATTTTCAACCGTTTTTCGAGTCAATTTTCATTAATACAGATAACAACTTCTTGAAATATATGCCAAATGATAGAAGTTGAAGAGCCTAAATAGAATAAATAAGATTGACTTGTCGAGTCTTGTCTAAAACATGGGTTGCCACTCATTTAAGAAAAATTGGTCCTAAAAACGAATGACAACCCATGTCTAAAACAGTATTCGACAAGACAACCCTTCATATTCCTTTTAGGCTCTCGAGTTCTATCGGTTGGCACACTTACCATACATTAATATATGGTAATAAAAAATCACCCAAAAAACCGGTAACAACCCATTTTTGGGACAAGTTTTGATAATGCAACCCAATATAGTATATTTAGGCTTCTTCGATTTCTATCATTTGGCATACATTTCGAGCTGTAATATTATACAGTTTTCATTACAACAACGAAATTGGGCGAAATTCGGTCATTTTCGGCCATCGGGATAGGCTTTGACAAATTAACCCTGGTTGGTTAGTTCCACCAAAATACATTAAAATCTTTCCCGTATATCTTATCATGTAATCTCATACACTCGACTTTTCTACAGCGGGCTCTGGGACTATTGGAATGTTATGAGACCCTGTGACCTATAGGGTGTATAAGATAGACTCACAATGATACAGAGAATCTTATTTTTCAAAAAGGCGATTATGAGCCGGATCATCCTTTACACATGATAAGACTTGACTAACCTATGGTCATAAGCTTCGAAAAGCACTTAAATCGTGTGGAGCTAATGTCAATTATAAGTTTTTTTTAAGGAAACCGACAAAAACTGAAAATAAGCAGCAAAACACTTGATTTTTTTTTTATAGAATCTAAAGTGATATTAAACTTGTGAATCGTTTTGAGCAATGAATAAGGTATTGATTTCGAAACATTCAAAAGGTGTGTTCTTGATGCAATATAATGAAATTTTGAGATCTTCAGAGGGTTTTGGATCAAAATCACCCTAAAAATACTAAACTGATACTCATTATCATGAGCAGCAGGTGTATTATAATTGATCAGTCATACAAAAATGCACTACTTATCGTGTGAATCTCTCCTTGGTAAAATTGTGAATTCGCTGCTGACAAAAAAACTTTCTAATGGTTTCGAACAAATAAACAGTTCATTTGCTTATTTTGCTAACTAAGCAGTCTGGCTCACATAAATAGAAACAATAAAATAATACAGAAATATTTTCTACCAATTACTCGCTTCCACCCACAACCGTCGTCTCATTCATTTCCACTACAGACAGCAATATTGCACTAAGTTACATGACTTAATTTAGCGCTTAACTTTTGTATTACAAATGCAAATAATATGAAGTTGTACAACAAGCAAAGTTTATTTGTTCGAAAATGTAAACACAACTGAGTTTTATTTGAAGTAAATACATGTGTGTGTGTGTGTGTATATATTACTGCACAAGTGTAGTAATTAGAAATATGGTAGCATATAAAGTTGGGTTAAATGCACTCACTATTTGTATGTAGGTTTAAGTTATGATTTTTTTTTTGTGATGTTTATTTGCCTTATGACTTTTGTTGTTGCAATACTATTTGCTGATTTTGTTGTTGTTGTTGTTGTTTTGAGCTACAGCAGTTAATCTTATTTGATTTTCTTATACTGCAGTTAAATGTAGGCTAAATATGATAACAAGCGTTTATCTGTTATAACATTATCGTTGTTGTGGCTGTCGCTGCTGTTTCTTAGCTATTAAATGTTACATTCATGTTTGCTTAAAACAGCAACTTAAAAATTAGGTTGATTTGTAGCGTAAACATATATGGGTCAAATGACTTTGGATAAACAAAGATTACGAAGTAAGATGGACAGCAGCTATTACTCCTCTTAAGTTAGAACCTCAAAAAATCAGCATTACAAGAAATGTTTTTATCATGAAAAAGGAATCCTAGATTACTGTTAAGAGCACGTATTAGCCATATATATATGTAGGCTTAGGTAATCAAAACCTTTTTTTCAATACTTTAATTCTTTGAAACCTTAGTCTGAGTTTTTATTTATGCAAACTGAAGCTTTTTTTTCTGCTTAAGGGAGGTTAATATTCGGGCTCTTGCAAGTCTTGAAATTTTCGGAATCTTAAAATAAAATCCTATCTTTCTTAACGTATTAGGAACTTGAAAGACTTTACTTCAACCACCATAAGTAACAAGATATTCCGTTTTAAGCATTTCTGATGTATGGAATGTGACACTCCCATACATTCTGTTTGCCAACTTTTTCCTGTATCTTTTATATCAGGTTCCATTTATCTGGGTCCAGTTATTGATGAGATATGGTGCTTTCGATTTTGATGGGCGTGTCATCGCCCATTTTTCTTAACCAAACTTTTCAAAAAACTTTCAAATTCCATAAGAAGCATTTATAAAACATTTATGAAATCTACGTAAAAATTCTATTTGAGAAATACTTTTGTATGAGGGCCACCCTAAATATGCACCATAAATAGAAGTTTTATAGCCTAAATTATGCCTCTTAATATAAAAGACCCGTGATGTAAATTCCATGTGAATCGATTCACCGGTCTTCATGAAAATTAGATTTTAAATTTGTTTGTATAAGGGCCACCCTAAATATGCAATTAATTCAAACAAAACTATCCTATCTTTAAGGTTAGACCAAATTACAGACAGTAAGCCAAATTTCATAAAGAGTTTATACCGAACAAACACCGTGACACGAGATTTTTATATATATAACATATATCTATAAAATTGTCGAAATATGCGACACCTATATTTCATAATATATTTTAGTATAAACATTTTTTATTTTGTGAATTGAGAAATATAGGGTGGTGCAGATCCGAATTGTCATCCGAAAAAAAATATTCCCTGGTTTATTGGGAGTAAATCATAATGTGTGAGAAATGGTATATCTTGAACACCTTTTGATTTACAGGGTGTTTAAAAGTTTCTTTAGAGTAGAACTTACAAACAAAGGTTATATTATAACTTCTTCAAAAAGCTAGAGTAATAGAATGCATAATTTTTTATAACCAGTGTTGCTTGCCGTGATTTCAATTCAAAATTATAAGTTGTCAAAAAAAAAAACTATTTTTTATATATTTTTTCTGCATAGTTTTTTTCTAAAAATACTGTAACAAAATGTGTCTTTCTGCTACAAATTCTAGTGCACCATATTACTACCCACAAGTTTACTATCCAAAATTTTTCTATGGGTTGTACACATTTCCAGGTATAAGTTTATTCCCAAAGTGACTTTTTAGCTAGCAACTATAGCTAATTTTCATAAAATTTTTTGTTCTGCAAAAACAAAACACATAAAAACAATTTAAAAAAATCAATGTTTGCATTTTATTTAAAAAAATATTCAAACATTCGCATAAAACATTGCAATTTCCTTAGAAAAGGTATTTCTTCCTCAAACTCTTTGCATGACACCTTAAATTTCTCAATTTCGATTTGCTCCTCCTCTGTTAAAGTTTTCTTATATCGATTGATTTCCGGTAGAAGCCACTCTAAGAAATTCTCATAGCTCTGCGTAAATTCGCCTGCTACATTTTCCAAATCATGCCTTTCAAATGACTCCTTATAAATAATATTATGTTTTTTCCAAATATCAGTGACAGGACCTTTGAAGAAATCAAATAAATAGCATGAAGTAAGAAACAAATGAGCTTTCTGCGTAGGCTTGGTGTCGATATCTTTAAATCCTTTCAAGATGCGATTGAGAAATTCAGTATCAGCTTCTGGCGCATGTTCTGCATTAGCGGTATCCGCTACAACTTCTTCAAGTAGTTTTTTCCCTAACTTCAGTGGTTCATCGGCTAAGGTATTCAGTTTTGCAAGCATAGCACTGCGAAATGTAAGTTTTTCTGCATCACATGAGCTATCTGGTTGGTTTTTATTGACTGATGCATCACAGGTATTAGTATTTACTTCCTCGTAGTGCGAACACTAGTGTAATATAATGAAGAGTTATTAATATGAAAAGATTAGAAGATTTCTGGACTTACGTGTACCAGCAAAAATGCACTAACAAGTGCAAGTACTACTTTCGTGGACATTGTTGCTAAATAAATTAAACAGACTGAAAGAATTCTTTGCCAATGCAGAAACTATATATAATAGATTATTTTAAGTAACACAAGGCAACACAGTTTTTAAGTCTGACTGCTGTTGAAAATTGTATGGCTAATAAGCTGATGAACTTGCTAGGCAGTGGACTACTGCACAAATTCCTCAGGACAAGGAAGGTGTTGGCATGCCATTTGCTACCTGCAAGTTACTGCTTAAAGAAAAAATGGTAAAAAAATTCTAACAAAAGATGGACTCACGAGTCAACTAGCAATATAACTAGGCAAATCTGGCCGAAATGGGATGCTAAGCGTTTGTCACAACTAATTTCTCGCCCTAGACATAGTGTCTCGTCAGTTGTTGCAGTCGTAATTGGCTACTACCTCATCGAAGGAGACATTAGGTGTTAGGTCCTTTGACTTCTGTAGAAGCTGTGGAGATGTGGAGGAAGAGGAAAACATTAAAAAATTTCTCTGCTCCTGTACCGCACTTGCTATAAAAAGTCACAAAACACTTGGATCGTCTTTATTTGATGACCTCGATGGCCTTTGGTATGTTAGTAAAGGTCAGCTATTTAGTTTCATAACGAAATCTGGTTGGTTCAACGAGCGGGTGAAGTCAGACACCCTGTGGTATCACAATGGATCACATTTGGTCTAAGTGAGTCGGTTTTCGTAACTAACTGCCACTTCCACCTAACCTATGGTTTCATAAGTAGTTTTTTGAAAAAGTATCGCTTAGCAACAATTGGTAATATCTAATGAAAATAATTTCGAAGCTCTTGATACATTTTTTGTCAAACTTTATTGCCTTGTGTTATTAAATTAATTTCTAACCTTAGGGTCATCTGCATTTAAATATTAATTTAAGAACACGTCAGCATATCAGATTATATTTTAATATCAAACGAAAAAATTTGTTTTCAAGTTTTTGGAAGAAGCATAACAGATGTGCTTAAAAAAAGAATCGAAGCATATTGTAGAACTGATAAGACAGTTTTAATTATAGTGTTAACTTCAATGCCAATCAAATTTAATTTCTACAGGGTGCTTTAAACTTAAATTTATTTAAACCAAAAGTAGCAAAAAAGTATACGTTGAGCCATATTTTTCCTGCAGGGCCGCTTAAAGAATAGGCCAGTTAGGTTAGCTTAATATGATATTTGGTTATGTTAAGCAGATTTAATAGTTCTCGTGGAGTAAAACGGAACTTTTCCTTCTAACAGTAGGAACATTCTTTTGTTGAAGCATAAAAGGTCCGTGGTTTCTTCTCACGTCTTGAACCATCTACGGTTAGTAAGGTTCATTAAGAGACAAATTGCTTCAGCACAAAAAAAACAGGCTAATGTGGATATCTGGCGACTCAAATATCTAAGGCAATGAAAAAGCAGCTAAAATGGCAAAAGGAGCAGTTTACAAACCACTGCATACTTTTGAAGCATAACCCACCAACGTCTCCAGAATGGAAACACGGTTACTCTTTGCGGAGCTGACGATCATACTCTAGAACACATTTTAATTAGCTGTTAAGCAACTGCTTCTACGAGAGCATCGAACACCGACAAAAACATATTGGTACTTTTAAAAAATTCAAATGCATCATCTTTTTTTTTCACTACGAGTTTTCTAAATTTGAGCTCATTTTTACTTTCGCCATTACTCTTTTAGAAAGCATTTCTGGAGCGAATAAAAAAAACTCGATTTCTGATGTGGCCTTACCACACCGTGCCGAGAGTGCGGTCGCAACGATTGTGGGGGCGGCAAAAAGATCCCCGGTCTTTATGCTTCAACTTCTTTTTAGTCCCCAGCTTGATAATATTTTTTCTTATAAAAAGTGTTAGTCGTGAGTTTTTTTGAGAAGTCCTTTTTGGAGGTTTTTTTTTCCTTGCCGTTTTTTTTTTTGCGGAGACCTCTTTTGTTGAAGTTACGTTTTTTGTGGAAGTTTTTCTGACCGGGATTTATGTATAGAAATTTTTGGGAAGACCTATAGAAAAAGGAATCGTTGAAATATTTTCTTTTGAATTGTTAAACCTTCTCCGGAGACAGACTAGAGATTAAAGCCACGGATGTAGTGAATTTGTATAACTTTTGTACTGCGATGCTCAGTCAGAATCAAAATACCTTTGTTTGGTTCCGTGAAAAAAACAATTACATATCATTGATAATAAAGACCAATGGGCATATGGGTCTTATTAACCTTAAATTAAATCAATTTTTTATGGTGTTTGTAAATTTTTACTATTTAATTATAACCTTCAAAATTTTCTTATAAATAAACCCTAAAAATTATTTTTTCTTTTCTGTTTTAGGTAAGTGTGATGAACCAGTATGTTGCAATACTTATATTTTTCATCCTATTTATATATAATATATGAAACTTTGAGGTAAGTAGCGTATGTTAGAGTGCAATGTCAATGTTGTTGCACAAACTTTGCAATTTTCTTTACTCAGAGTTAAATAAACACAAGAAAGGGTCACGATTTCACATAAAAACAAACTATATGTGGGGCTGCATCCCAGCTTTGAAAAAATATGTAAAATTATAAGGAATAATATCTGCAAGTAGCTAATAAATCAAAAATCAATCAAATAAAGGGTGTTTTTTTAGAGGTTTGTTTTTCGAATAGAGATAAAACTGGCATTTTATGGTCAAATCTGGCAACTCTAATGTCATTTATGTTCAGTTTGGTTTGCCATTTTATCATAAACAGGTTGACAAAAGAACAACGCTTGCAAATCGTGTAAATTTATTTCGAAAATAATGGTTCAGTTCGCGAAGTTTACCGCAAGCTCCGTCCATTTTATGGTCGACATAATCGTCCATCAGAGCAATTAATTCGGTTAACCATGGATCGTTTTCGCACTACGTTTACTCTATGTGATAATACGCATCCGCAGAGACGTCGAACAGTGCGCAGCGAAGAAATAATTGCCGCTGTAGAGCAAAATGTTGAAGAGGACCCGAATGAATCGATTCGCCACCGTGCACAGCAATTGGAGCTTTGTCCATCAACTTTATGGAAGATTTTGCGCAAATATCTTGGCTTGCGACCTTACAAGATCCAGCTTGTACAAGAATTAAAGCCGCGAGACCATGCAATGCGTCGTGATTTTGGTGTATGGGCCGAAAATGAGATTGATTTCGATGCTGATTTTCATCGCAAAATTTTGTTCAGTGATGAGGCTCATTTTTGGTTGAATGGCTACGTCAACAAGCAAAATTGCCGCATTTGGAGTGAAGAGAATCCACATGAGACCCTTGAGACGCCATTACATCCACAAAAACTGACTGTTTGGTGTGCTCTATGGGCTGGTGGAGTCATTGGGCCATACTTCTTCCGAAATAATGCTGGAGAGTCAGTTACCGTTAATGGAGACCGGTATAGAGCCATGATAACCGACTATTTTGTTCTCGAATTGGATGGCATGAATGAGGATGAGTTGTGATTCCAACAAGACGGCGCTACATGCCACACAGCGCACGTCACAATCGATTTATTGAAGGAAACATTCGATGAGCGCATAATTTCGCGGAATGGACCTGTCAATTGGCCACCAAGATCGTGTGATTTGACACCATTGGATTATTTTCTTTGGAGATATGTGAAATCGCTCGTCTACGCCAACAAACCAGAAACGTTAGGGGACTTGAAAGCCAACATTCGTGGCGTTATTGCCGACATAAGGCCCCATATGCTCGGAAAAGGGGTTCAAAATTGGACCTGTAGAATTGGCTTTATTCGAGCCAGCCGCGGCGGCCACATGCCCGAAATCATATTTAAACATTAATGGCATAAAATTATCCTTCCAATAAAGCCAAATTGATGGATATTAAACCGATTTTCTTGTGTTTTATTTCAATTCGAAGCTCTATACCTCTAAAAAAAACACCCTATACAAGGTTTTGCAAACCTTCCTACCCACTGTAAGTATATACTTGTTAGTTTACTACAAAGAATTTTTAATAATTTGTGTCAAATTTTAATGGTTTTCATTAATCATATTTTTTTTTGTTGCTATTCGTTTTATTGAAAACAATTATTATTTATTCAAGTGAAAGAAAAATATATTTCAATCAAACTTTAAATAAACACGGGAAACATTTGACTCTTTGTTATAAGCAATTGGAAAACATTAGCTTAAACTATTAACAAATAGTTATTTTAAATACATAAATTTTTTTTTTGGGAAAATAGTTTTCAAGGTCTTAACGGTATCATCTCTAGTAAGCCGATTATCATTTAAATCGTGCTAGTTTATAGTCCCTTTTAGTGGTAATTCATAAATTTTCATTACGGGCAACTGGCTGGCCCGGCAGACGTTATTTTGCCGTTTTAGGTAGGTCGCGCGATGGGATGGATTTGATAAATATTTTTAAATAAGAAAGTCAGAAGTGACAAAAAAGTTCGTTGGCGCAATTATCGGATAAATAAGAGTATCGAGAAATGCCTAGGCAAAATACAGATTATTTGAATAAAGAAAAATTAACTGCTTGACATTTCAATGTTTAAGTCCATTGAATTTCTAAAATAAAAATTTGAACTTTAATACGAGGCGATATAAAAAGTTTCGCCCATTTTTTATTGAAATTTACTACTGTCCGCTCCTCTTATATCGGGTGTTTTTTAAGCCAAGTTAGTACTTTGATTTTGAGCAAAACTCATAATATCTCAATAAATTAAATGGTTCCGTGTTCAATCGAGATGATACATTCTGCTATTAGTTTTAAACACAATTTTAGGCATATGCCCATCATAGCTGGATCTGATGAATGTCATCTGAAAGGCATGACATTCATTAAACATTCATGCCATTCAATCCGCGAACGAAGAAGTTATCAACCATGGCTATATATCGAACACCGTTGACTGTAACACGATGAATATTAATTTTTAAAAAAATATGGACTCCATCAGCTCACAGGCTGCCAAACTGTAGATCTTTCGGTATATAACGGCTTTCAATAGTCTCATAATTTTTTGTTTGTTGACATTCCATTACGCCAAAAATGAGCCTCATCGCTGAAGAAAAAGTTTCTATAAGACAGCGGATGCAATGTCGGTTTACTTTGGGTTTTGTACGAGCTAGATCCTTTAAGACTTCCAAACAAAATCTTTTCGTAAAATTTTCCATACAGCGGACTGACAAAGGCCAAGCTTTTATGAACGATGTCGAATTGATACTTTTGGATCTCCTTCAACACTTTCCTGAACGGATGCGATATTCTTCATCGCACTCAGTACGCACTCTTCTTATGCGTCTTGGTGACATTGCATCTTACAAGGAATATGTGCGAAAGCGGTCAACAATGCGGCGATGGTCGATGTGTCGATTATGTAAGGTGTAGTTTGGTGGAATTACTTCATGAGTTTGGCGCACATCACAATGATTTTCGAACCAAGTTTGTAAAATTTGGTAACGTTGATTAAGCGGTAATGATATCAGGATATACATATTTATATATATATATAGTGCCAAAGACTACTGAATAAAATTTACACTGCGATTTTGAAATCTGACAATTATTTTGACGGATATAATTGTTTGAATTTAGTACTGGCTTAAAAAATCATTCGATACGTAACAAGTCTCTGCGTCTAAAAGTTGATTAGATATGTTGAATTTTATTTTTCTCAAATCTATTTTAAGGACATTCCACGCACTACGAAACTTTGTACTATATCTTTATTCAACATTTGCCCAAAACGCTATATCTTGGAAGATTCTTAATCAATTTGATTGAAAGAATGTCATTTGAAAGATAATGTAATAGATACGAATCTTTAAAACAAAGTCCTGTAGTTTTTGAGTTACTACTAATTGTTTGAAATCTTAACTGGAAATTCAAAACACCGCTTTTTTTTCGCTCTTTCAATACTTTGACAGAAAATTCTTTTTAAAAAAAAAATATATATATCAAATTTTCATTTAAAAAAGCGATACTATAGGCATTATTTCCTTTAAAAATTGTTCAGAATTCAATACCTCTTTTACAGAAGATTTTATTCGGACGATTTTTTTAAAGGATTTTCGGTCTGATAAAAAAAAACAATGCAACCAGTAACAACATTTTTCATCGTTTAGGGAAAATAAATTTTACTTAGTATGGGAATAATATTAATTGTAAATAGTTTTTTTAATGAAACAAAATGTTTACACAGAAAACAAAATTTAATTTTTGAACGAAGTTTCTTTTTAAATAACATTGCATAGCAAGACCCTTATAGTTTTTAGTTTATAGCGATTTTTGAAAAAGGTGGATATTGAAACCTTAGAATCACTTTATGTCTGAAAATATGTTATTTTGCTGAGCAATGTTTATTTGGCTCAGCGTAAAATAAACTATTTTATTTTTAAAATATATTGATATCTGAGCGGAGTTATTTTTCTGTAAACTTTTTATACTCGCTGCAAATATTTGTTAGATTTCCGCATTAATTTATATAATTTGTGTCAAACATTGATAGTTACCTAACACATATTGTGTTTTTATTAATATCTTATCTTGAAAAATATTTATAATTTAAGTCAAAAGATAAGTATCTCTATAAACTTCGAGTGTTAACCAAAAGATTTCAATATTTTGAAACAATTAATTTATTTCTTCGAGTGCAATACCACATTGTAGTTACTTGCCAAAAAAATGCCCACAGAATTATACAAAAATTATGTTGCGTCAAAAGAGCGCCCGTTCGCTACAGTTGGCACAGCTTGTGTTAAACAATGGGGTTTGTTATTTTGGCGTCGACATGGCTGCGGCGCCACTGAATGCAAATTTGCCAATGCAATATGTGCGTTATTGCCAAGTTGGAAAAATTACCACTATTTGCAGTAGGTAAAAATGGCAACTTACTTAAAAGTAGCAGCAAATATATTGCCAAAATTATTCATATAGCAGAACATCGTTTTTCGTGTATGTGAAAATTAGACTGTGATTGCCAACAATGGCCAATGTCAGACAAATAAATACATAGAGAGAAAATGATTTTTTGTATATACCCAAGTGATTTTTTTCACTATTTGTTTTTTCAGTGTAAGCTATTTGACACTTCCCGCACGATTTGTTGCATTTATTTACGCCAAAAATGTTCAATAAGGTTTGCCATTTTACCGTAAAAAACGAACAACGCTTGCATGTCATTGAATTTTATTATCAAAATTTGTGCTTTGTGAGAAATGTGAAGATCGAATATCTTACCGAAAAATTTTCTACATCGACGAAGCTAATTTTTGGATCAAGGAGTACTTCAACAAACAGAATTGTCAAATTCAGTCTGAAGAGCAGCCGAAGGCAGTTTAAGAGCTGCCGCTGCTACCCTGAACAATTCACTGTGTGGTGCGGTTTGTTAGCCGGCGGCATCATTGCACCGTACTTTTTCAAAAATAATGAATATCGCAACTTTACAGTTAATGGAGCTAACTACCTTGTGGTTTCAATAAGACGGTACCACATGCCACACGACACGCGATACCATGGACCTATTGAGAAGCGAGTTTGGTGAGCAATTATTCTCATGTTTTGGTGCAGCCCATTGGCCGCCAAGATCATGAGATTAGATCCACCAAATCGTTGGTTGGTTGAAAAAAAATTTTTTTTTGTTGCAGACATATTAATTTATTCAGGAAACTTCGATGTAAAAATTGCTTTTCAAAATATTAGTTAGACGTCCATTCTCGATGCAAGTTCGCACGAGCATAAGCTAGAAAAAACTCTTTCCCATCCTACAGAGCTGCAGAAATTATTTGCGGTCTCAAATAATGCATAGGCACCAAAGCACCAAAGGTAGAGATTTTTGTCGATCATAAGCTTAGCGGTATTTTGTCATGAAATTTCATAGAAACTTTTAGTCAAAAAGGCTACAATTCAGTTACCCATTGAAAACGTGGGGGTAACAGACAAACAATGATTGCCTTACGATACCATCATTGCTTAAGTACGCAACTTTTTGTGCAGCATCCCTGAGTTACTTCTTGCCCCCAGACGCTGGTAATCCTTAGTGCCGTTTTGCTGGTAGTACTTTATCAGACATATTTACAAATGAAATTTTATTTTTGGCGCCAATTGCTGCTTTTTGACGGTGACGCGTCGTCTGCGTAAATTTTTATAGATGTGCCATTATCATAGCTGACGCCGCCAACAAAAAGAGCGACAACAAAAACAACAACTTACAGTTGTAGAATTTCCACAACAACAACCAGAAGTTAAATTTAACTCTACTACACATGCATCAGTTGGAAACAAGGACTTTTGTGTGTTTTTTTTTTCTTGGCCCTTTCCAGCAGAATTTATGATTCCCTTGCTGGCCACAGTGTCAGTCAGTGTCGCCAATTTGGCGCCACAAATTTTACGCCAACATTATTTGGGTTTTTTTTTTCTCCATAGTTTTTTTTTTCTCCATAGTTTTTTTTTTGCCGAACTAGACCTGTAATGTTTTTGTTTTTATGATAGCTGTTCAATTTTTTGTTGTTGTTGTTTTTGTCTGTAATGCACTCATTCAAGGAGCAGCAGCATTTTCGCATTCGAATTTTTGTCGCTGCGTATTTGAAGGATTCAGTTGCTCGTTAGCGATCGGTGCTGTCGTTTGACAACTCGTGTGTGAGTTTCAAATTTTCTAGTGTATTTAATTGAGGGTCATGGTTGCGGTCATAAAACAATTTTTTTCTAATATGAAGTGTGTCAAAATATTGCAAAGAAATTGTTAAGATTGAAAAAAATGTTTTAAGTGAAAAAAAAAAATACTGCACAACTGTGGTTGAAAAATATCCTGTACAAATTGCTCAATGTGTTTATCGCTAAAAATATGTTTTGTGTAAATACTCGAAGAGAATTTTGATTTTTTGCCTCAAAATTGTCATTGTAATTTGAAAACCATAATTTTCTATTTATGCAAAAATATTGAAAATAGTGCCACCAAGAGGAGTCATAAATTTTATTCCTCGTTCCCTAGCAAAAAGTTAATAAAATGTGTTTTTCGTAAAAGCAAAGAAAATTGCAAACCTCTTTAAAGTGTCAAGTTTTTGTTTAAGGTTTTCGTATGAATCTGTTTTTTTTTTAAGACTTAGCCTTAATGTTCAAAGATGCACCTTGTAGTCTGAAATCTATATTCGATCTTCGATGATGTTCAAATTCATTGATAATCTTTTGCCATTGATTGGCCTGGTAAGGATTTTGAAGAAAATTGGTTCGACGTACCTCCTTCTTCAGTATACGCTGTTGATGGCTTACTCTCGAGTCGGTGTTTTGTAATATTAGGGCGAAGGTGATAAAGTCAGAGTTTTTTTTCAAATTTTCGATCTTCATCCCTTGTTGCAGTTGCTATTATTTTTATTTTTCATATGAAAAAATTACCTCGTTAGGGGTTGAAAGCGATCTGAGAGTATAAACAAACATGCATGCAACACATAGAAACTGATAATTTTTTTGATAAAAAACTAATATATTGGAAAATAAGTTATGCTTCACAGCGCATATCATCGTTGCAGCTCATCAGAAAATGTCACATACGAGTAAAGAAGGGTTTTTTTTAGACCTTCGTAGCTTCGAAATAAGATAAACTGAAAGAATTCGTGGAAATGACTCAATTTTCGCTCTTTTAGCTAAATAATTTTATGCCTATCAGCATGTAAATGTGATTTTGTAGCAAAATCAGTACTTACTTGCAAAATGACACAAGCTATATGGATTTTCGAAGCGTGAATTATTGCTGGTTTATCAGCACAAGACAGAAATTACATACATTAACACCAGAAATAATGGATTGTTGTCAACTCACGCGTTCTTGGTGACCAATTGATTTCATAATTGCCAAAAAATCAAATGACTTTTGAGTGATTTTGAAATTAAAATTTTGATCAATTTATTAAATTTCCATAATTTGCAAATTGCAATTTGTTCATGTATCAAAATAATGTATATTCATTATATAACAAGTTAAATTATAAAATGCTAACTTGAAAATATTCTTTGCGTAACTTTCATTATATTTCAAAATAAAATTCATGCGCTTTACATAAACAATAGACCTCTATTATAATTTATTTTATTATCAAAACTAATTTTATCTTATGATTTGTACGCCGGTCTCGAACCCATGTCCCAACGAAATGTAGTCGTGCACGCTACCCGCTAGGCTATCTATTATAACGGGTGAATTTTTAAGCGTTGGGTTATTGAAAATTGAAAAAAAAAACAGGAAATTTGCAAAAGTGAATGAAATATTTATTTGGAGCTATACATCGATTCCTTGCATTTACTTTTTAATGATTATTTCATAAAAATGTTGCCCGTGGCTAAGCCTAAAGTGGTTCGCCCGTAAGCTCCAATTTTGTCGCACTTTTGCCAGCATTTTGGCCGGTGTCTCACCAATGGCAGTTGTATTGTTGTCTTCCAGTGCTGTAATTGTGGCTGGCTTGCCCTGTTCACGAGAGATTTCATATTGCATAAAAAAAAAATAGTTTAGTAGGATCAAATCGCATGATTTTGACATGAGATTAATTGCTCAACAAACTCGACTCTGAATAGATCAATGGTATCGCGTGCCATGTGGCATGTGGCACTGTCTTTTTGAAACCTCATGTCAACCTAATCCAATTCTTCCATATTGGGCAAAAAAAAAGTCGGAAATCATCGCACGATATCTTGCTCCATTGACTGTAACGTTGCGATTGTCTTTAATTTTGGAAAACTACGGTCCAAATTTGCCACCGGCCCACAAACCGCACTAAATAGTGCATTTTTCAAGGTGCACTGGCAGCTCTTCAATTGCCTCTGGCTGCTCTTCAGACCAAATTCAGCAATTTTTAGTGTTGGCTTACCAATTGAGACAAAAAATGAGCTTCGTCGCTGAAGAAAACTTTTCAGTAAAACACATTCCTCAGGGAGCACGAATTTTGATAATAAATTTTAATGATTCTGAATCTATCACAAACAAGGATTTTTTTTGAGAAATTGTTCTGCTTTGGCTTATGAACTTAAGTTATCTTAAATAATAGTGAAAGCTTTTTAAAAATACATTTGCTGCTAGTAACCTTTGCTTTGTAGTTAGTTACTTTTTTTTAATGCAAATATTTTAGGAAAATCTTTAGATTCTTTGGAGAAAGTTTTTTCACCCGAAGAAAAGCGATTATTGTCCCTTATGAGCTTCAGTAACGTAGTTGAATGGCAAGATAACTTTTTTGCATAAAGAATTTAGATATTGGTTTGTATTACTTTAAGATCAGTAAAATTTTCAAAAATAACACCCATAGCAAAGAAAGCAACCGCCTGTCCCATATAATTCAATAGCAACATATTGCTAGCAACATACTGCTGTCTGCATTTGTATATACACAAATTAATTCTTAGTGCGCGCTCTCGATTTCTCTCTCATTCGCTCTCGCTCTTTATCTTATTCAATCCATTAAAATTTTGAAGAAAATTTGCTCTCAGTACTTTCAACGTACTGATCTTGCTCAACATGTTTCAGTCTTTCGGGTTCTTTGGTCTGTAGATGTTGGTTAAATCTGTTTATTTGTTAATTTGTTATTTTTTCTTGTAATAAAATGTTATTTACAAAACAAAATTATTGCTGTGAGTAATTGTCATAAAAGAAAAAGTAAACATCAAATGCTAACTTGTGATCAATAATATCAAGTGTTTATTCAATCGATAAGAATCGACGCGAAGCTGATGTGTGCATGATTTTGTTATTTTATGAATTAAGTATGAAAATATAAATAATTGTAAAAATTGTCTTGAAAAAATAGATCCCAAAAGCGTATTTAAGTGTTTTTCCCATGTGGCTTTATTAACACGTCTCACCTACTATACGTCATCGAAGTTCGCATAAAAACCTAATGATCGTGACTTCACAGCGTGTGTTGTTTTAGTTTTTTGTGCTTTTTTTTTGGTAGTATAGTTAATTTTTGGTGCGAAACCGGATTAAAATAACATACAATTAGCGAAAAATAAAAAAAAATTAATGAAAAAATCGATTTAAATCGAAGCTGAGTTGTAAGCAGCTTATATGTGAAACACATTTTGTGTTCTTAAAAAGTTTACTCAGAGCAGTGTTACGCCTGCGCAATGTCAGCAATTTACGTTCCATTGTGTAGTGCATACAAAAATAAACAAATATATATGAAAAATGTAAATAAAAAACAAAAATGTTAGCTATTGTGTGGAAATTCGCAAATGTTTATTTTTACAGCAAAGTGGCATTTAATTTATAAAAAAAACGACTTAACGAAAGTGTATTGGCTTATGTTGTGCTATAATTGCTATAATTTTGTTTTGAATGATATCATTTATAGTAAATTCTATGAATAAGAAATACTTGAAAACTTAACGAAACTTTCAAAAACTTAACGAAAACTGAAAAACATTATGTGACTTTAAAATAACTGACTGTTTACTAAATAAAATATTTTTGGTATATATATAAATAAGCGTAGCTCCCAAACTTGATGATACTAAAAGTCAGACTTGTCTGAGTCTCGAAACTTTTTTCGGAGAGATATTTTACGCAAAACTATTTTTTATGAACTGTAACGTAAATAATATTTCAATTAGACAAATTTGAGTAATGACTTTTTCAAATGGCAATACCATGATGTCTAAAAAGTGCCAGAAACCTTTGTGTTATATGTGAAATCTCGACTCTATTTGCGTCATTTTAAGCAATAATTTAGATGTGCCTATTATTTTTTATATGAAAAGTTTTCATCTGCTAAAAGCGATCCTTAAATATTTGATAGACACGTTTTAATGAGCTCAAGATCAATTTGCTTGAATACATGCAAGGGTTTTTAATCTAAAATCTAGAAACTCAACGAAATTAAAAAAAAAACATGACGAAACTTTATGCTGTTTAAAAATTTCGTTGTTAAATCAAATCTCTTCAATTCAAATTAACTGTGTAACTAAAAACTTAACAAAACTAATAAACTTGACCAAAAGAAAGCTTCGAAAATGTTAAGGGAGATAGAGTTTCACCAACTTGATACATAAAAGACAAGTTGAATCTTACAAAAATAAAAATTACTGTCGTCAAATATTTTTATCAATATCAATTTCCACAAGTATTGTCCGCTAGTTTGAGTATAAAGTCTCTTCACTACAATCTCAAGAAGATTCAAGAACCATTTCGACCATTGCTCGATCAGCTTTTAACGAGTTGGCAGCTCAATTCTAGTACGCCTTCTTACAGTAATAATGGTCTTAAATAAAAGTGATGAATCCAATGCATCAATCTTTAAAAGATATTCCTTAGTACCGATTTTTCATCAATATACAAAAGAAATATACGTTTTTTTTTTTTAATTCTAAAACTTCAGCTGGAGTTCTTATGCTTTCGCAAGAGATAAAAGTAATGGAAAATTTAGCCGATGTCTGCACACAAAATTTAATCTTGGATTTCTTACTAAACGTAACGAATTCTTCTCAGGTTGTATTGATGATTTGGAAATTGATCGAAAATATATCGAAATGCTACAACATTTAATCGAACTCCAATGGGGAATTTTCGCAAGACAGCGCTGCTTTAAGATTTTGCGGTACTCTGGCAACGGGCCATTTAAACAGAATTATAACTTAACGAAATTGAAAAATTACCGAAACTTTTAAAATTAAATGGAATTTATGAAATTTTGAAACTTCACGAATTTTTAAAACTTAACGAAACTTCCAAATTCTTAAAATCATCGCAAAATTTTATTTTATTTAAAAACTTTATGAAACTGTTGAAAACATAAAGAGACTTTAAAAACTTAACGAAACTTTACATACTCAACGAAACCTAACGAAACTTCTAAACATTTAAAAAACGCAAAGTTTTAGGTAGCTATGCATTTCTAAGAATACATGGAAGTAAAGTAGATAACTTATCTTCAACAATCGCTTTACTATTGTAGCGTCAACACATGCAAAAGCAGTAACAATAAGAGCAAGTGTGTCACCATTAATGTGTGTCACTGGTTTCAACAAACAAATTATCAACAACCACTACCAAAATTAAAACAACACACAAAAACCTATATCAGTATTTTTTATCAAAAAAACAACGATGACAATCGGGTTTATCAACAAACAGATAAGAATAACGCATATGATTGCAAAAGCTATGAGTAAAATGCTGCAAAGTGTACGACAACAACTAAAGTGGTAAAAAAATTTAAAAATATCAAATTAAAAAAATTCAAAAAGAACCAAAACGCATAAAAAATTAAAGAATAAAATGTTACTTGTGTAATAAAATCATGCAAATGAAAATTAATTACAGTGTGCACCATAAAATACGAGTGACTGTGAAAACCAAAGCATAAAATAATAATCGAAAAATTGCAACGTAATCATTGCAATGACAAAATTGAAAACCCCACCCTTGAAAATGTCACTGCAATTGCAATATCGTCTCACCCTTGCTGTGTGAAAATAAAACGAAAACTTGGCGTATCATCATTACGCGTATTTACCTACCTATAGTACGAGTATTAACCAGTTTATTTGCGGCTCATTTGTATTGTTTGGCTATTTTTTTTTTTTCAAAAAATACTGCTCAATCAGCGACAAAAGTGTATTTATGCTGGCAGTGCAACATATTTTTTTTTATTTATTTTGCTCCACAGCAATATGTTGGATTACTACATAAATGATGCATAACGTCGGCGAATATCACATGAAAGAAAATATGCTTGCAGTAAATGTGTGCTATTTTTACGGTATATTATATTTTATGACTTTAAATTGTTCTTCAATTGCTATGTACATTTGATTTAGGTTTGATATTGTGAAATTTTCATTGTTTTCCCATACTTGCAAACAGATATATATATATATATATAATGGGTGATTTTTTAAGCGATTTGTTTTTGAAAATCATAAAAGAAACGGAAAATTTGCTATTGAGGATAAAATATTTACTTGGAACGAGACATCAATTCCTACCATTTACTTCTTATTATTACTTCATGTGAATGTTACACACAGCCTACGAATGAGGTGATTCATTCATCAGCTCAAATTTTGGCATTTCGCCCGTTATCTAACCAATGGCAGCTCTATTGTTGTCTTCTAGGGCTGCAATTGTAGCTGGCTTATTCCTGTACACGAAAAAGTTCACGTGAACTCAGAAAAAATAGTTTAGTGGGGTCAAATCGCATTATCGTGGCGACCAATGGACTGTTTCAAAATGTGAGATTAATTGCTCACCAAACTCGCCTCTCAATACGTCTATGGTATTGTGTGCCGTGTGGCATGTCACACCGTCTTGTTGAAACCAGACGTCAGCCAAGCCCAATTCATCTATTTTAGGCAAAAAAAAAAAAATGGGAAGTCATCGCATGGTACCTTGACTGCAACGTTGCGAATTTCTTTATTTCTGAAAAAGTGCGGTCCAATGATGATGCCCCAGCCTCACATACCGCACTAAACGGTGCATTTTTCATAATGCATTGGCAGCTCCTGAACTACCTCTGGCTGCTCTACAGATTAAATTCGGCAATTTTATTTCTTGAAGTATCCTTTGAGTCAAAAATGAGCTTCGTCGCTGAAGAAAATTTTTCGATAAAACCCATTTCTCAGTGAGCGCGAATTTTGATAATAAAATTCAATGATTTTTAAGCGCTGTTTGGTGTCAAAAAGCTTACACTGCAAAAACAAATAGCAAAAAAATCACCCGTTATAAAATAAACTTATGATAATGGAGCTACAGCTGCAGCGTAAAGTCATATGAAGGAAATGGATTATAAAAGTCGATACTTTCCTTAATCATTGCTAAATTAACTCGTGTGCTTTAGTTTTTTTGCTGCTTTTAATGTGCAGCTTAAAGTAAATTACTGCCGTTTAAGTGCATAAAACTATTTTTTTTTTTGTAAAGTCTCTTCAATTACTCTAGCAGCGTACAGGAGCAAGTGCATTTCTCTTGCTTACTCTTGATGAATAGCGTAATTTATGTTGATAAAGTGTTTGAGCGAAAGTCAATTTTAACGAATGCAATTTGTTTTCAAATTAAAATTGCATTATTCCTGAAGGAGAAAACATAAGTATGATTTTAACGTCAGTGTGTTGCTGGTAATTTAATGGAAATAGAGAAACTTTAACTTTTATTTAGCAAAAATTTAAATGGTTCCAAAAGCAAATATTCCCAACATATTTAGTGTCATTAACTTAGGTTTAAGAAACTTAAGATCCTGAAAAATCGAGTTGACATTTTGAAAAATTTAAAAACAGTTAACAAAGATTTTGAAGTTTTGATCAGATTTTAAAGTCGCTCATAAGGAGACATTTTTATAAATTTGTTCCATACTCGTTTTTCATCTTTTAATTAAAAATTTTGTTTAAAATACTTTTTGCCATAAATATTCGATTTGATTGGTATATTATGTGGATCGTAGAGGTTGGAATTTTAATGAATTTAGTAAACTTCCACAGTTTGCATGCGTTATTCTGTCGTAAGTTTTCTATCACGATAAAATTTCAAACAATACTGGAAAAAAATACCACGACAGTTTGACACGACTCACTCATGCTCTGTCATTCCCTACTTAAAAAGTTGCCTCCTAATAAATCACCAGTTGGAAATGCATCTTTTCATGGTCACTGGCACACATTAAAAACTTCGGCGCAAAGGCAGCCTATTTAACTCACTAGCAATGGCACATATGTAGAGGGATCAATGGCGACCTTCACTTTCTTTTATAAATCTTCTATATTTTTAAATTTTTAGCCGGCTATTCTCTCTTCATGATCTCGCAAAAGTATTTAATTGGGTTAAAGTCCGGGGACTGTAAAGGCCATTGGAATAAGGAAACGTTGTTCTCCCGGAACCATATTTTTGACAATTGCGACGACAGCTAGGGGTCGTTGCCTTGCAAAAACTCCCACTTTATGAAATCTTTTTCTCGAGACATGACTGCATTATATATAAATATATTATATATTGACATTCAATTCAATATGTTATACCAACATTTGCCGAAGAAAATCTTCCCGTAGCATAATGTTGACATCAGCATGTTTTATAATTTCAATTGATTGCTTCCGGTCATATGCTATATTTATAGGGCGTCTTTCATGCAACAATCTGGGATCATCGGATCCAAGGAAATCTACCTTAGCACGTTTTTCCAATTTTTCCGCATCAGTTGCTTCTTTAAAATACTATTTTGCAACGAATATTTTTTCGGCACTTTTCTCTCGGGATGTGACTTCGTATCCTTTTCTATCAACCTATTCCGCTTTTTGTCTCGTTTTTCGTCCTTTTGGTTCGAAATGAATTGCAGTATACAATTTCTTTTTGAACATTTCAGTACTTTCGATTTGGCTTCATTTTTTAATTTCCGCATGGTTTCTCTGTCAAAATTTGTGCACTCTACTATCCATTCTGAGTTTAATAACATCGCACTGATTTCTTAACACTTTCTTAATTTTACTTGAACAAAATTAATGGATTGAATAATATTCTAAGCAAAATTTTTTTGAGTTAACATTTTTTTAATTCAGAACCGTGATTGCTTTATTCAACAAGTATGTGGAACTGATATAGAACCGTTATAGAACATCTTGTACAGTGGGCATAAAAACATATAATTTGCCTAAAACAATTAATAATATTGTTCAAAATATTGAAGAACATGCAATTCCTTTTATTTTTTTCACCAAAAAAAATCAAAATTTAAGTGTCTATAAACTTTCAAAAAAATTTCTATTGTTGATTTAAAGCGAGCTTCTGTGATATATTACTTGTTGCAAGTATTAAGCAATTTTTAATTTAAAAATGATTTTCTTCATTTTGAAAATATTTTAATTGCCTCATTTGTTTAAGTCGACTAATGCTGCTTACTTCACCACTTTGAGAAACCACTTGAGCTCATCTGCTATACTAAAATATAAAACAGATAAAAAAAACTTACAAAATCACACATGTTAAAGCAACAGCAAAAAAGGTAGGACACAAAAAGAAAAATCCAGAAAAAAAATGAATTTAAGAACCACGTCTGCTGTGCTGATGTTTTGTTGGTAGACTAGGACTCACATACGAATACACTCGCCAGTGATTGTTGTTATTTAATATGGTCCAGCAGAGTGAACCTTGAAGCAAAAATATTATTTTCAAAAAAATTAAGAGATAAATTTATTTTCTATATAAAACAAAACAAAAATCTGAATAGTGTACACCCTAATGTCACAGTGGCAGTAACAGCAAAAAACATAACACAGCTGTGTGTATCTTTTTTTTGCGCTGCGCTCATCTGGCGCATCGTTCGCTGATACACAACAACTTTTTGTTCAGCTATCAATAACATCGTCGATTTCGAGAATATTGTAATTTAATTCTTGCTTAAAATTTAGGGAGTGTTTCCTTCATAAGTTTGTAGTTGTTATGCAGGCGGCATTTGATATTTCCTAATGCAGCGCTGCATGGTAAGAGCAAAGGCGCATAAATTCCGGAAGCACACCCTTAAAGATAACATAACACAAACTCTACTTAAGGGAATTAATGAGAAATATATGTTTCGGAAATAAAAAAATTTTGGTTGCAAAAGATTTATAGCACAAAAGTCACTTTGACTGCATGAGCATTTTGCAATGCAACGTCACGAAAGTGATGCTGTTAGAGCGATATTTTCGTCCTTTTGGTTTGAGGGTTGGCAGCGGATGTAACGGTAGTCTATAATTTTTGTTTGCATGTAAATATCTAATATTTGGTATAGCTAAATGTTTTAATAGGCGCAACACTTTGGCAGCGCACTACTTGAGCGGTATTTAATGTGCTCAATTAAAAATTGAGCTGAAATTTCTCAAGTGTTCGAATCTCAATGAAGAATTAAAATTTCACTTAACTGCTAAGTTTTGTAATTCAAGTGTTGTGAAGTGGATGCTACTTTTAATTAAAATTTTAGTTCTGATGAAAAAAACTTTAAATAATATTCATTGGAGAATTCGCCAAACAAAAAGTTTACATTGCGAAGTATATTTGAATTGTGATGCCCTATAATGAAAAAATAAATTTCATAAAAATTCAAGAATTTCATTTGTAGACTTGAAATTAATTTTTCAACATACAAATGTTTCTTAAAAGGTATCAATTAGGATTTCAAACCATATTTAAATAGTTAAAAATATCTCAGTAGCTCAGTGATTTAAAATGCTTGTTAGTGATTCGAGTGGGACCTTTAATCACCCTAATACAAAAATCAGTTTGCCTTTACAAATACATCTAATACAAAATTCCAACAAAACTGCAAAATGGGATTAATAAACAAGAAAAAAGATGTAAGCTCATAAATTCTGAATTAAGGATTATCACTTCAAGAATCTCAATTATCTATTTCATGCTTAAGTAAGGCAATTTTTGACAAGTGCAATGGTAATTTTTAAAGAGAAATTCAGAAAGATGACAAATATATAGAATACCTCTGTATTTTTCTAACAAAAATCTGAGGTGAGTTTTCAATAAATTTTTTCTTCTTAGTCATATTAAACTGAAATTATTAAGTTATCTGTAACCTGAAATGTATAAAATTTCGTTAAGTTGTCTAAAGATACATTCAGCTTTTTAAATTTTTCACAGCTATCGATCATTTCTCATAACTTTCGATAAGTATTCAAAACTGCTGTTGATTGTCCAAAATCTTCTTCAAGTTTTCAGACCTAAATTTCAAATAGTTCAGTTCTTGTGTTTTTGTTATATTTTTGAAAATTTTTTTTAAACTGTCGTTAACTTTCAAAATGGTATTAGATTTAATAGAGCTTATCATAATTTTTTTTTTGTAACATCGTTAACTCTCCAAAAATAATTGTTAAATTTATGAAATTTTGTTAAGTATACAAGACCTTGTTAAGTTTTTAAGCGTTACATAAATTTTTCAAAACATTTGTTGAGCCTTAAGAAGCTATGTTTTCCCGCTTTTCAAATTAGTGTTGAAAACCTTTGTGTCGTTGTCGAGACCCTCAATATGTAAATTAAACTTTTGTTAAATTTTTAAGACTTAGTTTTTAAAACTTTCGTTAAGTTTTTAAGACTTTCGTTGAGATTTTAAAACTTTTAATCAAATTCCATAAGTAACTGGTAAATTTGCAAAACTTTTTTAACCATCGTCTTGTTGTAAAATTTAAGCTAAGTCTTCAAAACTTACGCAATATTCTTATAATGTTAGGCAAGTTTTCAAAGCGTGCTCTGGGATGTAGAAAATGTTGCGTAGGCTCTCAGATCTTCAATCAAATTTTCCAGAATTTCTTTGGTTTTTAAGTATTTTCATTAAGTTCACATACCACCCATCGTCTTATGAAACATTACTAAGGCTTCTACTAAGTTTTCAAAGTGTGCACTTCATAACTTTCGTTAAAGTTTCACACTTAAGTACATTCAAGCTTCGTATGCTGCTATCAGTTTTTCAAAACTTTTGATAAAAACAATATCATTTTTTAAACTAAACTTCATATCACGTGTTTATTACTTAAATGAAAATGTTCTCAACCAACCAAACATTTTATCAAAAGTATAATTAACAAAACTTAGCGAAAATTGTTGAATTTCTTAAAACTATTATTATTCCTTTAATGTTTTCTTTAATTCATGAAAAATCTTTAACTTCTTACAAAACCCATGTATTTAAATTAATTTTATTTTGTCACGCCTCAAACAAATTGCAAACAAAACACATAACACAACCCATATCTCTATAATTTTTGCTACACCCTCACATGTGTGCGGATACACCCTCTTACCCATTACCATTGACCTTGTTGTCATATTTGACACTTCGTTTCTAGCAATCAGTGGATTAAAAACCAAAAACTAACACGCAAGAGCCAGCCAGCATCTTCACTCAAACCCTATTTTGTCGTCAGCAATTAATTTCCCACATAAATTTAATTTGTTTTTTTTTTGTACGCCTCACTATATTGGCATTGAATTTTGTTTTTCTTTTATTTGACTAATAACTTTTTTCTTTTTGTATGTATAAATTGGCCATAAATACTTTTTCTTACACTTAACAAAAAAAAGTTAGAAATATGGTTCAAATTAATAGCAATTACTCTAATAAAAACCGTAATATTTAGAATAAGAGTTCTCATTTATGCTGCCCCAAAAGTGTAATTCAAGAAAAATAGATATTTTATTTTTGCATTATTTCAACAAACATCTAATTTACTTGAACACTTTTAAGTCCCAAAATCCATACCTTCACTAACTATTCCACAAGGCAGGCTCGAATGAAACTAATTAGAGCCCCGCTGTATGCTATCATTAAATTCAAAGATTTGTGGGAGATTTGTGAACAAACATTTTTTTTTAGTGTACAGCATTAAATTTTTTTACTGTACTACTCTTTATCTCAAACCGTTACAAATCGATTAGTTGCAGCAAATTTACGTTTACAACGCTCTATACCATTAAATGAAAAACAACAAAAGAAGACAGCAACAGTTCTTTTTTCAAGCTAAAGTTTAAATGTTTCCAATAGAAAGAAAAAAAAACTTAACGAAAGAATTAAAAATTAACCAACATTAAATGGATAGGAACAAGCGTAGCAGAAGCGTTCAAATAAAATTACTTTTTAATTAGAAATTGTCTGCTTTGGGATAATAACAACTACAAAATCAACAACGGCAACAACATCAAATAAATAAAGCAACAACAAGGGAAAACAACGCCGCGCCTGTTGTCTTTCAGTTGGCTAAACATGATAAATAAAAATGAAAATGAAACAGTTATGGTAGGAAAAAAATTATGATTATTTAATTGTAAAAATTTATGTATTCATCAAAATACGTACTTTTTTGTAAGTTTTTTGTAAAGATTTGATATATAAAAAATATCAACAAATTCTGCCCACTCGGCTAGTCATGGCGTATGAGTAACACACATTGTAAATGCACATGCTTACACCAGAAAAAAAATGTCATGACCCAGAGGGTAGACCCAACTGTTCCTACATTTTCGAGATTGCTGAAACCGAATAGCCTTCAAAAATTATTTCAATTACCAGTTTTCCCGCTACCACCCCTCTGGGAGTCGAAATTTAAATTTGGATACAAGCTTGAAATTTATATGCAATGCTACGTTTCTTCGCATGCTAAAACCGAAAATGATAATAAAAAATAAGTTAGACCTTTCCATCCCACTTAGCACCTCTTAACTACACTTACTAAGGGGTTGAAACTTCAATATTCATGCAAAATTGAGATGGTTGCGTATTTCTATGTTTTTTGGGACGCTCATCTCAGAACTGGAATATTGTTAAGTCTTTTTTCCGTTAAGTTTTTAGACCATGTCACCCAAGGTTATCTTAGATATTTAGTGTAACCTTTCGAGACCTTTTGTTTTGAAGTTTTGAAAAATTAAATTTAGGAGCTTATTCCAAATTACTTATGTAGTGTTATCATGGTTTTTTACTTAATATTTTAAATTTAATAACAAATTTGAAATTTGTTTAATAATTGTGGTTTCGTATATTGAGATTTATCTGAAAAAAAAAATCTTAGTTCGAAAGCAGAACTTTGCTTTCCTACATATTATTATTATAAAATTTTACTATAGCACACCCATCCTTAGTAACTAAAAACTGTTTCTAGTTAACTTAAACTTGTCCCTGTTATCAAGATTGTGCTGCTCAAAACTCTACAACTAATGATATATTCTCGTAAGCTTCTTTCTAAGTCTTTTTGGTAATTTAACTGTCAAAAGGAATTCAATATCCTCAGTCCTTTTCCTTGGACTTAGAGTCATGAAAGTTAAGGCACTTAAATAACTTAAGTATTAGATAAGATTACTTTTCAAATAAATGTATTTTGCCAAGATCTTAGCTACAAAAATAAAAACACAAACGCTAGCGCTCTCTTTCTAGTAAAATTTGACTTAAGTCATTAAGTCATCTTACTATTCAAAACCGATTTCCATATATGTCTATATGTAGATATCTCAGTTTCGATGCAACTAAAGACACGTTTGTCTGATTAACTTTACTATTTACTTATATTCGCTATCCCGAATCAAACTTTAAATTCTGGCCGGTTGAACTTAAAACTTCAAAAGATTTATGTTGGGATTTTTTAAGCTCAAATAAATCAAATATCTTTTTGAAAACAAAAAAACTTCTCAAATATTTACATCCGTTTGGTGCAAAATACGAGTGCTGAAACCTATTTAAAGATCTCAAAGATTTGATTTACTGAATTAGTTTGTTTCTGTTCAAACATTAATTTTTCACTAAAGTAGCCATAGTCTCCAAGAACAGTATGCACTCCTATCAATGAAGTTAATGATTACTCCGCCCTAATGGTACGCAATGGATGAAATATGTACTATTTTCACAGAACACGAAAAATTAGGGAGTATTCCTTTACTCCTCGTGGATTTCTTCGAGATTATTTCAATATTACCCTTTCAGATGTAAGACACGAAAAACCTATGATCGAAAATTTTATAGGTATCTTCACTACGACTCAACATAAGTTTGGTAGGGAAATCATTTTACTTTTGTTCTTTTAGTTTGATTTAGGATACCATAACGTATGAGTAACTTTGAATTGACATGCAAAACTTTTTTGGATTTCAAAGTTTGAATTGCTTATATTTTCATTTCGATGCTACATAGGAATAGTGGAAAGAACAACTTTGCTTGAAAATTAGATACTCCGCTATTAAAATTAGGTTTGATTTCTGGCCACACGATGTAAAGGTTGACCCAATAAGATTGCACTTTTTTATTTAAAAATAAAAACACGTATTTTTTGTGCAAGTTGTGATATTTTTATAGGAATTGTTTCTGGTTTTTTCACATAAGCCCGAGATTTCACCAAGCCTTGGTGGCCATGCCGTCCAGTTGGGTCACAAGAACTACGTTATCATGTTCGCGTAACAAATGCCGTTCACAATCACTGCAATTCCGGTCTCATTTTCAAAACGTATGGCCCAATCACGCCGCCCGACCAAAATCCGTACCAATCAGTTGTTCGTTGTATATGCATCTCTTTATCATGGATCGCGTGATGATTTTCTGAGCCATAAATTTGACAAATTTTCTCAATTCACGAAGCCATTCAGATGGAAATGCGCTTCATCGGTGAAGATGATTTTTTTCAAAAAATCAGCATTTTATATACTTTGCTCCATAACCAATTTTCGTAATAAGTCTTCACAATGATAACACATTGTTCGTTTGTGTAGCGCTTCATTTTTAATAATCGGAACAATCAAAGGTTACTGCTGTCAAATTTTAAAGTTGCAACTTGCAAAAAAAAAATTATACAAAATTTAAAAAGTGCACTCTTATTAGGACACCCTTAATCATAAAGTTGTTTTTTTTTTAATAATGCACTGTTTCCTAAAAAGAAAAAAGTTCTCGGAATATCAAACACCGAATAGGTTTTAATTCTATCAGTTTTGCGATTATGATGCATCACTGAATTTTCTCTTAAAAGCCATAAATTAAAACGAATACATGAAAATGAAATTTTTCCGTAAGTAAAAAAACTAATCTTTTTTCAATATATTCGACAATTGAACATTGATTCAGACATGGCCTGATGTGTAGAATTATAAATAACACGACAGCTCAGAAGTCATTAAGCAGAGCTTCGTTAAGTTTTATAGCACAGCAATGGACAAGTGCAAACATAAATGCTACTTATTCCTTCTTTTTGTGCTAATACCCCCCAAACGTTGTCATATGAAATTAAACATCTACGCATGCGCAATTGAAAAAATGCAATAACCGACAGAGCGAAGCAAAAAGTACAAACTCAGCGCGTCAAGCAGACAGTCAGTGTATGGCATTATACAGGGGCATTCGTGCCGTAAATGTGCATTGTATGCATAATTTATGCGTTGAAAAAAAATAAAACAAAAAAACGCTACAAAAACTGCAATAACAAAGCAACGTCTGCAACATATGTTGCACAAGTTGAATACACAAAACATATTGTCAGTAATCAGAAAAAACAAACATAGAGAAATAGAGCTAGCAAGAAACTTCAACGCTTCAAGACAAATAGACACTTACGAGTACGTACAATCATTTTAATGAAAAAAAAAGTCAGTCAAAGAAATGTTGAAAATCTACTACACTATATCCATTATTGTTGCTTCACCATATGTTGTTTACAGTGTCTTTATTTATGTTGCTTATGTTGCACTTAATAATCATAATTGCAACAGCGGTTGAGATAATTGCAAAAAGAAAAAACATTTAAGTACAGTAAATGTTTTGTTGAGTTTTTTTTTCTATTTTTGCGGTTGAGTGCATTTAACACAATGCACTCACGGACTTTCTTCTGATTTGAAGAATTGATATATAATAAAAATAAATAATATTTTATTGAAATCGTTGTGGATATCATTTGGAAAGTGCCGGTGAAAACTGCAGATGTACATTGAACTCAACGAATTTCGGATATTGCGGATTTTCATTGCGGCATACGTTTATGTTGTACTAATTAAGAGGAACGATCCTTAAGTAAATTTTTAAACCTAACAAGAATCTTAACGAAAACTTCAAAACTTTTAGTTTCGCTAAGCCCATAAAAAAAACTCTCTTAAGTAATACGAAATTTGGGATTATAACAAATATTTTGTTGTTAAAAGAATACATCTTGATATGCAGTTCAATTTCAAAAAAGTTTTTCATTAGGTCACCAAATGCTCACAATTCAAAGTGTATCTTTGAACTTGACGAAAGTTGGTTTTGGTCTGACATTTTCTAAGCATATCGTTAAAGATTTTTTTTTTAAATGTCGCTTAGCTTTAATTGTGCATTTTCTTGTTTCTTTGGCGGTTTCTGCTAAGAAAATGGCAGAAATATCAATATAAAGCCTAAACCAAAATATACGTGACGAGACGCAACGAATAAGTTCGAGCATATGTTAGCCAATGTTGATAACCAAAATAAACAAACGTAACTGAACGAAATTGAATATGAATTAGTAAAAAAGATACAAAATTGCAAAAAATAAAAAAGATTTGCTTCTGTAAATCAAAGTTTCAACTTCTGTCTCCGTTGAGCTTTTGTTGAGTTTATGCAATTTACTGAAATTGACTCTCATTGATGTCAAGAAAAACGAATAAATTTATTTTTAAATTACCACAGATTTCTGTAAGATATTTTAAGCTTTAAGCACCAAACATAATTTCTATTCTATGCCTACAATTTTCCCCAACTAACTCAATTCACACGCTTCGATATGCGGTGCGGTGCGGCAAAACCACTTACCTTTCCACACACCTTAATGAAGGCAACCCTAACCGTAATTATTTGCGCCTAAATTAACCCTTAATCAAGCATGTTATTAAAGAGAGAAGCAAAAACAAAAAATAAAAACAAAATAATTTAAGGAAACTTATAAAGTGATTTTAAGAATTTCCTTCATGCTTCGACGAACGCTGAAAACAGGTAGCAATGAACAAAAAAAAAACAAAACCGAAATGAGGACCTAAAAGAACCTCTTGAATTTTCATTAAAATTTCCGCTCATGTGCTATGAAATAAAATGGAAATATCTGAGGTAAAAACCACAGCAACAACAACAACAACGCAGGTCAATAGCCTTTATTGCTATCTCCTTCCTTATCATACATTATGCCAATGCGCTATCGTAGCACCCATCTTTACTCGTATGTATCTATGTATGTGCACTTTTGAGGTAATTTCTTTAAAACAAATGAAGAGTTTCTGCTTTTGTTACATGCTAATGAAGCTGCAAAAAAAAAAAAGGTTTAACGAAACTGCCATAACATACGGCGGATATGTGAAAAAATGTTTTACCAAATGTCAATAAAAGTGTAGTATTTTCTCTTATTTTCGCTTTTACTGCGTTGTCTTATCACAATATTTACACATTGCAGCCATTAACATGCAGGTAGGCCTCTCTTCCGTTTATGGACGTGACGCCGCTATTTGTCGTTTGGAAAGAGCAAAATGAAAATTCTCCATTTGCATGTCAAACAACATTTTGCATGTTCGTTTCTGGCTCTGTTATGTTTCTTTGTAAATAAAAAGCTGTTTGTTAGGTCAACGGGTTACTGTGCGACTTTTATTGTAACTCTTACATACATAGTTATTAAAAGGTCCTTAATTGATATAATATTTCATGCTAGGATGGTCCTTTTTGATGATTTGATATCAATCCATTGATTTTACTTGTTAAGCTCTTGAAGTTGGGCTACTAACCGCATTAGCTTATTACAGCGAAGCTTAGCCCTGCTGTTAGGCTTAGACCATTTTGGTCTAATTTTTTCATATTTCCTTTATAACTTTTGAACGGTATAACATATCGATTTGAATCATTAGCCAATGTGGGTTTTTAAGTATATAATCAAAAAATCAAGCATCTCATATAAAATGGGAGGGAGAAAACTGTAAAGTTTCAAATCTTACGTTGACAGACATTTTGGTCTTTTGTATGTCTCAGGTTCTTTTTCACTCCATTGACATCGGCTTCTGCTGTGTTGTCCTATCAAAACAGTGTCTTTATTTTAATAGCCGAGGTGTAAAGCTAGAGTTGTGATTTCATTGAAAGCAAATTTTGAATTATTCGAGACTTTCTTAAAAAATCAGCAACATCGGTGGGACAAATATTTTACTTTTTCCCACATATGTCAGTTTCCTTTCCAGAAATCATTTTTATCAAATCTAAAGATGAAAAGACATTAATTTATGATATTTATTCAGATCGTACCTTCTATCAAGTCCAAGACAACGCTCCTTTAGTTGTTTTCAGGCTGTTTATTTTTTGGCTTTCTAAGGTACGGCTGTATCTTCCATATACAACCTGATTAGGAGTCGACAGACAACTAAAATTTTAAGCCATATTTAGCAGATTCCGAGGGCATATATTGTCTGAATGAGAATTGCCCTCTGAAAACTATTTTTTTTTCAGTAACTTTCGCGGCAGCTTTAAATCATTGGAAGGAGAACTTTCAAACGGATTTACAAATCACGAATAGAAGCGAACTTATCGTTACTTCGGCTCGCAACATTATCAATTATTATTTAAGGAGAAAGACAAGAAACCAAATAAAATAAAAATAACTATAAAAATAAGTTATTGGTAGGGTAAGAACATTCCAGCTTAATATAGTTATGCCACGTGCTTTAAAATGCAACAATTTTCCCATCACAATGTTGCCTAAAGCTGTAGCAAACTGTGCTACAAATTATAAAGGATTAAACACACAGTTTTCTTCAAGAAAAATTGTAGCACAATCAAAATATATGTTTAACCACTGCAGCCATTGAAAACAATAATAATGCAGTGAATCAGCAGCAGCTGCTGCGAGTCATTTAGCTACGCTGCATTTACACAAACATTGCATCCCTGCAACAGTACAAATCCGGCGTAAGCAAACCACAGTTTTAGTTAACAGTAGAATGGTTAATGCTGCTGCATCCTTAAGGCAACTTTAATCGTAAATTTATGATGACATGTAAGCGGCAGCAGCAGCAGTCGTCATTTCTTGTGTTTTGCAGGATTACAGCTGATTTGTTGCGCATCATCAACAACAAAATCATTATCTGCAGACGGCAGAAAACTAAATGCATTAAGTGTTTTTCTGCAGCAATTTCTTGCTTTACTTTCTAAGCGTCTCATAATGGAACTTAATCGTTTTATAACTCACATGGAGTTTTTTCTGTTCTATTTTTTCGTAATTTTGTGTTTTTTTTTCTCCTATGATCCTTGGGTTGTATCGTAATTATGCTCTTACAAATGCCTATGTGACATTGCATAGTTTGAATGCAGCTGCTTTTTTTTTGACTCTTGACCAGGTGATGGAGATAATCAGAAAAAGGTGTACATTTTATGATAGCTGTAAGTCATAGTCTTAACTTTGAATTCACCGCTCAAAATAAAATGTCACAATAAATAAATTGATAGAGCGGTTAAAAAAATCATATTGACGGCTGAGAGGAATATTGAGCAGCGTATTGTAGAAGTTGTAAAATTCAAATAAATGGCAGAAAAAAAATGCATCTTAAAAATTTATAAAATAAATAAATTTCTGAAATTTTTACAAAAAGTTGATTTCCTAAAAATTTTTGAACTCTTCCACGAATTTTTACTAAGAAATCAGCTTTTTAAGAAAAATTTAACTTTTTATATTGTATGTGTTCTTATATATCTTGAACTTCTGATCATGGACTTATGTTTTGTTTAGGAATTAGAGCTCTGCACGAGTGCACTTGAAGCGACAATAAATTCACGATTGCGAGTCCATCGAGCCACTAGCACGAAAGCCACAAATTAAAACAAATCAAACGCCAAACAAGAGAGGCGAATGCTCCACTCGCAAATAAAATGTTCCACGAGTTCAAGCATTCGTAGTTTGTTGCATTCGGCATTCGAGTGGCTTCTTGTCATTCACATTTGAATTTAATTTTGAACAACAACGATTTGAATGACAGGTGCTGCTAACAATTACCGCAAAACAAATCATAACATACTCATGCTTATGATCAATCTTTACAATCTCTGCTATCGCCTTTTTGGCGACGCATTGATAGCACGGTTAACTCGCTTTTTCTCATGTACGATTTTGCAAATATTTTGTTTAGCTTAAACAAAGTTGACGGCGAAGTTCGAGTCAGAATACAAACGAAGTCAAGCCATATCGTATGATCGTTTTGTTTTGTGCAACTCTTTTGATCACTCGCAGAATGGCAATAGAACTTGACAGCGAGTGCAATAATCTGATGACTCAGCAAATGCACTCATGCAGACCTCTATTAGAGATGTAGGAAAAAAATAAATCATTTTTTCGGTGGTATGAGAAAAATGAAGCATCATGTTAAATAAATTTAAAAAATTTAAATAAAATTATTTATAATATTTTTTACTTTTTGCCGAGAAATTGAAATCTTGAAAAGCTGGTAACAACTCTTACCTTTTTTGTTCAAGGAACTTTGAGCTAAATATATCAGTTTTCGAATTTCAAGTTTGATTTTTTTTTTTGTTTTAGATCTCTATTCTGCTCTCTTTTAACATATAACATATATAATGCCACGTACTCGTATGTTATGTCTGCAGCAGCCCAGAAAAATGTAATATAAATATAAAAATGTTTCGTTAAGTTTCAATCTTGGCACAATCTATAATTATTTAATTGCACAAAAACGTTTTCTTTTTAATTAAAAACTGCCATTTTTTGCTTGCACTAATTGAATGAAAAAGCAATAAAAGAAGCCGACGCAATGCATACCCGTGCACAAAATAAATTTCATAGCTTCATTAAAGTGATAAAAATAATTTTTTTATTGTTTTTCTGAATAAATACCTGAAACTTTTTAATGAAAGTAGTACTTTAAAAAAAATTTTGAGCGTTTTTCCACTCACTATAATTTTATAAAAAAAAAAAATTTCAAATTAAATTTAACGTGAAGTACACACATGGGTCACAATGGGCCACCGTTGGCCCAATAACGCCTGCATGTTTAGCAGGCTGCACCAAATATCGAAAATTGTATAAAAGACATCAAGTTATATCTTTAAGGTTCTCGGATGGAATATTTTCACAAAATCTGAACGACATTATCGCTCAAAATCGGTGTATGGTTCTGAAAGAACCAGTGTGTTTTCGGCGCGTTATTGACGTTTCGTTAATTAAGTCAAAAAATAATGAAAAAGGCGAAGGTGGTTGAAAACAAGACCAAAAATTAAAGTTTCGAAGAGAAAAAGAATTCAAAAAATGTTAAAAGAAGGTGAAAAAATTTGAAATTAATGTTCAAATCGGAAATACTGAATTGGTTGAAAAATATTGAAAAAGTCGACAATATTGAAAAATATCGAAGAATTCGGAAAATGTTGGCAAAGTTGAAAGTGTTTTAAAATTCGAAAAAATTTGAAATTATGAGTCAAAAAATGTTGAATGAGTCTAGAAAATGTTAATAATTTTTAAAGAGTCGAAAAATTTAAAAGATCCGAAAAGTTCAGAACAACTAAAAAAATGTTTGAAAATTGTTAAAAAACTCAATGAAAAGCATTGAGTTAGTCGGAAAATGCTGAGAAAAATGTTTGGCAAAAATGAATAGCGTGCATATGCAAAAAGTTTAATGAAAATATTTGTTTCACTGCAATTGCAGAGGTAAACAACCACTTGGCATGCAAAAAGATATTGCACAAAATTAAAAACAATAAACTTAACGAAGCACTACTAACCCCATAAAATGTAAAACGTTTGTAGACATCGATTTTTTTAATATATACTCGTAATAGGACAGACAGACAACAAGAATGCAAATAACAAGAAAATATTCTCTTGGATACAAATAGCTGCGAAATATACTACTTACAAACCCAATTATGTCAAACACGCAAAGAAACTTAACTTAACGAAAGATATAGCATAGTAATTTATCTTTACGATTACAATTTTCTGCTGCAGCATTTCATGTTTAAAATGCATTAGAAAATCGTAGAGTATACCACAATGCAGTTGGTACAAATTAAGTTTTCTATTTTCTCTTTAACTACGGTATTAAGTTCTTGTTTTATGAAAACTTTTCTAGCAAATTATAATCTTTTTTTGTCTCTTATTCTCTTCAATAGAATTCATCACTGCTGATAAATATCTTTGGGGCATTGAAATTGTTTTGTAGAAATTAAAAATGATTTTATTTTTTCTTCTACTTTTTAAACTGATTTTTGTTTTGTAATTTTATCTCTATTCTTTTGTCTACTTCGTTATGTCGCCTTTTTAAATTCATTTTGTTGTAAAGTGATCTGTACGCTGTTGAACTTCAACTCTTTAGCTTTCTATTTTTAAAATTCAATTATCATCTTGGTCTTATCTCCCGCTGCCCTGCGGAGGTTTCGTTAAATTTTTAGATTTTCTGTTTATTTATTTTTAATTTGTTTGATTTCAATTGAATTGAGGTTTTGCGTTAGAAGACACGATTTCATATGTTAGGTTTGATTTTTCGTGTTTCAAATGTGTAATAAATTGTCTATTGAGCTAGTTATGGTGAACTTAACCCTGAACCTATTGTGATTTATAGGTATAGTATTTTAATTTATTGTTTGAACAGTTGTATATAAATTTCATAATATGTGCAATAATACTTTCAGAAAAAGTATGATTTGTCTGAAAACAATTTTGGTTACGTAAAATTGCTCTCATATGATTTTTTGGGAAAAAAGTTGTCGCTGCGATATATTAATTTCAACGAAATATATTTAACATATCAAAATTTTTTAACCAAAACTCAGACTAATTCGTTTGTGTTGCTCAGTTTCATTTTAACGAAATAAATCTGCAAACTATAGTACCTCAGAGTTTGTTTTAGAAGGATATTTGGTCACACAGACCAATGAGATCGATTTTAACTGCCTTCCATATGGTGTCTACTTACTCGTTTTCCCATCCAGAATATTATCAGTCAGAACATCATTAAACTTCTTCAAATTCAACAGCTACACTCAATTTATATCTCATCAACTTTCAAAGAACCTTGCCACATTGCCACGCTCTTTGATTGCTTGACATCCACAAAGTAGGTGATTTGTTTAATCATATTCCTTCTCATCATTGTAGCTTCTGCAGAAATCGTTGAGCTTTAGCTGATGTTTACTAAGTAAAGTTTAAATAATACAGTGTGCTTTAATTAGGTACTTGAATATACTGAAAGATACTCTCTATTAAACTTGATAAAGCTATTGGCCCTGCTCTTGACGAGACATTAAGCTGTCACTTTAATTTTTCCAAAAGCTATTTGTTATCGAAACTATTATGTGATCAGTTATACAACACACGCATTCAGTTGGTTTTGCTTGGGTGCTTCCTTAAATCTTTTTGGGCCAACTCATCAGCATTATGTTATATTGCCCTGATATCACTATGTCCAATAAATCCGCATAGCTTGATATTTTCTGAGCCTTTAGCACTACTTTTGATTTAACTATTTTGAGATAGATTGAACTTTATTAATAAGCTTTTTTGGTACTTTTATATACTTAGTTTTTATTGAAAAAATTTTATAATTAAAAAATATACTGCCAGACTAGATTGGCTTAAAATCTCTCTGAGATGATCCGATAGCAGGAAAGTTTGTAATATCATTTTAGTGGCTGCCTTACGAATGAAGAAGAATATTGGGATTTCGTTAACTGACTCATGTAGTTTCAATTTATTTGTATTGTCTTGTTCTCAAGCGAGATAACCTTGGTCCATGAGTATTTTTTACTGCACGACATTCTTTTGAATAGATCCGAAGGGAAGAAGTTAAGTTCTGTTTCCAGTTGGGCTTGCAGTATGATTTTCAAGTCCCCATAATACCTACTGGAGTCGACCTTTTTTACCCTTCATATTTTGTTCAAGTATATGTATATACGCTCTGGCAGAAAATAAAGGACACTGCAGAAGCTTTTCGTATTTATTGCATTCTACTAGAATAAGCACTCGTTGCATTGCACCACCATCACAATAAGCCCTTGTAGAATATAGTGACTCCAATTATTACAGTGTACATGAGTGATGAACAGTTTCATTCTCCAAGCCTTTTGAAGTTTCTTCTGTATAGCAATTTTCAGCTTTTCAGATAATTTTACTCCGAAATAGCTTGCAGTCAAAAAAGTTTCCAAGATATTTTACCGCCGTTGAAAGACTTTTGATTACCCCGTTTAATTATACACTTAGTGTTTCTATTAAGGACTAAATTAGTCTGGTTGGGATTAATAAACCTTTGTCATTTGTTCGTGTGAATAATACTTTAAGTTCGTATTCTGTTCATTGAAATTCAGCATAGAAATCCATTTGTAAGAAACAGTGACCCTAATATTTCATGAGTATATTATATTAGTATATTTTTATCTAAAACTCTTTCCTTTCACTTGATTTCGGGTTGTATGGTTGACTATATTCACCTACAAAATTAGTTTCTACTAAAACTTCAAGAGATTCTTTATTGATATTAATAGGTATTGCATCAGAGTCAGCTTAAAAAACAAATTTTCATTAAGGTTTTTGAAAGTGTCTTCCACAATATTGCTGTTAACAGGAATCTAAAATAAACATAAAAGACAATAGCTGGTTTTCGCTTACATCAACACAATACATACATACCCAATCCTTTCAATTTTGCGCCAAAAACTTGATCTTTTATTAAAAAAATTGTTTTTCTGTCTTGTGCAACACTTTATAGAAGTGCTCATTTCAGCAATAGCATCAGTAATTTTACACCTCGTATGCTCACCAAGATATCATATAACATTTACATTTTTATAATAAAAATAATTAAAATACCGTTTATTCGTTCATTTTGTTGAATGTTTGTTATATAAATAAAAGTTTATAGCCGAGGAAGAGGAGAAACTTTGTACGCCACATAAATTTAATGAAAAACATTTGCTTGCAAGTTCTGAATTGTAAAGATGAACAAAACTCAGTAAAGCAGTCAGTTAAAGTTTTTGCTTTTAATTCAACGTTGTTCTCTTATTGTGCCAGTTGTGCGCTGAAAGGATTTTATCATTTATTAAAGAATAATATACAATAGGTTATCATTTATTTTTCTAACAAAAGACTGGCAGTAAAGCATTGTGATATGAAGAATAATAAAATTTTATATGAATATTAAAATGTATCGCATAATCAGCATGAGGGCAAGCTAATGAATTGAGAGCAATAGTTGTATTATGATTTTTTCCCTTTATCTGGTAGTAACGTTAATATAAATATGATGCTTAAGTCATTAAAACGCCACATAAGCAACTGGAAAAAAATATATGAAACTTCAACGAGAGGCTATTTAGGAAATTAAAATATCCTAAGCTTTTGTCTTTTCCGACCAACTATTGAAAAAATGATGTAGGAATTTGCATGATTACGGAGATGCTCGACCCACATTCTTTATTGAAATGAAATGTTGTTTTAAATTTAATAAATTATGGAATGAATTCTAGCCACGCAGCATCTCGACTTTCGAACGAGTCCTTTTGCCTGGTAAAGCAGACATTCAGTGATATAAACGCGGATCTAAAGTTTTTGCATAGTGAACGATTTAAAGTTTCCATCAAATCATGGGTCAATGGTACAAAAAAGTTGTGGTTCCAGCGAGCCATCACAATTTCCATGTTCACAATTTCATTGTCTTTGAATATTTGAGATTTTCATTGCCGATACGACTTACGCGAATTGTGCGTGTGACATCAATTGATGAGATGCGAAAAAGTTATGAAACGAAACGTCATGTTTGTATAATTGTTTTTGGCAGTAGTAGAATCTAATATCATGTCTCTTGGAGAAAATATCTTTAAAACCATATCTTTTCGACTTTCTGAAGTCTTAACACTTTTCTGTTATCAAATAGTTGGGCGACGTTATGTTTTTTGCAATATTAAATGATTTATTACTTAGAATAAATCTTCATAACCGATTTGACCAATTGCATTACTTTGCAGATCAGTTTAAGAAAAATTTATACGAAAGCTTCTGCAGAATTCGAATTTTCTGATATCATTTTACAAATTATTTAAAAACTTAAAATAAATTGTACTTTTTTGAAATCTTAACATAACTTTTTTATTTTTAACTATTACATCACCTAATGTTATCATTTCTAAAAATAAATAAAGTCTTTTTTAAAATACTGAACAATACATAACTTCTCTTATCGTAAATCTGTTGATATAGCGATTTCGTACGTGAGCTGCATTATATTAAATAGTATTGAAGTAAAGTACGTTTTATTTAATTTTAAATTATAACGACAAAAAAAATATTTCTTTAAATCAAAAGCATTTCGCTTAAAAATTTTTTCTTTTCTTAAGAAACGCAAAATATAAAATTCTAGCAATTTAAATTCAACCTTATGTTGTATTCTCCCAACTGCTATAACACTTAACTGAAAAAAAAAAACATATTAAACAGACAAAAAGTTGGCAAACATTGCCAGCTCAAGAGGTTAATTGGTCCAACATACACATCGGCAACATGTTACCTAGTGACCCTACGTCGCAATTTTTTTTTTGTTTCGGCTTAGTTTTTTTAGCAAATTTTTTTTGCCTCTTTCATTCAGTAAATAAAAAATTAAATATCAAAAGAAGCAACAGTAGCAGCAGTTGTCGGCTTGTTGGCAACATTGTTGTTTTTTGTTGGCAACTTTAATTGCCAAGACCAACTGCAATACTTGACAAAGCCACTTTATTGTGGTGCATGAATACGAGTAAAAACCACCTTACCATGGCTAATTTGTATTTTTTTTTCCTTAAATGTACAAAGGTGGAATTCATTTTTGTTTGTTTTTTTTTTTTTTTTCTTGTCGGATTTCTTTTGATGTTTTATAAACTTTTTTAAAAAAAATAAAGTTTTATGATTTTTTTTTTAAGTTGTTTCTGAAACAGAAATCAAATATTTTAATATTAAAATCGAATAATTTCTCCATGCTCACAAAAAAAAACGAGTTCAGAACGGATTCGTATATGAAGTTCGGTTCGAATTCGAGACGAATTCGAAGAAGTAGAAAAAGCGATTCGTAATTTTCTGAGGAATGTCATACGAAGACGGACCAATTTTTAAAGATACTTGAAAATGTAACACGCCGTAACGATTTTATGTAACCCCTCCCTCTCCTTGAATGTTACGTAAGACCCAAGTGACCATGTTTGCTTTAAAGTCACAATTATGTTGCGCAACTCGTTTATTTGATTTAATCTGATTTTTATTTCATAAACAATCCAACATAATGTAATAAACATTTGTTTAAGCTTAAAATATGTCTAAATGCGCTCAGATTTGTCCCTATAAACTTTTACTACTAATTTATGTCAAGGCTTTGGTAGATAATCAGTGCATTGCTTGAAAATTCATAAAAATAGAGAAAACTTTCACGCTTATGTCTCAGTTTTTGGTTAACCGATCTCATAATTTTAGTACATTTTCTTCGATGAGTTTTTTCATTTGATATATCATTTATTGCTGAAGCTAATCCAGATCCCTTCAATTCGTTTTAATAAGACATTTTCAATTAACATATATTGAAAATGTTTCATTATACACACCTTATTTCAAATCACCCCGTTCTAAAGAAGCTTCACTTCAAATACAATTTTACGTAATGAGTGGTTCGACATCCGCCCCCACACGCCCCTGCAACGCATCCTGGCGTTTTACAAGAACCCTCTTCCCCCAAGTTGTGTTTCGTTATACACTTGAACGCCCTCTATTTTACTCTTGTTCATTAAAGGTTTTTAATATTCAGTAATCCTAAGGTTATTATTGGTCAGTTTCGTCTAGATACAGTTTTCGTGCTACTTTGATCAACATTTTGCAGAGTTGCTTTGTAGTTTCTGTATTAGCAACCGGACCTGCAAGCCTATATATTTTTATTCGAAGTGCCATTGAGAGAAGTTTTAATTTTTAATTTAATTTTTAGAACCATAAATTTTGGGAAAATTTTATCTTATGTCATTCTTAAATTGAAAGGCTTTAAAATATATATATATATATAACATTTTTTATGTAAAGGAATGCAATAATAAAGTTTCTCTTTTTTTGTAGCAAATAGCCATAATGGACCATTTCTCAAAATTTAATTTTTAAAGAATCGGAAAAATTCAGCAAACGTTTTACAGATTCTAGGAGATAATGAAACAATCTTATGATACTTACTAATATGAATGCGGAATTTAGCGATAGTTGGAAGATTTTGATAATTTTTTAGACTTTGCTCTACATTTTTACCATTTTCGAAACTCTGTTACAAAATTTAATTTTATTTATTTAATGAAAACATTTTTTTAATAATTTTTATAAAAAGTAAGAAAGTGATGTTTTAATACATTTAAAAATCAGTTTACATAAATGATTTTGCTTAGACATTTAAAATCGAAAATTCCACAATGATAAAATTTTCAAAGTGTTGACTTTGAAGAAGTGTGGTATCCACAAAAATTACTTTTTAAGCTAAATTTTTGAAACCTTCAAAGTTGCATTATTTTTTTTTACAGCGACACCCACTTTGTTGTGTTACGTAACTACAAAATTTATAATTTTTGAAAACTAGGTAGACAAGCCGATAAACCACACTACTTACATATAAAAGAAAAGTATAATTCTAAATTGTTTTCCACAATTGCTATAGATTTCATTTAAAAGAGTTTTTAATATTTTTTAATTTTTCAAATGATTTTTTAGTATTTTTTGTTTGGATAAAAAATATAAACTAATAAATTTAATAAGCTTAACCAATCTCAAATGCAATCAACTAGCGAACAATATAGTAGCAATAAAATTTTAACAAAATTTTATTAACAAAATTTTATGAGTAAAACTTCTCAATAAATTATATGACCATATGCTTTTCCTAGAAGCGTGTGCTTAAATCTAAATTAATTTATGCTTAAAAAAAATATGAGTTCAACCAATTTAAAACAAATATGCAATTCGTATAAAAATATTATGGAAAAAAATCTTTGGGCGACAAATTAACATAAAGCTTAAATTTAATAGTGAAATTTTTGTAGACAAAAAAGTTCCCTTATAAAAAATTCAATGCATATAAGGTAAAAGCAAACAAAATTGTATGTTTCAGCTGAAAAACGGGTAAAGAATTTTAGTGCACGTTGTTAAGCAACAAATCAATTCCCAAAATATTATTTAATGAACACTTAAGAATATAACTTCCCAGTAGGCAAGGGCAGGAGCTTGCAGGCCTTCTAGCAGGCCTTACTTGGTAAGATTAAGGCCTTGCCACCTCCTTTCAAACTTACTTTCTTTTTTATATGAAACGTCCCGATAAAATAGGCCTTCTTTAGCAGGCCTGATAGAAATACTCTTCAAGCAGGTCTTCCTACATCGCTTGCGTCAAGAGCCCTTCTAAGAGCACTTACCGTAGAAGGGGCCACAGACGTAATTTGAAAAAATTAAATCTTAATACGTCGTGGGACTCTTAGTTAAATGTTTTTTTTTATCTGCGTCAACGTCCCTTGCGTTGATATTTTTAATTTCTTTATTTTTTGTGACGTTTTCTTAATTTATAATTTGACATTGAATACACAACACTCTACCACTTTAACATAACAAAAAACAGAAGACCAGCCAAGCAACATGCACATTATTCCTTACTTTAACCATTTATCTACTTTTGAGGTCGTATAAGTACAATGCAATGACAAAAAAGTAATGTCGAATCATAGAACATTTCAATACATGAAATAAAAAATACATGAAGTCCTTCTTCTTTGCCTTCTCATATCAGGCCTTATAGCAATGCTGCTGTGTAAAGGCCTTCTAGCACTGCTGCTGTGGGAAGGCCTTTTTTTTATTTGCATGAAAATTTAGTTTTGAGAAGGCCTCTTACAATAGCAATAGTGCTAGCAGGCCTTCTCCGTGGAAGGCCTTATTCAATTGCCTGCTGGGTTTCATTCACAATATTGAGAACTCTCATATGATATATGCACTGTATATTTGTATGGATCTATGTAAAGGGTGTTTTTTTAGTGTCTTTACTTTTCAATAAGTATGAAACGTCAAAAATTTCATCAAATCAGACAATTTTGACACCACTTATGTTCAATATAGTTTGCCATTTTGCTATGAAGAATTTTACGCATGTCAAATGTGGAAATTTATAAATTTAAAGAAATTTCAACTTTAATCAAAATTCAAAACTGACATGTTTTCTACAAATTTTTAAGTCAATTGGCCGCCAAAATCGCATGATTTAACACCACTGGATTATTTCTTGCGGCATTTTGTATTTGTTGATAAACCAACAATAATTGATACTTTAAAAATTCACATAATTCGTATTATTTCTGAAACATATGCTCAATTGTTCGAAAATGTTATCGAAAATTTTACCACCAGACTGGGCTATCATGTTCAAATGTTAAATGACTCGCAATTTCGTAGCGACTAAGCCCACAATTTAGATTATTTGAACAATATTTCATGTTTTATTTCAACTCAAAATTACGACCATCTAATAAAATCACCCTTTATAAAATATACATCATATAAAAACACAGTATGCTATGCTGATCTTCTTCTTATTTATAAACGGCATATTAGTTCTGTTTGAAATCAAGTTGTTTTTAAAAATTTATTGACTTAACTTATAATGCGCAGCTGCAGCCAATTCTACCTTGTTTTTTTAGTTTTTTCACTTTTAAGTCAAGAACACAAACGCGATATTTTTCGGCATTGAAATTGATTTAATTATAATATTTTTAACAAGTTTGTTGACATTTTTCCTATGTGATTGAATATTGGTTTATCAAAAGTAAGCAAGTTAAAATCAACAAAGATTATGTTTATTTTTATTTGGAAAAAAGTTAATCCAATATTGAAAAAATAATTAGAAGCTTTTTTTCTTGCTAATAAAATCTTTAAAAACTTTGACTGATTATGACATCAAATATTTTTGTCAAAAAGATTGAATAAAGGTTAATGATCTTGTCATGATGGCAAATGCTAATCCGAGTCAGTTGTTTCGAAAAAAAATAAGTCATAAAAAAGTACTTTTTATAATTATAATAAACTGCATAAAATGTCGTTGGAGTTTTTCGAAAAAAAGACAACTTTATGTAAAAAATTTCAATATATTCACTTTTACAACATTGCGATTATTGTTAATAATCGTAGCTTAATATTACTCCAAAAAAGTTTTATGCTCAAAAAGGGCTAAGAGTAACTCCAGACGACACACAGTGGATGGGTTTGTATGAAATGGCGGCCATACTCGTATATAATAATAGTTGCGCTAGACTTTTGAATTTGGTACAGAGGTTTTTAAGGTGAAAACAACAAAAATTTGGAATATAAAAAAAATCGATTCACTGGCACGCCTACCTCCCATACAAAATTGAGATGAAGTTGAGACCTTTTTTCAAAATTAATTGCCATTAACTTAACAATGCTGATTTCAAAAATGTTACAAATTTGGCGATATCTTTTATAGTTTTCAAGTTATGAGAGAAAAACCAAAAACGGTGGCCATTAACAGCAGTAATAGCGCTAGAGTCTGGAAATTTAGTACAGATGTTTTTAAGGTTAAGACAACAAAAATTTGTGACTATGTAAATCTGTGCCAGGTCTAGAGCTTTTGATCTAATATTAAAAGAAAATACGACAGAGTGCTCATATTCAACCACTAAAATAAAATGTTTTCACTTTGGTTTGAAACAAGTTCTATGCAATATATTTAGGCTAATCGTGGAATATGATAAAATAAATGTTGCTAGAAAAAATATTTCTTAGTAAAATTCTTATCACTTCTATGAATCTTACATTGTTCAAATAGTTTGAGTTTTTGTGTCTTAACCATAATTTATGAAAAATGCAAAAAAAATGAAGTCCCAAAAAAGAAAAAAGAAATATGCAAGTGCTGCACCTTTCGAAACCAATGATATGAAACCCTCCATTAAGTCGTTCACAACTCAACGGTGCAACATAAAACTGACAACATGCTGCTGCAGCAAAATCTGCAAGCAGCAAGCTTTGGCGGCATTTTAGCATGAAAATTGTTTTACTCTGGCTAATTGTTGTTAAATTATAGGTGCGAGCGAGCATGCGCATGCGCGCACCTTCTGCAGTGCAGGTGTAATATAATTTTGCTTAATTATTTATGGTGGGTTTATAGCTTAGTTTCAGCAACACTGAGAACATGCACATTGAAAAAAATTTCGTTGAAATATCTCAAAAAAATATATTCGCTGTTTGTAAGAAAAACAATATCTTCAAAATGGATATACTCTGACAAAATTTCTTTTTTTTTTCTGTGTATTTCCTGCTTCTGTGTTGGCGCACAATTAAATGTGCGCTGTTTTTAATTTTTATCGCAGCCACTTAATCAACAAATGACGTTTGTCTGTCGCTCGCTGCGCTTAATAAAAAACTTGACTCGATAGCTGTCAGCTGTCAGTAATCTATGAAATAAAGTACGAATACATTATGAAAATGAAAATGAAAGAGAAAAAAATTTCAAAATTATAAACAATTTGCTAAATTTACTTTAAAAAACGTATAGACTGCCGCAGGGTTAACAAGTGGCTTGATTCATTTTTTATCTTTTATTTTTTGGATTCTTAGTTGTTCCGCTTTTATACTCGCGTATGTTGGTTGTTGTTTGAGTTTTTTTTGTATACTTTAATTATTTTTTTTTTGTTTTCATTATTCAATTGTTGATTTTTATAAGATGGAACAAAGCAAAATTAACTCTTAATTACGTGCAAATGAAGTAATTATGTGCTCTAATTTGTCAATGAGAAGTACTCAATTAAATGAAATAAAAAAACGAAGCCTTCACCATAGTGCCCTAAAGAATTTATTTAAGTTTAAGTACTAAATTTTATTTAAAGTACAGATGGCTGAGTTATACTATTCAGTGTATACCTTTTGTGTAAAATTGTCAAGTCAGTTTGTTCCAAAACAAAAAAAAACATATCACAAAAATCCTAAAAACTTGCTTAGAAGCTATGTTCGGCTTTGCCAAAAACTAAAAGCCCTACACCGCATTATAAGTAGTGCTTCACCAATACGAGTAAGATACGATAATTCAAAAATTATCGTATCGTGCTCGTCTAAGTCATTTGTTTATAATATTAGTATGAGACTCGGTTGTACTTCATCAAATAACTCTCTCAATATAGTGTTTTAAATTTGTTACCTGTATGGACAGTAGACGTGTCCGTGAGCCCATTTTGTTAATTTAAAGATGTTGACTGTGCACCAAACTTCATTTAATTATCGTTCTTGGTTTTTCCGTTGTCGCAATTTACACAGACAGACTGACGGGTAAGACTCTGATGAAGAATATTTATACTTTCCTATAGCAGACACGCCCTTTCTATGTACTAAAAGCGAAATGATATAGTAAATATACCCTGTATGTAAGACGTAATTAATTGAGAAGAGTACGGATTCACAGTAGTGCCAAATTTTGATTTATGTCTAACTTAATAAAAAAACAATACATTTTAAATTTTTATTTTTTGATATCCAACTTCGTTTTCGAGACATCGAGAGTTAAAGTTATATTGTTGGTTTGCATTTAATGTTTATAAAAAATGGGACTTTTAACCTTCTAGAACTTTAAGTGTTTTGCTTTGGTTGCCCTAATCTCAATGAAACATTGGAATGGTTTTATTTTCATCCTTCCACGGTGCAGCGCCGAATTAAGGCCTTGCAGAGCCCGGGGCTAAAAACTATAAACGGGTCTCTAAAAATTTAATGAAAAAAATAAAAAAGGTCATTATACTTTGTAAAAATACATCAATATATCAATTTGCATATTGATGAGAGAGGAGTTCCTAGTACGCCTTTGTCTATATATTGGCGGTATGAACAAAAAGGAAAAAAAGTCCTCTGTTTCTTTGCCCATAAAACATCTCGACATTCACAAAATATCTCGCAATTTTGTGCCACCTAGAGCCCAATGTGCGGAGACTAGCCGTACCTTCTACTCTCACTTAAAACCTACGCTGGAGGCCGTTTTTTCAAGCAAGTGGCTTAGAATGCTCCGAAAGTAAAATTTGCAGTCAAAAAACTTTTGCAACTGTCGCCATTCGGAAATAGAATTTTTTGTAGGTGCGTGGTGTTCTATAAAAGCTTAGCCTAGGGCACTAATGAACTGTTGTGTCTAAAAATTGTTTTGGATATTGTAATAGCTCTTTAGCATAAATGGAGCGAAATTCAACTTTTGATATCTTCTTCGAGCCATTTATTCTATTTTTTTTTCATTGGAATATTTATTAAAGCATTTATTCTTAACACAAAACACCGATTAGCTCAAGATAACCGACTCTAACTTTATTTTTCCAATAGTTCCTATGTACTTCCTAACAGAAAGTGAATTGTGCGTTATATTTGAAAAACGTCTAAGTTTTGTGAAGCTTGCTATCTCTTTTTTTACGCATAGCTTGTATCACGCCTATTCTTCTTAAGCAGCCCACGTTTTGTTTAGTGCTTGCTTGTATCACCATACATTTCTGTAGCAAGATTGTAAGCACAGACCTTAAAATCTCACTCAGTAGGGTGTCAATTTCTTCGCTTGTAAGGAAGGTTTTCTGAAATTAACTAAACCCTTTATAACTCAAACTAAATGTAAATTCTTACGTTGATAAAATTTCTGAAATCGGTACTGTAGTTCTTGAAGTCATTCCTGAAATATAAGCAAAGACAAATTTCACAGTCCCTCTTAATATCACAAGTATTGACTTGGCACATGTTATAGTAATTACTTTTCACTTAAGCACCTTTGCCTTATAGCAAAAGTATGCCTCTAAAGCATTTCCTGTACAAGAGCGTGACTCATATTATTCAATACAGTTGCATATAAAAATATTAAGACAACGCAATGCAGCAACAGCAACCTAAATGGCAGCAAATGCATTACATGCAAAATGCGTATTTTTTTTCTGTAATATAATTTATTGCTTTGCATAAACACATAAACACACAAACATAAACATAAAACGCATACAAAGCAAATAAAGTAAATGTCAACTGTAAAAAATGTCTTCTGCTGCTGCTGCTGCCTTTGCTCCTTTTCGATTGCTGTCGTTGTTGTCACTACTGTAATGCTGCATACAGCATGCAGCAACTGCTTTCGTTAAGTTGACTGTCTCCCGTTGACCTTATGTTCGTTAAGTGTTGTTATACGACTACATATACCATAAATTTGTGCGTATGTGTTTGTAATTCTGTTTTAGAGCATGTGTCATTTTTATAATAACAACAACTAAAGCAGCAATTTTATTTACAGTTGCTGCTACTTGTAAATTTACACATTTTGCTGTTGTCGCATGTTGCGCTTGTTGCTGCCTGTAACCTTTTTTTTCTGTTTTTTTTTTAATGGATTGCACTCTTCCTATTGTTGTTGTTGTTCTTGTTTCTGTTGCTATTAGATTTTGTTTTTCTTTTTATTGTTAGATTACTAGGAAATGCAATAAATTGTAATACATTTTTTTTTGATTCTGCTGTCACTGTGTCTTTAAAACAAAAGTTAGCAAAAAAAAAGTTGCTAGAATTGAAAGTAATTGCTTTGATTAGACTGCACGCTGTTGTTGTGGCCACTGACTGCTGTGACAGATTTAGCATTTTTGATTAGTTTTAATTTGTTCCTATTAATTTTTGAACTGTGCAGCTGCATTTGTTCATTTAATGGAAAATTAACTTCATGTAACTAACTTGAATAATAAAAATCAAATAGTTAGATGAGTGTTTTTTATAAACTTTTAATTTAACATTTATAATTGAACGAAAAAAAGAACCAGTGGCGTCTAATGGATTTTTTGTGAAGATAGAAAAATACAGCATATCTTAATATATAATTTTTGCTTTTCCAAACAGGCGTTTAAGGCAAGTTAATGAAATATTAATTTTTCATGTGTTTGGCCAGAATTATTGTGTATGTAAAAACAAAGTTACCATTCACAATGTTGACCTACTAAAAATAAAGATTTTAAAATAATAAACGCCATGCAATACAAAGTAAGCTTTATGTTTTACACATTTTCTGCTGCTAAAAATGTATTCTTATGCAAATTTCCCATGGCTTAAAAACGACCAACTTCATTGAGTCTTTTGTATAACTTTAAGGTTACGACAAACAAGGCGCAACAAGAATATTAAATTCATATGACGTTCAAAATTTTGCATATCAATTGAGTAAACTTTTTGCGCACACAAATAAGCCCAAATATATTGAATTTAAATTAAAAATATAAATAGACTGACAATAACTTTTAAGAGAAAACTATAAATCTCTTTAATGCAACTTAACATTTTTATTGCATTTATAGATTTTGCCTATCTAAGTAAATAAGCCACTTAATTAAAAGTGTTAAGTTTTAATTAAATCAAAGCAAAAAAAAAATGCAAACAAAATAGTTCTACTTTTTATAGTTATGTGCGACCTGCTGTGTTTTTTTGTTATATCTGCATTGAACTTTATGCCCACCCCCATCAAATGTCAAGCTCCTACCTTCCGTTGTTCGTTTGCTGTCGAGTTAAAATTGAAAATTATTTTTTTTTTTTTGAAAAGCTCATTCATTGCTGTAAATATTTTTCGCTTTTTTTTTTGTTGCTTTGCTTTTGTTTTATCCGCTTGTCTGCTTGTTTTAATCATTAATCATGCAAAGCGCCGTTTTTTCTGTGCGCGCCCCCTAGTGTGTGCATATTTGAGTTCCTCCGGAGCGTGGGGGCATTTTTGCAAAAAAACTGGATTTTTTGTCTCCTTTGCCAGTGTTTCAACAGTTTTTAGTGTTGCTCGTATTAAACCCATTTTTAAAGTAGAGCCTGTTAAGGTTTTTAATTGTATCACAATTTCAATCAACATACAACACATTTTTTTAAAAATAATTATATACTTTCGTTTGAGCAACCCCACCCAACGAAAAAATTCAGCAGCAAACCATATTTACACCACAATGGTGTACAAAAGAATGAGGATTAAAACCTTTGTTTCAATTTTTTGAATTTACCTGGACAGTTTCTTATGTTCACATCTAAGCAGCATCCAAAATTAGTACACCTTAGCTCCTATTTTCTGGAGCTAGGAACAGATTTTTATCAATTGGTGACTAAAAATAGCAAGCAAAACAATTTCTTTTGATGTGTGGGTGTGCCCTTCGCTTCACCTTAAATAGAAAATTTCGTCCAAATTTTTAAGTGAAAATTTTATGGAAAAATATTTTTGTGTGAGGTCATCCTAAATGACCTGCGCCTCACAATATAACAATTCGGTGTGAATCGATTAGCTGTCGAAATAATATTTTCAAAATATTTGTGAAGGACGGTCACCCTAACTATTTACCATAAATAACAATTTTATAGCCTTAGCAATGTCTCTTGTATGAGGGCAACCCTAAACAAAGGTTTAGCTTTAAAAAATATTTACATACCTGCTATTGAAAAATAATTTCATGCAACGTTTATTTAAATTTTACTTTGAAAACTTATACAAATTTTCTGCTACTGATAAATAAACTCAACTACATTTGCCCATGTGGATGATTTTTTCAGATCAAGTTTCTGTGGCATTTTCGATATTTTAAACGATATTTTCGAAAACGAAACGATGCTTTCGCTGCGAAGTAAACCCAAAAAACATCTCAACTAATAATTTCAGATATTTGGTTAGTAAAAACACTTATCATTATTTGCATAATAATGAAAATTGGATATCGAAAATTTACATTGAAGTACTGAAATTTCTTTAATCAAAAAAAATGTTTGTCAAAAAGTCATCGATTCATTGAAGTATTTAATCTAAATTTATGTATACATGATAGACTTAACTTTCAAAATTTCCATAGATAAAATAACTTTAATCTGAAATGTATCGATACATTGAGGTATCGTAATAGTATCGAAGAAAATACTATTAATCTAACGGAATCCTTACGGTAAAATATCGAAGAATTTTCAATAAAAGTATCGAAAATATATCCATTCATTGAAGTAATGAATTTTCCCGAGGATTCAATGTATCAATTTATTGAAGTATCAAAATTTCCTTAACAATAAAATAATGTTAATCTTAAAAGCTTCGACGCAAGGATCTATTTTATTTTTGTTAAAATCTTAAATGAATGCCTGAAATTTTAACTCCAGTTTCCCGCATTCTTAACTTCTTCTTATGACTTTATCTTACAAAGAGAAATATTTTTTCATATACCAACATTAACTAAATGCAATGAAAATTTCACAATTAATAATTACGAAAAAGACAGAAAACTTTCAATTTAAGTAAGATTAATGAATTGTGTCTTAAAGTAAACAAGTAAACGCATAAAAAAAACTGGACACGTAATTATGAAGACTGTACGCAGCTTCAGAGCGAGAAGTTAAATGCGTTAGGTTACCATAGCATTTTAAAAATCGACCACCAAGAAGCCAAAGCATAAGTGAACTCAAATGTGCTCTAATAAATTGATAAAACTTCGTTTTTCATTTCTTTTGTTACTTCTTCAGAGGCGAAATGTGTTATTAATCAAAGTCAACATAGGCAATAAAAAGTGAATGAAATGAATAGAAAAAACAAAAAATTAAAAATCGATAAATAAAAATTTGTTATATTATTGACAGATAGCTAATTGTTGAAGAGAAACAAAAAAAAATGAAACAAAGAAAATTTAAAAATTGAGCTAAAAAAGAGTTAAAATATTAAAACCAACAAAAAATAATCGATAAGAAATTATCAATTTAAGTTAATCGATAAGAAATCATCGATATAAGTGCATCGGTAAAAATAATCGTTTGGAATATTTCCAAACAATAATAAACCAAAATACTTGCAAGGTAACCGATAACAAATACTCGACAAAAACTGGTCTTAATCAATAAAGTATCACAAACTACCAAAAAAAAAAAGATTCCAAAAAGGATAAAAATGTGATGTAACTAAGAAAAGCTCCCAACTAACTCCCGCCGCCGCTTGTCAGCATGTCCACTGCATCGGCAGCGACAATGCAAACGCCATTATACGATGGTTATGCTACCATACGATCCCGAGGTCTCACTCGCTCACAATCAATACGCCGCGCCAGTGAAATTGAGGCCGAGGCCAAAAGCATTGCGACTACAAACCCCCCAAAATCCCGCAGCGTCGACTTACCAACTAAAGTCGAACGCAAACGAACGCTTTCTCTCAAAAGCAACTTAAGTCAAAACTCCAGCTGCTCAACAGGCAGTGCGTGCCATACACCAAAGCATCAACAGTATCAGCAACAGAATTCATATCATCGTGCAAATGAAGAGCGCGACGAACAGCCGCTGTATGTCAGTAGCGCGCGTGCGCGTCCAGTACGGACTCCTACCGTCGCTACCGATTATGAGCCACTCTATGCTAGCGCGAATCAAGCAAATAGTAAAACTTTTCGTCCACTTTCGGACTCATCGTCTTCTTCTTCGGCAGGTTGCCGTGACAGCGTGAATGGTTCCACCGGCTCAAATGGGTTACTTGTTGAGTACCAAAACATCAAGAAAAACTCACGTTTCTCACTTGATTCGCTGCAGAGCAGTGCCACCCCTAAAACTCCAGACTATGCCACCGCAGAGGAAGAACAATTTTTTCTCTATACCGCACCAGCAAGTCCAAAACGTGCCACAATTGCCGCACACAACACAGAACGTTGTTACACACCACCCAATGCTATTGGCGCATCAACGCGCAACAGCTTTGAAATGCAAGAGTTGACGAACAGTCGGCGGCGTCTTTCACAAAGTGGCAATGGTGGCTCCTCAACTGAACACTCACAAACTGCATCGCCAATAAAAATTCGCAGCACACACGTTACGCGTCATTATGGATCAACGCCACCGACTTCGCATTACCAACGCGCTCAATCACTTATAGAGAACACTCAACGTCCCAGCACGCTACTGATGCGCATGCAACGTAGTGACAGCGAAAGTCCAACATATATAACGCGTGCGTCGCCGATTTCAACGCTGCCACCACAAACGCCAGTACGACGCGAAAGTCTCCATCAGTCAAAACCAAAGATATATGCTACACCAGCTGCTGGTCAATCCAACGGCTGTATTTCTCCTCCTGCGTTAGAAGTAAATCGTATCACCTGCTATCAACTGCCGCTGCCAGCGCTTAGCCAACGTAGTTCAAGCGCTGAAATACTTGAGCGTTCATACACAAGCCAAAGTCTTGCCACTATCGATCAGGATGAAATACTCACAACAATGCCTACAGCAATGCCAGTGCTACAAAATCCTTTCGATCGTCGCTATCACACGCTCGGTCATATGCGCGTAAAGAGTATGGGCGCTAGCTTACATCTGGCGCGTGACTCCCCAATGGGTTCAATGTTGAACATGATGTCAGGGGGTAACTATTACGGTGATAATGGTACACGCCATCATATGCTGCCGCATAAATCAGCTGGTAATATTTATGCTTCAGCTGAGGCTGCTGTTGCCGACTTGGATCGTCTGGCACCGGAATATGTTGATCCATTAGATTTTAAAATTGGCTGTCAAACTACTTTGCGTAGTAAACCTATAATTCCCTGGTATGAATTGGCGATACGTCGTGATTTCAAACGTCAGTCTTGTCCGCCGATTAGTGGTAACGGTATGACGAATGGTAACAACACCATCAGCACAACTGGCCGTCAGCAAGGAAATCAGGTTAATATTTTTATTAATTTATTAATTTTTTATTATTTTCTTATCGTATTCATTATGTTCTCTTTCATATATTTTAGACACCATATTTTTAAGTAAAGAGTTTTTTAAGTTTATGAAAAAGATAAAGCTCTTCTTTGTCTTTTAAGGAATTTATTACAGTTTAAGTTTAAGAATAATCTCGAATATCGAACAGATTGCCGTTTTTTAAGTCTTTTCTTCCTCTGAAGGTTACTTCCTATTCATTGATTTTGAACTAAGATATGAAAATAACCTTAAAGTCTTAAGAAAGCAAATCTTGATTGTCTAAAAAATAAGCCTTTTGTTTCTTTTAAAGATTTTTGAGCAGTAAATCTCCAACATCAGGCCCAAAAACAATTATTTAAAGGTTTCCTTTCAGCGCGTCTTCAAAGACATTAAATTGTGGACCTATGAGTTATTTAAATTTAAATCGTTTTTGAGTTTAGTTGCATACATTTGCTACCCTATTCTTTACCATTTCAACTTTGTGCCAATAGAAAAACACTACTGAAGGCTAATGGAATTGTACAACATACGCGAGGGTATTGACTTTCTAGTGTTCATTATTATGTAGTGCATTTGCTGCCACATAACAATCAATCGATCGTTCTGAATGCAAATTGTCTCAGCAGCTGTATAACTAAAAGTGTTTCAAGTTTCCAACTTTTGAAGGCAAAAAAAATACAAATTTATGCTAAACAGCTAAAGTAAACTTTAGATATGCTAATAAATTTTTTTTTTGTATCGCTTACACCATTACTTAGGAAAATTTATCGTAAAGTTTATGAACACATGTGCGATCTAAGCGCCCATCAATAAAATATAGTGATATTTATAATGTGTCACAATTTCCATTGATTTATCCTTGAAATGTAAGAATACAGTTGAAACGAGTCCTGATGCAATTTATCAGGAAGCATTGAATGAGAATTCTGAAGAAATTTGTGAAGAAATATTGTTAAGAACACCGATACAGCTAAGAACACTGAGACAACTCAGTTGAATGGTGATTGGTTACTGAGGTGACTTAGTTATCTAAGACGACTTAGTTGTCTAATACGACTTAGTTGGCTAAGACGACTTAATTGTCTAAGGTGACTTAGTTATCTAGTTGATTGAAACGACTTAGTTGACTAAGGCGATTAACTTGAGTGATCTGACTGAGCACACTGCGGCAACTAAAAATATCAAGGGTAACTGAGTTGATATGATTGCAATCACTGAGGAAACTCAGGGAACTTAGAAGACAGCTATAACTTTGAATGAGCTAAATGCTTACATTGAGACAACCAAGCACACTGATACATCTAAGGACACTGAGACGACAATGCTGCGACGACTTGGTTGACTAAGATTTTTGGAAACATAGGGACAATTCAGAACACTTAGGTGGCATAGTTGACTGAGACGACTAAGGGCACTGAGATAACAAAACATATTGAGAATGCTTGATTAAAATCACTGAGAAAACTCAGCACATTAGTAAAAGTTAGGACACAGCGATAACTAAGTAGACTGAGGCATCTTAGTTGAATTAGTTGCATTGAGGCACTTAATCACAATGAGACGACTTGGTTGATTGGCTAAATTGAATTAACTAAAAACACTGACGACTTAGTAGACTAAGTATGAACACTGCGATATCCAAGCCCAGTAAGGTGACATGGCTGAGAATGCCAAGCACGTTCGGACGAATCACCACGCTAAGATTACTCAGTACATTGAAACGCTTAGTTGTTATAAGCAACACTAACCAAACTGAGAAGATTGGGTTTGCTTATTCGATTGAGCTTTTTATAAGAAGCGTGAGAGCCCAAAATAGTTTGAAGTCTTATGTACTGCGCTTGGGTCATTCCAGTAGAGTAGTCTTTTGTTTTGCTTTAAAGAAATTTTAATTTTATTTTATTAGTTATAAAACCTTAATTCAACCGAAAAAAGACAAAAAAGAAATTATCTCCTTAGCAGAAAGTGGCACAAATTTGCACAATTGTGAAACCCACTAATGAAAGCCCCCACTTGTGAAAATGTTTCAGACATGTTGTGGCACTGAACCATAAATAAAAAAACAAAAAAAAAAACTTAAAATCACAAAACTTGTCAATAAAACCACCAACAAAAACAACAACAATCGCTGCTGACAACTAGAAAAGGATGGGCGCACTTATAAAGCAATCAAGAGAAATGCCACGTTGTTGTTATTGTTGTTATGGTTTGTTCCTCATTCACATCGTTAGTGACGTCTGAGTTGTTTTGTGGTTCGGTGTTTTATTCTGTTTTTCTTACCCATATCTTCTAAATTTCATTCAGGAAAAATGTGCCGAAGTAACGTTATATCAGACCACATATAGAGCGACAGACAGAAATGGTGAAGAGTGGAAGGAGGCAAAAACAAAAATAAAAGGAAACTCAACAACGTAAAAAACGCACACGATAATGAGATAAAATAACAAGATAGGTATGCGTATTTATACGGGTTGTGATGAAGCTTAAAAGAACGTAAGGAACTACGAAAAGTTGTTAGGTTGCAACCAGAGTAACGCTAGATGCTGGTTGTGAAGAATCAAACAAATTATGTATTTAATTTACAATGTATGGGAAATATTATTGGTTAATAGTTTATAATGCGCAATATCTGAAATTATGCAATTAGATTGTATAATAGCAATGTATACATAGGCCAACGGTGCACATCGGGTGCCTGGGGCAACAAACATATTTGCCGCCCCTACCCAAAAAATTTTGACATTCTAAGACTCTAGCAAAATGAGATATAACTCGCTTTTGCTTTGAAAATTTCCACCTACACATTCAAATTTATTACATCGATTCATTTACTGAAAAAAAGGTCCTCATATTTGATTTCCAAAAACAATAGCAAAATTAGATATAGTTCACGACTTCTTTGCCGACCCGAGCTTTGCGCCTGGGGCGACCGCCTCCTCTCTCCTCACTCTTCACTCCCCTCCCACCCTCCCTTATCAGGTAACTGTGTGTATATTATAAAACATCAAACATTTTTTCTTGTTTTCCACACAATTCTCAAGCACAAAAACTTTGCACAAAAATATTTATTATGGCACATTATTTGCAGTTCTACATGCATACATACATAAATAAGCGAAAACAAAACGGTTCCATCCCTTTTTAAATACCTAACACATCATAATCGCTTGATTGTTTTCTTGTTGGAAAGGTTAGGAAGAAGAGCAGTGCGGATATCTTTTTCCTACAGTAAGTGATGTCACTCACACCTCCATCAGAAAAATACGTTTCCATGAAATTTGATTTGGAAATTGTTAAAATGATGTGGAGAAGTATTCTTTTAATGGGCGTGTTACTGCCCGTAATAACGAAAACACTGTCACGGCTGAGCAACTACACCAATTTTGAGGAAATTTGGTGTGGAAAAAGATGTATTTCTGTAACGACATTTTTTTAAGTAGAAGGTAAAACGCCCATTACATGAAAATATTTTTTTGTTGATAAATTAAAGAACCAATTTTGATGAAATTTAATAAAGAGATGATAGATTCCTGAGTAAAGACATGTGTTTTAGTGAAAGGTGCCACGCCCCTAACAGTAATATACGTTTTTATTGCTAAATTTATGGACTGATTTAGATGAAGCTTGGTACAGAGATAGATTAAGCCCTGAGAAAACATATTTCTTTAGATAGGAAGTGCCGCGCCCCTAACTAGAAAATATTTTTTTTCCAGCTGTACTATTGGACAGATTTTGATGAAATTTAATATGGAGATGGATTGGACCCTAATTAAGGGATAGTGATACGTGTACATGTATAGAAATATATAATTTTTTATGTGACGCGACTTATGAGATTGCACATAATTGTGATAAACTGGTATATGGGAGTAGGGATCACCCTTTATGTTACTAAGAGATTTAACAAATGTATCCACGATCTTTTCAACTTTTTCATTCAGATCAATTTGTGGCAAAGTTGAGCTTAGTCATGGAAAATCATTTGCACATTGCTCTATGATACAGTATAACTCTTTTTTCTTTATGTAATACATAAATTTCTAAAGCAGCACTCTGGCTGCGGCTTATTGTCAGACAAAACCAAACGATGCTTGATTCGATAAGCAGGAAATATCTTTGGTAGTACAACGACGAGACATATATGAATTACGTGTTGCATGAGATGTAGTACGATATTCGGCAACAAAAAAATTCTACGGCAAAGGAAAAATAAAAAGAAGTATAAAAGCAAATAAGATCTTGAATTTAAAATGATTTTGATGTTTTTATTTGGTCTTAAATGGGTTTAAATCAGTGAAACGAGATTTTCAAAAGCGGAAAACTAATTGACCTTTATTAGCAGCTACTCTGTTTCTGATTTTTTATATAATGAAGTTATACCCAGAAGCGAGTAACTCCTTCTGGCATCTTTTTTATTGATGTGTTTAATTGAGTGTGTAAATGTTGCGTGGCTTTAATTTTTTTCTTCTCATTTGCCCCAAACAAATTGTCAAAAATGCAATCAATCAAATATACATCAATCAATTTGACGTTCAACTTGAATTTAGTTCAGTAGCTAGAGTTCATTTTAAACGCGTCATGGCTACGCATACAATATTAAATAAAAATCACCGATATTGTTAGCAATATTTTAAAATCGTGTAAATTAAGTGCCATATCACGAAAGAGGAATTTGGTACTTTAACTGGGTTATGATGAGTTAATCAAAAATTTAATAAAAAAAATTATCAAAATTACCATTCGACAAAATTACATTCGAGTTCCTAACGAAGCACACGTTCTTCAACGATCTTCGCTTTGTGCTGCGAATATCACTCTTGATCAAATATCCTCGAAATATTCAGAGCAATTACCGATTTACATTGGCATCGAAATTAGCAAAATTATCATTTTCTCGTTTTTATATCTCCTTTTAAGAAATTGCTTTCACACAGTCACTATTGCGGTTTTGCAAACATTTGTTGTGTGAGTCGCCCATAAAAATCATGTCCAACAGAAGAAGAACTAAAAAATCTACTATTCGGTAAAGAATCCCGAAAACGAAATCTACAAGTTTGCCATTACTTCATTCTTAAGCCAAAATCTGCTTTCTATTCTCATATATGATTGGTATTACCAGGGAATGAAAAAAAAACTGCATGTTATCGTAACGTTCGAATCGCGTAACGCAAACTTTATATCTCACATTCTTTGTTCCGCTCTCTGATCCAAACACCAACCTGTATTATAGTAAGCAGAAATAAAACAGAGGAGCAGAATGGCGTCGTTCTGCCCTACGTACAAAAAACTTTATTCGCTTTATTGTGATTTCGACTGTCTTTCGTTTGAAAAAACAATATTTTTACCCGACAATAGGTCAAAAACGTGCGGCATGGTACGGGGACCCATTTCCAGGTCAAAAACGCTTCTTTTCAGGGTCCCGAGCCTCCCTTAGTGATGTCCAATACTATTTTTCGAACTATTGATATTTCGTTTGAAAAAACAAAATTTTTACACAAAAATTGGTCAAGATTGGTCAAGATGGTCATGGTCTGGAGACCCATTTTCGGGTAAAAACGGTTCTTTCCAAGTTCCCGAGCCTCTCTTAGTGGTTTTCGAAATGCTATCTTTCGTTTGAAAAAAAAAAATTGTCCTCATCTCTCATCTAATGACAAAAACGATCACTTGATACGTGTTCGGATAGTAATCGCGAGTCAAAACCACAACAAAGCGAATAAAGTTTTTTGTACGTAAAGCAGAACGTTACCATTCTGTTGTGCTCGCTCATATCGCTTGCTGTGGTTTGTGTTAGCGTTTCAATCAGTGAGTGAAATACGGAATGCAAAGGGAAAAGTTAGCGCTCATAGAACAGAACGAAATCAAACCATACGAAAGAGTTTTTTTTTTCATTCTCTAGTATTACCAGAGTTTCAAAGTTCTATTTGAAGTTGTTATTATATTTTAATCTAATCTCATTTCAGCTTTGAATCGTTTGGTATTGTTTGCTCTATTTAGATTTTTGTCTTTCTTTTTTTTTTAGAGAAGATTTTTTATAATATTTTGCCATTAAGGATCAGTTTAACAATGTTCACTTAAGAATTAACTTTATTGACCATAAAACTGATTCTCAACAGTCAATTTAAGTTTCAATTGATATTTGACTGCGCAATTTGACTGCACAATGAAAAATCAGCACTTATTACTGAAATTTCCGTTCCACTTAGTTTGGAACTTCACAGCAGAGTTTAGATCCTATGAAGAGCATTAGTGTGCCTAGTCTTACTATATGATTAATTACTTCATTTTCATAAAATTAAGCATATAGGAGGCTTAAGTGTATCTTAGTTACCTCCAAAAATACTACTTATAACGTTGTTGAATTTTATTTAAAAGTTAATTATGAACTCAAAGCTACTTTCGTTTTTCGAGAATCAACTAAAATTTGCAGTAGGTGCGCTATCTCATACATTCTCCACACATAATTTAAATTCTCTGTATATTTTCTGCATCAGTGTTTTATCATTTCATTGCACAATAAAATTGTGTTTATTTATTATTTTTTTTTTTCGAATCAACGAACAGAATTACTAATTTCTTTGAATAATTCATTCAATTTCATTTCAACTTATAAACAATGCCACATTGCCAGAGTAGTATACTAATACATACATACATGCTCCTTGTGCACATACCGGCCTCCTCGTAAGCCTTCCGATACCGTTACACTGCAGCTAACATTTTGATTGATTTAATAAACTTTGTAGCTGTGCAAAGCTAAAGCACAGCAAAGTAAGTGCAGTCAAGCATTTTGTGCGCGGAATCGTTAAAAAGTCAAGGAAATGTTGATGTTGCTTTTGTTGATTACATTTACTTTAGGAATAACTAATACTACCTACTTCGAAAAAAACAAACCAAAAAAAAAACACAACAAAGAACATGAAAAAGTTAGAAAGATTTCATTTTGAAAGTGAGTAAAATATTAAAAGTATTCCTTTTGGTAGAACATTTCTTTGATTTTGCCTTTGAAAATATCATTATAATCAAAATTTGATAATTAGATATTAATATCTTCGATTTTGTGCCAAAGAATATTAGGTAGTTTTTGAATGACTATGACTGAGCGTCCTAAAGGCTAATCTTTCTATTGACCTTCTCTGAATCAACTTACGACTTTTCTTGCCCCGTATTTAGTAATTTTTCTCATTTTTATACCCAGAAAGGTATAGATGTTTCTCATCTCAAAAGAAGACTTTCTTCGGAAAATATCGCTTGGTGATTCGGTGCCTGCTGATCTACTACCCATTCTACGTAAACTTTTCGTTGTCCATAGTCTCTTAACTTCAATTCTTCTGTTGACTGAGTTGTAGACGGGTGGCAAAAGGTGACAAAAGAAATGCCCAAACAACAGAAACGGATGAATTGACAAAGGGTCTTTGGTTACACTTTCATTATGAGCAGCAATACTCTCGGCTGAATTAGCAACGCAATGATAACGATCATAATTTTCCCATGAAATTTGATACACTATTCGCACAGAATCTTAATTTCTGTAGGACAATTAAGCATTTTTAACCCATTCTGTGTGACAGTTGACAGTTGTCGGATGTACATGGTCACCAACATTTCAAACTCCAGGGTCAGGATCTGCCTGTATGTCTGAAACATTATCACTAAAAGCTTGTCGTATCTTAAAGAACTGATAAACATACCATTTTTTTAAGTTAATTGATATCTCAAATCTTTTTTTGCTCATTTTTTGCTCTACACCCATCTATATCTATCGCATATGATCTCAATAGTTTCAAAATGCCGACAAACAGTTAAATCATACACATTAAAGCCCACCACTGTGCCAAGTGGGCACCCTAGTAGGTATACCCACCACAGGGGTACTAAAGCGGACAATTGTTTTTAGCAGCAGCCAAGTTAACAAAGTAATCACTAAAGTATAAGTAAACGAAAAAATCAAAGTTTTTTTTAAAAACAAAAAAACCTGCATATGAGTATGAGTCCAAATAACTTGTAGCTCGTTAGTTTATCTTTGATATCTTGCTGTTGAAGAAAAAGCAGCGGCAGCTGTCAATTCAGCACAGCACACAGTGTGGTGATGTCAACGGAGAAGGCGCAACAAAATAATTGTCTCTTTATTTTCTTTAAAGTTAATAATAATTGCAGCCAACTTATAGCTACGAAAAAAAAAAATATCCAATGCTACATAAAGTCTATTATGGTTGCCGCCATATTGCGTACTGACATGATTTTCAGTGAGCTGACATTTTACATGACACCTGAAAAAAAAACATCATCAAGAAAAATATGTGGAGTAAAAATGCAATTTATAATAAGTTGAAATTTTTTTCTTATAAAAATAATTACTTGCGGATATTGGAACACAGCTGCCGCCAATGTATGCTGTGGTCTTGCATTATGGCGGCTGCTTTTTGTCAAAGGCACGAAGATGACACATACAAGTAAGCAGCAGGAATAGCAGCTGTCATCATTATTATTTTGCAATTGACTTTTTAAAATACACGCGTTTTTAATTATTTGCAACAACAACAAATAAATACTACGTGAATTAGTGTCATTGCGCAATTTCAGCTGACAATTTAAGTTTTTCTCTTACAAATCAGTCTGGACGGTGTCAATGAGAAATTGGTTATCAGTTAATTTAGGTGTAGTTCTCAATATCCAGAAATCTTTCACTAAGCTACGGATTAAAGTATATAAAATATTTGAAATTTAATGCCGAAAAGAATATATGGAAATTTAAAATAAATATATGCGTTAACCAGTCAGTCGGTCTTAATGACGAGTACTTAAAGCTTCTTCCCACGAATGACTTATAAGCATTTTATTTAACCGCTGACAACTAAGGCCTGCAGCGGGGTATGTACCTCGGCTGCTGACAACTTTTATCGCTGACAAAAACCAACAACTGATTTTTTACTATTGCTAACTCTTAACCACTTGTTACATTTATTTATTACCAGTTCTGTGAGTTTGAACTGGTAATAAAAAAATAAGCTATAATTAAGATTGTCTTTCTTACAATTAGTAAGCCGGTGGCTTAAATTTCAATATGATTTTGTGGGGCAGAGGTTGAAAATCATGAATTTCTATCTGTTATAAACAATATGAACAATTTCTTCTATTGCGTTACCTTTGCTTTACTAATTGAGAGCGATTTGAAACTGTAAAGACGAAAGGTACCATAAACAACTTTATCACGTCTGCCTTATAAGTTCAAAAATGCGTATGTACACAAAATTAGATAAATGCAAGAGGCAGACGTTTTAGTTGCAGCGTTTAAGAGATTTTTTTTTAAATTTTATGATTTATATAACTTAAGTGATTTTATCTGCAGGCAGATTAAGATTATTATAAAGCTTATGTCATAAGAAATGAGACAAACAACCTCTGCCATTAAGTTATTGCTGCATTTCGAAGTTGTAATATTACAATCATGTTAAAAAAATTGAGAATTTATCGTGTCTGCCTCTTGGCTGACTGGCTCTTTTACTTATGAAAAACATAAAAATAAAGAAGGCAGACGATTTCAGCGCTGATTTTTCGAAAAATAGACATTCTTAAACACCGTAATGTGCAAATTTTGCAATCCTAGTGACGCTGATCAAATACTCGCATAAATATTCGGTATTCCTCTTAGCTTGTAAAACGTTTTCGAGCTACACCTCTTTGCATCTCTGAAAACGTAGAAACGAATTACTGTTTGATAAGTGTTACCAAAGCCGCGAAAAAATCTGTGTCACACTAAAATGAAAAAATGCAGCCTATCACGAAAATCGGTACGTTTTTATTCGAAAACTTTTTGAAACAATTTGTCTTCGACTAAATTTAAGTAGACTTGCAATATTTTTGAAGTAGATAACATTTCACTATATACAGGAGAACTTTTTATATTGAATCAGCTGATCATATTTTGCGCCTTTTCTCCTTTAATTTTTTCTATGCAACATTTTTTTTCTAAGAACATTTTACAGAGAATAACGAATAAAATAAAAAAAATCAAGCAAATCCGTCATGCCGTCCGTGAGTTAAGTACATTTGACTGGACAGCATTTAATTTTTATATATATAGATAAATAATACAGTACTATAAGAAAATGGATAAATGGGCAGAATAGATATTAACTAATGCGTTTAACTTTTTTGGCTTTAAACTGAAATTAATTACCAGAAAGTGGCATTTAATTCTGAGCAAAATAAGTCACCGAAGTTATAACCCAAAGAAAATCAACAACAAAATAAACAGAAAAAATTATACCATACCAAAATGTAATAAATTTTGGAAAAAATCAACAAAAAATTTAATATGAAAAAAGTAAAAAAAAAAAACTTTTAAGGTATAAAGCAAAAAAAAAAAAAAATTGAGCTGCAACTGGTTTTCGTAATGAATCAAAGTCAGTAGATTGCTATGGGATTGTTTGCTTTTTTTACCTTTTTTTGGATCAATGTATGACTTATGTCTGTAAGTACCAGTACTTGTATATGTACGTAACAGCAGCGAACCTCATACAGCTTCCGGTCTTTCATTTCTGAAAGGTTTTGTTGTTTCATTGAACAAAGTTTTATTTTTCAATTTCAATTTGCTGCATGATTGCATGTTAAAACTGAATTCCAGCTGACATGAAAGAGTTGATATGTTGCAAGTGCATGAGAAAATGAACATAGCTTTACTGCTACCAAATAATTAAATTCTATCAGAATTCTATGTTAAAAAAGGTTTCTGAGCCGAGCAAAAACTTTAAGTAACATTTTCTCAGAAGAACAAATTTATTAGAAATTTTTAATCAAAACTATTAATAGCATAATATTATAGCTACGACTGTAATTACAACTTAATAAGACAGCCGTTGAGTATCACTGCTATGAGCACATTTAAAAAAAAAAATAAATTCCTATTGTATCGTAAAACATTTTTGTGTTTTTTAATGAAATCTAATTCTCATTGAGACAATAATTCATTGATTCAATATGTGACCTACTTTAGAAGTTTATTTAAGTAACAAAAGAGAAAAAATTCAGACTTTTTTATGTAGCTTAAACTTAACATAACTTCAAGTCTAGACAAGTAACGAAAATGGCTTTTGAAAAATTCATGTTTATTTATTAAACTTTGTTTTCTATACTCCTGCGAGTATCAAATGCATTTTTTGCCCAAAATGTTATACATATTTTTTCAGAATTCGTTGGTTTAACAAAAAAAATCAAGTGCAACTTGTGCAGCTTGTGCAATTTTTTGTTGCTTTTTATGATAACCACCAACAATTTATTAAGTTTTACTGACTTTGATTGGCAGCGGACTGATATATTAATGAATGAAGAGTTTTGTTTCTATCAAGTCTCATTCGTTGAATCGAATAAAATTATGGCATATACACCATATGATATATAAATTTGTGTTACTTTTGTTAAAAACGTTAACCAAAAAAGGTTAACCTGCTTTTAACTATAAACATTGAGCACAAAAACTATATGAGGCACAAAAACTTCGTGCAATTTCTGCTCAAATGAAATTAAACCATTTGGGACAACTAACATTAAATACAATTCATTCATATCATATGGTAGATATCTCGCTGCCAAACTAATAGATAACGACAATTTAAGTTAGAATTTAACAACTACAAGTTTGATTGCATGGTATTATATTTACAATACTTTTTTTCAGCGATTTAGTTAGCGGACATACCGCCGCACCCATAACGTAAAATTTAGATTAACACTAGAAGTGCTAGACTGCTATGACTCGTTAATGGAAATTTTTTTTAATGATAAATAAAAGTGTACATTAGGGTGATTCAGAGCAATGCAATTTTTAAGTTTATAAATATGCCAGTCGAAAAGGCACCAATTTTAAGATTTAGAGCATTGAAATCAATGAATATTTAGGGGTCGCTACCAGCCTTTCTCGAGCAAACAGTAAGGAATCTATTAAAAACGAAGAATTGTTTAAATGAAGATGTAAATGAAAATCTAATAAATATTGCTATTATAAAGAAGATATAGAGATACAATTTTGATGAACTGTATTTTTGAACCACTTTCTATGTTTACAAAAAAACAATACGTCGCTCTCAGTTAAAAAGCTCTTAACTAAAATTTTTGAAATTTTACAGGACACGGAAAAAACTTCAAAACCTTATATATAAAATTTTTAAATGCATTATCTAAAATTTCTAGTGGCTCAGATAGGAGCTCAGTTTTAGCTCAATGGGTACGTCAATAAATAGAGTTGCCGAATTTGGTCTTGAAAGAAGCCAGAGATAGTTCACATGCTGCCAATGCACCCTGAAAAATTCACTGTTTGGTGCGGTTTGTGGGCCGGCGACATCATTGGACCATACTGTTTCAAAAAAATCGCAACGTTACAATCAATGGAGCAAAGTATCGGGCGATAATTACCGACTTTTTTTTGCCAAAATGGAGGAATTTAACTTGGTTGACTTGTGGTTTCAACAAGACGGTGCCACATGCCATACGGCACACGATATCATATACCTATGAGAGACGACTTTGCTGAGCTATTTGGAGCAGTCCATTGGACGCCAAAATCATGCAATTTGACCACGCTAGACTATTTTTTGTGCAGCTACGTTAAGTCGTTGAAGAAAATTTTTCGATATAACATATTTCTCACAGAACACGAATTTTGATAATAAAGTTCAATGATTTACAAGTGTTGTTCGTTTTTTGGTCTATTTATTCAATGTTAAATGGCAAACCTCGTTGAGCATTTTTGACGTTGACACATGTTACGAATCACGTATGTGGTGCCCTAAAACTTGCACTGAAAAATCAAATAGCAAAAAAAAAACACCCGCTACAATAGTCTGTTGATTCAACTGGTCGCTTAGACTTATATCGTAGTTCTAGTGTTAAATACTCGTTTAGCTGTAGCAGCGGCGGTTGAGCTGAAATAACTTGTTTGTATGTATATCGCATACAATATTTTCTGATACTTTGCATCGTAAGCGATTTGGTTGTTGTGCGGCGAACTGGTAAAATGACTACAATTAGTTAAACGTTTGAATTTGCATTTTAACAATAGATGAGCTCAGAATTGATTTATCTTTTAAAAGCGTTAAAGTTATTTAAATTGATAATGATGAAATTGAACAAATCATTTAATGTAGAAAATCTTAGTTTATATGATGCAATAAATTTTTTTCCACAAAAAATAAATATTTGTAATTTATCAAAACTTTCAATGATTTGTCAAGAAATTTATTATTGGTAGTGGAAAGCTAATAGATTTATTTTTCTTTTTCTTTTCAGGTGAGTAAAATTGCAGTAGACCTATAACTTAGATAAAAGTGACAAATTGTAAGTGTGAAAATTTTAAATTTACTTATGCACAACATACGCTTCCCTTAGTGATGTCCAAAGCTATTTTTCGAGCTATCTTTCATTTGAAAAAACAATATTTTTACCCGAAAATAGGTCAAAAATGGGTACCATGGTCCGAGGACCCATTTTCTGATCAAAAACTGTTCTTTCCAGGGTAACGAGTCTCTCTTAGTGATGTCCAAAATGCTATATTTCGTTTGAAAAAAAAAAATAAATTTTTACCCCATACGAATCTAATGACAAGAACGATCACTACATTTGGTACGGGTTCGGATAGCAATCGCGAGTCAAAACCACAACAGAGCGAATAAAGTTTTTTGTACGTAGGGCAGACCGTCACTATTTTGCTCCTCTCTTTTATTATGTGTGATTTGAACGTTACGATAAGGTGCGGTTTTTTCCATTCCATTCCCTGCTCGTACACAAAATTAATCAAATGAAAAAGTGCATTGAAAACAAAATCACAAATACAAAACGCATGCGCGACATTGAATCGAAAGTATTTAACTTGAGTAACGACAAAAGCTTTGTTGAAAAAATTTTCCGAAACAATTAGTGTACGATAATTGCGACCCAAATCATTTAGTTCAAATAACCGAAAGAGCTCGATATTTTTTAGTATTGTCGTAAGAGCTAGAAGAGCTAAGCTAGCTTCGAGCTGTCCATCCTTGAACTATAGGGTAATTTTTGACTTTTTTGATACTTTTTTATACAGTTCAATTTTGACACCATTCGATACTTTTTGATAAAATTCGATGTTTTACGATACCTTTCAGCTTTTTCACTACTTTACAAATATTTCAAAGTCTGACCTACAAATAAATGGTTGTATTAAATTTCAATATTTTCGTTTAATCCATTAATTGGAATTTCGTTTCTCAATTTCCTTTTTTTTGCTGAGTGGGTTAACCTTAGACTTTTTTATGCCATTACACTTTTTCGATACTTAATGCTAAAACTTTTCGTCTTGTAACGGTTTTCTTGAGGTTTTTGATATAAACCGAATCATTCGATATTTTTCGACACTTCCGCTTTAATTCTCGATAATTTTCGAAATCTATCGAATTCTTCATCAATACTTCTGAAGTTTTATCAAATTTTTGGATACTAAGGACTGTCCCTGAAAAAACTTGAGCTTTTTATATTTTGTATTATACTCTACCTGGTAATCTTATAGGTCTATTTGTTCTATATAAAGTAACGTTTAATATGATGTATAACACTTGAAGATTGAACACTAGCCATTATTAATAAAAAAACGAAAAAAGAACTACTGGGTATTTTCTTATAACTAAAAAACAAAGCGCAAGTTTTTTCTAGGACAGTCCTTATATGATATTTTTATCAATTTTTATCAAACAATGTGATTTTTTTCGATAAGCTTTCATCCTGTTCGATATTCTAAATTTTTATCAACTTTTTCGATATTATTCGATGCTATTTATGTTTTTCAATACAAATCAAATGTAATCGACTTTTGGAAATATTTCGAAACTATCCGATTTTTATTGGTAGAATTTGACTGTCCTATTAAAATCTACTTTCTCAATATTTTTCAACCATCTGTTTGGATTCCGCTTAAATATTTTTTAATGTTTTTCGATACCTCGTTCTCAATCACAGCTTTTTAGAATTTATTTCAAAGAGGAAAGAGCATAATTTTACTTCATCGACTGTTTTCATATGCACAATTGATTAGGTGCTACTTTTCAGGACTCATTCTAATTATATATTTTCAAAATAGAAGATATATTAAGAACTATTAACTCAAGTTTTCAACATCCTTTTTAAACATTATAATTTTTTTCGATGAAAATTTTAATTGTTTATATAAAAAGGCTCAGTTTTCAATTTCAACTTAATTCAAATTCAATGACAGTTGTAGTTAGTAATCTTAATCCCATTCCATATACCTCATACAAATAAAAATATGGCCCAGTACAACTTACAACCTTTTAAATATCATTTTCATCGATATTCAGAGTCAAAAACAATTTTGTATACGAAATGGCTCCCGTATGGGAGTGCCTGCAATTAAAGTTTACGCTACGGAAATTCACTCAAGAAAAATGTTTTTTTGCAGTACAAAACTTATGTAACTGGTCCATTTTAATTATGAATTCAGCACTTAAAGTGCTCTCTAGTGCATCAAATTGAAATGACCTTTCACTGTTCAGTAAGTAGCATTAGTCAATAAATTCAAACTTTCGATTATTAATTCATATTTGCATACAAAACGATGCATTTGCGCTGTTACTTTTGCTCACATTTGAAATTCAATAAGATTTTCTCTATTTAACGTAACATTGCTGTTGCTGTCATTGCTGTTGGCAGCGTAGGTTTCAGCAATTTATCCAACAGACCAACTACAAAACAAATTTATTTATATAACAATCTTGAAACTTAATAAAATGCCAACTGTATATCCTTCGCTGCAGGCAAGTGAAATGGACTTCTCTACAGATCTGTTGACTGCCTGACTGACATTAATTTTAATTTCTTTTAAGCATAATGAAACTATTTCTATGATGTAATTGCAAATCTATTTTTCAAATTAAAATATAGCATCATCATTAGCTTCAAGTACAGCAAGCAGTTGACAAAAAACTATTGATGTCAATAAAGTTGACCTTTACTGTGAGTTGCTTTTAGTTAAACAACTTTTTATTGAATTACAAAATATTTTACAGCGGTCGATGCATAAGAACTTGAAAAATTATTAATTCGATATAATGAAGTCATACTAACGTCTGAAAACATGTCAATCTCATGCTTGTATTTCAACAGATTTAATAGCTAAAATTGCATATTCACGATTCTTGTCGTTTGTTTTATAATAAAGAGGTGCGCAACTGCAAAATGATGACATAATTGCAGTATAATATGCTATATACGGTAGCCATAATAATTAAATATGCTACCTGAAAATTAATTTAAAATTGCATTAAAAAAAAATTGTTTATTTTTTATTAAACATAGTCGCAAAGTTCAATAATTTTATTTCACTTATATATCTTATCGGACAAACTATTGGTCCAATGAAATTTCATTTTAAGATTGGTCGCTACCAAACATTGCAATTGCTCACATCATTTTCAGTGTTTGACGTGGAAAAACTTGAATTTGGGTCAGGGTTGCCAAGTCGTAAAGAAACATTTCCAGGTCTTCTCAAAAATAAATATTTTTTTGTGGAACGCAATGACTTTTTTTTGGTCAGCAATATGATAAAATTAATATTAAAAAGTTATATTAAAAAAAAAATTGAGATTATATCACAAATATCGTTGAATTTCCAGCTATTTCAGAGATTTATGAATTCTTGTCAGGTTCCCGGCATTGAGATGATATTCCCGGCCGTCAATCCAGGTAATTAGTGCTACTAGTGCACATTGGCACAGTTTCGCTTCAAAGCAAGTTTATAACAACAGAAGTCTTTATATTCCTTTGCTTACATATTTCTTTCAATACAACATTTAAAAAATGGTATTTACTACGCCTACTTTAGTAATTCCACCCAGTTACTGTTCTGTAATAGTATATGCACCCTGTACCGATTTTTTTAACAATTACTGCAAAAGTTCACTGAAAAATTGTGTGTATGTATTTTAAGTGTCTCGCCTACTATTATTGATCTGTTCTATTTTTATGCAGCGAAGGGAGGCACTTAGCCTATATTTGATGATATTATTATACCAAATGTTATTGTCATTTAATACAGCATTTTAAGATATCTAGTTATATGGGAGGTAACACACCTACTGGTTCAATTTTACCCATTTTTGGTTAAGTTTAGTCTAGTGTAGTCTTACAAATTTTTGTATATAAGTGAGGTGTCACACTCATCTAAGCTTATCTATCACTGTAGTAATTGAAATCATTGTGAGAGCAATACCATGACTACGGTTGACAGTTTAAATTAGTTGGATCCTTTTTTTTTTAAAGTTTTGATCACATGTCAAATTTTTTTAATCAGATTTTAACTTTATTCTAAAATTTTTACGTTCCGACTTGAACTACCCACATTGTTAAATTTGCTTTTAGATTGAGTAAAAATTGAACTAAAAATGTGCAGAAAAAAATATTCCCTGGTATTTAATACAACAATATTCTTATATTTTAATATTACATTTACGTTTCAAAATTTTTGTATAATTTGTGAGTTAAATCTTGAGATCATCTGCCCCGAATGTCTGACAGATATTTAAAAATCTACCATTTCCGAGCACCTATAGAGATATAGGTATAATTTTTCTAGGTTAGGTTACGTTTCGCACAATAGGACTCTAAATTAGGTCGCAGTGTCTAAGCTAAGTAGTCCTGGCATCATAAATCCATCTATATGTGTCGTTGAAAACAGTTCTATGTAACCCAAAAACATTTTTCGAAGTATATTTTTTTTAAACCAAAGTTACTGTAAAATTTAATTTTGGTAACTTCATAGCCAAGACTTGTTGCTGTTGAGTAAATGAACTGACCTGATGGAAAAGTATATTGAAATTTAAAAAAAAAATATTTAATTTTCATAAATTTCCAAAAAGTGCTTAAAATAAATAATTTTTTGAGTTTTTACTTTACCCTTAGAGGCCTAAGTTCATTTCAACTATAGTATATATGTTAGTTTTTGTTATAAAATTAGTAATAGAAATTTATGAGATAACTAATAATGAACAAAGCATAATTTTAAGCAGCTTCAAAATATTCAAATCAAACCAGATTTTAGAGTTCATAAAACTTTGTTTATTTTTGTAAATTAAAAACAAAAAAATGTTTAATGTCTACAATAAATAAAATGTTTTAACATTTTAATAATAAATTGGAGATTGTAAACTTCTATTTATTAATCAGCTTATGAAATAAACAACACGCTGACTTCACAATGTGGGCGTGAAATTTAATGACTCCATTAATAAAGCGAGACAAAGTTTCCTTTCATTAAAATACATAAGACCTTAATGCTTCGAGTTTTTTTTAAAACTTTTTTCTTGAAACATAATCGCATATACGCGACATACATATGTACATTAGCAAAAACATATTAATTTTTTATTAACTAATCCGCTTTGATAGCTTATGACGCTAATGGTTGACTGGTCTATGCTCAACAAATATTGAAATAAAAAAACTCCATAAAATCATGTTGAATGCGCTTAATACAAGTTCATGTCCATCGATGACCACACCATAATGCTAAGGAATTAGGGTGAGACCAGAGTGAGCGCTAGTAAAAACTTAAAGTGTTGGGTATATGTGTGCATACATATTACTTTGCTGATTATATGTAAGCGATGTTTATGTCTGAGATGTTTATATCATATTAGATAAACAAACGCGCATATAACATGTAACAATACCATATGCATTATGTCAAATGAGTAGTCTATGTGTCAGGCGGAGAGCCCGCTGTAGAAAAAAAAAATTACAGGAAAGAATGTATAGGAAAGATAGTGATGCATTTTGGGGAAATTAACCAAGCAGAATTGCGTTATCCAAACATGGGTTGCCACCCATTTTGGGACAAGGCAACTATATATTCAATTTAGACTCTTCGAATTCTATCGTGGGGCATACATTTAAAACTATAATCTTATACACTTTCAATTAAAATATCAAAATGAACCAAAATCGGAGCATTTCAGGCATCGGGACGGACTTCGTCATGGCAACCCTGGTTGTTTAGTTTCACCAAAATGCATCTCTAGCTTTCCCGTGTTTTCTATCCTGTAATCTTATACATTTAACTTTTCTACAGCGGGCTCTTGGACTATTAGCAAAAAAAAGAAAAAATTAAAATTTAAAATGAAAGATTGTTCTGGATTATTATGGATTTCAAAGTTTCATTCAAATCAAATTAAAAGTTTTTGCATTATTATTTTTTTTATAGAAATTTTTAGAAGAATAATTAGAATGAAAAGTTCTTTATATAACACACAAGCACTCAAGGCTGTGCCTATTTACTCCGGGTTCGGCCTTAACGTTGCGTAAATATTGTTCATAAAACAAAATCACTGAGAAAAAATCAACAAATGTAGGCTCTCAACTGCATAAGGAAAACTTTTTTTTTTCAATCTTCCACGCACAGAGCAGCAGCGGCTGCCGCAGCACAACGTAAATCTTTTTGATCTTTAGCCGCACAGTCAAAGCACAGGCACGCATGCGCACCACAATTATTTATGTTTATGATTAAATTAAGTGAAGACAGCAGATACTTCTATGAAAACTTGTTGTAAATCAAAGAAATTTTCTCTTAAAATCAACTTTTGTGCTGTTGTACGCATGCAACATTGGGCTACCATGCAGCATTGTTGCCGCCTAGCTGGCTGGCTGTGGATACTTTTTCAGTTTGAAACTTTTGATGTCTGGCGAAATGACGACGCTTTAGTGCTGACTTATGCGGACAATTTGTGTTAATAAAAGTCGCAAGTAGTTTGCAACTGATAATTTGTAGACAAATATATCAAATTTGACATTAGAGTCGTTTATCATTTTGAGTTTTATTATTAGTTGATTAAAATAGGGATTTCCCCAAATTTATTTGTTATTGCAAGTAAAATGTTTTTGTTCTTTAATCTCTGCACTTTTTAATTTTTAATAACTGCAAAGTCACATCCAGTTAGAGTGCGATAAAAATTTGACAATTTAATTATAACACGACACAGCTTCCAGAATCTACTCTATACAAAGCCTGAAGCGGTGATTCTCATTAAAATTATTTTATTATATTTGCATACTTGAATTTTTATGAGTGGCATTTCTTGGCACATTAAGCTTAGCTTGAGGCTTGAGCTATGGATTGGTTTTATGTTAATGAAAAAAATTGCAAAGAAAAAGTTTATACAATATAAAGGGGAATTTGGTTTGAATAGATCCGAAAAGTATCGAAAAAATTTTAAAAGAGTCACGAAGTATCGAATGATGTCAAAAAAAAGCCCATATTGTCGAGAGGTTTTGAAAATGCCAATAGAAAAGCTAAAATCTTAAATAGTATCGAAATGTAAGTAGAAGTCTTATATGATCAAAAAGCAGGAGGAGTCAATAAAAATCTCACAGTATCGAAAGTCAAATTATTTTGAATAGTATCAAAATGTCGATGTAAGCTCTGAAGCATCAAAATTTGTCAAAACATTAATTTGAACTAAATCAAAAAGTGTGGAATAATATTGCAAAGCATCCCGAAGTCCATGAGGTCTACAAATATCGAATGATATCGAAAAAGTCGAAAACGCCTCTATTCAGCAAAAAATTATTCTTGAAAATAAGATTTTCCGTTTTTGTGATAAAGCAAAATATTCCAACTGAACTAAGCCCCCTCTGTATGTGAAGGCTTGATTTATTTGAAAGAGATGAGATCTCGTATTATTTTGTGGGAGCACACTTTTCTATTGGACAATTCTGGGCTTTTCTGTTTGAGTGAATCATTCATTTTGTCCAGTTGACGACAGTTCACCTCAGAATTGATCGTGGTATTATACGGTACATGTCAGTTAGAGTGTTTCATTTTTTCGAAGGTCTGATTTTCATATGACTTTGCTTACGCCTCGAGTCTCAGTTATGTAAAAGATATATGTATGTGCCAAATTTTAAGAAGATTTCATCCTAATAAAATGACAATGCGTTTAAACTCTGAAGATAGCAATAAAAAAATATACAATTTAATCCTCTGTTGGGAAAAAACGAAATTACTATCCAAACAATCTGATATATAACACTTACCAAATAATTGTTTCTGTGTTTTTTTTTTTTTAATGAATGGTCCCACATTTCAACATATGTATGTCTTTATACTACCTTATATTCTTAACTTCAAAAGCAAACTTAAAACTTTTGTGAATACTAATGTATTTTATATCATTTTATAGGTTTTTCCGATGGCATAAATGGTGTATGCTAGGTTTGCACTTCCCTATTGTTTATAGCATTCGTAAGACCGTCTCAAAAAAACTTGATTTAATAATAAGAAGGTTAACGTTAAGGCAGTGTTTGTTCATATGAGTCGGATATTTTCAAAATGCGACCTGAACGTTTAGGGTATTTTATTATTTTGGAACAAAGTTGCCTCAGTTCAGGGCACGATTTGGAAAGAAGTGTACTTTTCAAACCACTTCTTAACACACTTTTCCTGGGCTTGGAACAAAAGAACCTGCACTATTAAATTCATGTGGTGATTTACATAGAAAATTTGTAGTTAACTCAATTTCATAAGAAATCGATCGTTTTGGAAACAAAGAGCTCATATGTGACATTGCTTCGGGCTTTCGAGTATTATTCGGCAATATTATGGAAGATGGATTTCTGAATTCACATTACGAAAATATCCGAAATTATTGACGATATGTTTTTAGAAAATACCATTTTTAAATAAGATTTATGTTTTGTTTCACTCACCATGTAACTGGCACGTTGTGGTTTTGTTAAAATTTTTTGATATTTAGTTAAGATAAGTTTCTTTTTGACCAGATTCCTGTAGATTCCAACCTAATATGTAACCCTATATAGATAACACATACATACATATGTAAGCATAAAGTAAACAAAATTCGACAGAGGCAATCAACAACTAATTAAACTAACACAAATGTAAAACTTTGCGAAGCGTAAAGATCCAAGTACTTGATCACGTACTTTAATTGCATGTGCAATATTTTGCGTACTTCAACATATTATTCATGCTTCAGTTATTTGAACCATAAAATTGCATATGAAAATATTTAGACGCCATTTGGTAGTAAAAACATAACGAAGAGCCATTCTCCCGTAATGCCATTGAACTTGATATTTCGCATGTTCTTGCTGATTTCGCTAAAATTTTCATAGCGCCCTGCTGCTGCTATCCATGGTGTTTTTGTTGCAACATCTAATGCTGTCATCACGAACAGTGCAATACCAAGTATCGTTGGCAACACAAAACAACAAAAAAAAGAGCACAAAAGAACAGCAACATTACTACGGAAACAAAACAAAAAGAACTAAACGAAATACACAAAGTCAAAGTCGAAGTGAAAAAAATGTGATGCAAACAAACAAAACTTCACACTATAGTTGGTTACTGTTCGTTGGGTTCGTTGACTACTCCCGCTAGTTGTTGGTTGTTGTTATTGTTAGCTTGTTAGTGAGTAAGGTCCATGTGCCTGCTTGCAATTTTGTGTTCTATTCTACACGGCGGGCCTAAATGCGAAAAAATGTTAACGAAGACGGAATACGTTGCCTTGTTGCTTGTAGTTGGAAAATATCCCGGTATGTATATCATTTTTACGCATTACTAACACATAAATTAAAGCTTTTATTATGAAACGGCTTTGTCAGATTTGATGAAATTCGAAATGACTATAAACTAAATGATCAAAAATCAAAAGAAATAGAAAACTTTAATGTAAAAGTATTTTGAGTGGGCGTGTCACCACACAGAAACTCAAATTTTATTGCAAAATATCTCGAAAATTATTTGAAATATTTTGACGATATTTGTTAAATAGGTATAATGCTCTCATGGTACTAACTGACAATAAAATGGACGAAGTAAGTAGGCGTGACACTTTTTCGTAAGTAAACTAGGTACATCTTGTTGTTTCTTGTATTGCTTTGCCTCAAAAATTATCTAAACTATTTATGTACATACACAAAATTGCTTACATTAAAGTTGTTTGTAACGCTTTGTTGTGCAATGTACTGAACCTATTTCAATAATTTCTTTTTTAAAACAACATATTTTTACTAGAGAAGCTTATTGCATACTTATTTGTTTTATAAGTCATATGTACTTTTTGTAGAACTAAGGCTCTTCTTAGTCATTATCCGAAAATCATCGTTTGCTTCTAGAATTCTGAGTTGTTATTGATTTTTTTTTTCAATTTGAATCGCTTGTATAAGGCTTCGATGTTCAAAGAACAAACTCTCTTATGAAAAAAAGCATGGATGGGTTCAGCTTTTTATGAATTGTATATGTTTAAAGATTAATTTTGAAATTTGAGGGCTTATTGATAGTCGAACTTAAATCTAATACCAACGTTTTTTCCCGCGCCAGTTTGCTTATAATTTTTTTTTAATTTGCTTGCTTTTGTACAGTGAGAGCTACGGGATACTGGATCCTGTACGTCGAATTTCACTTAAACTTGTTTATAGTTGCCTTGGGACATGGGTTAACTGTATTATATGTTAAAATGGGAGGTAACACACCTACTGCAGCTATATTACCCACTAAAAGCAGATATTGATCAGTAAAGCTTTACGATGGCTTTCATTACGATCAAATAATATTTTTTGATCTTTTTTTTGTCCCTTAGCGACGTCTACTCCATTTACATTTACATTTAATTTTGTACCAATATCTTTCATTGTTCCAAAAATGTTAAGCACATAAGTTTTAGTTTTTAAACGGTGCCATGTCCATATTGTTTCAGACCTTAAGACTATGATGAACAGAATGTCCTGTATTCCGTTTTCATTGACATTTTTGTCAAATTTATGTTTGATTCCAGCCCGCTGTACCTAAAGGGCTCCACTTAAATTATAACGTCAGATTTACATTTTGTTTATTTCTCATTATTTGAAAACTTTTTTCTCGTTACTTCTTCAACTTGTTTGTGCATTTATTTTCCGTTTTTTTTGGGTTTTTCAAAAACTTCTTGATTGTAACGCTGTATTTTTGCATTATTTTGTTTTGCGTAATTTTTTTTTTATTGCACTTTGTTTTTGTTTTACGCTGAAAATCCAAAAAGTGGCTTAAGTGCGCAAATGAAAAGTAAAGAAAATTTAGATTGGATCGCTGTTATCTCATTTACATGGAGTCAGTAAAGCGCCATCGCTTGCAAATGAAGTGCAATTTAATTTTTGCTTTAACTTTTCCACCATCGCATATTTTTTGCATTTTGCTTTGTGCTTCGTTCAGTGTCATTTAGTTTTGATTACATTTTTCGCTGGAATAACACTTGCAATGTGTAGTGAATCGTATTGGCAAGAAGGAAGTAAATTCATATAAGAAAGTTTGATGTACGATAAGGCACTGAATTGTTTTCTTAATTTCTTTCGTTAAGTTTTATGCATTCAAATGATTTCTTTTTTTTAGTTTTTTAAAGTAGCAGCCAATAATTCTCAATTATAGAATTGTTAGTTTGTTGAAATTTTTATAAGCAAATGCATATGATAAGACTTGTGAGGTAACTAGCTTTGATTACACGAAAAGAATGTACATCTGTGATAGCTTGTCTTTTATTTAGTAAATTCGTTCTTCTAAAAGTACAATGAACTAATAGGCATTATTATATTGAGATTGATATAAGTAAAATTTTTCTAAATTTCGAAAAAATTCTGAAAAAAAGTACACTTAACCTCCAAAATGTACATTTCGACTCTTAATTCAGTAAATTTGCTAAAAGTCTAAATGTATTTACTACTCAAAGAGTAAGAAACTATCATTCAAAATTTGTGAATTAAAATTATACTTCGGAGCTTAATGAAGTACTTTAATTCAAATTTATTTCCTGAAAGAGTAATTGTAAGACTAATTCTTGCAAATACTTACTTTTTTTATTTTTTTCGACTTTTTTCCATGAAAAATGGAACGTTCGGGAAACGATTCCCATAAATTGAATCTTTCGTTAATGTAATCAATCTTTGTACGCGTTCAAGATCACCGTAAACATATGACTTAGGAGCTTATTTAAATTTACTTTGAATTAAATTTTCGAAACTCTAACTTAAAAATAGTCTATGTTTTCGTTGCATTTTTGTTAAGCAAATGTTTTAAGTTGCATTTTTTCGTATGTTTAAATACTTTTACAGTAAATAGCATACGTGTTAAATAGGTTTTGTTAAGAAATTAAATCCCTTTAAAAGTAGAACTTTATGAGTAGAACTAAACTAGAAATCCTTTAGGCTTAACGATTTTTAACTTGATAAATTAATTTTAACATTTTCATTTTGACTATGCTGTCAAATAGCTTATGAGATATAATAAATTTAATTTTTCTCTTATATGGGAAGGCGTGGCATTGCCCACTTTTTCCAAACCTAACAAAGCTTAGAGCCTTACACAAACTATAAGCAACATATGTACCAAACCTTATCCAACTACGTCAGCCAGTTACTGATATAAAATATTTGGTTTTTTTTTCTTATATTGGAGGCGGGACGCCTCCCATTTTTTTGAATCTTATTTTTGGATATACCTTTTATATATATACCTAGTTTTGTTCATTTGGGTCAAATAGCTGATAAGATATGATGAATTTTAATTTTCCTTAACATGGGGGGTTTGGCATCGATTAAAAACAAAATCTGACGTAATGGAGGAAAACCACCAGACACTCATATTTTTTATTAGTGTCTATTTTCAGAATATTTTGAAATTTCCTATGGGTGCAACAAAAAGTTCAAATAGTATAAATCGAACAAAATCTGTCAATGTTGCAAAAACATAATATACCATAAATACTACGAGACAGCAAATACTATAAGCTACAAAAGCAACATATTCTACATACAATAAAAACTATAAATACTGCAAGAATAACAACTACTTACAATACTAAATACATATAGAACAATAACTAAAAATACTACAGTGTAAAGTGTTACATTAAAAACTACAAAAGTACTAAAAAAGAATAATTTCTACTACAAAAATAACAGTGAATTTTAAAAATAAAACAAATTTTGTAAATACTATAATTACCACAAAAACAACTGTGTTTAATGTAATGTACTGTATTGTACTGTACTGAACAGTAAACTCAGTAAAATAAATAATTTACAAATACTTTCATGACTAGAAGTAAGTACTTCAAGTATTGCAAATTTGGTTGATTGGCATTGCAAGCCAATCAGATTTTAGTATGAATTATATTATAACAAGTTTCGTTAAGTTTACTATATATACATAAGAATGAATGATATTATGTGCACAAAAGTGAATAACAATAGTTATTTTGTTATCGATTTGTTCAATTGTTTACCCTATTTAATTTGACCGTAAGGACGGTTAGGATTTCTTTCTAATTTTGTGTCATAAATCATATGAGGAAACATTTTTTATTTTTAAACATAATTTTCCGTATATTTTTACAATTGAAGAGAAATTTCGGAAAAATTTTATACTGCACTTTAGTTTGCGCTATTTTTAAAGTTATTTTCAGGCTCTACTAGACTTCTCGTAGAAAATCAAGTCATTAGTAAATAAATTCAAATAAATTTTTGTCTGAACATGTGTAATTTAAGACTTCAATTTTCTGAAATACATTTGAAATTAAATATTTTACAGTTGAACACTCCTTTCCTTCTAAGTCAACTGCCAACATTGATGACATCTCATTTTAGATTCCCAACAGCACACATATAAACACAAAAATACAACAGGCACTTGTCATACAATTCATGCCCACTGACCTTTATATTCCTTTTAAATGATTTATGCTCTTGGTTTTAACAAACAACCAGAACGCCCCTTCACACAGTGCACGCGCAACACTTGACATTTAACAAAAAAAAACAATAAGAGCAGAAACGACACAACTTCTGCAATGCTTGTTTTTAGCTGTACTTGCCGATGTACATATGTGTGCATGTAAGTAAACGTACGTACATATGGTCACATGTGTGATTTAGTATGTGTTAGTTGATGCTAAAAAAAATTCCAGAGTAAACATCTCTGTTTTCGAATTCTCAAAATTATGAGTTGAATGCAATGTTTAGAAGTCGTAGTAATATTTTCTCATAGTCATTAAACTGATATTGTGTAACAAAGGTTGAATGTTTCGTTCAGTTTTGAGCTAATATAGAATTTGGTGAAATAAGTTTCGCTAGAATCAATATATTTAAAAATTAAGTTAAATAATTTTAAATATAAAAAATTTGTGATATATGTAAGTTAAGTTAATTTGACCGCTCTTGTGGTCACTCCGAGGGAGATATAAACCATTTTCATCAAATTTTTGCAAAGTTACCCAACTTTGTTGACGGTGCGGCAAGTGTTATTCCCATCCGATCGGGATCAAACTTTCAATAATTTTTTTCCATTACCTAACAAAATTGGCTCTGAAAAGTTATCAATATGTCAGTATATATTTTGTCATACGACACTAAAACCAAGCTGCTCCGCACAAAAACTAATAACAACAATTAACGCAAGGTTTCGTTAAGTTTAGTAAAATGTTCGTTGTGCTTACTAAAAGTGTAAAAATTGTGCTTCTTAAGCAATTACTAATAAAATTTTGTTTAGTTGATTTTGGTTGCATATTTACTAATCATATGAAATTTTACTAAGCAGAATACTACAATCATAAATGTAAATATGTAGAACAAACTCAAACCTTCGTTAAGTTTCCTGTATACAGTATTTTCAGTACCATGGAAACAGTATTTAGTTACTAATTAATTTAATGAACTTACTGCTTTGTGCAGTATGTGTGAATTTTAATAAGCTAATAACTTGTGTTATGTTTTAATACATTACATTTTTCATCATGAATCATTTTAAGTTTAACGCATACTATTCCATTGGAATTCAACTGAGCCCAAAATTTCCAAGTTTTAAGTATCATAAATACAACTAAACACACAAATAAACTTTCGTTAAGTCTTTGTTAAGATATTTATCATCAAATAAACCCGCAATAAAAATGTGTATAGACTTATAGTTAAAAAAACTGCAACTTTGCGTTAAAAAAGTTTCGTTCGGTATATTTTAAACACATATTTTGCATAGGAACTTCAACTATGCTACGAATTTCAAAATTTTATGTACAATATATGGAAGTATGCACAAGACAAAATTTTCGTTAAGCTAATGAATTTAAATGTTACTTGTTATAAATAAATAAATAAAAAATCATAATTAAGCCCAAGCCAATAAAATGCTGGTTTTGAACATGAAAAAAAATAATTCGTTAAATTGTAATTTTTTTGTACTACGCATCCATAGTACATATTTCAACAAACCACAAATGTACATTCATCGAGTATCAATAATTGAAAACATAAACACAAAAATAAAATAAAAAACTTTTAAGTCAACAAAGTCGCTCATTAACTGTAGCCAAATTTAGCAGCACTTTAACCCATATCAATTAACTATTTAATTACAACTTGTTATTGGCATTTAGCGCTTATTCAACAGCAAGTTCACTTACTGCTGCCAATAGAAAACATACAGCAAAGCCATAATGCAGCAAAACAAATAATGTGTGAAATACAGACAAATAAAGCAAAGGAAAAAAGAAACAAAAATACCAAAGCGTAGCCAAAACTCTTAACGAAACATTTTACTTTTCCGCATTTTTACGAGCATTACGCTATGGCTTTAAGTCAGCAAAAGCATGCTACACGCTAGTTAGAGTTATGCAAAATACCCTAGCAAAACAAAAGAAACAAAAAAATTCTCTTATGATGGCATCAAAGTTCAAGGTCATCTACCACATAAAATAAACATAAAAAAATAATACAAAGTTCGTTAAACGCTGTACATAAAATGCTTGAATTGTATTTACTTTGTTTCAATTCAATTGAGAAGAATATAACAGTCTTTCTCTGTCATTTGATAATGACCCGTTAAGTTAATTGAAATTGCTATTAATAAAATTGCAAATTGTTGCTTCATTGATAAGAAATTACATAAATACACATACCTATACACATAAATAAAACTTAAAGCAAAACCAATAAATTTATTGCTTGTGTGCAATAGTTTCGTTAAGTGTTGCTCGTGCAAGGGTAAAAATTTGCATTTTCGTAGTTACTATTAATTAAGTTTCAATTAAGCGTAATAGTTTATATTATTTGTTTCAGATAAAATATCAAATTTATGCACAATCTTGAGAAATACGTTATTTAACGAAGATTTATTGCTTTATGTGAATACCATTGTTGATTACATGCAATAGAGCTGATCAGTCAAGATAGCTTTAACTTTTTTAATATGTACTCAATGTTTTTGTAATATATAGTTAAAGTTCTAAATAAATGATAACAATCATAGGGTGTAGCTTCATTATATTGAAAATGCAAATGGTTTCTATAAGGGCATGGACGTTTCTTCTAATTCCCATATATCAAAATCTAGACCATGCTTTATTTTTCTACTATATTTTTAGATTAAAATAAATAATTTTCAACAGAATATTAAATTTTTTAAATTTGTCTTTGTTGCAAAGATTTCAAAACCGGCCAAGTCCATGAACTTGCTTTCAAAACCGGCCAGTGCAATGATATCAAAACCAGATCGTTGCTATTTTTTGAATGACAACATTTTTCCTAACTACTTGCTGGCACGTTAAGTCAAAACAAATTGTTTCGTTAAGTTCTTAACATTTTATTTGCCACCTAGACTACTGTTAATAAAAACAAATGATGCATTTGACATTTCATCACCATTAACTATAATAAATCAACAAACTCCTTGAAAAAATACCATTTTTCGGACAATAAAGTGGCGCACAAAAATAAATCTCTGGTCATAAATCAAAATTTCGATAAGATAAATTACAACTTTACAAATAATAACAGACAGTCGGCACACACCTACGAGTTTGTAACGCATGGGTGTGCAATGCACGCACACATAAATCGCGTCTAAGTGAATTGTGCAACAACAAAACACCAAACATAAACCACAGTGAACGCATTTATTACTAGGTAGGCTTGACCTTAACATAAAAAAAGGAAAAAATAAAACTATGCACGCATATGAACGATGTTAAGTACACAAAAAATAGTAGCATGTGTACGTTGCTCAGAACTTAACGAAAGTGTAAATTATGTTAGCTACTCTGACGTGCAGCCACGTCAAGTTATGCGTTTTCAATGTTGCATGACTTGTTAGCAGTAAGCGATTGCAGCAATGCTGCATGCACTAATTGTTCACATAAATTTTCGTTAAGTTAGATATCTTTTGAAATTGTGACATCTTATATGATTATTTTAATTAAACGTGCAATAGTTGTTTTTAATTGGCATGGATAGTAATTGAAATTCAATTAAAAGTAACAATTTAAATGGTAATTCAAGAACATATGCAAAACTGAACGAAACTATTAAATGCAAGCAAAATTATGCAGTGTTTGTATAGAACTAAAAAGTGAAGAACATTTTGCTGTATTGGTTTTGAAAATTAATGAAAAATCAAATTTATGGCCGACTTCACGATAGACCTCAAAAATGTAAGCATTTAAAAACCCTAACGCAAATGCTTGTTAACCTTTTATTTTCATTTGTTGACCTTAAGTTCAAAAGATACATTTAAACCCAATTACTTAGAAATGTGCATACAATAAAATGAAAGTAGTGTATTTTATTTTGCATAAATTGTTTGTTCACCTTTTAATGATTAAAATCATTTTAAATAAACGAATTTCTAGCAAGCGTGAAGTTTACTCCAGAAAATTGAGAAAAATTAAGCTGCATTCGATTATTTCTCGAATGTCCACGCATTTTCATTCTTTTGTTTCGTTTGTCTATCTATGGAGGGCAGTTTACGTTTCTAAGCTATTTTTTTCTTTGAAAACCTTTTGAAGCAAAGGTGGGCAAAGAATAATCAAAGTTAGTTATACTCTCTCCAATCTATAGGTAACATAAAAACTATACCATTTTCATTTTCCTTAGCAAAATTGCTGTAGTCAAGAACAATGTTCTTGGATGAAACAAACCCTTCTCTCAATTACCAAAGAAGGTTCATAAAAACTCAATGTGCTCGGAGCAGTTGCTACGAGTATATTGACATGGCTTCATAACATAGCAACTAAGTATTACTATAATGATCATGGGCTACTATATAAAATGATGAGATATAGCTCTTACTTCATATACCAAGATGAAGTTAAGCCTTATGTTTACCTTCCTGGCTCTAATTTTTCAATAAATCTGCTATTTGTATAATTTTTCTTATAGTCGAGTTTGATTTATGATGGATCTTCAAAAAGAATTCTGTGCACAAACATGTACTTTGCTCTGTGTTTCCTTGTCTTATTGCACTTTTCAATGCCCATTATGGATGTGGTCACATTTCGACACCAATTTAGTGAAAGTAGTGTTCATAGCCAAGCTTGGTAGCAGACGCTAGGGCTTAACGAAATGGTATATTTATTATATTATTTTAGACTTACTATAAAACTACATAAGGTCCCTACCTAAGTCGACTAAAGGCTCACTTCACCATTTAGTCTCCCGTATCGAGAAGCCAATCTCCCAAAATGAAATTATTTTTTATGCATTTCAATAGTGGATAAAACTTTTTATGACTTTCTAACTAAAATCGTTGTTAGAGAACAGAAACGTCTAATACTCCTTATGTGGTTGGACTGTTCCCAAGACGATGTACTTACTGTCTTCGTTGTTGCAGACTTTTATCATCTGCTTATAAAACTGCATGAATTAAATTTCGCTGCTATTGGCAATCCCGACGACTTTTCTCTGTAGTAAGGATTGCGTAAAATAAAGGCGGGGCTGTACAACAGGGAGAGCGGTGGCAAAAGCGCGGATTCAACTACTGGTTACTAATCAAATAGCAGCAAAAATTACAGAAAACAATTAATCTTAGTGAAGACATTGCCTTGATACAATACTTGAGAAGCATTAAACTTTTTTGCAACGTTAAATTTGCAATATAAGATTTCTAACTAAAATATTTTTCATTTTGCTTTAATGTTGAAGTGATAAAAGTGTGAAGCTAAAGTCTTTTTAGTGATTTGCATAAAATCACACTGCATACACTTATCGTTTTCCATGATTTTCTTTGATTAATCAAACATTTTATTTAAACACAATTAAGAGATCAACTATTTGCAAACATTCATTTAATTAGAAATGTCGTTGGAAAGTTTGCGAAATTCAGCATAGAACCTTTGCAATTAAAATTCCTAAGGGTTAAAGTTTTTGCATTTGTGGTTAACAAGAGAGGAAAACTATTTACGTTGAAATTTACTTATGATTGCTTGAATTAAAATGTTACGAAATTTATGTTTGAGTATCATTTCACTGTTCCTGTAATTTGCCTTTTAATTTAATTTTATATTTTAGTTCTGGTTTAAATTCAAATAGAGCTGTCTATCTCTACACTGGTTATTATATAGAAGGATCACATATATGTATATAAGCAGACACTAATTCATTGTGTAGGCGTACTCCCAAAGGTGCTTTATTTTTTCCATGTTTCCAGACATTGTAAATTTGGCTGTCTTCTTTCGTTTGCCACTAATTAAGAACATCAGCCACAGCAGCATTTTGGTTGTTATGCGTTGCAATCAAATTTTATGTTTGGTAATTTACGTGATGTGACAACAAATTACCGCATTTGCTGGTAACATTTTTAATGATGTCTATGACAGTAGACTGTCCGTAATTTACAAAACTTGTTTTTTAATAGAGTAGCTCGGTATGTTTGTGTTTTATGTTGAAAAAAATTAGAAAATTATTAACACTAAAAAATTTGTATTTCAGCGCAGTGTAATGTTTAAAAAATAATAAAATTTAATAAAATTATATAAAACAGAAAAAAAACTTAACTGCAACAAATTTCTTACAACAAAAAAAGAGTCCATACGAGTATATCATGTATGGAGGCTCATCAGAAACCACATCACAGCTATTGGGCGGAAACAGTGTGTCAAAACATGATCATATTTATGTAGTCCATTGTTGTCATGTTTGTTTATAAAATTTAATGCAATCAACCAATTTGTTATGTATTACAGGAATATTATTATTGCTAACTTGCTGTTAGTTCATTATCATGATTTAATTTGTGTGTTAAAGCTGTCCCAAAAACAAATAACTAAAGTATCTTTAAAAAAATTTCATTTCACTCAATACGTTTTATACGCTATTGACTACATGTCGAGAAAAACAGGGCTAAAAGATACTAATTGTTAAATGTATTTCATTGTTTTATATGTTCAATTGTATCCTAAATATGATATATCTAAAAGTGCAACTAAAATTAGGCTTAGATTTTTGAGAATAGTGCAAATTTGTCCATTTAATTATAAGTCAAAAATTATAGATTTGTACTATATATGTAACCGGCCAAACTAGTTTTTAAGATAAACTAGTTTTTTTCTGGGCTAAGCTACTTCATCCGAAGTGTATTAGAATGAACCAGTTTAGCCTGAAAAATTTTAGTATGTTAGGCTATAAGAACAGCCTTCAACCGCGACTCAGGATTTACATCCACCGTTTTTGCGGTTCACTGTAGTATGTCCAACGACGGTGTGTTATCCATGTTGGACATAGTATAGTGAGCCGCGGTCAATGAGCGGCACCCGAAGGCTAAAGTTTCAAGAAAATCGGGAGTGAGGCAGTTAAAGTAAATAATAAACTTGGGTCATCCTAGGCTAAACTGGCTCATCCTAACAGGCTTCGGATGAACTAGTTGGCCAGTAACATATACACATTCTAAGATTTTTCCAAACAAAAAAAATATTCTTATCGAAATAGCACTTCATAAAGTCAAAAAACTTGAAAAGTTGAACCCAAAAATTGTGAATATTTTTTTGAACTATTTTGTTGAAAATGTTGTTGCAAAAATTGTTAGGTCACCTTTTCTAAGGAGGATGATGAAATCATCGGTTGATACCTCGAAATCCTAACCAGATATAATTTTTAAAAGTTGATTTTCGAGGCCAAAGGATCATACCACATACGAATTTTTGTAAAGGAGTACGTATCATTTTAGAACTGTAAAGTAATAAGATATAGCTGTGGTCTTTAACATTATCTATGGAATATGATCTCGGTTAAATGGCCACCTCTGGTCGTGGCGCAAAAGCGAGTTTTGCCAAAAATGGTGATCGTCTTTACAGAGCTGTAAGACTCAAGCACTCCACTGATCAGTTTTCTGCAGCTGTTGTTTCAATTGAATTTTATGTATTTAGAATTTTTTAACAAACATAATGAAAAAAATCCCAATTCTTGTGCACGGCGTCGATGAGAGGTACCTGATCATACAGCAGCACTCTACATCACTGTGTCAATCATTTCAGGTGTACGTGGGCTTTGCTGTCGCGCAATCTTTGCACTATCTCCCAATGTATTGAATTTTTAAAAATTATTCATTACACGCTGAATATTACTCATTTACTTTGACGACTGTCCACAGAAAACTATTTATCTTAAATAATACAAAAAACTCAATTTCTTTAACATAAAGCCATTTTGGAACCTATGAATCATATCATGATTTTTTTTAAGTCAATGATTTATGTTCGGGATACACAGTTTTGTATTTGAAAAGATATTGAGTGGATATCATTTTATGGGGTTTGTTAAGGAGTTCCCAATATCGATATTCAAAGGTATCGCTACTCTATAACAAGAATTTCGTGTTAAACTTTGCTATATTTTTCGTGAGGGGGTTGCTTAGCTTTAAAATACATTTCATTAATAAGAAATTTCTTCACTTGTGGTCTTGTTGTACTTCTTTTTAAGCAATTATGCTTAATGGTGTCAGATCTTAGATCCCACGCTTAGTAACACTTTATTGACCCCAACTAAGAGTATAAGCTTTTTCATGCAAGTTTATTTGTCTTGGAAACGTATAGTGAAATGTTCATGAAACATTTTGTGATAGTGCAAGTGCAACTACTTATTTTCGAATCAATTTTTACGTTCTCATTATAAGTCTACAACTTTTTCTACAAAACACATAAATTTTAAAATCCTCCGCTCTTAGAGCAAAAGTCAACCTCATTAATAAAAATTTTGACATGTAAAATTGCTAATCCTCAGCATTCAGCAGAATCTTCAAAAACAAAAACAACAGCGCAAGATCACATCCCACATAGCTTACACAAATAAATTTTAATGCGAACTCCTATATTCATGGTTTCTTTTTGAAAAATTATCACTGGCACAGTCATAAAACAAACTGACATGCGAGTAACAGCAAAATTGCTGGTGGCAAAAATAACATCTCACACAAGTAACAGCAGCAACTATGTACAACAACAAAAACAGCAACATGTTTTCTTTAAATGATTACAAAAGCGCTAACATAGCAATCTCTCTTATTAGGCTTCTTCGCATTGTGTGCATGTGTCTGTATGGCAGTGATGTGATGAAGAAAGTATGACTGACGCTCGCGCTTTTTTTGTCTTAAGAGTACATCACTGATAAGCGTCTCGTATATCTTAATGGGATGCTGCATTATTATTATTCATAGGCATGCTGGTACCATGGCCTATGTAAAGCTTACGCTTGTTGTTTGCGCAGTCACTACCCTTATCTTTATTAATAATTTTTGTGCAACATCGCGTGTTGCCAACAATTGCCTATGTTGTTGATTCGATTAGTTCTAATTGTTTGTAATTTCGTAATGCTGCCATGTAATTTCAAAAATGCAATGTGCTTTTCATTACTTGTACATTGCGGAAGTTTGTTTCAAGACAATAGATGTGTAATCAAGATAAACTCACATAGTTGAAATCTATTTAACAAGCTTGCAACATATGTGTGTGGTAAGCAACTATGATGCTCGCATATCAGTGAAAACTTAAGAATATGTGTGAAGATGTTTCTTGGCAAAAAATTGCTGGGCTTTTTCTTATTATCGTAAAAAACTATTTCATTATGAATTCATACATATATGTGCTCTTAATTTCTTCAGACCAAGATCTCGAGAACTAAGTAAGATATTGATAAATGTTTAAGGGTAAGTTATAAATTTCTAGGGGGTCCGATAACAGGGACCATATCTTTGACCTTGCAACCAAATGTGCTGAAGTTATGCTCTCCATACTAAGATTTTTTCTTAATTAGTTACTTATATACCTAGACATATTATCTAAGAAAATTTAAATAGAAAACTTTTTACTTGGACTTAGGTCGGATTTTTTTTGAGTTTTTCATTTTAATATTTTGGAATCATACATATAAAGCATTGGCCAAAACTTAAGCACTCCCTTAATACATTTTTTTTAAATCATACATATTACATGAAAAGGACCTTTTTGAACCATGCATTGGATTTACTTTATTTATTTACACCTTTATTATTGACAAACAAAAACTTTAAAAACTCAGCGTCTCTAAAATATTAATAAGTTAGTATCAAAGCAACATTTTATGGTAAATACAAATTTTTGAAATTAGTACTCTTACTTAGTTGCAAGCCCTTTATTCTAGACGACACACGCACATCTCTTAGGCATTGAGGATACTTTATTATTAAAGATATTTTGCGGCATCTCTTCCCAGGAAATTTTTTAATGATTGAGACAGATCTACCTTGGTTTTGCAATTTTTTCTGTCGATTTTTATGTTAATGATCTCCCACAAGTTCTCATTAGGAATCAGATCAGGGCAGGCCAACTAAGAATTTCAATCCTATTGCTCTGAAGCCAGGCCTTAAACCCTCAAGAGATGTATTTTGGATTGTTGTCCTGTTGGAAACTCTATTTAAGTGCATTTAAGTTAATTTTTTTAATAAAAAGTGTGTAAGATTACAGCTTGAAACTCATGTCAAATGATGTAGCTCGATGAGCCTAGATAGAATATATAGGGTTACCTTGTTGAATCTTGTGCTAAATATGGATTGTCACCTGTTTTTTTGGGAAAATTTTTTTTATAAAAAATGTACAAGATTACAGCTTGAAACTCATGTCAAATGATGGAGCTTGATGAGCCTTAATAGAATATATAGGGTTACCTTGTTGAATCCTGTTCTAAATATGGATTGTCACCTGTTTTTTGGGTAATTTTTTTCTTTAGAAAAATGTGTATGGTGTGAGCATTTCAGCTTGAAATGTGTGTGTCAAATGATAGACATTCCACAAACATTCCAAGCTGTAATCTTATATACTTCCTATTTAAAAAAAAAAGTCGGATTTTTTTAGCCATCGAGACAGGCTTTGACAAGGCAACCCTGGTGGTTTATCTGTACATTCCATCCTGTAATCTTATACACTCGGCTGTTCTGCAGCCGGCTCTTTAATTTTGAGTTTAATATCTACAACATCTAAAAAAGGTTTCAAACCTAACCTTACAAATAGCAATCTGTTATAGTATAAGGATATTCTTCAATAGTATATGCTATAGACGTGATCAATCTCATAATCAAGACTAAGACAAGTCATATCAGTGACTAATATTCAGAATATGATCAATCCAATCCAATCATTTTCGTTGTACATATCTTACTTATAACATAAACAAAGTAAAGTATAAGCTTTTTAATCCCAGCACCATGTACTCACATTTTTTAGATATAATGTTATTCCATCATGTTTCATTAAATTTCAAATTTACAATTTTTCCCCGCATAGTTCTTAAAACTAACATTAGTTTTCAAACTTCTATTCTTGGAAAGTTCCAAATTTTATGATTCATTTTTCGTTGTCACACCTTGATCTATGTTAAGCTTCCGTTGTTGCAACATTAGTAACCAAGGTATTGTTTCAAAAATTATACATACAGCAATATCTACATATATATCTGAATGTATATCCCAACATACCTATATAATTTCATATGCCCTTGCGGCAGACAGCAAGCAAGTATGAAGTGACGCTAAGATGTGCATTTCCTCGTTTTTTTGTTTCGTTGGGTTTCTCTTATTTTTACTATTTTTTTTGTTTTAAGTCTGGTCTATGTTTGTGCAGGCAGGACGTGAGTTTTACCAAAGTGACGTGGTTGCCAACATGACAGCAGGTGCTGCATTCGTAATTAGAATCTTGCGAGTAGTCGTCGTACAAGTGAATGGGTCTATTAGAGTAATGCAACTCTTTCTCTTTAAGGCACAACTTAACGAAACAAAGCTAAGATAGGAGCAGTTTATGTTGTGCATTCATTTCAAAAATTAGCAAATAATAAGAAGAAGAAAAACTTGACTTGGACTGTCCATACTTTTCAAATATTGTTCAATGCCGCATGACAGCACTTAATGCTTGGCGCTGGAAGAGTATCAAGCAAATGTATTATCATCAAAATAACAAGTTTACTAACTAGCTGTTACTACAACATTTTATGATTGGTTTTAGATATTTCATGGATTAATGAAATTATGATCGATAAATTTTCAAAACTAATCATGAAATTCAATTTTTTTTTTCCTCCGGAATAAACTTTTTTATTCCATCATAATTTTGTTTGATGGCTAAGTCCTTTAAGATTCTTAAATTCAATGTAAGACCAGACATTGTCCAGATTTTTGATTTTGAAATATTTATTTAGAATTTTTTACTCCTCCTCAATTTATTGTTCAGTATCAGTTGCCAGACCAGGACTAAAATATGCACGATTCTTTCTGATGTTTTCTTCTTTTAAAGGAAGCTTTGCAGTTTTCATAGTATTCACATTTCAGCACACTGACAAACTTATCAAAAGAAGCTATTGCCACTTGTTTCACAGCTTAAATTGAACTCCGCAGTTTGTACGTACGTTTTTTTTATGCTTCTGGACGAAGGTTTTTTTGGCTGCTCCATGTAAATCTCACTTGAATAATGCTGTTTTCACTAAAGAAACTTGAGTTTTTTCATATTGCGCACCGTGATATATTTTACCTCTGTTTACCTCTATTTATCAAGAAGTGCAGTTTATTCAATTGGAATATTCATTTGTATTCGATAGCTTTCATTTGTTTTGAACTTTTCATCTTCATTTGTATATTGTCACTACCTTGCATATTCTTTTATCAAAAATTTAAAGTTCTTCCTCGAAGTTGGAACATGGACTTTTCTGATATGCAGTTGCCATTTGAGCCACTTAACTTGCCTTAAAGTACTTTTTGTTGGCTATAGTGTTCAATCTGGCTCGTATCATTGTCTTTAGCTGTTTAAAAACTGTATTCTTCTTCATCTTGTTTATCCACAAAATCATTTATTCTTGCTTGAGAACATGTGTCAACTTCAATAGATTCTTGTTGTTTTCCATGATTTGTACTACTTTACTTTTCACGATGATCTGTGAAGGTTATCAACTTCTTCAGAATTCGGTAATCTTTTGAATTTCCATTAAACCATATCCTGATGCTTTCCATCTTGAGTTTACATCTTAAATCAAGTTCTTCCTGAAGCAGAGCTTGCAAGGTATGCTGGTAATAAAATTTAAAGGTATATGATTCTGAGTATAGTTAAATTCCACTATATCTGTTTTCGCATCGTAAAAGTTTGGTTTCGCCAGAAATTCTTTAAACTACTTCAATTTAACTGCACAGCACAGCACGTACACCCTTCTGAAACTTGAAAAATAATCAATCAAAAGGAAAAAGTATTTCTTCTGAATGGACCAACTCTGACTCAATTTATTCTTGTCACAATTTCATAACGTGTCAGATAAGTTAAAGGCTTTGCTCACCCTTAGTCGACTTAGTTTTTTGCTGGATTTCATTACATTCCTACGCAATTACGCATTTATGGTTAGCGTAATAGAGCACCATTAATAAATACATAAGTAGTTTAGATTTCAGCTTAAGCCTTAACCAATATAGACGTGACGAATCGACAGCAACTAATCTAAAGCTAGCACTCTTTACGCCTGTTTTGACAACTAACCCAAAATGTTACGCTAGCCAACGAATCGAAGCCGCTGTTCTGACGAGTATTGACGTTTTCAAGTTCGGTTCTTACGGAACAACACGTCTCGTCAAAATGTTTCATTCACTTTCGACCAGTTAAATACGTTCATTTTGGTTATGGACATTGGCTTCCATATACTCGAATTTACTCGAGACGTCTCTTTGCGTCTATTTTGGTTTACGCTTTTGTTGCTGCTGCTTTTCGGAAACTTCACTGGTAAAAGCAGACACTCTGGTCAAGTGCCCGAAATTGTATTGAAAGGTTATGACACCTCATGAAAAACTTCATAATCATTTGAGTCGCTTTTTTTAAAAGTTTTCACAAACATTGCAGTCCTACAGTTCGGGGGAATAGTTTTTGTATCCACATTTTATTGTAGGGCGGCTACAAAGCTTCGCAAACAAGATTAAGTCAGTAACAAAATAAAGTTTCTATAAGGGCGGACGGATTTAAATACAATACATGTTTACGACTTGGTTTCACCACCAATGTCTTTGATCGTCCTAACTAATAATTTTGGCCAATTATTTGAATTATTGTAATAGTGCTATTGGAAAATGAATTATATATGGTTGATTCCAGATTTTGAATATATTGAGTGGTCTAATGTTCAAAAACTATGTCAAGATTAACCCAATTTCTATATTCCTCATGAAATAAAGTTTTACTACGAAATGAATCATGTTTTCAGTAATTCGACATAAAGTATAGCCGTTAAACTTTGTTATTAAATACAATGCATTCGCAAATATTCTCTTATCTGAAACTATGTCAAAAATTTATTCCAGACTAAATTAGAATTCCATTTTCTAACCACATGAATAAGAATATTAATTCTATCGACACGCCATGAAAGATTCTTACAATGCCGCACAATAGTATAAGGAAACAAACCCAGCTTTAACGCGTGGCTCACTTAGGAATACACTAAACATAGTTATTGCTTGAAAGCATTAATACACTAAGCAGCTGAAAATATATGACGGCATAAAATTCGTCCTTGCTCTTTTTAACAGCAATTTTTCTTTACAATGCTTTGTTCTTTTTTCTACTACTAAATATTACTACCTATATTTTATGGCGTAAGGAATTTTATATTATGCTAGTTTGTTTTTAGAGTACGCTCAACCTTTACTTGGTTTATTTACAGCACACAAAATTTTTTTATGGTTTTGCTAAAAACTATAAAAAAATATTATTATGATTAACCTTTGGAAGTCACTTCATCAAAGTGCAAGGTAAAATTTCATAAGCTTGGGCAGGCTAAGTTTAATTTGAGGTCATATTTAATTTCAATTAATGCTGATATGTGTTGGCAGTTTATATAGCACCGTGCTCAAATTCATTAAAAAAAAGTATTTTTATTAGTATTTTTTTTCATATATATACATATATGATGAACGGATGTCCAGGATGTTAATTTTTAAATATGGCAGTTATTTAAATAATGAATGAAAGATTGAAAAATCATACACTGAAAGCATCTCATTGGCAAGCATGTTTTAATAGAGCACTTTACAAATTCAAATTATAGCTCCAATGATATATTGCTTGAAAGTTTTTTGTCAGTACTTTAGTCTTTGGGAAGCAACAAATAGCCTTTATTAAAATTATATTTATTGCACCACATGCTGACTGGTTTTAATTTAAGTTCACGCACAATGAATTTGATAACATATACTTTAATAACTCTCTGTATAGCATTTCAAAGCTTATAATTGGTGGGACCTAACTAATACTTATAATTGTATGCGATTTATTTTCATAATCTCTTAGTATAAAGTTTTTAATTATTTACCTGCATGGGAAGTGCTACGCTTTCTTGTCGAAATTTGTCTAGTTTGTGTTCAGAATTTGTCCGAACTAATCTCAGTATAAATGTAAAATTTAATTGTAGTACCCTAAAAAATAACTCTTTCAGTGTAACATTTTAAAGTTTTTAGTCATATACTATGTGCCAAGCTATCTATTCAAAATGTCCCAACTTTTTTTCTGATGCTGGGCCGAACCATTTTCTGTACATGTGTGAAATTTGGTTATATTACCTCAAATAATTCTCTCAATAAGTATAGCTTTTTGACTCAGGTGATTACTCTGATCAAGAATATATATTATTTTCTATATCTGCCACGCCTTCTCTTATGCGTTACAAATGCAATGACAAAGTAAATATTTTTTTTTTGAATGCCATTAGAGCAAATCACGTGAATATACATAGTTATAAAAATAAGCTGCTTTTCAAAAAGACAAACATCAAGAAATCGACAAAATCCGACCAATCAATTTGTCAATGTAACCAAGAATGACTCACTTGACGCATATATGACTGGAAATAATGTAACATTAGTCTTCCATTTATTTAATTAACATATCATTTCTCACACTAATCTCAATTATTTCCTTGTTCTTTCTTTTCCAGGCTCACGTTGTCGCCGCCTTTGAACAATCGCTGTCAAATATGACATCTCGTCTGCAACAACTCACCGCTACGGCTGAGCGTAAAGATGGCGAGTTGACCGACATGCAGCAAACTATTGAACTGCTTCGAAAACAGTCTATACAAGCAGGTTTGACCACAGCTCATATGCAAAGTATGGGCGTTCAAAGTCCACAGTCGCACAATCCGCATGATATATTTGGTAAGACGTTAAGTCAACTTCCACCAGCAATGCCAGGTCACATAAATCGTGTGGCACATCAACAGCAGCAATCACCGGGTCATCATGGCACATCTATGCAACAGAATGCAGTGACAAGTAATGGCAATGGTACCGTCAATGCTAGCGGTGTCATGCAACGCAATCATAGCTCAGATTCAATGTGCTCACTAAATTCCATAAGTTCAGGTTGCTCTGCGCAAGATAAGAAAAAGAAAAAGGGCTGGCTTCGTAGTTCTTTCACTAAAGCTTTTTCACGCAATGCTAAAATATCAAAAACAAATCGTCACACTGGTCACCATCATCACTCTTCTCAACTTTCGGGCATCAATAATGCGGATAATGTGCACACAGCGAAAACAAAGTCAACGGGAGCAATATCAAATGGTCATGGCATACATGGTGAGCCTGCTGGTTTGGGTGCATTAGCCAGTCAGCCGGCAGCACTGCCAACGTCACCGTTAAAAAATAGTCCTGCCAAAACCGTGACGCTCATAGAAAATGCCAAACCTATAGATGCTATTGAACATGATGAGCAACATGTTGTGGAAGAGCTGAAGAAGCAACTGCGGGAAAAAGATTTGGTACTAACTGATATACGTCTGGAAGCTTTGAGTTCTGCCTCACAGTTGGAGAGTCTTAAGGATACTGTAAACAAAATGCGTGCGGAAATGATGTCGCTCAAACAGAATAATGAACGTTTGCAAAAGTTGGTGACAAGTCGTTCCCTTGCGGGCTCCGAAGTCTCACTGGGTAATCCCATAAGTCCCAATGGCTCCATTGGTGAATCACGTCGCTACTCATTAGCTGATGGCAATTCACGTCCACCTATGGAGCTGCCCAAACGCTTAGAGGAAGATGTTGAAGAGGAAAATATACCACCGGCACCAGCACCGGAGCCACCACCACCACCACTAAGTCCGACAACACATATTGATTTGACACCACCACCGCCCGCCATCGAAACCATACCAAGTCCAGCGCATATACCCAGTACGGTTGAAGATCTGCCTGATGTTACAGATGGCAAAAAGATTGCAATCGCTTGCTATCTGGGACAACCAGAATCTTTTGCAAGGTACTGTGAAGAAATGCTCGAAGCTGATGAATTCTATGCGAACGGTTCGGTTTTGTTAAGCGCAGCTGCTGCTGCAGATGCTGCGTCAGCAGATGAACGCAAAATATTCCCTACGTCCAACCACAATGAATTCATAGTTGCTTTTACCTATATCTCGGGCAAGACCACATGGCAAAATTTGGATTATATAGTTAGAAAGACATTCAAGGATTATGTATCGCGCATCGATCCGGGTACTAATTTAGGACTTAACACTGATTCGATTACTTCCTATCATTTGGGTGAAGCTAAACGTGGTCCAGAAATGAGCTTCCCCGAATTGCTACCTTGTGGTTATATTATTGGCAATGTGCGCACATTATACATATGTTTACAGGGTGTTGGTAGTTTGGCTTTTGATAGTCTGATACCGCGCAGCATTGTGCATCGCTATATCAGCCTGTTGACGGAGCATCGTCGCTTGATACTCTGCGGTCCCAGTGGTACTGGCAAGTCTTATTTGGCTCGTCGTCTCGCAGAGTTTTTGGTGGCGCGTTCTGGGCGTGGTAATCCCTCGGAGGCTATTGCTACATTCAAGTGAGTAAACTTAATTGCTATCAATTGTCCACTTAAGACTTTAATTCTATTTTGAAATCTATAGCGTTGATCATAAATCTTCTAAAGAGTTACGTCAGTATCTTGGTCACATTGCGGAGCAGGCTGCCATTGCTAATGGCGCCTCTGAGCTGCCATCTGTGATTATATTGGATAATTTGCATCATGCTTCGGCATTGGGTGATGTTTTTTCATCACTACTTAGTTCAGGACCGGCAGCTAAATTGCCCTGCATAATTGGTACCATGTCGCAGGCGACCTGTAATACAACCAATTTGCAACTTCATCACAATTTCCGTTGGGTAAGCTTTCCAATATACACAAATTTCTGAAGAGAGACCAAAAGAGTGTAGGTTTCCATCTTTAGATAAATATGTGCTCTGGTGCTTTTCGAGCAATTTCATTGGTTTATTTTGCCCTTGGGCAAAGCTCTTTGCAGGATCTGATGTAAGAATATGAAGTTCCTATTATGTTCGATAGTAAATACATATAAACTTTCTCCTAAAGCATAAATTGGCTGAGAAGGTTTAAACGATCCGTTCTGTTTCAGCACGTTCGAGTCGATCCCTGAACTCTCCAACTATTGGTAAAGACTAACATTTCGGTGCCACCAATAATCCAATATTGCTAGCATACTTTTCGATTTATTCTTCTTCTCCATATGCCGTGCTCATGTTCAGATGATATAAATACAGTTGCCGATGATGGATTGCCCTTTCGAAAGACTCTTGAACACGTTACCCAACTCTTCTCTCTTTCAAACATTTAACTTTGGTATTACAATGGAGAATATAAAAAAGTCTAAACTACGTAGGGTTTCTTAAATAACCATTCGTCTGATATCGATTAAGATGTCTTTTTTGAGATAATCAACAAATTGGTCTATTGATTTCACCCTTTTTTGCACCTTTAAAAAAACTTTTTTCGAGCTTCTGAAAATTGGTCCAGCAGAGTTTTGTTTACCGAATCAAAAGAACTTTCAATATCTTTAAGTGAAGAAAGGACTAGGATAGAAACGAGAGGTATTTCGGTCATATAGTCCAAAGGTCAAAGAAAAGTAGATTGAAATGATGTAGGTTTATTTTATTCATTTTCTTCCGGTGCTACTCAAAAGCAATATCCAAATCAAATCCAATTAAAGCAAATTATATCCAACAATTCATTGACTCCATTTTGCATTTCCTACAGGTTCTAACAGCCAATCACATGGAACCGGTGAAAGGCTTCCTAGGACGCTTTTTACGACGGCGTCTTTTTCAGCTGGAGCTACAAACACAACATCCACAACAGGAACTCGCCACTGTACTGGCTTGGTTACCAACAGTATGGCAACATATAAATCGTTTCCTTGAAGTACATAGCTCAAGTGATGTTACCATTGGACCCAGACTATTTCTTGCATGTCCATTGGATTTAAAAGATTCACAAGTATGGTTTACCGATATTTGGAACTATCATTTATCGCCATATCTAGTCGAAGCTGTGCGGGAAGGTGTACAACTGTACGGTAGACGCGGCGGTGCTTGGAATGATCCATCCGCTTTTATACGTAACTCATATCCATGGCCATATGGCCCCGATTCGGTGCCACCATTGCGGCAAATAAATGCGGAAGATGTTGGTCTTGAGGGCATAACATCAAGTAATGGTGAAAATCAGGATCCATTGGTAAGATCTGTTTATTGTGCTTAAATAAAAAAAGAACTTATAAACTAAACTCCCACATGCAGCTGAATATGCTAATGCGCTTGCAAGAGGCCGCTAACTACTCAGAGAATCAAGAGCAAGAATCAGATTGTGCAAGCTTGGACTCAAACATAACACCAGATAGTTCAGCAGGTGCTGAATAAAATCCAAATTGTGGAATATTGACAGCTGAATTAGTTGACATCAGCAGAATGTAAAAAAAAAGTAGCAGCTGAATGTAAAGAAACGCAGCTGAATATAATAAACTTAAAGCGAAATCACCAAAATTTACTTTATGCTAAAATGTGACGTGAAGTAGAGTATTTCATTAATAAAATTCAAAACTTTGTTCAAAAATCTTTGAAATAATTTTTACACAAAAAAAAAACCAAATCTTACATATTTGTATTTTTATCATATCATATGTGTATATGAAACTGTTGTACATTACCATATTCGATTGCGACTTTTGTTTAGGGAATCACCATCATCATCATCTTAAAAATTTCTATGTAAATCATCAAATTATATTAAGTTGAAAATAAATTTATATTTATACTTAAGTTCAAAAAGAAAAATAATTTAAGTACAATTAAAAGTAATGAAACTGTCAAAAAATTCTACGAGTACACTGTATAAAAAAAAACTTATAACAAACTTTTAACTAACATGGCTTTATTGCTGTACTAAAATCAAACCTTTTGCACAACAAATAAAATTTCTTGCACTACTTTTATTAATTTTCAAGTAATCGAAAAGAAATTTTCATTTGATACATTGACACTAACATACACTGAAAAAAAAAATAGAAAAATTGCACCCTTTAACGCACTTGTTAAAAATGCAATTTAACACAAATTGACATTTTACAATACACACCACCGCTCAACATAATAATGCTTAGATAAAAAAAAGAAAATTTACACTGAGAAGAATAATATGCTACTACGCAAATACATGCATTCAGTCAATTTCTGTAATTTTTAAATTTTTATTTTTAAAAATCAGCGCTCATTTGAGAATTTTTCTATTTATATTTAAAATTAATTCAAAAATGTTTCTATTAAGCTCATACAGTTTCAGTGGAATTAGAAAATTTATGGTAAGAACTTTTAACTGTAGTTGTAGTTTTTTTTTTTTTTTGCTTACATTATTTTAATTGAAGCCATTAAATTTTGGAGAAAATAAAACAAGTTTTCAAATAAACCTGCAGCTGGTATAGTATGAAATTTTCGTGTTGATATTGAAGCAGTTTGAAAATCACTGAAACTAACTGCACTAATTTTGCGTTTTTTATTTAAAAAATTTTCTATAAATTTTAATTTAAGCAAAACCTTTTATTTTGCATGCAAATTAATTTAAGCAAAACCTTTTATTTTGCATGCAAATCAAATTTTTGAGTAGTTTTGAAATTTTACTGTTTGGGCGTTTCTTCTTGAGGCAATTGAGTTTTTTTTTTTCAAAAATATGATAAGTCCTTTAAAAAAACTGTTTAATCATTTTATTATGATTTTTATTAAAATGTTGTGTAATTCGTGATCTTTTTATATAGTATTTCCATCTGTATATCTAGAGATTTTCAAGAATACTTTTTTATCATGCCCCATAGCTGAAGACGTTGACGTAAATAAAACTTATGTTACATCATTTCGTTTTTCTTATTATTTAAGATTATTTTTAAATTGTTTTATAATTTTAAAATTTTACAACTGTTAAAATTTTTTGTTAATTCAAAGTTGCCTAAAATATAATGAATTCATATTTTTAGTTTTCAAACTTTTTTTTTAAGTCAAGATGTTCAGAAATATTTGCAAAGCCTTAATTAAGTTTTTGAAAGGCCTTGTACCTTTGCAGGATTTTTGAACCTGAAAGAATTAGAAATTCTCTACTTTAATAATTGACATGACTCTTATTTAGCTATACCTTGGGTCAAACGATGCGGACATTTTCTCTCTCAATAGTTAGTTTTTGTTACTTTATTTCTTTGCAGTCAAAGACGGGGGCCCGGTAAGAATTGAAAAATTTCTGAAATAGCCGGGAATCGGACTATTGTCCTGATGTATCACATCAAGTCATTAAGTTTTTCCCACGCTAAAATTTAAGTTTTCACCATTTTATGAATTTCTGATATTCCTTCCGCAGAAAGATTTTCTGGGGTTTTTTAATACTACTGTCTCTTAGAGAAACCGCCCAAAAATCAAAAGTAGAAAATTACCCATAAGGCATTTTAAATTAAATTTTTCTCATAAATCTTTTCTCCGACAGATCTCACAGACCTTTTACTGAACTTTTTTTTTCTTAAATTTTTAGTTAATTTTTACTTTCAAACCAACTGGGTTGGGTTTTAAGGCAATTAATTAATTTAAATTTACAGTAATAATGTAAACGATGTATAGTTTTATTGCTTTTAATTGTCTCAAAATTTCTTTTATTGCTTAAATTATATAAAATATCTATGCTGCTAGACAAAATTAGCTAACATGTCAAATGAATTATTTATAACGATCTATATAAAGTATATATGACAGTATGCAATAAAATAATAAAACCTTTAAGATAATTTTGCTGTTATAACTTGCAAGTATAAAATTTCCAAAGAGAATTTACTTCAAATAACTATAAAGCTAAATTTCAACATATTAATTAATAAATGTTGCTATTTTTTGGCGGCCAAAATAAAACGAACACAGAATTTTAAAATAAGCAATAATTAACTTAACTGTTTAGCGTGACCAACCGAACCGTATTTTTTCTGCGAGTACAGTACATTCTGGTCCCAGCGTACTTTCAAATACAGCTATATATATATTTTTTTTTTTGTACTTCTATGCAATTCTTTTTACTACTTAAGATTAAAAAGTAATCCGTAAGAAAATATTTATATTTCATATTAATGACCTTTTTCTTGTCATAATTTTTGTTGTCTGATATTTTCATGTTTTCGTTTTCGACTGATTTATAGAGTTTTTCGTTATTTACATATATACTTTTTCAGTTCTGAATTTTCTATATGGTCTGATATTTGCTACTTCTTTTGTACTGCTCTTCAGTCCGGTTTGAACTTTTTCTTGCTCCAAAATGGTTGCTCAGAAAACTTGAAGTTATGTTCCAATTAAAGGTTGCTCATATACGTGCTTATACGCCAGGTTAAAGTAAGTCCGAACTGGCAGAATCGTTCACATACAAATCGTTTTCAATAATATATGTATTGGGTTTGAAAATGGCCGCCTATTAAAACAATATCATTTTAAACTTTATTTTTTAAGCGTTTTAACAGCAAAAATTAGTTAAGTTAATTTTTATTTTGCTATTATAGTGAGTTATAAATGTAAACTTTGTAAAATGTAACTAATAAAACTTACTCACATATACTTATACAAATTAGTTTTACACTGTGACAACTAATAATAATGAAAAATCTAACAATAATAAAAAAAAGTATGCTTATTAAAATTATATCTCTTTGTAAATAACAACATATATTTATGTATGTCTGGGTTACTCTAATACTTTTTAAATTTTTATATTGTGATGGCCACTCAAATTTTCTGAAAACATATATGTTAATGAATTTGAAGAACGTACCAAAATTCAGTAGGTTTTTGCTAGCTCTGATTAAAATTACATCACATTTAGGTGCAACGTAGTATAAACAGATGTTATTTTCTATTATAACTCAATAAACGAATACTTTTTGGTTAGATTGAAAAACTTATGTTTGGCAGAGATAAAATATATATGCTTCTGAGAGACACATGCACTCAAAGATTCGAACTATTCGTACAAAAAATCCCTTAAAAAGTCTCTTCACAGCTTATGATTCTACATCATCACCCAAGTTTAGTTAAATTTGAATACAATGAATATCTTTACAGATTTGTAGCCGATACAAAAAATTTTAAGTAAAATAGAACTTTCAAGGGTTTCAATATGGACAAAAACCAAAACTTTTATAAAATTGAAAATATCATTAAATGATATGAATTCTGAAATCGGAAAACAAGTTCAGATTCATATTTCTGCAGAGTTTTCAAAAGTGTATTTCGTTGGAAAGCTTCTTAAGAAAAAAAAAACTTATTTTCAGAATTGAAAATTAATGCCAATGTACGCTAAAAAGGTCATACCTCAGATTTAAGCTCAACTGAAATGCAGAATAATAAGTATGCATTCCTAATTCTAGTAAAACGTTCACATTTCTATCAGAAATTTTGAAGAGCTACATAAATTTAGAATATAAAAAGTTGTAGAATGACCCAAAACTAACTACTAACTACTAATATTAGCTTACTTATAAGTAGTAATGTGTAAACTATAAGCCAAAACCGACTTTTTTGGCGATCTGTCAAAATGTCATTTTTTATACAAAAGAACAAAAAAGTTTATAGCATTAACCATAAATAAATGTTTATTTGTAATACATATGTATGTAACTTTGCTACTAACAAATCCTTTATGTTGGCAAATTGTAACTTTGACAATTCAAAAAGTTATAAGCGTCAAAAAGTTTACAGCACACAAAGCAAAATACATTGTGTAAATGATTGATTAATACTTGTAAGCTTGTCATGTCAGCATACTGGCGTTATTTTATAGTAATAATGAATATTTATAAAAATTTTTTCTGCCAAAAATTAAATGAAATATGAAACACTATTATCATATATTTGTAGCTTATATTAATTAATAAAAAAAAAAAATTTACGTAATGAAAGCCAACTGAATTGAATGATAGCATACCATGTACCAATTAAACTACAGTAACATGCTTTGTTTTCTTGCGTTATATTTCGTTATTTTGTATTAAATCTTAAAGCATTTTACTATCAGCATTACAGAGTTGTTTTCTTTTATTTGAAGTGAAACGTATTTAGTCACTACATACTAACTAATTTAAATAGTTATTTTTTTATCATTTTGATAAATTTAAAAAATAAATTAAAATACTATACATACATATTATATATATGAAAAAAATGTGAATTCAAAAGTAATGCAATGTAAAATCAAAAACTTGTGAAATATTGATTTAAAACAAAGGTATAAATAAATGAATTAAAAATCAATGGTTTTTCATTTCTCATTAATTTCATCATTGTCGAAAAAATCGCCTAAACTTATGTTGATTTCTTAACAAAAAAATATTGCAACTACTTAATAAGACGATTATATATATTTCTTATTAAAAACATGAAAATTTTGTAATGGTTATTAAAATTATTAGCGTTTATAAAGTGGAAATAATTCGTTTGGATGAGGCCTGTGGAAACCAACCGTTTTTATGAAACTGCTTTTGCTGTCAACTTTATTCAATACATATTAATAATTTAGGTGCATCTGCATTGTAAGGGTTATATTATTAAATGCGCTCGAAACTGGTAAAACCTTAAAGTTTGACTTGAACGTGAATTATCCTACACAATCTGTATTCGGGCAATGAAATCGACTTGTAGATACATATTTTAGAACTCTTTGAACGACTACCAGTGGTGGAGCGGCAACTGCTACCAGATTATTATTAATAATTATTTTTTGGCACTAAATCTAGCAACGTAGGGGAAGGTAGGATCCAAGCCCGTAGTTCGTAGTTTTTACTTTTTTCCGACATTCAAACTGACAGAAATACTCACAAATACGTGTCGGGAGAAATATACGAGTACGCTTCAAATTGCTTTAACCGACACATTTGAAATTAGTACATTAAATGCATGTTAGACTAGGTTGGGGAAGTGATAAACAAAGACAATAAATTGAGACTTATAGACGACCCCATATGAACTAAAATTTGGTTAGAAATTTGTAAATGAATTAAGTTCATTGTGATAATTTTTTTGCATTTAAAGAAATTACTTGTAACAAAGCAGCATGTCGGAGTAAGAGAAATTCCGTATGGTTTGTGTCAGGCCGATGTGAAGGATCATGATTCAGCAGGAGATAGATAATCTGTAAGAAAACAAAAATTATTTTTTAATAAAAAAAAACCTTGCATAATCAAAGCAAATCTTGATTAACTCCATACATTTAAATAAAGAGATCAGTATCAGGATATTAATTAACTAGAATACTTGCCTTAATAATCTCATCGTATTTGCAATTATTTAATAAAGAAACCGGTATAACAACATCTGAACTACGCAAAGCACTTAACACTTTTACACGCTCCATTATTGTGGTAAAAGCTGGATGAATCATTTCAAATAAAATTATCCCAAATGCGTACATATCAACTTTATGATTATAGTTTGATTCAAAAGCATTTCCAAGTAGTTCAGGAGCCACATACAATGATGTGCCAACTTTTCCAGTTACATTGGTAATATCCAAACTCATATTTGGTCGTTTTTTCATAGAAAATTCTTTTGTTGCCATTCCGAAATCACCAATTTTTATATCACCTTTAAAGTCCAAAAAAATATTTTCCGGCTTAAGATCACGGTGTATGATACCATGCTGGTGTATATGCGAAATTCCTTGTTGTATACCATTAAACAAATGCCATATTCGTTCAGTATTGTCAGAGAGATTTTCTTCAATTGCATTTCTGTGTCAAAGATATCAATTTTGAATGTAGGCGCATATTTGTAATCATTTTTAGGCCTAGATATAAAGTTAGCAACAGCTTTTGGCTTTATTAAACATGTGTCTTAGCTAAAGCTAATCTTTGAACAGGTTTTAAATATGATTTAATATGGCATACAACCAATAGTATGATAAGTACCTCAAAGTGCGTTTATCACAAAATTCCATTTGAATGTGCAGGATGTGCATGTAGGATATACGACTTATGGATTCATTAGCTGACGTTTCTTTTTTATCATCGCAAGTTTTATCCTTATTGAAATTATCAAATTTCATGCTAGGACTAGAACTCATTCCTGTGGAAGAGATTTCGGAACTTTCGTTTCCGAGGGAAAAAGTAGTTTCCTGTAATTACACAAACAACAAAGTTAATTCATAAAAAATAAGAATGTAAACAAGAAGAAGAGAACCCTCGTTCTTATTAACATTTTATTAACATTTTGTACAAATCAAGAATGTTGCAACTTATGGATAAAGAATTGTCCTGGTTTAGAAAAAGATACATAAAAAAAACAATAAAAGGTTAACCGAAAATTCAATAAGGATGTTTGATACGGTTTTAATAGAAAAGAAAACGCACTTGATTTAATAAATTTCTTAAGTTCAATAAAAAATAGCGAAAAGTTCTGCAGCTCGCAGAAATTGGATTTTGAAATTAAGACAGGCCAGGCCGCACATTTGTTTGAGAGACTAGTAAATTGCTGCAACCAATGCGATCGTTTTAAGAAACTAGAAAGATTTAGCCCCGAATCAAGGAAGATTGAAAACATGCATCAATTTAAATGATGTGAGCAGTCTGTAGGTTTGGAACCGATATAATTGTTGTTGAATAAACGAAACATTTTCAACGTTATTTCGGTAAATCATGCATGGAACAATTATTGTTGAAGAAGGTTTCAAGGGCCAATAATTATATATCAAGGATGAAAATTCATCAATATTTTCTCGGACATATGGAGATAACGCTTCCCAGAAGAGAAGTATTTCCGAGACTGCGTAGTGGATATCAAGTAACCTCTGAAAAAGGACTATTTGATATAGTATATCAGAAAAATCTTGATTGTGAGGGAGGAAGATCGAATGCTACAATAGTTTTGGGTTAGTTACTACGTTAGTATGTAAAATAGTAAGGATTACTTTCTTAAATGAATCTTACAATTTCAATTATATCCTGAATTTGAGCATTCTCTGTCCAGCTGTTGTAGTAACGTACAATATTTTCATGTCTTAGACAGGAAAGCAATTCAATTTCACGTGTCATTTTCTTGAAGAGTTGAGGACTTGCGATAAGTGGTATACGCTTAATAGCATATATACGGTTGTCCAAAGCGCTTCGCACCTGAAACAAAATGAACTATTTAAAAAACATACACAATGTTTTGTTTATTAAACTTATACCTTACGCACATCTCCAAAAGCACCACTTCCCAGATACATTAACATTTCATATTCAGTGTGAAAACGTGAAATACAGGGTGAAATTGGCTGATCAGAGGGGAAGTTCACAAATGGATGCAGAAGCAAATCAGAAGAAAAAGCAGCTGTATTGCAGCTGAAACAAAAATATTATCAATCACATCGAAAAGCAAATTTGATAGATTTGAATTAACGTTTTAAGGTAAGATTCAAACCAGGCACCAATCAACAAATAAAACACACACGTTCTTCAGAATTAGTAATATATCAACATACCTTTCAATGAAATCGTGAACTTCATCAACTTTCGATGATATGAAACTTTTCACTAACTTGCCCAAATCAATTAGATCATTTTGAATGGACATTTCAGTTGTAGCACAGCTGGAATGATCTATTAAATCTTTTAGCAAAGAAACTATGGAATAACTTGTACATCGTATAGTTCTTGAATTATCAAATAGAACTGTGTTGTTAAGCAGTTGACCGTATAAAAAACCTTTTCCATGCAAATAAACCAAGACACGGAGAACAGCTTTAGCAACTCTACGTGTACCCTCAATAGACCAATCTACCAAGCCACCAGCTGACATAGCGGATACACTCTCACCGCTAACAAATTCTTCAACAAGAAAGATGGTGAGGCTACGCTTATGTTTAACACATAGCACACATTCATAATGAACGAGATTCGTGTGCTTAAGTTGTGTTAGGTTAGTTACTTGCTCCTCAATTGCTGCTATGAGATTGTCCACTCCAGTACTTTTGAAATCAGTAGTTTCATTGTTAACCCACTGGCAACGGCCGTTTTTGATACATTTCTGCTTGATTTGCGATTTCTTTAACTGCCACTCTGTAACGTAGAAGAGTTTACCTGAGGTCGTATCTACACCTGAATATGCTATGCTCCCATTTTTTAAGTGACCTGAGGAATAGATTCAAACATTTAAGAAACTTTTCTTTGTTCATCCAAAATATATTGCTTTACTTACCCAGACAGTGCGCAAGTTTTACCTTTCTGCCGGTTTTTATAAAATCCAATGTCATAACTTTAGCAGTCTTGTGCAAGCTTTTGTGGCCAATGTCTGTGGACAAACTTGAACTTGCATTGTTCTGAATTTTTCTAGTACTACTATTAGAGCGTTGCAGTTCAGTGCTCAGTTGCGTAATTGATTCCAAAATTTGTTTTTGTTTTGATTTGGACAATTTCGCTCTATCTCTTTTGTCTGTCTTTTCATTTAATGCTTCCTCCTGATTTTTCTATATACAGTTAACGAAAGTATAAAATGATTAAATTATTACATGAATTATAATTATGTACCACCAGGATATCTTCTAGCGTTGTCAATTCTACTCTGTTGTCTTTGGCCATTTGTCCACAATCAAATTATTTGATGTGTTATCAATTTTGGCTAACAAAGTGTTATATATGCGTATCTGTATAGCTAGTGATAAGGAAAATGTGTAGTTAAATTGCAATTATCCGTGCCCGTACATACTTGTTTTTGTTCGGTAATTATGGGTATCAATGCGATATGTATTTATATAAATCAGAGTTCATTCCACGCTTTAAATACTTATATGACTCTCAACACTTTAGTTACAATGTACAAATTTAAATAGCTTTTCATCTTTCTCGGTCCCAAGTTAGATTTTGTCAATTTATTGACCAAAGTCGGCGATCACCTTAAACGAAGATTCGGCCCTGTTTGAATCTTTCTAGTTTTCTAAACAAATCTATGATGATATTTGGGTTTTATTGAAATGTACGTACTGAATCGTATCTTGGAATGTAATTTTTAGAGGGCGAATGTGAATCTCTTTGGCATGCCCTAGTATAAAAAAAAGGTTTTATAGCTTCAAAGCCATCGTAAAATCCATTTGAGTAAACAGACGTTTGTTGGAAAAATCAGCTGTCAGCTAATGATAACAAGAAAGCAGTGGCGTCACTTCATCAAATCTGGGGGCTCTAAACCTAGAATAATAATTCCATCACTATCAGATGGGTTTATTGAATAAATGTATTGATTAATAACTACTAGGGGCTAATACCCTCCCCAGCCTTACTGAATTGACGCCACTGCAAGAAAGTAATTTTTAAATAATATATGATTGTGAAAGGATGAACCCATTATTATTATGTGAGAAAATATTTTTTTAGTAATCTCATGCAATTTATTTTACTTATGTTCCTTTTTTTGTTTGAATCACTTGTTTCAAAATGAAATTCACACTACAAACTTATATTATTAAATTGGCGCAGGCTGATTGGAAATACAATACTGATTTGTCTGCCGCGACGGCAATATTAATATTATATCTAATTCCACCGTCAGCGGTATTTATATCGTACGTTTCAATTTTGTACCATTTCATTCAGTCAATTGTGTTGTAATTTTCACAGTGGCTGACCGCTGGCGGTTTTTACGTCAACCGTGCGATCTCTGTTTAGCTCTTTAGAGGAGACATAAGTGTTCGGCAAGTCAATATGTCTGTCTAAATGAAAGTACTCGTAATGAAGACGTTTCTGATCAGCTGTTTCGTTTTCGCTATTGATTTTTACTAGTTACTTTTCCTATTCACTCGTTGTCTTGTGACGTTTCATTCCTGCAGTTTTCTTCAACGTCGCAGCGAGTTAAAAGTTAGTTAAATTTATTAGTTTTTGGTTATAAAATAAGCTTAAAATTACATAAAGTGGTTAAAAGTTGTTCGCTAATTTGTAAGAACTATTAAATTTAAACATCCTTACACGAAAATTACTTAAAAATCAAATAAATTTTGTGTAAAATACTTGAGCGAGAAACTTGTGATTTGGTTGTGTAACATTCGTTATCCAAGAATAAAAAAAAATGTTAAACATGCGGTGCTGCAGAAAATATTTAATAGCTCAACGAAACTGTCAACGTTTGTACTTGTGCAAACAATTTCAAATAATCGCTGCGCAATTAATTTTTGCGCAAAAAGTCCTTGCATTTTCAGTGCATTGTTACATAACCTCTGCGTCACTGTCATAGCAGTCGCCGACCGCACCACTACTCCTAATGCATTTGTTATCGATTTTCTTCATCGCTTAAACTTCTTAAATTCTCATTATTCTTTTTTTTGCAGTTCTAAATTTTTGTTAACCATCATGGCTCTTCGTCTTGTCGGCATGGCTGTGCGCAAGCAACTGGCTCAACAGCTGCCCAAGCAGGTGCTGAATGGTGGCAGTATTGCCTCCATTCACACTATGGATAAAATTGGTAAACGTGAAGTTGTTGGTTATGGTTGGAGCGGCACCGCTTGCTACGCTGATCGCACTGATTATCCAATGCCCGCTGTTCGCTTTAGGGAGCCCGATAACCAAATTAATGCATTGCGTGAAAAGGAGAAGCAGGACTGGAAAAAGTTGAGTATTGAGGAAAAGAAAGCCTTGTATCGTGCCAGCTTCTGTCAGACCTTTGCTGAGATGAAGGCGCCCAACGGAGAATGGAAAATGCATTTAGGTGTTGGTTGCTTGTTCATAGCAGGCGCTATCTGGATTTGCATGTTGATGAATATGTTCGGTAAGAAAACTTTTTTTTCTTCTTTAGTCTTAAATTCTCTGCCAGGAGTAACATATTGATGTACAAAAAGTATATTCTTTGCTAAGAGTCTTTCAAGTTTGATTCTTCTAAATAAATCTTATAAAAATTTATGTGGCTAGCGATAAAATTGATTCTATAGAAAATTTATAAATTTTTGTTTGTATTTTTTTTTTGTGGGTCGGTAGTAATACTGGCCTCGCAATAAATAGTGTAGCTAAAAAGACTCTTTTTCAAATAATCTTTACCCAAAATATTCACTTAATAAAGCTTTAAAAAGGTTTTAATTTTGAAGAATATAAGCAAACATTGTGCACGACAATTGCTTTATTTGCTAGTATTTTTCCGGGTTTGCTGTCGAGCTCCTGGTTCCGTAAGACTTTTTTTGCCTCTTTTAAAATTGAACTGTTTAGATGACGTATAAAATATTGATATGTCACTTAAAAAACGCTGTTTTGGGTTATAACTTAAGTTATTTTACAGGAAATGTTTCTATATGTTTTGTTGTTGATATCGGACAATAAATTTGTAAAGTAATTCTTTTGTAAAGTAATCCTTCAAACATGTGCAATGTAGAAACCATCCTATTGAAAAGTCAAGTTTTGTAGAAAATTTCTATTATCTGATGTCAAGCGTGTATGCTTATTACATTCTTTTTTGCCTTAGAGATCTTTAAAAAAAACACCCTTAATGTATGTCTTATAACAATGAAAATAAAACAGGATAGTTACAGAATTTTTCACAAATATGCAGAAGTCATTTTTTTACTAGATATTCGCTGTAAATACATACTCCTGTAAAATACAGGATAAATCGCATGGTTGGGTATTTACAATGTCTGACATCTGATACAGTACTTAAGATATATGAAAAATACCATTATTCAAATGCAATGATCAAATATTTATTTTGAGGGTGCCGATGTATTGCTATAGCAATTTGAATGTTTCAGTATTTCAATATTACCGATTCATGAAGAAGAAATACTTTCGCAGCTGCTTTATTTGGCAATAAAAGCAAAATACACTTTCTTTCATATTGGAAGCGGTCGTGAACGTCCCGACTATCTCTCTTCTTACTTTTTTTTTCTAATCAAAATTCACAAAAAAATACATATGTAATTATATTCCTCCTACAAAATATTTTTGAGCAAATTTTCTTTTAATTGCTGCATCCAGAATGTCTTTCAAAAACTAAGAAAAATTACAAAAAAAAGTTAGGTCTAAACTTTTGTGAAATTTCTGGGCGATTTCTTTATGATAAATGAGTTATTTTAAAAATTGAAAAATACATTTAAAATACCTCAAATTTTGGAAGATTTTTGTTAAGATTATAATTCAAAGGATTTTACTGTCAAACAGCCCACAAACAAAAAGTGTAAATATTCTGGTCTTAATAAAAAAATGGCAAAAAAATAAAAATTAAGTCACCCATAAAATTTTCCATGAAGAGGTATTAGATCAAAAACGTTATTTCCTAAAGAAAACATTGTTTAATATGATTGATATCCCTTTTGTAAATATTTTTAAAACAATTTTTTTTTATTTATTTAATGTTTGAGTAGAAAATATATTATGGTCAAACATTTTTGGCGATTCATTCTTGATGGAAAACTTTAAATCTGAAATCAATTTTGCAGCAGAATTTGTTGAGCATATTTGAATTTTTTTTTTTTTTTTTTTTTTGTAAAGATGTTATATTTTAAATTTCTTAAATTTATTTTTTCATTGGTGGGTGCATCATAAGTAATTATATTCCTCCTACAAAATATTTTTGAGCAAATTTTCTTTTAATTGCTGCATCCAGAATGTCTTCCAAAAACTAAGAAAAATTACAAAAAAAAGTTAGGTCTAAACTTTTGTGAAATTTCTGGGCGATTTCTTTATGATAAATGAGTTATTTTAAAAATTGAAAAATACATTTAAAATACCTCAAATTTTGGAAGATTTTTGTTAAGATTATAATTCAAAGGATTTTACTGTCAAACAGCCCACAAACAAAAAGTGTAAATATTCTGGTCTTAATAAAAAAATGGCAAAAAAATAAAAATTAAGTCACCCATAAAATTTTCCATGAAGAGGTATTAGATCAAAAACGTTATTTCCTAAAGAAAACATTGTTTAATATGATTGATATCCCTTTTGTAAATATTTTTAAAACAATTTTTTTTTATTTATTTAATGTTTGAGTAGAAAATATATTATGGTCAAACATTTTTGGCGATTCATTCTTGATGGAAAACTTTAAATCTGAAATCAATTTTGCAGCAGAATTTGTTGAGCATATTTGAATTTTTTTTTTGTAAAGATGTTATATTTTAAATTTCTTAAATTTCCTTTTTCATTGGTGGGTGCATCATAAGTCTTGAAGAAGTCCTATTGGTATTACAAATTCTATGTATTAAAGATGTTACTTTTAGGTGTTGAATGTACAACAATATCTGTTTTCATTCACTCGAACTACACTTCCTGAGTACTAGCTCGATGCTTTTAAGATTTTATCCTTATCTGTAATTAAAAAATATTCAATAAACTTAATTAAATTTTTTTTTTAGTTTACGATGAGTTGCCAGTCACTTTCGATGAAGAGCACCAGAAGGCACAACTTAAACGTATGTTGGATTTGGAAATCAATCCAGTTACTGGTCTGTCCTCCAAATGGGATTATGAAAACAAAAAATGGAAGAACTAAACAGTTCTTTCAGCCATTATTATAATTGCTGCAAAAAACATGGCTTAGATAAATTTAAGTAAACCAAGTTGAAATTTATTTTTAATTGTAAACTGCAGTGGAGAGTCTTTAAGAAATTGTAGGAAAAAAGTATGAACACACACAAACACAAACAACACTTAAAGTAACAACACTAATAAGAAATAAAATACAATAAATAAATAATAACGAAAAGAAAACATAAAAAACATTAATATCTTGTATTATCTAAGTAATTATAAGCTAATAAATTTTCTTTAAAAAAAAATAGCAAATACATCTACAGTGGAGACAAGAAAAACAAAATCTGTAAAGTGTTTTATTTTGTCACGGTCAAAAACTTAATTTTACAGTGGGTTTTGCACAACTTTCGCCTATTTAATAAGTGAAAAAACAGAGTCTCATTTTATACAAATGAAATTAATAAATTGAATTGAAAGATAGTTATGAATAACAATAATGTTGAGTATGCAAAATCTGACTATTATATAAAATACATAGGTACTAGCCAGGTGTAACTAATCCAATTGCACAGTAGAAAATGTTTTTCTTGTATGAAAATATAGAAAAATGAAAGTAAACAAAAACTTTCATCAATTTTCAATAATCGTGTGCCCTTTAAAAGTTGAATAAAAGAATGGCTATATATCAAACCAAAAAAAAACTTTATATAAAATCAAGGTAGTAGTCATCATAAGATTGTTTCAGGCAAATATCTGCGTCAGTTTTCGTGAAAATCGAAGAAGCTATGTAAATCGGCGTTTGAAGTGAGTACCAATTACAAGCAAGCACTAAATCGAAAAGGCAACTTTCATATGCTTATCCATCGAAAGTTTTAATTTTATGCATTTCTTGTTTAGCAGTTCAAAAAGGAGTATGTAGCTTGCACTCGGGTTTTAGCGTAGCAAACGTTTATTGCAAACGTCTTCGATTTTGCTATTGATAAGAAAGGACATCTTTTTCGCGCAAGCGGCTGAGATAAGAAAACGAGTTACAAGCTCGTGAACTTTTAATCAATCCGGGTGAAAAGTTGATTTTTTTCTGAAGCTCATCGATTTGCCTCTTGGTCGTCTGGTAGCCTTATCTACAGATGTATCCTTATAATGCTATCTCTCAGTAGTTAGTTGCTTAGTTTGATGAGCAATGGCTTATTCACGCAAGTTGCGTTGGACCAACATGTCATCGCGTGGAGAAAGGAGCACTACATGTCGATCAAATGGTTGGTGGCGCTGGAAACAGTTACTAAATTCTTATGCTATACTTACTATAGGCTTAGGTGAATTTGACTTTATTTTTGTAGGAACTCAACATATTCGTCACCCTTAGACCACTCTCTTGAACTTGTTTGTCCCAAGCTGGTGTTTCACTGTACTTTGCATAGTTTTGTTAGTTTTCTATGTGCTACATTGAGTTTGTTTCCATAACCAAAGTGTTTTTGATAACTATACCCTTGTGACGATTCGATATGGTCACTCGCAATGGGTTTATAATTAATGTAACAAACTACGTATTTGCTGGTAGATCTTATCTCGCCTTCATTTTGTCGCTTGTCATCTCAGAAACTGATAAATAATCTGTTTTAACGGAAAATTTTATTATAATTATTTTTACATTTTGATATGTAGGTGATTTTTTAAATCTTAAAAAAGCAGAAAAACTAAAAATTAATAATCAATGTTAGGCATTTTTGTCTTGAGAAATATTGCTCATTATCCGTTGTGTCATTTGGTTTTCTTATTAAGAATAATCAAAGCTTTCCCATTTATGGCGATAATATATTAGATTTTTACCGAGATTTATTAATTTTTTATACAATGCTTCCTTGTTATCTTAAAACAAAAATACTCTTTGTTTTTTACTAATGTTGCAGGAACTTTCGAGGATATTTTAAGTGATTTTCCTATATATCTTATGCAAAATAATTATATGGATTTTGTTTCCATTTTTATTTTCGGGCAACTTCCTTTTAAACTTTTTTTGAGGACTTAACGTCCAAAACTGAAAAAAAACATATTTTCAAAATAATATTGTTTTTGATTTCGCGCTTAAGTGGGAGATACTCCTTCGGTAAAATTTCTAATTAAGCATTAACCATTAAGTGCGTTTTTATTACAATAAGCGGAACGTTTATATGTACTACGACCATTTGTTTCATTGTACCCAGTGGCGTACCGTGAATATTTGACGCCTAGGGCGAGAACCAATCTACCGCCCCCAAACCGGTGCGATTGCAATAATTGTAGTTAACTTCTTGCATGACAGCTAAGACAAGACACATGCTGCCGTTCAGTAGAAACATACTACATATACCATTATATATGCAAATTTATCAGAAAATAATGAACAAAACAAATGAAATGCTAACAGAAAAACTAGAAAGAGGAAAAAAAAATAAAATTATAACATGAACTTTACTTATAAACAGTTAAATGAAATTCAAAATAACAAAAAACTTGTTTCGTACACTACTACCCATGCTGTGGATGGGTGCGAAGAAAAACTTGATCCAAACGCATTTGATATATCACGATTTTATTATTTTCGCATTCGCGCTTACTAAAATATACAATCTGAAAGATATTTTTAATTAACATGGAATATAAATGAAACGCGCCAGCTAGTTTTTATTTAGTGTGTTGCATTTAACATTGATGCTGAGTGCCAGATTGTGCTTAAAAATGATAACGAAAATTATATTTTTCTACTTGAGCTTGGTGTTGTCAATACAGGTAATATTTTTATGTGCTCGGAACTTACAAGGGGTTTTCACCCCTCAAGAAAGCAAGAAAGTGTTGAAAGTGAGAAAAAACTAAAATAAAAAGATAAAAAAAATTTTGGTCTTACAACGGAAATCAGTTGGAAACTTCGGTCATAATAAAAAACTTAAGTTTTGTGCAACTAACGTATAAAAAAAAATGCAAAACATAAAAAAATATCACTTAAGAATTCCTTTATAACCAAAAATCTTCGAAAATACGTTTATTGCTCAACTTATTTTTTTGGGTTAAACGTCTCTGTGAAATCGTGACAAATTTCTGCTTTGATTCGAAAAATGTTTCCTTATGTCCGGAATATGTTCCCAGAATATGTTTCCAGAATATGTTCCCAAACTGTCTGCAACTGTATCATGTAAGATGTCAATACAAGTTTAAATAATCATCTTAAAATATGTAATGTTTTATGAAGCTGTGCCGAAATTTATAAAGTTTTAAAGATTATTTATTGTATTTTCTGAAAAAAAACCTTAGTAAATTAATTTTAGACAGGATAATGTCTCCAGTCCAGGACGAGTATGGGAGGCCTGAACAGCGTCTGCCGGGTACGCTAGTTGTACATGAAAGTTAGTGAAGAATGAGATATCAAAATCAAAAAAAAAAAACTATGAAGGAGGTTTAAGCGTGCCATATGTGAATATATACACTAGCTCAGAATAAACGTGTGAATATATACACTAGCTCAGAATAAACGTGTGGAATTGTCCGAAAAATTTCCAAAAATTGTTTTAAGTTTTAAAAATAAAAAAATTATGTATCCGTTTATGTTTTTCATTAAAAATTAGAAATGCCGCAAGCTCTGTAGCACTTTATTCTCTCTCGTCGATATACCTTCTAGACGAATTTGACCGATTTTCTTACTTTATCTCCCACTATGCGAGATAAAACCTTTGGCTTATTTTTACACACCGCCACAATTTTCTGTGCATCGCCTATACACTCGTGTATATATATATGTAGTTGCCATGCTCACTGTCACTTTTTAACTTCCTTTCGACGATTGAATGTTCTTATAGTTCTTCGAAACAGTTTCAGCTGTTGATTAGGAAAATTTAAGATATGAATTTGTTATTGCATAATTGTTCATAATCCTATTGGTGATGTGTTCGTACAAAATTAATATTCAGCGCTCCAATTCTTTATTTCTTTAATGACATACATTGGCTTAAAGAATATATGTACATATCAAGACCAACGTAATATTTGAATTTTATTTCCATGCAATGAATACTTGCAGAGTATTTAAAGGTGACCAGCTTTTAGTGCACACATACCTAATAGCAACAGGATTTTTCGCATGAATATTTCATTCATCATAATGTTTAAAGTCTCTTGTTTCTATGAGAATTACTACGTCCACTTATGTAATCCTATTAAGCTGACTGAATTATTATTGATTTTATCTTTTAAGCTAAACTAAAAGCCATAAAGTTGAAATAATTTTTTTTTGAATTAATAGATATAAAGCAAGATAGGAAAGAAATCAAACTAATGCTATGGTTTTTTCTTGCTGTTTCGTTTCTTTTTAGCTGAATAGCCCCTATTTAATTATCTCATTGTCATTGATTTTTAAAGACCACATTGTAAGTTATGAGAGTATGCATACTTGTAGTTTTTATGATTTTTTGAGTTAATTCAAGACTTTATGTTTGATATTTATCTTGGTTTTGCTAATCAAGTGCCCTACATACAATAAGATTTTTGTTTTTGAAATAACTAAATATTTTATATCCATCAGTGGTGTTGTCAAGGGGGATAATTTGGGGTTAGATTCCCTTTGGATAAATTAATAATTGAGATAAATTAAAATAATATGGTTTTGTATTAAAGAGAGAGAGTTTTGTATTGAGAGAATGGGAACAGTTTTGTGGTTTATTGTGTTTTTCAAATAATAAAAAAGCAAATTAACTGAAAAAGAAATTAGGGGTATCAGGAGCTTTTTGAACATCCTCAAAGTGAGGTTGCTAAAAGGGAAATAAAGCTGGCAACTGAAAAAATTAATTTTTCTCTCCAATGTGGACAAGACGGCAGTGACGCCGAAAGACCTGTTGTGTGCGTTTATAGATCTAAACACGTGGGACTTCCCAATTTGGAACTCAACACGGGAAATTTTAATTCAATACGGGAAATTTTAATTCAACACGGGAAATTTTAATTCAACACGGGAAATTTTAATTCAACACGGGAATTCTTGCCCGCGTCGAATTTGGGGTCCCTATAGGTAATATTTTTTTGTCAAGTTTGTGCTGCAGTTATCGTCGAAAACGTGACAAAATAAGCGTTTTTATGTACATTACGTTTTCATAATCATGATTCTGTAAGTCAGTTTAAAAAGTTAATTATTTTGCAAACTTCCCACCCGCGACTCAACGAATTTCACACCCGCTTTTAAAACTTTATGGCCCTCGCACAACGGTAACATGTTATGATTCTCTTCAGACGTAATATATCTCTCCCGCTTTGAGCTGATGCCCCCATTGCCAAAATCCTGGCTATGCCGCTGATGCCTAATATCCTTCTTTAACTTTTCAATGATTGTAACTTGCGCAGCCCTGATTTTGACTTAGTTTATTAACTCTCTTTTATTTTATTAGTTTTTTTTAAATAATATTAGTAAACATCGCTATCGTGTCAAGCTTGTACATCTTTATGAATAATATCTATTGTATAAGTCGTAAATAAAGAAATTAATTATAGTAATAGTCTGATATCTGTCTTCTATTTTAATACTTAATGAAACCAATTCATCTTTTATGAGCAATTTAATTTTATTACCCTGTGAATAGAAGGTGAGGGGCATAATTAATTCTGTTATCAATAATGAATAGAATGATCGCCGATGCAAAAACCGAAAAATTAGTTCATGCTTTTAGAACAGAAAATGAAATTGCGTCATGTTGAACGAAATATGAAAATAGAAATGGTTTGGGTCCGAATAAGCTGACCTTGCTATGATTTTTGTGAAATAAATGTTACTTATTTGAATTTATTATTATTTAAAAACAATAATAATTAGGACACTACCGCGCAGTCTTAATTAATCTTCTGCAATTTAAAATGACCGCGAAAAGGGCTATCATTTAAGGCGGTTAAAGATTTAACGTTCTTAAGAAAATTTTTTAAATTGCAAAATGTTACTTAATAAAAATGTTTCATTCAGTATTCAGGTTTCCTCAATAAGAATCAAGCTCATTTTAACCGACTGAAAAATAAGCAAGAACGAGAAACAGGTAGTCAGGAAGTTTTACCAATTTTTTATTTTTGAAATGAAATAGGGATGTTAGAAAATGGGCAAAATCAAATTTGCTACAATATTGCCTGATCAAATTTAGCCGTCATTTAAGTTGAACTGTGGGCTGTTGGAGGATACCCATCTACCAGGCTGTAAAACTTCATAAGGCGATCTCCGTATCATGCAGTATTTTACTCTGCAGACCACTCGATGAGGTGAAAAGTTGGGATTTCGTCATTTACTTAAGAAGCATGCCATAAATCGAATATATCTTGGGTTCAATGTTTAATTTAGAGGAGAAAAAGCTTTTTAGTTTTTTGCCAAAAAATAAACCTCTTTGACAGCAAGCTTTGACAACGTTGTGGTGCTTTGAAGATGGAATATTACAAAAAAATGCTTTAAGCGTTTTTAATTGCTAATTATGCGATAACGCTTAGAGCGCGTCCTAAAGATGAGCGTAAAAGCGGAATCAGGCGTGAACGACGTCATAAAGTGAGCGAACTTGAGATGCGTTGCGAGAATGGAACGAACGTAGTGGATATGGTTATGAAAATACTTTAAGAGCGATTTCAATGGAATGAAGCTTGGCTTGAATGATGCTCGGAACATTTTCGAAACAAAATTGATATCCGGAGCGATTAATATACCAAACGTTCAGTCCAACTTACAGCTGTCAATAAGCCATTCATTGGTTGCCTTAGAAAAATTTCACGCTCTTTTGTAATGTTCCAGTCGAAAAGGCTATAAATGACGGTGTATAAAAACGCTATTTTAAATTTTGGTTTGGTATAGTGATAAAATGTCGTAATAATGTCCATGTAAATTGTTTTGGAGTTTTGATTGCGTCTTTGGGTCGTGCATCAAACTTGATATCTTCTAATTTGTTCTAAGTTTGCCTTCGGTAATCCTTTAATTTTTTATTAAACATATTGGAAACTCCTTGAACGATTTCAGATTCAGGAAAACTGTATTTATATTATAAATCAAAATTCATTAAAGTCCTTACACCCTACTATATATACATAAAATTATGCTCTCATATTTAACACTTAATATGCACATGCAAGACGTTAAAAATTTATATTAAAATTTAATGCAAAAATTCTCTACTCTACCCACAGTGCAGTGCTGCCGAAAATGTTATCGAATCACCGGCAACAACAGCAGACTTAATCACCACAACGCAAGCAGAGCCGGCAATGACGACAACAGTGGAAACTACAGTAGCAACGACAGCTGCATTGCCAAATGAAATACCAGCTGTGACATCTACGATGGCGGATATCGCTACTACATTGAAGCCAAAATTACACAAAGCACATAAGAGGCGTAAAGCCTCTAAAGCGGCTATTAGAAAATATACTGAGCTGCTTGATTTTACCATAACCGAAGTAATCAGCATAGCAGATCTAACATTAAAGATTTCAAAGCAGCTTTTTAAAGACGTCATATCGGATGTGTCAAACCATGACGATGGTCATGATGACTTGGTCGATGAAAAAATTACTGTATTAAAAAGTTTCATTGCAAAAGCTGATGAAGTTCAGCAGGCCAATGATACTTTGGGTAAACTTAATTTGGTTGAAGAACTGGATGTTATATTGGAAAAATTTAATAAAACATCAGATTGTTCTGCTACCGCAATTGAAGATCGATCATGCGCTGTGGATGCTAATATCTATGGTGCTTTCAAGCGGCATAATTTTGGTTCATTGGAGAAACAAGTTGAGCAGCGTAATTTGTTGTTTTTGGAAAATTTCCAAAATGCCGCTGATAAATTTTGGAATTCTTTATTACCAAAAGATCAGAAGAGAGGACGTCAATTCAATGAGTGGCTAACGGAATTTAAAAGCGCCAATAATGTTGATACAAAGTTTGATTATTTGTGGATGTGGTTTGATGTTTAGATTTAAATAAAATGCTGATGTATTAATTAAAAGTATTTTCTTCTTCTTTTCTGGGATATGTTATATTCTCTTAGAAATTAAAATAACTTTCCTTATTGAATATTGGCTTTGTATGCGGTTACATATAATAAATTTAATATTTCTGGCTTCAGCAATTTTGCCTGGACCTTAATTTGTAGTGAACTAGTCCAGCAAATGGAATTTTATATGATAAATGCGCAAATTGAATTTTCTGAGGACATTATATTCCTTTGGAATACTAATTTCAGATAGTCTCTCTTAACGTATATTATATGGAAGTATGAGTCTATGTCATGAATCACATCTATCCTATGACAATTTGGTCTGGGTGTTGTCTCAGCCAACAAAACTGTCTGCCCCATATATTGGTGGCAACCATGGTGGATTCAATAAAATAGCCATATTCTAATTCTAATCATTAACTAAAGACAGAGTCGCACCCATGCTTTGGACAAGATTTGGAAAAGTAGCCCTATATATTATATAAAACTTACTTATTGAAACATAAATTTGAATCTGTAATCTTATAAGCATATATATGAAGAAAAATCGGATGGTGATATAGGATTAGTTAAGCAACCCTATATATCTTACTTGAGCTTTTTGATTGTTTTTTAACATTTGGCATATAATTTCACTTGAAGTCAATCAGTTTTATCGACCATCGGGACAATCCAGGTCAAGGCAACATTGGCTGGTAAGTTGTAGCAAAATCAGGTACTATCTTTCCGGAACAACCCACTCATCTCATATACTTAACTTTTATGCAACAGACTCTCCGCCTATGCATCGACAGAGAAATATTTTCATTATTTGTACTTATCAGCAAGTATGCAACACAGCTGGATAACATTTGGTACACATGTTTCATATGGTCTGTTGAATGTTTTTACCATAGTTTGGTTATGAAAAAATAGGTGATGCCACGCCCCTTCATATAGGAGATATTCAGAATTCATCATGTCTCATCAACTGCTTAACGCAAATGAAAGAAACTTGGCACATATATACAGTCGCGAGCATGCAAATGGTGTCACTGAGGCACAAAATATGGCATATTTTTGAAAAAAAATTTATACGGGAGGATATTTTAGCTTAAATTAATGCTTAGTGGTATTACCATTATTGGCGATTACTGCACATTAAAGTCTCCACGGATATCAGATTCCACTCTTTCTGAAGGATTTTAACCAAGTTTTTTACATTGGAGGGATTTTTCTTTATCACTTCGCGATCAACTAGCTCCCACAGATTCTCTTTGGAGTTGAGATCCTCGAAAAATAACATAAATGAACAAAAAAAATGACATTCTCATTGGTGTTCGTACAGCTAGGCGGTGGTTAAATTAGGTAAATTTGTTTGCCAGACGCCCAGCTAAAACACCGCTTCTTAGCAGAGTCAATAAAAAAAGCGGCTTACATTTGCAAAGCGGTATATGCATTGGAAAAGCATTTCAATCCACCCTGAAAAATGCAAATTAATGAAAGTCACAACGTTACAGTCAATGGAGCAAGGTACCCTGCGATGATTACTGACTTTTTTTTTTGCCCCAAAATGAAAGAATTAGACTTGGTTCACATGCGGTTTCAACAAGATGGTGCCACATGCCACACGGACCGCGATGTCGTAGACCTATTGAGAGGCGAGTTTTGGTGAGCAATTAATCTCACGTTTTGAAGCAGCCCATTGGCCGCCAATTTGAAGTGATTTGACCCCACATGACTATTTTTTGTGGGGCTACTCACGGGTACGCGAGATGTATTTTATTATTCAATGATGAACTGATGTATCGCTTTAAATAAATATTTCATTCACTATTGCAAATTCTATGTTCTTTTTTCAATTTTCAAAAACCAAACGCTTAAGAAATCACCCTTTAGAAGGTTTTTAGTTTGATTTTTCAATACAAATTCCCTTAAAGGAGACTCAAAGAAATATAAATATTGTATGGACAACATGAGCGCATGCTGGTCATTTAGTGACTTCGTAAAAACAGAAATAATTTTCAAAGTGAATATTTTTGATATTTTATCTCTCATTGTTGGAAAGACTTATGACAAAATTCCTAAAACACGAAAACTTTTTCACGGCAACAGGTAAGCTACCACTGAAAGTTTTATAGAGAAAAAAGTTTTTTTTTTTTAATAGTTGCCTGCCTGCATTCATACCTATTTTTAAACCAAAAGTCTCTCGGATAGTCAAATTTTTATTAAAATACATTTTACATTTTTTAATCAAATCATTCACAATGCATGCCGCCAAAGCAGTTGCTGTAACCACTGTATCCATGAGCTTTGCAGCACGAGTGTCTCTCGCGTACTATACGGCTGCAGACCTCATCGCAAGGCCGAACACGAAATTGAGCGTTGGCGTTGTTGATCATCAATGCAAATGCAACGATCAGCAAAAGGAAGATGGTTATTTTGACCATTGCTGTTGGTAGAAAATTACTGTAGAAAAATTAATGACAACACAATCTTATGGAGAGGCAAATTAACTCTGTGTAGAATAAATTACATCGTCTCACTATTTATACGATATTCAGTTCAGTCATCTTTAATGATGAATACTATCACTCTAGAGTGAATTGGCTGACTGTATCGAATTGTAGGTCAATTTTGGCAAGACTCAATTCATTTTATGCAGGAAAATCTGTTTAATTGTTTGCCTTGTTGTGTGTTTTCTTTTAAATCGGCATTCAGTTTTATATTTTTAGTTCCATATTAAGCACCTCTTAAGTCATTTCACCTGTTACGATTGTACTATAATGCTGAGCTAAATATAAAAAATATCATATTCATTACACATACATTACATAACATTATATAAGTTATTTCGAAATGATGGCGAAAAACATGGCTTTATTGCAATTCAAGGCTTAACAATTAAACGAAATAACTAAAGTTAAAATAAATTAAAACATTTATGAAATGTGTCGAAAAAGTCGAAAGTGCCGATTTGTATCGAAAAGAATTAATAAAGAATAAGAACTTCTGATTCAGAAGGATTGAATAAGTAAGTCTAATAGTGTCGAATAGTATCGAAAAGCATTGAAAAAGTCGAAGGAACTTGAAATTATTATATAATTTTTGTTTGTAAATACTACTCTAAAGAAACTTTGTTAAACACCCTGCAACTCATAGTCAGTGATGGCACTTGGGTTTTGTGAAAATTTTTTCAGTTACTCAAAATAGATGGACTTCAGGGTCAACTTGCAATATAACAATGAATCAGATTTGGTGTAAGTGAGTCGGATTTCTCAACTGACTGCCACTCCTACCTAACCTAACCAACTCAAAAAAAAAATTTATATCTATTATTATATTATATATGCTACTAAAAAAAAAATCTTATTATAAACTGTCCAAATGTACCGAAATTGTTCTGAAAATGTGCTAAAAATTCGCCAATCGCGGCAAATGCGGCAAATATATATATATATATATACGAGGAGTTTTCAGGGCACAAATGTACCGAAAAAAGTACATTTATACCGAATATGCCATCACTGCTCATAGCGTCTTCAAAATAGACCACTCTCTCATATGACATGAGATGTATTAGCTTCGAAAGGGGAGACAGAAGAGTAGGAATGAGGTTAACCTATAGAAAAATTGTTTTTATTTTTTTATGAAAGCAGCTTTTTTTTTAATTATTCTGGCGCAACGATCGGAATGAAATGGATCTGATGCAAGTGTCATGCCATTGAACTTCATTGCAATTCAGCTGTTAATGCTTTGCCGATATGATGTACTTTTCTTACTACAGCTGAAAAACTATATGAATTGGTGTTAATTTGGTTAATGCTCGAAGAAAACCATAGAAACTTAAAGATAGGAGAAGCAAAAAATTGGAAAGATAGGAAAATTTGGACATATGGAAGGTATATAAACATGCCTGAACCGGGAATCTAACCCGTTACCACAGTACACTACCACTATGCCACAAGGTCGGCATTATGATAATGATGAAAACGAGATCTTTAAATGTTATGATGAAGATAAGTAGCTACCATGACCACGACGCATGTAATTGCTGTGAGATGAAGATAATTATTTTTTTGAAATTATACTGGCATATTTTGCTTTAATTATAACATTAAAATTTCTTTGCCATATTTATTAAAATATATAATTATGCATATCGTTTTCTATCAATTTCAACTTTTCCCATTATAGGTTATGATTTCTTTGGAAAAATTGATTCATCCTGTCTTGCTCCGTTGCTCCTCAATATATTGATACATTATTAATAATGTATAAGATTAGTTCTATCATTCTAAAAATGATCAACCCACTATTGTTCTTGGTCAATTTTTTCAAAATTCAAATTTTTCTCAATAGGACGACGCAAATGTGTGCTGCGCTTATTCACAAAGAAAATTTTGTAAAAAAAAACACTTAAGAGAGGCTTCAATTTCATGAGTTCATACTAAGTGGTAGAAGCTTTTTGTGAGCTTAGGAATGAATAACAATCTGAATATATTACACTTGTAGTTATCATAACTTTATCATTCGTTACCATATGTGACCAAAGATTTTGAAAGAGTTAAAATTTTGTTCGATTCTGCAAGAGCTCAGAATTTTCTATTGAAACATACAAAACCAAATCCCAAAAAAAAAAATTCAAAAAAATTCATTTTAAGCTTTCTAAATACAGAGGCTTAAGCTGCTGATAAAACCAATTCAACTATAATTTTCCTTCGAAAGTTAAGTGCAAGGCAGATCGAATGATTAAATTTTAAGTACTTGAGAAATACCAAGGTGAATCCATGAGCAGGGGCGCCGCTGGAACTGTTGTGTGTGTTTAGAACTCCTCAAGCGTGGGACTTCCCCATGTGGAATTCAAAATGGGAAACTTTGATTCAACAACGGATTCTTTCACGCATATTTTCACCGTACACTCATTTTTTGTCAAATTGGCGCTGCCATAATTTCGTGTATGCGCTGATTGAATTTGACATTTCGATTGGTTTTTGCAATCAAGGCTGCCACGACGATAACAAATATGACAACTAGACAAAAAAAATGTACCGAATAAGGACCCTAATTCAGAACAGAATCGATGCAGATGAGTGTAAGTTAGAGAATTCGCGCTGATATAGGCTCGCGAACCGTCAATCAGATCGCGCGCTGATTGGTTGATACGGAAACGTAGCCGGACGGTAACTAACTGCTCAAGTTAGCTATAAGGGCCTAAGGACAAATGTGTTTTCCTTAACAAAAGATGTACTTCTGACAAAATAAACATTTTATATGCACACAATTATCACTGAGAACTTTATTGTAAATATCCTACATTGCTTTTTCATAATCATGATTCTGTACGACTATCAATCGTCAATTTTAACGATTCAACAAATTCCACAAACGCTTATAGAACGTAATGGTGCCTCTGTCAATATCCGTGCCTTTTTGAATGAAACACAATTTTTTAACAAAAAAAGACTTTTATTTTTTAAAATTGTCTCCTTTTAGAATACACTGAATCTTACGTTTCTCCAATTTTTTATTCCTTCCAAAAAAATAGGATCTCTCGAGGTCCTCAAAATGGGGATTTGCTTAAGCAATAATTTCATCGTTGGAGCTTAATCTCTTTCCACCGAGCCATTCAATTCTTTAGGTTTGGAAATAAAAAAATAGTGACTGGGGGCTAAGTCCAGAGGATATGGCGGAGCAATTCGTAGGCTAGTTCATGGAATTTTGCCATTGAGACACACGTCTCACCACTGCGTTTATGGTCAATTGAGAGCAAACGTGGCATCCATCTTGCAGATGGCTTCTTGCACCCAACTGATCATTTAAAATCAAAACCACAGTGCCATATCAAATGTCCATGACATCGCTTTCACTCTTCGATCGGCCAACACTATATCGTGAATTTTTTCGACATGTTCGGCTGTATTTACGTCAATTGGCCGTCCAGAACGTTCAGCGATTTTTGAAAGCCATTATACACTAATTGTTAAATTGATTGATGACAATATAGACAGCTGTACCATTGTCTGTGTTCAACTAATCGAAAGGAATAAAGCAACTTGACATATTCAACATTTCTTCATTTGAAACACATTAATGATGTGCTTTATAAAAATTTGTTTTATTCGTAAAACAGCTAATCAATCAGTTAGCATAAATCTCTTGAATAGTTAAGAGCACAAGGGAACAACCCATTTTCAACGAAGAGCATTTTGTATTAGAGCTTACATCACACCTAGTTAGAATAATGATTTAAGTAAGAATACAAAACCAAATCAATCTATAAAAATGCAGCTAAACTTGTAATTAGTTTTTTTTAAATACCATATTGGACACACCTGCCTATAATTTACTGAGTTTTTTAAGGGTGACTTTTATTAAATGAATATTGAATTTCATGTGATAAATCACTTTTTATATTTTGCTTAGGTCAAGTAGTAATATGAAGCCAATTTAGCAATAATAAAAAAGCACAGTGGCGCAAAAAATTGAGGCAAACTCATAATTTCTACACATCATTCGACAACAAAATGATTCGACGAATTTGGTCGGTCAATAACAGTTATATCACTAGAAAAAATGGTTACACGAAATTCTATGTAGAAATATATTTATAATATGTTATAATTGCATAGGCAGTATTATCAATCGAACTTGGCACCGACTTTGAAGTGGAAAAATGTCAAAAATTTTCTGTGGCTCAAACAAATAATGATGCTAATTCTTACGGGAATAATGTGGAATCATCATGTTGTGGAAGAATTAGAGCTATGCAGCATCTCTCCTTCGAGTCAACGACTGATGTTTGATCCGCAAGCTGCATGCTAAACCAAACATAAGACCACATGGCTACATAGTATAAGTATCTTTGCACATTATATTCTTCGGTAGTTTATTTTCTTTGTACCACAGTGCGTTACGCATTACAATTAAAGTTTGGTAACAAAAAAGTTAAGTGATAAATTTTATTTGTATATTTTTTTTGATGGGTGGAGGATTTTAACAGTAAACTACATTGAATACCAACAAATAAAGTTTTTCTGTGCAAAAAGCTTAAAAGCCGACTTCATTTTATTTTTCTATTGATTACACTCTCCAGAAATAAAGTCACTCAAAGGTTTTTTTCAAAAATATTTACGTAATATCTAAAATTGTTTGTATAAAATCGCACGAATTTTGCTGCTAGAATGCAGTTTAATTTTGAGCTCGCTTACGGTAATACATAGTTACAATGGTTGTCACGGAAGTCCACATTCTATTTTTGGGAATATTGTTATTAACACATGTAAATTTTTCGATTTAATAAAGATTTTAAAGTTTGTCTTAAATGTAGTTTTGTCTTACTATAGCTCAGCGTGGGAAATGTCTTACCTGATAGAGAACTTGACGTGGACGACCACCCTGCGTTAAAAACTTATGATTCCAAGAAGGATGTTGCATTCAGAAACTCATCAAATATCGAACTGAAATCACTTTTAGCTGATGATGTTGAATGTAAGGAATCTTTGCCTAAGGAGCATTTCGAGAAATTCGAAAAACTTAGTTTTTTTGCTTCTGAGCAACTAATTACATTTGGCGATTACCTCTTGCAATCGCTTAAAAGTTTATTTGTCAAAATAATTGAAGAGGGATCCAGTCAGCCATCATTGAAAGAAAAACTTGAACAGTTCAAGAAACTCGAAAAGGAATTAACTCAAGTGGAAAATAATAACAAATCTTTAGATAAATTTCACATAATTGAGAATGCGGTTGAGCTTTTGGATCAATATAATCTAACAAAGATAAAGAATCCAACAAAAGAAGCTGAGTTGATCGTTGATATTTTAAAGAAAGTGAACTTGGAAACACTCATAAATCAAAGTGATAAAAAGGGCAAGGAATTTAAAGAAAGATTCTTAAGTAAGGCTGAAGAATATAAAAATTCGTTGACACCAGAAGAACGTAAGAATGGTAAATCTTTTGATGATTGGTTAACGAAATTTACGAATGAGCATGATGATTCATTAAGTGATTGCTTCGTTGAATTCTTTGAATTGTATTGTTTAGCGAAGGAGTAGTGATCTCTAAGTTGGTAAGGGCATAATTACTTTCAAGTATAAATGCAAATTGATTTTAATGTGCCAAATATAAATGTAACCTTAACAATCATACGAGTGTGCAATTTTATTTGATTTTATTGGAAAAAATAGGCAGGTGTAAAATTTGTGCATAGTCCAAAGCGCAAGATTTTCTTGTCGGAATTAATACCAACTAGTGAGAACCCCCGAAAATCGGGTGAGTGTTCTGTACACACTAACCAGATCTGAATTTTAGAATTGACTAAATAGAAATAATTTGGAAATAATACTTATGTGATTTTAAAAGAAGTAAGGACTTTTTTCCTTTTTTTAGTAAATATGAAACTTTTTTGCAAAAAAAAACAAATCCGCGTTTTGCTGACAGATTGACATATCACGGTAGAGGCTGACTAATTTGTCTTTTTATTTTTCTCGGTTCTAAATGATTAGAATATGCATTTAACAAAAATAAATAATTTTTTCCTTGAGCCAGGTTGCTTTTTAACAAATTAAGATAAATATTTCACATAGCTTCCACAGTCTTACAATTTTTGTGAGCCATTATATAGAAAACATCAATTGTTACATAAATCCATGGGAAAATTATAATCTTGTTGTTGTTTTAAAAATTTATAGTTTTATACTAAGATTTTAAGAGTCCCAAACATATTTGTATAAGCTATTCCTTCTGAAAATTTTATTTGGAATTTTCCTTGAATTGTGTCACTTGGGACATGCCACGCTAAAGGTATTTTACCCATAAACATCCACCCGAGGGTTCTTAAAACATGCAGCTAGAGTTTTTTAAAAATTGGGTGGAATGTTCAAGAGTAGATATGAGAAGATTGGTTTCAAGGGTAATGCCAACTTTAGTTTAAGCTTTAAAGTAATACCCCGCACGCAAAAAGCGAGAGTTTTTTACAATCAGGGGCGTTCAAGTATTACGTAACGCAATTTTTGAAGATTTTGGACCCCCTCCCCCATTTAACGTTTTTCTGTAACAACCCCCCCCCCCCTCCTTCGACGTTACGTATCACCCAAGTGGGGTGGGGTTTACCTACCAGCGAGTGTTTTCCTCTTCGCTATGGCAATTCTTTGGTAGTTAACCAGTGCATTGCTTGAAAATATTGATAAAAATAGGAAACCTTTGCACGCTTATATATCATAGCTTTTGGTTAGCCGATCTCGAAGCTGATCATTGCTGCAGATCCCGTAAACTTTGATCATTTTAATAAAACATTTTCATTGTTGTTATTCAATAAACTTATAAAGAAAGCGTTTCATTATACGCACCTTATTTAGAATCACTCTCACTAAAGAAGTTTCACTTCAAAAACAATGTTATGTAACTCGTCGTTCGAACCCCCCCTCCCCATAACATGTGTAACACGATGATGTTTTTCTCTTGCTTTTTCTCTCCACTTACATTACGCACACACACACTTATTCATTGCTATTGCTTTTCATATTTTAGTAACAACAACGCTTAATTGGAAAACAATAACAAATAGAGAGAGAGAGAGAGAGAGAGAGAGAGTAGTAGGCATGTAGATTTTTTTCTCCTCGCTATGGCAAGGCTTTTGCAGTTGATCAGTGCAATGCTTGAAAGAGTTGAAAAAAAAGGAAATCTCTCGACGCTTATATCTCAGCTTCTGGTCAACGGATTCTGGATCCAATATTTTTCTGCAACTCTGCTCGATGAGCACTTCATTTTGATATAGCATTTGTTGCTGTAGCTGTTGTAGATCGCGGCAACTAAGCCTTACCTTCGAGGAATAAATATATAGATGATCTGTTGAAGAGAGCTTAACTTATCCTTATACTATCTTGGTAGCTGATTGGTAAAGCCAGTTGCTCTAATTCTAGCAAAACGACATAATTAGCACGGATGTGTCGTTTGGTATCAAAAATTGGTTTTTCCTTATGCAAGGTACAGACGCTCCAATCTATTGTACAACGCGTTGTACTCAAATTTTAACTACAACTAATACTACTGTAAACAACATAGTTTAATATGATTTGATAAAATATTATGGGAAGACAAAGATCAAAAAACCAAAACAATAATAAGAAAAAATTATGGACTAAGACATGGTATTTGGAAACAGAAGAATATTCAGACAGAAATCTTTTAACTCATCTTTTTCAATCGCTATAGTTCCGTAGACACTTATTGACTTTTGGTGCGCGAACAATTAACAACGACTCAACCTCGCTACAAACATTTCAACTCGTTGTACAACCGCTAACTCCTCCCACAGAATATCAAACCATTGTGATTTTTATCCAACCGTTGTACCAACAAAAAATTTTGTTGTACAACGATGAAAGAACGATACAATTCATTGTACAACAAGGCTTCGTTGCACAACAGATTGGAGCGTCTGTACTTTACATAAAGATGCAAGTCTCTTGTCAGAATACGCTCCAGAGAACTTATCGAAAAGCACAATTTTCGAACACGTTGCCGCATTGATGTTCCTGGACTCTCAGCAATACTCTCACGAGCTACTTCGATGTTTTATCTTGAACGAATTGTTGAAAGATGGCCAGTGTGTCTAAGAGCACTATTTGATCCAGGTTCTATGAATTTTGAAACATATCTCATTACTGTTGATGAAGTGAAATCTTTATTCTGACCATGTTTTTTTACAATTGAAAATTGTATTCATTATATTTAAAATATTGCTCAACGTTGTTCTTTCGTCTAGCGTTCCATTTTTAATAGCGCTGAACTGTTAGCAGCCATCTTTTTTTTTCAACAACAACACCACCGTACAAATGGCGAGAAATTTAAATCGAGTGTGATTTTTGGCACATCCTGATTTTTTTCATTCTATAACTTTTATTTTGTGTGTCTTCCTGACATTTCCACGCGTCTATTTGTTTCGAGATTATCGGTGATCTGGTAATTTGTATCCTATGTATGTATATAATTAAATATAAATTTTTCGACTTAAGTAGTTGAATGCATAAAGGCAACACAATTAAATGCATCGACAACACACATCTGATTTTTCGACACGTTTTTAAAATCCCAAGCTATCTAAAAACTTTTTTATAATACCTTGAATTATTCATTAAAAGCGCAAATTTGCGTCAAGTGCACCTATGTTTGATAGAAGAAAGCTGCAAATTGAAAATATGTTTTCAATATTATAACGGGTGATTTCTTAAGCAATTGATTTTGAAAATTAAAATAAGAACCAAATGTTTGCAGCATAGAATAAAATATTTATTTGGAGCAAAACATCAATTTATTTCATTTATTTTCTTAAGATTTTTTTATGTAAATGTTGCCCGCGGCTACGCTTGAGTTGGTTCATCCGTAAGCTTCAATTTTGGCATAGTTTTTCCAGCATTTCGGCCGGTTTCTCACCAATGGCAGCTGTAATATTGTCATCCAGAAGTGCAATTGTGGCTGGCTTGTCCCTGTACACGAAAAAAATAGTCTAGTGTGGCCAAATCGCTTCAACTTGACGGCCAATCGGGTGCTCCAAAACGTGAGATTAATGGCTCACCACGTGCCGTATGGCATGTGGTACAGTCTTGTTGAAAACACATGTAAATCAAGTTCAATTCTTTCATTTTGAGAAAAAAAAGACAGTTAATCATCGCGCTGTACCTTCCTCCATTGACTGTAACGTTGCGATTTTTATTATTTTTGAAAAAATACGGTCCATTGATGCTGCCAGTACACAAAACGCACCAAACAGTGCATTGACAGCTCTTGAACTGCCTTTGGCTGCTCTTTAGACCAATTTCGGCAATTCTATTTGTTGACGTACCCATTGAGCCAAAAATGAGCTTCGTCGCTGATGAAACTTTTTCGATAGTTTCGATTTCTCACAGAGCACGAATTTTGATAAGAAAATTCAATAATTTGCAAGCGTTGTTGGTTTGTTAGTTTAATCACGGTAAAATGGCAAATCTTATGGAGCATTCTTGGCGTTCGCATATGTTACGCGTGAGGTGTCAAAAAACATACACTAAAAAATCAAATATCAAAAAACTCACCCGTTATAAATGAGAAAAATAGAGCTGTATATCATATAAAGAAAAATATTCTGGAAAACCCTCAAGATAATAATTCATATTTGCAACGATAAATTAAATGATAACAACAAGCCATGTTTAGTAGGTACTTAGTTAACGCTGTGCTATGTAATACGATGTTTATTGCGGAAATCAGCTCAAAATTATTATTCCCATCGCTGTGTGTACTGCTGTTGGTACAGGTATTAATAACTATATATACATTTATATATGCACATTAGACTGATTCAAAATTGTGTTAAAGAAACCTAAGGCTTTATTTTTGCACGTGCGCGACACTTTTTTGAAACTTTAGATCTTGAAATTTACAACAAGTCATTTGAAATGTAAAAAATATATTGCTTGGATACAGCACTACAAGACTTTAGCTCCAAGAATACTATTCTTATTGTAAATGGTATATTTCATATAAATTAAACTGTCTGACTTTTTAGGTCAAAATTTTAATTTACTGCAATTGAAAAACTAAAAATTGATAAGATATTGATAAAGTCTTGGGTAAAAATGCTGTTTTCAACTTAAATATGGGTCATTCCATCTATAATGGGCCTATCATTATCCTCGTGTTTTTTAAATAGGCTGAAACTTTTTTCAGTGATTGGTCTATCATGTAGAAGATATAAAAAAAATCGATAAAATTTTTTTCACCAGTATTATTGTTTAAAAAAAAGTTTCAAATTGTGTTAAAAAAAACTCGTAAGTAAAACAAAAAAATTCATTGGTGAATATAAGCAAACCAACACAATCCAAATTAGCTTTTATATTAGTTTTAGATAGTTATGTACTAGTAGATGGTAAAAAAACTGCAAATCTAAATAAATTAAGGCCTGAAGGGTTTCTATGTAGTAAAAGATAAAAAAAATGACTTTTTCAAAAAACATCAATTTCCCAAATACTCCATCACCGATTTCAGCTTTTATAGGCTCAAAATTTTTAGAATATACAGGAGTATCATCCCTGAAAATTTTATCCATGTTTTTTCACATTATTTGATTTTACAAGCATTTAAAGTTAAGATTTATGATATGCAATGTAAATTGAAACATTGAGAATGAAAGCGAGAGAATAAAATTTGAATTGATTTCAGCCTTTTTAGGTTCAAAATTTTCGAATTATAGATGGAATGACCCATATGGTTTTTTACAAAGAAAAGCTTTGATATTCGCGTTAACATTCCACAAAGTACCTACCGCATTCAATAGACTAGTGTTGACCATTTCACATCCTACGGCCACGAGCAATGAAACGTGCAATCATTCGTCTTGCCATGAAGCTGCTGATCTCTATGTGTTAGTTAGTTTGTCAAAAAAATATGCAAGAGACCCAGTCGGAAACAAACAATTTTCTTCAACATTTTTTATAATAAATCGACTTTTTCAAATCTTCCCAACATTTTCTACTTTTTGTCGAGTTTTTCAACCTCTTTCAACTATTTTCAACATTTGCCAACTCTTAATGACTTATTCAACCTTATTCAATCTATCTACATTGTCCATACTTATTCGACTTGTTCAACTTTTTTCAACATTTTCCATATTTTTCGATTTTGCAAGGTCTTTCAACTTTCTTCATAAGTTTCCACATTTTTTCGACTATTTCAGCGATTTGAACATTTTTCAACCGCTTTCAACTTTATTCGACATTTTTCGATGTTTCAATCTCTTTGAACTATTTTTCTTATTTTAAAAACGCTAAACCGACTATGGTCAGTCTGCTGGTGCAACTGTATTATACAATATAGTAAAGTAAATGTCGGATTTTCTAGATCAAGTATTTTTGCATTAAGGTCTTAAGCAAAACGCCTTAGTAATTTGCTTCTTTTGCATAGAAAAACTACGATATTGACAACCATCAAAAAAAATCTGATTTTATTGGTGATAAATATCAAAATAATCTATGTACTAAATTTTAAGTATAAGAAATTGCTTACGAACAGACAAGCAAATGTAGCAATCAGGCAGGCTGCCACATGTTAAGGACGTTTAAAATCTACTAAAAGCACAGTTTTCTTATAAAAAGTTTCGTAATAGCCGGTCGCATGCTAGAAAATTTGGCGTATCCGTCAATTAATATTATCGAGAGTCTTCCTGACATTTGCCAGGCATTTGCAAAAGCCATACAAAATTTTATATGCCTTCTTTTCCTTCAAGGAACATATTAAACTTCGAGCTAATTGATTGGAGAAAGCTTATTACCCGTTTACTGGTTTTAAGGAAGAAAAATGTTTAAATAATTAAAGCCGTAGTATCACATTACTTATGGTATTATATATACAGTAAATGACTAGGCTGATGATCTCTGTAATTAATGCCAATTTTTTTTTAAGTTTGTTTCATGATTTATTATGTAAATAAACTGATTGTAATAGTAATAATAATATAGAGTAAAACGACACACCCGCGCTAATTACGTCGTTCTGAGAGAATTAGAACTGCAGACTTTACCAACCAGCTACCAAAATAATATAAGGATTATCACTCTCTTCAATAGATCATTAGTATCAATTCCGACAGTTAAGCCATTCGCTTTGGGCTCAGCATAAATTTTACACCTGACTATTTTTTTTCCATTAAAATCAAATGAAATTGCACACTCTTATTTATATTAATGTTACATTTATATTTGGCTCATTAAAAACCATATGCATTTTTACTTAATAGAAGTAATAACTTTACAAGCTTTGAGATCGTCAATCTACCTCCATACAATACAAACTAAAGACTTCCCCGAGGCAATCACCTAAGGAATCATCATGCTCATTCTTACATTTTGTGAACCACTCATCAAAAACTTTACCATTCCTACGTTCTTCTGGTGTCAACGAAATTTTATATTCTTCAGCTTTACTTATTAAACTTTCTGTAACTTCCTTGACCATTCTATCAGTTTGATTTTTAAGCGCTTCCAAGTTCAACTTCTTCAAAATAACAGCAATCAACTCAGCTTCTTTTGTCGGATTATTTATTTCTGTAAGATTATATTGATCCAAAAGATCATCCGCATCTATAATTCTGTGAAATATATCGTAAGTGTTGTTATTATTTTCCACTTCAATTAATTCCTTCTTAAGTTTCTTGAATTGTTCAAGATTTTCTTTCAATGATGCCTGACTGGATCCTTCTTCAATTATTTTGGTGAATAAATTTTTAAGCGTTTGCAAAGCGTAATCGCCCAGTAAAGTTAGTTGCTCATATGCAAAATAACTAAGTGTTTCAAATTTCTCGAAATGTTCCTTAGGCAAAGATTCTTTACATTCGACTTCATCAGCTAAAACTGATTTCGATTCGATAATTGATGAGTTTTTCAATGCAACATCCTTCTTATAATCAGACGTTTCTAACGCAGGGTGGTCGTCTTTGTCAGATTCTCTGTCAGGTAAGACATTTCCCAAGCTGAACTATAGTAAGACAAAACAATATTTAACAAACTTTAAAAACTTTTTTAATTCGAAAAAATTACATGTGTTAATAACAATAATCCCAAGAATAGAATGTGGAATTTTGCCGTGACTTCAATGACAACCATTGTAACTAATAACGTATGCGAGCACAAAAGTGAACTGGATTTTAGCACTAAATATCGTGTGATTTTATACTAACAATTTTAGATTTAACGTAAAGTGGTTTGCACAGAAAAACTTTATTTATTGGTATTCAATATGCTGTGAATTCCCCCACCCATCGGAAAAAAATTTAATTTATCACTTAATTATTTTAATAAGAGTTTAATTGTAATACATACTGCACAGTGGTATAAAGAAAATAAATTACCGAAGAAAATTAAAATCAAATAAACTAATTCTTATGTTAGGTTAATTAGACACTATACTGTACAGTAGTGTTGGGTAAACTAGCAGTCATTCGTCCCGCCGAGCAGTTGCTGATCTTACCCAGTCGGAAACAAACGTGCAGAAAGAAAACATATGAGCAAATGAAGTGCGCAATGCCAGTAGAGAAACATTCAGGTCAAAAACATTATTTCAGCGACAGGCAATTAGTTTCGCATATATTGACTGGTAAAAAAAATTAAAGACTAAGAAAAACGCTCTTGCGTGCATCATTGATGTAAAAAAAAGAAGTAATTTTGATTTTTATTGATGAATTTTGAGTTTGAAAATTTTTTTGTTTAGCCATGTGATGCTTTCGCATATTTTTTTATGCTAACATTTAGATTTATTTACTTACATTAGTGATGCACGAATTTCTACTGGGTAATTTTTTGTTTACGTTTGAATTTTTATGCACATGCTAGAGCGCAACGGAGTTGGGCAACGAAGTTGAAAATCTTTACAATAGACAATAAACGCAAAAATCATATGAGCGAGCCCTAGTGGCATCAAGGAAAGTTATGAAGACAAAAATCCAGCTTACAAGATTGTGATGTTTTTAAAATAGATTCGTATCAAAATTAATAAGATACTTCGTTTTTGTAGCAAAATTTGGATTTTGATAAAGAGTCATGTCTTTTCTGTCGTAATACTGTAGCCATATGTTTGTCATGTTTTCAGAGACACACGAGATAGGGACATTATTGTCAATTTTTAACCAAGCAAAAATTAAATTTTATAATAAAATAACATTAAATGTAATAAAAATCTACAATATTGCATAATAAATGAAATAAAGATACTTTACCGGGTCTCTTGAAAGATATCAAAGAGAGGAATATGCCATTATACTTCATACCCCTAATGGCTCTTATAAGCCCCTATAAATAATTTATAAACATAAGATGTTGTCTTTCTACTTGTCTTTAAAAGGCGTGTAAAAGTAAATATAAAAACTTTTTTTGCTACCAGAGAGAGTAGGGTATTTTTTTGAACGCAAACGCTAACGAAGTGAATTTTTTCTTTAAGCGAAGCCATATATTTTTCATATGAATACTTAAGCTACATAGCTTTTAAAATTTTGTACTTATTTTGGAATTGCATTAATGATCCTTTTCCATAACTATATGGGTAAATCTCAATTTAAAGCTCTTGTAACGATGTTTAACGAGTTCATAAAACAACAGAATATAAATCGACAAGAGGTTAATTTTTAATTTCAAATGTTGAAAACTATCTAAGTTCATTAAAGAATATCAATTTTGTTAGATCAAGAAAACTGTTTCAAACTCGTAGCGCTATATAAGCTGAAAATTTGAGTAGTCAAGTGCATACTAATGTATTTTGGACAAGTTTGGTTTTAATAACTGGATACTTTAATCTGAATATATCATATAATATGCAATTTAATTAGAAGAATGGTCTAAGTCAATTTTCTTTTGGTTTTTTTTTGTATGTATGTATATCCTATTAGAGAATAATTTTTCTTCTAGCATATTATGGGCCATGTTATATTCGTGCCAGAAAAAGCTAAAACTATTGAAACCACAAGCTCTGCAATGAACAGCAAAACATTTAGCACACACGCGAATGCTTCCGTCTTAGTTATGAAGTGTTGAACAAATTAAGGAACACTATATTCAAGCAACAAGTACTGAAAATACACTATCCACTCTTAAATATTTTGCTGATGAGCTTGATTTAATTGATACATTTTTAAATGCAATTATTAGTCCTTGGAGCAAGTTTCGTGGAGACTTAATATCTGAAGTAGTTGTGAATGAAGGTACCCATCAGAGAGGTTTGCAAGAACAAATCGAACTTTGTATGCAATATCTCACAAAATTAAGAGAGTATGAAGAAGATAAAAATTCAACCTTTAAAATATACGTTTTATTGGAAGATATTGTAGAAACTTTAGATGCACATCTTAATGCCACCTTAGCGGAAGAATCATCTAGTGAAGAAAATGCAGCTTTATCAAAAACATAATCTGACGGCACTTTTTGAAGTTATTAATGACATTGGAAAAAAAATATATGAAAACTTTTAAAGAAAAATCTAATGGTTTTTGACAGCTGTTGCCAGTTGAAGAAAGAGGTGAATTAGATTTTGATGAATGTTTCGAGGATTTGGAACAAGATGGCGGATTATTTGAAAGCTTTTTGTTATTTCGCAATAAAAAAGAATTGTGAGTATAAATATACATAAATTGTTGAATCTCTTTGTTTTCAGTGTAGCATATCCGTTATTAGTTAAAAGAAAAAATCATTAAGAAGTTTTTTTTTTAGCTTCATAGCAAGTTGATGTGGATTTTATGTAATTAATTTTGTGGATCTATTTTGAAAAATAATTTTTTGAAATTAAATATTGAGTATTGACTTAATTTTTTGCATCGAAATTCCAAATTACTTCTTGTTTTTCTACACATTTCTAATATTTTTTTAAAGGATTGAACCCATTTTCAGGTTGAGCGCATTCTTAATTTGTAGTCCCTTATAAATGGCGTGAGAGCTCTCAACTCGAACCCTTTCGAAAAAGAAGTGGTACCCAAGATAAGAAAGGAGGCCATTAAAATACTGATGCTTTAAGCTATATATGCCTCACGAGGACTTAGAAGCTGATTATGTTTCGGAATTTTGAAAGCATATACAATTTATACTTTTTGGTATCGAGCTGCACAAGTTTTACTCAATCTCATATTTGTTTTTTTTTATAGTGAGCGCCTTAAAATCAGAGTGAGCCTAAAGGACAAAGATCGAAGTGGATAGCATAATTCCACTCCTCTCCCCCCCCAGCTAATGTTACTTTCAATAATTGTATGCTTTAAAACTTAAAAATAATGAGAGCGACTTCCGCCTTTCAAATACTCAAATAGACGTAAAATTATGAATTAGTAAGTTCTTTTAGATGCTGCTGATTGTCTAAGATATCATCTCACCATGCTATCAAACACAAGACTAATTTGCTAGTACAACACTTGTATGCCAATTGAACTACAGTACTCGAATACTTCCGGTAGTGCAAGCTGTTAAGGAAGTATTTCAAATGTTCGCGAATGGAGTAGCATTGCTTATTATGCTTCTTGGTCATGATATCTCAATAAGTAAGGAAAATTATCAAATGATAATAAGTATCAAAACAGCTATTTGACTTTCATTATGTAAGCACATTATCATTCAATTGACATAAAATTGAGGTTTTTTCATCTGATCTACGACTTTGGTCTTAACATATTGTTCTACATGTGGCTTACTTTCCTAGATATTGAGCGAAACCTTTTTTTTGTCGGCCTCTCACAACCAGCTACAAAACAATTCTGGGGATTGACGCTTATTTTCATTACCAACCTTAAACTATCAATTGCAAAAAAATTAGTTCGACGAAATGACCTTGGAAAATGCAACGCTGCCACCCGGACTATAAACGTTTGATGCTACTCAGGTTTGATTTTCACAACGAACAAATATTAAGTGACAGTAATATTCAATTCAATATATAAATATTGCTAAGTTTTTAATGGTATAAGTCCTCACTCCAATATAATGTAAAAAACATATATTGGTCTCAAAAAATTTTCAAAATTCTCAAGAACATTGTTATATATCGAAATCCATTGATTAAAATGGTTTTAGATTAGAATTCATAAGATTATTATATGAGAAAAAGAAAACTCACCAGATCCTAAGAAACAACTTGTTATGCTAAAATCTCTCAGTTAGTTAATTAATTTTCAAGTTGCATTGAAACCAGACATATGCGTGCATGTAATTGCCGTATTTATGTATGTCATAAAGTCATGATGAGTAATATCGTAATAAATTGTATACATATAAAAAATAAATCAAAACAATATTGCTGGCCTTCAAATGAAAGAAAACAGATATTACATATCATCCCTTAACCTTTAATCAGGGGGGGACTTAAAGATTTGTCAATTTAGGCCAGTGAAAAAATGTCACCCTTTTTTGGTAAAATTATTCGGCAGATTTACCTGGGGAGTTTATCAGACATTTTTAAAATGGGTTATGTTATAGATTTCGATGTGCTCTTTCTAAATTTCAACTTTGCTACCTCGAATGTTTGCCGGTCAGTCCGCCATGTTGTAAAAATAACGCCTAAAACCAGTTTGAATCAACAGTAGGCGTATTTGGAAAAGTGGGCATAGCATATTTCTGTTATATATTTTCAACAAATTCCATATGAATTTCTTACACTTTTTCAACCTCTTTCAACTTGATTCGACATTTCCTCTATTTTTTCGTTTCAACATTTTTCAACCTCTTGCAACTTCATTTTGAGTTTTCAACCACTTTTTTTTATAGTTTTCAAATTTTTTTAACTTTTTTGAACCCCTTTAAGCTTTTTTACATTATTTTCGACTCTTCCAACTTTTTTAGTGTTTTTTTAACATTTATTGTAAAGGTACTCTCAATGCAGTGCAGGGGATGTGAGTTTCGGTCTGACCGAAGATAGCACCTTTACTAGTTAATTCTAAGACAATCGCTTCAGCTAAGTCTTTCTCAGCACTAAAGTCGTCGAAGTGCTAAGAATATTATGTAATTAATTGAAGTGAGTTTTTTAATTGATGCAGTTTTTTGACTATAAATTCGTTGCAAATAGTAAACTGGCTTTCAGTAAGCATCGCTACGGCTACTAAAATGTTTACCGGAAAGCAATTGACATTTTTTTTCATTACTATTGGTGTAATGTCATTAGCGCAGGTAATAAATTCATTTTTTTTTACTTAACATAAATTGCAATAAATCATTTTTTTGTAGCTGACATTATGCAGCGTTATAAGAACACCAGAAAAAGTTGATACAAAAGCGCTATCAAACTTTGCAAACTCGGAAGTGAAAACTAAAGGCCATAGTACAGACACAAAAACCTCTACGACAGACTTTGATGAAAATAATGGACACTTTGAAAATGAAGAAAGTGATGAAGAAGACTCAAGTGATGTTGCATCCAGTGAAGAAATAAAAGATGCAGCTGTTGACAAATTTGCTACAGAGCTTGAGAATTTCATATTGAAGGAGATAAATGTTTTTACAAAAAGTTCACTAGGGTCACTGAAGGAGATCTTAGAAAATGTAATACAAGACGTCGTTACATATGAAGGCGTCAATAAGAAGAAAATTCAAGCTGAAATTGAACCACTAAAAAAATTTATTCCCAAACTGCAAGAACTTTTAGAAGAAGAAGATGACGATATTCGTGAAGAATATCGTTTACTAGTCACTATCGCTGAAACTTTGAATGCTTTTAATACCACTTTAGTAAGGAAACCCAGCTATGAAGTTATATTCGTTGAGAAGCTGTTGAAAAAACATTATATTGAGATTCTTGTAAATGAACTTAATCAAAGTGCTGAACGTTTTATGAAACATTTCAAAAGCAATGCACAAGAAATTTGGCAAAAGTTACCAGCTGATGAACGTGGCAGCAAGAAAGTCTTTGAGCAATGGCTTGAGAATTACGAAAACGGTAGTGATTTATTAAAGTTCTTCAAAACATTTTATAATTGGCATAAGCTTGATGTCATTATGATTCATAGCTAGTTTAAGAACTTTGATACAACTTTTCTAAATATTGTTGAAATCTAATTTAAATATAGGTAGTGCCTCTAAGCTGTAATTTACTTAGTTTTTTTTGATGAAAAATTCAATTTTTTTTTGTAAAGTTCTTACTTATAAGCATTTTCCAATTGAAATACATCATAGCTGTGTATGCTTTCTTAAATAATGTTTGAAATATAAATTTTTCATGATGGATTAAACAAATAATCCAACGGAAATGCTTAAGAACTTTCTCAAAAGAAATCGTTCCAGCAGTGACGCATCCAGGATTTTATTTCGGGGGGGGGGGGGGGGGTTGTGGATTTGAGATTCTTTCTACGTAGTGTATATTCTTTGCAAAATCGTTTCTACATAGTGTCCGTCAAAATATTTCGGGGGGGGGGGGGTGGGGGTTCGATCCCCTAGCATGCCCCTTCTAGATACGGCCCTGCGTATCATAAATCGATATGAAAATGCCAAATAGTGATTTAGGAATTAACACTAAGGAGGTGTCTTAGGACCAATTTTTCGAAAAAAAACTTATCACATTAATCGATTTTAAAGAGTTGCAAATGGGTTTTGGAAGTTGCCGAGAGATACTGACCCTCATAATTAAGAGTTTTAAGCTAATGTTGCGAAAAAAATTTATTGCACCAACCATTGAAAAAAGTCACAATGAATTTTGCAAGACACCAAGGGGTCTGGAGATTTTGCGCACAGTTTTTGGAAAAAATGGTATGCACCAATCGTTGCCGTTAGGTCGAAAGCGGAAATAAAAGTTGAAAACAAAACTTTGGCGGTTTTTCTTAAAATTTTCCACTTTTTATTATAATTTTTCATTCTCTGCTTGTTGAAATCAATACATATTTACTGATTTCAACATGAATGATGAATATTTCGACGAAAAAGTTAGTTCTTTTCAATTGTTTAGATAAAGTTGTATAATTTAATTTATACTTTTATGGTTGAAAATTTTCAAATAAAAAAAAATTCCACTCCAAAGTTGATGTTTTAGTCTAAAAGTCTCTTCATGGTTCAAAAAGTTATACTTTTCTGTTCAAAAATTTTTGTTTTCAACTTTATTTGATAAATTTTAAGCTCTAAAAAAATTTTCAATTTCGAACGTTTTAATTTTTCATTAATTGATATATTTATATTGGAATCCAATGCAAGGTTAGTGAGAGTAAATTTTTTGACCGAGAGAAGATCAAGATATATGGTCATGCTAGTGAATCATAAGATTTTATCTTTGAAGATGTCTGAGGTTCGAGTATGTGCACTTTTTTGAAACTCGTTTTGAATGTTCTTTTATTAGTACATACAAATACAATGTATTGTAAATGTATTTCTGCTTAAGAAAACAGAAAAATGCAGCCACAAGGATTCATCCTCCTGCACAACTTTTTCAACTATTCAACTTTCAACTCACTGCGTTGAATTATTCATCTTTGAAAGAAACTTTTTCGAATATTTTGACTAGAAAGAAAAGTTTTGATTGAATTTTAAGCTCGATTCCTTTCTTCTTTCTGCGCATCTTTTTCAACTTAGTATTTCGGTCGAAAAAATCCATTTTTATTTGCATTTTTAACCGACAGTGTTTTAATTTTCAACGAATGAAGTTGAAAACGTCATACGTTTTACGTTTTCACCCTATATAAGACAAAAATTTCTTTTGTGAAGTATTTGAGTGTATGACAACTTAAAAAGTTGAGAAATTTTAATTAAATTTTAACGTGTAAGAACTTAACCTATTTTTTGCCGTGCTGAATGAAGGTTTGAATTTATAATTAAAAGCAATATTTTCTAAAGTAATTAGGACCCAAAAAACTCGAATCCGTTGTGTTAAATTCAGCTTATATGTTGAGTATGCAGATTTTCTTCAGGTATTGGTCAAAGAGATTTACAAATAATTAACTTTAACATGTTGCATACTTTTTATCTTCTCTTACGCCTCGACATAGAATAAAAGTTTGATGAAAATTAGCAAATTTGCTGTCCGAGTATTCGAACAGCGGCAGAAAATGGGTTAATAAGCTTAGCTTAAAAATCATGAGTGTCGGTCAGAAATTCAATGAATCACAGCTTAAATGTCTCAAATGGTTATAACAAAGGGACCCCTTGTAGCTTCCCACATTTTTTTTAGACTTTTCCCATCGATTGGGAAAAAAAAACTTAATTGTGTTAGCAACCATATATACTTCCATCTCAAGTGATAGTATGGAATGGCAATGGCAATGATGAAATACGTTTGTGACACGTATCTATCAGCGCTTTGATGGCACTCGCAGGAGTTTAGATGCAGAGGAGGAACCGGAACATTCTAGCGCAGAATAATATAAAGTGATACGTTAAAAATCATAAAGAACTGGTGCAGAATATCGACATTTTGTTTAAGCCTGACAATCCTATCGAAAGTATACGATAGTTGTAGTGGTAGTGGTTCTCAAATGATACATCTTCAATGTATGCATTCAACGCTCACGCGTTAGTGCGAAAAAGAGTGGTCATATCGCATTTTAAATTCAACACGTGAATATCCGTCATAGTACTTAGTTTCGTTTATTGCTAAATGGAATCATCAGTGGCTTTTGATCAACTTATTTGACATTACACTTTTATATTATGCTCTTCAGTGTAAGCGAGTCAACACGAAGTAACAAGCCCACTTTGACAAGATAGCTCAAAAAGAAGCGTCTGCAAAAAAGTTTTGCATCAAATGAAATACAAAAACATGGACACAATAGAATTTTAGCTTTGCTTTGTTTGACTGTTTGCTTGAGCTCTCAACAAATCTATGTAGCAAGAAAAAGGCTTCAAAATTTTCAATCTTTGGCAAAAAGGATACTGATGATACTATTTAGAATGGATGAAACTAGTATGACTAGCTTAGCTCATTCAAATAACTATAAATTATTTTCTGTTCCGACACACCACAAGAATTACTTATCGTTTGCAGATGAAAATTATGCTCTAGAGGGCGTGAATACAGTTGAAATCGATTATTTTATAACTGAGATTAAAAACAATTAATCTGGGTTTTCGTGTGGAAAATTGCATATCTGTTTCAATTACCGATTTTTAAAGCCTGTGACAGATTTATCGACTGTAATATAAAGATAAGAAGGGCGTATGTAAATAAGCCAGCAACCATTTATGATATGTTTACGAAATTTCCTGTCTCTTTTTAGGATAATTTCGATCTCTTACACTTTTCTGAGTTCGATCACTGGATTGTGTAGCAATTAAAAACACAAACTTTATTTAATTATAAAATAGTTTATTTAAATCAAAAGCGTTAGTTTTTAAACGGTACAATTGTTTATTTCCTTTAATTATCGATATTCAAACTCTAATATTGAACTAGCACTGTATAGACAATTATCTCACTTTAGCGCTTTGAAATCCACTGTATTATTCTATTGCTTAAGAACAACCTTTATTACTCTACTGCTTACGAACAACTGTGTCTCGACTGCTCAAATGACAACCTTTTATAGCAAATTCACTTCCTTCTTGAAAGTTCCACCACTATCCAGAATGTCATTTCCGGTACCTTCTAGATGGCGCTTATCGAGTTCAAGAATCATCTAGCATACCGCAGCGACATTCAGTTTATTCGTTACTTTCTAGATGGCGCTTATCGAGTTCAAGAATCATCTAGCATACCGCAGCGACATTCAGTTTATTCGTTACCTTCTAGTACAGAAATCACATATGACTGCCAGAGGGTGTTCGAGAACTGGCATGCTGCAAATATCGCTACAATATCAAAGTCAATATCCGAACTGAAATGTGCGAACTTCAGCTAGAGCAAGGTCTTAGGAAAAACCTATCACTTGAAAAAGAAATTATGCAAAAAAAAAATATTTTAATTAAATCTCAGTGAGAAAATATTAAAAATTTATTTCTAAACAGGAAAGCTATGAATTATTCATAAACATTTTATAAAACTAATTTTTATGTATTTCCGAAGATTGAGTGTGTTAGGGTGTATCTTGAAAAAAGATTCAAAGTGTCTCCTTGTTCTGATAATTTATCTCGAGTGTTGTAACGCCAAGCATATTTTTTTTTTGTAACCACTTTGTAAAAACTGTTAAAATTAAATTATTCCCTACACGCAGGGAGTATTAATTTCTTTTTTACATGAAAAGAGGTGCGGTGATGTAGAAAAGCACTTTGAATTAATAATCCTTTGATTTAGTTTTTCAACACGCCTAACGTCCAAGCAAATGGAATTTCTATGACACTGCACTTAGAGATTTATTTAAGGTAATGCCATCCAATTTCATACAAATACTAGAAATGGTTTGAATAAAAATTCGGCAACTTTCAACAAGAAGGCGTGGCACCTTCCATTTAAATTACATCTTTAAGACTATGTTGTAATAGAAATATTAAAAGCAATTCAAATGCAAGAAATGGATTCGGGATAGCACTAAGACAGAAGTCATTAGTCAGAGGTGACATTGTAGGTAAATAATACTAGAGTGCATGAGTTATTCAGACCTTTCTCAAAATGTTTCGTTTCTGAGAAATGCATATCAAAGAACAAATTTGTAATAAAAATAAATCTTAGCTGCTTTAAAAGTTTGATAAGAAAAAAATGTTGAACCCAAAACACTCTCATGTTCTCCAAATAAGCGTTAATACTTTAAACTTAATTTTTCTTTACGCTTGATAAACTCTAATTTGTACCCCTTTAGAGCAAAATGGTCACCCTACTTTAATACGACTTTAAGCAAGTCAAAGGAAATACCAGATTGTGCAAGCGCAATTACAGCAAATTATAATACAAGTTTTGAAACTTTTTTATTGAAATATTGAACTATTTGGATATATAAATTTATAATGGAAATGCGCAACAGGAAAATTTTAATTGAGAACTTAATTTATTGATATTATTTGTCATTAACCCTTGCAGAACTTTGGCAATATAGGCGGTAGGCAAAATAAAATAATGGTTACCATAAGTTTTATAAAAAGTCTCGCAAATGGGAGATTGTTGAGAAAATTTTAATGCAGAAAAATATTATGTTAATGTGATATTAATGCAACATGTGTTTATAAAAGTCACCTTGTTTATGAATTAGATACATATATTATAAAAAAGATATTCTTTTTATTGTGATCTAACGCTTTACAGCGATTTGTCTTGGGGATTTTATTCAGTATGATTGACAACTATGCTGTGTTCAGGTTAAAATTTGCACACTGATGAGAAAACAGTGAAAAATATAATTAATACAGATTTTTGACTATAAATTCACTAACAACAGTAAGTTTGCAGTTAGTAGAATAATTTTCTATCCGATAACTACTTACAATGTTTAACAGAAAAAGAACTGTGGGATTTTTTATCTCTACAATAGCTGTATTGCTATTGGCGCAGGTATGCAAAAAGCTTAGTACGTTTTAATTGTAATATATACAGCAATATATAATTTCCCGTAGTGCTCTTTGAGCAAGGTTTTACCAACACCCGAAGCCGCAAATACGAAAGCTACTACCAAGGCTAACAACACTGAAGAAGTTGCCAAAATTGCCTGTATTGAGGAAACTAAAAAATGTAATGATCACCATGAAGCTGATGAAGAATCAGGTGAAGACGAGGCCGATGAAGGTTCTGAAGAAGAAGAAGATTCCAGTGAAGATGAGGTAGCTTTTAATGAGAAAGTAATACAGTTTGCCATTAAAGAAGTTGGTGCATTTTCAATTAAGCCATTGAGCTCTATTAAAAAATTCCTTGAAAGTGTTACAGCAGAGGTAGCTAAATATGATGGAGCAAATAAGGAAGATTTGAATTCAGAAAGTGAAGAATTATCAGATTTTCTTTCAAACTTAAAAAAATTGGAAAAGGATGATGATGTTTTGTCCAAATTTTCATTGTTGGTTGATATCGCAAACACTTTAGAATATTATGATAATAATTTGGACAGTGATTCCAGCGGCGAAGATGCGCTAATTTATGAGTTTTTCAATAAGTACAACTTTAAATCACTTGTAGACGAACTTCGAGCTAATGGAGAAGATTTTAAGAAATCTTTTAAAATCAAGGTTAAAGAATTTTGGCAAAAATTACCAGCTGAAGAACGTGGCATTGAACAAGAATTTGAAAAATGGTTTAAGAGTTTTGTCTATCATAGAGATATATTTGACAATAGTCTTTTATTTGGCGATAGCAATTAGTAATCAAAACTTTTTATAAATTTATTTTCAATATAAAATATAAATAAACGATTTTTGTGTCCTAAAATCTTTAAATATCCTGAACCAAATATATATGTGTGTCATGTTTTCTATCAAATTGTTGTTTGATTTTAGTTGCGACATCCAACATTTAATTTGTGTAGCTAGTAAGTGATTTATCCCTTGAACTCCTTGTGGCACCGCAAGGAACCAGCAACTTCAAAAATATTTTTAACGTATTTAACGTACAATTTTTATGATTCGGGCTACGCACGTATGCACTCAGCTCCAAGTGCCGCAGATCAGTTCGGTTTTTGCATTTTATTTACACACGTGTGTCACGTGTTTTTTCAGTTGAGTGATGGCACCTCACCAGAAGGCATTTTTGTGAAACCACTCATTTTGAAAATATTAGTTTGTCGGTAAATTTTGTGATTCTGTACCCGAAAAAATACTATTCCTAATAGCGTTTGTGTCCAGATACTAATGTGAGTGTACAAAATCAAAGAAATATTATTTGTAATTAAAGTTTATGAAAAAAATTAACTGGTCCCTGTAGGGACCAACAGGATCCCAGAGCTCTAAGTCTTTTACACTTACTATAGTGCATAATTATTCAAACATTTTTACTTTGTATTACTTAATATGAATGACTTCTTGTGTCCTTTATTTCACAAAACTCTTCCAACGTGGATGATCGGTTGCGAGTGCCTTCAAATATCTCTATCATTTCCCCGACCCACGTATTTCCTGTTCTGGATAACATTTCCACAATGATCTAGGACGATCGTGTGTTCTGCTATCCTGAGGGTTCCACTCCAATGCTTGCCGGCATTGATGATTTCTATAAGGTGTGCCCAATTAGTATCCACCTTCATCTTCTGATTTAAATGGAAGTCGGGTTTTGACAACCTAAAAAGTGGCAGAAAGTTTCTCGTCATGGCTTTTATTATCTCCGTCAATGGAGACGGGCATGAAGCCAGTCCTTGTGGTCTTCTCGCAGAGGGAGGGATATGGGAAGAGCTTTAGGGTGGAACTGAACGGTTGAAGGCCTCCGAAAAATGTTCTTTCCAAAGGATTGCCTGGGCATTTGTAGTCATTAATGTGCTCCCGTTTTGGTGTTTTACTGTTCAATTTTGCTTGTACTTGTTGCCCGCCATCTTGTGTATTGTTTCATAAACCGCACGGAGGTCTCTGATCTCGTTTGTCCTTTTTACAGGAAGTTTTTACTTCCTTGTTTAGGGTGTTTTATATCTGTGCGACGTCATGCCTCTGGTCTCTTGTTTGCGCTTCATCACTAGTGCGTTTTGCAGCTCTCCATTCTCAATGGTATTCCAGGTAGCATCGCTCATACAGGGTTTTTTGTTCCATGGATTGAAGCCAAGTATGCATTGTTGTCTTCAAGTTTTGCTCTATCAGTTCAACAAATCTGCGAGGTCTACTTAAAGCAGTATGAGTTTAAGTATCTCCATAACACTCTGTCATTAATGATGATTTTAAAGTTCCCGGAGTGCAGCATTTTAAGTGTCATCTCATCAGCGATTTTGATTGGATTGAATTTCAATCTTAATTTATTCAAGAACATGTTTCCTATTTTGACAATCAGTACAGTCGTTGTATCAAGCCTTAACGGTATTATGTTAAAAAATAATATGGTTGTTATGAGTAACTTTGGGTTTTTTTTTTAGTTTCATTCTGGGAATTTTTCAGCACATGCTATGATATATTGCTCCAATTTCAGGTTTTTGCTTACTACGCAGATTTTTTATATAAAAGTTTATGTTTGAAATATTTCCAGAACATTGCTCACCTTTATTGTCTTTAATCTGCTCCAATATTATATGTAATTCACTTTGTTCTGACGTTAAAACTGTGAGAGAGATAAAATTATTTGTATATTAATTACAAAATTAAGTAATTTAATTGATACAGACGTCACAATATAAAATCATTGCAAATATAAGCTTTTGATTTAGTATCAGCAGCACGCTTCAATATACGATTAGTACAATGTGTATCGGAAAAATCACTGCACATTTTATTAACTCAGCTGCAGTTGTATTGCTGTTGGCTCAGGTAAATAAAAATAGTAAATATTATAATTACCTTCGTATAATGCATTTCAAATATATAAGTATACTTCAGGCAATGTTGTACGTGCACCAGAAGAAGCTCATTTGAACACAAAAGGAAATCACACGGTTGAGAGCTTACAAAAAACTGCGGTGCAAAATTTTACCAAGGAACTTATTTCCTTTGCCTTCAATGAATTTACTGCATTTTCAAATGATTCCTTATATTCACTAAAGGATATACTCGCAAAAGTAATTCACGATGCTGATGCATATGAAGGTGTTGATTGGAAATATTTGCAGGCAGAAGTAGAACCATTCAAAAAATTTATTTCAGAGCTACAAAAACTTGAAGATGATAATAATAACGTTGGTAAATATGATTTGCTAGCAGATATTGCAGAAACTTTGGATGCATATAATACCACAATGATAAGAGAACCAAGCGATCAAGTTTTATACATTGAAAAACTTTTAAAAAAATATGGCTTCGAAGAACTCGTAAATGAACTTGATATAGCTGTTGTAAATTTTGTGGAACGTTTTAAAAATAAGGCACATGAAATTTGGCAGCAGTTGCCAGCTGAAGAACGTAGCAGCGATGACAATTTTAGTGATTGGCTCGAGAGCTTCGAATATGATAGCGAGCTATTAAAGACATTATTCACACATACATAAGTAGTTGGCATTAGTTAATGCAAAAAATCACTGGTTAATTACTTGCAGCTCAATGGAACAACAACTAGTTGAGAAACAAGGCTGCAATATTCTGCTAATCAAGAATAAATAAATAACTAAATAAATAGCTAAATCTCTAAATCTTTATCTTATTTTATGTAAAACATTTGACATTTAAAAAAAATTTAGTTAAAAGCTTTACAAAAGTATTTGGTGTACCTCACAGCATCATCAAACAAAGCTTAGGTTGTGCTTTCACAAAATAAAATGCTGCGTTAGAAATGTTATGCAGTGCAAGAGTAGTATTTTTGAAGTGCCCCCATTTCCTATTGGGATAGTTAGTAAATCTAGTTTTGCAAATGAATTACATGATTGTATAAAAAATTCAAGTATTTCCTAGAAATACGTCACAAATCTGTAGCAAGTAATGAAAAATATAATGTGAGTGGGTAAAACTTCTCACAAACCGGTCGCAGTTGCATTCATTGAAACGACAATGAGTTGCATCAAAACTTTTATGATTTTATAATTGAAATGTTTTGATTTTTAATGCAGTAACTAGTTTAAGATTATAATAAATTTCTAATAAATATACATAGATATATGTATGTATTCATATAAAAGTATTGAAACTATAAGCGTTTAATTCCCAGGTTTTTTTGTTTGATTTATTTTTGAAACTTAATACTTTAGTGGAAAACGCATTGGTTAGTGCTGTGATAGCATCGTAAATGGTGCCAATGGGGAGTCTCGAGTAGGGATTTCTAACATACAAGCCCTTCGATAAACAGCTACGGGTCTGGCTAGCAATGGTAGACCTTACTGAGGGCAGCCATATGTAAATATTATTGGTATTTAAAAGGTGAAAACCTATTAAGGAACTCCAATTTAGATATGTGAAAGATTAGCCATATTGCAGCCTTATCAGAGAAAGCCTAGTTCTAGACCTAGCTAAGGAAAGCGATCACATTCAAACTATTCTAGTAACGAAGTAGGTTCAAATTTCAGTCGATTTAAGTTATGTTATTGAAATCATTTTATAAATAAAAGTTGTAAATATAATTATATTAAAAACAGTAACTGTTCCCAGAATTGTGCCCGTTCTGACGATCGACATAGATATACGGGTAATTTGCGTTACATGCACAAAGTCTTACTGAGTTTCATGAAACCATTAATTTGTATTATTTAGATTAATTAATAAAACTTAATTTTTTATGAACATATAACATTTCTCATGTCCTAGATTAGTTTAAAATTTCAGTGTTAACAAAGCCATTATCCAGTGAAATAATAAACTGTTTGGTATCTCATGTTACCATTTTTGGGCAATATGTGCAGAAAGTAAGTTTCGTTCGAAAATGTTTCCGATATTTATGAGTATAGCGACATTATATTAGACATAAATAAATCAGCAGAATATTAATAAATTTACCATTTCCATAAACAGCGATAATGAATCAAACTTTTCAAAAAAATTCAAAAATTATGTGGTAACTCGCTTTACAAATAGGTGGTAACTCGCGTTACAAAGAGGTTGTAACTCTTGTTACTTTTCAGTTTTATACCAAAATAAGAAGGTTCTTCTATCTCAAATGCTTAAAAACTGAAATTAAATCATTGAAATTATACAAAATTTACTCTTTTGTAGTGAATTCTGATTTTCATACAGACAATGGCATATTACCGTCAGAGCTATAGCTATCACTACTATACTCACACATATCTTGAAATTTAGTTTGATGCCCATGTTTACTCGTTTTGATGTTTGAGCCATTTGTAAACTAAATGACTTTTGGGTACTCCGACGATTGCGGGAGTTTCAGCAAATGTTGAGTCCAGATTAATTTCTTTTGCGATTTTGCCTTTGCTCTAGTCTTTCGGTAAGCTTCTTTCCCTATGTTTCTTTTTGTAATCATCGTAAGTTCCCTCAACTTTTCATTTTCCTTTCCTCTTTTCATTTTTCCTTTCTTCTTTTCATTTTTTCGGCAGCCGAAAGTGGCATTTTGTCCGAAACCAAAAAAAAAAATGTAAATCTAAAGAAGATAGATAAAAATAGTGCGATATTCTTGCTAAGCGAGTTACCGGTAACTCGCGTTACAAAAAGTATTCACTGTTAATTTAGACTAGTGAAATCAAGCGGAGAAAGTTTTTACCATTATTCGTTACAAATTGAAACAAAAAGAGAATCTAAGTATTTCTTTGATTAAGACAACAAATATCTACTATACTGGAAAAAAAATGTACTTATTGGGTGTTTTCTTTCTTAATTCTTAAGCACTCAATTATCTTAAAAGGAGTTTTGTATTGCATTGTTGTAATATCAAGCACATAAAATTAACCTACTAACAAATTACAAGAAACACAGAAAATTAAAAATTTAAAAATGTATTTTATCAAATACTGAAATTACGCTTACACACAGTAACTATAACAGGAAATAATGACGAATTCTAATGTCGAATCGTAAATCTAACACTTGGTGGGAATGCTACTTTTATTATATATTAATTTGCATATGGTTTAAAATTGAAAAGCGATGATAAGATAGTCTTATACCGTGTCCACAATTACATGGGAATACCCATTTATTTGTCAATATCGTCGAAGTGAAATATATAACGGGTGATTTTTTAGCGTTTGGTTTCTGAAAATTAAAAACAGAACAGAAAATTTACAAAATTGAATAAAATATTTATTTGGAGTGATATATCAATTCCTTTTATTTACTTTTTAAAGATTATTTCATGTATATGTTCCCCGCGGCTTCGCCTGAGGTGGTTCATCCGTAAGCACTAATTTTGGCATACTTTTTCTAGCATTTCGGCTGGTATCTTACCAATGGCAGCTGTAATGTTGTCTTTCAGGACTGCAATTGTGGCTGGCGTGTTCTTGAACATGAGAGACTTCACCTAGTTTTACAAAAAATAGTCTAGTGTGGCCAATGGGCTGCTCCAAAACGTAAGGCTAATTGCTCACCAAACTCGCCTCTCAATAGTTCCATGGTATTTTGTCGAAACCACATGTCAACCACGTCCAATTCTTCCTTCTTTAAAGAGTTCCTTAGCACAAACAATTTTCATTTACGTTTCAGGTTATCACAACTGTAGCTGCGATAAATGCCATGATATGGCGTTTTAAGTAATTTCGTTTTGTAATGGTGCAAACCCGATTGTCTTCTCTCGTTCAGATTTCGTGAGGAAATTAACATAGACAATATACATCCGAGCGTCGAATTTCGTTCTCGGCGATAATTTAGTGCCTATCGTACGATAAACATTACATTATCGCCGAGAACGAGATATCGGCCAGACCTTTCTCGTTGTCGTCCTCGATCGTACGAGAAATAATTTTTTTGATATCGTCTCGTTATCATTTTCGGTCCCGTTATCGTTCTCGGTCCCGATAACGAGAATGATAACGGTTCTCAGTGAAACACTACTCAAAAGCTGCACTGCAGTCACAGAAGGCACTACGATAATACGCAAGTTATATTTGTTTTCAACACGTGATGTACTTGGGCCAAAAACCTGTCTGTTGCTTCCAAATAAGTAGCTCCAAATTCTTGCCGACTCTGGTGAGGAGGATTTTACTTGGGCCTTGGATGTAGATGACGGTATCAGGATGCCTTTGCTGGTCTGGTATGGCTATAAGTACCGCTTTTTTTTGAAACTTTCACCAAGATCCTTATGAGCCATTTCTCAGGCAGGTTTTTTTTTGCAAATTTATATAAAGACAGGATCGAAAAATTCAGCGGTAAGTTTCCCAACCGTATTCTTGAAAGAGTGCAGGTTCTTTTATGTCTCGTATGCTCTTAGTTTTTCTCAAAATATTAGATTTTGAGATAAATCCAAATGGGTTTTGAAGCAAGATTACCTTACCCTTAGATAAGCATATTTCAAAAAAATGGAGCCCATGAAGTTGGAAGCCAAATTCGGATTCAGTGCATCTAAAACTTTCTGGCTTTGAAAGTTTGTCGGCCTGTGCAATCAGGAGGTATGATTTCAACATGAAGGCTTGCATCAGGACATCGAAAATACTGCGGAAAATACAGTATTTGTGAGTAGGATAATTGTAGTTGTTGTTTTTTTTTTCCAACAAACAATGGTATAACGACTCCATAAACTATATATTTAAATCAAACAACATATAAGTTGGTTGGTTTTGTTTTATGTCACTCACACTTGCAATGTAGATCACCCTGTATATGACTTTGGTATATTGTAAAAAATATGTTCTCATTATTGTGATCTAACACTTTATAATTATTTGAAAAAGATCAATTTAGAGAATTTATTCAATATGATTCATAAATAATTAGCTGTGTTAGGGATAAAATTTGCACGCTGATGAGAACCGTGAAAATATAATTAATACAGATTTTTGACTATAAATTCACTGGCAGCAGCAAGTTCGCAGTTAGTAGAATAATTTGCTATACGATAACTACAACAATGTTAAGCAGAAATATAGCTGCGGGACTTTTCATATATACAGCAGCTGTATTACTATGGGCGCAAGTATAAAAAAAGCATAACACCTTTTCATTGTTAAATATGTAATAAATAAATAATTCCTTATAGGGCTCTTTGAGCAATGTTTTACCAACGCCCGAAGACGACAATACTAAAGCTACCAATACTGAAGAAGTTGGAGATATTGCCAGTACTGGGATAGCAAATGACGATAATGATCACCATGAATCTGTTGAGGAATCAACTGAGGACGACAACAGTGAAAACTATGAAGAATACTCAAGTGAAGAGTCAGCTGAGGTAGCTTTTAATGAACAGGTTGTAAATTTTGCCATAAAGGAAGTTGGTGCATTTTCAAATAAATCATTGAGCGCTATTAAGGCATTCCTTGAAAGTGTTACAACAGATGGTGCATATGATGATGCAAAAGACTTGAGTGCAAATGGTGATTATTTCCAGGATTTTATTTTAAAGATAAAAAAATTGGAAAAAGATGATAAGGATTTGTCTAAATTTGCATTGTTGGATGATATTGGATACACCTTACATTATTATAAAACTCATTTAGATGTGTGGCTCACATGGGATGATGTAAGCGACGATATAAAAGTCCGTGTTGAGCTTTTCAAAAAGCACAACTTTAAATCACTTGTAAGTGAACTTCATGCAATAACAGAGGATTTTAAGAAAACTTTTAAAAATAAAGTTTATGAATTTTGGCAAAAGTTACCAACTGAAGAACGTGGCAGTGAAAAAGATTTTGATAACTGGTTTAAAAATTTTGTCAATCGTAAAAGGCTGCTATACAATAGTGTTTTGTTTGAAGGTATATATTAGTTATCATAGCTTTTATAAACTTTTTTTTAAATATAAAATGTAATTTACGGTTTTTTGTTTCTAAAAATCCCAAATTGTCATGAACAAAATATATAAAGAAAATTGTTGTTTTTGAAAAATTGAAAGATATTATGTGTTTTTAAGATCAAAATGGATAAATACTTTCTTAAGATGATTAGTAAGTTTTGGTTAATTAACACACCGTTTGGATTGTAGCGGACAGTATGCCGAACAGTCCTTTTTTTTGACTTAAGCTCAGGTATACAGATATTATCTACCCATACATTAGAATCAAGAATGGCAGAAACATATGAAAATGCCACCGTTATTTTAAAAGAAGCATGCGGTTGGCTTATTACCGATTTTCATGCAGGAAATGAAGGCGTCGGCAGGAATAATATGGCTTTGTCGAATAAATTCCTTAACAATGTCAGTCGTAGTATTTCAATGCAAATGTGATATAAAAATTGGTTTTAACTAAGTCAATGCTAGGAAGGAGACATGTTCCACAGAGCCACCAATCGTAACAACACTTTGCGGATTGTGATTTACAGACATGGATAGATGAGTATTGAAAGTGGAGGAATAGGATGAGGGGTTGTCAACAGCAATAGTAGCGGAGAAATTATAGTAGGCTTAGATGATTTTAAAGTAGGATCTAAGCGAGTCTTGTCACGATTAACATCTGTACCACTCATCCCTCCACGCTACCCCGAATCTCATTCGATTTCCGATTCTTATTTAGTTTCCGTTTACGTTTACTTCCTCTTACCACCCTGTATACGATTTGGTATATTATAAAACAGATATTGGGTCCATTTTTGGTTATGTGATAAAGCATGTATGATCTTCAATTTCATAACGATACCGTTTCTCTTATTATAACTTTCAAAAATATTGTGAACTTTGCTTGAATTGACAACTGCTAAAATTTTTATGAAAATCGAAAATGCAATTTTCGAGTATAGTCCTCGAATCAAAATTTTTAATTGTTGAAAAATGCTACGCCTTCTTTTTAAATTCCATTTTTTTTAGTATAGCTCCAGGGATATATGATCTGCATCTGATTACAAAATTTAATTACGAGATATTAGCTATTCGCTTAATATGAATAGGGTTGGATAATGAACAAAAACCCTTACATTTCTATTCTTGGAACTTATGCCAAGTTGTGAAATTTCGTACATGGGCCCAATTGCATGCAACGGACAGTGCGTGGGAAAGCCGCTGGTCCAGTTAGAATTCTATATATAAAAATTTGAACCAGAATAATCGAGATATATCGGTGATAACGAGATGAGAACGATACATATCAAAAGCACGGTACGATAATTTTTGAATGGTATCGGTTAAGCACTACTAGAACATTGCTTATGTTTATTGTCTTTAATTTGCTTCAATATAATAAATGTTTTGGCGTTAAGGTTGTGTGAGAGCTAATACTTTTATGTTAATCACAGAGTTGAGTAATAAGTTTATTACAGACTTGACAATATAAAAGCATTGGTAATAGCAATTTTGGATTTAGTATTAGCAGTAAGCTTCAATATCTGTTAGCGGCGATGTTCATCGGAAAAGTCACAGTACAACTTTTAATCTCAACTGTAGGTGTATTGCTGTTGGCACAGGTAAATAAAACGCAAGTATTATAATTCCCTTCTTGTATTGCATTTGAAACAATCATTATAGTATACCTCAGGCAATGTTATACGTGCTCCAAAAAAAACTGATTTCACCACAAAAGGAAATCACACGATTGAGTTTATAAAAAAGTCAGCAGTGCTAAAGTTTACTAAGGAACTTGATTCCTTTGCCTTCAATGAATTTACTGCATTTTCAAATGATACCTTATATTCACTAAAGGATATACTCGCAAAAGTAATTCAAGATGCTGATGAATATGAAGGTGTTCATTGGAAATATTTGCTGGCAGAAGTAGAACCATTCAAAAAATTTATTTCAGAGCTACAAAAACTTGAAGATGATAATAATAACGTTGGTAAATATGATTTGCTAGCAGATATTGCAGAAACTTTGGATGCATTTAATACCACAATGATAAGAGAACCAAGCGATCAAGTTTTATACATTGAAAAACTTTTAAAAAAATATGGCTTCGAAGAACTCGTAAATGAACTTGATATAGCTCTTGAACATTTTGTGGAACGTTTAAAAAGTAAGGCACATGCGGTTTGGCAGCAGTTATCAGCTGATGAACGCGGCAGTAATAAACACCTTAATGGTTGGCTTAACAACATTGAGCTGTTGAAGAAATTTTATAGTTGGCATTAGTAAATATATATATATATACATAATACTATCTCAATGGGAAGGTATTTTAAGGTATGTACACATATGACTAACAGCATCCTCTATCAAAGCTTCTTTCAAGGTTATGCTCCCCCAAAATAAAATGCTGAGTGGAAAAAGTTATGCAGTGCATCAAAAGTATTTTTGAAGTGCCCCCAGTTCCTGTTAAGATAGTTAGTAGAACTTTTTTTTTCCAAATGAATTACATGATTGAATATACATATATGTATACATATAAAACTTCTGAGCAATGCACAGGTAGATAAAGAATTTAAAAGAAGAATTGAACGTAAGTGGGTAAAACCTAGCTCAAGCCGGTTGCTGTTGCATTCATTGTAACAACAATGAGTTGTGAAAAGTATTTATGAGTTTTTAATATAAATGTTTTGGTTTCTAATGCAACAACCAGTTTTAGATTATAATAAATTTCTAATAAAGAATCACGTTTTAATTCAAAAGTATGGAAATTATAACATTTTATTTCTGTTTTTTTTTTTGTTTGTTTTATTTAACACTTAAGTGGAAAATCCCTTGACTAGCGGTGTGTTAGAGAACAGAAATGAAAATGGATCCGAAGGAATCTACTATTCCTGACATAGTGCATCAGCACTCTCCAACTCTTTCCAGTTTCCGTGACTCTTCCTCAACTGTTCTTCGCCATGTATTTCCGCGCTTGTCTGCTATGTATGGGGCTAGAGTGTTTCACTGCAGCGCGTGTTTAGCTATGGAGCTATCGCCTTTTCGAAATTAATCCCACTGTCATTTCCGTCGTAGAATAATTATGCCTTCCTATCCCGTGCTCTGGGATATATGTTCGTTAGATATGCAGTTGTGCCTGAATAACCATAAAATGTTTGGTGGCCACCTATTATTAAACGTTTGTAGTTCCTTAGTTATTGCAGAGGTCACTATCCATTTGGATATATATTGTGTGGCTGGTTGCGTTTTCCTGTTGGGATAATTAGTATTTATCAAATGAATTGATTGTATGAGAATTATATGATTTTAAGCAACGCTCAGCTAGAGAAACACTTTAATATTGCCTCGAAATACGTCATAAGACTGTAGTAAGTAATGAGGAATTCAACGCAAATGGGCAAAACTTCTCTTAAGCCGATTGCAGTTACATTCATTGAAACGAAAATGAGTTGCATTAGAACATTTGTCATTTTATAATTATAATGTTTTGATTTCTAATAACTAGTTGAAGATTAAAATAAATTTATACATAATGAACATAAGTATATACATTCAACTGTAAACATTAAAAGAAAAAAAAAAATTTTCATTTAAAAGTATGAAAACTTTTAGATTTTCATCTCAGGGCTTTTGTTGTTTTATTTAACACTTGAGGGGAAAATTCTTTGACAAGCGGTGTGCTTACTTTGGAAGGAGAAACAGTGGAATGGGAATATTGATTTGATTGGTTTATATCCTGTTTCTGCTTATCAGTCCGGGAGCCTCTACTCTATTGCTTCGTTTTAGCTAAAGAACAGTCGTCTTTTCAAAATTTATGACCAAATGCTCCACCGTTTCCGTCGATGGATGTTCGTTTTGGATATAACAGTTGATTTCTTAAACTTTTTTTTTTTGAAAATTGAAAAAAGGAACATAAAATTTGCAACAGTGAATAAAATTATTTATTTGTAGCGGTACATCAATTTCCGTAAACTCGCATATTTTTTCCAGCATTTCGGCCTATACCTCACCAATGGCAGCTGTAATGTTGTCTTCTAGGCCTGCAGTTGTAGCTGGTCTGTCTTTGTACACGAGAGACTTCACGTAGCCCCACAAAAAACAGTCTAGTAGCGTCAATTCGCATGATCTTGGTGGCCAATGTACTGCGCGAAAACGTCAGATTATTTGCTTAACAAACGCGCCTCTCAATAACTCCATAGTATCTCGTGCCGTATTGCATTTGGCAGCATCTTGTTGAAAACACATGTCAACCAAGTTCAATTCTTCTATTTTGGGCAAAAAAAAAAATGGTAATGATCGCACGGTACCTTGCTGACTGTAACGTTGCGATTTTCATTATATTTGCAAAAGTACGATCCAGTGATGCCGCCGGCCAAAAATCGCACTAAATAATGAATTTTTCAGGGTGCATTGACAGTTCTTGAACTACCCCTGGCTGCTTGTCAGACCAATTCCAGAATTCTGTTTGTTGACGTACCCATTGAGCCAAAAATGCACTTCATCGCTGCAGAACATTTTTCGATAATTTCGATATTACACAGAGTAAGATTTGTGATAATAAATTTCAATAGCTTGCGAGTGCTGTGTATTTGTTTGTCTATTGACGGTAAAATGGCAAACTTTAGTTAGTATTTGTGTTGTTAACACATGTTACAGATCATACGTGTGATGTCAAAAAATTTACATTGAAAAACCAAATAGCTAAAAAATCACACGTTAGTTGTCCTGGAAAATACGTAGAATGTTAGGAGTACTTCAAGAGGTTGCTTTTCAAGTGCTGTACTCATATACCAGCATGGATTCAATACTGATGCATAAGTTGAGTGCATTGCTTTGCAAGTTATGTCAAAGTTTTCGATTTGAAAGTAGATGCACTCTAAAGATTGATGTAAAGATAACATAAAAAATTGTTTCTTTATTTAAGTGTGTGTCGGCTTGTTATATATTGAGAGATTTTTTTATTTTAATAGCTTTTCCAATTCTAAATAAATTATTGCACTGCTCCCTGATTGCCTTTTCATTAGCCTTTTTTTATACCATAAATTCACTTTGTCATTCCATTTGCTTTAAAGAGGGCGTGATATGTATACTGCAGAACACATATTCATTGTCAGCGTCTGTGGAAATCACGAATACGGAAGGCTACACCTTCAAACAAAGTCATTGGGGTTTTAAATGGGTTCATAAAAAGGCCTAACGCCAGTATAAATAAAACAACCCAAACGCAGTATTGAGAGAGTTAATTGAAATCGTGTAACCATAATTGTCACAAGTACATACCATGAATATCTTGGTAATGCTCTCGACAAGAACTGGAATTCAGAAGAAAAATTTTGAGACGCCGTACTGAGAGAATTATTTGAAGTAATATATCCAAATTTCACAAAAATGCTAAAAATGATTCGGCCCAGCATAATAACGTGTCATCTACCAAACAAGTAAAACCTTTATAACGTTATACTGAAGCAGTTGTTTAAAGTTCGGTCAAACTTCGAAATAAATCTTTATATTAAGAATTTGTGAAATCAAATTTTACTCAAATATTATAAGCACGTAGTGCGTCGTAACACCAAAAAAAAAAGTGGGCGTTTTTTTGACACAAGCATAAGCTTCAATATGCTATACTGAGAGCTGTATATGTTAAGTAAATCTTGCCAAATTCAATTTGGGCTCGTTAAGTCAAACTATTCAGCTCGTGTCGTGGTGGAATAAATCGACTCATTGTCTAATGTTAGGATAACAATCGTGCTAAAACGAGCTACTTATGTACTTATAGGCCATAGAAGAAAATATATATGAGGTTTAAATAAGCAAAACTAAGTCCTAGGATAAAGCTTGTTGGAAATGCTTGATTTAGTATTAAGAAGTAGAATTCGATTTGGTGACAGTTTTCATGAAATATTTCAGGAATTTGTCTTATATATCTTGACTATTTTTAATTTAAGTTTTAAACAAGACTATCTTTTAGTTTTTAAAGATATTACTTTTATCTAGGATAGATTTTTTATATAATAACGGTATTCACGATCTGCAGTATTAATACTATTTTTTATAAATTTTTACAACTTTTACTACAGATTGTGAGCGCTCTAATTTGGCAAGATATAGCAAGTGGCCAAGCTCATTCCAAAAGTGAAAATGAAATAATAATTTTGATATCTGAAAATACTATACAAAAGTTACGATAGGGTTTTGTCATTGTACATATTTTTGATATTTAAAGTATTTGAAGAAAGCAGGTCTTTTGGTTTTGTTACGATTTCAAATTTACAACATATATCAAATTTATCAAAAATACACAATACAAGAACAAATGCTACAGATCGTGAATACCGCTTATATTTTTTATATATCTTTTTATTGAATATTTTTGCGCTATTTTGCTTAGCACTTGACTCAGCCGATAAATCGAATGTTATTCAACTCACCTTTAATGCTCTTTTGCATGCACTAGGTGGAGATACGACTGTTTTTGCATGAACATAGTTAAAGCAGAGACAAGATTAATAATTCTATTATTGTATATATAATTACTTAAGATAATTCTTTTATTGTATTTTGTATCTGCATGAGAAAATACAGGAAAATTAAAATTGAAAAACGAAATACTGGATTCAATTGCATATTAACCCGTCTGTAGCGGGAGTATACAAAACCTAAAATACAAATAAATCCGTATACCTTATGAATAATGCCTCAAATGGAAGTTTCTTTAAAAAAAAACCAAGCAGTCATGGCGTGCTGTGAGTTAAAATAATACATACAATAAAAAAGAATATGTAATCTTGAAGATCACTGAGACACGCCCTGGCAACGTTTGACAGAAGCATGTTATAAGTCAATGCAACAAATGCTTTGTACATTTGCGCACAAAATGCTTCAACACATTTCATAATTAGCAAAATCGAGTTGTCCACACCACCCGTAGTATTTTTAACATCAAATATGCCCTGAAAATAAAGTTGAAATTGAGAGAAATGATTTGTTACCCGATTGCAAAAATTTTTACCGAATTTTCAAAAAAAAAAAAAACGAACGTTGCCCCAAGCAGTTAAATAACCGAATCACGCCGAACCAAAAATAGTGTATGCTGACAAAGGGCCAAACTATGCGTTTAGATGATACCTTGTTTTGGCTCACCTGTACATATTGTGAAAGTATTCGTTGAAAAATCGACCGCTGGGATTTGATGCGTTAAGAAGATTTCGATCAGTACCGATTTGATTAAGTTCTAATTTGAAATTTTATCCAATGTGATTGATTAAGTAGGCTGTGTTAGGGTTAAAACTTGTACATTCAAGAGAGCCGCAATCAATACAGATTTTTAATATATAAATGCACTGAAAGCAGTAGTTTGCAGTTAGTAAATTACTAGACCTTAACTACAATGTTTATTGGAAAAAGTACTGCGGTATTTTACATTGTTATAGCAGTTGTATTGCTATTGGCACAGGTATAAAAAGAATTTAACATAATACCTATCAAATTATAATATCAATATACTGCAATAAATTATTTTCCTTAGTGCTCTCTGAGCAATGTTATACCAACGCACGTACCCGAAAATACGAAAGCTACTACCACTACTGAAGAAATTACCGAAACTCCCAGCACTGGGGACCAAATGGAATATAACAGACATCACAAACATGAAATAAAATCAACTGAAGGCGAGTCCAGTGAAAGTTCTGAAGAATACTCAAGCGAAGAGTCAGCTGAGGAAGATTCCAATGAGCAGTTTAAAGACATTGTCGTTAATGACGCATTTTCAAATGAGTCGCTCAGTTTCATTAAGATGTTCTTAAAAAATGTGATAACAGAAGTGGTGGCTTATGATGACACCAATACGACCGAGTTCATTTTAGAAATTGTAGATTTCGATAAATTTCTTATAAAACTAAATAATTTGCAAAAAGATGATAATGCTGGATTGATTGATCTGTTGTCACAAATCGCTAGCGTCTTAGATTTCATTAATAGACGTGGTGACGACGAAAATGAGATCTTTCATAAGGTTTTTAAAAAATACAATATTGAATCAATTATAAGTGAACTACATGTATTTGCGAACAATTTTTTGAAAACTTTTAGAAGTAAAGTTTATGAAGTTTGGCAAAAATTACCAGCCGACGAAGACGGCAGCAAAAAAGATTTTAAGAAATGGTATAAAGATTTCCTTAAATATAAAGGTATATTTTTGTGGGGGTTTGTATTTGACGATACTGAATAGTTTTAAATATTTTCTTTAATTCACTAACAATTTTATGGTGAAAATCTAAAACAAAACCGTGATAATAAAAGTAAACCTTATGTTGTTGATTTAATTACTTTATATCAATATTTCGACATATATTTTAAGCTATTTTCAGTATCTGAATGGAAACAATAAAAACATGTAGTAAAAAAATACAGTTTTGTATATAAAATTGTACTAATGAAGAACTCTATGTCTTGTCCATCAGCTGCGCTGTTTGCGACTCGTTTTATGTCTGACGAGTTGTTTGTAATGTGGGCACAATCGCCCGTGTATTTTTTGTAGACAAGTCGTTTATATATATTGTTATGTACTGACAACTTGCCGAATGTACTGACGACGATTTTTCAGGGCGCAAGTGTACCGAAAATAGTACAAATGTACAGTCACTGATGCTATTTTGCCATAAAAGTAAAAATATCTTTCATAACAAGGATATTTCACTTTAGAAAAATGAGTATGCAATAAGCCTTTTTGGCATAAATAAAATATTTTAAAAAAGAAATTATTAAGATCAGTTCAGTATATTTTGCACCAAAGCGTTACAAATCATTTCCATATAAGCTATTTTCTATAAAGAGGAAAAATAACGTTAAAAATAATTGGGTTTATTATGCAATAATATAAAGTTGACAAAATTCAAAAATAAATATATTTATGTATCATACTTTTAACAATAATTCAGTAACAATAAGTTATAGTCCGAGCTATAAGGACCCGTAGTTTATTGTTTGATTATTTTTCTATAAAAGTAGAATCATAAAATATTCTGGTTCAAAAATGCAAGAAATCCTTTTTTTATCCATTTTTGTTTCAATATATCAAGCACTGTTCAATCAATTTAATTCAAAGTTTCCTTAAATACTTTCAAATAATGAATGCTTTTTCCTGTTACTGATTCTAGCAACTCTAAGTTCAGTGTTGCTAGAACTAATATAAAATTCAACAACAGGAAAAAGATAAAATCGATACATGAAGCATCGGGAAAACAATGCAAGGTGGCTGAATAGATAGAGTGCCCGCTGTAGAAAAATCAAGTGTATAAGATTACAGGATGAGATGTACAGGAAAGGCAGTGATGCACATTTTGGTGAAACTAATCAACCAGAGTTGCATTGCCAAAACAGGTCCCGAAGCTCGAAATCGACCGAATTTCGGTCAATTTAAGGAGCCTAAAGAAAATATATAAAAAGTTGCAAGTCCTGCCGCAAACATGGGCCAATAAAGATGACAGCTTGAAATGTATCGATGATATATGTAGGACAGCCACGTTTCCTATTAGCCGAAGGCTTACACCTTGCTTGCTGGCAGATGTCTATTATATTACAAATTAATTATATTACGTGTAAATAGATCGCTTAAAAACAGGTTGCGATTCTAAAATGAATTGCTTTTTAAAAATATGTTGATTGAAATAAAAAAATCGCAAAATCTAAATTCTTTGAGAAAGTTTTGCAATTTATAAATTTATTTATTTATTAATTATTCAAGAAAAAACTTGGAGCAGTCAAATCAGGCCATCTTAAATCTTTCTTATAAAAGCACGTATGCACGTTGATTTCCGTAATTGCGTAGCTTTTCTTTCGAAGGATGATACCAGGATAGTATAAGAATTTTCATTTTATATATGGTCTACGTTATCTTACAAAAAATTTTAATATGTCACTAAATTTCTGGCGACGTCGGTTTTCTTAAAAAAAAAAAGTGTTACTGTAATAAGAAAACCAAAAGATTACAATTGTACCCATGCAGTCCGACGAAGATTAAAAAGTTTTTCACTTATTTTTTAAATTTAAATAAACTTTTATTTAAAATTCCTTTCAAATTAAATTGAAGACGCCCACTGAAATGCAGTGTGATTATTAAGGATTTCTCACTTTAAACATAAATTACCAAGTTCATAAATCACAGCTTCTTTTCATGTTGGCCAACCACCAACATCCGGTAATGGCTGAAAGCGGTTCAGCCCACATCAACTACGCTACTAACTTCCACGAGGGTTGCGGTTAAGTGAGTGTCATAAAATGGCAAAATAAAAGTGTGATTATGAGTGGGATGAATTAAGATTAAGAAAAAAAAATTCAAAATAAAAAATTTACAAATTACATTTCGCACTTCAGCGTAATAAACAAATATAAAATAAAATAATTTCTTAAAGAAAAACTTCAATAAAGTGAAATCACAAACAAGCATAAAATGTAGGAAGTAGAAAAATGTAAGACTCTTAAAAAATTCGCGTCTAAATTTGAGGCATTAAATGCCTAAAAACAGGCAATTAACTTTATATTAAAAAAAAAAAAAAACAAAAGTTATGCCAACAGACAGAAAAAAATGAGAACAGCAAAAGTTGGTAGACAATGCACAGGCTTTTTTGTTTTTTTTTTGTAAAACAACACAAAAAACTTTTACTGACACCAGCGAGCAACACAAGCAAAAGTTTTTGTTTTGATGCAACACGAATTTAAAATACCCTTTCACGTATTAGCGGCAGCATTAAAAAATTGTGTAAAGTTGGCTCCCAATTGAATTTCCTTTATATTACTCTGAATTTTAGATAGTGCTGAAAAAGCTTAATTTCGCGTGCCTATAAAAATTATTTTACAAGAACACTATTTAAAATTTGGAACTAAAAAAATTTAAGAATTTGGAAAAGTTGCAATATTTGCATACATTTAACGTAGAGGTGCTGACTAAGTACTTCTAATAAAGGGCTTAAAGTTCTTTATAAAATACTGAATTCATTGTTCGTTGCTATGGGCCAAACTTTATAAATTTTTCAATCCATACGTTTTTTTAAGTATGTGCATCCAGCTTTTAATTCTGATGTCCATTATTCTCTCTCTCTTAACACGGCGGGAGTGTGGTGACAAAATATTGCAAATAGTAAGTGGCAGGGTATGACATACTCGCGTAAAAAATTGACTCTAAAACTCATTTACCAAATATATTGCATTAAAATAAATATGTTTTATTGTAATAGGCAATATGATAATTAATTTTAACAAAATATCCGGTAGCAGTTTAATACTATTTATATTATAGCCGAAGAAAAACAAAATTACCTAAATTTTCAAGCTGAAATATAGACTCTTTCAGAAAAGCTACAAAATATATAAAAACAGTCGTAAAGAACAAAAAAAAAGCAAAAACTGCAAAAGCCCATAGAACATGAAATCAAGAACTATATGTATTAAAATGATCCATTTTCAATTGAAATTCGAGCGTTGTTAGCAAGCGTGTAACTCGAGGCAGCCGCGGCACTGCGATCACATCACTACCTCTTCCCGCATCCCTTTAACTCCAGCTACTCAAAGCCACAAAATGTTTGAATAATTATATTAAAACATGCACGCATAAAAGTAGCAGGGTGGGTATGTCATACCCGGCTACACTCTCGTCGGGTTAAGGACTGCATAAATTGAGGCTATGGTTATTATAAGTGAACGGATCCAGCCCCTTTTGTCTCATGTTTAATGCTAATACTTAGTTTAGGTCGTGGATCGAATTTGAAAATGTTCGGTCCACAATTTTCCCGAATTTAAAAAGTATGACATAAGGCACTTGCAATGTGCAACGTACCAATTTACAACATATCCATTAAAAGATCACAAAATTAAGCTGAAAAGTTTTTCATAAATTGTAAATAATTATCCGACCGAATTCTATTTCATTTATTATTTTTTAAATTATTTCCAAATATTTCGAAGAAGTCCCTTCTTCATCTTTAGGGGTCACTTAAAATCTGCATGTACATTTGATGGGAGACGAATACGCTGATATATTTTTTCCGCTGAATACGAAAATTAAGATAAAAGTTTTTTATGGAACAGTTTCCGAGATATATTGTAATTTTTTCATTTTATCTTATGTTAGGAATGTGCAAAAGGGCAGATTTTACTTTGATTTTCAAATTCAGCGGAAAAAAATACCTAAGGGAACTAGCTCTGATTAAAGGAACATTTTTATTGCAAGCTAGTGTTGCATATACAAATAAACGAACATTTTTCAAGTTATCGGACAAGTTTTTTCGCTCTGTATTTTAGATTTTCTTTAAAATATCGTTTGCTACTTATTTCAACAGCTGTCGTCACCTTTAAACTTAAACTTAATTTGTTCTTTTTATTTATTTTGGTTTTCAGTGGAAGGAATACTTACAAAAAGGAACAATCTTGATGCTATTTATAAGACGAAGCCTTGCGCTGCTTAATGTGGTGCGGTGACCTCCTGGTAATGTGTTATGTCAATCAATTTAAGATGCTCATCTGTAACGAATTCTGGAAATTGTTGGTTTTCAATTACATTCCCAATGTGCACAAAAACGGATGCGGATCCGTAACGGATCCGAAACGGATCCGAAACGAACCTCAAAAACGAAAAAAAACCGGAATCCGCTTTTTCGTATCCGTAACGGATCCGAAACGGACCTCAAAAACGGAAAAAAACCGGAATCCGCTTTTTCGTATCCGTAACGGATCCGAAACGGACGTCACATACGGATCCGTTCCGGATTCGTTTTTCGTGTCCGTAATGGATCCGAAACGGACCTCATAAACGGAAAAAAACCGGAATCCGCTTTTTCGTATCCGTAACGGATCCGAAACGGACGTCATATACGGATCAGTTGTCGGCTGAAATTCCTCTCGAAAAAACGGAAGGATCGTCTGTTTTATCGGATCCGAAACGGACGTCATAAACGGAAAGAAAACGGAATCTGCTTTTTTTTTATTATTAATATAAAAGGCAGTTTTCAAGATGTTTTCAATAAACAAATTCAGTTCTCTACTCCTTTTTTGCCTTTTATATATCTTTAAATTAAAAAAATAAAACAAAATTAAAAAAAATTCCGAAAAAGCGGATTCCGTTTTTTTTCCGTTTTTAAGGTCCGTTTCGGATCCGTTACGGATCCGGAAAAGCGGACGATCCTTCCGTTTTTTGAAAGGAATTTCATCCGACAACGGATCCGAATCGGATCCGAAACGGATTCCGTTTCGGATAAATAATCCGCATTAACGGATCCGTAACGGATCCGAAACGGATCCGTTTGGCACATTAGGTTGCTTTAATGTATGAATGTATGTTTTACGCACACCATTGCATGTTACTTTTAGCATCAATTTTTTTTTTACCAAATTTCAAGGTATTGGATAAGTAAGTAGTAGGCGTACCGCACAGACGTATGCATAACAACAAACAATCACACGACAAGTTTTATATAAGGTTTTGGACAAAATTATTACAAAATGAAAAATGAATACATAAATTATAAAAAAAGAAAAAAATAAGCATTTAATAAGCTTTTTTAGCATAACTGTGTTGTCTTAAAAAATAAATGATTAACATCGGTTCAGTATGTTTTGCGTCAAAGCGTTACAAACCATTTCCATACAAGCAATTATATTTAAATAAATAGTAAATCATGCAACTTGTTTCAAACTTCAGCTCTAGTGCATGTCATTTTAATGTTCAAAAGACAAAAGTTTTTCAGGATATTTTGTGTTCATTTAAACTACCGACATTTGTAGGCTAAGATATTTTGATTTGAAAAAAGTGATTAGCTTTTTAGCGCACATGGAACTTACGTTTCTTTGTTTTTAAAGTAAGTCCAGCACTACTAGATTAAGGGTTACATGGCTCGCCCAATAGGCGATTAGTGTATTAAGGTAGCGGGTTGGGTGAAGGACCTGGGCCCCAAGCGCAATGGGGCCCTTAAGATCTCTAAAATGACAAGATGTTGTGGGAATTTGTACATGTTTTCATGTTTTATGAGAGAGGAAAAACGAGTAGCAGTTTTTTTTTTTTTTTGTTTGGTGCACAATCAATATATGTACATTATACATACATACTTCAAAAAAGCCTACTGGGAAAACACCTATCTGAAATAAAAGGTTATTTGTGAGTTGCAGTTGTAGAAAACACGTTTATGCTTCGAATGACAGATATTTTTTCTCATCAATATGGACTTATATTTTTATGAATTTTCTGAACATAAAATGATTTTTTTTTATTTGAACCCTTTCTAGTTCTTAGCTCCGGTCCCCTTAATTGCACGCTGCATTATATCAAATGTTTGAAATAATATAGGTAAAAAATAGATAGTATTTTTTGTCAAGAAAACTTAAAAAAAAAATTAAATTACAATTTACTGGGACGTTAAGCTATTTACATGTGCGTCAAGCACTAACTTTTTTTAAAAATCGATCTCTTCCAAGCTTTTTCGTAACTATTTGAAAACATAAATATAAAAATCGGCTTTACGGGTTTCGAATCTGGAGGGAGTAACTGAACAGCTTTACATTTACGTGATCATTCTCATGTTTTGTTTGAAACCAATGTACTATATGTTGATATAAGAACATGTAATAAAATGCTGCATATTTTGATATAGCAGCTTCACACCGTAATTTAAACTTTGAGATAAAACATAGTATTTTGAATTGAGTTTTTTCAACTTTTTTATTATATTTTTTCAAAATACATGTAACATATTGATATTTTAAATAACATCGCTTTGTAAAAATTTATTTTTTTTGTGACCTTTAAACAAATTAGATGTCATCTAACTAATTTGAGGTCATTGAATACGAATATGTAAATCAAATGCTAACGTCAGTTCAAGATATCTGGGGTTGTATGAATGTGTCGAAATGGTTGATTTTTGTCAACTTAGAGTATTTATTTAAGGTACACTTTACCATCTGCGACCAGTTTTAAAGAATGAACATCAAATACATCTCCACTTACTGACAGACATGTACTGGGGAGAGTCTATAGCACTTCTTACACCACAGTGACTTCAAAGTGATGGGACAATTTTCCATAAACGATACTTAGGTTCATCGTATGCTGATTTAATTACAGCGGTTGTCTATTTCGGAGCATAAAGTGCTCTAGTCAATCTATTTGACTACTGCCGAAAGCCACCTCAAAATCAACAAAAATCAGGTCAGCTCTATATTCAGCACATTATTTTTCATTCATTCTAAGTCTAATTCCGATTCTTTATCAAACCATTTGTCGGTAAGAATTAATATACTGCGAGTAGACGCCGAACGCAAACAGATAATACCGCGCTGTAAAGCAACAAAATAACTGACCTTTTGGTGCTTTATTTTTCTTATGACCACATAGCTACAGATAGTGAATGCTGAGACGATTATTTTAAACAAACAAATGTTAAATTAATTTAGCTAAGTACGTAAAAGTATTTTAGCAAATTCGCTGATTGTTATACTTGAAGTCTGCGGTACATCAGTTTAAAAACTAAAATGTTAAGAAAATTACCATTTACAATTTTGTGCATTTTTCTACTATTGCAAGTGAGTTATTTAAAAAGTTACTGAATGAGATTCTAAATATTTTTCTCCCAGTGCACACTTAGTAAAAGTGTCACAAACGCCATTGATGGCAGTTCATCGGAGGAAGAATTAATTGGAAAAATAACTATTGAGGATGAGGCAAGCCCACATGTTCAGTTATTATTGGCAGTATTGGAAAAATTTGCTGATATATCGGTAACAACGTTAAAGACCGGCAAAAAACTTATTCAAGATGTCATAGCAGACGTTTCTCAAACACAGCACAAGCCTAAAGAACTTCGCTCTAAGCTCACGGAACTTGAAGATTTTGTGGCTAAACTTGACAAATTGGATCTAAATGAGCAGGTTGCTAAATTTGAAGCGGTTGCAGAACTTAGTGACTTACTTGAACGCTACAATGGTACAGCACCAACCGATGCTGAACGTCATTGGACTAATATTGATGCTACTTTCAAAACGTCATTTAAAGAAAATGGCTTAGAGCAAGCGGCACATGAATTCGTTGAAAATTTTGTGGAGTTTGTAAAATGGTTCAACCCAAAAGCTGAGTCATACTGGCAAGCACTGTCGCCAAAAGAAAAGGTGGCACATGTTAAATTTGATGTTTGGTTTCAAGAATTCAAAGACGAAAAAGATCCAGAGAAGCTAATTGTTAAATTTGAAGACTTTTTCGCACGTTTCGAATAAGTCGTTTATTGTGTGCAAAAGATTATAGTAATATAGATATTACAAATAATCTTTGAACAGCAATAAAAATATTTAGTTCATTTCTTTGAAACGTACCTACTTTTCAAGAAAATCTGTGTTCCACTGCAAATAAAAATTTATATTAAAATTTTTCTTCAGGAAATAATGCTCAATTACACCTGATCAGAAAGTCTTGTTCCATTTTATATGGTCTGAAATTAACTTTAATACCCTACACAGAGGGTGTATTCGTTTTGTCATTCCGTTTGTAAAGTATATAATGGCACGTGATAGTTAAAGAAAACTATATATGCATATTCTTGATCAGCGTCACCACCTAAGTCGGCTTAGCAATGTCTGTCATTCTGTCTGTCTGTGTGTTGAAATCGCGTTTACGGGAAAACCAAGCACGCTAATTTAATGAAATCTAACACACAGGTCACACCTTCAAAAAAACTTATTGCGCTTGAAAATGGGTGAAATTGGTTTACGGTCACGACTATCGCCTATGCTGTTTGTATATTTGGCCAAAATTTTTCCGAAAAACGTTACAGCGACATGTAATGTAAGCAAAATTAGGATTAAGCTAGGTTAAAAGTTTCAAAGACTCTCACAGAGTGGGCAAGGCACATCCCTAAATTTGAAGTCTTATAACACCATATTTCGTAAAGATTCAAGATCTTATGATGATATATAGTGAACGAATACAGATCATATATATCTAGAATTGTGAAAAAGTGGGTGAAAGTAGATAAGTGACTGTGGGGACTTTTAGCTATTGCAAATATTGATTCTCTATAACTCGTAATTAGCAGCTAAGAGCTTCATAAAAATCTTAGAGATAATACCACTGAAAAGAGTTGACAATACAAGCTAAGTCAGTATAATGGCAAAACTCTTTGAAGGGCGTGCCACAGCTCACAATATTTTTAGACGTCATAAGAAGAGAACTAAGTAACAACGTAAACATATTAAACTTAATATTGCAAATACAAATTTAAGGTGCAAGCGAAATAGCACCAATGGGCGTGGCACCTCCCATACAGGTGATATACGTTAAATGACATATCTATCGAAACATATCAGCAATCATTCTAAGATTGGGTGTAAGAATGTTGTTTAAGAAAATCTATTTTATGATCAAAATCGGATTGAATTGTACCAGTGGGTGTGCCGACGATCTAAGTTTTAAGATTTATTATGGCATACTCCGCAAACTATATGTGCTAAAATTTTGTATGCGGATACCGTTCTCGAAAATAAAATATTGAACGAGAAGTAGACGAAATTGAAAAAGTGGGCATGGCGTATTTCGACTTTCCATTATTCTTTTGACCTTTTCAACTTTACCAACATTTTCAATGTCTTTCAACTCTATTCAACATTTTCCATGTCTCTTCGAATTTCAACAGATTTTAATTTTTATTAATATTTTTCGACATCTTCAATTTATTTCGACTTTTTCAATTACCTTAAGTTACACAGCGAAACTTACAAGAGTTGGAGATTTTCTTCACAGAAAGTGGGCGTATTAAAAACATGTTTAATCCAAATTTCACACTTACCTTACAAATGGTTCTAACGAATTGTTTGATTTATGACAAGAAGGTGTGGCATTATCATATCAAAAGAAAACTTTGAAACACTACAGTCACAAATCAAAAATTTCATACATCAACTAAGATTTTTTGTGCTAAAAAAAACTTTCTGAGCTTGAAAACACCCAAAGAAGGGAAGACTTCCGGATTTTCGGTCTTACAGATTTTGTTGACTCTATTTATTTTATTTATTATTCAAATTATTATATTTAATTTTATTTCATTATCAATTTTAATTTTTACTTACTTTACAAATTTGCTAAGTCGGTCTCGAACCCATGATTCGTAGTCCTGCGCGCTACCTACTAGGCTACATGTCATATTTTACGTTATATGTCAAAGGTGAATGATATCTTTCTCACATTTATTTTGGCAAAGAGACATAAAATGGACAATAACATTCCCTATCTCATCCGTCTCTGAAAACATGAGACGTCATGTCTTTCCAGTGACTTATATGGCTACAGTAATATGACATGAGAGACATGCGGTCTCTATATCTTGATTTTATATCTTTTCTAGCATGATTTTATGACATCAAATTTCGCTACAGAGTCAAAGTATTGTGTTACTGACGATACAAAGCTATTTAAATGGCATCACTGCTTTGTATGCTGGATTTTTGTTGTCATAACTTCCCCTGATAAGGATGTATGTTTGATATCCAATATAACACACAAAATAATAGCCGAATGTAGTCGAGTCGTACCGAATCGTATTTCGCAGCGTTAACGATGAGTATGCATACATGCAACAACTGCTTGAGTTCTGAGAATGCCTGACACTAATCAACATAAGTAGCTATTTTCTAACAGTCATGTATGCAAAGTGTAGGGTACATTACGGTGTATTTTTTTTCTTTTTGCTTGATAATTTTTCATTTAACAGACTGATAGTGTTAAGCGAACTAGAAATAATTCATTAACAAAAGTTCATAGGTTTAATATAATCTATACAGTACAACAACTAAGATGTATTGCAACTACTTATTTCTATTGCTTATGACATATTTATTTCTACAAGTGAATGTAAGTAAATATTTGTATAGAATATTATATTTTCATACAGACTCCAATTTGCTAGTGTCATGATGTCGATGAAAAACTTGAAAAGGATAAAGTACAAGCCGTGCAAAGTATAACGAAAACTCAGACTCCAGAACATGAATTAAGCCTACGTCAAAAACTCATAAACAACGGTCTAAAAAACTTTTCCATATGTGCAGAACCAACATTGCGACGAGCTCGAGAAGTCTTCAATGGGGTTATAGCAGAGGTTTTGACACATCAAAACCAGACGGATGAGTTTAATACAACCGTTTTACGACTACAGAGTTTCGTAGGCAAAGCAGAAAATTTGAATACAAATGTTATGTTTTATGAATCGTTTCAACTAATGTACGAGCTTAGAAGTTGGATAAATCTATATACTTTAAATGATATAAGTGCTCCTGCAGGATCGAACACAATAGCTGAAGTCTTTAAGGCGGCATTCGAAAAAAATAATATAGCAACGCTACAACGTGAATATAAAGAAAATTTTGCAAAATACCTCAACGTATTTTATAAGGAATTCGATGTATATTGGAACTCATTGACCAAGTTGGAACAAGTTGCGGATGCACGATTAAGCGAGTGGTATCAAGAACTAAAAAGACTGGGCGTTTCGGGTGATATTATTTGGCTGTTATGGTCGATGTAAAATTTGTTATTGAATTTTAGCATCAATAGTAAGTTATCTGAAGAACGATAAAGTCGTCAAATGTTGAAGAAAATAAATATAAAATATTTTTCGGGAGAGATAATCGGACGTATTTTTGATACTTTTGTGCCGCTTTTGTGCCGCTTTTGTGACTTTAGGGAGAACGGCAGAGTTAAGCAGTGAACCTAAGTGAGTTATATTTCAAGATAGCATAAGTTTTAAAAGCGCACGAATAGAGATCTTGCTTCCTTTGAATTGGGAGTGCAATGCGTTTTAAAGAGTTAAACCTTGTTATGTTATATGGAGGTAATCATTCCTTTGCGAAACACAGCGCATATATAAATTTTAGCAAACCATATCAATTCAATTCAATTCTTTGTAATTGCAACGAAATTATATATTTTTTTTTTTGAAATGACAATTACTTAAATTAAGATATTTCCATGAAACTTGACTTCTTTCAAAACTAAAACATTTTAAATGACACAGAATTTTAACTTAACAGGGCTTACAGGAAAAAAATAATGGAAAACTGATTCATTGTAAAGTATCAAAATCTTCACATTTTAGGCTTTATATGGGCGTCCTAGGTGGGAGTGGGATACATAGTATGGCTTGTGTTTGGATCAATAAGACAAAGAATCGTATGGTGTAAATATCAAAAAATTGTTATGAAAATGGGAATCTGTGCAATTGTAGAGCATCAAACTATATACATGATTGACTTTGAATGGGTGGGAGTGGCAAGTCTTACATATCATATGTTTGGTAAAATAAAACTAAGATTTTTATGATATCATTAGATCAGGCCTTAGAGTCGAGGCATTTTTGTTTTTTTTTCGAAAAATTATGTAAAAATTTTTGCAATTGGGTAAAAAAAAGTTTCTTTCAATTTCAACTACTATTCAGGGTATATTTAATGTTAAAAATACAACGGATGTATTACGGCATTTTTTCCGCGAGCTATGTGCACGCAAAATTGAATGGTCGATTTTTCGATTTGGTAAAATTTGGTGCTTTAACAATTTGGTTAGAGAGCGAAATGAGCTCTTTGTATTGAAAATGGTGAAAGTTCCTCTTCCTTAAGAAGAAAATATGAAATAAATTTTATACAGTCGAGTTACTTAATTTTTTCTAACCAACGAATAGGGAATTGCACCACTTTCAAAATAAAGGGCTCGCCTTTGGCAACTTCTTTACGATCCACGACCGGCACCATCCAAAGAAAATGCCTCTCATTGAGTGTCGATCGACGCATCCACAGCAGCCTGCTACATTGGATTACGCGTTCGATTTAACTCAAAGGTCTACATGGAACAATAGATCGACAATGCTGTCGTCACTGTTGCTTCCAACCACGAATCTTTCGAACCGATGCATCGTACGATAAGTTAGAATCGAATCATTGGTCGAATGGCATTTCTTGAGATACCTCACTTTCTCAACGCATATAATAATCGGATAGGTGGCGTCGACTTATTCGACAATGTGATGAATATTATCGAATTCGAGTACGTGGAACAAAGTGGTACTGGCGCACTTCACCCAGCAATGGTCAATGAGTGTAAGATATATTTAGTTTTGGCAAAATATGAGTACGCAGACAAGTCGATAAGCCAGCCCATATGAAATCGCTTGTAACATTCAATTAAGCATTTATTTTGCCATACGAAAATGTTTTTCGTTCACTTCAGAAAATATTGAAGTTTTTGATATCGCCTGTGTCTAGTGGTGGTGGTCAACCGACCACCTGAGCCCAAACCTAAGCAGGTAAAAAAAATAAAAATCACAGCTTAGACCTATGATCCTCTGGATGAAATTTCATCGATTTTTGTGCAATTTTTTCAGTAAAGCTGGAAAAATTTTTTCATTATTTAAATTTTTCATTGTTTCATTATTTAAAGATATGCCCAAAGTTTTTGAACATGATCTTCTGGATTGCCTTAAGAAATCTCCCATCGTTTAGTTGCTGAGAAAAACATTTATAAACAATAACTCCACCTGGGCCGCAACCTTTTCGGTTGTAACTTAAAGCTGACGCAGATATGATCTGGAAAATTAAATATTTATGTATAGTATACAAATAAAATATATATTTTTTAAGGTTTTAAAGATAACATTTTATTTGAACGCAAGGTAAATTTACAATATTAAAAAATTTAAAAAATTACAATTTTTGTATATTTGAAAGTAGTGAAAATAAAATTTCTGCAGATCTGCAATTTCAGTGATTTCTCTCAATTTATATATGTAAATATCTAGAAGTTAATTTATAATATGATTTTACAAAATATTTAATAATATATATTAATTTTTGGAATTATTTAAAACAAAGTTTACATATGTTTCTTAAATTTTCTCTTATAAGTAGCAATTGTGTCATAATTTGTTAGGTTTATATAGTTTTACACATATGTATTTTGTATATAATGAGAAATAAATAGTTAAGTAAGCTTAAGCAATTTTATGCATTATTTTATTGTATATAATTTATTGTAATGTAATAACATCAAATTTAGTTTTTCATATTTGCATTGTGACGTCATAAACGTCCTAAAACTATTCAGAATTGTACGCTTTATTTTCACTGTATTTGTCTTTGTAATTGCAATTAAAAACAGAATAATAAAATAACCACTTTTAAAGTACTTATTAAGTATTAACACCATTAAGTACTTACATTTACATGCATAACTGATTTTTATTTTATTTTTAAAATGTACTTGCAAACATACGGTAACGTTTTGTATATACGAACCTGCGTTTTTGTACGATATATATTTAATTAAAACATTTCACAATAATATTTCATATATATATTTATTAAATATCTACGTTTATATAGAAAAATATGCATTTGGCAATATGAATACATGTATATATTATTAATAGTAATTATTGAAATAACACGAATAGGTACACTCTTTTACTTGAAGTTGTACGCGCTGAAATGAAATCAATGCAATTTTATTTATTTAATAAGCAAATCATCAGTAAATTAAAATACAGCTTAATTGAATTTTGCAAAAAGAAATCGGAAAAGCTATAAAAGTATGCCATATAAAGGGTGTTTTTTTTAGAGGTTTGTTTTTCGAATAGAGATAAAACTGGCATTTTATGGTCAAATCTGGCAACTCTAATGTCATTTATGTTCAGTTTGGTTTGCCATTTCATCATGAACAGGTTGACAAAAGAACAACGCTTGCAAATCGTGCAAATTTATTTCGAAAATAATGGTTCAGTTCGCGAAGTTTACCGCAAGCTCTGTCCATTTTATGGTCGACATAATCGTCCATCAGAACAATTAATTCGGTTAACCATGGATCGTTTTCGCACTACGTTTACTCTATGTGATAATACGCATCCGCAGAGACGTCGAACAGTGCGCACCGAAGAAACAATTGCCGCTGTAGAGCAAAATGTTGAAGAGGACCCGAATGAATCGATTCGCCACTGTGCACAGCAATTGGAGCTTTGTCCATCAACTTTATGGAAGATTTTGCGCAAAGATCTTGGCTTGCGACCTTACAAGATCCAGCTTGTGCAAGAATTAAAGCCGCGAGACCATGCAATGCGTCGTGATTTTGGTGTATGGGCCGAAAATGAGATTGATCTCGATGCTGATTTTCATCGCAAAATTTTGTTCAGTGATGAGGCTCATTTTTGGTTGAATGGCTACGTCGACAAGCAAAATTGCCGCATTTGGAGTGAAGAGAATCCACATGAGACCCTTGAGACGCCATTACATCCACAAAAACTGACTGTTTGGTGTGCTCTATGGGCTGGTGGAGTCATTGGGCCATACTTCTTCCGAAATAATGCTGGAGAGTCAGTTACCGTTAATGGAGACCGGTATAGAGCCATGATAACCGACTATTTTGTTCCCGAATTGGATGGCATGAATGTGGATGAGTTGTGGTTCCAACAAGACGGCGCTACATGCCACACAGCGCACTTCACAATCGATTTATTGAAGGAAACATTCGATGAGCGCATAATTTCGCGGAATGGACCTTTCAATTGGCCACCAAGATCGTGTGATTTGACACCATTGGATTATTTTCTTTGGGGATATGTGAAGTCGGTCATCTACGCCAACAAACCAGAAACTTTAGGGGACTTGGAAGCCAACATTCGTGGCGTTATTGCCGACATACGGCCCCATATGCTCGAAAAAGTGGTTCAAAATTGGACCTGTAGAATTGGCTTTATTCGAGCCAGCCGCGGCGGCCACATGCCCGAAATCATATTTAAACATTAATGGCATAAAATTATCCTTTCAATAAAGCCAAATTGATGGACATTAAAACGATTTTCTTGTGCTTTATTTCAATACGAAGCTCTATACCTCTAAAAAAAACACCCTTTACAATAAATTTTGAGCATTGCTATGAGCGAATTAGAAATTTTTTTTTATTTAATAAAATTCGCTTCCATCAGAGTCGGTTTCCCGTCTTCAGGTGCTTAGCGGTATATTTGTTAATTGGAGATTAGGTTTTGAATTTTCAACTTAATTCCTTCTAAAGTATGCAGCCAATACAATGATTTTACAAGTATTATGCATGCTCTTTCTTCGAAACTTATAATCTACATTTTCGAAAGTTACAATAACAAAATTACATTTTTCTAATTTCGAATCAAAAATAACAAAATATAAAAAATAAGAATTTTTTACAGTTATGGGTTAAATATTATAACCAAAATACAATATTAGTTTTGAATGAATGAAATGAGTTAAATGAAATCAATAAAGAAATTGAAATATTGTTATTGTCGATCGCTACATCTTTTTATTTGAAAGAATCCTCAAGTACTTTTGTTCTTCAAAAGGTCACATGTAATGCATAGAAATTTTGACTGTAATTCGAAATATATTTTTACAATTTTGTTAAATATTTTCATTCTTCATGTAAGGTACTAACCTGTTTATACAAGTTCAGTTATGCCGGTCAAAAAAAGCATTATAATATAAAAGTCATATGGTTTCCCAATATTTGTTATTAAAGAAAATAAATTTAATATAAAGAAAATCTCAATTGACACTTTTCTATATTTATGGAATTTTAAAGCAGTGGGTTTCGTGGAAATGCACTGTGTCGAAGATGGAATTTTACTTTTTAGTTGACTAATGTACTTCTCCGTCATTTACATAAAAAAAGTTACTTCAAATTACAAAAATTCAAACAAAAATTAAAATCAAAATTTTAACTTTTGAAGAAAAAAAAATGTTGGCAAATTATACTTCAGGTCTCATCGGATATTTCAGTTAAATTTACTAAAAAATGGTACTGGAAATGCACCAAATGTACCGAATGTACTAAAAACTTGTCTAATGTACTGACTAGAGGTCTGCGTGAGTGCACTTGAAACGGTCTTGAAGCCTGTTTCAAATGCACTCACGCAGATCTCTTGTACTGACGACGATTTTTCACAACACAAATGCAATGAAAAGACTACATATGTACTGAAAATGCCATCACTGTTTCAAAGATGTCAAAACTGGGTCTTTGCATAATACATAAAAATAAGACTTAAAAATGATATCAAGTCTTAAGCTATAGATTAGATGAAACCATATCGATCTTATGTTCGCAAAAGTTTCGTGTGACAAGATTTGACCGTTTAAAAATTTTTTATAAAAATCTCAATTTTGAAAAATTTGATTAAGCTAAGGTTCTGATCCCACTTTGGTTAAAGGATCAGCAATATCATTTCCACCATAGCCGTTGTCGGCAGAAATGCATTGTAAGATGACTGGATTCTCCTTAGCTTATTTTGTAATCTGGAAAAGCATATTCAAGACTAACTTATATTTAATCATGGTTGAGTTCAGAGTCCTTAAAATTGACCTGACTGTCAGAGAATAACTACGGCTTTGCTTCGAGTTGTTTGGTTATGGTTGGCTCTCACGCACTAATTTATTGCAGAGATTTCAACTTGAAATATAAGGACTGTCCCAGAAAAAACTTACGTTTTGGTTTTTAGTTGTGAAAAAATACCCAGTAATTTTTTGGACTTTTTTCGTTTTTTATTAAAAATGGCTAGTGTTCAGAATATAAATAGCTAAAAAGTAAGTAACAATTTTTTTTTTCTATAAAAATTTCTTACTTTTTTCGTAAGGCCCTTCATTAAATTTTGCACAGTTGTTTCATCGACAGCCTTGTAAATTTTTACAGTCTTACCACTCTTTCGAAGATCTCTTTTCATTAGAGCTCAATATCTTTCAATTAGACGAAGCTCTAGGCAGTTGGGCGGATTTGCTATTTTTGGAAGAAAATTGATCTTTTTACTTGCATACCATTCCATCGTAGCTTTAGAGTAATGAGAGGTTGCTTAATCTGGCCAGAACATCACGGTACCCTCATGTGCACGAATAAATGGTGGAAGACGTTTTTCGATGCACTCGTCTATATAAACTTTGGAATTGATTGTGCCTTGCGTGACAAAAAATATGCTTCTGAGACCAAAGGTGCATATGGCCTGCCAAACAATACATTTCGAAATTTAGTCCTGGCTTTTGCAGGTAAGTGGACAAAATCAGTTCGCGGACTTTTTGTTGCTTACTAGACATCTTTGTTGTTAAAAGTGCTATCTTCAAGTGTTACACATCATATTAAACGTCACTTTATATAGAATAAATATTGTGTAGGTAGAGCATAATATAAATTATAAAAAACGTAAGTTTTTTCTGGGACAGTCCTTACGTGCATATCTTTCAAGGAGTACTGATGAGTTCACTCTAGTTGATGGGAGCCTGACCGACCTGTCATCTTTTTTGATACTTACGTATACCAGGTAAAATTGTCAGGCTAGAGCGAAGTTTTTCATCCTCCTACTTTGATCTGGATGACAGTGAGGATATTTTTATTGAATCAATATGTCAGCAGCATATTCTTGAGATTCACTAGGAATCTGATATGCGCGATGCCGAATGTTTTTGACACGCTGAGTTTGAATCCAAGATGAGAATTTCTATGATGGCTCTGGTTATCGAAATGTTCCGACCTAAAAGTGCGATAATCACGATATTTCGAGATATTTGAGGTAACGTTATATTGAAAATGCAGTACTATCAAATTGATAATAATCATTTCATTATTCAACCCAAGCATGTCAGTTTATCATCCAAGCGGCAGTGCTTTGTCAATTCTTTACGTCTTTTTTAACGGACACACTTCCACTTGATTTTTTGCGTGTATGCAATCTAACTCAATTTAAATCTAAATTTCATAAATTCTTGTCTTCTGATTAGTTTGATGATTAAATTTTTGATTGTTTTTTATATAAGTGGGATCTCATCGCTCTAATTTCATTAATGCTTGAGCAATGCACCACATTTTAGAACCCTTGTACCTGGATTGCAGGCGAAATTTTCCAAAATTGTTTTTGTTCCATATTCTTTGTGGTACGGTTACAATACGGTTACTGTTTTCGTTTTTCATATTGGGTTCGTTTTTGTTTATTTTTTTAAAATTTACGCACATACAAATCTCGAAAACTGTGATTTTTTCACTTGTTGCTGTACTCGAATTTTGGCTCAACGCACCATAATAGTATATTCAGTTTCTGACAAAAAAAGTTTCACCCAAAATTTGATGGCCTATATGTTGTTATATTTATTTATCTTTGTCGAAAAGTCCTAGCTAAGAAATTATAATGATAATATATTTGAGCACCAGCCAGTATATGGCCACAGTATTTATTTCTTCTGAAGAGGGACTCCATTTCGCAAAAAAAATATTTTCTCGAAAAGTTGCCAATGCCTTGCCAGACGGGGAATCATAAATTAAAGTATTATTTTGCACTAATAGGATCTTTGGTTTTTGTTGTTTAAATATCTTTTCAAAACAAATAATACTTTGGTTTTTATTTCACATGAAAAAAAAGGTCAAAATTCAAGCGTGTAGATCAAAAAAGGCTTTTAAGCTTATAGTCATAGATTTACCACAATTATGTTCTTAACTTTATTGTTCTTATTTCAATATATTATGGAACATTTATATATATTTGAATTGAAATGCTTTAAGATTCTTAAAAAGCATTGCTTTTGTACATTATGTTGATTTATTGAAACATTGCTGGAAGCTGCTTTTTTTGCTGAGAAATTACATTAAAAGAATATATTTCTGTTTTTCATATACCTATTTAGTGACTTAGTAATCTATTTGGCTTAGTTTGTGCAAAAAAAAATTTGAGTGTAATTTTTTTATATATATATGTATATCCAAAAATTTAAATAAAAAATAAAAATTTTGCTATATACTGTACATATGATAAAATTTATCTCAAAAGTGCTTGATAAACATTTAAAAATTGTTTATCGCTTATTGTAAGAATTTTATATTTTATATTAACTACGTTTCACTAACTTTTTGCTTTGCCTTAAATAAGCTGATTATCCAAACATATATGTACATACATTTATGCATATCTAGTAAAATTTAACATATTTTTAAATATATTTCTTTTTAATTTAACTCATTTCAAGGTACACACGACATTTCTTTTCATTATAAGAAAATCAATTTTTAATTTGACAAAAAATTGATCTCTTTTTAAAAAGTTATAAATAAATTATATGATTTCAACAATATATTTAATTAACATTAACTATTTTATATGAGTTGCTAAGAGATATAATGGCTTATACCAAATTAAAGCGGCAGACATGCAAATTCACTAAGGAGTGACTGTAAACCTATATACAGCTAAGTAAAACGACTAGTTGTTTGGAATTTTGAAGCCACTTGTAGGAAAAAAACTTTTTTTTTGTATAATATGCTACGAAATGTTGAAAATTTGGCTTAGGTCATTTTACCACTGAGCATCTCTTACCGCAATATATATAAATTTTTTCTAACAATTTATATTCTTAACGCCTTATATATATTTTATTTATATAATTTTAATATTTTATGTACATTGTTTATTTTGCTTTATTAGTTTTTTTTTTTTTTTAAATAATGTGAAATATTTACAAATTGACTTTTTTTAATTGAATTTTTTTTTTTCAAATATAATAACAATTAAATAAATTCATTTATCTAGAAGACAGTCTGTGAAAAGGTAAGGGATTTGAAAATTTATTTTGTACAAGATGTTGAGTAAAGAATATTTGGATTGTACGTTTATGTATTATGTAATTTCTAAAAAAGTATTGTAGCTATTTATATATTAACAATAAAAATGTTCAATATTTCTGTACGAAAAATGATATTGCATATGTTTAGGCTTGCGATAAAATCTATACAAAAAAGAGTTGCCAACCTATTAAAAGCTATATAAATATAATGTAATAACTATCATGAAACAAAAGATTGTTAAATTTCTCATGTTTCTGCATTTTTTGTTCAGGATATCTCAAAAATTTGACGTGATCGACATGCAGTATAGTACCTTATCTTTCAATAATGATACGATATTTTTTATATTTTAAATTTTTTTGCCTTTTCTCACAACATTAGCTGGTATGCATGCTAATTTAAGAGTTTTTTTTTTTTTCTGAACAATCTAATATGTATGTACTTATAAATTTCACGTGAAAAATCATTTATTTCTTTTTAAAAATATGTCCTACTACCTCTTTAAGAACCGTTCTGGAAAGAAAGGGGCTAACCATCTTCAAAGATGAATCCAAAATGGAGTTCGGCGCAGGAGCAGCTGTGTACTCGAATAATTTTGGCATGGAGATGTCTTTTAGACTACCCAACTACTGCAGCGTTTTTCAAGCTGAAATCTATGCCATAGACCAAGCCGCACAAGTGATACGAAACAGGGAGCTTGCTCATTCCATCATTACCATATATGTGGGCAGTCAGGCAGCGACCAAAGCACTGAACGCTAAAATCGGGAATCACTACGTCAATCCGACTGCATGCTATAGAGCTCTGCTGGGTGCCCGGTCGTAAGGGTATTTCCAGAAATGTGTAAGCTGATGAATGCGCCAGAATAGGATCATAAAAATCGGAGGATCAACAAGTGGTTGACCTTAAAATACAATTGGTGGAACTGCCCTATCGGATAGAGGGCAAAATCAAAAAATAAACGAACAGAAGCAGAAATATTTGCGCCGGATGCAGAACGTCTCGAATCATGTGGCATAAACAGTATCTAGGAAGGAAGCAAACTCTCTTAAGATTCAGAAGAGAAGAGCTAAGGACTATTGAAGAAGTACTGACGGGGCACTATGTTATTGACCCTATGCTCTGTAAATGCCCGGGGCTAATGAGGAGACGAACCAAATATTTCGGTTCTGCATCCTTTGTTGGTCTTGAGGCATTAGCTGAGTTTTGAACTCACCAGCACCCTAAACTTCACCAATTCTTCTGGGTGAAAAAGAAAATTAAAGGAGAAGGAGGGGAGTTTTATTTTTATATACATATACATATGTAGGGTATTTCAATGGGGAAACTGCCCCCAAGTGCATCTTGCTATATATGCAAGCAACCCTTTTAACCTAACCTAACCTATCCTGACCTAACCTAACCTAACCTAACCTATTTTGTAAAATGTCTTCAAGCATTACAATTTTTACAGACTTCTTTTAATATCGTAGATGCCGCCATGCAGGTGTGGGACAGTCCTGAACATAAAAGAAATCAAACGGAGGTAATTCTTGTATAAAAGGCCAACCGAAAGTTTTATTTTGCCTATCAATTTCAACCTTTAAAAAAATTGACTTGAAAATTAATCTTCACTTGGATTTGATATAGACATAATAATAATTTTTGCGTATTCTGTGAGCTCTGTACTCTCAAAACGCATTTTTAGATTCTTTTGTAGCCCCATGGTAGAAGTAACTTCATAGAATAAGTATTAAAACAGACCAGACAGAGTGATATGAGAGAAAAATAAAAATCAAAGGTTGGCTTACCCCATGTGCATCGTTTTGAGATATTAAAAATCTATTTGGAATTTTCTATTCTATTCATTTTGATAATTATAATTGGGTAAACTGTAGAACGCTTAGGCCTTCAAAGCATGGGATGACATCATGTATTGCTTAGTAAGCCAAATCAAACATTAATCTTTTCACTAGGAATAATATGCCAAGCCCCGTCGCCTCGGAAACCTTATTCTAACTCTAATATAGCAGATTGTTGACATAATTACATAGGATTTTGAGTGTTTTTGGTTAACTTTGTTGGCGCCATTAGCTGATGCCAGAACTTTTCATCGAATTTAACCTACACATTTTTTATAGTGTGCTGCTTTATTATGAGATATTTCATGTTGAATATATGTATTTATATGTTATCGGCCAAACTAGCTTGAGGCCAAACTACTTTTAAGCCTTAAGATATGCAATGAAATCTTAATGCAAAAGCTCTGGTTAGTGAAGACTCAGACAGCAGCAAAGTAAGAAAATAAAACTTGTCAATTTCATTTAAGGCTTTGCAAGTAGTAAGTAAGTGTCACTGGGCGTTTCACTCTATAAATGCAACACCGGCTTCAGTATCCACAGTGGCTTTTGCATTAAAAATAAATTGCATATTTTTAGGCATACAAATCAATTAGTTAGGCCTAACATAATCTAAATTGTCATAAAATTTTGTTTGTCCGGTAACATATACATATTATGTAGTCTATTTATTTTACTTTCTTTAACAACTAAAAGTATGCAATGTAATTTTTGTTATTTCTTATATATAATTTCTTTTGTTATTTTGTACTTAATTCTAAACTTCCTTAAAAGGGAAAGTCGGTGACAAAGGTTGAGAAATGAATAAGTGATCCATAGAACTTCAAGCGAATGTAGGGAGAAATATGGATCTAAAACCGCACATAGCAGTGGTTGTGGATATTATACTCACCTACGGTGCCCTTGTACTGTTGAAAGAAACTCGGCAAAGTTCCTTTGTCACCGAACTCTGAGCACAGTGAATATAACGCATTAGAATATCAGGGAATTTACGAACCGCACTGTCCAATATTTTACATTTTTGATATTTTCATATAAAAATTTCCTTCAAAAGTAGCGCTAAAGCTCAAAACTGAAGATATATTTAGGCCAAAGTTGCCAAAGGAACTTAACATTAGGAATCCTCTTCTTTTTAATAAAGCCAGAGCTGATTCATATATATAGTCGTGTATTTTGGATGACTTTGAAATGTACAAACTTGTCAACATATTTTACATCAGGGATGTTCTAGTGGTATCATGATGCCAAAAGAACGAGCAAGGGAAGTTAATTAAGCAAATGAACCGTCAAATTCTCCTAATGACGTACGAGAGCTTTGTAGAAGTCTATAAAAAAGTGAAAATTATTTCGCTAGGTAAATGAACTTCAAATTGGGTATGCAATGAGCTCGACTATGGTCTTATAGTAGTTATGTTGACAACATACCAAATTCAAGTCAAAACACCTCGACAGTACAAAAGTTTTCAAAATTATTTTTGCCTGAACTATGTATGTCAAAGGAGAATCCAAAAATTTATGAGTTCATAAATTTTTACAAGTTTTATAATTTTAACTGAGCCTCCTTTTCAGTTCTGTAAGTGCGAAAAATACAAAAAAAAATCATGTTAATATTTCATTAAATGCAATAAAAAGACAAAAAACGGCAACTAGCTACATATACTAGTTTCAACCTTTGCTACATGGTATCATCAGTAAGCTTTGTTAGCTGCCGTTTAAAAATTTCCAATACCATTATATTTTAATTTTTGATTTGACTAGTTAAGAACCAAAGCAAAATCTGAGCATAGTGCGCTAAAAGTCAAAACTTTTTTCCGCTTTATTTGTAATTGGTTCCGTAACTCTGTTGATGTATGGTTGAATGTAATATAAGCAGATAGTCGCTTTGTTTTAAATCTTTTTAATGAATTTTGAGCTGGAATTTTTTTGAGTTTTTTGCACTTACAGTAGGAGAAGTAGGGTACCTTTGACACCGTGGCACATTTGACTATGCCAATTTCAGTGGGACGATGGCTTGAAAGCCAAAAATGCAAAATGGAGCCTAATTTGTATTGGAAAACGTCATTAACTTTGACAGTTTTTCTTCAACTCTCTTCGGAGAGACGACTTTTTCTATTATCGTAATCGCTGATGTAATTTTCGATATCCGGTACGTAAGCGTTCTTGAAGTATGTAAGTATTAACAAGAGAAAAATGTATTTTGTGAAAATAATTAACAACTGCGTTAATAATTAACAACATTAAAAAAATCCTCTAGAACCATATTGCACATTATTTCTTTTGATATCCCAAGAGAACTTCTGAGAGTAGAGCTTCGCGAATCCTATAGAGCACAGTGGAAAAGCGTCCGGAAGATGAAACTATCAAGTTTTAACGATAAATATGATTTTTTTTTAAATATATCTTTTAAAGAAATAGTTTTAAAAAAAGTTTTAAACTATGTTGCAATTAGCTGCTAAAGGTACCCCACTTTCCTACTGAACAGGAGGCTCAGTAAAAAATATAATATTATTTTTTTTTTTTATCATTTCCAAAAATAATAATCATAGATATATAATTTTTGAGCCTAATTTTTCACTCGTAAATGTAATATTTCGATAAAAAAAACAATAATATGATATATTAATAAAATTTTATTTTAAATTGAAGAATAAAAATCTTTTAAATTATTTGTATATATAAAAAAATGATAGTTAACACAAGTTATGTACAAAAATAAAATTAATAAATGCAACTTAGAAAAATTATTAGTTTAAGTGATGTATAGTTAACATAAGCAGCATAATATTAAGCAAATTATAATTAATTTTCGGTGATATATTTAATATATGGTATATTCCATTAATATACACAATAAAGCTTTCGGGTCGGCATTGTATTTTGCGCTGAAAGTTGAATATTTTGTTCTCTTAACTTTCAAAACTCATTTTTCTCTTGCTGGTGAAAACTTATTTTGAAACACACTTTACTTTAATAAAAAATTATTAAAATATATTTGACAATACGAGAAAATACGAGTATTAATCTTTTCAAGAAGTAAACTTTTTTTTTAATAAATTAAAGGCCTTTTGGATAATAAATAGTTGTTTCGAATGTAATTTTATTTGCTGAAACTGATTCCAGTATCATAATTGCTCTATCACGTAAGGTTTTCGAAATATTCTAACCTAAAATTGCAAAAAGCACTGTGTTTTGACATATAGGAGGTTATGTAGCACTGCAAAGATTTTTTTTTCAAAAAACTATGTATGGCATCTTGAAGTACAAGTCTTTCTCAAGTACATTTTGTATTTCATCGAAATATCGCATTGCATATATATATATTATTGTACAGATTTAAGCAGGTATGCAAGACTTATGCGTGACATTATCCCCAAGCCAATTCCTTGCCTAACGATAAGGATTCGACAAAGGGGTATCAGTCAAAGAAAAAAGTAGTTAGCGTAACAGGCTACGAAAGTTAACAAATACCGATTTGTTTAGGAAAGCAACTGATAGAAATTTCCAACAACCATAGACTACGTAATACCACGGTATGTTAGCAGTCGCTAAAACCTCGATTATAGTCTGAATTTGGAAAGGAATACTCAAAATCGTGGGTATATTGCAAGCTCGATGTGAAGTTGCATTGCATCCAGGTGTCGAGAAAAACGCACGGTTATGGTTACAGGTAGATTTCACAACTCAACTAGTAAAAGTGTTATCTTCGGCCAGGCCGAAACTCACATACCCTACACTGCATTGAAAGTACTTTTTAAATAAATGTTAAAAAAATGTTGAAGAGGTTGAATAAGTCGAAAATAATGCAAAAAGGTTCAAAAATGTTGAAAAGTGTTGGAAAAAACCGAAAATGTCAAAAGAAGATGGGAAATGTTGAAAAAAATAGAATAAAAATGAAAAACACGAAATAAGTCACACCTACTTCTCCGATTCCGCCCACATTTGTTTCAATAAATGACATTCGTGATTGACATGCACTAACCAAATTTTAGCACAATAGCTTGTATAGTTTGCGATATTTGCCGTAATTATTCATAAAATTTAGGGCGGTGACACATCCACTGGTACAATCCAGTCAGATTTTGATCCACAAATAGCCTTCGAAAAACAAACCTCTTACACCAAATTTCAGTATGATTGCTCATATATTTCGATAGTTATGCCACTTAAGGTATTTTAATTATATGGGAGGTGCCACGCCCACTGTTGGTATTTCAAAAGCTTTTGATTCATATGTACCTAATAACCAGTAAACCACTTACTTCAAATTTCAGATCAATTGCACCAATAGTTCACTTAAAATAACACTGAAAACTTTATGTTAATGAGGGAGGTGCCACGCCCACTGATGCAATCTTGTCAAGTTTCATTGAATTTCAAAGCTTATAGTAACCGACACCTCTACACAAAATTTTATGAAGATTACTCTCATAACAAACTATCTATAGCATTAAACGTATTTTGTTTATATGGGAGGTGCCACACCCACCGGAATCATTGTGCCAAAATTTTGCCAGAAGACACCTTTTAACGAGTATATCTGCCGTATTAAATTTCATAGCGGTTGCGTTGTTAGTTCTCTTTTTATAACGTTTATAAGTATTGTAGGCTGTGCCACGCCCTTCAAAAAAATTTTCCAGAATATTGAATAAACTTGTATTGACGACTGCTTATAGTGGTATCATCCCTAAAATTTTAATGAAAATCGTATGTGCCAATTTGGAGTTATACGAAATCCAAATTTGCAATTGCTAAAAAGTTCCACGCCCACTTTTACAAATCCGCCCACTGTTTGCGCAATTCAAGATTTATAAGATCTGTATTCGTGTACCAAATTTCATCACAATATCTTGCACGGTGTACGAGCTATGGCGTTATAAAAGTTAAAATTTAGGGCTGCGCCACGCCCCTCTAAGAGTCATTGCAAACTTCAAAGCCTAATCTTAATTTTGTTCTCATCTTCAATAAATCATTAAATTTTATCAAAATCGCAGCATCTTTTTTTCAAAATGGACTTGGGTATATTTACATAGAGTATGGGCGGAAGGCATGGCCGTTAACCGATTTCGACAATTTTTATATGCTAGCAGCTTGCAAAAAGATGTGAGCTGTGTGTTAAATTCCATTGAATTAGCTTGCTTAGTTTTCCCGTAAACTTGATTTCAACAGACAGACAGACAGACAGACAGATGGACAGACAGACAGACGGACACAGCTATATCGACTCAGGTGGTGACGCTGATCAAGAATATATATTCTTTTCCATACCTGCCACGCCCCCTTCTATGCGTTACAAACGGAATGACAAAGTGAATATACCCTCTGTGTAGGGTATAAAAATGGGAAACAATATCTCCAAAAATTGATTTTTAGTTCAAGAAACATATCTTCACTTTAAAAAAGTGTGACTGTTATTTGAAAATATGATACAATTAAAGTTTAAGTATCCTATTGTCATTCAAACAAATTTTAGTACACGATATGGGAAATTTTATTTCAAAGAATTTTTGTTTATCATCAGTTTTATTAAATATAAAATTTACTTTTTAAAGAGATTCATATTTAATATCATGATTATAACGTATAGTTCATTACAAACATTTAAAGGTATAAATAATAAAAATTGGTTTATTTTCGTGGAAATTCAAGACCTATGTTAGGGCTAAAAGAGATATGACGAACAGTCTGAAGAACAACATATCCAAATTTCAACACAAATAAAATAGTAACTCCGAATTGCAATTTTTAATGGATTATGCCATGTGCTTAGCATAAATTTAATTAGTAAAATACTCAAGGAAACAATGTTACAAAAGTGGAAACATGATGAGATAACTTTTATATAAAATAAAAATTGATCAAAACAGTAGAAATTCTTATTTTTTATCACAATTACGAATGAAAAACCTCTTTAATTGCTAGAAACTGCCACGCCCACCACTACTTGAACTGGCACCAGCAGCGTTATTACCACTAGCCTGCTGGGGCACCAAAATGCGTGGCAACGTCAAAGAACGCTTTGGGAAAACATGCTTCACCACAGGCGGTGATGGTGCAGCCGATGATGTTGTCAGCAAAGGTGTTGACGTTGGGTGCATAGCTGTTGAGCAGGTAGCATCAGCGTCTGAAGTCCATTTTAATTGATCCAACTGTCACGCGTAGGATTGTGCGGTCTGTGGAAGTGGATTCGCCGCATAAGAGCCACCCATGCCCGGATCCATTGCGCTGCCACGTTCCACCAAATTTTTAAGTCGACCACGCAGCTCTTCGAGACTTTTCGATTTGGCCTTGTTGATGCGCTTATACTTGACATCTTTCGGTTTGGTAACCGAGCGATGATTAGACATAACACGATTATAGTTGGTCACTTGTGCGTGCGTTTTAACTTGCAATGGTTCAGCAGTTGAACTGTTCTTGTCCAAGACAGTAGCCCGGGCAGGCACTGTTACCGCTTTAGTGGGTGTTGTAGTTTTCCCATAAGCATTGTAGGGAATTTTGCTTGGCGAACGCTGTTGTGGCGTTGTCGTTGTTGGAGAAGTTGTATTTAATTGACGCAGTTCTTTGTTCTTCTCACTATTTGCTGTGGAAGTTGCTTCACTAGGTGTTGCAACATTATCAATTTGTCCTTCTGTTGAGCTTGAGCTTAATGCTTTATCTGAACGATTTTTAAATTTATCACGCTTCTCGGCCACGTCAGTTGTTGGTTCAGGATCTTCCTCAACACTGTATACCGTTTCAAGTATATCAGGACGTCGTAGAAAACAATTGTTACGCCGGGCACCTCCACCATATTTATTAAGGTTTGTTTCGATAGCATCTGAAATCGAACGTACAATGGTAACGCCATCACTGCCACAGCTGGCGCCACTATTTTTGCGTCGCTGCATTGAGAGCGTCGTAGTTGCATAACAATCCGAGTCGATATCTTCGAGTACGACCGCCGAATCGGAATCGTTGAGTGAGTCCAATTCGGCGGTATAACTAGCATCAATTGTTTGGAGTCCATGATCGAGAAGTCGACTGGAGAGGTTATCGATAATCTTTTGCTGAAGTTGTATGGTCAATTCACGATGATTGATGATGCTGCAGATTTGTTTTTGTTTTCGCTTCAGACGAGCCTCCAACAAGAGAAGTTGACTGGTAAGAGAGTTCATTTGGTCGGCTTTTTCTTTTTGGTAGCGATAATGTTGTTGAATCTGTAAGAGTGAAACCTGGTGAGATTTTGGTTTGATTTAGTTAAAACGTTCATAAATTCATGACTAGAACAAAATTTTCATTAAGCTTCCTTCAATAATGCTATTCTCATGACTATGAACTGCTCAAAGCATGTCCTTCTCAGTACTTACCTGGATTGCATACGCCTTGCGCCACTTCATTATATGCTCCGTTTGGTAGCGCACTTTGGCACGTAATTCTTCGATTATCAAGCGAGCCGTATGCAAATCCTTTGGATCCTGATTCATCATTGTCAAATGCAAATGAGTTGTGTGTGTGGACACTGGCATTGGGGGCCATTGAAACTCCAACGGGTGTGTTTTCGTCTCTTGCAGTGAACCGCGTTGACCACCAACGTTAGTTTTTGTTGCCTTAAACTGTTGAGATGCTTGGATACTGCCAAGGGAACCAGGTATGCTGCTCGCCGATGCCGACGATACAGAGGTGGTAGAGGTTGATGGTTGGGAGGTTTGCTTTTGCAGGCTGCAAGCCATGGTGTTCGTAATGATGGTAGTTTTCGCCAGTTTTATTGTTGTGGTGCATTCAAGCACCGTTTCTTATCAATGTGGAGCTGTGATGTTAGGGTGATGATAAGGGTGACGTACGTTTACTACTTTCGCAATTACTGTTGAGATTTTTGCTTTAGCTTCTGCGTTGTGTGTGAATCGAAATTAATTTGGAGATTTTGTTAATGAATGGGATACAGATATATCAAAATTGATTGGGAATGCTGTTGATTGCAGGAACTCAGAATCAATGATTTCCGTTTTGTACACTGAAAGGACACAGAAAGGAAATGCATTTGTAAGTTAAGTCTTTTTGAGAGTTAATAGTTAGTGTGAAGTTTATGGTTGTTTGGTTCATCGGATCAGTAGTTCCAGATGGTTGCAGTGATAGAGCAATTTTTGACAACTGAAGAATTTTTATGCTACCTGCAAATCATACGCAGTGGAAGGTTTGCGGATATCAGCTTTACAAAATTGGAAACCACACTGGGAGAGAACTTTAGTCTTCTCCAAGTTTCAGGACGTATTAGATAAATATTTCCCTAAGGATTCTAAGCAACAGTTCGTTCTATGAGTCTAATGTCATATCAACTAAAAGGACTGAAGGAAGTAACTACTGGAAATCAACGTTAGAATCGATGTTCTCTGCACTGTTTGTTTGTTAGTTTATATATAGTATAATGGCAAACCTTACTGAGCATTTTTGATCTTAACAAATGTTACAAATTACGTAAAAGGTGTCAAAAAATGTACACTAAAAAAACAAACAGTAACAAAATCACCCATTATAATGTATGTATGTCCTTTTTGCTGCTATGAGTTTTTAATACATTTCGATACAAATAAAGTTTTACCGGCGTGTTTTAAAAGTCAGCATATTTTTGTTTGCTTCCAAAATTACGATTGGAAAAGATGATACGGAAGAAACTTTAGATTTTGGTTAGTCATATACATTCAACTTAGTTAATTAGAGCGTTCTATCCAACAGTTGCTAATATTGAAATTCCCTAGAACGCTTTTGGTGTTCAAAGTTCAACTCAAGTCATGTTGTTTATTTTTTGCTCCCCATAAGTGTTTTCTGATGATTGTCGTAAAAAATGTTTAATCTCACCGGCATTTTATTTGTTTTTGTATAAATGACGACGTGATGTGAACGTGATTAGAGTATTTGACATAGTAATAGCTTGTTTATTTTCAATATTGTTATTTTGTAAAAAATAAATAATTTGTTTATTACTGCACACTTTTGAAAAACAGATGTTGAAGTAGTAAAATCCCCAAAGCATGGCTTATCGTATGAAAATTTCTAAACTGCAGTTTAAAACATATTCATGAACGCAACCATCATTAGTAGCGAAGAATGAAGAAAAAAATATTCATTAGAAATTGTCTCTTTATTTTGGCTTTGTTAATTACATTTGAAAAAAATACGATGAGTTGCTAATGTAAAAATATTTTAAGCAAATTTTATGAAATTTCTCATCTTAATGAAGAATTTACAAAAAAAAAACGTCACCCGTGCTCTACAAAAAACATTTCGGCTCGAAGTTCAGTAAATTCACAAAAAGTTTAAATGCCAACACTGTAATCAATATGGTCTATGATATGTGTTATAATACGCTGCTTATGGTATAAACAAAAATTTAATTTAATTTTTTTAATAAAAATGTCAATATACTGAATATCAGTGACAGTAATATACTAAAAATAGATAAGAAAAATTATCACAAACGTAATGGAGCATAATATTTCATCATTGTTGTCGCACACAAATTGAACGTTAAAAATATCATAGATAAAACATGCAGTCACGTTGTATTTTATTTTTATATTATACCACAGACCACAAACAAAATTAATAATTTTGCTGCTTATACATCAGATACAACATCTAAACTGGCGTAGAAGTCACCATAAGCTATTTGCAAGATACTCATTCATTCATATTCAGAAACGATATTTACATGTGTCATCAACATATCGTATGAATTCAGTTACAACTTTTGTTTTAGGGCATTTCTTGATTTTATGCTCTGCAATTGTTGTGAATTTATGTGTTGTTTCAGCACGGTGCGGTTTCATCACAAATTTTTTGTCTTTTGGTTAAAAATGTCCACCTGTGGGGCAATACAGCGCTAGCGTGTTAGATATGAATTTAGAAATATTTCAAGTAAAACTATATATATACTCGTATACATATATAATAATCATGCGATAAACTACATGGAATGACTCGGGTTGAAGTCATATATGTTACAATTTAACCAAAACTGGTCTGCCAAGGCAATGTACATATAGATGAGGAAATCGCCGAAACATATGTACCCAACAAAGAACTGCAGTGAGCCACTCATCATTTTTGGCATTCATGAATCTGTTGAAACTTTCAGCAGCTTCACCGCTCACAGAAAGTTGTGTGAAACTAGCTACCATTCCGTCTCATGGCGAAGTCTGTCCATGTGAGGGTGTTTCACAATCACTTCTGGTGATTGACGTTTCATTTCGACTCCTTTTGTATGACAATATGAATGTTGCGTGAGCTACTTATAAAACAATACCCTTTTTTTGCTCCAATCGATGAAGAAAAGTCGAAAAAGGATATTGAAATGATCGTTTTCGACCCATTTTCGGGAAAGTTTTTTATTTCTCAATTAAATATAGCTCAAAAAACAGTTTCAGACATCACTAAGGGCGGCTCGAGACCCTGGAATAAACCCTTAAATGACTCTAAATGGATCTCCGGACCATGGGACCTGTTTTTGACTTCTTTTGAAAAAAAAAAAATTTTGTTTTTTGAACAAAAGATAGCTCGAAAAAAAGTTTTGAATATAACTTAGGGAGGTTTCGGATCCTGGAAAATATATTTCGAGCTATTTTTCGTTTGAAAAAACGAAATTTTTTCCCGAAAGTGGCTCAACAACGGGAACCATAGTCCGGGGATCCATTCTCGGTTCAAAAACGGTTGTTTCCAGGGTCCCGAGCCTACCTTAGATGTGTCCAAAATTTTGTTTCGATATTTCCCCCTTCGGCCTTCGGTCGCTGTTCACTGTGGTTCAGCCGATTGGATCTTCTCTTGGCTCAAATTGTAGCTCCTAAAAAACTGGCATGGTAGGTTGATATAATCAAACATAGCAGATTCAATATGCCGGTCAATAGTCCAATATGATGGACAAATTTGTGAAATTCAACCGAATTGCACCAAATTTGGTAAACGGAGATTTTGAAAGTCACTGATTATGAATTGACAAAATCAAAATGGCAGATCTAAAATGGCGGACGTATTTTTTTAGAAATCAACCGATTTGTATCAAATTTGTTATACGTGGGTTTTTAGGGAAGAGTCTGGGGCTATATTTCCAAAATTTTCAAATTCAAAATGGCGGAATCAATATGGTGGACATATTATTTAAAAACCAACCTATTAGCATTAAATTTGGTTAACAGGGGTTTTTGAGATCGTTGAATACGAATCCAAGGTTAGAAATATAAAATTCAAGGCGGCGCACCCAATATGGCGGAAACTCAGTAGCTTAATCCACCATGTTGAGCCCGCCGTATTTACATTTAGAAGCCTCTCACTAGACGAACATATCAAGACCTCATACGTCTTGATCGATCAAACCAATTTTTGACCAGGCAGATGATCCGCTTGACGTATAGCGTCTCATATAAAAATCTATATATTTATCCCATCCAAGCTGTAAATGAGAAACGAATCACGGACGCCAATGCGATGGATTAAATTTTTTTCTGTAAGAGCATGTGGAACTCATATTTCGTGCTTAAAATTAAGCCTAGACGCTTTATGTGACCATTAACGGTTAAATTCAATTAATTTAAACTCAAAGCGATCTCACGACTTGTTATACGGAACTTTGCATCAATGCTTTTATTTAATCTTCATCAGCTTCAACTGCTCTTCCAGAGCGTGGCGCATCTTCAACCTTAAAATTGGCAGGACGATGTTTTTCATATCAGTTTTAGCACTGGCGTTCTGTCTATATGTCTTCCCCATACTCATCGTAATTTTTGTTTCTTTTTTGAACAGATTGTTTTACTTTTTTGAAAGTGTAATATAGCAAAAATGCTGCCTTCGACTTTTCATATTTGATAGGGCACCAAACAAAAACTATTGCGCAGAATCAAACAAACTTTTTCACAAGCAGGTCTTGCTATATCAGCTGTCGAAATAAATAATGACAAGGCGGTTAGAAAATGAAAATGAAAAAATGCAATTTACTTCTCTGTTTGAAGAAAAAAACGCATTGCTTTCCAAACAAACCTGGTTATCAACCCAATATAGTAAATAGTAAAAGTTGTTTGAAAAGACACTAAATATTTTTAATTTAAACTTTGCTTATTTCTGATTTTACTCTGAACTCAAAAACATATATGTTCGACATTATTTCTCAAAAACTTGAATAATTTTATATGAATATTTAATTTTCGATTAAAAATTTTTCTGGATTTATAATTTGGAAAAAAAAACTGACAATAACTAAGAGACAACATATTTTGCGGTAAGCGCACCGTTTGCTGGTTTTGTTGACTCTGTTAAGCTCTGACAAATCTCACAATTTCGCAATAATAAAGATACAGTTATAACAATATTGGCAATACACAGTAAAGACAATGTTTTATTTGTCCAAAAATTGAACTGTCGATATTTTTATTGTCATTGAATATAGAAATAAAAATAAAATACGATAATGAAATTGCTGGAGGAAGCAAATAACGAATAAATGAATTAAATTTGAGTATATGTAGGTGTTGAAATGAAATTAAATCTAAAAACAGCAGATGTTGTGGATGCGCATGTGTGTTAAAAAGCATATGCTAAGGTATTAATAACTTAAACAGTAAGTTCGGTTCAATACTGAGCACAAAATAATGCATCAGAATTAAAAAAATCGTATGGAAAATTTCACATACATAATGAAATATAGACATAATATTTGTTCTATATAAAATGACGTTTCGTATGACAAAAATCTCTAGGAAGCAAGAAAAATTCAGCGAACTGATTTTGTCCACATACCTGCAAGGTCCAGAGTCAAAGTATTCAGCTATAGCAAAAATAGTTGGTGCAGCAGATAAAACTGTCTTAACGGTTATTTGTATATATAAGAAGGGCCTACCTGTTTTCCGAAAAAAAAAATACAGGCCGAAAACCAGAATTTTCTAACACAAGCGGTAGCGGCGAAGGTGAAGCGTCTTTCCAGGCAGAATCCCAAACCCTCTGTGCGAGATATGGCGGCTAGAGCAGGCTTGTCAAAAGCTACTATAGTACCAGACCGTTCTGATGAAAAGCACTTGATGGCTCAGATGCGAGCCTGAAAATTTTATGAAAGGTACCTTACTAAATTTGATTGCTGCATTACGGACGACGAAGCTAACGTCAACGAATATTATAAATCACCAAAGAAAGGGCATGTGCCTAGTAAATTCAAAGGGAAAAAATTTCGAAATTTCCGAAGTAATATATCGTTTGAAGGTCATATGCTCCTGTGGTCTCAGCAGCAGCTCTCTGTCACGCAAGGCACAATCAATCCCAAATTTTATATAGATGAGTGCTTCGAAAAACGTTTTCTGCCATTTATTCCCGCACATAAGGACAAAGTGATGCACTGGCCTGATTTAGCAAACTCTCATTGCTATAAAGCTACGATGGCACGGTATCAAAGTAAAAAGATCAATATTGTACCAAAAACAGTAAATTCGCCCAACTGCCCAGAGCTTCGCACAATTTAGATACATTGGGCTCATTCAAATCGGGTGAATAAGTGCCCTATTATTTCATCTGAAAAACAGCATATTTAGTCGTTAAACAATTCGAAGTCAGTCGCCTGCATGATTAATAATAGATACGGTCAAATAGAAAATTATCAAAATACTTGAAAAAATGTTATTTGTACATAACTACCGAGTAAACATTGAAAGAAAAATATCGTTTACCGACTTTATCTACTGAACAGAAACAAAATGTAGCGAAAGATTCGATCTATGTCGAAAAATATTATAGAAGTCGGAAATATCGAGTAACTCATAGCATTATAGTTGAAATTCATCTAATGGTATCAAAAAATTTTAATTTCTAATTAATTCTCTCTCTAAAAATTCCCTGATTTGACAGATTTTGATATATCCTCTATACATAACCAGTGTTTCACATAATTGTCCTATGTTTAGTATCAAATGCTGAGGAAATCGCCTTCTGTTCTGGATATGAATAAGTTTGCTTAGTCGGAGGTATATTCAACAAATTATTAAATATATCTTTTAATAAAAGTGGGAGGTTTTATTTTACAAAAGGAAATCAACCAAAAATTTTTATTAGAATAGGTCGATCATACGATCATACGATACTTAATTGGAATAGTTCATATGCAACAGAAGTTTGAAAAAAAATGCCTTACAAAATTTCAAAATGTCTTAATATTTAGAGATCGCTGCAGTCATTAAAAAGGGAAAAATACTGTTTTCAGGCTGTTTGAAGTTGCTAGGCGTTTTCTGATTACACCAGAGCGAAGCTATCTCTCTTATTGTATATCCGAAATATTTTCTATTGTTATAAAAAGCTTTTAATCCATATATGTACAGCAGTCGGACAACGTTTACTTGAATTGAAAGCATGATATCTTCATAAGGAAGCTTCGTATTGCAAAGTAAAGGGTGTCCTAATAAGAGTGATTTTTTTAAATTTGGTATGTGGAAACTCTGTAATTTGACAGCTGTAATCTATGATTGTTCCGTTTAGTAAAAATCTAGCGTTATACAAAAGAACAACGCTTATTGTGAAAACCCATTACAAAAATGAGTAATGGATCAAAGTCAAATGAATACCGATGTCATATTCACCGATGAACCGCATTTCCATTTGAATAACTTCGTGCAGAAACAAAAGTGTCGAATGTGGAGCTCAGAAAATCTTCATGATATCCATGAGAATCAAATGAATCCACAACGATCTGGTGCGAATTTTGGTCAAGCGTCGTAATTGGGCCTTACTTATTTGAAAATGAGGCCGGAATTGCATTGAATGCGAACGGCATTTGCTACAGGAACATGATAATGGAGTTCTTGTGGCCCCAATTAAGCGAGATGGATCTGGGCGACATGTGATTTCAACAGGACGGCACCACCTGCCACACTGCGCATGAAACAATCAATTTATTGCAGCAATAATCTCCACAACAAATCATCTCACGAAATTCTGATGTCAACTGGCCATCAAGATTATGCAATTTAATGCATGGCGATTTTTTTTTTTTTGAGGTTTTGTGAAGTTTCGGACTTATGTGAATAAACCGCAAGTAATTCCTTAGCTCAAGGCCAAAATCCGACGCGTCATAGGTGAGATACAGCCACATCTTTGTGAAAAGTCATCGAAAATTTCATAAAAAGAGCAAATGCCTGTCATCAAAGCTGCGGTAGCCATTTGCCAAATATTTTATTTCATACTTAATCGGAATATGTTTACTTGAAAATGCAATAAAAGTATAACAACTCGCTAAAATAATACGTGTTTTTATTTCTAAATAAAAAAGTGTACTTTTTATGGGATCCCCTTATCATTATTTAAAATTATTAAATATTTTTCTGAGCTTCCTGTTCAGTACTGTAGGCGCAACAAACAACAACAAACAAATTACAACGAAAGTGCAATAAAAACACAAATACTGATGATACCATGTAGCAATGGTTGAAACTAGTTTAAGCAGCTATTTGCTTTTTTTTTTGTCTTTTTAATGCATTTTGCACTGTAATTTTTTTTGTTGTCTTTTGCATTCGCAGTACTGAACAGAAAAAAATATAATTGCAATTTTTTTTATATTTTCCGATTTTGAAACGAATTCTGAAATGAGCATAGCTTATAAAACTTCCACAACAAAATCGTAATTAAACGTGTGCTGCAATTGTAAAGTGAAAACTACTTGAGAAAGGTTAAGAAAGGGTACTCCGCAGAGATAAGTAAAAATACAATAACAATATATTAATTTATGTTTATTAAGAGGGATTTTGATTTCATCACACATAGGGTGAATAAACTTTACGTTTTATTAGTAAAGTACCTTGGTTTGGGATGGGTGCGGTTCCGAGGGAGCGGCAAAATGAAAATCGTGAAAAATTGAAATAAATCTAATTTTGCTAGCGATTTTGAAATTCAGAAGTAAGGAGCTTTTAAATATTTAAATGTGTGGTTTAATGGTCAGTTTTTGTAAGTAGGGTCAGTTAGAAACCACCCTGGTAGCGTAAATTCAACTCCTGCGTACATTGGGAAAATTATATCCGAAATGTGCACATTGAAGGCTATTCAAAAATTGCCTATAAATTGTTGTAGGAAACAAATTAGTTCCGTAGTTCGTAGGTTTAATCTAGGAAGCTAAATTTTGCGAGAATTTGTTTTAAGTCCAATTCTATAATGTAGTCCTATGGGATCACAAATTTAAAAAAAGTCCCGCTTGGGTGTATTTTGTCCGCATTATCAGCGACACGAAAAATGTTGGCGTGGATTGACAACAAGGAGTGGACTCTCCCGTACAAAAAAAAAAAAATACACAAAACGCTATATCCTAACATCTAAGTTAAATTTTTTCTAAGTTTAAGAAAGTCTTCTTTTTCGTAAAATTTCAACAAAGTCGAACAGACTGTCCGCACCGTGCATTAGCAGCTTTTTGAACAGCCTCTCGGTGCTCTTCAAACCAAATACGGAAATTCTGTTTGTTGACTTACCCATTGAGCCAAAAATGAGCTTCGTCGCTTAAGAAAATTTAATTGCTTAAAAAATTGGATCTTTGAACAACTTTTTTAATGCACAATCACCAAACAAACGACGTTGTGGTAGGTCACTGGGCTTCAGTTCTTGTACCAGCTGTATTTTGTATGGTTTTATACCGAGTTCATTACGTAAAATCTTCCAGGAGGTCGAATGACACAATCCTAATTGTTGACAACGACGAAGAATTGACCTGTCGTGATCTTTATTGACACTGGCCGATACAGCAGCAATATTCTCCTCGGTACGCACTCTCCTCATACGGGTTCGTGGATTAATGTCCAATAAAAAGGAACTGTTGCGATTCGGATTCGGTCGCCCCGGGCGCAAGCCTTAGCTCTTTATTTTTGGTAAGGTAAATAAAACTTTTCTTAAGAGACACAAAAATTTCTTTTGGTAGGGGCGGCAAATAAGTTTTTCGCCCCGGGCGCCCGATGTGCACGGTACGCCTCTGATCAAGCAGCATGTATGATAGCGCTTAAAAATGACAATGCGTGCGTTTTGCTTAGACTAACTTATGTATACTATTTTGTACGGTGTATTGTCCGAAAGATTCATTTGAAACAAAGCCAGTAGCTGCGATTTTGGAAAAATTTTTGAAGCAAAATTACTCAAAACTGTAGTTCCAATAGGATAGACCCACAGCAAGTACTACAAGAATTACAATGGCTCTATGGTGGGACATCTACGATGATTGCATTATTTCACGAAATGAAAAAATCTTAACCATGTACTTGAAATTGGTAAACATGTTTTCGATTTATATTTACAAATATTCATGCAAATTGTTTATAATTCTTAGTTTGGAGAGCATTACTTAATTCGAAATCTTACCGGATAGCAATATAAAATTAATTGCACTGTATCTTGATTTGAATCAAATGAATCAATTGTTTTTGCAAAATTATAAACTGCTTTTAATAGCAGATACAAAGTTATTTCCTTATCAATGAAAGTAGCAAGAGAAAATGTTGCAAACTCATTAAAAGCTTAATGATTTTGTTTATTTTTCATTAAGACTTCAAAAATATCAGCTTCATCAATAATCAAAATAATGAAAATGTTCCTCGATAAGCAACTTTTTGATAACGATTTATGACAAAATCTAATAACAAATGCTTATAGGGTCGCCAGCTTAATCTTGGAGATTAAGGGATGTCCATAAATTACGAGAGTCAAACTAGGAGAAGGAAGGAGTCCGGAAAAATCTTGCCAAATCTCACAATCTGGGAGGCGGGGTTCAGTGAAAGCCTCACGTTAACTTTCTAAATCAGAAAATAGAAATTATTTAACATACGTATTGTAAAAGCTAAGTACTATGCTGTGAGCAATCAACGATAATTTGAAGTGAATACACAAGGAGGTTGTAGATTTGGATGTTTTTTTTGAAAATTTTGTAGATGGATTTTAATTTTTTTTTTCTACATTTTAGCATGAGGCTTAAAAATTACTGTCACACATCGTCACAAAACGGCGCGGACAGAGTTTGTGTCCGATTTCGCTGAAATTTTACGAAAAAACCGACTTAATAAAACGTAGAAAAGGTCTATCGTAGGTGCCAAGATAAAGCGTTTTAGGTATTTTTGTTCTGTGGGAGGTGAGCTTGTTGGCAAACCACGCCCACATTTTGTATGTGGCTGAAAATGCTGACAAAATACACCCAAAATGGTTTTTGTTTTTGCGCTCCTATGATCCTTTATTATAAAGTTTGGTTTGAAAAAATTTCTCCCAAAATTTCGGCCTCCTAGGTTTGAAGAAAAATGTAAAAAAATCGTATTTTTCGTATTTTCTCTATGTATTGAAATATGTAAAAAACTGTTTGTGCCCATCGCAGGTTTGATCTAGAAGGTTGAAATTATGGGAGAATATTCTTCAATCCCGATCCTAAAATATATGATTACAGAACCACAATTTTTCTATAAGAAAACCGCATTTGTCCGCATTTTCAGTCATATGAATAATTTTAGGCAGACTTTTTGTACGTTTTAGTAAGTCAGTTTTTTCGTAAAATTGCAACGAATTCGGACGCCGACTCTGTCCGTGCCGTTTACAGATTTGAGCTATGGGTCATTCCATCTATAATGGGCCTATCAATACCCTCATGTTTTTTAAATAGGCTGAAACTTTTTTCAGTGATTGGTCTATCATGTAGAAGATCTAAAAAAAATCGATACAATTTTTTTGACCAGTGTTATTGCTTAAACAAAAAGTTTCAAATTGTGTTAAAAAAAACTCGTAAGTAAAACAAAAAAATTCATTGATGAATATAAACAAACCAACAGAATCCAAATTAGCTTTTATTTTATTTTTAGGTAGTTGTGTACCAGTAGATGACAAAAAAACTGCAAGTCTGAAAAAATGAAGGCCTGAACGGTTTCTATGTGGTAAAAGATGAAAAAATGACTTTTTCAAAAAACATCAATTTCCCAAATACTCCATCACCGATTTCAGGTTTTTTAGGCTCAAAATTTTCAGAACATATAGGAGTACCATCCCTGAAAAATGAATCCATGTGTTTTCACCCTGTTTGATCTTACAAGCGTTTAAAGTTAAGATTTATGATTTGCAATGTAAATTGAAACATTGAGAATGAAAGCGAGAGAATAAAATTTGAATTGATTTCAGCTTTTTAGGCTCAAAATTTTCAGAACATTCAGGAGTACCATCTCTGAAAATTTCATTAATTTTTGTTCACCCTATTTGATTTTACAAGCATTTAAAATTAAGATTTAGGATTTGCAATGTAAACATCATTTTAAACATCATTTCAAAAAAGGGGCCATAAAAAAAATAAAATCAATTAACAAAATTCTCGAAATTAAAATCATGGTGTAAATTCGAGTGGCGCGGGCCAGCACATGTGGATACATTCTGATTACATTTGACTTTAGGCAGCTCTAGAGCCCTTAAAAGTACAGTAATCGCAACAAAGTTTTTGTAGTAAAACTCTTTAGTGGAGGACATACCGATTAGCTGCTTTTGACGAAAACTCTGACGTAGAAATGAATAGATGAACTTTTTTTTATTTTGAAAATCAAAAAATATCGTTACATTAAATTTTTTTTGATCAACAAAAACTTGTTATTTTGGGTTTCTATTTTTAGATCTTAAATAAATCATATAACGGATTTTTAAATTTTTAGATCACATATATTCGTAACTTCCAGTATTATCTGAAGGGGGCATTTTGGTCTTATTCAATATTTGTTTGCACCGATCTATGAAGCTAGCAACTTGATTTTGTTTGGCACTCAATCTGCACTGCTCTTCGGCTACTGCGAAGTGTGACATTCTTCGAATTTTCCATTATCTTTTGACACTTTTCAATATTTTTCAATACAATTCGACCTTTTGGAGTTATTCAATATTTATCAACTTTTTTGATCGTCTTCGATTATTACAGATTTCTTCGAGGCTTTTTGGTTAGTTCTGACATGAATCGATTTTTTTCGATAATTTTCAAAAAGTTTCGATTTTTCAATAGATTTTTGGAATTCGACTTTATCGATGATTTTAAATTGTCTTGAACATTTTTCGAACTGCTATCATTTTTTCAATGGTTTTCCGAGTTTTCTTTGATAATTTTGGACTTTTATCGTGTTATTCGGCATTTATCAATTGTATCGAATTTTATTGAAACTGGCCGAAAATCATTGAAAATATTCTAATGTTTGAAAACTCTCGAAAAAATCAATGAAAGTGAAACGATTTTGAAATATATCAATAGAAGTCAAAAATTATTAAAGAAACGTCAAAGAAGTATGACTTGTGAAAGAAAAAATTAAAATCCAAAATGTCGAATATTTTGAATGTTAAGGGAATAAAATTCGAAACTACGATTTATATGAGCCTAAAAACTTACATAAGAATCTTTAATTACAATGATTTTTAAAGTGGAAATCCAAAAAGCAATTATATATTATGAATCGAAATTAATAAAAATCCAAAATAATGATTATTTTGTATGGAAAAATATACAAATCAATTTATAACAAATATGCAGTGATTTCCATGATAAATTCACAATCATTACAGTCTCTGCTTTGATTTGATTATAAAATCTGCGTTTGTTTCTATTTATTATCTTATTTATTTTCGATATGGACATACCATTATTGATAAATAGTCTGTGGAATGAAATTTTTTTTTTGTGTGGCAGTAAAGCTATAACATTTTTCAGTAATTGCAAAGAATAATAAAAAAAGTAACTATTGTATTTTTTAACTGATATATACTTAAATACAAAACGTTTTTTAACTTAAATTAAGAAATCATACAAAATTACAGGCTGTTATTGTAAATTTCGCATTATCATTGCATATTTAAAAAAAAAATAGTGCTTTTGTTTGATATCACTAAATACACTATTAAATTCCCTTGCTATTATATTTTAATTTCAGTAGAAAAGTTTTGAAGGCCATTTGATGGTTGCATACAACCACAGCTTCTATGCAATACATTATTTCGTAGAACTCTACCACCATACTCACAGCTGTGATTATTTTTGTCTTGTGGATGCATTGCCAACGCAGTAGATTAAGCGGAAACAAAAAATAATTAAAGCATCTGCAAAGGAAAGCATAGAAAATAGAAATCGGAGTGAAGGGATAGATAAAGTAAATTTAAATGACCTCAGTCATTTAAAATAAAAAAAGCTGAAAAAATTCATATGGTGATTATTTGCAAAGCTAAGTTAACATAACAGCTAATTTTTACTAAGCTTGAAATATTTTGCTATTTTATGCGTTAAAGCTGCAGACTTTAATTATGCGTTGATTATGCGGACGCTACTTATGTACTTACATACGAAGTGCTTAGTTCCGTAGTGAATTAAATCTACAAAGTTTAATTGGTACAAATTTGAAGTTAAGACTAACAGGCTTTTCAGCACATCCTTATAATATCTCAGCAAGTTGTTTCTTATTCAAAACTGTTGCCAAGTTAGATATCTGGAAAAAGTTCCATAGTATGTGGTAGCAAATATTTGAGAGTTTTCTAAAAAAATTTGTTATTCCACAGCGAAATAAGATTGTACGTTTTCGATAGTGTTGGATATTTGTAACCATTAATTTTTTTTGCTTTTTTTGGTAATTTTTTGTGAAATATGGGTAAAAAATCGAATGGCCTATTTCTTTCAGTATATTCTTGAAAATGTTTGTAAATTTTGGTGGACATGAGAACAAAAAATAAATTCGCACTCTAAAATTAACATTCCAAGTCTCGATTGAATACATTTTCCCAAATCGCAAATGCCATCATTATCTCAAAGCGGTTCAGAAAAATTAGTAAAAGTCTACGGCATCTCATCCAACTGCAATATTTCACTTATTCCATTTACGCTTGTTAGCTGGCTCGGAAATAAGTTAAATAAAGAACACACCTGATTTCACTTTTTCCAGCTTTAAACTTAAATCTGCAGCATTAGCAGAGACATAATTTTATCTTAAATGCTGCTTGTATATAAGGCTTAAAAATATAATTTTCTAGCAATAGTTATAGTATTGAAATTGGCATTTTAAATGAGATTAAAAAAAGTTTTAAAACGGATAATTTTTAAGCGTTTGGGTTTTGAAATTTGAAAAAAAAATAGAAAATTGGCTAAAGTGAACGAAAAATTTATTTGGCTGGACACATCAGGTCCTTTCATATATTTTTTAAAAATTATTTCATGTAAATGTTGCCCATGGCTACGCCTGAGGTGGCTTAAGCTCCAATTTCGGGAATCTTTTACCAGCATTTCGGCCGGTATTTCATCAATGGCGGCTGATATGCTGTCTTCTAGGGCTGCAATTGTGGCTGGCTTGTCATTGTATACAAGAGACTCCACGTAGCCCCACATAAAATAGTCAATTGTGGTTCAATCGCATGATCTTGGTGGCCAATGGAGCGCTCCAAAACTTGAGATTAAGTCCTCCCCAAACTCGCCTTCCAATAGGTCTATAGTATCGCGTGCCGTGTAACATGTGGCACCGTCTTGTTGAAACCACATGTCAACCAAGTCAAATTCTTCCATTTTGGGAAAAAAACATTCGACAATTATCGCACGGCACCTTGCTTGTCATTGGCTTTAACGTTGAGATTTCCACTATTTTTGAAAAGTACGGTCCAATGATGCTGGTGGCCCACAAACCGCACCAAACAGTGCATTTGTCAGGGCGCATTGGCTGCTCTTGAACTGCCTCTGGCTGCTATTCAAACCAAATTTGGCAATTCTGTTTGTTGGCGTACCCATTGAGCCAAAATCGGTGGGTCCAATGTGATGACCATAAAATGGACGTAATATGCAAAACATATTTCTCACAGAGCACGAATTTTTATAAAAAAAATTCAATGATTGGCAAGCGTTTTTTGCTTTTAAGTCTATTTATCAAAAAATGGCAAGCTTATTGAGCATTTTTTGCATTAAAACTTGCTACAAATCATGCGTGAGATATCTCAAAACTTACACTAAAAAAACAAATAGCAAAAAAATCACCCGCTATAGTGCTTAAGATTATAGTTTTCAAGCTTTAGTTATAGAAAATACTGAAATGTGCTTTTGAAATGAGATAGAAACATATCATTTCAATCAATAAAATTATTATAGTTCCTGATTTCCAAGAATCCTATGTTGGCATTTTTTTTTAATAATTAAAAATCGTTTATTTACCGCAAATTTTTTAGTTTTATATATATCTTGTGTTGGAAAATTTAATATATTTATCACCCTATAGAAATCCAACTTATTAAGGAGTTTTTGAAAAGCTTATCTTTATAGTACGAGAGCCAGCAATATTTTTGAGTGTGATATATAATCATGCCAACTGAAAATATATCCATTCGACTATTCCCTTTTTATTTATTTTTTAATGGAGTTACATAGTCGCAACTGATTTTGTTTTCAAAGTTTTATGTAAGTCCGTATGCATTCCATATCAAAACTCCTTCTTCTCATTTACTTGGCTAAAACATATTATTTCTACTGTGCACTTCAATAACATTCCATTGTAGTCACAAATATTTATTTTTGTATTCTTTAATTAAAAACTTTTCAATTCTACCACCACCACTTGGACAACGTCAGCTCAACACTTAAATGGAAAAGTTTTTGCATTTCCAGCATATTTTGCTATGCATTGCAGTGAAAAATTAAAAAGAAATTTAAACTATGAAATTCTAGCAATACAATGAGAATCTGAAAAATGCAGATATTTCTGATTTAAGTGTTGCAAAAATACCATTTAAATCTAATTACATGGAGCTGAAAATATTTTAATGAAATGCAAGAAATTCCATTTTGCGCTGGAAAAATTTAATATTTTGTAAATAAAATAAATTATTAATAATACTTGAGTATGAAAATATGAGGGTTGCATACAGCAGTTAATTTAATTGTTGCTGTTTTACTTGGAAAATATGTATTGAATATAGCTAGAGTTCGAGCAGTAATTTCAACTGAAATAAAAAGATTTGTTTTTCGTCATCGTTCCAATATCAAAAATCATGGTATCATGTTGCCCTATCTCTGTCGCAACCCGTTCCTTAGAGTTCAATATAAATGTCTCTAAAAAAAATTCATCAAAATCGGTCTATTAGCTTAGCTGTGCAAACATATTTTTCTATTGGGAGCGTGACTCCGTTCACTTTAAAACAAATAGCGTTCTTCATGGTTCAATCTATTTATGTACCAAGCATCATCAAATATGTCATTTAGTTTAATTTTTTCTTGTTAGGGCGTGTCATCGCACTATAAAAAAAAATCTTTTCTCAAGATTCAGTCCATCTTTATACCAAATTTCATCACAATCAGTTCATTAGCTTATCAGTGGAAACGATATTTCGTTTTACATTACATTCTGCAATGCTCTACTTCACAGTTTTCCAACGAAAACAAAACCAAATTTAGCGATTATGTTGTGTAATGGCAGCTAACAAGGTATGTAACCGTTTTGCAATGGCCCACTTTAATGAGTGAGATTCTTTGTATTTTGCGGGCGTGGACTCCAGTTTTTCCAAACCCAACTTGTTCTTAGAAAAATTTACCACTTGCACATGTACATTATTGTGTAAAAGGATGCGGAAGTATTGTTCATCAAAAGTAATTTTGTTATCTTCAAAGTAGGCCCCAACTACGTTACCGCTTGATCTATTCATGCATACACATTTCGTACACGGCTGAAAAAAAAATATACAAATTGATATGAACATCAAATTAGGATGGTCTTATATGAATGTCGGTATAAGTTTGTTAACTTTTCAACCTACAAGAGTCAGCTTTATGTCTAATAAGACATCAACATTCTGTAGCCGAGCAAGTTAAGGAACGCATTCTAAATATATAATAGCAGGTTCAAATCTACTGCTTCACCGATAAGAGAACGATATAATTTAATACTTATCGTATCGTTCTCGATATTTCTGGGTTATTCTCGTTCACATTTATATGTATATAAAACTAAACGAACCAGCGGCTTTCCCGCACACTATCCTTTGTACAACCCCGTCTGCATTTTACGCGTAGAAACAATTAGGTCCATGTACGAATTTTCACAACTTGGTATAAGTTCCAAAAATAGCAATGTCAGGGATTTTATTGAATGGGAGGAGCTATGACCCATTATCCAACCTTGTTCACATTTAGAGAGTAACTTAGCACAACTAACGTATCAGGTTTCACAATTGTATCTGCGATAGATGCCAAGATAAATCGTTTTAAGTAATTTTGTTCTATAACGCCTTTGTCTAATCTTGTTTAGACTTCGTGAGGTACTTAACATAGACAATATACATCCTAGCATGAATTTCAAAACGCATATACCATAGGTGCCAAGATATAGCGTTTTAAGTCTCGTTATCGTTATCGTGCTCAGTCCCGATAACGAGAACGATAGCGATATTTATCGGTTTTCTATGCAGCACTATCGATTTGTGTTATTCAAATCATTGCGTAAATGAAATCTGTAAATAAAATTAAATTAAGAAGAAATATTTGTTCCTGGATCTGAGCTCGTGTGTGCTGCGTCCAAAGCAAAAGTTCATATAAAATTTTATGACTTAGCAGCGTATAGAATCCATAAAATTTACATTAAGATTTATACGAATAACTAAGAGATATTAATTTTATAAAGAAATACCGTGTAGGGTGATTGAGAAAAATCCTTCAGTTACCAACTCAATGCGTCTTTATCGAAGTGATAATTTCAGCATGTTGACACTCGTTGAAAAATTGGTTAAAAATTATGGCATAATGATGGCTCGATACGCTGGTGCATTTTTGTGGTGCCATTCCACAAATCTGGCCATTTCCGATCGAATGATGAGATTTAGGGATGATACCACTGAAAGTGGTAATCAATAAAAGCTACGTCAATACTCTGGAAAATTTCGTTGAAAGGCATGGCACAGCCTACAATATTTATAAACGTTAAAAAAAGAGAACTAACAACGCAATCGCTATGAAATTTAATCAGGCTAAAAGGTGTCTTCTTGCAAAATTTTGGCAGAATAGTTCCAGTGGGTGTGGCACCCCCCATTAAGCAAAATACGTTTAATGCTATAGATAGTGTGCTATGAGAGTAATCCTCCCCCATTAACATAAAGTTGTAGTTGCTATTTTAAGTGAACTATTGGAGAAATTGATCTGAAATTTGATGTAAGTGGTTTACTGGGTATTAAGTACGTGTGAATCAAAAGCATTTCAAATAGCTACAGTAGGCGTGGCACCTCCCATACAATTAAAATACTTTAAGTGGCATAACTAAGGAAATATTTGAGCAATCATACTGAAATTTGGTGTAAAAGGTTTGTTTATGGAAGGCTATTTTTGGATCAAAATTGGACTGGATTGTACCAGAGGGTGTGTCACCGCCCTAAATTTTAAGAATAATTACGGCACATATCGCAAACTATACAAGCTATTGTGCTAAAATTTGGTTTGTGCTTGTTAATCACGAATATCATTTATTGAAACAAAAGTCGGCGGAATTGGAGAAGTGGGCGGAATTGGAGAAGTGGGCTTGACATATTTCGTGTTATTCATTTCTCTTCTATTTTTTTCAACATTTCCCATATTCTTTTCACATTTTCAACCTTTTACCTTTTCCCATTCAATTTCATTCGACATTTTCTTTTTTCCTCGACTCTGTCATTAATTTTTCAGCATTTTTTCATATTTTTCGACTTATTCAATTTCTTTCAACTTTCTTCTATGTTTTTCATATATTTTCAGCATTTTCAGTTTTTTCCAACACTTTTCAATATTTTTGAACCTTTTTACATTATTTTCGACTTTTTCAACCTCTTCAACATTTTTTTAACATTTATTTAAAAAGTACTTTCAATGCAGTGTAGGGTATGTGAGTTTCGGCCTGGCCGAAGATAACACCTTAACTAGTTTTATTTAAATTACTGTCAGAGCTAACAAGTGGCCGGGATTGTACCGGAAAAGCTCTGAGTTTCTGAAATAGCCGCGAATTCGGGAATTTTTGTGACATGAGAATGTTGGCAATTGCATTTTTTCCTACTTGGCAACCCTGATTACTGCATTTACAGCGCGTGTCGTGGAGCCCTGCAGCAAAAACATGATTCGGTAGAAAGCCTAGACGCGGAGATTTTGTAGTACTGTTTCATAAAAAAAATATTTTTAATACCTAAATATTTGCCTAAAAATTCCTTATTAGTTTTTTATTCTCTTATACTCTTTTCATAACTAAATAAATTCGCAAAAAACAGATCTATTTCTTCTTTTATGGTTCCAGTGCTTCAACCGCTTGAGTTCAAAAAAAATCCACATTGTTTTAAAGATATTTCATATATGATTCAGAGTCACAAAGTGCTTAATGTTAAATAGAACAAAGAGTAATTTAAAATTCTTTGACAAATGGAATTTGAAGATTTTTATGATTGAATTAAAGTAAAAAAATGTTATTTTCAATGCTTTCCAAATTCAAAATTTTACACAAGAAGAAAAGCATTAAATAGTTTATAAGTTTCTTATAGTTCAAAATTATCGGACAGTGTTGGCATGTCAAAAATGTTCCGAATATAACGAAATACCTTGAAAGCCATAAATAAGTATTTGAGGTTAGCGATTAAGGTTAAGTATTGAAAAAAAGCGGTCATGGCTCAATTTCAAGACAATGATCTTTGTTGTTAAATTTTGATTCTTATAAATCTATGTTCACAAATAAATTTCATTAAAAGCGAGAAAATAGTTTTACATTGGGGAAACAAGTGGTTATTTTATTTGCATTGCCAATAAAACTAAATCCTTAAAACTTTTATGTTTCTGCTTGAAACTATGTACTGAGTATTAAAAAATGAAAAAAAAAACTCTTTTCTTTGTTGAATCCGATCTATTCCTTAAGAAACAACCGCAGCATTTATCCTATATCAAGTTCCATTCGTGCACAAGAAAGTTTCACATAGTTTAAAATTAACACTTAAGTGTTGAGCACAAATTCCTTTGAGCAATACGGCCGTATGCAATTGAAAAGTTTCCCTTCCATGCATTCCAACAAATGTAAGTGATATCTTAAGTGCTGTTTATAAAACTTTAAAATTAGTTTGACACTTCTAGTTTCAATTTCAGTAGTGCTCATATAAATGTATTACCTGCACTTGATTTTATGCTGCGCACACACGATACAACAAACTGCTCAACATGTGGTATGACAAACATTTTCTTTTAATTCATTTTTATGTTTCTCATTCGCTCTACTTGTGCTTTATTTTTTATCACACGTTACAACGTATGTTTGTTTGGCAAGTCGCGTGAGTTGAGGATGAATGTGAGAAACGTGATTTTTTCTAACATTGACTTTTGTGTGCTTACGTGTTGTATACGCATACAAAATAAAAATGAAAGACACAAATACATACGTATATATAATCGTATAAGCGCTCATATCTGCTTTACTGAAATGGTTTAAAGGGAAATTAATAGTATTTGCTTCTTCTTGACCACGCAAATAAAACGAAACACAACAAAAACCATGGCAGTAGTCAACACTGAAATACGTAAGCATGTGTGCTGTACGAGTATTTGTTGCTGAATAACTTTACTATCATGGTACACTGTAAATATTTTGCATTTGATGAGTGTAACTTAGGCATTAAACTGGTAGTTTGGGGTGCTAAGACACAAACTTCATGGATATTGTCTACGAAAATGTTGGTTCTTCTCAGTTCGGCAATAGTCCCCAAAGTATTTTGCAGGATTATGTCCATTCATAAAAATGAACAAAGCACCCATGGATGTTATGTTCCTTTTTGTTCTTAGCCTAAAAGAAAGCACTCAAAAATTCTGTAGTCAGATAACACTGTTGAAAAACTGTACTTATTTGGTAGAGTATCAAAATCAAAAAAAAAAAAAAAATGTATCGTTTGATTTTTTAAGCCTTTGGGTTTTAAAAATTAAGAGAAATAACCAAAAATTAGCAATATTGAATGAAAAAAATTATTTACGATAATACATCGATTCCTTCCATTTACTTTTTAAAAATTATTTCATGTAAATGTTGCCTGCAGCTACATCTGAGGTGGTTCATCCGTAAGCACAAATTTTGACACACTTTTTCCAGCATTTCGGCCAGTATCTCATCAATGGTAGCTGTAATGTTGTCTTCCAGGACCCCAATTGTGGTTGGCTTGTCCTTGTACACGAAAAACTGCATGTAGCCTTGATTTACATCAGCTATTGAAACTATACTTGACGTTATATCAAGGAACCAAAGTACCTAAAAAGAGACTTATCATAATAACAGAGCTACAAGGGCATAATAATATTATAAGTTCCGCCCAAGGTCTTGGCAAAAATTCTTAAAAATCCTAAATTTATCGACCATAATATCACTTAGAATACATTGAACAGAAGACGTGCAGTACCTGAGATCATAAATCACTTCAAGGTACAATACCAAATGTTGAGTAGTACATTGCGGGGAGTTTTCTGATCCTTGTAAGTCAGTTGATCTCCTTAGTTGTTGCTACGGAGAACACTAAATAAACCAAGATATGACAAGATCTGATAAGAGAAACTTACAATTAGAGCTAAATATATGAAATTAAGGAATGAAATAAAACAAGATATGTACTAGTTAGGAGTTTTTAGCTACTGTAGTTATTAGCCTTCTTAGCTGTTAAGCGAATTTAAGCGGATAATTCAATTAAGCAAAATAAAGGAAAATTTAATTCGAGAACTCGCTTTGATTTTCTAAGTGATTACAAGAAAGAAATATAAAATATAGTATAAAAGAGGGCGGATCGCCGTGAGCCCAGCCTAAGACGTCTTTGTGTGTATACGGTTCACTTTATTTAAGTAAAATAGCAAAAAAAAAAAGCTTATTAACATTTGATTCCGCGAGCAAGGATGGTGAAATTTACCACTTAAATTGCAGTTTGATGAGCAATATAAAAACACTTGCTTCCTCTTTTTAATTTCCTCAAGTTAGGATATTTGCCTATGAGGCTCCCTGAGGTGTTGCAGATTGACCCACCAAAGTCGTTGCTACGCCACCGATAGCAAAATACAAAATATCTCAAAAATTATGGAAATTAATTTTTATGAAAACAAAGTCGACAAATGTGAGCACTTTTTGAAGTTTTTTGTCTTTTCTTATATCAAAAGAAAAATCATAAAATAAATATTATTATTATAGATTTTTTTCCAAATTCTTCTGAACCAATATCTCAGTTGAAATTCTAACAAAAAGTAAAACAATGGCTAACTATGCAGCAAATGGAGCAAAACAGAGTTCAGCTCAGTCGAATAAATTTCTTGAATGAAAGTCTTCAAGTTCATGATATCTACAAAATAGCACTGATAATTTTTTTCAGTGTACTTGAGCTCTTACTATGGTGCACATGATAGCCTAAAAAAGGAACACATTTAAGTCAAGAGTAGCAGCTTAGGAAGGATTCAGCAAACGGATTATAGAGAGTAAAAGTTGCAAAGCATGCATTTAGTTTCTAGTAGATAGGATATGCTTGTACAGCGCCATTACAGCAGGTTTAAGCGTGTTTTTTTTTTGTCAAAGCAAAATAAAAATATATAAAATGACAGGTATTAAAATAAAAAATCGGATTTGCTTTGGTTCGTGATATATCTTTTTTAACCTCTTGTATAATAAAAGTTTAGCTATTTTCCTTTTCAGTAAGCAAAGTATTTACTGTTCTCTGACGTTTTTATGGTGACATAAAATGTAAGGTTTTTGCTACAACTTATAAAAATAGCGAAATAATGATTTTCCAACACAATGCTTAAAAGTATGCAATATAATTTTCATACAACATTAAATTTAAAATTACACCTAAGCTCTTCTCAAATTCACCGAATTAACTTTAATTCTGGTAAATATTTTTTCACGCCTTACAAACAACACAAACATTTCCCAACACCAAGAAAGCAACAATATCCGTTTCCGGAAAGAAAAACAACAATTCATATAAATTACACGAAGCAAATTAACTCAGGGAAAATGCGTCAAAAATTAATGCTGCACACACACGCATCTAATGCATAATTGATGCGCCTACGTGTGTGTTCTTCTGTAACTGTGCCGCTGCTGCCTTTCTGTTGCTATCCCTTTTTAACTAATGTTATTGTTGTTTTGCTGTTTTTTGTTGTTCTGCGTAGTTCTTCCTTATAAATTGTTGAGCCTTGCGTTGATTCCATAATGAGCTAAAATGAATACCTTGCTTATATCCTGCGGCAGCATGTTGCTATTGTTCTTGTATTTAAGACAGGATAATCACTAATGTTAAAGGATTTCATTGTTGTTTTGCTAAATTGTTGTTGTTATTGTTTATGTTTTTGTTGCTTAACGTAAGTGATATTACATTGACTTAACAGTGAATATGTGAATAAAATTCAAGTATAGAAACTTACACTGAACAAAAAAAATTTTCATGAGAACTGTGGTCTGGAACATCTTGTGGAAAATCTCTCAAGACTCTTAGATATCTCGGCGATTATTTAATTATATATTAGGCCGATTTGTTTTCTGCTAGGAAACAACTTGAACTATCACCGAAAGCTATTTACATGCATTTTTTCATGTGAAATCGAACCCAAGACACAAAGGCTTCCATTCACACAAAAAAATGTAATACAAACTTTGAACCAAAATGAATATGATATTTTTTTGGGACCATTTGCGCCTTAGTTTTTGGATGATATTAAAACCTAAAAAACAAAATGTTATTGCTCAAATTACAGAACAGCACCTCAATGAAAATATGCGACATAGAAGAAGCTTAATAAATCGATTTCTGTTTTTTTGATGCTAAACTGTAACACTTAAGTTGTTGGGCAAAAAACTGCGCAAAATTTCATGTACTATAAAAACCTTTTTTTGGTAAATGCTCGTGCTTTTCTCATTAATTTAATTTAAGATGAAGTTTCCTATCTCTTCTCTCTGAAGATTTCACTGCAGTGCTCTCCAACAGACGGCATTTGCTGGGTTTCGTAACGTTTGTCCAATTTGTTTCCATTTTCGCCATTTGAACTGAATGGAAATCCGTTCTTAACAGCATCGGGTGAGACATTCGACATTCGAAATGCTCCCAGGCACCCATATATCCAGGATTCGGCGGAGGAAGTTGTTGGTAAACACTTGCAAATATGTATTCTAGTAGGGCGCTGTTGATAAGTCAAGTTTCAAGAAAAAATTGACATCGAAATTGACTCAATTGAGTTTTGATATCGTTGACAGTAACGAAGATGGCCAGATATTACGAAGCTGGGCGAAAGCACCTTTCGCTTTGTTTATTCTAGCATGAATGTCCTTAATGGTAGCATTATTATTAAGTTTCTTAAGTAATTAAATTAATTCACTTCTTCTATGCTGGATTCACCTTTCATGAAGCTATTGTTGGCACTGGTTTGGCAAAGGTACATGTTTATTGTTTTATTTATGTTGATTTTCAGACTTACCACTTCCGATTAAGATCTATGGCAGTGAGTTGTTCTTACATGTCTCACTGCTTGTTGGTGAGGAGGCATATGTCATAGGCATGTGCGAGGTTTCCATCTGCTTGCTGCAAATCTATTGAATGCCGCGATATGTAGAATCTGAGGCTCTGCTAATACCATCGTCTATTACTATCAGACAATCAAGTTTTCGTCGTTATTTAATATCATATATTTTCTAATTATTGTGCCAGCAATTTAAGGTTTTGAGCTTCGAAAACTAAGACAAATTGTTCCACTGTTTGCTGATATTGCGAATTATGAAACAGTCTATTATTTTTCTTTTTAAATGACACTTGAAAGTCTACTGCACCATCAAATAAAGTAACGAGGTTTTAAGGGTTCATACTTCATAGTTCCACGCACAAAGTTTTTGAATTCCGAATAGCTTAAGGATTTTTGTAATATAAAAGAATAAAATCGCGATGGCCAAAAGTTATATTTTTTCATATTTTTGTTTAGTTTCTTATGATGGAAAGATTTCTCTTTATTTTAAGTCTTCCCTTAGCTGTCAAAATCAGATAAAATAAATCCTTGTATGAAACAATTATTTTCACTTGAACCAAATACATCCAGCATAACTAAACCGTTTATGGTATTTTATTTAAGAAGTTGAATCAATTTATTTTTTCCACTATTGTGCGGCATTTTAATTTTTCTCCTTTTTTGATGATATTCAGACGTACAACTTTTTGCTTTTATATATAAAGAATTTACCTACATTAGCTGATACCAACACCTACTGTTTACTACACCGATAGATTTTTACCCTACGATTTCAACTTTGAATTTCCTAAAATTGTTAAAATCCATTCATCTTTCTTTCCTTGGTTGCAAATTTTACAAGCGAAATGCCTATATCTTCAATAATGTTACCGATAGAATAATTTTCCAGTAAAATTAACAATAACTTAAACAGTAGATGTATTGAACAAAAATTAGATTTTTGTATAAAGGAAAACTTATAAACCGCGTAACTCGGCCAAGTCTATGTGCAAATGTGACTTCTTCAAAGAGATTTATGTTCTTTCTTTAATTTTTTGCTTAAGAAATTTTTCAATTTGAGCTATATTATTTGAGTAAGTGAATAAAAGCCATTATTCGACCCATTTAACCCTCATCCATACACAAAAGTGTCCCTTTTGTGTCAATTTGATGCAATGAATTTTTGAACACCACGGACTCATGATAAATGATTTTAATTACCAAATATCATTATGTTTTGTCTATTTCATTTATTTATAATGCAAACAATTCAAAAAAATCACTCTTCTCAATTTGTAAAACATTGAAAAAATATTAGTTTTTTTGAAGAAAAATCGTTAAGAATCCAGAAAAACGTAAAATTTATATAAAATTATATACAACGGATCAAGAATACATCAATTAGAAACAAAAACAAAGTTAGGAAAAATTTTGTTCACATTGTTCACACAAAGTGAATTTTTCGCAGGCATTTGTCACATTGAACGGTATGAACATTTGAATTGGCATATATGTACCGATCAGTTCGTCCACAGTATCAACACCACTTTTAGTCTTGTTATAAAAATTGATAATTTCAGGCATTCTTTCTTATCATTTTTTGGAACGTAAGATACCAGTTAGGCGCAAAGATGATGATCAACTACAAATTCAAAATGATATAGTGGATGTTTTCTCATGTTGATCACTAAAAGTAGAAGATCCTTCGATTTTTACTAATCAATGAAATAACCAGTAGCGAGATGTAAAAAAGTTCTCCGGCCTTTGAGTTCTTCAGGAAGTTGCTCAAGACTTGGTTTATTTCACTGCCGCAGTTTCCATCACGTCTGACATGCATATGGACAAGCTTTGTTACGAAGGAATATACTGCGTAAATAAACATCTTCCGCGGAATGTCAATATTGTTCATTGTTAGAAACTTGCCAGCCACATACATTGCTCTGAAACGTTAAGTCACTTGTCGAATATAAGCCGTATAGTAGCCAATTTATCTCGAGAAGACGATGTATCTCTTGTGAATTGTTAAAACGCTGATATCGGATTATTTCTCTGAAAAGCTGCGGAGGCATTGTGGCATGACATTTATCTCCGGCCACAATATCAACACACTTCCAACAGTCTCCATACTTTCAAACACCATTAATGTTAGTCATTTCGACTACCCTCCTAGTATGTGTCAATTTGACACATGAGGGACTCATCCTTCCATGTTGGAAGGAGGATATTTTTGCCTTGAGCATAGCAGAATATGAAATTTTGCCGAATAAGACCTATAAATCCATTTTTGTTTTCGCTTGGCTTCAATACTGAGAGCGCTGTTTCAATATGATTTTGAAAATTGTGTCAAATTGACACAAGGGATGTATTCGGGTTAAGCGGCCACAGAAAAGCCTTTCATCAAATGCAGAGATAAGATCTTTGTGTTTTTTTACTTGCTTGTACTAAGCAATCATTTCTTATAACTTTAATTCCGGAAAGAACAAGGAAAACTCTACGTTGAGTGGCTTTTGTGATGTCCTTGAAAATGCTCTTTTGCATATGAAATTGTAAAATTTGTTTGTGAAATTTTCATGGGTCTATGTCATATCATACATAAATCTACAACAGTGAGTTACGAAAAATGTAATGTAATTTATAACTTGAGTTATTTCCTTAATTCAAATAAATATTAATCACAGCTATGCAAGTATGCTAATTAAAGTACCTTCTCATTTTTCACATTTATTTCTCTCAGTGCGCGTACGTGCTGCAGCAGCCTTTTGTTTTTATTTCCTAACAAATTTTTTTTATTATTTCATTATATCCGTACTCCTTTCCATTTTTATTTGGGTTGATGTTGATGCGCGTGAAATATTCTGACTTTGTTGTCATGAATATTTAAAGTTTTGATCAAAATTTGATTGCCTTGCGTTTGTAGAACGTGTTGGATATTTGTGATGATGAAGCATGTTTTTGTTAAATGTACACAGAAAACAAATAAGTTCAAAAAAGTACTCTTATCATGCCAAATTGAAAAAATGTATATGCTTGGAATTATTGAATTAACCTTAGACAAGTTATTCTTTCAGTGTATATTGCACTAATGCGATGGCATGAAGTATTGTTATGGCAGTAGTTCAGCAACCATGTGCGTGAAATTGAGCTGACGGTAATATTCAAATTGAGGTGAAATCCTGAATAATAAAATTATTTTAAATTATTTTCGTCTCACTGGTTTAATAAAAATTTAAGTTTTAAAAATTTAAGGGCATTAATCGTTTACTTCAAAACAAAATTGTGTAAATATGTAAGCCATATTCATAGTATGCTTTTATAAATATTTTTTATAGTTCCGATCTTAATATGCACTAGCTATTTCGTTTGTAGTTTTGTCCTAGTTTGGTTTTTATGGTTTCATAATTTCACTGTCATTCTGTTCAAGTTATCATCTAGCTCTGGACCTAATATGCTTATATTAAATTCCAAATTCGCCAGTTTCATCAATTTCAGTTACAAGAGTAGTACTGACGCCATACAAAAATCTACACTCATTCTGAATATATTTCCTGTGTTAGATATGGCAGTTACCTGAGAGTTATTTTATAACAAAATTTTGCATTAGATATTCAACTACAAAAATTAACTTTGAAAATTCATAAAAAAACTTGATTCCATCGTTTGCACATTGTCAGACTGTATTTAAAATTTAATATAAAATGTGTTATAAAACATTAGTTTGCATAAAGACAGCAATATAGCATAATAATATAATAAGATTAAAAATATAAGTAAATAATAATAAAAAATTTAAAAAAAAGAACGATGGAGTATGCTCTCAACCAGTACCAAAGAGGGGTGGGGGGCGAAACAAACTTGTTAAGGTTTTATATTCGGCCAGGCCAGAGCTCACATACCCTACACTGCACCGAGGGTACCTTTTCAATAAATGTTAAAGAAATCTTTAAGAAGTTGAATAATTCGAAAACAAATGAAAAAATAGAATGAGGTTGAAAATGTTGAGGTAATTGAAAATCCTTGAAAAAGTCGAAATTAAAAAAAAAAAATAATGCGAAAAGTTGAAAGAAGTTGAAAAAGTTGAGCAAATATACATTCGGATATATTGGACAAAGTTGAAAAAGTCTAAGCAATATGAAAAATGTTGATAAAAATCTTCTTCAATTCCGCCTACTTTTGGCTTAATAAATTATATTCGTGATCGACATCCATACACCAAACTTTAGCAAAATAGCTTCATTGGTTAGCAATATATGCCAAAATTAGCCTTTAAATTTAGGGCGGTGACATACCCGCTGATACAATGCATCCCGATTTCGATCCAGAATCATCTTTCCATAAAAGAGCTTTTTCCACGAAGTTTTAGTGCGATTGCTCACGTATTTCGATTGATATGCTACTTAAAGTTTTTCCTGCTAAGGGAGGTGCCATGCCCACTGGTGCTATTTTGCCCGCTTTTGATTCAGATATACCTTTTAGGAAGTAAGCGACCTACATTAAATTTCATGCCAATTACTGTAATGATTCACTAGTAATAGCGCTTTCAACTTTATATTAATATGGAAGGTGCCACACCCAATGATGTGATCTCGTCGAGTTCGATTTAATTTCAAAGTTCATAGTCGTCGATACCTCTACACAAATGAAAAGATTTATGAATTTAACACGTATAGCACACTTTCTATAAAACTAAATGATATTTGCTTGTATGGGAGGTGTCACGCCCTCATGCACTATTGTTCAAACATTTTGTTATAAGATATCATATGGCAAGTAGATCTGCTACTTTTAAATTCATAACGATTACGTTGCTAATTATCTTACTATACCGTTTATAAATATTGTGAGCTGTGCCACGCCTTTCAACGAGCTTATATTGACTTAGCTTGTACTGATGACTACTTTTAGTGATGTCATCTCCAAAATATTTATGAAAATCATTTGTGCCTATATAAACTTAAAATATTCAATTATTGAAAAGGCAACGCCCACTTTTTTTTCAATTTCGCTCACTTTTGGCTCAATTGAAGATATGTATGATCTGTATCCATTTATCAAATTTTATCACAATATCTTGAATGGTATACGAGGTATGCCATTATAAAAGTTAAAATTAATGGCTGTGTCACGCCTCTGTAAGAGTCTTTGAAAACTTGAAAATAAAATCAATACTAATTTTGTTCATGCGTGCACCAAATCACTAAGTTTCATCAAAATTGCTGCACTTTTTTTTCGAAGTAGGTTTGGGGAAACGTACATGTAGTACGTGTGGTAGGCGTGTCCGTGAGCTATACTCAATCACAAGCCACTTGTTTGAAGGTGTGACCTGTGCGTTATGTTTTATTAAATTGAATAAGAGTCACGAGTGCCATGGATTATTTCCCATGTCACTATAGAAGTAGCTTGCAACCAGCTTAATAATAGTAAGGGAGTGTCTCTTGTAAGCTTTGCCAACAAATATAAAATTCACATTATTTGAGTGTACGATGTTTTATAGAGGCTATAGTATTACGTTGTTCGAATTTGTTGCTTGTTAAGAAAATTCCAAACTCTGGCTAGAAGGGTCATGCCTGATATGGTGGACAGAAGCCAATGATAACAGCCATCAAAATTATATATGGTAAAAGTTTTTCCAATAAGTTAGCAGCAATGTTGTTTCTCAAGAGAAGTTGTTTACTATGTAATCGTCATAGGATTCCTAACTAGAGAGTGCAGAGTTAAAATTCATCATCATGAAAAATAAATAGAGATAGCAGCGCATATATTATGTTACCATATTGTGTTGTAAATCTATGAATCTAGCGCCCCCCCCTCGTATGATGATGTCTGCAGACTTCGCGGAGCCAAAAATATGGAAAGCGACGCTTTTTAAAAATGATTCTATGATGAAAATAAAAAGTTCGTTATTTTAAAAACACAAAGAAATTATTGATTGATGAGCAAAATAAAAATGTCATTTTGTTCTCATGTTGCGGCCTCTTGAGAGGTACTTTAACCCTAACTTAATATATTAAAACAACGTTGGTTGGCCACCCGCATCGCAGTTTGGTAGGTCGTGACCAGAGCCTCGTAGGTCATTGTCTAAATACAGCACTAATGATGTCAATATGTAAGTAGTGATATAATAATTAGCACTCTAACTGGAGCTTTCATTGGTGCAAGTTCTGCATAAGATTTTGACAACTAACGTTATTTCATAAATTCCATATTGAAAATAGCATCAAGTTTTTAAATTTTTCCAATTATTTTGTTTCATACTTCTCTCTGAGTTCATACAAATGACGTCATTTCTTATATTTTTATTACCGCTGGTTTTGTTGTTGTGCTTGTTTAATTTAATTAATTAGATTTGTTTATTTTTAGTGTAAAAAAACACGCCAAATGAAAATAAAAATGATCATAAAATTACAGTATACAGACGAAAAAACCCTTATAAAGCTGAAGTAAAATTTGTTTATTACATGTTGATTTCATGCCCAAAAACACATGCACGCAATTCATGTTAAAAATTATTGTCTGTTGGCCATAGTTGGCAGACAAACGTTACGCGTGTTGTAATTATGGTCATATAAAAAGTTGTTAATGTTAATTTTGTGCGTATGATAAAAATCCTTGTCAAGCTACGGGTAATGGAATTTATTTTTAAAGTTTGATAAATATATATACTGACATAGCAACTAAATATTGCCGTTGCATGTTCACTTTCTCATCTAAATATCGTAGATATGCGGGCAAAATATGACAATGTTTAATTATAAATCGCAAATTTGTATAAAATAAACAAAACACATTTCAGCATAACACCCTGAAAATTTTATATTTCATGCATGCGCCTCAAAATATGCAATGCAAAAAACACAAAATCATTACCATTTATAACAAAGCTTTCAATTAAAAATTACATTGCATAGTTATCGGTGCTTCATTTAAAAATTTCTATTGATTTCATGCAGATTTTTAATTGGAATGCAACTAATTAAGAGTAACTGGCTATTCAAACTGAAACAAAGGATTTTCCAATATGCGTGATCCTTTTTTTTTACTACATAAAACAAAATCGAAAAGAGGTGGAATACCAGTCCTTAGTTCATTTCAAATACAATCGAAGTACGCACATTTATACTTGATTATGTTCTTGCTCCTCCAACAGAGGCGAATACGCGTGTTGAATTTTTGACCACTTAATTCATTACATTAGGCCTAATATAATGAAATTGACGGGTATCTACATGTGTAGCATTTTAGCAGAAAAAGTTGATTAAAAATATATATCACCACAATATAAGAGTCTGGGGTTAAAAGAAAGAAAAATTTTAAAGCTAAGCTAGGCTTACAAGACTCCCACCCCTGATTTTTTAAAACGGCCATCTCCTGGCCGTTAGTCTACTAAAGTATTCAGCATACAATACGTATGGAAACATCCCTCACTTTTTTACTCAACTCAGAATATTTTGATAACAGTTAGTCCGAATACGATTTTTTATTCTCTGCATTCTGAGGCATGTTTGTGAGTGATCGCTTGCATTAGTTAAAGCTGATTTTTTGCAATTTGTTTTTTCAGTGAAATTTTTTTGACAACTCACGCTTGATTTGTAACATGTGTCAGCAACAGAAATACTCAATAAGTTTTGCCATTTTACCATGAATAGACTAACAAACAAACAGCGTGCTCTGTGAGAAATGTGTTATTATCAAAATATTTTCTCCAGCGTTGAAGCTCATTTTTGGCTCAATGTGTACGTCAGCAAACAGATTTGCCACATTCGGTTTGAAGAGCAGCCAGAGGCAGTTCAAGAGCAGCCAATGCACGCTGAAATTGTACAATTTGGTGCGGTTTGCCAGACGGCGGCATAATTGGTTCGTAATTTTTCAAAAATAATGAAAATCGCAACGTTACAGTCAATGGAGCAAGGTACCGTGCGATGACTATCGACCGCCAAGCTTATGCGATTTGACCCCACCAGCTAATGTTTTGTGGAACTACGTGAAGTCTCTTGTGTACAAGGACTAGCCAGTTACACTTGCAGCTCTAGGAGACATCATTACAGCTGCAATTGATGAGATATCGACTGAAATCCTGGAAAAAGTATGCCAAAATTGGAGCTTACTTATGAACCACCTCAAACGAAGCCGCGGGCAGTATTTACATGAAATAGTCCTTAGAAAGTAATTGAATGGAATGGGTTTACCGCTCCAAATAAATATTTCATTGACTGTTGCAAATTTTCTGTTATTTTTTCAAATTACAAAAAACCAAACGCTTAAAAAATCACTCTTCATATGTGACGAGATTGCGTAATTCTTAATAGCAGGCAATAAGTGATCTTTGTATATTTTCATACTGTAGCTTTCTATTAAATATTGTATTATAAATTAATATTTTAGAAAATATTATTATTGGAAATAATATAAATAAAAATATACAATAATTTAAATATGTCGGAACGTGCCTTTTGGTTTTTGTGCTTTTCTTTCGACCTGGATGTAAATAAATCTGCTGAGTGAGCATGTCAAAGACTTAGAGGCGGGACAAGGTTTTGTAGATAGTTCGAATGACGATTGCGTACCACCCTTTCATATCCAGATGACTGACGAAACAACAAAATATATCTCTTTACAGCTCTTTATACCGTTAATTGAACAGTGCACTGAAATACCAAGAGTATTAGGCTGCGCTCTAACACGCCTGGCTATCAAAATTGTACTCGATGACGGTCCTATTACGTCCGCTAACATTATTTTGTACGAATTGCTTGATAGTTCCAGCCCAAGCACCGTGTCCGTCCCCAACATTGTAAGAGCGGAAGTCGTAAAATTTCATGAAACATTTGATCCACATGCCACTACATATGTATACTTCCGGTACAGGCTGTTACTTGAAAGCAAATTTAAGCCTTTTTTCTCAATAATAATCTACTTTATCAAATAAATCTGCTAAGCTGTACATTCATGCAATACCGTTTGCGGACAAACATTTTTTCTAATAGGTTGAAATGTAGATTTCTGGCCGCCCACGTAAGTTATCAATTCCAAGCAGTTAAATGTTAATGCATTAATTGTCATTGGTACATTGGCATACGCCAGTAACTTTAAATAATTCTTCTAGAATATGCCCAAAGGTGTTAGGTCACAACTTCTTGGAAGCCGTTCAACAACAGCATTTCTTGAGATTATTGTTGCTTTAAAAGAAATCGATTGTGGCACAGGCTGCTTATTGTTTCAGTGCAAAATCAGTTATTTTAAGATGTCTTGGATGATCTCTCATGAAAACAGCTTTGTAAGGATATTAGCCCAAGTTCAACCATAAAATATGTCTAATTATTGAAAACGCATTGGAATCGATATATTTGGGTCTTCAACAATTCTTGTCTGAAAGGCAGCAATATTTTCGTCAATTCGACCAGAAGTAAGATGCATGCGAACATTGTGCATTGAAAGATAACACTCAAAATCACGCACACATTTCAGCAAATAGTGATCACTTAAGGCTAATTACCATAAATCGTAAGAAGAGCACGATAAGTTGTAGTAAAACAAGGCGTGTTGAGACTTGTATCTTTCCATAACTAAATTGGAAACCTTCGTCAAATGCAACTGTTTGTAACATTGCATTCAGGCTACGCTGTCGATTTGAAAATACATCACTCCTATTTGAAAACCCTTTAAGTTCTCGAATAAATCAATTATTCTTATGTAAAGTTTTGCAGTCATAGAAACCATTAAAATTGAAATATTTATGCACTGCATACAAAAATATTAAAATTCATGGAAAATCAATTTTTTGATAACAACCTTTGGTTACTCACTGAAATCGTAACCATAGCCAAAGGTTGAATTCAACATTCGAGTATGCAAATTGGCAGGTATCATATTAAATATAAAAAATTTTGAAGCAACTCAATTTCAGGATTTTTATGGTCAATACATCTTCGGAACTGTTACCATATGCAAAGCAATTTCAGTGCGAGTAGTAAGGGTGCATAAAGTGCAAGGGTAAGAGGTTTTTCTGTTACATTAAAAAAAAGCCAAATGATAAATCACGCACACCCACACTCAGCGAAAAAAAAAAACAAACTCACAAAGCTCATGCGATGTTGACCTTAATTACAAATTCACTTTGGTTTCATATGTTGTTGTAAATATCTGTGTGCATTTTCATAGTAGTCAGTCTGTAGATATATATGAATGTATTGCCATTTGCTGAGGTTAAGGTTTTGCTATCATTTAGCTTCACTACTCCGTTAGAAACCCATAGTGCTCGTTTGTTCTCATCTATTGTTGCGATTTAGAAATCAGTGATTCCTAATTTGGGTTTTTGAATTCAAAGACTCCAATTAAAAAAAAAATCAGGTGAAAGAAACATTTCCAATTAAGTACTCATCAACTCAGTAGAACTTGGAAAAAAAACTACCCAAATAAAGCTTCTAATAAAAGTTGAGGATATATCTTTTTAATGGCTTTTGAACGATAATTCATAAATTAAAAGTGAACAGAATAAAAAACAATTAATATGAAAAACTTGTCTCCATATATCATACTTTAGGCACATACTCTGAGGCTATTTCACAGAAATAGTTTTCAGTACAATTTGTTGTTACTGGGCTTCCATTAAGAATAATGTTTAAAAGTTTTAGAAAGTTCAGAGTCATAGAACTACTCTACAACAACCAAGCAAAGTTTTGTATTTGCCAATATAAGTAAATCTATCTATCTATTCACCTCAGCGCAATTAAGGGAATTTTTTTTTCCAACTTATGGTCGAATACTTCACATTTCAATCAAGTTTTAAATAATCTTTTTACATTTTGTGCCACAGGTTGGCTATGTCAGGGCTAGGTTAGGTTAGAGTGATGCTTAGCACAAAAAGCTATAAGCCATAAGTAGCACTGAAGGTGCCATTTTAATACCATATTACGTGACCCGGCGAATTGGTGGGTGTAAAAACAGCTATATTCAGTTAGCCTTATTTAGATAGTGGAGCAAAGATCCGAGTTTAACTTCAGCAAATTCGCTAAGGTTGATAAAGAAAGGATTTCCATGGCATCTTAGCCTGATTCTGGCTGGACAGCTGCAAAGAAAGTGCTCGAGAGATTCAATCTCGCTTGAATTCAAGCGGCAGAAAGAATTGAATGGGATACCTAATCTTTCAGCATGCTGGCCGATTGCCCAGTGTCGTGCGATGTCAAACCGGCTTCTAGACAATGAGTGGATGGTTCTTAGTTTATCATAAGAGGGCCAGACTGACAAGTTCAAGTTCAAGAACGCCAAAACTTTAGTTTGGAAAACTCTAGCTGAATCAGGTATATGGAAAGATTGAGATATTTCTGGGTCTTTTGAGTAAACTTCTGCGACTACTCCAGTGTAGATGGACATCTTAGAACCATCGGTGAATATGGTGGTATCGCAATTTAAGTTGAGAGTGCCCTCTTTCCACTGAAATTGCTCCGGAAACTTCACCTAAAAATTTTTTCCTAAGGTGAGTGTCAGACAGATGTAGTCCGGGGGGGGGGGGGGGAAGTTCAGTAATTCCTCCATGGAAAGATACACGCCTCAGGAACGCTAACAAATTATATATTTTTTTTATCAAAACAACCAAACGCTCTTTAGTTGCAGTTTATCTGCACTTTTTACAATTTGTGGTCATCATAATCAGCCTACTGTGCTCACTATTCGCCAAACTGTAGGCATGATATTTCGTGACACAATATTTGCGTCTCAGTATGACAAAAACTCAGTCAAAGTGGCGAGAAATTTACTTCTGAAAAAGAACCAACTTTATTCATTCCTTCGAATGAATAAAGTTTGTCTTCACATTCTCAACAGTTCGTGCAATCTCTCACAACAACATGACGTATTTTACGATTGAAAAAAGTTTAAGACCCCCTGACCACATTATGCATTAAGTTAGCTCACGTTTTTACAGTATCAGCGCTGTGATGTAGTAAATTTTGTTGCAAAAGCAGCATACACCAATGTTGTATCAATGGTTGCTGCTGATAATCATATTGTTCTTGTTGCTACCGCTATTGTTGCCAACATTATGTGACTTTAATATCGAATGTCAGCCGGGATGTTAGCTTTGGCTTACATCGTAATTATTGTCATTTGTAAAACTGACATTCGTTTGTTGCCATGCTACTGTATGTGTGTGTGTGTGTGTGTGTGTTGGGTGCTGTTGTTGCTTGGGTTGCTGCTATGTCAGATACTGCGTAGTTTTTTGCTTTCGATAATCTCATGGTCATCGCTATGGTTAAATATCCGCTGGCTTAGTCTGTGAGTGGTTCAATGCTTCAGTTAATATTTTTCAATCTTAATTTGTCAGCTAATTAAAGTTTGATCCTCCTTAAGTCAATTGTGTTTTGGGTGTTATTTTTTCTTTTGTCAATATTCCCAATTAAATTAATGAGAGCATTTTTTGTGGCTTTTAGTTTATTGTTATTTTTTGAAAGCACTTAGGAATTTCACTATTAACATACAATATTGAATAACAATTTGGTTTAGTCTACTGCGAGTGGATTTAAAAAGCTAATGATAAATTTTACATTTAAGTGAAAGTGTTGTTTGGTTTATATAGAGCAATATTCATAAAGCATTAGTAAATGAAAATTAATAATTAAATTGAAATTATTGAAACAATCGATGTGATCTGATTTAATCGGTTTATTTTGCGGTGATTTAATACGTTGCACATAGTTATTATTTTAGGGCTCCATATAAGAATTCCAGTATTAGAAAATTTCCCAATATGAATCCCGTGTAGGTAATATCCTAGCCTTAGTATAAAACTGCTTAAGAATGTTAAGATTTCAAGTACGTTCTATATTTTGTAAAATTCTGCATTTCAAAATAAATTTGCTTAAAAAATATTGATAAACAACAGAAAAATTGATGTTCAGAAAATTTATCAACAAATATCTCTCAAAAATTTTTCATAAAAAATCCCTTGTGGGAAGTTTTTGAATATTAAAAGAAATTTACTCTGAGCTCAAGGAAATCAATGATTTTTTAAAATCAAGCAATATAAATTTTGAAAAATTTCACTAAACATACCCGTTGTGCGAAATATCAAAGTTATATGATAAAGCTGCTCTATGTAAGCTTAAAAGCTTCTCCACACTGAAGGCGTCCGCGTCCGTGTCCGCGTCCACGTCCAGCGTCCGCGTCCAATACTTCACACAGGGCGCGATATTTTTGTGTGAGCGATTCAGTCTGTTCGCTTAATTCTTCTTATGTATCATATGTTATTATATGTTTTTTGTAAGCCTTTTAAAATTTCATAATAAACGGCCACCTTATGCCGTTTTTTTGCAAGTGAAAAAAAAAATTTTCATATTGTTACTTCACGCAAAAAAAAAACATAATTGTAGATTCATATTGTTGCTTTTTATTGAATTTATTGCAATAAAATTATACTTAATTGTCATATTGACTTCTTTCCCAATCTCGTTCCATGCCTCCAACTTTTTTAATAAATTCTTATAATCTTCGTCAGATTTGTCGAATAAAAATCTATATTTCACACACTTTCAATTAAAATTTCAATTTCCTCACTCATTTTGCTTATTAGATAGCATAGCGTCAACGCGATATTCTGTAATTTTGTACAACTTGAACGCTAAACGCTGCGTCCCAAAAATAACGCCGGCGTTCAATCGCGTTCAGTGTGAAGGGAATGATTCAACATTGTGTAATACAACGTCATTTTGGGACGCTGACGCGGACGCCTTCAGTGTGGAGAAGCTTTAAAGGTTTCCCGAAAAATTTGCCGTCCATAACGAAAAAAATTTCGTGTTTTTCAACAAAAATTTCGTGTTTTTCAACAAAAATTTCATTTACCTCACCAAAAAAATAGAAAAATTCTCATTTTTAACTTTCAAAACACCCTAGTAAATTGAGATATATTTTATAACCAATTTGCCGTCCCCCAAGCCATGCGCCCGAGGCTGAAACCTGGAGAAAACTTGGTTAAAATTTGTTTTTTTTTTGTTTTTTGTAAAAAATCTTAAAATTTTGTTTGAGGGTTAGTAATTTTAAGGAACTTTTTGATGTTCACGACGATTAAGTACGTTCGGCATCTAAAAAGTACAGTTCAAGTCTTAATTTCGTTCATTTCCACAAATCCCAATCGCCATCATTGATACTTATTCAAATTGCTTTCTTAATTTACATTATAAATCTAATATCAGGTGAGAACTCTGTACCGGTGCATAGCTCGTCTCGGGCACTGTCTTCTAGTAAAAACAGTATAAAAAAATCGACCTCGTCAACCCATCACCACTAGCTCATCTCCTGTTGAGGGCTCGAGACCAGAAAGTTGCTCGCCTCGGCCGCTGCCCAGAGAGAAGAGAGTGCAACAGCAAGTGCCGGAGCAACGACTTTTTTGTTCAATTTTGGATGCTAAACCAGGATCTAGTCCATCTCGGTTACTACTTCAAAGTTGTCCTCGAGGCACTTGTTCTCCCCAACGTGATAGATCGGGGCCTAGCTCATCTCAGCTATTGCGACACATTTTTTTACCGAGGTACTAGCTACCTCCATGCTGTTAGACAGGGATCTAGTCCGTCTCCGCTTCCACGGTAACAAAGACCGGGACCTCGCTCGCCTCGGCTGAACATTTATCGAGGGAGACGTAATTGTCAACAAATGCGACTTTTTTTTTAAAATAAGAATTTATAATTTTATTGTTAGCTTTAACAATTCAAAGAGATACAATAAATAACAAAAAGTGAAAAAAAAAATTAAAAATTTTATGTGGTATGGTCAGGATTTCCAAGTTGAAAAGATGCAATTCCCGGCTATCTTAAAAAAAAAAAAATTTTAGTCTGAAATGGTAAAAAGCAAACTTCTTTGGGAAAATGGTGCAAAGAATTTAAAAAAAAATTGTTGATGAAATGATCAAAGCTAAAATTTTGTTCAATTTTGGTGAGGTGGAAAATTTGATGGCATTTTTCCCCCTTTAAAAAACAATGGGTCCTCTTATTTACGGCTGTTTCACAATTGTTCAATTTCTACTAGGCTCCCAGCTTTGACATGAAATTCCGTGCTAAGCCTATTCAATACCGTCCACTTGGCAACCCTGGGTGCAATTTAGTGGGCCAATAACAATATTTCACTACCTCTGCCAAGATCACAGTTAAAAACGATTTAAAAAAGGTTGGGTTGATGTTTAATTTATTTCTTAACAGCATTTCACTTATCCATAATAGCAGTATGGCTTATTCCATCACACTTGCAGGAAGCATCCTCTTCATCCATTTACTTAATATTTCTAATTTGCTATATATGATAACTGCCAACTATGATGCAGGAATGAAGAATGAGAATTCAAAAAGGAAACAACGATGATTGAAAAGCTTTGATAAATTAAATAAAGTTGAACTTGCAGTCTTTAGCCTACAGCATGCTTTCACACAGTTAATTAACCACAACAGTGTTAAAAAAAAGGTTCTTTTGCTTGAAAGTAAACGTTTACAGCAGCAAAAAAAAAAAAAAAAAAATGCCTTTTAAGAAAAACAGCAACGAACCCAACTCTTGTCTGAACTTTTGGAAAATCTATTTCACACATTTTTCAACACTGCGTTTGTAGCAAGTCAGCTTAATTAATGCGCATCATTCACTTGAGTGCGTGCAAAGTGCACTTGCATTGTTGCTTTTGTTTTTGTTGTTGATGCTGTTGGTTTAAAGCCACAGGCATTTTGGCCTTATTTGTTGGTGAAGAAGTTACACTGAAGAAAATCCATACATCATCCGAAAAACTTTTCGTGGAGGTCTTTTAAGTGAGAAAATTTGACTTCTTTTTTTTTGCTTTAGATAATTGGTCAGTTTTGGTTTTATTATGTCGACCAAGGGCTTCTTTTGGAGCCCATATAGTTATTTTGGTAACAAACCAAACGTTTTAATAATCTTTGAATTTTTTAAAATTGTTTTCTTATATTAATACCACTACTCCAAAAACAAGTCAATTTAGTGTACTTACAAACAATTAGTTTAATCAGACCACATTAAGTCTACAGAATGATAATATTCAAACTTCAAAACATGAACAAGTACAGTTAACTTCAAGCCTTGAATCCACTTATTTTCAACTTTATTTTGGATTCTGAAGCGAAAGTATCTGAAAATGTTCATAGTGCACTTGAGAGCAGAGTTAGGTTTCCATAGAAATTTGCAAAAGTAAGTCGTACTGGAGTAAGATCGTTGCTTTAGGACTGTCTAAAAAAGCGTTCTTATCATTAAGTGGCATCTAAATTGATAAGAGCAAAGCCACCATCGAATAGGCACAAGAAGGGTAATTTGAACTTTATTCGTCTCTACTAAATTCCATAATAAATAAGCTTATTTTAATATAAAAAAGATTGGATTGTTGTTAAAGAATATGTGACAATTGCTTCGAGACGTTCCTACCCAAAAATACATTGCACCTTAACAGTGCCGTGTGCATTTTTAAGTTGTTTTGGTTCATTTTCTTACGAAAAACGAAGTGTTTGTTGCAAAAAGCTAAAATTGCCTCATTTTTCGTATTTTGCCCATCGCTGATTTATATAAATAAATTGTGTAAACTATCTTAAAACATACAGTTTACTGAGCCGGGTGAGCTCTTAGTTACAGGATATTTTTGCCTAAATGTCGGAAACGCTTGGATTATAGTTTCAAATTTTTGTACAATGGGGCGTGGCACCTTCCATATAACAAAAACACTTAAATTACATAATTTTGGAGCAACGATATACATACATTATCAATGCTAAGCATCTCATAAAATACGGACAGAATATTACACCGGGATGTGGTACCTTCCGTACAACAAAAACACTTAAAATGCAATATCTTGATATCTATGGCAGCTACAAATGTAAATACGTGTCTCTATATTGCTTGTACAAAGTTGCTCGCAAAAAATAAACGGGATGAGTCGTACAGAGACTTAAATAACTGCAATAAGGATTGCGTGAAATGTAGGCTGACCCAGTAGGCAAGGAGCTTGCAGGCCTTACCTGGTAAGATTAAGGCCTTACCACCTCCTTTCAAACTTACTTTCTTTTTTATATGAAACGTCCCGATAAGTAAGGTCTCATTTAGCAGGCCTGATAGAAGTACTCTTCGAGCAGGTCTTCCTACATCGCTTGCGTCAAGGGCCCTTCTAAGAGCGCTTACCGTGGAAGGGGTCATAGAAGTACTTTGAAAAAATTAAATCTTAATACGTCGTGAGACTCTTAGTTAAATATTTTTTTTATCTGCGTCAACCTCCCTTACGTTCATATTTTTAATGTTTATTTTTTGTGACGATTTCTTAATTTATAATTTCACATTGAATACACAACACTCTACCACTTTAACATAACATGAAACAGAAGACCAACCTAGCAACATGCATACCGTTCCTTACTTCTAACCATATATCAACTTTTGATGTCGTATAAGTACAATGCAATGACAAAAAAGTAATGTCGAATCATAAAACATTGCAATACATGAAAGAAAAAAATACATGAAGTCCATCTTTTTTGCCTTCTATCATGAGTCCTTATACCACTGCTGCTGTGGGAAGGCCATATAGCACTGCTGCTATGGGAAGGCCTTATAGCAGTACTGCTGTGGGAAGGCATAATAGCACGCCTGCCGTGGTAAGGTATAATAGCATTTCATGAGTATACACTCAATGGAGTGTAACTATTCTGCTAATTAAAATTTCACTACATATAAATTTTACTTATTGTTAATATTGACAGATTATAAATAAAAACAAAAATCATAGTAAAAAAAAAAAAATTTTTTTTGATATTTACATGAAAATTTAGTTTTGAGAAGGCCTCTTACAATCGGAGCAGTGCTAGCAGGCCTTCTCTGGGGAAGGCCTTGCTCAATTGCCTGCTGGGGAGTTGTACAACAGGGAGTGCGAGAAGCAGGTGACTTAACTCACCACTAACATAGAAATGTGGTTTGAGCTAACAACAAGATAACAAAACTTTCATGGTATTACTCTAAGCAAAGACAATCCATTTGGCTTTAAAACACATTAACTGAAAACACGGAGTGAAGTCAAACAGAACTGATGGCTCTGAAAGACTATAATTATTGAAAATAGCTTATTCTATTTGATTCGAGCACGTTGAATTATAAATTTGTTCTAAGATTCAATAAAACATTTTTTTATGTTTCTTTTTTTTACAGCTGGATTCCAGAACCTTAAATGTCTAATAGATACCGAGAATTCAATATAATTTGGTTTCTCTTTTATGTCTCTTTAATGTTATATTATTGTTTCTCTCTTAATATTCTGGGTAGTCAAATGGTTGTGGCCTTTCTTAATTTTACTACAAAAACTATAAAAAACAAGTTTATAATTATGAAATTTTTCCAGTGAACACACAAAAGTACGCAAGAAAATTAAGGGTTTAACACCAACATAAAAATCAGCTAACTGTAGCAACACTACAATCATGAGCGCATCAGAAGTGTCATTAAAACGACTTAAAGACTCTTAATTAAGGCAATGAGCAACGTCTGAATGCTGTTGCTCCTGCTGCTGCCAAGTTGCTTCTGACGGATAAGAAAATCGTTAAGATTTATTATGCTCATGAGCACAATATTCAGCACATAGATAGTTGAAAAGTTTTCACAAAATTACAAACAAAAAAGGTAGAGATAACTTCAACGAAACTATATAATTCCGAAATATTTAAAGTATTTCGAACTAAGCTGTTACTATTAGTTAATAAAATATTCTTTTTTTCTGTATATTTACTCAAAAAACTTTTGAGACTTTTTGTCTTCCTTGATACCATTAACATGTGATAGTTACAATTCTATCGGGCTCTATTTAAGTTTTCCAGTCAAATTTCTTCTTTATTTATTTATTTTGATTTTGATTCGAAGATTATGTACAGTTTAGTAAGCGTATTTCATAAATTAATCAGCTAAAATGATGTCAGAGTCAAAGTTATATCTTTTTTTACGCTAATTTATATCATCGTTGGTTGCTTTTAGAAGCATTAAATTGAATAGTAATATAATGTTTATGCTCCAAATGTGGTAGTTTATTTCTACATATATAGTTTTATGTACGAGAAATAACCCAGCGGGAAATCTGGAAGCAGCTTCCAAGAGGTTCACGTCAAATATGCTTTTTAGGATACATTTAGTTTGAAATTCTATTTTGTTTAAAAATAAATTTTTTTTTGCATTCACTTGGTTTTGAGCCAAGGCATAACCAAGGAATAACGACATTAGCCAACCTTATTGTTATTTCATCGGTGGCTAAAAGTATATATTATGAATTATCAAGTGGAGAAATTGAAAACTGAAATTTTTATTTTGACAGAAATTAATGTAGTTTTAGTCTCACTGATATTAATAATAAGAGTAGTTCAGTTGGTTCAGATGTGTGCAATTCAGAACACTGGCGTTACGAGGGAGGCCTAGGCTCAAATCGGACCGGCGACAAATAAAAAAAAAATAATAAGGTTTTAGTTTGAGTATGTTATTAAGAAGTTCCTTGTCCGATGAATCATATAGGCCGATTTTGTACCGTGTCGGATAGGCTCATGAATCACATGTAAACAATATTTAATTTTACTTTAATTAATTTTATAATTGTGGCGGGCTAATTACATTCGTTGTATGGGACAGGGAATAATATCTGATTCATGGAACAGCGAATCTGTCCGATGAATCATATATGACTCACGTTCCCGATTTCTTACCATCACATCACATATGAATATATGTATGTATATAAATTTATATTCCACCACATGGATGTGACGAGCTTATTACATTTTTTATATGCTTCCAAGATGTGCTTCTGCTCAACATCTAAGGAAGCGCATTTTACATAATTCCAAAGATGTGCCTCCCCGCAATGACATCCTATGGTAAAAGAGAAGCACTTTGTACGCGCTTCCGTTTCCCGTTGGGAAGTGACTTATTGCTCTATTTGTATTTTTATAATAAATATTGAATTTGGTAAATGAGCAAACCACTTACATTATACTCCACAACAAAAATATATTCCAACAATAAATTAGCTTCAGATAATCTGGAAATAAAAAAAAATAGAAATATTTTTCAGTTCAGAAACATACGCATGTGCCAGTTTGTGTAATTAAAATTTATTCTAAATGGTGAGCTATGAAGAAAATAATCAAAAACGATTGTTTTTAAGCATTCCTAAACAGCTCAAAAATGAAACTTCCGGAAGATGCAAGAAATCGAAACTGCTGCTAAAGAAATATATCTTCTTATATATAAAAATAACTTTACATGGATTAGTCTCGCTAAGGCTCAGGAACAGCTCGACTGATTTGAATAATTTTTTTTTTGTTGGGGTTGCAATTGTTCAGGCAAGGCTTATAGCGAAAAAAAAACTTGGAAAAATTTGAAAGAAATTTTCTCATATATTTCGCAAATTACGTTAATTTTGTGGTCGTCATAATCAACCAACCGAACAGGTCATTGTCTAATTGTAACCAATTTTCGCACGAGTTTCACTTTATTTGACATTGACCCACCAACCCGTATGCGGCAAGTGCGTACCGAGAAGAATATTTTCTGCCAGTGTCAATGAAGATCTCGATATGTTAATTTGCAATGTTAAAGTCAATTGAGCAAGGTACCGTGCGATGATTACCAAAATGCAAGAATTGAACTTGGTTCACATGTGGTTTTAATAAGACGGTGCCACATGCCACATGGCACGAGATACCATGGACCTATTAAGAGGCTATTTGACCACACTAGACTATTTTGTCTGGGGCAACGTGAAACTTTTCGTGTACAGAGACAAGCCAGCCACAATTGCAGCCCTGGAAGACAATATTACAGCTACCATTGGTGAGATACCGACCTAAATGCTGCAAATAAATGCCATAATTGGAGTTTACGGATGAACCATCTCAGGCGTAGGAGCAGTCAACATTTATATAAAATGGTCTTTATAAGTAAATGAAGGGAATTTAAATAAATGTTTTATTACCTTTTGCAAACTTTCTTTATATTTTCAGTTTTCAAAAACCAAATGCTTAAGACATCACTCGTTATAAGTAGGTTTTAAACTCAATCCATGATCTCAGTGTGAAAGATTCCTTAATGAGCATCTTCAAAAGTCTATATAAACCGTTTGTAGACTGTATCTAATGTGCGGATAGTTTTTTTAAAAGTTATACGGTGAAACCAATATGCATCCCAATCTCAAGCCAAACTACTTTGACGTGCTAAATTAAAACGGATATTTGGCTAGCTTCCACAGTATTATTCCACAAAAGATGTAATTTTCTCTTGAAAGTTTTACGCGATTAAAAAAAGCTTGAACCTCTCTTGTCAATGAATATGTATTCATGTACAAATCATAATTCATGTACATCTAATTACATTATAAATTTTGCTTATCTCATCTATGGCTTTTTATTCAAATTTCAAAATATTATTTTAATTATTAAATGTGATGAACGAGCGTCTTTCTTTTAGTCGCATTAACTGATTTAAAGACACCCTCTTTTAACAGATTTTATAAATCAGCAATAAGAGATACCATGCCTTGCTACCATAATTCTGGAAATTCGCCAAAATAAGGAAAATCCTATTGAAGTGTAGAAGATAAAGGACAGTACATTTTTTCTTATCTTTATATTGTGGTTAAACCCTCAATGAAATGTTTCCAATAATTAGGCTACCACCATGCCGCAAATCAACATCGAAATTATAGAAAATTTCATGAAATTAAACAAGCTAAAACTATTTAGTGCTCTCATGGAGCTACTGCTTAATCCTTTTGTGCTACTTTGTGGAATTTCAGGTTTAAACTTTCTTTAGCAATCTACTTTGCGTCTGTTGCTTCAAAATGATTTCATTTTGTGGTTTTTGGTTAAATTTCATTTTAAAATTTTTAATTTAAGATTTTGTCATTGGAACTTTTTGCGGTTTTCTCAATGCAATTCAAGTGCGTGGTAATTTTGAATGAAATTCAGAAGAATTTTGCACCCTTAGTCTTTTACGATGTAGGAAAATCAATATTTGCACAAAAAACTCTGCAACGTGGGTTAAGAAGGCAGACAAATCAAAACTATTCTTAAAGCATGACTCTTCAATTTGTTTTAAAAGGAAATATGATATTGCAAATCTTAATTTTATACTTAACATTAATTTAAATAAATAGTTTGCCATCTAAACAGAGAACGTTCAGTCAACTTAAAGGCCCATAGTATATCCCGAAGTCAGCCTTCTTGTTACAACTCTTTTTGATGTAATGAAAACCACATATAGCTTTGACTAAATCTGTTGAGTGTTTTTAGTTGTTCATTTTCTACCACTCCCAAATTTTCAGTGATAGCGCTGATGTAGTACAGATCACTCGCAAAAGAGATGCTGCACCAATTATGCTTCCTCATTATTGCAGCTTCTACAATAGCCGCAGTGGTATATACTGAGGATTCAACTAACTTGCCGGTTGGGCATTATCATGTAGGAAGGTTTGACAACATGCACATCATTATTTTGCAGTGCCATAAATGATTTTTACTTGTTTTTTGGTCCAGAGAGCCTGCATCCTGAGCTGCCAAATCATCTCTGATTGATTAAGTACATTGTTTTGTTACCTAGTTCTGTATGGAAATTCGGTAATGACATTTCTGATCTTTTTATAGTAATGACGTTATGTTCTCGTATGTGGTTAAGGAGTTTCTAGCAGTTCATAACGGACCGTAGCCATTCTACGCTTTGTTAGGCACTACTAACTTTGTTTCTCAGCATTCATTATTTCTAAGTTTCTTGAACTTGCTGAAAGGTCTACTTGTTTCCATCCGTAGTTAGTTAAACCTTATTAACCGCAATATCGCCTTGTAACGTCATTGTGCGTGCTCGTTGAGGTCACATATTGGATCCGATTTAGAAAACGACCTGATGCTTAAATAGCTCTCTGATAGTCGCATAAAACTGCTATATGGATTTTTCTATGTCTAAGATGTTGATCGCTTGCTCCACTACGAGTCAAAACTTTCGAATCAGGGCAACGTCGAACCTCTTCGCGACTTTTTAAAGCAATAACTCATTGCTGAAAGCTTAAGTCATTCAGTTTATCTGAGCGACCCGCAACCGTTACTGATTCTCATATTTAGTTTCATTTTAGTCTCCAGAGGGTTAAACCTGTAAGAGGGTGGTGTCAGTGTTAAAACCGCTCTTGCAGCTCTGATTGTAATCAACATGTTTGAGACATCCAGAATTGGTACCTCGACCATCAAATCTATTGATGTATACTGTAAAGAATGGGATTTGTTGCAGTGTCGGCCTCGCAGATTGTAGCGACGTTCTTCAGACACATACATACCGTAATATGCTTGTTGGATCTACATTAGTTATTAAGAGCATACGGGATAGCAGTTTCAATGAGCTACCAATTGGTGGTCATAGCCAAAATGCCGCAGTTTATTAAAGTTGCAGAGTGAGCATCATATTTGTTATTTGTTAAACATATTAGTCATAGAGTTCCCCAGTTAGATTGTTAGACAACAATTTTGTTTTGATTAAATATAATAATATTAAAGTAAATAACACTTTGTTTATATGACTAAATACTTTGAAAACAATTTAAAGCCAACAAAACAAAGTAAACTTCGTAAATATGTTTTGAAATAAGAAAATATGAGTTAAATATCAAAATGTATATATATTGATAAGCCAACACGTTTTGGAAATTTGTATCAGTCGTCTAATCTATTGAAAATAACAACATACACAGTTGCGTAGCATGTGGGGAGGCCAGCCACAGGCGGCACTCTTTCCTGGACGGCATAAATAATAATATTTTGTAATCTGTTAAGCGGCTTGTTCATGGACAATTTTAGCATTATTTTCTTCTCAATAAGCATGTTACTAAATCGTATTTAGTGATTAATTAGTTATTTTTAAACTTATTTTTAGTAAAAACTTTTGTGATTTAAACTAATAAAAACATTTTAAATAATTTTTTAACATTTTATATGACCGCTTTTGGCTCTAATGGTGAGCTCAACTCTCTTAGGCATACTCGCTATCAATTTGTCTTGTATTTGAAAGTTACTCTCGGACCACGGTCTATTGGCGACTTTCCATAACTCGTCCAGATTCTGTGCAGTTGGTTTTTTCATCAGTATTTTATTTGCAGAATATTCCATAAATTTTCAATGGGATTAATATTTGTGGACTGTGCTGGACAATCCAAGCAGGTAATATTTTGGTATCGGAGCAATTTCATTGAAACTTTAGGCATATAATTTGTGTCATTAACATGCAAAATGATGGTATCGCCTTGTTTGCTGCCTAATTTTTCCAGACTGTGTCATTATTCTATTGATTTTACGAAGAACTTTTCGTGTATTGCCATGAAAACAGCCGTATTTCATAAAGGAACTTCGTTCAAATCTTAAAGTCTACCGGATATTGCGTGCAGTAATTTGAACATGTGAACAAAATTATGATTTGGCTAGGTCTTAAATTTGCAAGGGCTCTTAGAGGGGCGTGACATAGCCCTAAATTTTAGCTTTTATAACGCCAAGTCTCGTATGCCGTGCAATATATTGATACGGATCATATATATCTTAAATTGTGCTTAAAGTGGACGGAATTGGAAATTTTTTTTTCAACAGTTGAAAATTTTGATTTGATATAACTCGAAATTTGCACATATAATTTTCATAAAAATTTTGGGGACAATATCATTCAAAGCAGCCATCAAAACGACGGTGGGTGTGGCATCTCCCATATAAGCAAAATACGTTTAGTGCTATAGATAGTGGAACATGGGAGTAATTTTCATAAAATTTGGTGTATAAATGTCAATTACTGTAAGCTTTAAAATTAAATGGATTTTAACGGGATTGTATCAGTAGGCGTGGCACCTCCTATATTAACATAAAATTTTTAGAGCTGTTTTAAGTGAACTATTCCAGCAAATAGTATGAAATTTTATGTAAGTGGTTAACATCCATGTAGCAATCATATTGAAATTTGTTGTAAGAGGTTTGTTTATGGAAAGCCAATTCTGGACGAAAATTGAACTAAATTGTACCAGTGGATGTGCCACCGCCCTAAATTTTAAACCATATAACGGCATATATCGCAAGCTATACAAACTATTGTGGTAATATTTTGCATGCGTTTGTCAGTCACGAACATAATTTTTGGATCCCAAATGCGGAATTGGACAAGTGGGTGTGTCACATTTCGTCTTTTTATTTTTATATCATTTTTTTCAACATTTTCCATATTTTTTCGACGTTTTTAACTTCTTTCAACTTTCTTCAATGGTTTCCATTTTTTTTAGACTTTTTCAGTTTTTTTCAACTGATTCAACACTTTTCAACCTTTTGATCTGTTGGGTATGTGAGTTTCGGCCTGGCCGAAGGCAACACACTTACTAGTATATTTTAACTCCTTTTTTCACAAGTCAGGGGGCGACACAGACGCCACTGAACATACATACTTATGCATAAAATAAAATACATATATTAACCCCTTGGTCAGTAGTAGGACAAATTGGCTTCTCTTATCGTAGCAACGCGTATTGCCGTAGTCTATCACGACTTTTCAAATGCAGCGATAAGAAGTTTCAACTTTAAATATATTCCGAAAAGAACATGATTTTGAAAAAGTCGCTTCAAAGGGATTGTTCTTAATGGTTTTTTTTTTTTAATATCATTCACTTTGCTACCTCATTCGTGAAAAAATGAAATTCTTGAAAGGCCAGCTTGCCGCTTGCACAGAGCACATATGAATCATGGGGTTGCCCAGTAACATTCTAAAACAATAATATTGTTGTTATTTGAAAATGATTGTGATAATTTTAAAATAAATAACATTTTGTAGAGATTTTAATGCTTTCAAAACAAATTAAAATTCGTAGGCATGTTTTGAAATAAGAATTTATGAATTAAGAGGCAAACCTAAGTAGTTTGTCAACTTCAGGAAATCTATTTTTTGTATTTTGAAAAAAGACCACTGCAAAAATATGGCATTAATATTTCATATAGATCCGAGCTCTCTTAGTATATTTTTCTCAACTCCATTTGGCTGCGCTCTGCGGCTCATTAAAAAAATTTGTTCCTCTCAAAGTAACCTTTTTTCATTCGGTGCTATTCTTTTCTCCGAAACTACCAAAGCGATCCCTATCAAATTATATATAGGAATCGCATGTACCAGAATTAAGTTGAAAACTTTTTTTCTATTTATATAAACCGTTAAATCACACAGAAAATTCAAATTTTAGAACACCTTTGCTTAAGCAACCCTCATTTTTGTATAAAATTTAATAATCCTGGTTCAGACGACAGCCACCGTATTGCGTAGCGTACACATTTTTGGGTGTTTGTTTGGGTTTCAGACGATTCCTTTTTGACACCAATTATTTTTGTATGGCTACACTTGGATACCGCTATTTTGTTTGAATTTAGCACTTCAAACATATGAAAAATATTTTTTTTGGTGTATTTCTAGAGTGCATTTATTGATCTTGAAAGTAATTATAATAATATCTACTACTGATTGTGGCATCATATATTTTGAAAAATAGCTTCTTTGTCAGGCTTGAAAACTAGGTTGTCCCCTTATATATATAAATAATACATTTATTGATAAGGAAGTCAACACGTTTTAAAAATTTGTATCAATTTTCAGATCTATTGAAAACAATTATATACAAAATAATATACATTAACACTAAGTTTAGTAGCATGAGATCTTGCCTTCGTTTTTCGCAGCCACGCGTATTGCGGTAGTCTATCACTTAAATGCAGCGTTAAGTTGAATGAACTTTATAAATATTCAGAAAAGGGACTTCAGGGACTAATTTTAATGTATTTCTCAAAAATATTCACTTTGAAGTATCGTTTCCTTATCGTGTACAAATCTTGGCAAATCAAAACTTTATTCATTTGGGAGTCATTTAAAGCAGGGTATTTTAAGTGGACGTACTATATTTTTGTCCTTGAAAATGTCGATTTATGTTCACATTCCACAATGCACAAAATCAATAAACATTACTACAAAGAAAATGGTTACAATATAGACTTGAGTAGTAGATGTATGAAGAATGGTTTTGTATGGTTTATGGAAAAACTTAAGCAACAGACGCAAGGTAGTACTTTAGACAAGATGCTTGAATAGATATGACAAAGGTCTTACGAAAAGTAAATAAATAGAGCTTTTAAGATATGATTTAACACATTACAAAACTTTAAGCGATCAACATGAATTCATGAACCAGAAAATTTGTGCTATGAAATACTGTCGAAGCCGCTAGAGATATTGTTGTGAAAAAAGCAGTGAACTCGTTGGCAAACAATCAGAAAAGTTGATTTAACAGTGCAATTATCAATGCAGACTTTCTACGTGATCGACCACAAGGCCAGATCCCAGTGCTAATATCCTAATTCGATACGTACGCATTGAGTTAATCGATGTTGCATTTTATTGCACGGCTGCCATAGCACAACCGAAACTACGCTCTGTGTCAATACCAAGCTCCCAGTCCCTGCGCTGCCTCAGTGCAGTCTATGTTGATTTTTGTAATTCTACGTTTCGCGGATCCAACCTTAAGCTTTAAACTTATTAAGTGAAGCGTTGCTATAAGATTAAAAATCACATAAAATAAGAATAGTTTAAAAATCAGACCAAGAAGCTGCATGCGAACTAAAAGTCACAAATGTCTTAAATGTAACGTGACTAAGGAATTACATAGGATGAAAAAGTCACATAAAGCTAAAAAGACACATTAGAATAAAAAAATCTCAGAAACTAAAAGATTCTATAAGACTAAAATATCACATTAAGGCCCGTTAAATTATCTCAGTTAAATCGTAGATTAATCTCCGATTTGGTCTTAATCGCCGATAAGTCACAAACATCGAAAACTTATGTCGTGTAATCGGCTATTAACCTGCAAATCGTCGATTAAAGTTAATATGAGAAATTTATCCGATTAACGAAGTTAACTCGACTACGTTTGACGTTTGTTTTATTGAAATAGTTCAATAAAAAAAGATTTTCTATCAAATTGTGGACACTTTTATGAAGTCCAAATCACACAAAATCGCGAAAAGAAGCCAAATGAAGAGTTTTTGCGATCCAATAATTGGACAAAATGAAATGAAAAAAATTTCTTCCAACGCTTTCGCATATCAAAGCGCACAGTCAGAGGGGAGGTAAATAGTGCTAGTTTTCTTGCATTTATTAGCCTTCGTACAAACCTTAGGGCCCCAGATTTATCACTTCGGGATTGGCTGCTTATGGCATCGGGATTTTATGAAATTTTATGCAAGCCGCTGAGGACTTTGGTGGCGTTTTTCCAAGGTCTGCATCTCTCTGTTTTGAAATATTTTTGTCATTTATCAAATGTGCTATTCTCGATTAACTTCAAATGTCTATATGAACAATTCACAATTGACTTAATTTGTTGCTTTTTTTTTGTTAAACTGAGATTTCTTCATACTAAATAAATTCAGAGAAGAGTTACCAAATTTAATTCGAGTTATAATCGCAGTTTATAAAATCTCCGATTAAAGTGATATTAAGGAAATGGATAAGTTAACAGGCCTAAATGATTTAAGTCAAAGCAGTGTAAGTATGGTTCATGCATCGATCCTGTTCAACGTACTATGTGAACACTAATTGCGTCATATCTATGTGAATTCCGCCTGATCAAATGACCAATAGCTTTCACTAGCAAAGATTTCAGGGAAAATTTGGAACATACAAACAAGTTTCAAGTCGATAGTTTCCACCTTTTAATTGATTTTAAGGCTGCGTACATATGTCCTTGTAGATTAACCGACTGAAGTTTATGACAGCAATAACAGAGTAAGGAATCTTGACAAATTTAATACTATGCAACGCAGAATACCCCGCAATATGATAGTAATTCATCTGAGCTGTTAAAAACCTTCACGGTTTTTGTCAAACCGATGTTTGTTGTTTAACCTAATACTAATGCAGTTTTTGCGTACAGGTAAACCCGCCATCATCTTACATGTGAAACTTTTTGAGATTTAATATGGCGAAACTAGTGAAATAGGTAATCAAAAAAGATAACATCAAACCGACGCTTTCCCATAATAAGCCAATGTCGATTATGTGTAATAAATTGTTATCACCGATAGTTTTAATTTCGAGGAAGTTAAGGACTTTACCTTCCTAAGGATAAATGGCAACCTTACAAAATGTGATGCGTTTCCTAATGAAGTGGCTTTAACAAATCATTGTAGTGCTTGAGTTTTTTTTGTCGAAAGGCTAAGGAGATTCTGCCTAAGACATTAAGTTCGCTTAGTGTTTTGTATTCAGCTATGCGTTGGACAGTAAAAAGAGTTTTTAATAGGAAACTCTTCAGTGGCATATTTGAGTCTGTATGCAAAGACCGCACTAAAAACAGAAAGATCAACAAACTTATAAGGATGTATTGAGCGAATGATAGAGTTTTTTTACCTGATGAGATTTTCAATTCACAGCGTTTTAGTGACCCCCCAAGAAAACTTTAGAAAGAACTTCTCCAAAAATTTAAAGAAAGAAAAATTTAGAAAGAACTTCTCCAAAAATTTAAAGACGATTATTTAATTCAGCCCACGAACAATATGCTTGAAAGTGTAGCCGAACACGTTAATAGTGAAATAGTTGAGCATAGTTGATCTTCGCTAGAATATTAAGTTTCCAGTTTTTTAAAATAGTTCCAGAGACAAGGTTAGGTTATGTAAGAGTGACTCGCTAAGACCAAATGTAGTCCAATGTGATACCACAGAGTATCTGACTATACTCTCTCATTGAACCCAAACCAAAGTGCTTTGTAGCGTTTTCTGGCAAGTACCAGGCAAGAGCAAAGAATATGTTTTTTGTTTTCTTCCTCCTTTACATCCCCAAAACTTCTACAAAAGTCAAAATACCGAAAACCTAACCACACCGCTTATCTGCCGATGAGGCAGTGGCCAGTTATGATTGCAACAAATGACGAGACACTATGGCTAGTGTGGAGTATCAGTTCTAGAGAACGTTTAGCGTCCCATTTCGGCCAGATTTGCCTAGTTATATTGCAAGTTGACGCTTGGGTCCATCTTTTGTTAGCTTTTTTGATAATGTCTTCTGTAAGCAATAACTTGCAGGTAGCAAGTGGCATGCTAACACCTGCCATATACTGAGGAATTTGTGTAGTAGCTCTCTGCTTAACAAGTTCACCAGCTTTGCAATTGCAATCAATGTCGATAATAAATTGTTATCACCGCCCAGGAACCCAGATGAGGTAAATATTAAAATTCTAAGTCATCACATTAATAGACGAGCCGCTTTTTCTGGCCATTAGTGAGTTTAGGAATACTGATTCTAGAGATTTGATAGCAACCTGACTATCTGAATAAATGTTTAAGTCCTGTTTGGTTCAGACATTTATCCTCAGTCAGGATGCTGCTTCTTCTATCGCTACAACCTCTGCTTCAATAGTCTTGTAGCCTCGCAGCCATTCTTAATACAATAACCTTTGCAGAAACTAATACAACCCCTTCTCTCCCGGAGTCCTCCCTTTCAGTAATCCCTAGATGGAATGGGAGTTACGTAATCCCTCTCGAATCAGATTACTGGAAGAGTGCAGTTTAAATTGGAGAACACAGAACTCAAGCTTTGAAGGATCGTTGAGTGTGTTGTTCTCTCCTCGGACCAGCAAACGGTTTCATTGACTCTATTGGTAGCACAAGATGTCATTCGTTTACCTAACAGTTCCAGGAAAACGAGATGAAAGAGAACCTCCAAGGCGTCAGTCTGTGTGGTCTTCAGAGCACCACTGATGTGCATGGAAGCAGTCCTTTGAACATTCTGCTTTTGTTTGTAGTAGGTAACGTTGTCTAAGACAGGTTCAGAGACTAAGCTATATTGGATAAAGTTTTTGGAAATTTCTTGCAAACTGATAAACCTTTAAATGAATTTTGAGTGTTTTTGTAAAGAAGACAGTCTCAGTTTTTAATGAAAGGAAATCAAAATTGAATTCGAAGTGAGCTTTCTAAAAAATTAACCTTTTATAAAACAATTTTTTTGATTTACCTAAAAAGGAATCACTCCATAAGTATCGTCAATAAAATTAAAAGAAAAAAGCGCTGAGTTATGCTTGAACAAATGAATTATTTTGTTTATTTTACTGTGAGTATTACACATTCATGTTGTTTACATTATCGCCAATATTTAGTTCATCATAAATTTTAAAAAGTCTTCTTAATAATAAGAATTTTTTCTTTAAACACCACTGCAACTTATATTGCCAATACCAAGCGCCAAAACGTAACTCATGACATTGCTCCCATTCAGTAAGTGACAACCAATAATCTTGCAGAGCCCGGTCGAGATTTTTAATGAACTGCAACAAGCGGTCGCCAAACTCATGCATCAAAGTTTCAACACCATTTTTTTGAAATGATATATCGAAAATCAAGTCCAAAGTGTTCGGTTGCTCCTTGATCGTGGCATCAAACTGTTCCATTAGCTTATCCCAGTCCATTATAAATTCTAGTCTTTCAGCAAAGTACCTTGTGGTATCTTTCTTTTCCAATGCATTGATTTTATCCAGAAACTCTGATAGTTGGGAAACTCTGGCAGTGATCTCCGTATCCACGCCATTTAAAATGACAAAGTCTGCAATAACAGCTTTCAAGAGAAGCTTACTAGTCTTAAAAGCTTCACTGCAAATATTGGCATAAGCTTTTACAAAAAAGTCGATAAATTGTAAGCGAGATTTTTCTGCACTGGGTAAAAGTAAATCGGTGAGGTTGATAAATTCTGGTTGACTTTCAGGTTCTGCTACCGCTAGAAGATTTTCAGCGCTAGCTGCTTGCTTTTCATCACTGTTGTTGTTGTTGCTGACATTTTCAGTTTCGCTCGAAAACTTTTTGGTAAAGAAACAAAAAAAAACTACTAGATTTTTTTTTAAAAAACAAATATATTGATTGCTTACCGAGCTTAAGAGTATGAAAAGATAATTTGAAATCATTTCACTGCTCGCTGCCGTTGTTTGTCAATTCAATTCTTTAACGTGACTGTTGCATCGCTTCGACGTTGACCTCCATTTTATAGGACTGCTGTTGCTATTCAAATTCATATTTCGTAAGGTGCTTATCAAAATTACAACACATATGGACACTTCTATCAAATAACAAAAAACTATCTTCGTATGATACCCACAACGATCGAACTGAACATGAGTTGAATCGATAGGGGATTGATTTGTTCGAGTTTGACATGGCAAAAATTTGTGTGTGACAAAAGTTCGAACATGTTCGAACAACTCATTGCACAGCCTTAATATATACATTGGGTGCTTGTTAAAATTATAAGACACTTCCATAACATACTTTCAAACCTAGCTAAGGCTGTGTTGTTTGTGTTTTTGCAAAATCAAAAAATTGCAATGAAGGCACAGCATTGACAAAGAGCCGCTAATTTTACATTTAAAACAAATACCTGATTGTTAGTATTCTTTGAATCAACGAAAATCGGTAGCTCATATAGCCACCTTGGATTTTTCCAATATCAAAAAAGCGTTTTTTCATCGAGTTAATTAGGTTGATGAACAAGTTTGGTTCAAGTTTGTTTCATTCACTGAAAAATACCCTTCCAAGATCGGAAACATTTTCATATTTCCATTTTTCAGCGCATATCCTCGTCGTGCCAAGTTTCCCCAAATATTATGTATGGGGTTTAATTCCGGCGCGTATGCAGGCCAGTCCAAGACCTCAACGGAACAGACTTGTAAAAAGGCCATTGACAGCGACTTGTATGAATACGTGCATTGTCCAGCAACAGGCTACTTTCCAGCACATTAATATACAGTAGTATCGCCTGTGGTTGAAACTCAACCGTACCCGCCAAGTTTCAATTTTGGAAGAATTTTGCCAACCTATAACGAAAAGAAGGTCTTTCTTCATGGACCATGATTTTATTTAGTTTCGATTATCACCTTACCTCACCTAATCATTCTTCATCTTACCGCAAAAAGAATTTGGTGATAATTTCACCATACCACATATCACCTCATCTCCAAAAACAACAAACGGTATATTATCAATTTTTATTGGTATTACATAATTTCTTCGACGCAAAAAATCCCCTTACATATCTCTTTTCCGTTGAATTCGACCAGGCAGGTTCTCCTTTGAGGCAAAACAAATATATATTTTCAGATCACTTGATCATGACATTGAACGAAATCGCTTAATTGGCTAAAGCGTTTTGTATTTGCGCGTATGCTCTCTTTGTTTTACCTGCCCCAACGGCACATATTACATATTATTTTTACCTTTCCAATGATATAAGTTTCATTCCCATCTCTTTATAATAAATACTAAAAAAGTGTACCATAAGTTTCGATGTTCACGTATTAATATATAATATATATATGCAACCATACATTATAGAGCTCGTGAATTGTTACTCGAACGTCAAAGTTTCTCTTAGAGAATATAAGATTTTCTTTCTCAGATCACGACAAAATTACGAAATCGATCTGGTCCTTTCAAAGTAAAGTTTTTTTAGAGAATTCATATTGCTCATCAACCTAATAAATCCGATGAAAAAATGCATTTTTGATGTTGGAATTTATCAAGGTATAGGCATATTGGCTATTAATTTCCATAAATTTATAGAGTTATTACATAGAAGTATTTGGTTTTTTGTTTGAACTACTAACGTTACCAGTATATTTTAACATTTTAGTCTAGTGCATTTCAAAAATTTTCATTTTTATTTTCGTCGTTCGATCTCGACGCAGTGGACTTGGTATATTAATCTGCTATTCATACGCGAGCTAATTTGTATGTATATAAATATAAATGTATATGAATATATATGGTTGAACTTTAATTTGAAATCGACTCCACGGGTTTTGAAGAGACTTTGAGATTTGTACACGTGAATATAATTCAGATTTGACAAGTTTTAAGTTTTTAAAGACTCTTGGCGGGCATGTCACCGCCCTAAATTTAAATTTTTACAACGTTATATGAGGTGTCCACTTGCAAAACCGACCAAGTTCAAAAAAATCAAATTTTGATATATTCTCATGTGTCAAAATCTAGATAAAGCATGATTTTTCTGCGATGCTTTTAAATTAAAAAAAAAAGGTTTTTGACAGAAATATAACATTTTTAAAATTTATTTTTGATGCATAGATTTCAAAACCGACCAAGTCAATGAACTTGCTATCAAAACCAGTAAATTTAAGTCCAGTACATTGATATCAAAACCGGACGAGTCCCCTTTTATTTTTAAACATGTTCAAAATTTATTACTCAAAAACATAGGCCGATGAAACTCGAAAAGGTAATTTAGAAATTAGTAAAAAGATATTTGTTAAGAAATAGCAACAGTGTGGCTTATAACAAGCTGTTTCTGGATCAAAATCGATCTCAATATTGCCAGTGGGTGTGTCACCACATTAAATTTTAAAATTTTTTCCAATATTTTCTATATTTTATAAATTTTTTCAGCCGTTTCATATTTTATCCTTCTTAAATTTTTTTCAACATTTCGAATATTTTTTTTGGCTATTTCAATATTTTCCAACCACTTTGAAATTTTTTCCAACATTTTCCATATTTTTTCAGCAATTTTCAACCGCTTCAACTTCTTACAACATTTTCCATATTTTTTCGACTTGTTCAATATTATTAAATTTTTATCGGCCTTTTCAACCTTCTGAAACTTTTTCAACCTTTTTCAGATTTTCCATATTTTATCAAATTTTTCAATCTTTCTCAACTTTAATTATTTTTTTTTTTAAGTTTTCAATATTTTTTGATTTTTTCAGCCGGTTTCACCTGTTTCAACCTCTTTCATCTTTTTTAAACATATTCCATGCTTCTTCGAGTTTTTTAAGCATTTTAACCTTTTTTTTTAATATTTTCCATATTTTTATTTTTTTTTTCTGCCTTTTTCACACTTTGCAACATATTTAAATTTTTTCGATTTTTCAACTGCTTTCAACTTTTTCTCATACTTTGCATATATTTTCGGCTTTTCAATCTCGAAAAAGAAATACCTAGGTTGGTCCTGGTACTAGTTTCTGATACTTGACTAAACAATGGCCAGTCAGCTAAGTGACAGTTTTCTGCTAACTTTAGAAGAAATTATGTTTTTCAATAAATTTATTTACGGTAGAGAAGCGCTTGACACAGGAAAGGGAAAAAACGTTCGGTTGGAAAATACAAATGTATATTTTATTGTGATAATATATGTAAATTTTATTTGTGAAATAAATTTGAATAAATTACGAGTCCAAAGTTTAACTAATGTCTTATGCCTGCAGCTCAATCGTATGTGCAAATAAATGCAAAACAAGAAATATTTCGTTAGTTTAGATGAGTAATGTCAACCTAGAACTTGAAAAGACGTACTCATACAATAATGTTCGATTAGGTTTAATGTTATCAGCTGTGAAAACTATAAATACTTCTACTCCTATATGGATTAATTCAGTTGTTTTTAACGTTCGGTAGGCGCAATATATAACAGGTTTTTCTACGGCAGCATAATTTGTACAAGTGAAAAATTCTTAGTCGTGTCCTGAAAGTCAAATCTCGAGATAATAGTGTGCCTTTTTTGTTTTGAAATCAGCTTAATATAAGCTACATTCCCTGAAGGTCCTTTTCAAAAAATTTTTTTTGCTTACACATAAAACGCTGGGGATCATTCAAGTAAGAACATGTTTAATTCTTATTAATAGTTATATAATACTATGTTTAAAATTTGAAACAATCTACTAATCCGAATTTACAATTCGAAATATGATATAGCAACTAGAAACAAAATCCTATATTTATTTAAACCCTGTATTTACGAGTTTTTTCCCCGTGCGCAAAGCCAAACTTTCTTCCCATATTTTTTTAATCAATTTCCTTTATTTTCATTGCCATTCCTATAAGCATTCCTAATTCATCGCTCCTCTCATTCCTGTTTCACTATACAACTATTGCACTCTCGGTATGTAAATCTATTGACACACATTTAGAAAGAGTCAGAGGTAGCTGTACATCTTAAAGTCACATGCATTTTCTCGAAACAAAAAATTGGTCTCATTTGAAAACAAATATTACGAAATTTCAGAAAAGTAAAAAAAACCCTCATATTTTAAACTAAAACCAGTGCTATATACATATATAAGAATCAAAAATGAAAGAGTCGTTTTTAAAAAAATTAATCTTTCGAGAGCCAATTTCGACTATATTTTAAAGTGTAAGAAATATTATGATCTTATAGAGGAATAGAACTTTGTTGCAAAGCTTTTTTCGAGAATAGACGATGTTATAAGCTTTTAACCGAAATAAAAAAATTATAGAAAATCGAGAAAGAAATCTGTATAAATTTGTCTTAGATGTATTTTCGCCTCATGATTTCTCAACAGTTTAAAGAGAGCAAACACTGTCAAATTTTGCTAGACTGTATTTAGAAATCAGCGCCAAGTTGAAAAGATTAAGTGTTTCAAAATAACCTATATATTAATAAAATGTATATAAAATTGCGCGATCAATTTCGATTCGCAGTGCTAATATCCTTTTAACATCAATTATGTGCTTCTCAGTCGAAAATTTAAGAATCGTTTTTTTTTTTTTAATCACATATAGCCAAAAAATAGCGCACATAAAATTCAAATTTATGAGCACAAAAAATATTTTACTATCGGTCTTTATATTATAAGATCTAAGTGATAATGACTTGGCTCTTTCCACTGAGTTTTCATTTTAAAAATTTATTATACCTGAAACCTGGTAGTAAGATGGATTATCAGATTTCAATATTTCAAAATTTTCACATTTTCTATTATTTTTCGTTTCAGCACACATTTTCATTACCCTTGTACGACTGACGAAACGTTTACGGACATAATGCAATTTTTTTTGGTTGCAATTTTCTCAACCGCAATAGTGCATGTAAGTTTTCTTGTGTCTATAATTCTGCAAGTTGCTACTCTCGTACGAAAAGAATCAGAGAAATTGTTGCCAGAAAATTTAAAGTCTAAATCAAATAAAATAAAAATCTTTTAAAAAGTGCTCAGCATATGAGACTTTTAAAATTGAGCGACAAAATTACTCTCGCTCAGATAATGATGATGCTTTAAGTGATGCGCTTAATAAATCTCTGAAGCTCTTTTTGATATGTCACATGGGCCAGTGACTAGAAAATAATAGTAAGTTTCTACATTTTTCAGAGCTACAGCTATCATACCTACGAAAATGTGAACGTCAATGACAATAATAAGAAAATTTTCGACAAAATAGAGATCGTATTTGAAACTGATGAAAACTTTAATTCAAGTGCAGCAAATTCACGCAAAAGGTTTATAACATACGTTAATGATGGCATAAACAGCATCTTTGCTGACTGCTTAGGCACTTGTCGCAACCTCTTCGGTGCAACTATTGAAGATGTTGCAATTTTAAATGGTACCGATACAGAGGTTACAAACAAAGTTACTGAACTCACGGCATTCATTGACAGTATGGAAAAACTAGAAAAAGAAAAGTCATCCATAAATGCAAAATTCAACCTTATGGGACATTGGTTTGATCTGCTATTAAAATATAATTCAAAATTTCAATCATTAATCAAACAACCGACTGTGGTAGATGTGCTTTTTTATACATCATTACAAAAAAATGGTTTAAATACGTCTCGTCATCAAATTTGGAACAAATTTCGAGATTTTATTGAAAACTTTAACCCGATTGCAGCAGATTGGTATGGTTATACAAAATCTTTGTCGGGACAAAATGATGGCTTCAATTTATGGTACCGGAGTTATTCAAACACGCCTTGGCAATGGAAGATCTATAATTTTGATGATATTCTTAAGCTTTATTCAGAGTTTAATTAAAGAGTTTCAATAAAATAAAAAATTTATCTGTACGAAACAAAGTTTGTATTTTATCATAATTTTTAGTTAATTTCAATGCTCCACAAATTTATAAAAACTTCCTCTATAACGAATGACAATAAAAATTTCTGTAGCATTATAAAATATTCGGTAGATTCCATGTATCCCAATGTTATTTTTCGATTGGCAACAATTTTCCATATAAATTGCAAAACTCAAAAAATGCACTGTTCAGAGCATTACACAAATGCTGCTCAAAACTTTGATTGTCTGCCAATTAATTTTCGTATAATGTAGAAAGAGATTGACTTAAGTTTAATGGTTCAATATTTACCAAGAGTATCAGTAGTATGGTTATTACATTGGAGAATGGCTAAAAATATATTTTTTTGCCGTTTTTTTAAATAAATTCTACCTCTGAAGCCCTATATCTGAAATTAATAATATTGAAGACAAAAAGTTAGCTTTTCTATCTTAAAAAGATTTCCAAAGAAAAACTTTTACATATATGTTATATATGTCTTTAGAATTGTATTTATATGATGCAAAAACCAAGAAGTAACTTTTTTACCTATTTTCCGTCAGCTATATTACTGATTATATCTTAAAAATTTAGATCTATATGATAAAAAAATTTCAAATGACTGCCCGACAATTAAAGTTTTTAAAAGCATTTTCCTGAAGTATGTGCTCTGAACAGTGTATTGTTGAACTTTTGCAATTTATTTAGAAAATTGTTGTTAATAGAAAAAAAAAACGCAAGGACATTTGGAATCTATGAAAATTTTATTAAAGAAATTCTTATCACCATTCGTAGTGGTAAATCTTTTTGAGTAGAGTTTTTTAAAACTTTAACCGGCTTACTGAAATAGCAAAAACTATTTATTTTTAAGTTGTCAAAAATACAATCATTCTGGTGTAAGTAAAAACCGCAGTATATTATATAATATATTAAGTATAGAAAATATGAACCAAGTTATGATTTTGGAGTTTATATATTATTTTAGGAAAATAAAGACATCGCTAAAAAATTAATTAAACTTATGTTCTTTTCATACATTTGGATTTATTTTCACAGAATTTTACGCTTCATCACGTTCTTTCCATAAACTATAAATTTTTAGTAAAATGGGTCTTAGTAAGAACTCTAACAACATCTCAAAATTTATTTTTGATTTTTTTTTGTTTATTGTAAAATTTTTTTTTTTTTATAATTTCATACTCTTATTCGTCTTAAAGTAATTTAATAAAAAATTGGTGGGAGTGAAAAGTTCTTAAAATCGGCTCAAAAATCGTGCCCACTCCAGCTCAGTCCATATTTGTTCAAACGAATTAGTTTTAAGTGTGGGATGCACCATCCAATATAAAACAATTAGCTCAATTTCCTCTTTTTAGGACCTGTGATACTTGGCAAATTGAGCCAAGTGTGTGTGATATTCAATACAATTCTTTCACACAAAGCTTCATGCACACAAGTTTTACTATGTCTCAATTAAGACAAGAGTAAAGTAAGACTTGCCTTATCTAAGACTTAGGCCAATGGTTATTTCACTTTGTAGGTGGCGATTTTAATTTAAGTCTCAGAAAAAAAGAAGTCGCTCCATTTTGATATCTGTTATCTATAGTACAATAAATTACAACTTTAGTGTAGGATAGATATAAAGTATATATACAATAAATTACAACTTTAGTGTAGGATAGATATATATTATATATCCTACTCTAAAGTTATAATTTATTGTACTATAGATAACAGATGACAAAAAACTTGTATGACAATTTCCCTTCAAAAATAAATGTATTGCATCACGTGATTTGTTTAGTTTGGAAGTCTCAATTTTCAATCCCCAAAATTTTATGGTCCAGAAATATTTTCAATTTTGAAGTGGTCATCAGATGCTGTCAAGTATTGATTTCCATTCAAATCAAATGGTGAAAGTGGAGATGAGCTCTTTGCCGGTAAACATTGGCGTTGATCCCTCAGGCTAGCTGGAAACGCAGCCGTCATCCAGATAACTACCGCAAGAACAAGAAATACGCGAATAGCGGAAATTGTTAGAGTGAACGAAGCTTTATTTTTAATGTACTTATGTTAATAACCACATTAGTTTACCACTGATAATAGTATATATAGTAAATTTGGGTTCAGTTTTTCCATTTTCAAGTTTGACCAAATGTACTTAGTTGATAATACTAATTACACAATCGTTTCTTAAGAGCTTGGTCGTGTTCCGTCATGGATGACCAATAATAACCGTCCACAATTTTGGAATGTTGCGTACAGTAGTAATTCAGCAGCATTTTGTTGTTCTGATACATCATAGTATTCCACTTTATGATATACCATATTTTCCGCACATCAGTTAGATCGCTTAAGGTTTCTGTATTAATAATGTAGTCTTAGAATGATCCGAGACCTCGTTCGATGAATGGGTAAGAGCATGTGTCCTTTGAAAAAAATATTTGAGCACTTTTAAAACATTTCTAATGATGGTAGGCGCCTCATCGCCAAGCTCTAGAAACCCCTTTTTAACAACTGCATATAAAGTGATATTAACGGATATTGGTGTTTTTTGGTAAGTGACCGTCATCAATAATGTCATAGTAGGTGGTGCAGCGTTAAAAAAATGGCTCGCACAATATGGTATAGAAAGAAAATACACAGCATTCCTGTGCAATACCACCAAGTCATGGCATATGAGGCTTATGAAGTTCGGTTGTTTGATAACACCCCCAAAATTTTATGTGAGTAATATTTTTGCCTAGGACAAAAGTCTCAGTCAACTGTCCCGTTTTTAAATTTTTTTAAATAATTTGAGTTAAATGTGTTAAGGAATAATGAAATAGTGCTGGGATATATTACAAAGAGAAAGTTATTTTATCTTTTTATATGGAACAACTTTGTCTCCTACACCAAACCTCTCAGCATTGAAATAAAAAAGTCATAGAAAAGCGTTTTAAACGTGTCAGTTACAGGTTGAATAGTTGTTATATCGAATTGCTGACATGTAGGCCAAAATCTTATGGCAGATTCAATCTCACTGACCAAGTTACCATTGATTGACATGAGTCAATTTTCCTCCAATTTGAAAATTGTACATATTGCAATTGAACAGATGAGCGAACAATTTTGAATGTAGTGTACAAATTCCAAGAAACAGGAAGGCAGGAAATCATCAGGCCGTTAAACCGGAAACATTGCTGCCGTACTTTTAAGTGTAGCCGAAAGCCTATGTAAATCCTATCAAAATCCACATTACGTCAAATTTTATCAAAAAATTTGAACACACGGATCTGAATAAAACACTGTTAGTGAAATAATTATAAGAAAACTATATTTTTTTGTCTAAGTTTCCAAGCGATTAACTAAAGTTTATTTCATACTCTTCGATATGGCAAAGCTTCGTTCCAATCGCTTAATTTTTTCAAGAGCAACAAGCTTTTGTGTATCAAGTTACCTTAAACGTAATTTTGAAATAATTTTGCTTAAAAAAATACACAATTTTCAGAAAATTTTTTTTCAACTTTTCGACAAATACCAGGATGCTCATTTGATTTTTATCGATTACACGTATTCTGACCCTGTGTCAATAAAGCCAGCCTCTTCAAAGACTTAGTGTCAAATGGAAAATAAAGCAAGTATGAAAAATTAAAAGAAAAATTCGTATAATTTTTTTGGAATTAAATCTATTCAAATTGAAAAACTACGCCTATTATGCTTAGAGGCATATCTCTGTGCTAGACGCTCACGGCCTTATCGCTAAATGTGATAATGTATATATCAAATTTTTGATATTTATGAATAAGTCGCTTATGTCGGTTTTCAGTAAAACAAAATCAGCAGCTTTAAAATGAGTTACCATAAAAGTATCAATAATGCCAAAAAGTTTCAAATGTAATTGCCAGTTATGGTTAAAGATGTAACGTGATAGTTATTACCATTGATAACGGTATAGTTGATAAATTTTAGAGAGCACTCTAGTTAATTCAGCTTTAGTGTTTCCATTTTGAACATCGACCAAATGTATTTGGTAATACCAAGTACACAATCGTTTCTTGAGAGCTTGCTCGTCTTCGGTCATGAATGACCAATAATAATCGGCGACAATTTCATATCTGATGAAGAAGTCAGCTAAACGTGCTTGAAAGTCGTGAACTCTTTCATCAATTTTATTTTTTTGGAATGTTGCGTACAGTAGCATTTCAGCAGCATTTTGTTGTTCTTTCACATCATAGTAATACATATTGATTAAAGCATTCCACTGTATAAGATAAAATACTTTTTGCGAACTATCGAGATCACTTAAGTTTTCGCTTTTGTTAATGTAGCTAGCGATATATTCGAGACCTTGTTCGATTAAAGGGTAAGAGCATGTGAGTTTTGAAAGAAATGCTGAAACACCTTTTAAAACATCTCTAATGATGGTAAGCGCCTCATCGCTAAGCTCTAAAAATTCCTTTTTAACAAAAGTATTTAATGTGATATTAATGGATATTGGTGTTGGTGTCGTCCTTGGTAAGCCATCGGCAATAATATCATCAGTGGTGCCGTGCTAAGAAAATGTCATCAATTAGGCGATGCAAGGAAGTCTCCTTTTTTTCTTACTTACTTGAACTAATAAAATTATGCTGAACAACAGCAAAAGTTTTTGACACATTTTTTGAGTAAAAATGTTGTTGCTCGTAAGAAAAGCTTAATTAAAATGTCTTAGAACTTCGCAGCTTCGTAATTTTTTAGTACTAATTTCTGTGAAATTTTTACTAGCGAAATTCTTGATGAAGTCTGATTAGCTTAAAAATATTAGTTTTTGCATACAGATAACGTTATCAAAAAGCTGTAAGGTGATATTTTTTTCAAAATTTTTTAAGAAAGCATTTCAATTATGATTCAGAACTAGTGATGATTCAACTAAGATTCAAAACTTAAAAACAAAACTGATAAGAGTGTTAGGATTTGCCAGACCACGAAAAATAAAATACATAAAAATACCAGTTTAATATTCTTGTAGGCAAGTGAGATTTTTTTATATATTTCATTCTTTTGTGGGTAGACTTGACCCTTTTTGCCAAGAATTTATTTAAAAGATCTGCATTCCCGTTTGTATTTCAATATTTTTGACTATGTAAGCACACTTGGTATACTTCTGTATCCTCTCTCAGTGTAGGACCTACAACTTTTTTTCATATACATACACAATTTTTCAAAGCTGCAAATACAAAGCTTGCCAGCATTACTTTAAGTCTATGAGTCAAGTTTGAATTGAAGATGTATTGCCTACATATGCAATACCACCAAACTATAGGCCCAGCGTACAGTGGCAACAAATAGAAAAATCTGGGAAAACAGCTAAATATGATATGAAGCTAGCTTGGCATTTATGAAAGTTACATGATCGCTAAGATTTAACGATGAAACAAACGCTCGATCCATAATGCTTGCATGATTTTCTTAAGATAACTTAAAAATTATGCCTGAAAAAAAAATTCAAGTTAGAAACTGTTGAGGAGAAAACATCGATTTGGCGGCAACAAACCTATGCTCGATCAAATTTTCCTGATCAATTTTCCATTGTGAAGTGGTATATTTTTCATTTCCCAGTACAACATGAGGTACAGCTGTCCTCAAGCTCAATTTAATGCTTCAATGGAAATTAATATGCTTGGGAAGTATTTCTATACCCAAGAGGCAGCGACATGGTATCGAGTGTTTTTTAAATGAGAAAATCTGTCAATGAGTTAGTGTTCAACAAAAACCAATACCTTCAAAACCAAGTTTGTACTGAACAATTAAGTCTCGCTAAGTGACTACCTTTACAAATTGTACTCACTTTGAGTTTTACAACTTTTACTTAAATAGGACTCAGTGTGGTGTTATGGTTATATGAAAGGTGCTACACTCTAATTATTTCTGTCATTTGTGTGAAGTTTTGTACCAATACATCAATGCTAACGCAGTTTCAGAGTTGATAAAGTCCTGAATGTAGGATGTCTTTTTAATGATTTAACACACTCTGAAACTTTGACGCTAGCTTTAGATTAACGCAGTATGCGTTTCTATCACTCTCCATGATAGCGCTCTGCACGGATCTGAATGAGACACCAAAATCAGCTGTTATCCTCCTGATCCTTACACGACGATCTTCGAGCACAATTTTCTTAGCTTTTTCGATGTTTTCGTCATCATGTCGGTAGACTAACGACCGGAACGAGGCAAATCATCACCCACAGTACGACACGCTTAAAACTCTTTTACCACTCGTATGCTTGTGTTTTCGATACGATTGCCCGTGGGCTACCGTTAACATTTCCAACGATTCCGCACATGATATTTTGTTATGTTAGAAACACATATTTTCAGAAATTTGAAGAATACACCATACACTTGTTAGCAAATGTGAACAACTGATAGCTCGTTCGTTTAAATGACCAATTCCGGGAAGTTTGTGATCAGACGACATATACTTTTCTATACTTTCTGGGCCCCCCTAATGCGCAAAGCAAACGGAATGACAAAGCTTATGTCCCATGAGTGCAATTAATAATAATGATTTTAACCGTAGCTATTTGTTTGTGGGTCTCTTTCGCACCAGTCATTTTGTAAATATTCTCTCCGCTAATCGAGACAAAAAAAAGTCGTTCCTAAAATATAAGAATTTAGCACAGTTTCAAATGTTCTGATACATTTTGGGTATAAAAGACTGATGGTTTTTCTGCATTTTTGATTTCGGTATAATAATCATGCTTCAGGCTTATTTAATTTGGGATGTTAATTATAGACGATAAATATCAAAAGGAAAATAATCTCAACAACTTTTTGGTTTTTCATTCCACATTTACTGTATTTTACTGACATTACATACGTATTTCATACGTATGTATTAAAAAAAAATCCGATTTCGCTCACGTCAAAGAACCTGAAATCCCAAATCTCAGTTCCCTAGATAGCCGGAGTCCTGAGCATTGTTGGGTCAAAGCTCGAAAAATTATGTTTTTCATGAAATTAAGCTTTTGGTAGTGAAGCGCTTGACATCGATAAGGGAAAAATCGTTTGCATGGAAAATTCAAATGTATATTTTACAAAATTTGTACGTGATAAGCAACTCTGACAATCTATGTATGTTGTGTTATTTGTGAAATAGATTTGATTAGATTGCGAGCCCAGAGTTCAGCTATTGTCTAATGACGTGCAGCTCAATCGTATGTGCAAATGAATGCAAAACAAGAAATATTGCGTTAGTTGAGATGAGTAACGTCAACCTTGAACTTAAAAAGACGTACTGATACCATATTGTTTGTTTAAGCTTAATATTGTCAGTTGGAAAAACTTTAAAACCTAATGTTCCATGCATTTCAATTCAGTTGTTTTAAGCGTTCGCTAGGCGCAATATACAACAAGTTTTTTTACGACAGCAAAATTTGTACAAGTGAAAAATTATTAACCGTGTCCTGAAAATCAAATCTATCGTTGTTTGTGTTTTTTCATGGCAGTTTTATCTTAGCTACATGCAAAGAAGATCCTTTTGAAAAAAGTTTCTTTACTTAGAAAGCACTGGGAATCATTCAAGTAAGAACATGTTTAATTGTAATAAAAATTTAAATAATATAGATATGTACAAGTGTTAGAAATTTGGACACAATCCAATAATCCTAAATCACATTAATTAACATGACATCGTACCCAGACGATTTGGTATAGTGCCAAATATTTTCGGTTTAGGAAGACATAGGGAAATTTAGAATAATGACAAACTCCTTATCCTTAAACATTTTAAAGCAAACTAAATTCATTTTTAAGTTAACTAGGAAGTTCCTGTTGTAAAATATTTTGCACTCAATATATATACCGATGGAAAGTTTCAAAAGAAATATGAAAGTTTTCATCGTAAAGTTTCTCTTATATTTATTAGCAAAATAAAAATGTTCTGTGAAAAAACTATTTCTTTTATAAAAAGTGGAATTTTATGGAAATTTCGCAGCCGGAATCTGATCAAAAAAGACATTTGTCAATTTATTATACAAAAATAATTATGTTTATTCAAAATGTGTTCCTTCTGCGTCGATGATCGTGTGAATTTTTTCATAGCAGGCGCTCAATGGCGTCGACAACCATTCAGGCATTGAATACTTCGACATCGATCCCTTCAACTTGGCAAATAGGAAATATAGACAGGGCGACACATCAGGCAAGTACGGCGAATACTGCAGCACGCGAACTTAATTTATGGCAATATCTTATGAATATTAGTGTTATTTCGCATTGAATATTCGCTCTTGGTTCTATCGCGAATTTGTGACGACGTATACATTCTAACGTAGTAACACTGGTAGCGTTATACTTTCGAAACTAGTCTGCCAATATATATGAAAATTCAAAACAATATAGCTATTGTGCCATCCCATCAATATAAGACTTTAGTCCATGAACGCGTGAAAAGTCACCATCCGGTTATTTAAAGCAATAACTGTGTAGAAAATAACTTTCCAACTCCGAGTATTTTGTTAAAAGTTATATTTGCTTACATCTGGAATACCTTACGTTTGAAATACCGAAATTCAAAATTGTAATAACACTTACTCACAGTTACGCAGTTATGAGTTTCATGTGGTACTTGGACAAACTTGTACCTATGAGGCCTCTCATGTTGTATTGAAAAGAAATATGTTTTGAATCAGACACATACATATGTTGCTCCTAAGCTTATTCAATATTGGCAAAAATCATTCCAGAGCCCATTTTTACTATGTTTTAAAGTGAGAGAAACATTCAACTAGGACACATTATAGAGCTGGATAAATGTCCTTTTGGTGATTATTGCTCTTATTTGATAAAGCAAAATGAGTTTTGTTACAAAGTATTTTTGGAGACAATCAATGTTATAAGTTTTTAACCGAAGCACAAAAGTTAAAGAAAATCGAGAATGAAATCGATGAATTTTCGAAGTCTCATTATGGCTATGATTTCTTTACAGTCTAAATGGAGCAACCACTATCAGCTGGACTGTATTTAGAAGTGAGCGCCAAGCTCAATAAAATTCGCAGTGCTGAAATTCTTTTAACATTAATTATTAGCATTATAAGTCCTTCTATGTCGGAAATTGAAATAAACGGTGTTTTTTTTTGTATCGTAGATAGTCAAAAAAAAAGTCACATATAAAATGCAAAAATGTATTGTATAAAAATAAATTTTAGTGTGGGTCTCCACATAATAAGAACTAAGTGATAATATCTTATGCTTTACTGGATCTTTCCACTGAGTTTTTACTTCAAAAAAATTTCTATTACTGAAAACTAGTGCTTCGCCAATATGAAAACGATATGATAGTTCGAAAATTATCGTATCGTGCTCGTAGTGGCGCTAAGATTATCGTCTCTTATTTGTTTTCGAACTGCATCGTTCTCGTCTCGTTATCACCGATTTATCTCGATTATTCTCGTTCGCATTTTGATACAGCTGGACCTGCGGCTTTCCCACGCACTCTCCGTTGTAAAACCCCATCTACATTTTACGCTGTCCTTACAGACTATTAAGGTCCATGTTCAAAGTTTCACAACTTAGCATTTGTTCCAAGAAAAGCAACGTAAACATTTTCGTTGAATGAAAGGAGCTATGACCAATTATTCAACCCTGTACACATTTAGAGAGTTGCTTGGCACAAAAAGTTTGCATTTACGCATCAGGTTTCACAACTGTAGCTGCAATATATGCCAATATATGGTGTTTTAAGTGTTTTTGTTCTATGAAGGTGCCACGCCCCTTTGTCTAATGTCGCCCAGATTTCATGAGGTTCTAAACATAAACAATTTTAGCACCGAATTTCGAAACGCCTGCTACCATAGCTGCCACGATATTGCGTTTTAATGATTTTGTTTTATGGAAGGTCTGGCTAAATCTCGTTCTCGGTGATAACTTAGTGCCACTCGTACGATAAACATTACATTATCGCCGAGAACGAGCCAGTCCATTCTCGTTCTCGTCCTAGGTCATACGAGAAATAATTTTTTTGATATCGTCTTGTTATCGGTCCTGATAACGAGATCGATAACGATGTTTATCGGTTCTCAGTGAAGCACTTCTGAAAACCTGGTAGGTAATTTTGCGGATTGTTAGGTTTTAGTAGTATATAGATTTTCATATATCACTCAAATATTACGAGTACTTATCAACTTTAAAATAAAATTATTATAAAAACTATTCTTTTTCGTTTCAGCACACATTTTCATTACCCTGTAAGACTGACGAAACGTTTACGGAAATAATGCAATTGATTTTGGTTGCAATTTTCTTAGCCGCAATAGTGCATGTAAGTTTTCTTGTGTCTATAATTCTGCAAGTTGCTACTCTCGTACGACAAGAATCAGAGAAATTATTGCCTGAAAATTTAAAATCTAAATCAAATAAAATAAAAATCTTTTAAAAAGTGCTCAGCATATGAGACTTTTAAAATTGAGCGACAAAATTACTCTCGCTCAGATAATGATGATGCTTTAAGTGATGCGCTTAATAAATCTCTGAAGCTCTTTTTGATATGTCACATGGGCCAGTGACTAGAAAATAATAGTAAGTTTCTACATTTTTCAGAGCTACAGCTATCATACCTACGAAAATGTGAACGTCAATGACAATAATAAGAAAATTTTCGACAAAATAGAGATCGTATTTGAAACTGATGAAAACTTTAATTCAAGTGCAGCAAATTCACGCAAAAGGTTTATAACATACGTTAATGATGGCATAAACAGCATCTTTGCTGACTGCTTAGGCACTTGTCGCAACCTCTTCGGTGCAACTATTGAAGATGTTGCAATTTTAAATGGTACCGATACAGAAGTTACAAACAAAATTACCGAACTCAAGGCATTCATTGACAGTATGGAAAAACTAGAAAAAGAAAGGTCATCATTAAATGCTAAATTTCAACTCATTATGCAGATGGCTGAGCTGCTTGCAAAATATGATTTATCATATTTAAGATTTGGAATTAGGTTTAAAAAACTGACAGTGGCAGATTTGCTTTTTAATATATCAATGCAAAAGAACGGTTTAAATACTTCATCCATAAAAACTGGGGAAAAAATTGAAGGATTTATTGAAAACTTTAAGCCGATTGCTTCAAATTGGTACAGTTATACAAAAGCTTTGCCGACACAGGATGATGGCTTCAATTCATGGTTCCGGATTCATTCAGGACAGTATTGGAAATTTCAGTTCTTTAGTTTTGGTGATATTCTTAAGCTTTATTCAGAGTTTAATTAAAAATTTTCAATAAAATATAAAATTACACTGTACGAAAGTGAAGTTTTTATTGAATCATAATTCTTAGTTAATTTCGCTACAACACAAATTTACAAAAACTTTCTCAATAACGAATGACAATAAAAATTTCTGTAGCATTATAAAATATTCGGTAGATTCCATGTATCCTAATGTTATTTTTCAATTAGCAACAATTTTCCATATAAATTGCAAAACTCAAAAAATGCACTGTTCAGAGCATTACATAAATGCTGCTAAAAACTTTGATTGTCTGCCGGTTAATTTTCGTGTAATGTAGAAAGAGTTTGACTAAAGTTTTATGGTTCGGTATGTGCCAAGAGTATCAGTAGTATGGTTATTATCATGGAGAATGGGTAAAAAAATTAATTTTTCGCCGTTTTTTTCAAACAAATTTCACCTGTGAAGCCCTATATCTGAAATTATAAAGAATTTCATAGCTTTTACATACAGGTTATATATACCTTTAGAATTGTTTATATGTAATGCAAAAACCAAAAAGTAACTGTTTCAATTGATAATCTTAAACCAGCATTCATACACAAACTTCAAAACAACAATTCTACAACACCTCACACTTCTATAACCAAAAAAATTAGTTACTTACAACATTAACTAATCAATTCGATTTCATTAATTTTAACTAATTTTAATTCATTTAATTGGAGGGGGAGTGATGTAGCATCAACACTTTATTAATTTTACTTTGAATTATAACTTCAATAATTTTTATAAATAAACAAATAGTTTTAAGTTTTGGTTTCTCAAAAATTTTCATGAGAATTTTTTAAAATAAAAGCTAGAAACACATTAAAAACTTTTAATGTAAAAATTAAATTTAAGCAAATAAAAATATATTAAAAGATAACGTCCCACAGTAACCTATTTTCCATCAGACATATTGCTGACGCTCTTGGCACGTATTATATCTTAAAAATTTAGTCTGACTCTTACTATATGATAAAAAAATTTGAAATGACTGCACGACACTTAAAGTTTTTAATGCATTGATCTGAAGTATGTGCTCACAACAGTACATTTTTTTGAATTTTGCAATTTATAGGTATGGCAAATCGTTATCAATCGAAAAAAAAAACATAAGGACATTCGGATTCTATGGAAAATTTTACTAAAGAAATTTTCGTTACCATTCGCAGTGGAAAATCATATAGTGATGTTAAAAACAAACAAACAAACAAAAACAAAAAAGTTTTCTTTTAATATTTGGTTAATTAAAATAGCAAATATATTCAGTTTAGCCCAGAGGGAGTGTGGTGGCAAAGTCTTACAAAGAGTATGTGACAGGGTATGACATACCCCCGTTAAAAATTAACTCTTAAACCTTTTTTACCAAATAAATAGCAATAAAGTTAATGTGCTTTATTGTGATAGGCAATATGATGTTTTAATTTTAAAGAAAAATTTTTGGCAGTTTAATAATTTTTATATTATAATCGAAGAAAAGCAAAATTACTTAACTTTTCAAACAAAAATATAGACTCATTCAAAAACGCTATAAATGAAATAAGAAACAGTCTTCACGACCAAAAAAACTTTAAAACCTCATAGAACATGAAATCAAAAACTATATGAACTAAAAAATTCAATTTTCAATTGTAATCTTAAAAATAAAGCAGAAAACCCTAAAATGTCGTACCCGAGCGTTGTTAGCAATCATGTAACTTGAGCGCAGGCTGTCGCGTCACTGCGATCACGCCACTATCCCCTCCCGCATTCCAATAACTCCAGCTACTCATAACAACATAGAACGTTTGAATAATTAAATAAAAATACACAGATATATTAGCAAAAGAAAATTTTACATTCATATTTGATTTTAGGAAAATAGATCTATCTCCAAAAAATTAGATAACCTATTTGTTTTATGTTACGGTTTGATCATTGCAAGGGATCTGCTCCAGCTTCATATTTATTTGACGCAAAAGTAGCTACGGAGTTAGCATTTCATTGCGTTATCCTGAGCTGCGTGTTACAGCCATGTGATGCCATATATTTTCCACATTCGTGCTCCTAAAATTGTTTGACATCAGAAATTTGACTTGCAGATATGAGCTCAGTCAAGTTCGCCCTTATAATTAATGTTGCTCAATATTCATTTGATAGGAGGTGGCTCATAAGACTGTGTGAAGCAAAACAATTATCTAAAGGGAACTCATGCTCTCCAGGCTTAACTATTTGCATAAAAGAACAACGATGTTGCGTCCAAGTCTTAGTTTTTTATCCATGTTATCGTACTTCAGTGGTAAGTACGTACATATTTTGTTTCAGAACTGGAACACAAACGACACAATTTGAAACCAGATCGTATTTGTTTCTTTTTAAAAAACACTTAAAAAGCGCTTAAAATTCGGAACCATTTGCTCGACGGTCAAAAGTTTGTACGAAATCTCCATAAACTTTTTGTTGAGTCGGTCAATCGGTAGCATTTTAGAATAAATATCGGTAACATGCAGATATCGTTTTATGCGCATAAAGCTATTTTGACTCATAAGCAGGGCTATTCTTATCCATCCAATAAGTGTATTCAGTGATCTATAGCTGCGATATGAAGGTAGTGGTCCTAAAAATTTATTTTTTTTTTTAAATAATTCGTTTTGAAAAGAGTTGAATTTAAGCTCCTGCCAGCTTTCTTCAGTCATTTTAATTTGTTTTTTATAATTTTGCAGATTTTTGGAAAGCAGCCAATTTTGTGGACTAATTTTGTTCCCCACATGAACACAGATATTTCGTAAAAAAAATGTACCGAATCTATTTGCTGTTAGTTTAAACTCTTTTAAATTCACCTTAATTAAATAATAAATGAATCTGCTTTTCAAAATTTTTTTTTTGACTTTTTTTTCCTAAGTGGGCGGGAATGGGTTAAACAGACATTTTGCATTGCAGCTTGTGAGCCATGCAAATAGCCTTGAGTGATATTTTTTCCACTGTAACCTTCGCTTACTTGCAATATTTTGCACTGAACTTTTTAAAGGCTTGCGCATTTTTATAAAACCAATCTATGTAGCTTATAATTGCGTTCTGAATATGGTTGAAAGCATTTTATTGCTATTAGTTTCTACAAAATGATTTGAAAAAAAAAATTAAATTGAAAAAAATAGTCCCAAAAATTGTATCAAAAATAAAATCGGGCAAAATTACATTAAATGCAATGAATGTGAGAAAAACAAAATGTTTCGAAGTATTTAAGTTTGTCCTACAAATAAAATGAACCTTGTATGATAGCAAGGATACGAGTAACAACAAACTGAAGTACTCTTTGCACCTTGTCGTTGTATTGCAACGACTTGTTGAATTCAGCATTCTAAGACTTTTTATTTTTCTGTTGCATTTGAAAGCCCTATAGCAGTAAATCAACACGAAAGTTGGAATAAGGACAACAGTGAGAAGGACATGCACTTGAAAATGAAAAAATAAGTACAAAAAAAAAAATATTGCCGACTAGAGCATGCAGTTGCTGCAGCCGTAATATTGCTTTTTTTTACAGCCACCAACAACAGTATTAAAATGCATGCACACACACTAATACATTTGTTTACAGCACATGCACATATAAAATAAATATAAGCCATTTCATTGCCATTTTGTTACATTTTATATCACTGTGCTGTGCTTCAGTGATTGTGGGTGTATTTGCGTGAGCTGAAAAATCCATCACAGCAACGTTTAAATATTTTATGAGCAAAAATGAGAGCGTAATATGTCAAAGGACATAAAATAATAAACGACATAAAATGCTTGAATATAAAAAAGAATATACTGAAGTTGACACATACTCGCAAATTGATAAAAACTTTTGATATTAAAAACATTATGCAAATAATACCGAGAATCGGATTTTAATTACGAAAATGTCTAAAAATTGCCAATGAATTGGCACATGAATCTCGATATATTGAATCACCTACGCAAAGGCAAAAAGAAAGCTCACTATGAAGTAGTGCTTCCTATTGAAGGATATGTATAACCAACAAACGATCTTACTGGCAAAATGTTAGATATTGAAGAGAGCTTCATTAACGCAAAAAAGTAATCCATCTGAAAAGATTTTACTGGATTAGCAATGGAAATCTGTCTTATCACATAGATAGGTACTAATAATGTTGGGAACCAGGTAACTTCCAAGTTATTGAGGAACTTTATCTATAGTCACATGTTTGTCAACCATTAGTGTGACCAAAGTTTTGGTCTACGATCTAGAGGCATCAAAGTATGTAGTTGCTTTTTCTGATGATGAATAAATGTATCAGGTTTGTTTCATTCCATTCCTTCTTTCAATGACCTAACTTAAGTGGGGTCTACGTAAACGAGATAGTTCTGTTCATCATAAAGAACCGCACAAGACTGGGACCTCGTGGAAACCAGAGGAACCAGAGGAAACGCAACAGTCAAAACTGCGTATTCAAATGGGTTGTCATAAACCTGTCCCCGCGCCACTGTTCCAAAAGGCTATCCCATTCTCACCTATTGCAATTGCAGTAATGAAACGAAATGGTGTTTGGTAAAATCTAATTTCATACCAGCTTCAGCTCTTAGAGTCCCGCAGATCTTTTAGTTACAGATACCAATTTTAATATAGCTTATAATTTGTAATAGTTTTAATTAGCAACAAGAGCTTTTAACTTATTGTTAGTGTTGCAATTCAAGAGATGCAATAAATAAAAGAAAAGTAAAAATAAAACAAAAAACCATGAAGAAAAAGACCTTTGAAATTAATTGGGGTGCCTTTAACTTTAAATGATTGGCTAAAACATCTTGGTATTTCTTTTGATTTATAGCTTAATTGTGTAAAAAAATCGTATTATAGAAACAGAAAATATGGGTAGGTTCTTACATCTATGCTAAAGTGTTGGGAAGAAAGTGTGGTATGAGTCTGAGTATGGTCTATTACAGCAATACAACTCCGTTTTATGGATGTGTACTTGGTATGGTAAAAAATGTTGTGTGCAAGCTGTTTCATCCATGCTTTACTACGTTGCACTCCCAGTACCAATAACTTAAAGTCAGCTATTTCGAAATTTGAAATTCAGTATCCCAGATACAATGGGACAGAGCGGGGATGATTCTGTGGAATAATCAATGGATTCAACATTCATGTTTCAGGAAAAATTCTGTTCACTTACCAGTGCACCAAATTTATCACAAAAGACTTAAAAAGTCAAAACTTTTTTTGAGTTTTGAGTAGATATTATGAGTTTTGTGCAAAGTTTTACAAAAAAACGATTATATTTATGTTTATTTCAGTGATACAGCAATAAAGTAACGATTTAACGAAACATAGCCTCAAAGTTGTGTATTTTTGTTTTGAAAGCATGAGAATATAATGATTGCATTTCTCGAGGCAATGCGAGGCGCTATATTATCTATGGCTGCTATTTATGCAAAATTAATAGTAGATAGACTGGACACTGTAATTTGAACCTTAGATAGCTTACCTTATTTAATACTTCTTTAAAGCTAAACATTCGTAATTTTGACGAACACATATATTTTTATTGCTATATGGCCTATTTAATAATGATAATATTTATTTAAAATTTAAAAAATTAAATTAATTTTTTAGTACTACTCAGACAAACTAACACCAGTGTAATAAATAAATAAAATAATTGGCACAAACACAGGTTTTTTTAATTGTATATCTGACATTTGATTTGATCTTCAACACAACTAATGACATAGAAAGTTTTTTTGAACGTATAAATACGTATTGAACGTGTAACAAAAAAAAAATTACACAAAAGCTAACCATTCGTCAAATTGACAATTAGGTAGTCAGTACATAAAAATTTAATATACTCTCCGAGTGTGCTCTATAATCATAATCAAGCTTTCGGCGATGACTGAGTTTGTGTGAAAGTACATGAAACTTACTGATGTTCGTCAAAATTATTAAGGTTAGCTATCTAGGGTTAAAAAGGATTGAAATCCACGCGAACACTGTAACGTTGGTGAGTTCAAAGGTATAAGCTTTCCTCTCCTTGTATCGAAAAATATAATATTATCTACCTCCGTTGCACATAAAATTCAGTGTCTTGAAAAGTTTTATGAAATTTTTTGAAGCTGGTATGAACTTTCTGAAGATAATAAGCCTAATGGGGTAAGATAATCAGCGAAAATATTCTTTGCAAAATTTTACCATTTTACACACGACAAGATTTGATCAACTTTTCACCGTTTTAAAGTTTTCAATAAATTCTATAATTTTGATTGAAAATAGTTATTTTGGCTGAAAATTTTAGTTTTCAGATTTTCTAAAGCTTTCAATAAAAACCCAAAATAAAGATGCTCATTCGTAACTTTAAAACTATGAAATTCGGTTCAAATGTTGTCATATGATAATTTTTCGGGCATGAAATCGATGTGCTCTCAACTCCTTGATCTTAATATATTTTTCTACTTTTGGCTTACTTTCCCAGGAATTCAGCGACATTTTTTGTCATGCTCTCGCAAACAGGCCCATCACTTGATCTGGCTACTGATGTTAATTTTCTAGCAAATACTTTAACCATCAACTGTAAAAAAAAAATTAAAGCGTAAGGAAATGACTATGAAAAATGCAACAAAACTTCCCGGACTAAATGGATTATGATCAACTCATTTCGAAACTGCTTTGGAGTATATCAGATCTGCATAAAAAGATTGTTTTTTTTTTAAACAAACAACATTATTTTCAAAATATTGCAGAAAATTTAATAAAGCACATTCAGACATTTCGCGACATCACTTAATTTCATACAATACTCATATATCCTACACAAAAATCACTCATATGTATGACGTGTGCTTGCTTTCAATTTTCCTCTCAGTTAAGCGCAATAAATGAAAGTGTAATGACAAAAAGTAAAAAAAAAATTAAACAAAAACTGCACAATTTACTCGTTATTTACTAAAGCAATTACTCACCCAAAACTATTTGCGCCCACTATTGCAGCTACACTGCTTTGCTTAACTTTAATGTTTGCTTTGTGAGTTGTTGCTGACGCCGCCAGACTTTTCACTTCATTGAATGATTTGTATGTGTGTGTGTTTGTATGTGTGTGCTTCTTTCACTTTGAAATTGTTTGATTTCTTGGTATTTCTTTTAAGCTCTTGCCAACATATGACTGCTATATGATGTGCGGAAAAAATTACATAACTTAATTTACCATGCCAGCAAAACTGAAAGTAGAGTAAAAGAGTGGAAGAAAAAAAAAACGTTAATATTTGCATTGAGTTAAATAAATGAAATGGAATAAATTATTAGCAGCAATAAAATGTGGGATTTTCTAATGGGAAATGGTGCGAAAAAACACTTTAAAACTTTAAATATGCACGTTTTCATTTATAGCCTCCCTAGGACGCTGTTACTAAAAATTTCGTGTATATAAAATTTGATAGAACTAAAAAAATGTATGTTCCCAATCAAAACTCAGCTTCTACAAACAGGAAGTTCATTTGAGAAGTGTAAATAAGTATCAGAAAATACTATAAAGCTATAAAATAAACTGTTGTATCGAGGAGAATTAAAAAAAAAAAAAGGCAAGTAAATTTTAAGTGTGCTTAAGTAAAAATATCGTAATAATAATCTATCAATTACGTAAAGTACCAAAATGTAAAGAAAATGTCGACTAACTTGAAAAATATCATTCTGTGTAAAAGTATTGGAATTACGGCTTAATCAAAAAGTATCAAAAAACTCTGCAGTATCGGGAGATATTTTTGGAGTGTCCAAAGATAGCTGTAAAACGAAATATCAGTTCACTCGCTTTTGGTGTTAAAATTATTTTGTATATTCATGCAAATTATCATGAAACGTTTAACGTCAGAGCAGAGCTTTTTAATTCATTAAAATTTCAACTCTTAATTCACTTAAGATTCACATTTTTTCTGCAACTATGCAGTGAATCGGTCGCCAATATCGCTTGATTTGAGGACTTTGACCTATTTTTTTATGATATGTTAAATATTTGGTCTATGCCAATAAACCAGTTTGATTGACTTGCTGGAAAGCCAACATAACTTAAGAAATAAAAAATAAATCTCTAGGAGAACCCTTTGGCATACAAATTTCCACACTAAGCATTGCAGAGTCCAAGCGATGACCACGACCAAATATACCGCAAAAGTAAAAAAAGTGTCCAGTACCATTTCCTTGAATGCAGATATACAGAACGCAAGGTTGTGACCTCCAGTTTTTTTCCACAACGTTTTTATGAGCATTCAATTTTTTTTTCGCATTTGACATTTGACAGTTTGTATGTGGTAAAATTAGAATTTGAATCTGATAGTAAATAATAGTATACCCATGCCCCGAAATCGCTTCGAAGTTCATCGATCCAATTAAAAGTTTGATTCGTTCTTTTGTTCGCATACGGACAGTCAGCTTTTTTTTAACTTTATCAGTTCTAAAGTGCTTTAGACATATTTATGGTCATCAGCTCCTTCCTCGTGAATTATTATTGGTTTACGTTATCTGATGGAAGATCAGTTACCAAAATAAAGTAGGGCACATCAGAATTAATATTCTAAACGTATGTGATATTGAGTAAGGAACTGACTTTCCTTTAGTAAATTTTTACGTCTCGGTCCATGATGCACAGAATCCGAAGTGGATCTATTTTACTTACAAAAACCGTATCCGGAACGGATCCTTATATGAAGTCCGTTCCAAGTTCGAAACAGATCCGACAAAGCTTTTTCCGCTTTTTCGAGAGGAATTTCATACGAAATCGAGTTCGAAACAGATTCAAAACGGATTCCGTTCCGGATAAATAATACGAAGAATCGGATCCGTTTCGAATCTGAAACGAATCCGCTTGGCACGCTGGGTAGTTACTAAAGACAATATTAAAATTTTCAACGAGACTGAATCGAAAGACTGTCAAATTAATCCATAACAATATGAAAACAAGTGTCAAAGAAAATATTAAAGAACAGTACTGACGAAATCTTGGTCTGTAACCCGGTGTGCTTATACGTGTTACGCTGATTGGTTTGGCTATTGGAAGATTAATGCATAAAAGGCTGTAGTGTATGAAAGCTGTCTCAAAATATGTATTTTTAAATTTAAATTGATTTTAATTTAATTATATGGATTAAATTGAATATTCTCTCTGACTTACCGAGCACTAGGCTCTTAAATACTATATATATGTTTATAAAGAAAGGTATGTTATGACAGCTTTCAAAATCAAAATACAATATCAAGTATTTAGCTAAGTAATTAAAGCATATATGGAGCTATTTTGTTATCAAATGGTTTTAGAAAGGAATTACTTCTTGAGCATAATTTTTCATTATTTAAATATTTGCTGATATATTAAGCTTGGTAATTGCAACGACATTGTCGTAAGATTATATGAAGCTAAATTGAAATTTGTGCCAGGAAAACCAATATTTCAATACAATTTATACTACCTCCATAGCATAACAATGAAATACAATTTTACTAAACATTTAATAAGTAATATATAATATATAAAATATGTATTTTATTAACTGATTATGTGTGATATTTAGCTTTATGTGTGGTATCAACAACAATCTGGTCAGGCCAGAGTTACCGGATTACAACGGATTTCCATAATAATATTTGGAATTTTTGGTTTTTCACAGAATTTTGAAATAAAGTTAAAACATTGATCAGATTAGGCCAGGGGTTCTTAAGTTGAACAAATAAATAAACATGGACTTATAGTCTAAATCATGGCTAACTGAGCAGTAGTTGCTAAAAGACTGTAGGCTGCAAAATTCTTATCAAAAAGTTCTACAACAATGATTTTCATAGCTAAAATATAAATTTGTGCCGTTTCTTATACAATACATATAAACACTTAAGAAGGCTTAAGTGGTATCAAAAGATGCGCACAGCAAATAATTTCTTAATATGAGCTTTCACTACAATAATACTTACGTATTAATTTGAAGGAAATTGAATGACTCTTATGAAAGCAATCAATGACCGATATCCTCGTATGAATAAGGATTAACATTGGTTAGTCAACGTTAAAGGACGTGACACTTGTAATGTTCTACAAAAGACATAATCTTTGATATAAGTTCTCAATGAAAAATAAATGAAAATTCATAACCTTCTTCAAAGGCAGGATATTTCACTTCAAAACATCAACAATACTGCAAGTTTAAATTATTGTTGCATATTTTAAGGTTCACTTAAATTTTTTTTTGTTGCCAATGTAAAATAGCTTATATTTATATATTTTATGAAATGAAATCCAACATTTTACAAAGTTTTCAATCCTCTTCGTTAACATGTGTTTTAAATACTCCGAATTTCACGGTTTGGTGATATAATTTTTTAATAAATTTTTCTATAAAAAATGCAAAGAATCTGTGATGTTGGTATTGGTTGATAGAATAAAAAGGATATTTTTTTTTAAAAAACATACAGAAAAGTTTTATATCTAAAAACTGTCACTTTACTTGACAAATTACACTGCTCAGTTGTCACTAGTGCTACTTGTTTTGTATGTGTTAGTCTCTGTGTATGTGACTGTTTGTGTTAGTGTACGCGCTTCAATGCACTCATTGTTTATTCAAGTCCTTGATTGAAAACCTCTTTGCGCACTTGTATAAAATAGAATGTAAGTAAGGCTAACAACTATACGCTACATGTAGAGAACTTGTTTTCCTTTTTGCATCGGTATGTGTGTTTTTTGCGCTGATGCGCAAGATATAAAAGATTGCATGGTTACAAGAATCTTTAAGATGCAGTTAGATAATGCAGCTTTGACATCATTTATGTAACGAAGCGTAAGTTTTTGTAGCCTAATACATACTTCCGCTTAGTTAGAGTTTTTCAAAAATTGAAGAATATGTGTCAAATTTTTGTAAAATATTTCTGCTAATGAGGCTCACAAAATTCTCGATTCTTTAATTTTCTTCAAATGACGAGAGAAAATTAAATGTTTTGCCAAATGTCCAAATTAATGGTTGTATAATGTCTTTATTTAAGACATTTTAATTGTATTTGATTTCAGCAAAAATTATGATCATTTTATGTTTAAAATTAATTTATTTAATTTTTTTTATTCAAACATCATGTTGTCATATCTGCAAAAAAATTTTAAGCCCGATATATTCCTTGCTTGGTAAAGTTTCGCAAACACATTGGATTCACACGCATTTGGTAGATTGAAGTACACGTGTATGTGTAAAGTTGTTCGAAGTCTATCTGCGAATGCTTAAATTGGTTTTGCCTACTACACACAGCAACTTGATGTTTGTATGTTTAATTATTTGCCTGTCACTTCTACGGATAGGTTTTAAGTAGATTTGAGTAAATAAGGAAATAAGAAACTCACACACACAAACACAGTTGACAGCTTTAGATGAAAATTGCTGTGTATTTTTGAGTGTTGTGCTTGAAAACATTACAGCAAAAATGAGTTTTTGTGAAAATGCTAAAATACAATTTGATTTGCTATCAAATTTCACAAATTAAACTTTGCTACTAAGATATTTCATTGGTGATAACTTTATCAATGAAATTTCTTTGTAGAAAGGTTTGAGAGTATTCATTGCTATTCGTTAGTTGCATGCACGTGAAGTTAAAACTGACGCAGCCATCAATGAAATTAAAAGTTATTACAGAGCAAATGTCATCTCAATACAATGCCTTGTGGACTTATATGCAAAATTATATCAAAGTTAAGTTATTGGAAAATACATTTCTGCATTGAGATATTAGATATACCTGAACGAAAACTAATTGTTTGAGTAAAAGGTTATATTAGTTCGGTATGCCCTGTTGTGTGTAAAAAAACTGCTTTTAACACAAGCAGCACAACAAGGTAGTGCATACGTCGTTACAACTTCGGAAGCTGACTAAATCCGACCTTTCCGACGCCACCACGACCACGGTATAACTCAATGTTGAAAAAAAACGTTTAATTACAAATGTGCATTTTGCTGACATCCACTTTTCTGACCAATGACCCGGTCGGATTTGTTTAATTATAACAAGTCTTTTCCATTTTCAAAATTAGTCTGATGACATTTTTATAACTAATTTTAGTTTCTTTTGCAACACATAATTTTTTTTTTTTATGAAAATTATTAACAAAGTATGGGAAAGTTCACTCTATAAAATGAAAACGCTGAAAACTTTATTGATAAATTTATATGCGTTACCTCGAAAAATTACAATGACGTTCTCTTAAAATTACAAAAAAAATAGTGTTTTTCTAAAAGTTTCACCATTATTTTAGAAAAAAAAAAATGGCGGATGTACAATTATTAACCATGCGACTAATTTTGAACCAAAAACGACTAGTAGGCCGTTTCAAGTTCACTTTTGGTCATACACGATAAAATAAATAGTCGCACTCCAACACGTTTTGGCAGTCATTCAACGACGAGATAAGACGTCGTTCGAACGTCGCGAAATGACCAATTTTAAATGGACAATCGATGACCAGATACGACGTCGTTCGTTACGACGTCAGAGTATGACTAAACCCAACTAGTCGTACGCCGACGACTTTGCGTTGTCTTAAAGTAGTCGGAATATGTAATCATAATTTAAAGACCAGATATGTAATAAAAATGACTGCTTTGACTAAAATTATAACAAGTTCTTACTACATCTGACCGACAGAATACGCTTAAAGTCGGACTGTGCTGCTTGGAAATTATTAAATTTATAGCTACCTATTGATTACACAAAGTCATACAAAATTATTTTATGTAAGTAGTTATATAGTATGCTTAGTTACAACGATGCAGTGTTTGCATTTTAAGCACTTAGTAGCTAAACTAAGTGGTAGAGTACGTTTTTGACTTTGTGCAAGTTTGCTTAAGCTTTCCATTAAATTACTTTACCAAATATAAATTTCATAAGAATATCTTAAGTTTAACAAATAAGTCCACATAAGCTTATGTTGAGTAATATCAGAGCAGAGTTACTTGAGTTTAATTTAAATTTTTCCTTGGTGAATTTCCTAATATTCAAATAACTGGAAAAATGTTTTTTTTTTAAAACCAATTTCATATCGCAACGCATCATATAAAATTTAATCAGTAAAGTTTATTTTGTAATTGTAAGCTTCTCGTACACATAAAGTAAACATGCTCATGTTTGCAGATATAGAAATATGAGAATACCATTCAGTTTATGGTCCGAGAAGGAATTTTTTATATTGTGTCAGAAGACAATGCAAGGTATGTAAAGTAAATTCTGCAAAAATTGCAAACACACACATATAGCCATATGTAAAAGCTTTTGTGGCAGTCAATAAGACTTAAGTTCGTCGCACAGTTAACAAAATTTGATTGAAAAACTTAAGTGATTAGTTATGTCGATGCTGAGTTATTTTAGCTTTTTAATTAAGCTAAAAGATATATGTTACAAATCTATATTTTAAATGAAAAACAGTAATGAGGGACTTCTTTCTTTTTTTTTAAAGTCAGAAAATTACTTAATTTCATCATCATTTACGTATGAGTATCTGTTAATATTTACGAATTATAACTTGTTAGGAACATATACAAATGTTTATGTACACAAAATGTAAAAAATGTATACAATAAAACAAAAATATTATGTTAGACCGTGGCACATTTTTCTACTATCTTATTTTAAAACCGCGTAATCAAAGTCGCAAATTGCAATTAAAGTGTTAATATATTAAAAATCGGTACTTTTTATAAAGGTCTAATGTTGAAATACCTGAAAATAGTCCTTTGCATTCAAAAAACTATATGAAAACATAATATCCTTAGAGTTTTCAGCACTTTTTAAATTACTTCTGCATTCACATGACGTATGAGTAACAAGAAATAAATAATTTGTGTGCGTTGTTCAAAGGAATAAAAGTTGAGTTCCAAAGCAAACAAAATAAAGCACACACAGCTTTTTATCTAGAAGAAATTAAAAAATTTACTTTAAGGTGTTGTATTTGGAAAAATTCTTATCAATTTGGTAAATTGCTTTGAATATTATTTTTAAGCTTACTCACGAAAAGATTTATTTAAAATAAATAGCTGATTTAATAAGCTTTTGAAAAGATTTGAAAGCTGCATTACAACAGCTTTGAATTAAGTAACTTATTTTGAAACTATTAATAGATAACATCATGAGCGTTCTGTTCTAAAAAAAGTCAGACATATCCAAGCTAATTTTTAAGTTTCATTAGCTTTTCTTTCCATTTGAGGAATATTTTCTTAGAAAAAATATACAAAATTGGCCATAAATCAAAAAAAAAATTCTCAAAGACTTTGGAAATGAAGTCTTTTAGGCTTTGAAAAATAAGACTAAAATTTTACAACAATTATGCATAACTTGTACGTGATGACTCTCCACATAAATTTAACATACAGCAACTTTTAAATTTGCAAATCAATTGCTAAACAGTTTCTTACAAAAGGCTTCTCGGCCAAAAGTTAAAATCAATATATTATACAAATATCTATACCGCATATGATTTGCTATCATATCGGAAAAATTTTCTATAACTATTAAGACGAAAATACGGAAAGACTTAAATTTGCTTTAGTAGAAAAGTATATATGAGTCACCTAATTAAAAATATTTTGCTGAGAGAAAAATTTAAGGTAATATAACCAACTCGAACAAAAATACAAGGGATACGAAGTGCCACTAAAGGAATAGTGAGCGAATTTAATAAAAGGTGTAGCGCTTCCCATGTAAGCAAAAATTTCAAAACGCTATGCTACAAAAATTATTGAACAAGGAAAATTTCGAAAAACAGCAATCTTCAAAAAGCAGTGACTTCAATATGTTAACAATTTTTAGATGCTATACTGGTAGGCTTATGTAAGGTGTTACCAACAACTCTGGCATAAGTTAGGTTTTTTAATTCACTACAAAAGCAGTTCTAAGACTTGGGAAGAGTGTAGACTAGAATGGACAATTGACCATGATGTCTTAAGCACGAATAGTTATTAGCATTAAATATATAGTGGTCTTTTGGCAACTTTGCTCCTACCAACATTTTAAGATTTCTATTCAAGGAGCTAATTTGAATTGGTTAGAAATAAATTGGAAAACGCAGTAAGTTACATATTGGTCAAAATCGAAACTTTTTCCTTCAATTTTTGCTGTATTAGTGACGAGGCCACCTTTAAAAAAATTTATTTTATTTAATGATATAGCAAAATGATTTAATGATTAGTTTGAATATATGTTTAATGTAATTAACTATTATTTTGTGTCTAACATCAAACGCTTCAACCAACTATTTCATCTAAATACAATATGTTTGTCTGAAGTAAATATTTGTACGCTCTGCATCAAACATGCATTTATTAAATTCAATCGAAAAGTTTTTCCACTACTATCAATCACTGATAATTCACTACTGACGAAAAATAATATCTATGAGCAGGTAACTTTTGTTATCCATCTACCCATAAATAAATTGAGCCCAGAATTGCTGAAAATCAAAAATTAGAAATTCAGCTGAATATAATTTTTTGTTTTATTATTTTTGACTTAAGTTAAACGCATTAATCTTTTGTGTAATTTTTTCGCCATTTGCTTTCTAGCACTATTTTTCCTCTTAATAGAATTCAATCAATCTACTGGGTTATTAAACTTGCAATGCAAAGTCATGCTGACTAACCAGATCTAATATAAATTAAAATGGTATCACAAAAAGCGGATAATAATAAAATTCTAATGAAGCCCTATAACTTTGCAAATTAAAGGACGATGAAAAACTTTTTCAAAAAAAATTTTATGGAAAAAGTTTGAGCGAATAATTTTTGCTCTGTTAAAAATTGACTCAATTTACAAGAAACAAACTTTTAATGTTCTTATATTATGTTCACATAAGGCTAAATAAAAAGCAACAAGAAAACAGCAGCAACAGTGATAATCAATTAGTTGGCGACCTTGGAGACTTTTGCTTTTTATGCCAAAAATGAGACAGCTTTATTTTTACTTACCCAACTCAAATAAAGTGAAAAAGAAAATATTTCAATAGAGAAAGTTTTTGTTTTTTTCTTTTTGGATACACTAAAAATGTTAACAATGTGAGAAAAACTTTGGCAAACAGCAATAAGCATGACTTAAACCTACACATACACACAAGTGTACAATTTATAACCACACACTCAAATAGATTTCAAGCAAAAAGCAAAAAATGACAAACAAAACTGTCAACCAAATAAACTCATAAGCAAAAAGCACAGCCTTCACGCTTAAAGAAAATAAAGGGGAGCTTTTACTACGCACAGTTTTATCACACGCACACCAACATGTTAACAATCGAACCAGCACACCCACACTTATGCATAATTTAACACTTGTCTTAGGAACCACGTGACTGTGCATAGTTTATAGTTGGGCACACAGTAAAACGGTAACCAAATGGCGCATTTTAACATAAACAACTTGTTATTTGCTTTTTTTATGGCATTGTCCTTTTTCTGACTCTTCATACATTATATTTGGGAATAAGTCATGTGCCTCACTATATAGTGCTTGGAAATATATATTATAATATCTAATATCTAAGTTTTTTTGTAATATTTTGCAGCAAGATTTAAGAGTTGGCATACCATTAAATCAAATGTTACACATACGCCATGTGAAGCAAATTGTTGTAAGTATTTCTCAGCTTAAGCATCTGGGTATCAGAAATGATTAATTGTAAATATTTTAAAATTTTATGTTTAGAAATAAATTTTTGTTTTTGCACAAATAAATTTTAATAATTTAAGATGTAAGCCAATATGAATGAATAATATATATTTACCGAACTTGCTCAGCAACAAAATGACAATTCAAGGTCATCAGGTGAAAACTTATAGTTCAAAAAATATAAATGGCTTCATTTTTACGTAAAGTAGCAAAACCCAGATAGTTTTCAATTTAACATTGAAGCTGTGGATAGGAGCAAAAAAGGGCATGCATCTTACTGAGTCCGCCTTTAAGAGTCCTCGGAGCTATTTTAAGGCCTGATAGAAAATTTTACCTTCAGTTGTACTTTCATACAACGTGGCTGCATTTATTTTGCTTTACACTTTAATTTTGCTAACCAATGATAAGAAAACTAAGTTAATATTATCATGGACGTCAAATTCCCGGACACCATTTATAATTTAATAGCAAAACTCAAACTTCGAGGTCATTTTAATGTGTTATCTTTCATAAGAACATAACCAAAATTTCAAAAAAAAACACATTCGAATACGATTCGAAAAACGATCGCTTAAAGCAGTAAATGCAAAAAATTAATTGCTACAAGATTCACTTTACACGCTAGACTTAGCTTCCTCTGACATCTGGCACTTCTCATGCTGCAAAAATTTCTCTGATCTTCCGGGACACTACTACAGTGATGGGATCCATTACTAAGGGAGGGGATTATACTGAACAATAATGTAATTTTTCCAACTATAAGATATGTATTAGTTTTTTCGTTTCCGTACAAGAACCTTTAATGCCACATTATGAATAAAATCTTCACTGGAGCTACTCTTACGCTCACTCAGAGTTAGTGTTATAACGGGTGATTTTTTATGCGTTTGGTGTTTGAAAATTAAAAAAAATACAGAAAAACTACAAAACTGAACAAAATATTTATTTGGAGAGATGCACTAATTCATATAATTTGTTTTTCAACGATTCTTTCATGTAAATATTGCCCGCGGCTAGGCCTGAGGTAGTTCATCCGTAGGCTCCTTTTTTCAGCATTTTGGGAGGTAATTACAGCTGTAATGTTGTCTTCCATGGCTACAATTTTTATTGGCTTTCTCTACACACGAGAAAATTCACGAAGCTCCAAAAATATTCTAGTGGCGTCAAATCTCATGATCTTGGCGGCAAATGGGCTGCTCCAAAACGTGAGATTAATTGCACAAAAAAATTACCACTCTATACGTCCATGGTATTGCGTGACTTGTAACATGTGGCACCGTCTTGTTGAAACCATATGTAACCAAGTACCATTCTTCCATTTTGGGCCAAAAATTCCGTAATCATCGCACGGTACCTAGCTCCATTGGCTGTTACGTTGCGATTTTCATTATTTTTGAAAAAGTCTGACTGCTGGCCCACAAGCCGCACCACATAGTGCATTTTTCAAGGTGCATTGGCACTTCGTTGACGTACCCTTTGAGCCAGAAATGAGCTTTGTCGCTGGAGAAAATTTTTCAATAAGAAATTGGATCTTCATTCAACATTTCTAAGGCTCAATTACCAAGCAAACATGATAGGTCACCAGGCTTCATTTCTTGCCGCAGCTGTATTTTATATGGTTTCATACCGAGGTCCTTTCGTATAATCTTCCAGATGTTCGAATAACACAAGCCCAATTGTTGACAACGGCGTCGAATTGACATGTCGCGATCTTCATTGACACAGGCCGATACAGCAGCAGTATATTCCTCTGTACGCAAATTCTGCATACGGGTTGGTAGATTTATGTCCAGCTATGTGAACTTGTTGCGAAATTTTGTCACAACAGCTTGAATAGCCAGTTCGGTGATTCGGTTATGTCGACCAAAAAATGGACGTAATTTGCAAAACAAATTTCTCACGGTGCACGAATTTTGATAATAAAATGATGATTTGAAAGCGCTGTTGGCTTGTTAGTCTATTTATGGTAAAATGGCAAAACTTATTGAGCGTTATGGGCTTCAACATATGTTAGGTATGATACGTGTGATGTCAAAAAACTTCCACGAAAAAATAACTAAAAAAATCTTATGTTTTTTTACACTTTTATTTGTTTTTCAATATTTGTCGATATGTCCCAAATTTTCTTCGCAATAACGTTACCGCTAAACTCACTTTTCACAAATCTTTAAAATTGTTCATCGAAAAGCATGTCAAAAGCCTTAAAAAAACTATGTTACATATTGCAGAAATTATTTTAGTTCCAAAGAATAGCAGTTGTCAATGCAAAATAGAACGCAGTCTTAGACGCATAAGTATTATAAGTATTATGTTACATTTTTTATATTATGATATTCAATATGGCAGTGTTGTAATTATAAAAAAAAATCAAAATATTAAGCATAATTTTCCCATTTTTTCAATATGTTTTTAATGAACATTTTACTTGAAATAAAGCCTGCAGATAAATAGCTTAGATGGCTTATAGCTGTAGTAGCTAAACTTGTTTATTAATTTTGTTTCATTCTCACAAAATTTGTGTTTTAAATTAAAACTCACACTTGTAGAGTCATCATAGAGAATTTTTTTGCTTTAAATTCGTTCAAGCTTCCATAAAATTAAGCCCACTTTAAAATAAACTACTGTAAGTAATTCAAACAATTTTAAATTACTTGAATTTATTAACTCTTATAGTCTTTCCTTCTCTCTTAAGAGTTTTATTTTATTTTTCTTCAATCATAAAATAAGACAAATAATTACCGAAATAATGATTTTTCTGAACTTTAGCTGGATGTAGAATTATACTTGAATTGAATAATATTTCAGATTTTTGGCAAACGTATTATAAAACAGCCTTTAGATAACGAATGAATGCACTAAAAACAAAATTCTTATGCCGTCACTCAAATACATCAAAAATCTCTTGCATACTTTCGTGCATAAATTTTTCTTTGGGTAGGTAGCATATTTTTATTGTCTGCGCTGTTATTTCATTTATTTATCTTTGCACCCTTATAAACTTTTTAATATTCTTTGTTTTGCATATACGAGTGATTTTACTTATTATTTTTATTATTTGTATTTCACTTAAGTGCTTTGTTGCTACTTGTTTGTTGATGTCAGCCTTATGATAATTTTTGCAATTTTTAACGATTTTAAAAGAAAATGTAAAGGAGAATTGAAAGTTGTTGGGAAATGGTTAAGAATGGTAATTTTAATAAAATAAACAACGGCGTGAAATTGTTGCACCTGAGACCAATTTTTCACTATATATGCTCAAGGCAAACTTGTCACAAAAATAAAGATGTTTGTTAATTTTTAAAAAATTACGCCTCGGAAAGAAATATTTAAGTCGCAAATAAATTCATTCAAAAATATAAAACGCCTAAAAAAATGTATACATGTATGAAAAATTATTTTCAAAAGACTTTCAAAATTTCTGGAATCATTTTTCTTCTAACAGTTATGGATTACTACAAGTAACAGTTTTTTTGGGTATCACTGCGTGCTTATGTAAGCACCCTCGCATTTGATTGTATGCATATGAATGTATTAATGTCACACATGACAGTCAGCTTTTTTATATCGCATGATATGAATAATCAAGAAAAATTTTGTTCGTTTCACCAAAAACCACCAACACTTCATTTTTGATTTGACAAACGATGTTGGGTTTTTTATTGTTGTTTTCATGCTCTAAGTCTTTTTGTTTGTTTATTTTATGAATTCTACTGCTGTGCTTTTTATTATGAAAAGTAAAACAATAACAACAATAATACAAATACTAAAGTAAGCAAAACAAATGATAATAAAATGATTTATGATTCTGACTGTGCAATCTTGACGACACATTTACATTTTCAATACGTGTGGATTTTTTAGGGCATGTTTCTGAAATTTGACAAAATATGTGCCACTAGCAAATTGAATATTAAACTGAACCATATTCAGTATTTTAATTCAGTAAAATCTAAAGCTTTAGTCGCTTACAGGGATAAAAATAAAATTAATTTTCGACCGCTTAGACTTAATAATACTCCAGTCGCTTATGTGGAGAATATGAAGATTCTTAGGAAAATTTTCAGGCAGCAGTCTTATTAAGACGTACAACTTAACAGAATTTTTTAAAACATTTCTTAAACTCTGCAAGTCATGCTCAAACTTGTAAAGTAACTTATTTTCCATGCATGACTATGATATGGGAACTGGAGGAAGCTTTTTAAAATTTTCAAAGCACACGCCAAAAATACATACCCTGATATGTATGCAATTAGAATAAATTGTTGTTCATTTTATATTTTAATAAAATTTAAATTAAATTGATAATATGCGTGGTCTATTTAAACTTTTTACTAAGAAAGGTTAGATTTCATTCCGAAAGTTTTAAAAACGTGATCTTCAAAGAGAGAGACTATATCATATGGCACAGGTGGTTGCAGAGATTGGAAAAGGAGGTGTATTGGAAGAATCTTATCATGATGGTTATTTTGACGATTTTCTTCTACCTCTGTTAGATTCGAAAGAAAAAACAGCTACAAGTGATAAGATATCATCTCGACGTCTGATGTCCAACAACACAGATGGGCACATTACTCGACCTCTAACCTAACGGAATACAATCCATGCTGAACAGTGGTGCCAACAACCACAAGCAAGCATACTCTCGATAAGCATGTTTTGATTAATCAAGTTTGTAAACGTGTACGTACTCTTACGCCTTTTTACGCTCTTTAAGAGCTTTCTCGTTACAGTTTTTATGCTATTTGAGCGCTTGCTCGTTTTCCGGGCAACACAAATCTTAAGAAACTGAACACAACTAGGACGTGCGATTTAACTTCTGTGCCAAGTCGTACCAAAGAATAGAATTCGTTTAATATCTCTGCGATAGATTTTGTAGTGTTAGTTTTGTACTCACTTTTAACTTTTGCTTAAGCAAAATTTTTGTTTTTATGATTATGCCTTCAGATTTATAAAATATTTATCAAATTTCTTTATGAATTTTTCAGAACTTAACTAATTTAACGCATCATTGAATAGCTGATTAATAGTAAAAATTAGTAAGAGATTTCATTCTATAAATAAAACGTTTTGCGGCAAATAATTTTCCCACGGGAAACACAACAAAATACAAAAGAAAAAAACAAAAACTAAACGTGGAAGACTTTGTTTAGTATTATAGTTGCTCATTGAAACCTTCAGCATGAGCTCCAGCAGCGCCATCAAATCAAAAGCAGCTTTCAAAGATTATTTTGTTAGCAAACAATTATGTTATTCATTTACAGACATCTTGCTGTCGATGTTCTAATAATATACCAATATGATTTTAATAGCATTCTTGTTGTTGTTGATATTCTTCATCTTTCAGCTGCTCTTTCCGATAAAAGCGTAAATTTCATATTTTTATGATTTAATGAACCGCATTGATTTTACGCAAGTAATTTGCACGGAAATCGTAGCCAGAACAAATTAAATCCATTAAAAAACTATAAACATATTTTTAAGACTCTTGAGGTAAAATGAAGTAAGGAAATGTGAGAAAATATATCTTAATAGCTGCTATGAAAAGATGCCTTTAGATAGTAAAATTGATTTTAATATTAAGAGCAAACGCATTTTGAAAATCTAGAGAAAAATTGGACTCATTAATTGAAAAAAATAGCCATCTAAAAAAAAACACGCGAAAAATTCATATTTTGGAATAAAAAAACTTAAAATATTTGGAAAATGGTGAAATTTTGGTAAAAAGTAATAAAACAATTTCACAACCATTGCGTAAAACGCTAAATTATTTACAGAAAACTCTTGAAAAGTGAGTTACAAATTTCAAAAATTATCTTAAAAGTAACATGGCAAAACAGGGATGAAAAACGTGTATCAGTCTATTCAATCAAAGTGAAAATAAATACTAGCGAAGAGCTTACGCTTATTAATAAAGATCAAATACAAATCAAAAAAATATGAAAACTTACTAAATTTTATTTCAAAATTAGGAGAAAAAAAGTTATCGAAAAACGGCCAAAAAATTTACAAAAGTTGAAATCAACTAAAAAAGCTAGAAAACTAAATAAGGCAGGGAAAAGTTAAGTACAACTAGTCAGAAAGGTAAAGAAGTAAAAAAAAATTGTTTTTATGTTCTCATGAATTGGAAGGATTTTTCATGGAAATAACAAACAGCCATTTGTAAAGTTTTAGTTTCTTATAAACAACTCAAGACATAATTAGATGACGAGAAATATACGTCCCTAAGTTGTATCGAATTAGTGGTGTATGCGATTGTGTTTGAGCAAATTTGAATATGTACCATAATTAGCTTATTAAATTTATGTTGCTCATACGTCATGATAGCTTAAATTATTTTAGTGGAAATATCATATGACTTCTCTTATAGCTTCTTAACGGAAAAAGATTTATAGCAGCAGTTATCAAATTTAAAGTTCAATACTATGCGATAATATCCAGCAAATAAGTATTGCCTCATTTCCAATACCGTAGTGTCTATAAATCTATTTTTCTATTATGCATTTCCGCTGCTTTTGCTATCAAGTTTGTTTTATGTTATATTTGTCTGGGTTTTCCTTTTTTTGTATTGCCGTAGCCCAGTTTTCTTAGCCTTCTGTGACACAGCTTGTTTTATTTCTACTGGCAACGGTATATACTACAGTTGACTAATGTTGCTGCAATTCATTACGGTGCATTTTGCTGTTCTACGCGTGTAGTTTTGCCAACTATTCTTTTTTTCTTCTTACGTGCTTTTAATGTAATCTTGTTGCTCTCTTGATATTGTGCTAGTACCATTGCTGCTTTTATGATTTTTTCTTTTTCTATCTGCGTCTTAACAGTGTTACCAGTTATTTTTAGTGTCTTCTTTTGTAACACTCTTGCATTGGAGTACATGTAAGGCTATTTGTGATATTATTAAATTAACAATGTTAAAAAACGTCATGGAAAGTTACTATTCTCGAATTGATTTTATCAGCTCATTCGCTATAGGGTCTATATAGTTACTATGTATACGTTATATCTAAAATATTTCAATTGAAAAATATAAATATGTATCTTGAAATATGCAACGTGCAGTCAAACTATTTTAAAAACCAACTGACTTAAAGCTCTGCCTACAACATGCTAACGTACCTATTTAATTCAATTTATTTTGTTTAGGAAACTTATTTGTTTAAAAAATTAACATTTTCTAGAATCCATAGTTTCTGTGCTAACAAGCGGCCATTAATAAAATATAAAAAAATGATTAATGCTCTAGTGCTTCGACAGACGTGCAAGCCAAATTGTTCCAAAGTTGCATCAAACTAAAACTATTAACAGATGTTGATTGTAGCTTTCGCCTTAATGTCTTTATTTATTTGTATTAAATGTTGCTCATACGCTTATAACTCATGTTGTTTAGCAATGAGATTTAACGAAAAGTTTTGTAAATTAAATGCAACGTACCTCAAAAACCTTAATAATTGTATTTGCTGTTTGTAGCTATAAACGAATTTTTAGCGCTCGTTAGTTTGGAATCTTTTCAGATGTCATTGATAAAATAAACATGTTCCAATAGTGACACCATTCCTAACGAAAAGAACTCAGTAAAATTAATACTTTGCTGGCTTAAATTTGAAACATTAAACTTAAATACGCTGATCTCAATTTACAACTGAAGTTTTATTTTGATATTTTAATGATTGTATCTACTTAAATGGAGAAGAGTATCATTATTCCGATTTCTGTGTGCATACGGATGATCTTTTCGGAAACAATAAATTTTATTTATTTTTAAACTTAATACTCTGAAAAACGCGCTCCTGAACATGTTCTTAAGAATTGTACTTAGAATGAAGAGCGGAAGTCTTTTATAAGTATAATTATGTGGCTAGGTGCAATTATCATCCGAAACATTATTACTATACATTTTAAACTGAGCATGTTTTTTAGAAAATTGATTTTGCATTAAAATGAAAGAAAAACGGATAGAATAGCATTATTTCGATTTCACATTGAACTTGAGATAAATAGATTTAAGATAAACTGCACTGGGTGTATCAACAAGAGGTAAAAACGACATCGGCCCGGACGTTCGACCGAAAATATCGCCGTAGTAATGAAAAGAATTGAATACGACCCAAACACTTAAATTCGTCATTGTGCTCAAGAAATCGTCCATACTGCAGCGAATATTGACGATTTAGAGTTACAGCCAGTGGGCCACCAGCAGTGCTGTACGTTATATGATTGGGTCTTTTAAGACATGAATGATGCCGATGTTGTTTTTTTAAAAAATAGTCGTGTTTTCTGACGGATCTCATTCCCATAATGACGGTTACGTTAATAAGCAAAATTTCTGAATTTCGAGAATCGAAATCCTGCGAGTGATTCAGGAGAATCAAATGCACTCACAAAAAGTAACCTTCTGATATGGATTGTAGGTAGGAGGTCTTATATGGCCGTGGCTTTTCGACAATAACGACGGAAGAGCCGGATGGTCTCTACTCACAACAAGATGGTGCTACTTACATGCCATACAAGTTCCGAAACAACCGAAATATTGCGCACAAAGCTCCCTGGTCGAGTGATTTCTCATTTTGAAGACACCACGTGGTCACCAAGATCTTGTGATTTAACTCCGTCAGACTTCTTTATTTGTGATTATGTAAGATATCATGTTAAGGTCTACGCTAACTATCCGCAAGCAATTTCAGCTCTCAAAGCAAACATTGAGTACACCATCGCCAAAATATGCAAAAAGAGTAATCGCAGATATCGAAATAAGGATGAAGGTATGCAAGAAAGCCGAGGCAGCCATTTGATATTGTGCTCCATGCACAGTCATCATGTAACTACTTTTTAATGCAGTAAAAATTTCAGAGACATCCACAGACATTGTTCGTTTTACACAGAAAACAAATCCCTTACTTCGAGTTGATGCACCCTAAATAAAGATTTGCTTATACCTTTGTACTTAAGATTGACTTATACGATTTGATTATAGAAGCATAAGAATTAAATACACACCAAAATTATATCAATAAAATTTTAATAAAGAGCTTCTAGTAATATTGATTGATAGTACATCTGCTTTTGTAAACAACTATAATTAAGGTTTGTGTAAAATATAACTGGAAGCCAATTATTACATAAAATGTTGATGTGTAAAGTATAAACTTCGAACTAATGGAAAAAGCCATAATTTGAAATTCTAAATAAATACAAATTGCTGTTAGTCTAAAATTAAATGTAAGTCATATGTCATGTTAAGCAAAATGTTGTAAACAACAATACGCTTCTGTGCTGCCCCATTGCATCCATTCGTTAAATCTGAATATTAATGATAATAAAACAGAACTCGTAAACAAGCAATTTTGGTGACCAAGCGACAGAAAAAATAAAATTCCTCAACGCTTCAAAACACTTGAAATTATGGTAAGGGAATTTACAAGGTGTCATAATGTGTCGTATTAGTGGTATCTCATACAACTTTACAACACTTATAAAAACTTCGCTGTTGGTCCGCATACAAAAAAAAACAGTATTGCATAAATTTAAATACTTTACAGAGGGAATCGTATAGTTGTAGGCACCACAGTTTTGTTGAGCGAATCGTATCGTTGAGGCTGGGATAGAGTACTAACACATATATATATATATATATTTTTTTTCTCAAATTTGGAATTATGTGTTATGACTTTATGATGTTTAGTAAATATCTAAAATTTCATTATATCATGTAGCTTTGTAACGACATATTTTTCAAAATTTTTAAATTTTTTCTATGTGAACATTCATTTTACAGCCTGAAATCTAAGTTTCTAAGTGATTTTGAGTTCAAGTTTCAAAAAGCTTTGGAAAAACAATCTTTACAATTTCCGGTTAAAACAAACTCCACAAAGCGGTTGTCCATAAAAAACGTCAGCGAAGTTTCGGAACTTTAACCCCTCTTTTCTAGTTGTTCACTTTTGCCCGATTCCTTTACTCGACACCAAACAAACGTTCATAGAAGATTTGCTACCCCCATTTTATTTGGTAGCTTTTGTACGTTTCTTATGTACAAAAAATAAAAAGAATGAACAACAGAAATTGTCCTTAAGCCGCCCGCTTGACCGCTTTTGTCCGTATCTAACTTGTCCTAAGCTTTTACTGATTTTTGAGATTTTCTTTCATGATCATCTGGCAACACTATTTGCGATGAGTGCTTCAATTTATATTCTTCTATTTGTACTTTCTATTATCTTAAGTTTTATCTCTATTTTTCCTGCACGACAATATTGTCGGCATCGAGGTCTCATCGTGTTGCCCCTGCACGTTACCTATTAACTGTTGCTGCTGTTGTTGCTGATGCTGCTTTTGTTGGATTTAGTTGTTACCGTAACCGCTATTTTGCCTGTGGTACAGTAGACTCGGCCTAAAAGTCTACACACAACACACAATTGCAAGCGGCAGCAACAGCAACAGTTAAGAAGCGAAAAGAAAACAAAAACAAAAAAAAAGTTATTGAAAAACCGAGTTTACGTTTACTGCGTAAAGTTGCTACACGAGCAGCTGATCTTTGCTGTCTTAGCTATGAGTAACAGCCAAAGTTTAAAAGTAGCGACTTCAGTTTGTTTTGATTTTTCAATTCTTCGTGCTGTTGTTGTTTTTCTTCTTTTAATTTTTCTTTTTCTTATCTAATGTTTTTGCTATATCTGATGCCTTGGTAGCTTAAAAATCATGTTTTTTCTTTTAGACTCTCATGTGCCATCCATGATTTATTTTAGTTTTGCTATTACATAAATCAAAGTTTAGCTGAAGATATAAAAGAATCGAAATAAAAGAAATTATAATTTCTCCTTAAAATATATACTCCTTTTAAATTAAGTGTGGTTTCTAAAGCTCTTTACTTTGATTATGACAGCCTCTTTTACTAAGTGATTTAATAAGAATTAATTAAAATTTGTTGATTTTGCCAAACTGCCTATAAGGCTACATATCTTAATTGAAACAATTAAGACAAATATCTCAATATATTATAACAGAATTCCTTGAATAGTAATATCTTTATATTATATTGTAAGATTTTGTTCCCAAAATGCTATTATAATTCTGACAGCTGTCAAAATATCTTTAAGACTATGAAAGCAGAAAGCAGCTTGGCATATTTTCTAGTCTTAAACCAAAACAATAAAATTATTGTGAAAAACATAAATGTTAAAAGAAGCCATATGCACGAGTTAACATGTTGAAATTTATGTTTACAACGCTTTGGGCAAAATTGTTTAATTATTAAAAACAACCCTTTGTAAAGTTACTTTTGTGTTTTACTTTATGCGTGTTTCAAACTTAAATTGTTGTTACATAACTTTCACCTGTATTGGTCATTTAAGACTAGGGGCTAAAAATGAGGAACGTATTTTTATAAAGAGTTATTTCTATGTAGCTAAACTTTGTAAGACATTTTTAGTTGAAATAGTTACAAAAATTAATTAAAAACGACTTAGTTTGCTGTTGACAAATTCTAAGCAGAAATAATTATTTTGGTTATAAGTCAAACGGAATATTAATAAACAATTTTGCTGTTGGGTAAAGACACAAATTCAAGTCACATTACACTGATGTTGCAGACAGCCACAAATGGTCAAAAATTTATAAATTTTGCTTTGACCTCAATACGACAAAAATATTTTTATATTTGCTAGGCTCGGATTTAATTTTTTCCAAGAGATTTTAAATATTGAAATCAAAGTTTAGGAATACATGAATTATCTATACCATTATATTATATGAAGAGGTAAAGTTTGTTTTTTTGTATACATAGGGTAATGTCTGGAACTACTCTGCTCAGATTCTAAAAATTCTTCTACTATTAGAGAGTCGCACTATCCCTGAGTAAGATAGGCTTTATTTTATTTTGATAAAACTAAGGAATGTGGCCCCTTTCATGTAACAATATACTTAAAACGCTATATCTTCGTACCAATTATAGCTAGAGTCTTAAAATTTTGTCATGGGGTGCAAATGGTCAATGCCAAGCTCCTCGCAAATATGGGCGGGATTAGATAAGGGTCATGGTACTTTCCATGCAAAAAAAAAGACACTGAAAACGCTAAATCTTGGCAGTGTATATTTTCTATTTTAAGAACCTCATGTAATGTGGCAAAAACTCTTTAAACGCTATATCTTGGCATCTATAACACCTACAGTTGTGAAACTTGATACATGGATGTACATTGATTAAACTAAGTTATTCGTATTGTGAACGGCATTGTGTATCAGGGCGTGGAACTTCCAATACAAGAAAAACACTTAAATTTACAATTTTTGGTACTTATACCAAGTTGTGAAATTTGGTGCATGCACCCAATTGTCAGCAGTAGGGACTGCGTGAAATGTAAGCGAGATTGTACAACATGTAGTGAGCGGGCATAACCGCGGGAACAATAAGTTTGATAAATTTTTCGAACTTCCTTTCAAGCTTTTTGTTCCTAAATGAACACAAATATATGTAGCCACTAGATTGATGGAAAAACGGATGGATATACTATAATTATTTCAAAATAAAACATTATCGATTTCGGAACTATGACAAAAATTTTAATCAGAGATTTGAGAGTATGATATTTAACTCTTTTATTCTTCAATATTTGTTTATCTGTTTTCCAACAGCCAAATACTTATTTGTCTTTTCTCACTTATTAAATATTATTTCATCAAACTAATAATGGTGTATACGCACAACGTAAACTAGTGTGTAGCCTCCATATCTACTCGTTGTGGCTGCAACGAATAACCCAAGTCGACCAGCTACAACAACAACGAGTAAAACGCGCAAAATGAACATTCGTCATATTAATTCTACAGGGTGTTTTTTAGAGGCTTGTTTTTCGAATATAGATAAAACTGGCATTTTATGGTCAAATCTAGCAACTCTAATGTCATTTATGTTTAGTTTGGTTTGCCATTTCATCATGAACAGGTTGACAAAAGAACAACGCTTGCAAATCGTGCAAATTTATTTCGAAAATAATGGTTCAGTTCGCGAAGTTTACCGCAAGCTCCGTCCATTTTATGGTCGACATAATCGTCCATCAGAGTAATTAATTCGGTTAACCATGGATCGTTTTCGCACTACGTTTACTCTATGTGATAATACGCATCCGCAGAGACGTCGAACAGTGCGCACCGGAGAAACAATTGCCGCTGTAGAGCAAAATGTTGAAGAGGACCCGAATGAATCGATTCGCCACCGTGCACAGCAATTGGAGCTTTGTCCATCAACTTTATGGAAGATTTTGCGCAAAGATCTTGGCTTGCGACCTTACAAGATCCAGCTTGTGCAAGAATTAAAGCCGCGAGACCATGCAATGCGTCGTGATTTTGGTGTATGGGCCGAAATGAGATTGATCTCGATGCTGATTTTCATCGCAAAATTTTGTTCAGTGATGAGGCTCATTTTTGGTTGAATGGCTACGTCAACAAGCAAAATTGCCGCATTTGGAGTGAAGAGAATCCACATGAGACCCTTGAGACGCCATTACATCCACAAAAACTGACTGTTTGGTGTGCTCTATGAGCTGGTGGAGTCATTGGGCCATACTTCTTCCGAAATAATGCTGGAGAGTCAGTTACCGTTAATGGAGACCGGTATAGAGCCATGATAACCGACTATTTTGTTCCCGAATTGGATGGCATGAATGTGGATGAGTTGTGGTTCCAACAAGACGGCGCTACATGCCACACAGCGCACGTCACAATCGATTTATTGAAGGAAACATTCGATGAGCGCATAATTTCGCGGAATGGACCTGTCAATTGGCCACCAAGATCGTGTGATTTGACACCATTGGATTATTTTCTTTGGAGATATGTGAAGTCGCTCGTCTACGCCAACAAACCAGAAACGTTAGGGGACTTGGAAGCCAACATTCGTGGCGTTATTGCCGACATACGGCCCCATATGCTCGAAAAAGTGGTTCAAAATTGGACCTGTAAAATTGGCTTTATTCGAGCCAGCCGCGGTGGCCACATGCCCGAAATCATATTTAAACATTAATGGCATAAAATTATCCTTCCAATAAAGCCAAATTGATGGACATTAAAACGATTTTCTTGTGTTTTATTTCAATTCGAAGCTCTATACCTCTAAAAAAACCATCCTTTACAAGAAGATCCCGCAGTCAGCGAACCCTCCTGCATACAAAGCGACCAAAAACATAAATTCACATATTCACAAATAATTAAACATCATAATTGCATACAACTGTGCACAAAAAGTCAACAGTTTAACAAATCACACAACATTAAAACAGTTAAATACAACACGTATAATTATATTATATGTATGTGTATTTGCATGTATATATAATATTTATTTATGTTATTATAAACCCTTCATTACAACTGAATTAAGCTTGTGTGTCGTCAACTCATTTATTCAAGCCACCGATTAAATGCTTTTTATGCTAATGAATATAAGTTAAATGAACTTATATTCAATTGTAATAAATAGCTATCAGTCGATAAAAATCAAATAAAAATATATTTTTTTTTAAACATTATTTCTAAGGAAATAATGTTGAAAATTTCATATGCTATATTTTTTTATAATCTACAAGTAACATTAAGACAGTCTTCAAATCAACAAAGTATTACTTATTCAATATCATGAATAAAGAAAAAAGTTAAGAATCCTGTAAGCAAACTCAATACATCTATACTATTTATGTATATAAAATCGCTTACATGGAAATAGTTTGTAACGCTTTGGCGCAAAATTAACTCAACCAATTTTAAAAATATCTATTTTGAAACAACATGTTTGCGCTTAAAAAGCTTTTTCATATCAAGTTTTTGATCACACGTTGCTTCTTGAGTTATGTGTTGATTTTTTTCTCATTTGTACCGTTTGTATTTGACTTTGAAGTTCAAATAACAAATTCTTTTTCAGTTGTTTTTTTTTGCATTTGAAGAGAGAAGATAGAATGAGATCTTAGTACAGTAAAATAAACGAAGGATTGGGCACGTGCAAAGCCGCGGGTACCACGGTATATAATTCAAAATTTAATTTTTGTGTTTGGTAAACATGAAGAACACCACATTCTGGAGAGACATACATTCAAATTTTGTCATATTGGGTTGTTTTAGCTCTTAAATGTTACATCAGAATATTATTGGAATACAGCTATATATATTACAACATGTTTGGACTCGGTTTTTTTCACAAAAAACTAACTTGCCATATTTATGCCAATTGTGTATAAACATAAAGTCAAATGTTTATTCATACGCACTAAGCCGAAAAAAAATCTTCTGACGTTATTACAAAAAAAATTAATTATGCAATGTATAAACAAAATTCTGAGAAGACAAAATTAAAAAAAAATGGGCAAAATAAAACGAAAACTAATAAAATAAGGCAAACAAAACTGGTTCCAACTACAAACAGGCTAACACTAAACAGCTAAAATACATTAAAATATGGAAACACTCGCAAAACAACAACAAAGAGAAGAGCAAAAAAAAAGCAACACCGGAGCACCGACTGCCCTAGTGCCCGTTTATGGCAATAGGAGCATAGACAACAAAATCCACAACAACTATAGCACAAACACCGGTTGAATAATCCATTTTTCAATTTTTTTTTCTTTCTTATCTTCTTTGAAATGTCAGACAAAGCAACAAGGAAAAAAACTATAAGCATGGCTTAGTAAACAACAGCAAAAAACAGCAGCAACAATAACAGCGCAATTACGGCTTTAAGCAGTTACCCACTACAAACAACGTGCTGCACTTACTCACTCTATTGCTGTCTCTTTTGCACAATAAAACTCGTTTGCATTTTTTAAGCTGCAACAAAATGCAGTCAACTTTACGCACAACGAGTATTCAAGCGTAAAAGCTGCGTCAGCGATATTAATAACAACAACAACATAGTTGTAGCTACAGCTGCTTCCAAAAGCATCGTAATGTTATCGTCGTTGACGTCGGTAATGTGCACAAAAATCTTTTGTTTATTTTTGATTTCATTAAGGTCAGCACCGTTTATTATTTTATGTTTTTGCACCAACGATTTGTTAATACCTACAAATATCCATACACAAACGTAACAATATTTTGACACATCGCTACTTTCAGTCAACGATACTTTAATGTACCGATATTTGGAAACTTTATTATTTAGACAGATATTTTCTTTCTTGTCCTCTTTAAAAAACAATAACATTTATAACATATTTTTATTTAAGAAAAAAGGTTATGTTTTCAAATAAAGCCACTTAAAATATTGGAACACTAAGAAAAATATTTGATTAAATATACCAAATTATATTTGGAAAGGATGATGATTGATAATGTTTCAACCAAGGTTTGTCAATATTTGTTCTAAAGAAAATTGATTTGATTGCTCTTTATCAAACTTTCGTTTTTTCAGTGTACACTATTTAGCACTTAATTTTGCGAAATTTTTGATCTCTAAAAAGTCTTGTGGTAAAAAGTTTTTTTTTTTCAATAAATTGAAAATTAAAATTCTGGACTTTAAGTTAATTCCTATGCATTAAAAATCTGGTAGATGTATTTGTCTAGACAGCGTTGTAGTGGCATCTGTGAGTTGGAAAAAAATGCAAATATTTCAATCAACTACCAGACTAGCTTCCCCCCTCCCTCCGATTTCGAGAAAACTGAACACGATGGCGGTGTTTGGAATTATTTTGGAGTCGGCCCGCCCTCCAAAATGGCCAAAAGCTGCGCCCAATATGGATAAGTCGCATACTGTGCGCCTTCCATCGGTAAAATATTTGTCACCTCCCGGTTTTGAGGATGTTGAGCACTATGGCCGTTTTTAAATTTTTTTGGAGTTGGAACGAATGGATGAACACATAGCTCACAGTGCGTGGGTTCGATACTCATCAGTTCATTTGGTTTTTCCTCAAAGCACATTTTAAATTTAAAAGTAGGATAAGGTGATTTTAAATACTTAAAAGTAGGTTTTAAAGTAACATCTATTTTTATTGATATCAATAAGAAAAATCATTTTGAACTTGTCGAACCCATGCACTGTGAGCTTTGAGTTCACAGTCCTAATCCTTAAGCCACGCTGTCAGCCGTATTCCAGCATTTTATTATTCCTTTTGATCACTGTGTCTACACTGTGTTGCGTAAATATCGCAGAGTAATCTATTTTTTAAAATTTTCTCAAGACTTAATGCAAGTTTTTCTTTTTTTTTATGAGGTTATGAGTTCTTTTTAGGTAAAAACTAGGTTTTAACTTAGAGTGCTCTTAATTTTGTGACTATAACTATGGGCCTAAAGTTTTTGGTTAACATCATTTCATTCTTCGGTTGAAGAGTTTTTCTTAAATATAAATTCCTGACAATACTTTTTATGATTATTAATTTTAAATTAAATATAGTGTTTAAAATTCCGATTCAAAGCAATGAAGGCCTTAGGATTTTCTTTGTTGTGCATAATTTTTTTCGCTTATGATATCTTTTACATAGTTTTTCATGTCGATTTTATTGTTTTGTCTTAAATTGCATTTTTTTCCAAAAAATACTTGGTTTGCTACATTTAATTAATTTTGCATTCATCTATTAACCTTTTAACTCATGTCACAATATTTCGGATCATGTTCAATAATAAATATTTTGATTTTTTTAAATCAGTCAGAAAATTGTTGCAGGAAAATGTACAAGACTCGGAATGGAAACGCTCGGCATGACCAAATGAAATTCGACTAAAAGTCGATGGGATTGAACATTTGGGCGTGGCATCTCTTATTCTTTACTATCTTATCTATCTATGTTGAATTATGGCTTTTAATAAAAAAGGCTTTCATTTTCTTAAATTCTGGAAGGAGCGTTCTTTTAAATTGAAGCACGAATGGTCGGTGACCTCATGCTTATTTTCATGCACTTAACGCCGTTTAATAGAAGATTTCTTCGATTTCTTTAATTTTTGCATTATGACCACATTTTGAAGATGACACCTTCCATACCAAAAAATAGCTTTGTAAGCACTTCGAAGATTTAAGTTTAGCTCTTTCCATGTTTTTTAATTGTCTTAAATATTTTTGAAATTATTGAATACATTTTGGTACATTTCACGCTTTTCGAATTATTTGAGTTTTTACAATACTCTGCAATGTTATGCATTCAATGCTATTTGTTCTTTTATATAAAAACTTTTTGGTACTATTCGAATCTTTTCGAGTGTCACCGACTTAATTGACACTTTTTTTCATTTTATTAAGCATTTCGATACATTTGACTCTTATCAACTTTTTTGATACTTTTAGAATTCCTAATAGTTTGCGACATTATTAGACACATTTTCAACTAACGTATATCGATTGTTTTGATGCTTTTAGATCAATATCTATTACTTGATTTCTTTCACGATACTTTCCAACACTATAAGATGTACACTACCGATACTTTTGAAATTACTTCAAAACTTTTATTACGATGTTTTAATTATATATCGATATTCATGCGTACTTTTATTTATTTCTTGAATTATTTGATTCTGCTTGATACTTTTTGACATTTTCATTCCCATTCGATATATCCAGAGTTTTTCAAAAATTTTGTGCTAGTTTTTAATTTTTATCATTTCGACTTAACCATCGGAATGAAAAGTTACGTACGATAAAAGCTTTCGAACTCATAATGTGATTATAATTTTGTTGAATGCAGTAAAACGATTTTGGAATTTCAACTTAAATGTAATTCAAATTAAAATGTAATTTATTTCCAGCTTAAAAATTCAGAACTCAACTAATTGCCCAATTTTTGTTGCTACAAAGCATTACAACAAATCCAAAAGTTTGTCTTCGCTGATGAAAAGTTTCGACGCCAACTTTTTAGGTATATTGTTCAAACAAAATCACATGGTATGTTTGAATTCACTCCTACAACACTTTTATACTCAGTGCCGCAATGATTACAGGATGCGAGAAAATACGCATTGAACAAAAAAAAGTTTGTTGAAAGTTTTCAAAAAATAAAAATACAAAAATAAAATCAATTTAACAGCTGTCAAACCGCAAGTGTCAAATGAAAAGCGCCAATTAAATGATTTACTGTCGAAACGTTAATCAATTTCAGAAAAATCAAAAACAAAAAAAAAGAACACAAATATAAAGAAATTAATAAAAATGGTTTACTTCAATAATAAACACAAATAATAAATGCAGAGAAAAATAAAAATTTAATATAACGAAAACAAAAACCATTAAGTTGATTTTGTTGTTGATGTTAAGTTAATTAATTATCAAAACAAAAATCACAGACAGACCAAAATTAATGATGTAATTCTTCACGCTGAAACAAAAACACAATCACGGCCTGATAGAAAACCATATGGGATGACTAAAGCAAAGCGAAAGAAATGAAACGAAACGTTTGACAATTAAATTACGGCTTAGAGCGAAAAATATGGCAGCACTTAATTGTCACTTGCGGCACAATTGATGACATCTGGAAATGAAAATAAAACCGCTAAAATAGACAAATTATATAAACTTACATAGTAATATGGCATGAAAATCTGTGGCTTTAGTTTGGCATCATAAATATACTTGCAAGAAACAATAGAAAATTATCTACCAAAACAAAATTCTGAAATTGTTTTACATATTTCGTTTTGTTGAAAGCTACTATTTCAATTTAGATATTGATGGAAAATTTTGTTATAAAAATAATTAAAAATTTATTTATATTACATTTGATTTTGATATAAGAAAAATGTTATATACAACATCATTATAGCATTTTGTTGAATTCCTGGAAAATTTAGGAAGTATATTTTAAGAATATATTCACTACTGCCGACAAAACTCAATTGGACCGTTTATTTTTGTATCTGATTTTCTTTTCTATTTATTTGATTTGTTAAACATGTAACAAAATGTTCGACAAAATCATTAAACTCTTTTCTAATAAAATGCTATTACGTTAACAGAAACAAATAAAAAAAAAACGGTAATTATTAAAAAAAAAAAAAAAATACTTTTACTTTCATTACTTGGTACTCTATGTACAACACCAGATTGAATATACAGCGACAAAGCTGTTTTGTCTCACTATTAAATTTAATTTTATGATCATTAAAAATGAAAACATCAAAAAAAGAAAAAAGTTTTATATGTTTTTTAATTAGATTTTGCCAAGGTTTTTTTTTACTTCTTTTAATAGAAATAAATTTATTTTTCTTTGTACTTTTATCGAAAATCTTTACAATTCAATACTGTATTAAAAAAACATTTTTTGAGCTACCCGCTTTGCATAATAAATAAAAATTGCAAGCTAAGTGTTTTTTTATTAATTGAGATCTTTTATGTTTATATGTATCTCCGAAACTAGATGCGTCCTCCAATTTTTGTTTCCATATCAATATTAAAAATTTCGTAAAATAAGTAAATGTAAACTTATAAATATTTTTTTGTATTTATTAGACGTCCATAAATTACGTAAGTCAAAATAGAGTGCGGGGGGGAGGAGGGTCCGTCAAAATATCCCCAAATCTGAGCAAGCACCATACGTGATCATACTTAGAAATAATATTTACTTAGGTATATAAAAATATTAGGGTAAGTCTCACCAGAGGAATGGGAGGGCTCTTGTCAGATCTCACCAAATCTCGCCAAGGTAGATATTGCTCCGAATTTTCAAAAAAAAAACGCCTCACGTAATTTGTGAACGTCCCCTTAGGTGCTGTCTATTAATAACGTTAGAAGATTTTTGATAATTTAGAAACCTCAACCCCCTCTACGTAAATACGTTGCACCATCTAAAATAAAATCAGTACAGTAAAAAAATTATAAGCCAACCATTAAACGTCTAATGTAATTAAAGCACAGCCGCTGTCAATAAAATAATCATCCAACAGCTGCTAAAGTAATCAAAAAAAAAAAAAATAAATAACAAAAAGAAATGTAAACAAACGGACAAATAGAGAGCAACAAAAAGGATTCTCAAAGCAATGAAGGTATGTTTTGTTGTTAGCACGGGAGGTAGCGTTACAAAATGCTTACTCATATAAGCAATATTCTAATATGATCTGCCAAGCGAGTAGCTGGCTGATCGTTGGAACTGAGTTGAAGCAGAAGATGTGCGCAAGTAACACATATCTTGTGATGCTATCTCCTCAAGAACAAAGTATTATATTACGAGTGCTTAATAAAATGTGTTCAACTCGTATATATATAGATTAATAAAATGAAAAATATAAAAAGAAGATTTCGTTGACGTAGCCAGTGCTGGATGTTGGGGGGGCGCCAAAAACTGACAATGGGCCACTTTTAGTGGTAAGGACTGAAGAAATTACATTAAAACCCCCTTCAACACGGAGCCAGGTGATATAGTCCCTCTAGTCCTACCTTAATACAGTGCTGGACGCAGCTAGCAGAGAGATCCTTGTAGAGACCAGTCACTCGAAATTACAAATTTTTGTTTAAAAAAAAATTTGAATTTTTTTGAAACTATGGGAAAGTTTTGTATTCTTCTTATATTTGTTTTGTTTCTTCTCGACCTTCACCACTTTCAGCTAAAAGTATGCAATGGAATTTTGTTTTTTTCTTATTATGTTGAATTTTCGTTTATCTTCCGTCTTTCATTATATGCAAATTTTCCGACACCGATAATTTGAACTTGAAAATATCTATAGATCTCGCGATACGGTGACACACTTTATAGTATAATCTTTTTGAACAACTGGCTGCCGAGCGTTCAATGTTAAAACTACGGGTACCCTTCACAAAATAATGATTTGAGAAAAAAAAACCTACTCTCTTGTATTAAAGTATTCGAAATTTTCCAACTTTAGTTGTTGAAAATAAAATCAAATATTTTGACGTTGAAATAGAAAACTTACAGTTGGTAGTTTTCATATTTTGTTCGCAAAATATATAGTTAAGGTCGAATATTGGTCAATTGGTTAATGTATATCATTCTATCCGGGACGGAATTGATTTGCTAGCACAGTCAGATAGTTACATCTTGTTTTTTGATACTCTTAACATGACACGCGACTTTCATAAAAGTTTAATGATTTTAAATGAGTTTTAATAAGAACAGCCATGAATATAGGTTTATCTAGCTCATAGCTAAATGAATTTAATGAAATTATCTTAAAAAATACTACGTGCTAAGCAAAATACTCCTTATAAGCAATAGCCGCTATGACATAACGTACAAATTCAATGGAACACTTGGAACTATGTGTTGTATATTTTATTGTATTTTAGTAGTTGGTCGTCGCTATGAACTTATTAAAACTGTGGCGCTCGATGTTTAGCAGCGCACAGTATATAAATTAAAATAATTCAAGAGCTGCATACTAATTGATTCTGCCAACCGGTTAATAATACTCTCTTCTAATAGAAATTGTAAGCTATAGCAGAGCTGACATAAAGCTCAAAGTGCTGGATTTCGCTTAGTGAGATTTGGAACTTAGTGGAATTAACATTAACTTAGCTGCAAAATAACGCAAATATGTGCAAACTTGTGATAATGATTTTGAGCGCATTACTGATGGTGCAGGTGAATTCAAAAAAGAATATATTAATAAAAAATAAAGATTAAAAAAAAAATATTTACTTAAAGTGCACACTTGGAAAATGTCTACCAACAATTGCTGAAAGTGATTCTTCAATTGTGTTGACGGAAAAAACGCAAGATGCTGAAACTGATAACAGTAAGGTTGCTGTTATAGAGAATTCATCAAATATTACGAATGAACCGCATACGAAAGTTAACTTTTATAAACTTTGTGATTGATATGTTTTAAATATAGGTATCTAATTTGAGCAAAGGTGAAATTGGTTTTGTATTTCCAAGCATTGAATCTAAAAATCAATTTACTTCACTTGCAATATACCAAGGGCCGTGAAGAGAAAAAACCGAGCCGGGATGAAAACCATGCCGTATGAGTAATATGTATATGAGAACAATTGCGATAAAATTATTGTCATTGCCGCAATTAATCGGCAAAGACTTATATTCTTTGTGCAGTTTGCTACTTTATCTTCAGTTTTGCAGAGACAACACTGCCCTCAAAAAAATCTTATTATTATTACTAGATTATAGAAATTACGTGTGTTATGAATATGAATTTCTTAAGAGAATATTCTGTACCTCAATCTTAACGGTATTTCAAGAGAACGACATAAACAAAACATAAATTTTCTCAAAACTCACTTTCACTGAGATACGGCTTTTGCGCTTCTGAGGGCACAGCAGTACTTTTAGTGTGTAAGAATCGGAACGTTGCAATCAATGCAGCAAAGGTACCGTGCGATAATTACTGACTTTTTTTGTCCAAAATGGAAGAATTGGACTTAGTTGTAATGTGGTTTCAACGACACTGTGTCATATAATATATAACATACGATACCATGCACCTATTGAGAGGCGAGTTTGGTGAGCAATTAATCTCACGTTTTGGAGCAGTCCCTTGGACGCAAAGCTCATGCGATTTGACCCCACTTGACTATTTTTTTGGGGGGCTAAGTGAAGTCTCTCGTATACAATGACAAGCCACAATTACAGCACTAGAAGATAACAATACAGCTGCCATAGGTAAGATACCGGTCAAAATGCTGGAAAAAGTATGCCAAAATTGGAGCTTGAACCACCTCAGGCGTAGCCGCGGTCAACATTTACATGAAATAATCTTAAAAAAGTAAATGGAAGGAATAATTTATTGCTTATTGCAAATTTTCTTTACTTTTTTCAATTTTCAAAAACAAAACGCTTAAAATATCACCTGTTATTTACACTGGAATTAAAGTTGGGACTACGTTCAAGAACCGTTTTCATAATTTTGCCGCTGACACAACATCCTAAACTCAAACCAAATATATCTATAGACACGTCCTAGTAGCTCATGTATAAAAATTATTACTAAGTAATCACATTTAATCTGCATTAGTTGATCTTTCGACATTTCATTATTCAAATAAAACAAAATGCGATGAGTGAAAATTTAATTTTATATATTGCTAAATACATTTTTCAAGTTTAGTTTGATTTCAGCTTCAGTTCAAACAACAAATCTTAAAAAAACAATGAACAACAAATTTTCATTTTTTATACTTAGCGCATTTTTGCTTATAGAGGTAAATATATAAAGAAATAAAGCTATCTATTATATTCCAGGTTTATTCAATTAATATTAAATTTTTGAAATTAATTTCATGCTAGCACGCTTTTGGCGAAAGTGCAGCAATCAAAAATTCATTTATCCGAACTGAAAGAAGTGAAAAAACTTCATCTTTTAAAGAAATGATGCTTAATGGAAAATACTTTCGCGACGCAGTCATAACAAAATTAACAACTTCAGCAGAAAAGCCAATAAGATCAGAGGATGAGTTAATTGACGACAGCACGCATGTCGATAAATCAATCGAAGAGGATATTAGTTTGTGGCTAACTGATGTTCTTAATGATTACAACATTAAACTACCTGCAAATATAGTTAAAAAGGCTTTTAGTTTTAGTCGATCATTTGATATTGTAGGCGGTATACTTAATTTCGTAATGGCTAAAGACGAAAGTTGATGAGTAGCCGTCGAACAAAACATAAAAGAGAAATAGCGAGAGAGCTAATGCCTTAATGACAGTATCTGTTACAGACAGTACAATTGCCGGTTTGGCGTAATAAATTGGTAAAAAGAAATTAAAAAGAGGTGTTGATTTTACTTCACTTTAAAGGCAAACTAAGCAAACTTATGGCTCACTAGAACGACTTGCAAAGGGGGCACATATTATAATAATGTGGCTTGAAGTTATACTGAAAAAAAAAAATTTAGTTTCTTTAGAGAGAATCGCACCAGCACTGGATTAAGGTAGAACTTGCTGTGCTTATAATCCCGTGACCTGAGCTCAAGGGGGTAACCATCATAGTTTGTGGGAAACGGAAAATGATATTTTTTTAACCACACCTACAATATATGTATATAATAAAAACCTACAGCAGGCCGCTTTAACACCACCATTTGAATGTTTTTTGTGACAACGTATATATTTTATCTATAAATTATCAACATTTTGCATGAAAATGTTGTCAGTCTAGCCCCAGGCCCCATAAAGTCCTATTCCGGCGTTGAATGGCACTCTAATGTAGTGAAGTGAAGAATAAAGTGGTAAGTGTTTTTTTTTTGTGAGCTTAAATATCTTTCGGTTCCAAAATGGAATAGCTACGTTGTATGCTGAATTATAATTTGCGGCCTTAAAGCGCTTTGTAGCTTTTTCATCTTCATAGTTAGTTGACAGGATTTCAGTGGGAAATCAAAGTGTCAGACAAATAAATGGAACAGACTACTTATCGCTGCACGCGATGATACTGAGTCTTGCTGGAATTATATGCCATCTGTGTCTATAAAGCAAAATGTTTCTCATCTCTTGATACTTCTCGCTTCCCGCTATATGTAAAATTTGATAACACCCGACCAAAATCTATACCAAGCTGCGAATTTTTCTGGATGTAATGAAATCTACTGGATTTACAGTGGATCACCTCATACCCAACAATCTCGCTTAATGTGGATATCGAATATAAACTCCAAATGCCAAGATCATAATATACGTCATTGGCGCACAAATTCGGGTGAAACTTTATATAAAATGGCAACCCTACAAAATCAATATAACATTATATTTTATGAAAGCGCGATCTCAAGGTATGAAGGCTACCTGTTCAACTTTTTTGTAAGGTCTAAGTAAAATTGACGGAAATCTGAAAAATTGTGAAATCTTTTTCTTATTTCTTGCTAAACTGTGTGTTTTTTCTTTTTATTTGACATTTTCTTTCTTTTTTTTTTTGTGGAATCCAAAAATGTTGACCGCCAAGTAGTAACGTCCGACTCTAAGTTTTATACAATTACAAAGAGTCTAAAGAAAATTCGAGAGACTATTGCGAATATATCAAGCCGGCTTAAATACAACGAATATACCTTAACTTATAAAAATGTGCTTCGTTGATTACACAACCACTTTCGATGCAATATATGGGGAGTCTATTTCGATAGCACTGCAAATTCGATGTAACAATTAATAGCATTTGATTTCAGGGAGAACTAGCTGCTATGGTATAAACACAAAATAAGACCATATACTCTGAGTGCATCATTAAATTCATTGCAGAAGGGACTACACGAGCACAGCTGGCTCAACGGTATGTGTATCTGATTCCGTTTGACCATATCTCTCTTTAATTTGAAAATATCAGAGAATCCTTTTAGCACTTATCACGTAATTATGAAGTAAATTTCTACTGCGGCAATTGCGTTGATTTTAAAATAAAATTTTATCTGCAAAGCAAATTTTAAAGTGATTGTTTAAAAAAAATGCATTCCACTTAGCTTAAATAATCAACATTTACAAAATATTACTATGCTTTACGTGCTACGTTTTATCACCATGAGATGATCTTTTGACATTTTGCTATTTCAGAAAACAACTAACTGCCAAGAGCGAAAATTAAGAGTTTTGCAATTAGTTTTATTTCTGCCTCAGTTAAGTCAACATAACTTAAGTAAAACAAAAAGAAAAATGAAAAGCAATTTGCCGTTTGTTTTACTAAGCACATTTTTGCTAATTAAAGTACATAATAAAAACAGAAGAAAAAGAAAAACTTCATAAAAAAATTCTTGGTATATTCATGTTCTATTACAGTTTTATTAAATTCTAGGAATCAATTTCATATCAGAATGCTCTTACGGAAGATGAAATATTCGAAGATGCAGATATTTGTATTGAAGAAACTGAAAAAATGTCCTTTCGCCATGCAGTGATAGTCAAACTTACAACTTTAGCGGATGAACCTATAAAATTAGGCATAAAGTTAATTGAAGACACCTATGCCGATAAATCTGACGATGAGAATGTTAACAGCCTACTAACTCAAATTCTTAATGATTATCACAAAATTAATCCGGAAAAACCTACAACTAAAATTGAAATATTCTTAAGATTAAGTTATATATTAGATTTTGTAGGTGGTCCTATCAGTGATAAACTGCAAAATAGAAATGCTATCTTACTTGTGAAAGCAGCACTCGAGAAACATAACTTAAAAGGTGTAGCGTTCGAATTTCAGAAAAAATATGATGAATTTCTTAAGTGGCTAATATCTGAAAATGTTAGTAAACTGAACTCAAAGGAACAGCTGGTAGCAAGAGAATTTAAAGAGTTATGTCTACAATATAAAGAGGAAACTGACTTGCAAAAGAAATTATTTGTCACACACAGCATGGTTGCAAAATTGGAGTAAAGAAATATTACACTTTTATACCAAAGACATTTGCATATACAATTAGTATACAATTTAATTTTAAATGCACTCACGTGGACTTATTGCAACAAGGTAATAAATTTTTTATTTCTAAAAAATATGATGAAATATCTTTATTACAATTTTTTTTCTGCAGATAAGTTGATGAAGAAATTAATGCTCACTGCTTCTGCTTTTTTATCAGAGACAGGCAGCTCTTTTTGTTCCTCTTAAGTAATATGCAAATTCTAACTTAGTATATATCTTCAAAATGTCAAAACATTAGAGAAATAAAGCGCTAAGCCCTATATATGAATAAAAGAAATCTCGGAAACAAGTTAACTGAAGTCTTTTCGTTCAGTAGTGATCTTTATCTTCTAGAAAATCGAACATATTCGATTTTTACAAAGGTATCGTTTTCTAAAATCAAAACTGTAATGAAAAATTCAAGTTATTGAATTAATGCAGTTTTGGCCACTTTCATTCATTTCCAGAATTTCACATGTGTCGTCAGAGTTCAAGGACTGCAAATTTAATGAACTATCCAAGACTATTTGATCACAGAATTTGAGATTTCAGCCTGTTCAAAAGATTGCTAAATAAAATTTTGGATTGATTTGTATATTAACATTAACTTCAATCACTGCGAAGTGGCTGCAAGTTCATTTATAATGGGTCTACATAGGGTCTAAAATAGGACTAACGATGGTTTTTGGACTGTGATTTTGCGTTTTTTGATCAATGTTCGCTTTCTAAACACGAATCAATGCTTGTCAATGACGTATAGCTTTTGAGCGAATGGTTAAATGGCGTTTTTTTGCCATTTTTGCAAAACCGTGAGTACAATTCCCCGAGTTCAAGGGCGTTTCAAAATGTACTAAGTTTTAACTGATAAATTTTTCTTTCGACTCCAATAAAACTGATTGCATTTGATATTAAGGCACTGGGAACATAGAGTCATTTGTTCTGTAGCTAAATGATATTTTGTTTACGAATTATGGAAGTTACAATTTAAGAGTTGTTCGTATGGGGTGCAATGTTCGCCGAAACATCCAGAGTTTGTTTGTTGGGTGCTAAACAAACTATTTTTGATCCAGTTGCCAACTGGGAACTCTCCAAAGATTGTAATCATTATAGAAAAGGTAAGTGTACATTAGGCATTGCATCATAATGCCTAAATACGGTTAAGACATAGCACCCAAAATATGACACAAAGACCAAATCTTAGTGAATTTATGACACAAAGCTCAAATGAAAAAAAATCAAAAATTAATCGAAAAATGACATGAAAAAATTAGTTTAAGCAAATCCGGGCATAACTTTCGATTTGGGACCTGTTACCTACAGTTTGGGCGGTATGACGTTAGCGACTCAATAGCTTTTATGATAAATTACTGTGGCAATGCTCTCTTATTTGGATGCTATGAAACTATTTTTCAAAGTTTTGAGCACTATGACTATCGTTGGGCGTAAGGACATTACTTCATTTGGGCATTGTGACGAATCCATGGTAGCGTAACACCAAAAAATTTCATAGCGTTCAAAATTTAAATCGAAAATGTCACTATGCCCAAATATTTCTGCGACTGTAATTTACACCCAATACTGTTTTTACAAGGTCTTTTTTACACGGTTTTGATTTAGCACGGGCTAGAAGAAATAATTGATTCTGTTTTTACACGATTTTCTTCGACTTAGCACGATGAAAAAAAGCTATTTGATTGAAAATTTAAAGGATATGGAACTAGTCCCCTTTTTCACATATAGTTCCTGTCTTTTTTTACACGGTGTCTTTTTACACGCTTTTGTCTGGAACGTATCTACTGTGTAAAAACAGAATTGGGTAATGAATTTGGGTGTATATGGAAAATGTTTGGGCGCCATGTCTTAATCGAATTTATACGATATTGTTTTGGGCGTTATGATGCAACCCCGTACATTGATCTACAAAGGAGTTGTTTTTTGAGTGTACAATGTGTTTCGTCACGAAATGTTCAGGGTGGATTCGGCTATAGTTAAATTCTTCACTGAAAACCGATAAATTTTTTATTCTCTCTCACTAAGATAATGTCCACTGACACGACTACGCTCAAAGGTGCACAGAGCCCCAAGGTCTTCAAGAAAAGAGTAAACGACAAGTTTAGATTTGAAGCAATTTTTAACATTCTAGCATTTCGGACTTAATACCCACGGTTATCTAAAATGTGCATAAAACGCATTTATTGGTAGTTTCAGCACCCTTTTCTCAAAAATTATACGTGATGGAGAGCCTTTGAGCCCAGATTCGTGTTGAGCGTACACAAATTTATCGAAAAAATCTACTCAGTTTTTACTCCTCTTTCATTAAGTAAAGGTGACATAACAAAGTCCTAGTAGAGTCCTGTCTATATTTTTTCGAAAAAAAATTATAAGCCTTTAAATTTGAGATACCTTCTGACATAGATACGTCAGAGGATTCCAAATTTTATTCAATGTTGTTCTAGACCACCGTGCACTGTTTCATACATTTTTCAATGTACGAAAAAACTAAAATATTTAACAAGTACGACCAACAATAAAAACCTCTATTTTATTTATAAATTCTCAGCTCAAATATGTTTCGAAATAATTCAAATTTAATCTTCCCCTGATGATCTCTTGACACCTTATTATTTTAGCAAACAGAAATTTTAAGTTGGTAAATTTTTTGACGTTGAAAACATAACACAGGAAATTTACACACAGTTTTATTTAAGCATTGCCTAAGACAGCACAACTTTAATAAAAATGGACCTTAGACATTTATTTTTAATACTCAGCACAATTTTATTAGTAGAGGTAAATAACAAATAAATACTTCATGCAATAAAAAATTTAATAACTTTACATTTTCGTTTTCTAATGACAGTGCAACTCTGATGAAAGCGTAACAGCTGAAATTGTAGTCAACCCAATACAGGAAACCAACAATGCTCCAACATTTAAGGAATCAAATCATAATGTAATAAACTTAAAAAAATCGTTTTATCCTGCGGTCATAGAGAAACTAACAGCCTTATCAGATGAACCTATTAAAATGGCTATAAGGCTGGTTAAAAACATTTACGCAGATATGCCGGAAAATGAAAACGTGAATCATTTTCTGGCTCTTGTGCTTGATGATAATCAAAACAGTAAAAATCCAGAGAGACCCATACTTAAAATTGAATTATTTCTAAGGTTGAATCTTGTGTTTGATTTTATAAGCGGGCCTATTGATGAAAGTTGGGAAAAAAGAGATATTGAGCTTAAAGAGCAACTCGCAAAGTATGATGTACAATCTGTTGCAATCAAATTTCAGAAAACTTATGACAAATATCTTGAATGGCTGATAACAGAAATTGATGCATATAGTAACAAAATGCAATCGGACGGGCAGCTGCAACGAAATGAATTCAAAAAAATTTGCCAACAATACAAAGACGAGAATAATATTGAAAACAGATGGTACATTCTAGGAAATATAGTAACCAAATTAAATGGATAGAGCTTAAGTAAATGAATAATGTATGTGTGTTAAATGTATCAAATTCGATATTTATCTGTTGATCACTTAAGTAAAGACAAACTGCAAAATGTCTTAAGTCTTGTTGTTGCATATGTTTAAATTTGGTCTCTAATTATGACTGCAATTGTACGCGAATTAATATCGCGATTAAGCACTTAAATTTTACATGAGAAAATAAAGTGATATTTTCTTAAAAGGACTTTTAATTAATTACATTTCATTCAGTTCATCGTTTCCAATAACAGCTAGAGCTTTGCGATGAATTCAATTTAATGGAGATCAACACGATGTTGCGTCTTTTGATATAAAATTGAAAATTCTTGCGCATACAGCGTTTCATTATCAAAATCTATTGAACAAATTCAAAACTGACTAGTTTTTTTCCATAACAGCCCCATGCAAAACTTCGAAGAATTATCATACGTATCAAATGTCTGATTCCTAATCGAAAACGTGGCACGCGTAATTCATAGTGGATGCAACGTCGAAAAACTACGACAGGACAATAGATTTGCTAATTTTTGACTCGGATATTAAATTCATATTTTATATGCAGAAAATACAAGGCCTTATTTCATCGAACCTTAGGAACTTTATTGATGATTCTCTCATTCAGTCTTTTGTCTCCGCATTCAAAATCACAATTGGTAAGATATTGTACATGTTCTGGCCTAATTTCAACATGGAAACTCAAACAAATGAGAGAAAGAGGTAGCTTCGAACTCGGATCAAAGCACCCTATTGACAACGTTTACCATACCACACCTAAGACAGTGCAAGTACCAGTTTTAATGACTGTTAAACACTCAAATCGCTCGCAAGCAGAATCGGAATCGACACCGCAGTAAGCTCTCTTTGTCACTAGTTCCCGAACGAGGAGTGATTTTGGAAACGGCTTTTGGTTCACAATATAAAAAATACGCCTAAAAGTCTGCGTTAACTGCTTTGGAGTGAATCACATCACTTTTGCATGTCCTTCCCTAATAAGAAGTTATCTCATCCCATGCTATTTTACGGGGAGCAGACGGCAGCAGGCAAGCTACTGAAAAAAAAAAAACGTTAATGTGTGCGCACCCTCTGACGTCTCTATATTGAGGCATGTACTTCTGTATTCAGCATTGCAGCTTAGCGGCATCGGTATTCAGTCAGCTAATGTACATTTGAGATCTGGACGAGTGCACTTGAAACGATCATCAAGCACTCGCCACAATTGCGAATCCATCAACCCATAAATCAAAACCAATCGAAACATCAAACAAGTGAGGTGAGTGCTGCACTCGCTTATAAGATGTTCTACGTGTTTAAACACTCGTAGCTGATTGTATTCAGCACCGAGTGGCTTATTGTCTCTTAGTGCGCTTGCTCAGACAGCAAATTTACTATGCCTTGCTGCTTTGCGCGGTGAATTTGATCAACAAAATCAATTTGAATAACGCGTGCCGCTAAGAGACGCTTCCAAATCAAATCATTATATAGAATCAACCTTTAAAAACTCTACTGGCTGCATTCATTGCTTTTTCTCATGTTCGGTATTGGAAATGTTTTATTTGGCTTGAACAACGTTGACGGCGAGACACGAGTCAGAGTACAATTGAAGTAAAGTCACGTCGTGTGAGCGTTCTGTTTTGGCGAGTACATTGATGACTCGCATAATTTCAATAGAACCATTTTACTCGACAGCGAGTAAAATAATATGTTGACTCAGCAAGCGCACTCGTGCAGACCTCTAATGCGCAATACATATGCTTACTTACGATTAAGTCTTACATAACTGGGATTTCCTCAGACATCGAAGCAGTGATCATTTATTATTTTTAGTTTTTTTGTATTATTCTTTATTCTTAATTATAATTTATCACTTTTTTGATAGCCTTGTATCAACCACAAATTCAAATCTACAGTAAAACCTGGGCAATTTCAGCAAATGTATCACTAGCTGACGACAAATCACTCATCTCTTATGGATGTGATCATAGGATCAATTTTAAGAGAAATTTTGGATTCTAGAGACCCTACAACCTAAATCGAAGAAACAATTGACAACGATGGCAGACTAATGCGAATTTTGGAAATTACAAAGCGATGAAAGGAGGGTAAAGTGTAAATATATAAGTTTTTTTCGAATTCGAAATTGTTGTGATTTCATTTCCTCTACAATTTTGAGCTTAACATGTTTTCCGATTTAAGACCTAGAATAAACACTTTCATTTTATTTACAGACTGTCAACAGAAATTTGATTTAAGAGCACTAAAATTTAATCTCCCACTGATGATCTTTTGACATTTATTTTATTTAAGTAAACGAAAACTATAAGTTGAGGAAATTTTTAAAGTTAAGGGCTTAATATAAGAAATTTTTGTACAGTTTAGATTAAGCATCATCTTAGACAGCATAACTTAAAGCAAATATTAAAAAATGGAATTGAGACATTTATTTATAATACTCAGCACAATTTTATTAGTAGAGGTAATTAAAACAACTACAACTTTCATGGAAAAAAAGGTATTAACTTCACGTTTGCGTTTTCTTGCGCTCCGATTTTTGATAGTGCACCTCTGATGTAGATAATCCAAGTAAGAACACCGAAAACACTCCAACATTTAAGGAATCAAATGCTAATATCACAAACTCAGAAAAAGTTTTTTATTATGGAGTCATAGAGAAACTAATAGCTTTATCCGATGAACCTATTAAGCTGGCTATAAAGCTGATGAAAGATACGTACGCAGATAAACCGGAAAATGAACACGTCAATCAGTTTCTAACTAGAGTGCTTGATGATCATCAAGATAGTATAGATCCAGAAAAACCCGTACTTAAAATTGAATTATTTCTTAGGTTGAGTCTTGTGTTGGAATGGATTAGCGGCCCTATTCATGATAATTGGGAAAAAGGAGATATTGCATTAAAAGAGTCACTCGAAAAATATGCTGTACATTCTATTGCAATTGAATTTCAGAAAGCATATGACGAATTTCTGAAGTGGTTGATATCAGAAATTGATGCACGCAGTAACGAATTGACGTCAAATTGGCAACAGCAACTAAACGAATTCAAGCAACTTTGCCTACAATACAAAAACGAGAGTAATTTTGACCGCAGATCGAGTGTTCTCAGAAATATAGTAAAAAAACTTGATGGATGGAGTTTGAGTAAATGAATAATATAATATTTGTTGTATTTAATACAACAAATGTAATCTTCATCTATTGATCTCTTGACATACAATACATTTGTACGTTCATTTTCGTAAAGACGACCAGCTAAAAGTTTTTCAAGTCTTAATATATGAAATTCAAATGTAGTTTAGTTTAGTTTCAACTTTCGTCAGCATAATTTAAATAAAAGTAGAAAATAAAATGATTTTAAGGTATCTGCTTTTAATATTTGGCGCAGTTATGTTGGTGGACGTAAGTGTGGAAAAATATCTATATTATATTAGCAAATAAAGACGATTTGAATATATGAAACTTATGGATTTCTTTTAATCACGGCTGAAATTAGAGAACCTTTTTTTTTAGAACTTTAAAATCGATGAACTCAGAATTGGGCAAAATGAGGTCTTAAAAGAGTTGAGAAATCTCTAATCGATAATGTTATTATATTAAAATGAAACAAAAAAAAAAAGTTTACTGAAACTCGGAGTGTTAATTAAATTTAAAACATTTTTAATGTGTGCAAATGACATTTGAATGCTTAAGGTATATAAGTTTAAAATAACAGCTTTGGATATACCAGCGAATTTTATATCATTTATAATATCATTTTCATACTAAACTTTTTGCTTGGAATACGATTGTGAAAGTTGCAAATAATAAAATGCACAGGTCAAAATATATCCCTTCACCAACTGAAACCCATAACAATGGCAAAATGCAAACAAAAAACTTCAGGGAAGCCAAATTGGTCTAAATTTTTTAATATTTCATTTAAAGCACTACAATTTTTAATTAAGTTGCAAATAATAAAATGCACATTTCAAAATAATCAACCAACTTCACCAACTGAAACCCATAACAATGGCAAAATGCAAACAAAAAGTTGCAGGGAAGCCAAATTGGTTTACATTATTTAATGTTTTATTTAAAGCACTACAACTTTTTAATAAGAGATTCAATCTGTTTGCTACATATGAGACGAACCGAGGTCAAAAAATAACCCATCCTTCCACCTACCTTAAAACTAAAAATGAACTTATTGCATGCTGGTATTTATGAAATTTTAAACTTGCAGTTGACTATAGATATGGGTATAACATATTATGGAGCATTTGTATTTTGACATTAAGGGTTTCTCATTTACATTGAACTGGACTATGGATAGAATATATACTGCTAAAAAAATATTTGAATTGATTTACAATGCGTTACATTTTATGAAATTTTAGGTCTGCAGTTGCTTTTTTATTTATTTTTAGATGATGAGCCTCTTGTGTACATTTTCTAAATATTGTCTCCAAACAAACAAACAAAATTTATCTTTCTTTTGATACTGATAACTTGAAATGATATGCATTATCAAACTCCCATACGGATTTTTCGCATCCATCTAAATATTCATTGATTTCGATTTTCTAAAGCATAAAAATATTGTTTACTACAGGGTGAATTTTTGGATGAGCCTAGAAATTCTAGGGTCTTATTTTTTTGAATTACCCAATAATATCGTATATATTCAATGTTACTTCCAACAGCACTCTCATGGTAAAAGTGTTACAATCGAAGCTGCAAACGATTCAGCTAAAGAAAATGAAGGCATTCCATCAACTGGATTTATCTGGGAAGCAGTTTTTCGAGTGACAGTCATAGAGAAATTAGCCACATTATCAGATGAGCCAGTAAAGATGAGCATGAAGTTGTTTAAAGAGACCTACGAAAATGAATCAATCACTGAGCCAGTCAACAGATTTCTAGCTCGTGTGCTAAGCGAAAACCGTGAAATTGCTGCAGAAGAACATGGACGTAGAATTGAAGAGTTTCTGGGATTGCATATCTTTTTTGATCATATTATGGGTACAGTAACTGATTCTAAAGAAATTGCTATAAAAGAGGCGCTTGGAAAACGTGACGTCAAAATGGTTGCTACTGAGTTTCAGAAAAAATATATTGAATTTCTTGAATGGTTGATACCGAAAATTGATACAATTAAAAATAAATTTACTTCGGAAAGACTACTATACATAAACGAACTCAAAGCATTGTGCCAAGAATTGAATGATGAAATTGATTTTGTAAAGAGAGTAGGTATTTTGAAGAAAATTGTTGAAAGATTAGAGTGATGAATTTTAAGGAAAAAGTGTAATTTTGTATCAATTAAAAAAAAAAAACTATTAAAGCTAAAGATAAAATAATTACGAGACCAATAAAATCTTAGTTTTGAGCCAGTAAGTAAAGTTCACTAAAATTGAACATAATATCGTTTTTTAAAGAAAAAACAACACAGGGAAGGCAGTGAATGTGAAAACGAAACAGACCGTTCTATTGTAAAATTAACTGAAATCAATATACACTAAAAAAACAATATGTTTGAATATAACAAACGCATATTTCATATAGAGCAATTAAATATTTGATTGAGTCAAACATAAAATGCTTCAACCAACACTTACCACTATTTGATCCAAATACAATATGTTTGGCTCAAATAAATATTTAATTGCTCTGTATGAAATATGCGTTTGTTATATTCAAACATATTGTTTTCTCAGTGTAGGTACTACACAATTTGACTGAGTGACGTAGTACCTTGGCACAAGAATTAACAAACACTCAATAGTTTTCCTGAATTAATTTCAATACATTAAGTAAGCGTGAAAGAATTCTAACAGGAAATCTAATCAAATCTCGTTGTTATGTGGACATTTAAATTGAAGCACTGCCTTGCCCACCAAAACAACAAAAAGATTTTAATACCTTCCTTTGGGTTCAATCTATCTCCATACAAAATTTCATCAAAATTGGTTTGTTAGTTTAGCTGTAGAAATCTATTTGCCTTTTAAAGGCGTGGCATCGCCTGTAATGGGAAAAAAATTACATTTACCATTGCACCTCTTCACAGCTTTTCTAACAAAAAAAAAGAAAAAAATCAAGTGGTTATGATGTGTTATAGCAGTGAAAAAGGGATGGAACTGTTTTGCCTTAGCTTATTTATAACGTGTGTTACATTAGGAGGTACTTTTTCACGACCAAATAGTCCACATCCGACACTTAGTGAAGAACTTAAATGTGCGGTAGCTGAGAGTATTCGCGATGACCTTGATGAATCGATTCGGCGCCGTTCTGAACAGCTGGGCTTGTCGCATGCAACAACTTTGTGTATTTTACTTCAGAATCTTGATTTAAAAGCTTAAAAAATTCAACTCGTGCAAGAATTGAAGGGGGCCAGCTTTTCGAAACGTCACTGTTGCAGCCTTTGGGCACTTGAAAAGCTTGAAGAATATCCACTGTTTTCAAACTAAATTTTATTCAGTGATGAGGCGCGTTTTTGGCTCAATGGCTACATCAATAAACAAAGTTGGTGTCTTCGGACTGAAAAACAACCCGTTGTGGTTCAAGAGCTGCCATTACATCCAGACAAAACAAAGGTTTGGTTTGGTTTATAGACAAGTGAAATCGTCGGTTCACATTTCTGCAAAAGTATGGATAGCCGGTATGTAATTGTGGATGGCCCACGTTCTCGCACCATGATAACGAATATATGCTGAGTAAAATAGAATTCATTGCAACAATAATGTGCTACTTGCCACACTACCCTTGAAACTACAGCTTTATTGCGAGAACAATCCGTTAAACAGTTAAGTTCATTCTTCGGACCGGTGAATCAGTCGCCTAGATCAGTTTTTTTATAGAATCAAACTGTTTTTGACCACCTTGCACCTTAGTATATTAGTTTATATATATTTTTGAATTTTTTTCAAGAGCATTCCAGTTTAATCTTCTACTGATGATCTTTTGACATTTCTTTATTTTAATAAGCAGAATTTATGAGTTGGGTAAATTTTTGAGGTTGAAGGCATTTTATAAAAAAATTTGCTTAAAGTAAATAAAAAACACATCCATTTACAATACTCTGCACATTTTCGCTCTATTCTATTCCATTGCATTTCCGACAAAATCGTAACAGATGAAACTCTAAATACACCTAACCCTCGATTTACACGGTACTTGATTTACACGGTTTCGCTTTAACACGCTTTTCAAATCGCAACAAAAAATTTTTTTTTTCTTATTCTGATAGTTTTATTTGTATAAATTTGCAAAACATATGGTAACTAAATATTTATTCCATTCACAACAGGCCATTCACAATAGCGTTGTTTTAAACGTGAATGACATTGTGCATGAAGAAGAAGAATAAAGGCTGATTTTTATTTCTGCTTTTTTAAGTTTAAGTTTTTATAAAGTTATTTATGATTTAATTCTTACAGAATATTTAAAATTTTTTTTTTTTTTTTTTTTTTTTTTAATTGAAAGGAATATTACTAATTGATGTTTACGTTTTTAACTATCAAAAATAAATTGAATTGAATGCAAAAATTTCTTTTTAATTATTCAATCCTCATCTCATTTTACACGATTATAATGAACATATCTTCGACTTTTCTTTGTCTTCTTTAGATCGATTTACACGGTTTTCAGGTTATGTGAACATATCCGTTTACTTTGTATGAACTCTGTGTCTCGTTTTACACGGTTTTGTTTTGCACGGATTTTCCAAGAACCAATCTACCGTTTAAATCGAGGGATAGGTGTACTCTAATTAAAGGCACTGAAGACTATATACCATTCAAGGAATGATAATCAATAGAGCATAGTTCCTAATAGACCCGTACATGAAACAAATATCGTGAATCGATTATATCAGAAATTGGTGCAAACACTAACGAATTGATATCGCAATGACAGCAACAGCTAAATGCATTAAGCTACTCCGCTTACAATACAAAGAAAAGAGAATATTTTTGAGAGCAGATCGCAAGTTCAAATAAGTTTAAGTAAATATTTATTATATATGTCTTTAATACATCATATATAATCTGGATCTGTTTATCTCTTGACGTTTTTGTATATAAGTAAAGACAAACAGCAAAAAGTCTTTAGTATTTTAAGACATAATTTATGAAATTCAAATGCAGTTGCGTTTCAACTTTCGTCAGTATAATAAAATGATGTTCAAGTACCTGATTTTCATGTTTTGCGCTGTTTTGTTGGTGGACGTAAGTGAAGAAAGATATATATATGCATGTAATTATGCACATGAGGGCGATTCAAATATTGTCAAAGTTTTGGATTTCTGTGAGTGCCGGTTGAAATTAGAGAACTATAATTTTATGCCTCAGAAATTCGTAATTGATGATTCGACAACTAATTAAAAGGAACATATAATGTTTTCCTGAAGTGATTTAGCGAAACTATAATAAACAATGATATTATCACAAAACAAAGTTTTATAAAACAAAATTGTGTGTGTCAATGTATTTTTAATGTATGCAAAAGAAATTCGTGCTATAAACGTATCACTTAAGAGATCTACTTAAGCGCCTTAATTTTCAACGGAATATCAAGAAAAAATTAGGGTTCACACTGGCATCAAAATCAGCACGGTTTTCATTTATGTCGTTATAGAAACAAAATCAAGTTTGAATCAACTCTTATTCCATACAATCTTGACGTCATTCTTTATTGTCTTGCATCTCGATTTTTTTTTAAATCAACTGGTGTTTGCATGAAGTTGTCAGAAAACTGTCAGAGTTGTTCAATTTTTCCACAAATGTCAAAAAATGTATAATAAAATAGCTGTTAAATCCAAGAAAATAAGATGAAATTCGAAAATATAGAATGGCGATAGAAGTATTTTTGTGTCAAAGAGTAGTATAATTATATAAAATTTGCTCAATTTACAGCTTTATATGACGCAGTTAATGTCAAACGAAAACCACTCAGTTAATGTCGAACAGAAAGCTAATATATCAGCAAAATTGTGATAATACCACTGTAAAAGCAATTTTTTAAGTCCTGATACAAATTCGAGATGGCTGAAAATTGTGTTGATTTCGATGCTAGTGTGAATCGCTTAAAAGGCAGTTTAGGTCAAAACATGTTCCCAGTCTATCAAAAAGTCAAAACATTAGGTAAGTTCCGGTTAAAAGTTTTGGATATACCAACATAATCTATATCTAAGCATTTTGCTTGGATTTCGATTATGCACGCTATAAATATTCGGATCTGAAGTTAAAAATACATAAGTCCACTAACTAGAACACATAACATAACGAAGAGCAAATGCGAGTTAAAAGTTTCAGGGAAGCCAGATTTTTCTACATCATTTAAGTGGTCCCATAAAGCACTGTATCTGATGGCTATATATGAATTGTCAACGTGGTCAAATAGTCGGACTATGAAGAAATATTTATTGCTAAAAAAGATATTTTCAACGACACATAACGCATTAGTTTAAAAAATTTTTAACTTCCATATAGCTGTGGGTTTTATTTAGGGCAATATTTTAACTTTTAGAGGCTTTTATATATATTTTATAAACAAAATATATACCGCCAGAAATAATACTTTAAATGTTAGATGGTATCTCCGAAATTTTTATTATGGGAAGATATTTTGGTATATGGTTACTATCACCTAGAACTCATGAATGAGTCTTACAATACGTTGTTTTATTTGGCGACCACATTTGTGATCCTTGACTGGTAGTCTTAGGTTCATAAAAAATTCGATATTCAATGTTTTCATAATAAATATTGTAAAATGCAATTACTATTCAATTTTTCTTCCACAGCACTCTCATTGCAAAAGTGTTTCAATCGAAACTAGAAGTGATACAGCTAAAGTAACAGAAGACATTCCATTAACTGGATTACTCTGGGATGAAATTTTTCGTATGGCAGTCATAGAGAAATTAACCACTTCATCAGCTGAGCCGGTAAAGTTGGGCATAAAGTTGATTGAAGACACCTACGCTGATAAATCGAATAATGAGCAAGTCAACAAATTTCTAGCTCGCGTCATTAGTGAAAATCATGATATTGGTTCAGAAGAACATGCGCGTAAAATTGAAGAGTTTCTGGGACTTCGTATTTTCTTTGATCGTATTGCTACGGCTACGGCTACTAAAGAAATTGCTCTAAAAGTGGCGCTAGAAAAACATGACGTCAAGACGGTTGCCATTGAATTTCAGAAAAAGTATAATGAATTTCTTGAATGGTTGATACTTAAAATTGAAACAAATAAGAATAAGTTTACTCCGGAGGGACTATCAGCTGTAAGCGATCTTAAAGTATTATGTCAAGAATTGAATGAAGAAATTGATTTTGTAGAAAAAAAGTAGTTGAGAGATTGGAGTGATGAAATTTCAGAACAAAATGTAATATTGTTTATTTTCAAAAAAAAAAAATTAATGGTAGCTGATTATAACATTAAGACCCACAAAGTAAAGGGTTCTATGTGACAGAAAGTAAAGTTCGATGAATTTAAAATTGAAGAAAATAGTGATTTTGGTCATGTATTCGATATGTTTAAGCCGTAGAAATAAATTAAATTAAAACAAAAGATGGACAAAGCTAAGGATTATTCATAGATGCAACACGTCTGACCACCCTGGGACAAACATTGACAAAACGTTCGTGAAAAATTCCAAACACAGTAAAAATGATTGCGTTTAGGGGACCGAGTTCATGTCCAAACTTTATTTTCTAGCTATTCGTGTTAAACAGTTTATTTAAAAATGTGCTCAAAATTGGTTCGTCGAGACCTAGTGAGCAACCCCAGTCATAACAAAAGAAATTTTTGAACTTTTATCAGTTTTTAGAAAAATAAAGTAATTCCGGATATGCCCCTCATCAAGTTTGACATGTGTTTTTGAACTCTTCCAGAGTTGAGTTATTTTTGCTCGAGAGCCGAGAATGTTTGAAAAGAGCACACATTGGTGTGATCTAGTTCCTTTTTCGGCCGATATCGGTAAAATTTTATACCATAAGACATGATGTACATGATGCTTGATGCACAAATCTGAACAGAAAGTGGGTGGGTTGAAAGAGAAACTTGATTCAAGCAAAGGTCGCTATTCGAGTATATGTCATATGTATGTTATGTATTTATTATGGAAAGCTTATAAAAAATGGATTAATCGACTTACATTCTGTCTAGTTTAATATATATCACCATGCGTCCGTGAAACAAGTTTCAATACAATTTTAGATCAAAAAATCAAGAAGCGGCTTACAACGTCTGTAAAAAAGGTGCAAAGTCTACTTTATTAATCCCGCTTTATTACACCATGTATTGTTACGCTAAAAAGTTTATCTATAGATTTGCAATGAAAGCCAGATTTATTTGATACATATGAAACTATTAAGAAAACATAACTTTAAAACTTTTTATCAAACGATGTAATGCTCACTTAGACTTTCGATCATGTCAACCTCAACTAGACCATAGATGGGCAAAATTTTTCCAAGCAGAAGCTTTTTGCAACAAAAACCCCACCATAAATTCAATCTCGATAACAAAAAAAAATCTGCAAAAAAACCAAAAGCCAATTCCAAGAATTAAACAAGAACAACATGAGTGTAAAAATAACCTATACTGATCAAACGAAACGAAGGTCTCCTCAATGCAGTGGCGTTACTCACCAAAACCTTGGGGGGGGGGGGGGGGGGGGTCAGAAAATTATAATTCCACAACTATAAGAAGGTTTTGTTGAATTGATGTATTGAATAATAACTTATATCAGATCCTTGGGGTGGGGCAATGCCCTCCATAGCCCTACCGAATTGAATCGCTCGCTTCAGTTTTTGTTTTTTGTTCTGAATGATGCAACAATACCAAAAGTCCGAAAGTAAAGCTAATTTTACATATTTTTCCCATCGATGGACTTTTTTGTACCAAAATTTCAGCTATTTTTTATGTGAGCTCTATCATATGGTCTTAATTCGATAAAGTTCATTGGCGTTAACAGAATTATCAATATTTTTCTTCCTTCTTTCTGCCAACATTTATAATTTTCATCCTCAGTGACAGGTGATGACAAACAAATCTCACTCTTTGCATACGCGCTTGTTTACGTTCACATATTACACCGCGTGTGGTTAAAAAAACGTAAGTAAAAACTCAACTCAAACTTATCGTTAACTTTATAATAAAAATTGTTTTTTGTCAACACAATAATACCGTAAAAAAGTGAGAATTTCTGTCAAAAATTAATTGACTCTGACAGTTCTTTAACATTTTTTGGTTCTACTGTTTGACGATGTTATTATAAATCGTTGACGTTCGTTCGCGACATTAAAATTAATACACTTACTTATATGCAGTTGTCTCTTTCTCGCCCTGTTTGCATTATTCTTCTCTAATAGCAGCATTGAAAACGCTGTTTCGTGATGTTGCTCATCTGAGATTGCCATCGTGACAGCATAATTTTGACAGCTGTTGTCAAAAGAGAAATAACAGTTACAGTTAATATCAATTAGCGTTGATAAAACGGATATGACGCCATTGGGATCGGTTGCTTTTCATTCAGTCAAAAGTAAACTTATTTATCTTTCAGAGGGCTCTGTTAAGCGAATCACTAGATACTGTAAATGTAGGGTGCAGCTCTCGCAATAGCTGTAACGTTTTCAATAGCTTATTAACTGTGAATGAAAAATCAATTACATTTTTAATTTGTGCTGAAGTAAAAGCCTCAACAAATGTTGAGTTTTTAAATATCTGGTCACATAGACTGAGCCTTCAGATTTGTGTTGCTATGCAAATTTTGTCAGAAACTGCATTTTTTAAATTCTACCTATAAAAATACTCTGTGAATGGCAAACCGATCAATGAAGTCACTACTCGCCCACGAATTTTATCTATTTTCAACCTTCAATGCAACTTTTTCAACTGCTTTAGATGAAAAAGTGAACTATTTTCTTGCATTTTTCTACCGACAAGGATTTAATTTTCAACGCATGAAGCTGCAAATGTCTTTATGTTCAGCGTTTTCAACCTAAATAAGACGTAAGATTTAACAATTTTGGAAAGAATATCAACTTAAAAAGGTAAAAACTATACTTTAATTTTAAATCGTTTAGATATAGATAAACATTTCATGTTGTTTGTCCAAAAGTACGAAAAAGGGACTAGGCCAGTTATTAAATTTCAGAAAACAGAAGACTTTTACTAAAAAAAACGAGCAGATCAAAATTTTATTTCAACTCATGAAATATGTAAGTTACATTTCCGTTAAAAGGATTTTCTTTATTTGATTCCATTTACGAAATCTTATCAGTTCTTTCTTTTAATCTTAAATTACGTTCACTTTAACATTTTCACAGCAAAGTGCCAATACGTCAGCTATATGACAACATTGTTATCATATGACTCATTAAAGAAGTGCTTTTTTATGTCACATGAATTAAGAAAATTATTGTTATTTAAATTACAATATTTATTTTAAGCTAAAAATGGGAAAGTTCACACTAAAAGTTTGAAGTTCTAGAGTGATTGAGTTGTATATAAATTCAAAATTTGCATGCACCATAGTGCCATAAAGATGCGGATATAAAGGGTGCCTCAAAATTATTCGCACAGTAAATCTCATTTCGAGTTTAATTTTTTTGTAAATTTGTGCATTATTTTATATACCATTTCGAACTTCTTTACTAACGCTTGTGAAGTTAAAATGATATTAAAGAATTTTAAACTTACTATTCTCGAATACATAAAATTGTAATCTGAAAGTTTATTATCAGTTTTAAGTTTTATTTATATTTAAAAATGTGTTTCTTATTATGAGATATTAAAAAAAAATTAAAAGATCGGAGAGATATGATACATAATACAAAATGACTTCTCACCACAACAAAAGGAAAAATTTTATTATTCGTTCCTCAAGTAGCAACCAGCCGACATCCTTTCAAAGCAGTTAAAAATCACATAATAATTGTAGGTTAGGTAAGGTCAGAGTAGCGACTCAGTGGCCATATACATAGACCTAGATAGGTCCATAGTGATAAAAAAACCTTTCGGATGTTGAGTCACATGGATGAGAGCTTATTAATGAAAGCTAGTTTACATCTAATTTCAGCGTGGAAGTTTTGAATGTTGTTGCAAAGTCCGAGTCAGATAGTTCCTCCAGCTGTTGAAGAACAAGTGTTTTGCGTCTAAGTCTGCCATAAGCAGAGCAGTGACATAATAGATGTTCTACAGTTTTCGCTTCGTTCTCATTGCAGCAGTGACATATTTCATGGACCAACATACCTATTCTACTCGAATGAGCATGATAATCTAATACATGTGGTTACGCCTACCACAGACACTACCATAATGCGTGATATAGACATGAGGTATATTAATATAATATTTTTTTATGTTACCATGTCCTTTATGACCTTTTATAATAATAAAGTTATATATGTATGTACATTGCACACATAAATACATATCTCCATATACATATAAAAATAGGCAGAGGCGAAATGTTTCCATCCCTTTTTAACTGTCATTACACAACACATTCGCTTGTATCTTATTTTTTATTTTTTTTGTTGGAAAGCTTGTGAAGAGGGCCTGGGCTAATGTAATCTTTTTTTTTTTTTTTTTGAATAGTAGGCGGTTCAACGCCTCTAACAAGAAACGTATTTGCGGCTAAAATATTTGACCGCATTTTAGCTCAAGCTTAGAAACAGGCTACATTTGAAATGGAAGAAAAGTAGAACTATTGAAAATTGGAATGCTTATAAACTGGCTCGTAATACAGCTGTATGTTTTGTAAGGCGTGCTAAAAAAGAATATTTTTGAAACTTAACACGAGCCTTCCAACTAAACAGTTGTGGAAAAATTTAAGGCAGCTTGGTGTACAGAAAAACGACAAATCAGTTTGTAATGTGGAGAATAACTCCTTGAATGATTTTTTTTTATCTAACAGTAGCTTTCACAATACTTTTGTGACCCTGCAAACAGCTTTCAATTCCACGTACTGAATGAATATGAAGTTTACAAAAGCATCATGGAAATTAAATCAAATGCAGTAGGTGAAGATGGTATTTCAGGTAAGTTTCTTAAGCATGTTTTGCCTTATATACTCAGTACTTTAACGCACATTTTCAATCACTGCATAACAACTTCGTGCTTCCCTAAAATGTGGAAAGTAGCTATTGCCATACCAATAGCTAAAAAATCCTCAGCATCTACTGCCAGTGACTACAGGCCCATTAGCATTTTATCCACAATGTCTTAAGCCTTTGAGGCCCTTCTTTCAAGACAAATAACTGAACATCTACAAAACTATAAGCTCTTGTCCCCTGTCCAATCTGGATTTCGTGCTGGGCATAGTTGCACCACTGCTATGGTTAAAATCCTAGACGACATTCGCATGCCTTATGACCTTGATGAATTGACATTACTCTGTTGCTTAGATTTTTCAAAGGCTTTTGATAGCGTGAATCACTCTATATTATGTACAAAATTGAAATTTTATTTTGGATTTTGTAGTAGCTCTGCTTGTTTGATGGAAAGCTATTTACATGATAGACTTCAAAAGGTCAAAGTGGGTGATGTGTACTCTGACTTGAAGCTGTGTAGCGCTGGTGTTCCTCAAGGCTCCTTTCTTGGCCCCCTGTTGTTTATTATGTTTATTAACGATATTTATTCTGTCTGCAATACTGTAAATATTCATGCCTATGCTAATAACATCCAAATTTACTCGTCTAGTAGAATCGGCCTTACTGAAGATCTTTGTTGTAGACTTAATGAAGACCTTGCTGCCATTAACAAATGGGCTCAGAAGAACGATTTGCGTTTAAACCCTACTAAGTCTCATGGTCTACCGATCTCGCGAGCTAGAGTTGATCCTACTTCTATACCACCCTTATTTATTGGGGATGCTCAGTTGCAACTTTTAAACAAAACTACATGCCTCGGATTTCGTATAAACTCTTTTTTAACTTGCTCTGATCATGTTAATCATGTCGTAAGTAAAATTTATTTGACTTTACGTTGTCTGCGATTGTCTTCTGAGTTTACGCCGAAAGCTACGGCTAAGTATATAGGGCAGAAGTCATAATTTAATTATTCCTAAATTCATACATTGTAATTCCACCAGATTTTTCTTCATTAACGCCATTCGAATCTGGAATTTATTGCCAAATTCCCTAAAAAGTATCGCATTCATCAACAATTTTAAGCATTTGGTTTCTCAACATTTTTCGAGTCGTTAAATTTTTCTTTTAATATCCAAACATCTGTAATATTTATTTTTGTTATTTTTATTTTTGCTTTGTTTCTGTTAATTAGAATTTAAGAATAACTTTTTTTTACCATATTTGTAAATTGACCAACGTTAAGTATATTGTACAGCAAAAGATTTTAAATCTTATTGTACTTTTGTTTTGCCAAATAAATAAAAAAAAATAAATAAAATTTAGTGAAATTTAGTTTGGAGATAGACTTAACCCTAACGAAAATATTAAAAACTCCAAGTTCTTTAATTGAGCGTGTTACCGCCCCTAATCAGAAATATCGCTGTTATGACAGAGCCGCTACTCTGATTTTGATGAAATTTTTAATGGTGATAGACTGATTCTTGAGTAAATGTATTTGCTTTTTAATTGGGCTGCACCACGCCCCTAAGAGAAAGTGAGTTTTTACAGCTATTCAATTAACTGAATTTTTACAGAGATAGCTTGATCTGATTTTTGATTTTTAATCAGCGCTGTTACACCCTTAACCAGAAGATATATTTTCACGGCTACAATAATGTACCAATTTTAACAAAATTTGGAATGGAGCTAGATCGAAGCTCAACGATTAGATGGAAGAAGATTGGGCAACATTATATCACTTTCAGGAGCGATGACATTAAATAAGGTAAAATTGTAATGAACTGGTCCGTATTGTCACTATAATGGTTGAGTTCCAACCAGTGAGCGAAAGCTAGTATGTACATATAACTGTTTGATTTTTTAGAGCTCCTATTTAAAGCTGAAAATTTTATAATGAAAAAAGGCACTAATTTCAAATTCTGCACTCTTGTTGGAACATCATTTGTCAATGGTTTTTTAGATAGAATTTTCTAGAAATTTGTTTATGTTGCAATAGTAAGTTAATGGTGTGGACCACTTCATACATTACGCTACTGCTTCAATTATATTGACAACTTGAAAGCAAACAGCCAACACTATCAAAGTATTAAAGAAAACATCAACATTTCATTAAACTCATGATGAAAGCTAAAATGACAGAATTTCAGAATGTTAATGAGCTTGGGGTGGTAAACTGAATTTAATTAGCAAATTGATGTCTTTTGAAATGACCACATCTGAATGGCCCATTCACATTGACAGGGGTCAGCTTTACATAAATAATTACGAATAATTCCAAGAAATCAATTACTTTTACAGTAGCGCAAATGTTTTTAATTTTTCTTAAAATCTTAAAAGCAAAAGAAGTTAGCAAAGACACCGACTCGACATAATATAGCGTTTGCTCCGTATGTTCAGTCAAAATTTAAATTAAATTCCTTAAAATTTAATGCCGCCATTTATACGCAACTTAGCCTTGATAGTTATTATTTTACATTTTCGTGTAATTTCAGCCACAGTATCATAGTCAGCAGTGTTGCCAACATGTCTGCCACAATGAAACACGCAGTTAAATGCGATTTTTTATGCTTGTCGCGTTTTATGTTATAGCAGCAATTGTTGTTGCTGTTGCTGTTTTTATTGCAACAGACATCAAGTGAAGCTTTTTTTTACGACTTTATGTAAATTTTATTTACTTTTCTAACCAAGTTCCTTTAAATTTCTTGTTGAGCACACCGAACTCACATGAATAAAATGAGTTTAGGTGTTGAGATAAAATTGTAATTTTCAACTTTAGAAAAAGCAGAAAAAGTAAAATATTTTTTAAATTAACGCATACTGAAATGAAAATGGAATTTAAGTTTTCATTTCTTTTAAACAGTGGTGTTAAAATTTATGGCAATGTTAAATATTATTTTGTTGTGGTAAGAAAATGTAGGGCATTTGCTTATTTTCTTCCAGGACTTTAATAAATGTTGTAACATTTTTGGACTAAACGCTACAGCAGTGTAATAACACCTGTTCATTACAACATGATAAAATGCACGACCCTTGTAGAAGGGTCGGCCTACCACGTTTTAATGTTTGCATTCAAATTTTTAGACAGACAAATTTTTTGTGCGCACCCAAGCGTATGGTCGGTCGGTTCTACGTGCGTTACCGACAGTATAGAAACCCCCCAATGAACGACAAAGCTCACCAATACTGTAAAGTAACATATTTTGCTCGCGACGTACGTATCTTTTGGCATGATTGGTTTGCTTTATGGAAAATATTAAGACAACAGTGAACTATAAAATATGCAATTTTCAATGGAACTTTTAAAAATTTTATACGAAAGAAGTATTTATTAAATCACGGCTTTAAGAAAATAATGCCTTTTAATTAATTAACTTTTGCAAGTACGTAGTCATCTCTAACATATAATTTGCTGCAACTATTTGTTGGAATGATTTAGCGTTCATTGCAGTTGCAGTGTCTTTTGCAACTATTGAGCTAGAGCTCAAACAAAGTGCTATGTCATAACCAAAATCGTTTCTATTTGTGCCTTTAAATCGAAATCAGTCAAAGCTATTTATAGTCAAAATCATTTACAATCGGTTTTATAGTTGAAATCAGCTTCAGTAACAGTCAACATTGAAACTTAATTAATAATCGACGCCAATCCAATTTGAAATCAGTCACAAACGAAGCTGGTCGGAATCAAAACAGTTTGTGAGCCAAGTCATTCCCAGCGAAAACTACTCGTAAACTAAGTTTCGATTGGAATGTACGTCATTTAGAGTTAAATTTAATTATTATATAAGAAGTTTCATTATCAGCCTAAGCCACAGTCTAAGTATTTAAAGTTGCACCGAGTCACAATCGTTTTCAGATATTTGCAGACAATATGGCACTCTCAGTTGAAGTCTATCACAGTCAAATTCATTCAGAATCGAAATCAGTCGAGTCATTCACAGTACGGAAATGTCTTGGTGGCTTTCTGAGTCAGTTAGTATACTTTGCAGTAAAATCAAAAAGCCGTTTGCATTCAAGGTCAAATGCAGTTGACGTCATTCATAGTTAAAATACCATCATTGACACTTTATTGTACTTAGTCGATTTCAGTTGCAGTTAAGGACAGTTCAGATCAGTGTCAGACAAAGTCGAAAATATCTACAGTCGTCTATGTCAATCTACTTCGAACTAAATCACAGTTAAAGTCCTTCACAGCTAAGCTCAAAGCCAACATAGTCAACGTAAATCATAGTCATTTATAATTGAAGTTTGTCAAGGCTAAGGTCAGTTGAAGTCAATACTAAGTAATTACAGCAAAAGTTATTTAAAGATGATGTCAATCTGACTTAAAGTCACTCATTCGCAAGTCAAAGATAATCACAGCTAAAGTTATTTCTACTCAAAGTCAATCACTGTCAAAGTCCTTAATTTTGACAATTAGTCGAGTAAAACTTAGCCACAGTCAAATCCAATCACAGGAGACATACTATAGAATCCTAATATTTTACATTCGAGTCATCAAAATTCAAAGATAATTACAGTTAACGTCGTAGTCACAATCAATTCAATTTCATTCGGAAAAAATCTCTCATTGCCAGCTGACCGATAATTCAGTCCCCATTGATTTGCAATTACAGTGAAATTCGCAGTAAAACGCAGTTAAAGTAGTTCTAGCCTAAGAGCCTACTGTAGAAAAGTCGAATGTATAAGAGATTACAGGATAAGATATACGGGAATGATAGTAATGCATTTTGATGACACTATCCAACAGGGTACCGTCCCAACACCTGAAAATAATAAAATGTTACCTAACTTTGTCATTTTTGACTCAAAAACCGGTGAAAATCCATATTTGGGACAGAACTCAACGATGCAACCCTGAGCATCATGTTTAGGCCTCATTGAGTCTTATCATTTGGCACACATTTTCAGGTGTGTTATTATAGAGTTTTAATTAAAACAACAATATTGACTGACATTCGGGATTCGGAACGGGCTTTGGCAAGGCCACCCTGGTTTCCTTAATTTCACCAAAATGCATTCTTATCCTGTAATCTTATACACCTGACTTTTGTGCAGCGGGGTCTCCACCTATTCACAATCGAATTCGTTGGCAGTCAAAATCAGTCCCAGTAGTTATGGTCGAAGTTGTGCATGGTCCCAGTCGAAATAGTCCTTTACTGTCGAAAACAGTTATAATCGAAATCATTCACAGTGAAAATAGCATGGTATTCTTCAAAATTGAATTCAGAGTATTTTGGTGTAAGGACAAGATTTTTTGGACCTCAATTTTTTCTACTAAATTTCATTACATCTAGCCATCCTGAAAAAAATATGCACGTGCTAACTCTGACGTTTACATAAGGTTTAACTTTAGCGTGCAATAATGCGCGAGTGGTGCTTCCCAAAAGCTTAAGCAAGGTGGGAGAGCATAAGATGCTCTTGAAAGACTGTTCCTCCGAGGAAAGTTTTTTGATTAACTCCAAAGACGGCATATCTTTTCAGCTTGCTAAGTATTATGTTTGCTGCACCAAAACAATTTCTCTACGCAATATCGTGACTTCTTCTTCTAACAGTCAGAAGGATCATGGCTTGGCGTTATCGGATTGAAAATACTCGACCGACAGTAAATATCGTAAAAAATATCAATCTTTAATAACGGTGTGCTGTGCTGTTCTGTGTATTTCTCTTGAAAAATATTTCGGTGTAAAATGGTTTCAAATTCAACAGCTTCAATGGTCAAAGTACAAAAATGACGAAATATTTTGAAACACAAAAGTAATTTGCATGTCTGCTTAATAGCTTCAAAGCAAAGAACTTTAATTTCCACAGTACATATTATTGTCGAACATGACCAACCATAACTTTTTATTGTGACTCGCTTTATTGTCTTTTGATTACCCTCTCACAATGAAATGAATTTAACAAACTTAGGCACAACCTTTGTGACAAACTCAGGCAAGCGGCAAATGTCTGTCCAGCAATTCATAGCTGCTGTTTCGTACAATTTTTGCATGGGTGTTATTTCTGAGGGATGCGGAGTTTCAATTTGTACGAAAAAGTAACAGTTTTGGTTTGATGCTTCTCATTTTTCAGCGTCTCTTCATTTGGGTGTAATTGTCAACTACACCTGTCTTGCCTACGTTGTGGCAGACTGTCAGTTGGTTAACTTGTGTCTGAATCTTTTGCTGTCCGTCTGTCCGATTATTTGATTGTCTGTTTAAATTACAACTTAAGCAGATGGTAAGAAAAGGTTTTTTTCTTTTATTATCGTTATCTTTTTTCACATTTTACGTTATGTTGGCCCATCACAGTACGTACGGCACTGCCAATTTGAGACGGCGTTGGAGGTGGTAACTGTTGTAACTCTAGCGTCACGGTATTATGTTGCCAATGTCAATGGAAATTTGTGTGCGCACTAACTGTGACGGTCAAATTGGTAGCATACATAAAACAAAAAAAAAAGAAGAAGTTGCTGCAAAAGAAAGCCGGAGTAATTGAAGAGTTGTGTAGCTGCATTAAATGAAACCAAAAAAAAAAAGAACAGAAAAGAAGTAAGAAAATGGCCACGAAGCACAGGGCGACATAAGAGATAATGATAAAAGTAGCTAATTAAACTTGGAAAATAAAAGGTTTCGTATTTTTTAAAGGAAAGCATTTAAAGTAAAGCGCAATTAAGCAGGCACACGCGCATTGCAGTTGGTTTTCTAGTTTGTTGTAGCTTTGTTTGTACAGCATGGCTCTGTTAACATAACTTAAAGTTTATTGAATTAATTTGTTTTTGAGCATTTGAAAGTTGCAGTTTTTTTGAAGAATTTTTAAGGAGACTCATGGCTTCAGAATTAAAGATTTTTTTCTTAATTAAGATCCTCAGGATCTGTCATGTTATTCATATAATCAAAATTCAGATGCTGCAACTCAGATAATTATACTTTACACGGATGCTTAAGAATTCAGATAATTTAAATTTCAAACGGTTTTAAATTTGGATGATTAAAAATAATCATGTGTGTTCACGAAAAATGCTGATTTTTTTTTCGCTCAAAAAATTCGCCGTTGCTAAAGGTTATGCCGAAATGTTCAATGAGTTTTCTCTCGAAAACTAAAAAAACACTCTCGGCACTTTACGTTTCTAAAGTGATGCGTCAGATTTGTTTCTAGAATATCAATAAAAAAATTGAAATCATCGAACTTCAAAAACTTCAATCTTATTTTTGATTTTGAAAAATAAAGGTAAAGTTTGCTAATTTTCGAAAAATAATTAAGACTATTCGAAACCACTTTGATTAAGATTCTTATTTTTTGTTCCTTTAAAAACTGGCCAAAGTGGGTGAATGATAATTTGAGATTTCTGGAAAAAACACTTTCTATTGCAAGTAGATAATTCGTTTCTAGAACTACATGCAACAGAGAGTGTTTAACAGAAACTTACTTCGGCCAGTTTTTGAAGGAACCAAAAAGTATTTTGGAATATAATTACCATTCAATAGCACAACACTTTGCTCAAGCTTGATGTCAATCAGTTATGTTTGATTTTGGCTGAGGCCATTTGACATGAAATGCGTCCTGCAACTAATGAAATGTTGGCCTTAGAACCAATTGTCTTATGTCAAATTAAATCATTATTCCTTTTGGGTCACATTTATTTTTATATTTGCTATTATAAAAACACATGTTTTTTATAATTTTTTTAATAATCTCTTTAATTTATTTCTATAGCCTTGCAACTATATGGTCTACAAGAGACAATCTATTATCAGATTCTTCTTTGAATTGCAGACACAAGTTCTTAAATCTATTCACTTTCAGCTTGTCCTCCGAGTTGAATTTAGTGCTGTACGCATCAATTTCGAGTGTCAGCCATTTGAAAAATTCGTTATAGTTTTTCTGAAATTCGATTGCAACACCCTTGACATCGTGTCTTTGGAGCGCTTCTTGTATGCGTGAGACAAAAGTTTTTTCTTCCGATTCAACAGCAATAGTTCCGCTATAAAAGTCAAACGCCACACATAACCTTAGGAAAAACTGAATTTTTTTCACTTCACTTGTAATATTGCGATAGTCAACAAGTGTTTGAGCTAAAAAATGTTTGACTTCATCGTCCAAGTCATCGTCACAGGTGTCCTGAAGTAACTGCATGCCCAGTTTTACTGGTCCTTCTGATAATATTGCAAATTTCGTTATAACTGCATCCTGAAAAGCTTTCCGACTGTCGTTGTATTGATTGATTGGTAAGAGGCTCTCTGTTCCTTCAGTGCTTACGCTTTTAACCTGTGTGTACTGATAAAAGTTACATTGAAAAGTAACATCAAAAAGAACTACTGTTGAATATCATAATTATTTGATTAAATAGTTTATTTTTGTTTATGTAGATACCTTCGTTAGCAACAATGCGCAATATATAAGAAATTGCAAAGATTTAAACATTTTTCTGGAGCTATGTTGGCTAAACTGAAGCTGAAATAAAACTAAATAGTGCAAATGCTTACACTTAAGAAATATTATATTTTCATTCTTAGGAGTAAGCTTTCACGTAGATAATGCCATGTTAGAGATCATCAGCAAAATTGCGATAAGATGAGTCACTTTCTTAAAATTGGATTTTGTACATCCTTTTTTTAAAATATGAAACTTAGGCAGAATCGCAGGACCGCAGCAAATGAACTTTGAACTTTTCCAATAACGAAATACTTGCTTGGAGTATGTTGTGTTTTTTAAAAATGAATCTACAAATGTACATGCTTAGTACCTTACATAAGTAAGGTAGGAGTGCTTGCCGATTTAAGATATCTCACGTAAACCGAAATCGGTCCAATGTAATGCCACGTGACCGATATTTAATCTTCCTCATGGTTAGTAGATCGAAAAAATATATTAAGAGCACAGCTAAGTGTGCCACTGAGCCGATTTCAGTCCATTTTATGAAAACAAAGTTTATTTCTCAAAGCAATTAAGAAAGATATTAAATATGGAAAGACTATAAATAACTTATTCAGTAAAAATACGGATATTTAAGTCAAGTACCACACTTAGCTTTAGGAAAAAATCAATATTTTTTACAGATTTTTCACATGTAACATTTCGATGATCATATTTTGAAAATTGGAAATATTTAAAGAATCAACGTGATTTATGGAAGCAATGAATATATTTTCTGCGGCTGTAGATGCTGTTTTACATAAGTTTCTTATTCTTTTTAAGTATTTGTGCACAAAATCCATGATTTCATAAGCTGACTGAAGTTATCATGGTTAGTCTGCCGATGATCTTTAACATAACATTATCTACGTGAAAACAAACTGCTAAGACTAATATGACAATTTTAAAAGTTATGGAAAAAGATTTGTCATATTTAGTTTTATTTCAGCTTCAGTAAAGTCAACATAGCCCACAGAAAAAAATGAACAAAACGTTGCCATTGCTAATACTTAGCGTAATTTTGCTAAAAGGGGTATGTACTATACATAAGCATATATGCATATATATACCTATTTATATTTAATCAAATAATTATGATATTCAATAAAATTTAATTTTAGTGCGAATTTTTTGTTCATTCATTTTCAGCATACTCTGGGCAAAAGTGTTAGTACTGTAGAAACCGCAGAGCTCTTAACATCCAATCAACACAATGACACTCGCAAAGCTTTTTAGAATGCAGTTATAACGAAACTTTCCATTTTGTCCGAGGAACCTTTAAAATTGGCAATGAAGCTACTTCAGGACACGTGTGACGACAATTTGGATAATGAGAATGAGCATATGCTAACTCAAATGCTTAATGACCTTCGCAATGTTAGAAATGAAACAAAAAAAATTCAATGGTTTCTTAGGTTAAGTGTGGCTTTTGACTTTTATAGCGGAACTATCGTAAGTGAATCTCGAAAAACAGATATTGTCAAACTCTTACAAACAGCGCTCCAAAGACACGATGTCAAGGGTGTTGCAATCGAATTTCAGAAAAGTTATGATGAATTTCTTAAATGGCTATTGGCTGAAATTGACGTTTACAGTTATAAAGTCAGTTCGGGGGAACAACTCCGTGTAATCGAATTTAAGAAATTGTGTATACAATTTAAAGAGACAGCCAATATTGACGACAAAATTTATGCTGAAGAGAACTTAGTTGCAGGCTTAAAATAAAATGTTATTTTGTAAAATAGATTTATATATATACACATGCATCTATGTATTTTATATATATAAATATGTATTTACTACATAAGAAATAAAATTCAGTTGAAATCTGAATAGTAATTGGAACAAACTGTTTGCGCCGTTTGCATTTTTGATCTAGGAAGCTGAAATTTTGTGAGAATTTTCTTTAAACTCGATTCTAAAATATAAGATTATGAGACCGCAATTTTTAAAGAAAAACCTCTTCAGGTGTACTTTGTTCGCATTTTCAGCCACTCCAAAAATGAGTGCGTAGTTTAACAACAGGGAGTGGTCTCTTCCATACAAGAAAAAAATACCTAAACAGATATATTTTACCACCTAAGGAGACTCTTCCTACGTTTTAGTGAGTCGGTTTTTTTTGTAAAATTTCCACGAAATCGAACAGAACATATGTCTGCGCCGTTTACAGGTTTGAGTTAGGAAACTCAAGTTTTGGGACTGTTATTTCTTAATTCTCAAGCTTAAATGTAGGCAAAAATAAAATCCATCTACAAAAGTTTGAGAAAACTTTGTCTAAGCTTACAGACAAGTGTCTCATCAAGCGTTTAGCTGATCCGATTTGCGTGGCTCAATGCTGTATCAAATCTATCTGGGTCTGATTCAATTACCCAAGCACGTACCGGATATCTAATAAGGCCAACCTTATGCTGTACGTAATTATCTACTTTTGAAAAAGCTGTATATAATGGCCTTTACCTCAACGATATTAAATTGGATAAGATCGGGTAGGAGGCAATAAGTTTTATTCAATATAATGTACTCTAAACTGCAGTTTGTCAGATCGCAAGTTTTTAAAATTTTATTAAAAGCTAACGGTAAAGTAGGCGTGATACTTTAATATAAGTGAAAATTTTTATTCAATATTACTTGAAAACGGCGACTACGATTTTCACAAAATGCAGCTTATATAAGCTAAGTCGGTATACTGGAAAATTGCGATAGAGGGCATGGCACCTCAGACACAATTTGTGATTATAATAAGAGATTTATTAACAAGTTTTTTAACTTCTTTCAGATTTTTACAACATTTTGTAAATTTCTCGCTGCGTAGCTGTAGCCGGAACACGGCCAAAAAACTAGAAAGTTGTATTAGTATTTGTTCAAGTAAATGTTGAAATTTGGCATAACACGAAATTACTGGAAGGACATCAAACAACCCATCTCAACTTATGTTATTGGTTTGCCTGTAGCGAAGAGATTGTTGTTGTTGCACTCAAAGCTTTTATAATGCACCTTAATTTGTTAATGAGTTTGATTGGAACATTTATTGTTTCCAGTGCATTCCAAGTTGTCTCGCAACATATGATTTGAAGTTGGTAGTGAGGACAACGATGATCATTTACCATTCGAGTATTTGCTCTAGAATAATAAATGATCTGTATATGAGCGGAGCTTTGGAATTAAGGATAACCTAAGTCAGTAGCTTTGAGGACTAGCTTAGGATTGTGATTCACTTGTAACTATTTTAAATGATGAGGTCGACTTTTTTAAGAACTTAATTGAATTTTTCCTCAAACCACTAAGACGAAAACTCTTTCTTCTTAACAAATGGCTCCAAGAAGATGTAGTAGTATATGAGACACTAATGTGGAATGACCAATGCTATGTTTTCAAGAGAAAAGACTTTAATTAAGCGGCACGTGGTACTTTCGGTGCTAATAAAGTGTTCATACCAACTGGCTAATTGCGCTGGTTTGGATGACAATATTGTGCTCTTCTTACTTTTGATTGAATTAGAAGTGATTGTAAGTTTTCCAGATAGCAATTCCTAATGATCTTTCGTTTTGTCCGTTAACGAATACAGACGTGCTTTTGTGTGTTTTCCTCCGCGTGGGTCTTAGCGCCTGACTCGTACCATAAGCTTTTTTCAAAGCGGTGAAAGGTTAAGTACGATTTCAATCCCAATAGGATATCAATTTTAGCCTTTAAAAAGGCGATCAAGTATTTTAGTGATTCACAATCACAACGATAAGGACTCAATATAAGCTTCGTGTTTCTGAGTCCTTTCGGAATGACTGGCATATTGTAAGAGAGAGAGAGAGAGAGAGAATTTCCTAGTTCTTTCGCTGAAATTAAGCTTTTCCAGAATCACAGAAAGCATTTTATTTGCGACGTTCAGACAAACAGACAAAAATGACGACTACAATCAAAAATATACGATAAGTTTTATTTAAAACTTAAGAAAAATTGGCCCAAGTATGAATTGACCGATATCAAATCATGTTGTTTTTCGATTTAGAAACAAATATTAATATAAAAATATTTATAATAATAATTTATAACTCGTTTTTTTATAAATTTTAAAATATGTTTGCAATTTATTGTTTTATCCTTGCAAGTATACTGTCTACAAGAGGCATTCTCTTCATAATAGTTTCCTCTTTATATTGTAAACACAAATTCTTAAATTCATTTACTTGTAACTCTTGCTCCGAGGTGAATTTGGTGCTGTTCGCAACAATTTCAAGAGTCAGCCATTTAAGGAATTCATCATAGCGTTTCCGAAATTCGATTGCAACACCATTGACATCACGTCTTAGGAGCGCTTCTTGTGCGAGTAAGAGAAAATCTACATCTGTTGATATCTCATCTCTGATATTTCCGCTAAAAACGTCAAACGCCACACTAGTCTCAGAAATAATTTAATTTTATTTTCAGGCTTTTCATTTGTAAGATTGCTATAGTCATTGAGAATTTGATTGAAAAATTTCCTAATGCTATCATCGTCCAAATTCTCATCATAGGTGTCCTGAATTAACTTTATGCCCAATTTAAGTGGTTCTTCTGATAAAGTTAAAAGTTTCGCTATAACTGCAGCGTTAAAATCTGAGCGACTGTCAGTGTTTCCATTGAATGTTGATAGGCTTTTAGTTCCTTCAGTTTTAATGCTTTTGCCCTGAGTGTGCTAAGATACAGTTGATAAAGAAAGTTTCCTTAACAGTAACTCTTGTTAAATTTTTATTATATAGTATTTTTTTCTTTATAAGTACCTCTATTAGCAAAAATGCGCTTAGTATAACAAATGGAAAAGTTTTTTTCATTGTTACAGAGCTATGTTGACTTAGCTGAAGCTGAATTAAAACTGAATATGAGACATTTTTTACTTAGCTTGATGTTGAAATTATGACTCTTTGTATATTGTTTTCACGTAGATAATGAAATGTTAAAGATCATCTGCAAAGTGTTCGTGATAACTTCAGTCAACATACAATCATGGGGAAATATTTTAAAATTAGAAACTTATTCGAAAATTGCTTGCGCATTAATATTTTATTCGCAATAAAATATATTTATACGTCAATAAATCTATGAATAATTTTTAACGAATAATTTATTGGTGCAATAAAAATTTACATAAAAAAAGGTCCAAAGTCAGCTTGTGAATTACCCAGGTTGTCCAAGGATATTTCGATATTTTGGGAATTAGGTTCACAAATGTTCTTTTTTGAGCAAATTAATGTACTTTGAATGGCGCTTGGAAAAGTAGTAGTAGTGAATATGGAGCAAAAGCTTTCCAACTTAGCACGAATATTTCATAGGATAAGGACAGTGCTCCTTTGACTTGCGGCAGGTTATGAATTAAGCGATCAAATCATGCAGAATACCATTTTGGATTACAGTGGTAATAAGTTCATATTCCATATCTGCGAAGGCTTCGTCGATTTTGCTTGTATTATATATATATTAAATATTTTAAAAAAATCATAAAACCCACTATTTCGTAAGGTAGCTGACTATTATCATGGTTAGTACTCATCTGCATTTAATCTTTGACATTTCATTATCTAAGTTAAACGAAATGGCAAGAGCAAAATCTTAAACTTAAAAGTTAAGCAAATAGATTTGTCATATTCTGTTTCAGCTTCAGTTAAATCAAAAGCATATGCTTAAAAATTAAAAAAAGCTTTGTCATTTATTTCACTTATCGCATTTTTTCTATTACTGGTACATACATAAATATAAAAATCAACATTAAACCCAAAAATTATTATATTCAATGACATCGCGTACAAATTAAAGAAACTGAGAACCTCTCAACATCCAAAGAATTTTCTAATAGTCGAGAAGCTTTTCAGAATGAAGTCTTAGTGAAACTTACAACTTTAGCAGAAGAACCATTAAAATTGGGCATAAAGTTATTTCTGGAAACCTAGGACGATAAATTGTACGATGTGAACGTTAATGATTTCTTTATTAAAATTCTTGATGAGCTTCACCATATCAAAACAGATAACCCTATAGGTAAAATCTCACTGTTTATAAGGTTGAGTTTGTCCTTTGATTTATTTAGCGGCCCCATGAACATTGATTTGGATCAAAGAAAAATTCTACTCCCTGCAAAAGAAGCGCTCGAAAAACACGACGTTCAGGGTGTTGCAATTGAATTTCAGAAAAATTATGATGAATTCCTTAACTGACTGACACCGAAAATTGACGAATACAGTCCCTATTTCAAATCAGAAAAGCTACTCAGAATTATCGAATTCAAGAGATTGTGTATACGATTTAAAGAGGAAGCTAATTTTGAACGTAGAAGATTGATTCCAAAACAAATAAAAAAAAGTTTGAAAATTTAAATTAATTTTAAAAAATAAATTAAAATTTATAAATATAAATGCACATACAACATAATTATCCTTTATTTATTTGAAACAGAATTCAGTTGAAATACAATCTACAAGCATAAACTTTTATATTTTAGTTCAAGAACTTTGCATAAAGCGTATGGACAGTGCACAATTTGTATAGCTATTTCGATATATGACTCGTTGTCTTATGCTGAAGCAATTTTTTCTTTGATTTTTCACGCATTAATTTGCAACAATTTGATGCTCCATCAAAGTGCTGATGGACAAGTTTCCCTGGTTCCAAGATTTTCAAGTTGAAATAGGAGGTTCTAGATTACGCGGGGCCACCAACATCCATCTCAGACAGGAATCGGGAGAATTTTGTATTCGTTTCTTCAGTGTTGATTCGAGAAGCATTGATTGAGCATTCGATATATATACTTTTGCAGATTTGTGTGAACAGAGATTATGAATGAATTCCACTTTTTATGGCATTGCGTAAAGACACTTTTCGCTTGGTTGATACCTGCAGCTGCATCTTCTGCCATACCGCCTTTAGTAGGCAGAAGCCTGCCAAACAATTACCATGAGATATAGGTGATCTTTTTGTTACAGTATATGTTAAAATTTGTCATAAAACGATATTACGTGGAGGCCATCAAGCAATCCAGTTTATCTCATATTTTGGTTTGACTGGAGGTGAGATGTCATTCTTGTGGACGATAACGATGCATTCCAAATTGAATCACTATATATGTTACGAAGGTTCACAAAGCATACATAAAGGATAATTTTTATACGCATGTGTGCTCTAGGATGATGCAAACGAGCCTTTTACACGAAATATGGCTTGCCATCAACGCAACGTTGTCTGCATTTAAAAAGAACTTACTTCAGTACTTTCAATGCCTAGTTTAGGATTGTGATACCCACATAATTTCTTTAATCGGTGAGGCTACCTTTTCTAAGAATTGTAATATATTATCCTTCAAGCTGTTCGTCAAAATGTCTCACTTCTTTCCAAATGGCTTCAAATAGAGATGGAAAAGTATTTGGTCCACTTTTTGCTAATTATACTGATTTTTCATCTCTAGGCAAATTATAAAAGTTCACAACGAGGAAACAAATAAAACAACGTCTAGAGAGATTCAATTTACCGATTTACTTTATTTTATCATAACTTTATAATATCAGTAAAAACATGAATTTTGATAACGCTAACGTTATATAAAAGTAAGTTACTTTAATATATGTATGCATTATATGTACCTATTAACATTGTTCTCCGCGCCCAGTATTACGTGGAGGAAAATCGCGAGAGAAACTATAGTACTTGTCGAGAGTAGTGGGAATGTTGTAAAATTCTCTCACTATACCTTTCAGCAACAGAATTGTAGGAGTATGGAACAATGTATGCATTTTTTACGGTTTGCATCGATTTCAGGTACCATCCGTTTGATAAATTTATCACATATTTTCTGTTATCAGATGTAAAGATCCTTGATGTTTCTTTTACGAGAAGAATAAAATTTATATTTTTAAATACATCAATGATAGAACTGCATATGCAAACTTAAACATTAGCAGTTTAATAGAGTTGATCTTATCACCACTTTTTAATGAACATTACAAAAAATTCTAAGGACATTTAATTTCTAAGGACATATATGTTGTTTTATTTATGGAAACACTTAAGTCAAAATTTCACTTCTTTTAGCATTACCTAACTCCAATTGGTATGTCTGTGCCTTTTACTTCACTATTGCCTTCGAAAGCAATCGAATATATAGAGACAGTGCCATCTTCAATACTTTTTCTATTGTTTGGTCATCAACATGATGTAAAATTAATTCGTGGATGCATTTCGAATGCATTATTTTTCCCATATAAAGTCTTAAAACGCGCCTGTATAAAGAGCCAATTTGGAGCGTATTTAAAACACCGTAACATCATTGTCCACAACAACAATCTTGCCCCTCCAGCCAAACCTATGAGTCAAGCTGGGTTGCTTGATATCCTTCCTGTTCTTTCGTTTTATTCGAAGCTTTCACATATACTGGAGCCAATACATCGTTGTATTAATTCTACAGCGTGACACATCATATTCCTCTTTAATTGAGATTTTCAAAAGGCGATAGCAATAAATAGAGCTTACGATCATAAAATACGCTAGAGAAACTAATCAACTAGCGCTCTGGTTGAGCATCGAATGATTCAGATATAGATCGAAATAGATATTGCAATTGTGTACAATCCATACACTCTTAACAAATTTATTGGACTAAAGTAGTAAACAGTAGTGATGTACAATAAAAATGTTTTATTTTTTTAAAATAAATTATTTTTGAACATATGCAACTAAACTCTTTGTAAGAGACCTTCTTTCTTCAATACTAGTTGTCGCTTTATATTGCGTACACAATCTCTTAAATTCGATTACTTCGAGTTGTTCCTCCGAGGTGAATTTGTGACTGTGTTCATCAATTTCTGGTATCAGCCATTCAAGAAATTCATCAAAGCTTTTCTGAAATTCAATTGCAACACCCTGAACGTTGTGTTTTTCGAGCGCTCCTTGCATAACAAAGGAAAATCTTTCATTATTCGGTTCTTCATTGCTGGAAGGGCTGGATACATCAAATAACGCATTTAGCATTAGAAACAATGTAATTTTAACTTGATCTGTTTCAATATTGCGATATGTCCTTAGGATGTTATTAAGAAATGGCTTAACGTTATTGTTGACCAAATGGTCGTCATAGGTGTCCTGAATTAATTGTATTCCCAATTTTAATGGTTCTTCTGATAAGACTAAAAGCTTCGCTTTAAGTGCAACCTGGAAAGTCTTGCGACTATCCGAAAAAGTGGAGAGGTCCTTAGTTCTTCTGAAATTTCCACCTTGAGAGTGCTGACAAGAAGAAATTATGAAATATAATAAAATTGATCTTGCATAACAAATATTATACGATTTAACAGAGTTTTCATTATTTAGTTACCTCTATTAGCAAAAAAGCGATGAGTACAACTAATCCCAAGTTTTTAATCATTTTTCAAGTTATGTTGATTTAAAGCTGAAGCTGAAATAACACTAAATAAGACAAATTAATTTACTTAACTTTACAGCTTACTCTTAATACCTACTCAGTATTCACTTTCGTAGATAATGAAATGTCAAAGATCATCTGCAGGTGCAGTTTAATCGTGACAACTGCGATCATTTTAAAAAATCATAAGTTGTGGTATTAATTCAAAATAAATAGTACAAATAAAATCGCCGCTTTCGCAGCCGCTGAAATTGCGATTAAGTAGATACTTTGCATTTTTCCGATTAATGAGATATATCATAATGGAGTTTGCATCAGGATAGTCCTACAGTGAAACTAAAGAAGTGCAAGGAGTTTATCACCTAAGTTAAGATTAGATGTGAGTGACAGCCGGTTAGAACCGACTCATTCTCATAAGTATCATATCTATGATACTTAGAAATAAATGATCCTCCTCACAGAACCATTTGTGATTATGAAAACAATTTCAATTGGGAACTTTCTATTTAAGACTTATAATTAAAATTTTAATTCACTTCGAAGTCAACAGATAGCTTGCCCCAATGTACTGAGGGGGACGTCCTCTTATAACGAGAAGGGTTTTTTTTTTTTAAAAACTTGGATCCCTATTCCCTTTTGTTGCGATCTAATGAGAGCCATTGCTTCTCACACGTGGGATCTTACCCTATAGATCTTAAATTATTAAATTAGTTTGATACGTTCATGCAAGTATTTTCTTTCATACCACTAGTACTGATGTCTTGCAAAAACTCGGCATGTAACGTTTCAGAAAGTTTCAGAAACAGTTCGTAACGTACCAGAAATATTTCATTCGAAACTATTCCATATTTCATATGCAGTGCATTAAATCTTTTTGACACATTATAAGCAAAATCTATCATATGCAATCATTCTGATGTGTTTCTGAAAGGTTCCAGATTTAATATCTACTGAATTATACTAACGAAATCTAAAATATTTTTTAAGATTCTCTGTCTGATGAAATGTTAACTGCATACTAAGTTTCAACACAAGTTATGAAGTTTCAACACAAGTTATGACACTGGTGAAACGAAAAAATAGTTCAGACTCCTTAAACGAACTCAGTTAAATTTATTAAGTAAAAAATAAGCAGCGACATCTTATTTCTCTTATTCATCTCTCACTTTATGAGCATTCATTCATTTCGTCTTCATTCATTTCGCCTTCGTTCATTTTAATAATTGGACAAATTTCATTAGATTATTGTGCCTATATCCTCCTCGGGCAGCCACTTCAGCCTATCGTACACACCCATTTTTCGTGTAAATGTAAAAATTATATGAAGATGCCTCACAAAAAATATTGGAGAGTATGGATGACAAATGTAAAAGTTGTGGCCACAACTAAAATCTGACATTTACTACACATTCCTGCTAAATTTAAAAAATATAAATATATAAACTTTTTCCCCCGGATTAATTAAAATTATTGTTTGGGGAAAGTTAGAACCCAACTCTAAAATGGAGCGGCTTACACACATTTGTTGCGAAATTGCACTACTTAATTAAAGGGAAAAAGTAAAGAAAATGTCGTCAGAGCCACGGACATATGTCCTGTGCCACCTACCAGCCCACTTTAGAATCTTTTTTAAGAACATTTTTATTTGACCAGCAATCTATTCAATTCGATTTATTAATTAATGGATTTATTCAAGAATACATATCATTTTTCTTGATTAAAAAATTCATGCACAAACAGTTTGCGAAAACATTTCTTATACTAAATTAATTGTGTGGAGAACGCATGTTTCACAAAATGAAGTTATCAAACTTAGTCTGCAGATGATTTCTAACATTTCATTATCTGCGCAGTGGCGTCACTCAACAAGAGATATTTTTAAGTTAATTTTTTTTTGTAATTTTTTTAGCTGCACACTCAAGGCAAAAGTGTAAACACTGAGGGAACCAAGAGTCTATCAACATCTAACGAAAACACTGACAATTGCATAGCCTTTGAGGATGCACTCATAGCGAAACTCTTGGCTCTATCAGAAAGTCCACTAAAATGGGGTTTAAAGTTACTTCAGGACACTTATGACAACAATTTGGACTTTGGAGGATTATCTTACTGAAGTTCTTTGGGAATGCCGTCATATTAAAACTGAAAGCCCTCGAAATAAAATCAAATTGTTTCTAAGCTTGAGTTTGGCACTTGGTGTCTTTAGCGGTTCCATCATTGATTACTAAGAAAAAAAAGTGTTTTGTGTCTTTTAAAACGAAAGATCGAAAATCATGGTGCCGAGGGTGCTGCAGTCGCATTTCATAGAAACTATGATGAATTTTTTAAATGGCGGATACCTAAAATTGACGAATACATACTGCAACAAATTCAACTCGGAGGAAAATCTAAAGAGTAATCCAATGTAAGAAACTGTGTACGCAATTTAAAGAAGAAACTAATTTTGAAGAGACAAGGTCTATTATTGACCGAGTGGTAGAAAGTATGAAAAATTAAATTGAAATATATACAATACATCTTCAAGATATAGGGTGTCTGCCTTGAAAGTATAATACTTTGTTTGATAATAAATTTTTGTTTAATGAAAGAGAATGGATCTAATGGTAGCAAATGGTTAATTTAGTGTTGACAATTATGCATGGAATACGGTATCCGATAAATTTCAGTCTCTGCTAGCCCTTAATTCGAGTTATTTTGAGCACATTTATATAGATTGATTTAACAGAATCTAAATTAAAACTGAATATGACAATCTTTTTGCATATCTTTTTGCATAGCTCTAGCAGTTTGTTTTCACGTAGATAGTGGAATTTTAAAGATCGTTTGCAGATCAACCGTATAAACTTCAGTCAGCTCATGAAGTTATGGGCTTTTACAGAAATGTTCGCAAATTACTATAGATTACGAATAGTTTAATCGGGTAAAATATATTTATTCATGAATAAAGCCAGCAATAATTTCTATTGAATAAATTATTGGTTCAATGAAAAATATATGTTCTTCCAGCATTGGCTCCCATTTTTTCACACAGTATTTTTACTTGGTTAATCATCATCTGCCGATGATCTTTAACATCTCATTATCAAAGTGAAAACAAACTGCTTAGAGTGAAAATATAAAAATTGAAATAAAAATTTTTCTTTTTGATTTGTCAGAGTTAGTTTTGTTTCTACTTCAGTAAGATCAACACTGCTTTAAAATGAGCAAAACTGTGTCACTTCTTATATTAAGCGCATTGTTGCTTTTAGAGGTAAATAATTAAATCAAATATAAATATAAATCCACGAAGAGTTATTTTCAAAGTATTTTTCTTAATCAATTTTTGTTCAGCACACTCAAGGCAAAAGCATTAAAGCAGAAGGAACTGAGCCATCCAATGAATACACTGAGAGTCGCAAAGTTTTTAACGATGCAGTCATAGCGAAACTTTCAACTTTATCAGAAGAGCCACTTGAATTGGGCAGAAAGTTACTTCAGGTTACCTATGAAGACGATTTGGACAATGAGAGCGTTAAGGATCTTATAGCCTGCATCCTTAGGGATTATCACAATATTAAAACTGATACAGATAAAATCATATTGTTTCTAAGGTTAAATTTTGCATTTGATTTCCTTAGCGGTCCTATCGATGATGAAGTGAAAAAAAGAGATTTTTTCCTTCTCGTAAAACGGGCGCTTGATAAACGCGGCATCAAGGATACTGCAATCGAATTTCGGAAAACCTATGATGAATTTCTTGAATGGCTGGTACCCGAAATAAAAGAATACAGTCACAGTTTCACATCGGAAGAAAAACTCAGTGTAATGGAATTCAAGAAATTGTGTTTTCAATATAAAGAGGACACTAATTTTGAAGAGAGAAAGTCTTCAGCAGACAAATTAGTTGAAAGCTTCAAAACATTGCTTAGTAGTGAAAAATAAATTATAATATTGACATTTTCATATATGAAGAAGATCCAGAACAATGTTGTTTCAATATATGGATATTTGGAAGAAAATCCCCGCTTTTTATTAAATAAAAGTAAATTTACAATAATCCAATTTACTAAAACCAAAAGTAAAATTTCAACGATAACCAATACAAATTTGGCTCTAGTTCCGATTGTCTTGTCAACTTAAGTAGGTAGTATTTCCACTTTGTATTGCTACTTATTATAAAATTACACATTTTTTTTAGTCTTTAAAATATTTTTAAAATCTATTTCTTTAATCTTGCAACAATACTTTCTACAAGAGGCATTCTCTTATAGTTGGGATTTTCTTGAAATTGTAAACACAAGTTGTGAAATTCATTTAGTTGTAGCTGTTCCTCCGCGGTGAATTTAGTACTGTTCGCATCAATTTCGAGTGACAACCATTTAAGGAATTCACTATAGTTTTTTTGAAATTCGATTGCAACATCCTTGACATCGTGTTTTCGGAGCGCTTCTTGTATGCGTAAGAGAAGATTTATATCTCCTGATATCTGATCACTTATAGTTCCGCTATAAAAGTCAAACGCTACACTTAACCGTAGAATTAATTCAATTTTATTTTCAGGGTTGTGATTTGTAAGATTGCGATAGTCATCAAGGACATCAGTTAGAAAACTGTTAAGGTTTCCATTGTCCAAATTCTCAACAAAGGTGTTCTGAATTAACTTTATGCCCAATTTAAGTGGTTCTTCTGATAAAGTCAAAAGTTTCGCTATGACTGCATCGTTAAAGACTTTGCGACTGTCTATGTATTTATTTGATGTCTCAGTTCCTTTAGTTTTTATGCTTTTGCCTTGAATGCGCTGAAAAAAATTGATTAAAAATAACTGCAAGTGAATATATGTGGTATTTACCTGTATTAACAAAAATACATTAAGTATAAGAAATGGCAAGGTCTTGTTCATTTTTTACGATATGTTGACTTTACTGAAGCTGAAATAAAACTAAATATAATAAATATTTTTACTTAACTTTAACGCTTAAATTATCCCCCCTAGCCGTTTATTTCCACGTATATAATGAAATGCTAAAGATCAACGGCAGATTAAACGTGATAACTTCAATCATCTTATGGGCAAATATTTTAAAATTAGAATTATTTTCCCAAAATTTTATTCGCGACATAATATACAGTATCTACTATACTGATTGAATTATGACCGAGGAAAATATATTAGAAATTTTCCATTTTGCATCAAGTAAAATTAATGCCTACGCCTTTTTTATTTTTATTTTTTAATGAAACATAATATAATAATTTATTACATTGTGTATATTGCCAGTGATTATAAAATTTGAATCTGGCAACTACACAACGTTTTTTGTGGAAAATATAGCTGTCAAATCAGTATGTATCTAAAGTTCTAAGCACAATGGATGCGTGTGCGAGTAAAAACAAAATGAGATCTCAGGATTTTTTTCTATATTTTGAAGCAGAGCAAGATGCGCAGTAGACCTATCATTGAGCTTCCATTGCGCATCTTACCCTAACTTATAGAAAAATTAATATTTTCTCGTTTTGTTTTTTTCTCGCGCTCGCATGTCGCACCCATTGTCCTTAGAACTTGAGTTACATTGTGTTTGAAATGTGACATAATTGAACTTTGGCATACTTTTCTGTTTCGGTTTGGTTTTTGGTATACGTTATGATTCTTAACATGTTTATAACAAGAGGCGATTCGCTTAATAAATTCTACAAAACTACACCACTAAGCTAAGAAAACAGCCATTTTACAAGAGAGAGAGCCGTTACTTATAAAAAAATTTCTTTATGGGTATAAAAAAAGGATATTTTAAATGCTCAAAGATCACAGATGTTCCAAAAAAAATTATCAAAAAATCATTGGGCATTCGATGCCCAACCAAAGCGCTAATCGACCAGTTCCCCTTGCGTCTTTTCTGATCGTGAGTTCTATTTATATATGGCTATCGTCTCTTCAAAAACTCAGGTTTGAGATCATGCGGCGTCACCAATATCCGCTTCAAACAAGAATTCCGACTATTTCAACAAGCATTCGCAAGCGTATCGCAACACTGGCTGAACATTTTTTTTACATTTTCGCAGATATTTGTGGGCTGAGATTATCAGCCGTGCTGCCATTTTCGGAATGAGAAATGATAAATACAATTATCGATATGTCTGACAGAGACAACTAGATACTAAAATTAATGAATTCCGGAGCACCTAAAAATTAAATCGTACGATTTGTATTACAACGCAAATCGCAAAACCAAGTGTAAATGGGAGCACGGCTGAATACATGACTTTCATTTTTGTCGGCGTTGTGCTATGGCACATATTGCTTTGTTCATTTTTAAACATATTTTGTTTCCAGTGCGTTGATATTAGACTTTTTATACAGGACCGTTCTAAAGAAATTGTAAAGGATAAATAAAAAACCTTCCTCATATTCAAAATAGATCCAAATTGTAAATTTACTTCAAAACGATTAGCAAAAAATGTATAATGGTCTTCAGAAATTAAAATCATTTTCTTTCCTGCACATTGAAATAATGCTAGTTTGGAGGCCCTTTTATTTTAGGATAATACAAAGAGTGATTTAAGTGGTATTGATTTTCGAGGACGATATTTTTCTGCAATTAACTTTTCATGATGAACTCATCATCATGCTGAACTCATGAGAAATGCTTTGACTACTACAGGTTTTGGGATCTCAAAGCTTTAACTTTTTCATGCAGATGAATAGACTTGGTGCATTTACAAACGGTAGGGGCAAGAGTAAGTTTAAATAAAAAAAAAAAATGCCCAGCACTTCGATACTTGACGCAGATGGATAAGATCTTTATATATACATATATGTTTCTTATGTCTTGTGGAAAGTTCTAAACATAGTTTGCCTTGGAGCGATTCACGCCATCCACATTTAATTAATTTTTTCATCATATCATTGCTGATTTTTAACACTTATAAGATAAAAAAAAGTTTTAATCAATACAATATATATTTGTTTATTATATATCGCTATATATGTATAACTTTGAGCTAAAATATTCATTACGCCGATTCCATGGTTTTGATTTTGTTTGGTGCGTGCAATTTTTTCGCTACTTCTTTGGGGTGTTTTTGCCTTGTCTGCTTAAGTTCCGTTTCCGTTTAACGAGCGCACAGCGTCATGAATTTTAAATTTATTTGATGGTTTTTTATAGAAAGCTACTCATTTTGGGGTAGTATACGATGACTTGATGTGACATTTGTTACAGTGGATATTTTGATGGAGAGTATGTTAATTTAATGGTACAAATATAGCTGGAAACTATTTTTCCATGAGCTAGCAATGAAGTGATTCGCGATGGCCTGAAAAGTTATAAAACATATATGTACGTATAATGTTTTGTACAAGGCCGAGGGTCAAGTCAAGAGTAAGGATAATTCAAAACAAAACGAAAATTTTACTCTGGACCCAGTTCGAGAATTAAGTGAAGGTCTCAATCGAGAACTAAGTTCAACGCCTCATAACTACGATAACTATATCGTAAATAAGGTCAAATTTCGATTCCGAATTCGCTTTAAGAGTGAACTCAAGATGCAAATTGCAGTTTAAGTTAGGCCTATAAAGAAGAGTTAAACCACATCTCAGTCAAGAGTTTAATCAAAGCTATAGTCGAGATCTAAGCCTGAATTTAAGTCGAATTAAGACCAGATTTCAGGTCAACTTCGAATCAATAGTTTAATCAAAACTCAAATCAGAACTCCAGTTCAGACGATATTTAAGTCAAGACATGGTACTAGTGCAGTCCACAAGTCGACGTTTAAGCTTTAAATCGAACCAAGTGTAAAGTAAAGAGTTGTGGGCTTAGCAAAAATGAAAGCAATTGTGAATTTAGGACTCGAAGCAATAGTTAGAACAAGCGTCAAGTGAAAGCTCTAACTAAAAGGTTACAAAGCTTCTGAATAGTAAAGCATGGACTCCAGTAGAGAGTAAAGAAGAACTAATTTGAACCTGTCATTAAGAAACAAGTGTCGCATCGATAGTCAATCCAAAACTCAGGACAACTTTTAAGTCAAGACGGTAGAGAATCAAGTCAAGTTGTAACTAGGATATTGATTCAAAGCTTAAGTCGAGAGATAAACTAAAGGTTAAACGCATGAGTCCAAATCAAAGTCAAGAAATGAACATTAGATTAAACCAAGACACCTTGCCAACAGTAAAATAAAATCCATGTCAAGAACAAAGTCAAAACTCAAATCGAGAGCTAAGTCAACTCATATCGAGAGACATGTCGAAACAAATTTCAAGTTGAGACTTCTTTTAAGAATTAGATAAAGCTCAGAGCGTGAAGTAAAGTCAACACTCGCTCCAACAGTCAAGTCAAGACTGAAGGCAAAACACACTTTGAAAACTAAGTCAGAACTTGAGTAGTTAAGAGACGATTGGGTACAGTCCAGTTAAGAAACACATCAAGTCTTAAGTTGGGATTCAAACTAAAATAAATCAACTCAACAGTCCCATCAACTAGATATGATCGACCATAATATTTTGTGTGCATTTTTAATTGAACGCTTTTTCAACACGTTTGCACCTTTTTTGACATATGCGACCAACTGACTGTGTGACTGTCACAAACTCTTTATTTTGATTTATTACAGCGGGGCAGCTACATTAAATGATTTTGCATTTGAAACAACAACAGAGTTGCCATTTAATTGCGTCTAATTGTCACCTTTGGAAAGAAACAAATTATGTAATCATCTGCAAATTCAGTATTTATGCATCACTGCCCTTGCATATTTGAGCGATTAACTGAATAAATTGTTTTATTGATTGCATATGTTTTTTGTTGGTGTTGTTATTATACAACCAATGTTGTTGCTAATTTGGTCAGCGAACCGTTTATGTTTATTTTGTTTTTTTATTTTTTCAAAGTAATTTTTTTGCATGTGTTTTGCAAATTATAGTAATAATGGTTTTCTCAAGAAAAGAAAAATTAATTATTGCTTTTAATGCTATGCAGCCTATTTCGACATCGGTTTTAGGCCTTAAATGATTGCTTTAAATTGGTCAAAACGTTATGTAAACTCCATGTTTTTTTGCTGTAAGATTTTAATTGCTATTTGTTTTTGTTTGTTGAATGAGAGTTTGTTCTTTGAACTTTGAAGCCAACTGATGAAATAAAAAAAAAAATTAAGTACGCAGTGACCTGTTCTAGCACTATTATATTGTTTCCAAAGAGAAATTATTTTAATCGGAGCAGCATATTTTGCGCCAAAGCGTTACAAACCATTTCAATACAAGCAATTTTTATAAATAGTATAGATACGTCTTTTCTTAAATTTTCTGTACAGCAAGAATGTTTGTGTTTAATTTTTCTATTTAAGATAGATATGCTTAAGCTTAAAAAATATTTATGCACTTCAAAGACTCAACCATTTGTATTTGTTAAAGTTAATTATTTTTTAAAAAGTTTTTACATAACATATCTTTTTAAGACTTTTGCATAATTTTTTACCATACATTAATTATTTTCTTCTTCAGCCTTATAAGTAGCATTTAAGTTGCGCTATGTTATAATTAAAAGTTAACACCCATTCCCACACTTTTACTTTGGTGGAAAACTTTAATTATAGCATAGGTATGTAAGTAAGTAAGTGTGTGTAACTATAGGTTTCTTCAGCGGCTTTTTTAATTTTTTTTTAAAGCGCTTTGTATCTTTATGTTATTGTTTGCTACTTGGTATGGTTTTTACACTTTGTCAGTTTTTTGTAGATAACTTTAATCAATTAACCCACATGTGATCACAAGTTTCTAAAAGGACCCATTTCAACTTTGCTTCCACATTTTATATACTTAGTTTTTATATTTTATTCGTATTCATATTTCATGATATATTCAAGCAGTCAATTTTTAATTTATATACGACAAATGTTTTTTTAAGAATGGAAGTTAGGACTCAGATTCTACTTATTTTGACTATATGCATTTTCTACTTGCAAATTAATGGAAATATATACTTTTGAATGCGGATGAAATAAATATGTTATTTGAAAGCTATTTTTAGTTGCATTCGCTAAATTTGTAATGGAAGCCTAACAGGTAGAAATACCGCATTATATTTTTTTTTAATCGTTATTATGAGCAAAGGCAAGATAAATTTTTAAGCAAAGTACAAGGACATATTAGACGAGCATAAAATGTTACAAAAGTGTGAAATACAACTGAAACAAACAATAATAAAGTAACATAGTCTGAAATGTGAAAAGTGTAAGGCCGGGTTCACAGTGGGCGCTATAAGCGAAGATTGGCGAGAAGCGAAGAAACAGTGTATGGGTATTTGTATGCAAATAGCGCGAAGTGTTCAGAGTGGGAACGAAGCGATGCCAGAACTTCAGCGATAAAGCGAGTTTGAACTGTTTTTATAGCGTCGTAGACGCTAACACCAGAGTTTCTTTCGTTTTTCGTGCATAAAACAAATTTGATAGGAGGTAAAGGACAAAACTATTTGCCGTTGTTTTAAATAGAAAAAATGGAAGCAGAGCCAAAGCAGCAATCAGTGTCTGATATTGGTTTCATCATCGTTTTTGTTTATTTCATTTGCAAAAAAATAAACGAAATGGGAACAAAGAGTGAAAGAAATCAATGCACATGTGATCAAAGGATCACTTTGATGTAAAGAGAAATGAAGCAGAGGCTAAGCAGCGCTCAATGTTTGTTGCTTCTCATCACAGTTTTTTATTTTCGTTTCACTTGCTAATGCAAAAAAGGAACAAAAAACGAAGAATAGAATCTGCAACAAATTTAAAAGAAAATAAAAAGCAGAGGCCAAACAGCGATAGAAGTAAACAAAGAATGTGAAGGAAGAAAAGAGAAAGAAGATCGCAACTCGCTTTGCTTATCGCTTCCACCCTGAACAGAACTAGCATCTTATAGCATTGACTAGCTTCGCTTCTCGCCAATCTTCGCTTATAGCGCCCACTGTGAACCCGGCCTATGGTGCCGAGAAATCCGCATCTCATATCCACAAAAATAAATAGAATAAATCAAAGGACATTTTTCTATAAACCTAAGAAATTCTTTCATAAATAAATTAAATTTTTTTTAGGTATATTCTACGGATATAAATATAAAATGAACCAAAAACAAAATTTTAAATTTGGGAGTGTCAAGCTTTAAACACTATCACTCAGAGGATACAACATATACGATTTTAACTTTTCAATGATAGTTATTTTCCAGCTTGAAACATTAAAATCTAAAAAGCTAAAACCATGCTACATCTGAAATTTATGCACATTTGGTAACAAATTTGCTTTGTGTATTCAGCCATATGCTCGTAGTAAGTTCCCACGTGCACACAAAGAACACACACACACATTTGTAACAGCCATATATATTGGCAAAAAAAGTCAATGTTGGCATGGACATTAATTTTGTCAGCTTCAAAATGTGTTGTGGAATCTGAAATGTGGTTTTGCATACTAAAAATAAGAGCAAAATATGTGAAAAAAATTAAAATGGGAAGCAAGCTTCACTGCAGTCCAACCTCGAAATCTCACGTACACTCCAGTGTTGATACTTTTTTTTTCCTTTGTCAACAAGTGGCTGATATTTGTTTTTATACTAGGTCATACACATAAGGGTGGTCGTTGAAAATAGACTTTTGCAAACGACCCTTAAACGCTAGAAATCGGTTAGGCAATGAGTTTGTGACACCCAAAGTCTGTGATTTGAAGTTAACATGTACATCGCAATGATGGAAATTCAAAGATATGATTTTATTCCGATTACTAATTTATAGCATTAAAATATATTTTTCAAATTTGGTTCAATTTCGCTCTAAACGTTTTATATACAAAACTACTATTACTTTTACACTTATATACACTGAGCAAAACGTAAAACGATTTGGTTTTTTTTCCGTTGGTATGCTAATTTAATTCATGTTGAATTAAGTCAATCCGGATATTTTAATGAATTAAATTGTGATTTTTTTTTTTTCTAACAATATTTATACAAGTATTTGGATTTGGATTTCTCGATACAAGGTCAATCCGCTCTATAATTTTCGTCCAAAGTGTTTTCTAATAAAAAACTCAAGCTTACAGACAACAACGTTATTTAGCTACAATATATTATAACGTGTGATTTTTTCGCTATTTGGGTTTTCAGTGTAAACTTTTTTACACCTCACACGTGATTTGTAACACGTGTCACTAATTAAAACGCTCAATAAGGTTTGCCATTCAAATAAACTAGACTTACATACGAACAACGCTTCCAAATTATTGAATTTTATTATCAAATTCCGAGCTCTGTGAGAAATGCGTTTCACAAATTACGTTCATTTTATGGTTGTCCTATTCGACTCACGGAACAGGCTATTTAAGCTGTTATCACCAAATGTCGCACCAGTTTAACTTTATTGGACATTAATCCACCAACCCATAGTCGGAGAGTACGTACCGAGGAGAAAAATGCTCTGTATCGGTCAGTATCACTGGAGATCGCGATATGTCAAGTCGTCGCCGTTGTCAACAATTGGGCTTGTGTTATACGACCACATGGAAGATTTTACGTAAGAACCTCGGTATGAAACCATACAAAATACAGCTGGTGCAATAACTGAAGACGGTTGACCTATCACAAATTGGTTTGTTTAGTGGCTGTGCCTCAGAAAAGTTGGATGAAGATCCAATTTGTTATCGAAAAATTTTCCTCAGTGACGCAGCTCATTTTTGGCTCAAAGAGTGCGTCATTAAACAGAATTGCCGAATTTGGTCTGAAGAGCTGCCAATGCACCATGTAAAATTCACTATTTGGTGAGGTTTGTGGGCCAGCGGCCTCATTGGGCCGTGGCACGCGATACTTTGGACCTTTAGAGAAACGAGTTTGGATAGCAATTAATCTCACCTTTTGGAAAAGTCCATTGGCCGTCAAGATCATGTGATTTGACCTCACTAGAATTTTCTTTGTGGAGTTACGCGAAGTCTATCGTTTATAAAGACAATAGAGCCACAATTACAGCTTTGGAAGACATCATTAAAGCTGCCATTGGTGATATACCAGCCAACATGCTGGAAAAGGTATGCCAAAATTGGAGCTTACGGATGAACCACCTCAGACGTAGCCGCGTGCATATTTATATGAAATAATCATTTAAAAGTAAATGAAAGGAATTGATGTATCGCTCCAATTAAATAAATCATTCACTTTTCAAATTTTGTGTTTTTTTTTTCAATTTTCAAAAACGAAACGCTTAAAAAATCACCCGTTATCTGAACATAAAACTTATATATTTTTCAGTGTAATATAGTTATGATTTAATGTTATCAAAATATGTGTTTGTGCTGCCGTGTGGTAGCTCATAGTAACTATATATTATATGGTTGCGTCGAGAATGGTCTCATTCTTGAATTTCTGGCTTTGACAAAACTCGCGGGATTCAATTTTCACCAAATTGTTTTTACATTTTGTTTATCTCTCACTTGTTGACTTAGTTTTTGTTAGTTATTTATTATTTTCACTTTCAGTGATGGATGGCTTTTCGGTATCGGTTGTCTGTTGCGTGAAGTACACAAGTTATTATTGTTACGTGAACGTTTCATGTAACATTGATGAAATTTTTGTTTGATTTTTTTCGCAAATTTTTTTTTTTCAGTCGAATTTCTTTAACTTTCTATACAATTTTAACTTAAGTGCAAAAAACGTTTTCTTTTTCTGCTATTTATATCAAGCCTTTCGTTGGCTTTTCACTTGATTTAACGTTTTTTCATAGGTATTTATTACACATTTTTACTTCTATTCTTTACCACAATTTTTTTACGCATACAACGTATAGTATATATGTAGCCTTAAGAGTGGACCATATATCAAATTATGCCAATGTAATAAACAAAAATTCACTATGTTAAATCCAAACATATATGTGAAATTAACCTCACACTAAGCATATGATAAAAAGTGCCCAATGAAATGCATTTAAAACATTATGGCTTGAAGATGTCGGTTTTAAAAATGTTAGTGGTCAGAACTGAAAAACTAAATAGATTTGACTCAGTTAGAGTTTATTTTAAGTGGTTCAATAAAACACAGAAAAAAATTTGAGGTAGTTTGATGAAATGGACTTGATATATTCTTTTGTAGCAAAATGGATAAACATGAGGGATTGGAGACTATAATTACTACACGGCCCAATATCCATTAAATATAATATGAATGCAAGTAGTCTTAATATGTTTCAACATTAAGAAAAATGAATAGATATGTGCTCGAAAGCTAAAAAAATGTACTGAAGTTACGTTGGACGGCAATACAGCCCATTCGAAAACAGATAATTAATTTAAAACAAATGGGCTTAAGGTACTCAATCGTTGCAAGACAAAAGAATATACGAAAGGCTAAAAACTGAAAATTGTGTGATTGTTGGAAAAATATTTCCTTCTAGGATAGAAAAAGATATGAGGACTCTAAAACTGAAAATGTACCATGGGCAGAATAATAGCAAATAGCACATAATATGAGTTTGTTTGATGAAGTTGTCTTAGTGTTATATCTTTTAGTAATGAAAAGTAAATTATCAGAGCTGAAAATATATAATGGACAACACCAGTGACGTATCCAGGATTTTATTTTGGGGGGGAGAGGTTTTGGATATGAGATTTTTTCTACGTAGTGTATATTCTTTGCAAAATCGTTTATATACAGTGTCCGTCAAAATATTTCGGGGGGGGTTCTATCCCCTAGCATCCGCCTCCCCCTTAGATATGGCCCGGACAACACAATAGCACATAGTATGAGACATGAAAGAATTTCTTCAAATTAGATTGACATACCACATGGAAGTAACATTTGTAAATGTGAGAGATGGAAAACTGAGAGTGCTGGCTTTTAAATATCTGACATGATTTTTTTTCATAGCGAAGCGAATACATAACACAATATGCGAATTAGCTTAACCTCATTATTTCTTACAGATGAGTTTTTTAAGATCATTTTCTTTAAATTTTTCTTTGATGAATAACTTTCATTTTATTTTATTCAAATTTTTGAAAATAAATTCGTCAAAAAATAACTTTAATATCGCGCAACAAAGGTCTCAAAATTTAATAAAAAGAAGATCACTTACAAAAAAAAAAAAGTTTTACAAAGAGTTAACGCGAAGGTGTTCAAAATAAGAGAGCCAAAAAATGTTTGAAGTTTTTGCTATTATGACCTATTAAAAAATTTTGTCATAATCTTTTACATAAACATATTGTTGAAAAATAACGAGATCAATTTTTCTTAAAAACTCAATCAAACAACCAAATGCTGATGTTTTATCAAAAAGCTTTTAAACAAATACAAATGTTAGACGATTTTCCCATATAAACAGTTGAATTTCGAATAATTTGCTGTTGAAATTTATAAACACAAGTTCGAACTAACATTCTTTTTTTAAATTCTCTTAGTTAGATTCACCCTTGTTAAACACTTTAACATCACACAAGTAACAGTGACTACAATAAGCACTTGACTAGAACACCAAAGTTTATTTTGTGCGATATTTTATGTACTTTCTCTCCATTTAAGTGTTACCAGGTAAATAGGGAGGAGCTGCCGTTTTATAGTAGGTGGTAAGTATTTATTGCTGGAAATTTTTGATTGAATGGTTTTTTAAGTGTTTTGACATGAAACTCGCATTTCAATGAAATAGTCTAGGGTATTTTTCATGTTGATGATGTTGTGGCTGCATTTAGTGTACAAACATATTATAAAAATGGTGCTAAAAAATTCTTAGAAAATAAATTTCAATTACTTCGATGGTACATACATACATGTATTTATTAAAAAGCTGTTGTTTTTGTTGGAATATTACTGAAAATAGAAATAGAAAATAACCTTATTAGTATCATGGCGAAAAAATGTTCATGGAAAAACTGATGAACATAATGGATATCTTAAAATAATGAGAACTATATTGATGAATATATAATCAAATTACGTTTGGTTACGACATGACCACGAGAGTTTTTTTCCAGCAATTAGTATACCATAGTTTCTGAGAAAAACAAATAACTAAACACTGTGTGCTAAATGAGATGCATATCACTAGGAATCTAGGAACGCAAGCAAATTGGAAATATTTACAAGTTAATGTTGCGTTCGGAAAGTAAAAACAACAGTTTTGCACGAACGTGACTTATTTTAATGATACTAGCCAACAGCAAGATCGAAATATCCCTCCTACTGATTTCAAACCATTCTATATAACTATCAGTGGCATGAAGCTCATTAAATAGGTACTGTTTTTGACTATAATATTCGAACATATTTACCGGCGAGTATGGAAGAAAATCAAAGCTGGAGTAAATTGACAAAAGAGCAAGGCACAAGATTATACTCGTAAGCTTATCACATTGGCATTGGAAACAGCCTTTTTCGATACATCTGGATTTTCACCCAAAAACCATCCTAGAGAGAGCAAAAAATCCACTCGGAAGCTATATACATCAAACTTAAAACAAAAAACTTGTCAAGCCACGTTTTCGACAAAAACTAGTTTTTTCCAAAAAAAGCCGGTGCCATGACAATATAACTTCATTGTCAGCGCTATTCAATTTTTCATATTTATGTGAAACTAATCAGCAAACAGCTAGTAGTTAGACTCGTTTTTTTAGAAAAACCAACCATGCATTACTGACGCCATTTGAGTAACGACATCACTGACGTGGGTGTAATCAACCCTTACTTTAAAACAGCGTTGGGCATGAATATCTAGCAAAAGGGCGCAACAACAACATCAAACAACAACAGTGAATTTTTTAAGTGTTTGTGCTTTCATTTCCAAATTCGCGACCAGCACAAAAAAAGAAAACCAAATTGCACTACGAACAAAAACTATTGCTACATTCTTCGAGATATAATGTAGCGCGGTAGCTTATCCCTTTGTGTGTTGTTTTTGTTTTCATTTGAACTCAGCTCAATGCTGCGACGCGATGGCGTTGAAATTCTGCAAGTTGTTGTTTGCTTGCTTGAGCGTCCAACAACGGTGCGAGTTATGAGGGCGGAAAGTGCCACTACGTGCCCTTCGCTGCTTTAAAATAATCATATTTCTCTAAATTTGTTCCTTAAATAAAAAAATAGGATTGTTGTAATTAAAAGTACTAACTTTACTATGTAATTCAAAAGTTTATTTCTTTAATTCAGATAGTTTCAGTTAAAAAAATAGCTTAAATGATTGAAAAATTTTTTTCAACATTTCCAATATTTTTCGAGTTTTTCAACTTCTAGACATCAAATGAATGAATTTTCATTTATATACTTAAAAATTTAGTAGCTTGAAGATTAAATTAGATTTGTTAATAAAAGTTTGCTTTCCCTATTAGTGTTGACTGAAATCAGTTAATCCCAGAAAAATATTTCACAAGTTCAAAAAATTGAGTTTCAAATGAAAACAGATACAATTTCAAAAAAAAAAACTTAAAAATAATTGGGCATTTACAAAAAAATAACGCTACATAAAAAAGGACATATAAGGTGAGCCATGGTACCGTAGCCAGCAACAACATCATTACAATTGTTTAATCAAGTGTTAAATCTTTAATCAAACAGCTGTTGCGCTGCTTAAACTGCTCAAAAACCACACACATAAAACATTCGAACAACAACAACAACAACCACCAGTTAACATTCGAACAACAGCAGAAAATTATCCGTAAAGCACGAATGATTTTAGACAAACTTTACCTTAACTTAAGGTTTTAGCCATATTTAAGGTAAGCGTTTATAACAACAATCAAATAACAGCATCCGACAGCTGTTCAATGAAGCGTTGACCTTTTGTTGTTGTTGTTGTATTACCCAATTCAGATCGCCTTTGAAATCTAAAAAGGCATAAAATAAAATTAACGCCTGCACGTTAGTACTCGTATTTTTTTTCCAAAAAAAAAAAAAGAAAACTGAAAACTCTTGTTGCTCAATGAAGCAGAATTTTACTGTCAAGACATTAAATCAACCATCGTGATCACGACTTCTGAACATTTGTTAAATTTGCTTTATTTCTGCCCAAAAAAAAGTTTACTTTACTCAATACATGCGACGGAATACTGGTGATTTGGGATCAAAAAATATATAAGCATTTTTAAAGTTTATATTAGCTTGATTAAGCGTTAAATAGGTTGAAAAATTATAAAAATTAAATTTAAAGATTTTCAGAATTTAACGATGTTTAACTTAGTGCTAAAGTTAGCGTACATTTATCACTTTAAGACAAGCACATAAAATTCTGATTTTTTAAGAAAAATGTTGACAACAAATAGAAAATGAATAAAAATAGTTCTCCACAAAATAAGGTTTAGAACTCTTATTGCGTTTATGTATAGGGTGTGTCAATCAAGAAAAATAAAATTTTGCAATATATTACGAGGTTATTGAAGCAAACATTCACAGCTGTTAAGGTATACGACTTCAATAATCACGGCGATAGTTTTTCAAAGCTTGTTGCTTTATTGGAAAGATCAAATCATCTGATCGTTTATTTATAAAATTTAACTTCATTCAATTCAATTTTGTAGTGCATATTTGATGTTTTGAAGCCGTATTTTACGAATATTTCTATCAGTATTGTGCTAAGTCTCACTCTTTTCTGGACTACTACCACTTCATCAATGCTTTGAACTCAACAAAAAACAATATTCCAATGCTCTTAAATTGTAGTTTAAAAAAATGTATATCAAAAATATACCATCAAATAGCGCACTTATGGTCTGAATTCGAATTGCTTTTTGGAAAAATTAGATTCATTTTGGGAAAAAAAAATTGATCGACAGGAGTCTTTCTTGAACACCCTTTGAGTTAAATGATGTTAGACAGAGTGAAAATGCAAGTAGAACTTACAAACAAATCAAATCCTCATAGCTTCCCTAGAAGCAAAAATTAAGGTTTTATAGCTTCTTTTACATTCTTTTTAAAAGCAAGTAGAAAGACAACATATTTATATAGATAAGTACTTATAAATTCATTATAAAGATTTATAAAAGCCATTTGACGTATGAAGTATAAAGACATTTCACTCTCTTTGTTATCTCTCAAGAGACTTGGTAAAGTATCTCTCTGAGCTGTTTAAAAGACAACTTAAAACATTTAAAAAAGAATTTCTCGCGTGTCTTATAGAACTTAATAATATTTATATTTAATTTACTATCAAATTTAAAGTCGACAATGCACAATAACGTGACCTATCTCGTTTGTCTCTGAAAACATCAGACGTCATGTTTTTCAAGTGACTTTTTCTAGCAAGATATTGTTGAATCAAATTTCGCTATAAAGGCGAATTGCCTTAGTCAACGATTACACGAGCAAATTCGGTCAGACAAATTCTTGCCTATTCTCTTTTGTGAATTTGTTTTGCGTTTACACACGGAAACTACAATTTTTTTGTGCAAGAAAATTTCAAAGCAATTACTGCGTCAACCCGCCACAACAAACGTAAATTCAAAGCATAATATCAGCTAACGAATAGAACGAAAGGGATTTCGCGGGTACGACAAATTCTGTACACCACCCTTTCGTTTTTCCCTTCTTGCCCACAAACAGGAAATCTTTCTTTCAAGAGTTTCCTCGTGTAAACGTTAACTTAGTAATTTTGATATAAAGCTATTTTAAAGACTTAACTGTTTTGTAAGCTGGATTTTTGTTTTCATAACTTCGCCTAATGCTATTAGGGTTTCTAAGTTAAAGAGCAGTGTAGAATCATCGTATGTTAAAGTAAGAAAAAGTTTCTTAAATTAATTTTTTTTACACAATAACGTTATAAAATGTGGTTCACTTATACACATTTTAGTGTGCCGTAATTATACCTATAGACCATCCCCTCCCATTAGTGGCGTATCGTCGAGAATTGGCGTTCGGGACGAAGAGCTCTTTTGTCGCCCCCACATAGCGAAATGTTTATTTTTCTCAGCAAAAATTTTTATTTCCCAAAAAAATTAGCCCGGTTCATCTCTTTTTATATCTTATAAAACCTACTAAAATGAGGTTGAAGAAGCTATCAATCGTTGTTCTGTGTGTACATTTTTTTAGAAAGTTTGAATAAAATGTTCCATAAGGAGTTAAGAACGAATAAGGAGAACGAACGAATCATACATCAGATTCGAGCTCAGCGTCCTCAAATTACCCAAAGTTAATATCAGTTGATGTTCCTCCAGCATTTAAGTCTTATTTATGCTCATATTACCATAAGCAATTCAAAAAAAAAACATTTGCATAAATTGCTTCGAAGTCAAAACAGTTTTTCCTTAATCATTTCCTAGTAAATTGCAAGTTAAATTAAATAAACCGTTTGATATGACCCTTTTGCCTTGATCAATAAACAAGGCAATAGCACAAACTACAGTTAACATTGGCAAAATGCCCTAGGCCAATATGCTTGTGCAAAACTAAGTTTTGTGAAAATTAAAGCAATAGTTTAACCCATTTTTACCAAGCGCCAATGGTAAGCAGTAGTTATAGACGCAAGAAAAAAAATTACAAAAAAATAGCAAAAAATTGGTTAGCGATTATTGTAAGCATCCAACTCAAGGCGACTCACTATAATGGCAATAATGATGATGATGATCGCAAAACAATTAATACCATGAGCTTAACTAAAAAAAGAGCCAATAGCTGGCTATTAAATACAAGACATTAGCCAAAATTGGCAGCACGCTGTGTTGCGCTTAAATAGACACATTTTAACTGGGTCAAAACACAACAATTCGTGAAAGAAAGGCAAATCTAAGCTGTTCCGCTAAGTAAAAAGTCATTGATTTTTATTGTAAAAGGGTAGGCAGGCACAATTGTAATAAAGTTGGCTTAAATGAAGAAAAATAAGATATCGTACTTTTTTTCTTTGCTTTTGATAGAAATATAAAAATCTGCTATTGTGGTTAATCTGCCTGCCGCTTGTATTGTAGAAGCGTGATACGCCATTGACTGGGTGTTCTTCGCTACGATCATGGTTCATATGAAATTACTATTCTCAATACAATATGCCAAGTTGAACATCAATAACAAAAAAAAGAAAAAGATTTTCAAAAGCAGCTACATCGGATATTGAAGAAATTGTTTTTTTTTGTATTTTTTTTATTGTCATTAATACCAAAACATGAAATGCTTTTTCTGCAATTTTCGGGTTTAATTTTTAAATTTTATTCTTGATATTGTTCTGCTGAAATACTTTTCAGCTTTCACTTGTATCGTGAGGTGTGAGAAAAGCTAAGAAACTTTTTGGCGACACACAAAAAAATCTACAACAAGTTTTTCAAGAAAATAAAGTGACAGAAATCATTGTATTGTAGAAATCAAGCAACTCAGGTCAGCTACATTGACCGCCAGGCATATAGAAACTTCTTCCAACTGGACAATAAGTAAACCTTTTTTTCAGGGCATTTTTTGTTTTAATTCTACACTGAAAACAAAAACAAACATTATCGACTTATTGAGAAATGAAAAAATTTATCGAACGAGTCAATTTTGGTCCAGCGAGAAGAATTCATTTCTTAAAACTTGAGAAAATGTTTTGTCTAAGCATCGAGATGGGAAACTGTAAGCAAAAATTAGAAAATTTCTTAAGAATCGCGAAAATTTATTACAATTTGATATTATTTAGAAAAAAGTAGTAAAGGTACTATCTTCGGCCAGGCCGAAACTCACATACCCTACACTGCATTGAAGGTACTTTTATATAAATGTTAAAAATACGTTGAAACGGTTGAAGAGGTTGAATAAGTCAAAAATAATGTAAGCAGGTTCGAAAAGGTTGAACAGCTTGGAAATAGTTGAAAAAAACAGAAAGTGCCATTGAACCATTTTTTTGGAATCAAAAAAATTATATTCGTGATAGACTTGTGGTGACTTAATGCCACCACATATAAACATTTATACAACTATAACACTATACACAAAACAACTTCTCTAAAATAAATTATGTTAAGTTTCTGTTGTAAGTTTTAAAAATCAAAAATTTGTTTCATACAAAAAAAATGTTTTTCAATTGAAAATTATTACTCAAACCAAATAGACTAAAATAAAATTTCTAAAATAAAATTTGTATAACTAACTAACTTCAGACTTATGCATACAAAATTTGAGCATATTAACATTTACAGTTTCCGATACATGACGTAATTAGTCTTAAAATTTAGGGCGGTGAGACACCGCCACTGGTACAATCCAGTAAGATTTTTATGCTATTTTGCATGCTTTTGACTCAGATATTACTTTATAGCACGTAACCCACTTATATAAAACTTCACACGAATTGCTACAATAGTTCACTGAAAATAGCGCTTAAAATTTTAAGTTTATATGGGAGCTTCCACGCCCGTTGATGAAATCCTGTCGAAATACATTTAATTTTAAAGCTTATAGCAACCGACGTCTTCATCAAATTTTATGAAGATTACTCAAATCAAGGCCGTATCCAGGATTTTATTTCGGGGGGGGGGGGGGGGTTTTAGATTTGAAATCGATTTAGGGTAGTGTCTGTTCCTTGCAAAATCGTTTCTATATAGTGTCTGTCAAAAAATTTCGGGGGGGGGGGGGTTCTATTCCCTAGCATCCTCCCTAGATACGGCTCTGACTCAAATGGTACACTAACTATAATGTTAAACGTTTTTTGCTTATATGGAAGTGCCACGCCACTCAGAATTCTTAAGCAAAATTATGAAATAAGATACTTTTTTACAAATATGTCTTATTAAAGTTTATAACGATTACGTTGTCAGTTCTCTTATTATAACGTAATTTTTTTCAAAATTGACCGACCTGGGAGTACTTAGGGTTAATATGTTTTTCTCTGAATGTCAGAAAATTATCATAAGACGTCATACACTCAAAAAAATCCCAGAGCGTTGAAAATCCGAGCCCTTTCGACTTTTTTTGGGTCAGTCTAATATTCAATTCAATTTGACGAAATTGTCAAAGTCACAACATGAAAATCCCTTAAAAATTTTACAAAAGTTAAATATAGAAGTATAGCTTGAAACTTAATAAATAAATATGTAACTTCAAAATTATTAGCATTAATTTTCCAAGTCCTAAAACACCAATATTTGTACATACATTTGTATATGTTATCAATTTCACTTAATCAGGCTGCCACACTGTTTTTTTTTTAATTTCTCTGTTTCTTTTATGATTGTCAAAACTTGGTTTATTTGTGCTGTCATTTTTTATGATCATAACACGCAATAAAGGAAAATACCGAGAAAACTAACAATAAAAAAAGTAAACACAAATTAAAATGACATTTAAGTCTATGCTTACCTAAATAATTTGTGCCACTTAAATGAGTAAATTGGCAACATTGTCGTAACTTGCCCTACTGCAAAACGTAGATGCTTAAGCTGATAATGACGCAACTTTAATGACAGCAACATTGACATAAAATCATACAGCAGCCATTTGAGCTAATGGCATGATTTTTTATCTTGTGCACTCTGTATTGTCAATGCTTTCTGTGAGCGTAATTGTCAAAACTTAAATGTTCAAAAATATAACGAAAATAAAGTTACAGCCTGACATTATGTAATTCACAAATTTTCATTACGTTAAGTGTGCCAGCTTTAATAACGGGTGAATTCTTAAGCGTTTGAATTTGAAAATTAAAAAAACAACAGAAAATTTGAAAAGTGAATAAAATATTAATTTAGAGAGGGGCATCAATTCCTTCCAATTACTTTTTAAAGCTTATTTCATGTAAATTGCTCACCAAACTCGCATCTCAATAGGTCCATGATATCGCGTGCCGTGTAGCATGTGCCACCGTCTGGTTGAAACCACATTACAACCAAGTTCAATTCTTCCTTTTTGGGCAAAAAAAAGTCGGTAATGGTCGTACAGTACCTTGATACATTGATTGTAACGTTGCGATTTTCATTATTTTTGAAAAAATAAGGTCCAATGATGCCGCCGGCACGCAAACCGCACCAATCTGTACATTTTTCAGGATACATTGGCAGCTCTTGAACTGCCTCTGGCTGCAGCAAATTCAGCAAATCTATATGTTGACGTACCCATTGAGCTAAAAATGAGCTTCGTCGCTGAAGAAAATTTTTCGATAAAAAATTGTATCATCATCTAACTTTTCTTACGCCCATTCATCAAACCGACGTTGTGGTAGGTCACCCGGCTTCAGTTCTTGCACCAGCACACATCTCTCATAGAGCACGAATTTTGATAATAAATTTCAATAATTTGCAAGGGCTGTTCGTTTTTTAGTTGATTTATGGTGAAATAGCAACCCTTGTTGAACATTTGTGGCGCTGAAACATGTTACGACTTACACTGAAAAGACAAATAGAAAAAAATCACCCGTTTTTTTCCTTTGCAGTAGCAACTTTACTTAAGCTGGAAGACAGCTGTTGGCGTTAAGCGCGTTGATAGACTTTGATGTGAGAAAATCGGAAACTTACACTCTGCGAAAAATTTCCTTTTTTGTTATGCAAAACTTTTTTTATTGTTGCTGGCCGAAAATTAAGTCGCTCGTGTTGAAGATGCCCGTTGAGTCTTTTCAAAACTAAAAGATCTCATTGAAAAGCTTCTTCAGAAAAACACTTGGAACCATCATAAGCTCTTGAAACTTTAAAAATTATTTTGTTCTTAAAAGCATTCATAGGACGATCCTGAATGAATTTTTAAGACAGATATGGGCCATTCTTTTACAAACCACTCGGTTTTCATGAAAAAATATTGACTTCTTTTAAGGTGATAAAAATTGTTTGCTTATATCCTTCAACAAATTTAGCTGACTCTTAGTATAACGCGATTGTGTTGAGAATTTGTTTTTCGAAAATATCCACAAACGAATTTGCAATAATTTGCTAATATGACAATTTTTATTTTCCCTGCCAATACGATTTATTCAGTTTTATTTTGAAAAAGTTTTCAATGAAAAAACGATCGATATAAAGTATAAAACAAACATTGATGAGAGATTAAAAAAGATTTTCTTGGGAATTGCGTAGGGTCATTTCGCCTGTTCGCGTCCATCGCCCAATTCGCGTCCATTTTACGAATCTGCCTTTAAAAATCCTCGAAAATAAGTAAACTAACACACCAATCAAACGAAAAGTCATTACCGCTAATACCTCAATGTATAAGTGGCACGCATAAATGGACAAAAGGTCCGTGCGCCAAACAAAATCCGTTTAGAAAAAATAGTTAGTCTCGGCTGTTCATCAACGGAGTGCTTACGAGCGGAATTTTTAAATAAAAAATAGTGTGCAGCGGCGTGTTCGATGGTATGTTTTTTATTATTTTGTGTGAATTTTAGGATACATAGCTGTTTCTAGACTTTTATAATGAAAAAAGGAATAATATTATTTATGAATTTGCTTATGTTTTTTATATATAACGAATAAAATAAGGTGGACGCGAATTACTACATCGAATTTACAAAACTTCCAATTTGCGCCCGCAATGGACGCAAACGTTGCCTACAGGGGATAATAATAAATCAAATTGCGTCCACTATTCGTTATATACAATTGACTTGCTTGTAAAAATAATGTATAAGAAACACTTTGGAAATGTGCAGGCCGTTGATCAACAGTCACAAGATGTTACCCACTCGGACGTTAAAAGTTTTAAAAAAGTTTTGAAACACCTGAGCCGACACTAAAAGAAAAAAATATTGACATTCGAACTATAACGAAAGCAGTCAATAGGTTGATAAAGTCTCTCCCTGCAGAAGTAGGATTTGCATAGACTTCTATAGAAACTGGATCATTTCACGAAGACGCTGAAAACAAAAATGATGAAGCTAACTCTGATCCTACTGTATAGGTTCAAACAGTATCAGCCGAAATACATTCTGCACCAGAACAATTTACCGAACCTTGCACACCAAAAATAACCACCAGCAATAGAACTCTAGCATCTTCTAAGATTGACTGCGATGAAATCACAATATATCCAGATAAATATTCAACTCTTGTTACCACCAAAAACGATTCGTTCCCTGACTTGTCCCTTTCGACGTTACATCTTTCTGGCAGTTACCTCGACGTCGGCTCTATGGTGTCATTAGACGACGTTCTAATTCTACCATTAGAAGATATTGCATCAACTCCCACCATATTAAGTGTTGAATAAGAAACTTTCATCAAGGAACTAACTCCAGCATTGCCTCTAACTTCATCATCAGCATCAACTGTATCGCTAACATCCTTTTTACCTACAGAGCCTCTAGTACAACCAGCTTCAACAGCAACACAGAAAAAAACCCCTGATGCATTTAAACACCACCTGATGCTACCTGAAATTTCTAACAAAGCACGAAAAGATAACCAAATAACTCTAGCAGCCATATCTTCTGCTGCATGGAGAAAGTATTATGGAGATAAAGAGCAAATCAAGACCGAAAAGCAGAAAGCAATACGAAAAAGAAAGTTAAAACGAATAGAGAAACAAGAACAGAAAAAGACTTTAAAACACTCTCAAATGGTTCGTAAAACTGCTCCAAAACGACTTACCTAATTTTAAGATCAGTCAATGTTGAGAAGAATTATTTTTAATTTTTTTTTTAAGTGAATTTTTTAATGATAATAATGTTGATTTTTAATATTTATATTCTTAAATAAAGAAATTGTTAAAATACAATATTTCTTTACAAATTCTTAAAAATATCACCCCTATATCCTTTTCTAAGCTGGTGGACGCTAAATGGTTCACGGGTGGACGCAATTTGGATTTTTTGGACGCAAAGTGGGTAAAACGCCTAGTTCTGAAGTTTTTCTATTTAAAAAAAAAACACAAGATGTTTCGAACAAAACTGAAAGTTTATCTTAAAATAGACTATATAATGAACACAATACATAAATTTTTCATAGAAATTAGTACTGGAATATTTTTATTAACGCCGTCAAACTTGCCAACTGCACTAAATGGACGCGAACAGGCGAAATGACCCTACTTAAATCAGATATCACATTCGCAGAGTATATTTCCGGTGAATTTTTCTTTTTTTTTGCCATTTTGTCATTTTCATTGTTATTATTAGTCAGAAATTAATAAAGTACGTAAGACGTTTAGGGGAGCTTCAACAATTTTCTTACTAGACCATATTAATATTTTTTTCTTCTAAACTATTTTCGCAAGGCGGAGGTAGGGAGTTTAAAGTCAACAAAAATGTCGCACGTAATTAATAAATGTCATCTTATTTCTAAAGTGCAAACTCTTCAAATAAAGGTTAAATTGTCCAGCGAGTGTTTGTTTCTTCCCAAATATTTTTAAAGATTTCACATCTAATCTAAGCTTAAGCGCTTTTTCTCTGGAAACAACACCGAAAATTGGTTACGTTAATAAAATTTTTTTCCAGTTCCAAAATTTTATTACGATTATGTATTAACTGATTTTGATTGCATATATTTCAAATCTAAAAAAAAACACGATTTTGTTTATATTACCCTACCGTTTTGAATGTTAATAATACCAAAAATTAGAAAAAAAAAACAATTTTTATATAACATTAATTCTATTAAACCGTTTTTATGACTTAATGGTACTACCAAAATATTCACTGCATTAAACAGTTAACTCAAGTATGGCCTCATCAAAAGTAACAGCACACATTCATGTGAGATTTTGTACTTCATGAAAAAGAAACTGTCAAATTTTTATCTTTTTTTTGTTGATATTTTCATGTTCATTTGCAATTCACATTTTATTTGTATTATCATATGCAAACGACTCGATTATCTTTATCAGCCATCATCATGGTGATGGTTAACAAAATAAAAGAGTACAAATTGAACGTGCAACATTGAAACTTTTATTGCATTTGCCGTATGTGTCATTTAATTGGCAACACTTGCATGCAGTAAGTTGATGATGCTCAAAAAAAATCGATTAGATTTTCATTTTTGTTCTTTTGTACAAGAAAATAACCACTGGTTCTATGATATTCTTCACCCATTGAAGCGTTGAAGATCGTGCTAGTTTTTTTAAAAATATTCTAATGAAAATTTTGATTCTTCAAAGAAACACCGAAATTGATGTAAACCAGCCAAAAAATAATCTCTCCTATTTAAGGTAATTGTACTATCTATACCTTGGGCGTTTTTAACAGAGAAAATTTTATATACTTGTTATTTTTAATGAAGGATTTTTATTTGTGAATTTGCTTTTGTAAGAAATCATTAGCAAAAATATCTCAAAATTAAGAAATCTATATAATTTCAGTATATTAACATTTAACTTCTCCGATATTTCTCAAAGTTGTTTTATGGGTTAATATTAATAAAAATGTATTGCATGCGAAAATTTCCGCAAGTTGTGGCAGGATAATGATGAAAAAATATTAGGCCATAATTATGACCCAGCTCGAATTGTTAGATTTTAAGACTAAATCTCTGATCTCTATCCCCATTAAAACCTTCCGACAAATTGAATCATCTATGTATATCTGATATTACGTCGTATATTGGTATATGAGACCACTAACTGAATAAGCTATATGTTTTCTTTATTCATTATTTAGAGATCACCTCGACTTAGCTCTCATATGGGTTCGAGGCCACAGAAGTATTGAGAGTGAAAAAAATGCTGATGAATTAGTAATGCGCCGATCCACTCTTGACGAAATCACCTAAAATCGTATGCACACTTCGCTCGGTATTGCTTAGAAAAAGGTATCGTCGTTTTTTATTTCCGATTCAGCAAAGAACTGAATATTATATAGAAGAATATTGTCTATAGAAAGGGGGAAAGAGGGGAGAAAGGTGCCAAAAAATCATTTTCCATTTTCGGATAGACGAAGCGAATTGTTTATCTTTAACAGGTCTTTTCTCAAAAACCTGTTTTCGCACATAAGTCCACCAAGAGCCGCAATGATATCGTAGGAGTCCCCGCAACCTGCACCTGACACTGAATTATCAGCAATGAAAATAAGGCATTCCATTCAATCACTTTTAAGTTATCTGAATGAGAACGAGAAAAAATCTGTTGAACACTTTCTCTGCATCTGTCCAGCCCTTGCCAGGCATAGACTCAGATATCTAGGACAAAAAGTCTTGGACGAAAATGAACTTCGCAAAAGCCACTCGAAATCCTTAAACTGAACTGTGTTGACCTTAGCGAAAGCTAAAATGGGATTGCTAACTGTGCTTGAATATCAAGACTGTCACAAATATTAGAAAATTTTCTGAATTATATGTTTTTCTCAATACTTCCGATCAAAATTTAGAAACTGAGGGCTAGGCTAACTCAATTAAGACGTGGCTGGTTCTTGAGCTTGATGCTATAAATACAACTAGGAATCCGAACCGCAGATCGTGGTTAAGAGTTAAGAAGTACCAAATTTAACCCTAAAGTACAGTAAAAAATCGATTCAATTCAGCAGTTCAAAAATTAAAGCTGTTTTTCGCAAGAACTTCTCTGCCATGAATTTAAAAAAAAAAATTTACGAAAATAGGCTTTATCTTCGGTGCTAAGTAAAGTTAAATCAAAAAAGGAATCGGAAGGGTTGACTAAAATGTTGGATAAGCTTTATATCAATCAGTATTTTATATACAACGAAACATTTTCTCTTATATACCACCCTTAATATGATATATTATATGTGCTCCCAGCAAAGGTTTTTAGCAGCATAAGAGTTATATTTTAATCGCCCAAATGATGATTTCGCAAACTCTTATTATGATGCCTAGCGATAGTTTAATCCGGAGAAACAATGCTGACTTACTATATACTGAAACGCTGTAAGTTTCATTGGATTATTAAAAGTATTTTACATTTAGTATCCTGAAGGGTACTAAAAGATTCGCTTATTTATCGCGTGGAACACTTCTATAAGAGAAGTATGTTTATGAAAGAATTAAATGTCTTCAAAATCTTTGCCTGGCTAGAACATATATGTACATGTGTACTATGCGACTTACCGTGAATGTCACTCCACTCATTCACAATTTAATGTGCAAACGTGCCATGGTTTTAATGCGTTAAATTCAATTTTTCATATTTTGTTGATTTTATTGCATCATTTCTTTGAAGATTAATTTTTTTTATGAACTTGTGTGTTTTTTTAACATTTTGGTTGTACAATTAAACTGCGCAAAATATTGCGCTGCAATATTTTTCACTTTTAATGTTTTCACCGTTGGACTGTGGGTGTTAAGTTGGGTTTTATTTTTACAGCCGCGATCGTCAAAATTATGTAACGTTCATTATATTAAATTTTAAATTTAATTTATAATATTTTTTAAAGTTTTTTTTTATAATTTTCCGCATGTTATTGTAAAGAGCTGAGTAGCTAGCTTGAATAAATAAGTAGCTAGTGACATAAATAAAACTTTTTTTTAAATTATTATGTGACCTCATTCGAATTTATGAGAGTCTTAATACCAAAATCAAACGAAAATTCATAAAAAAATTCAACTTTATTGAAAGAAAAAATTTGCTTAAAAACGTTGCAAAAATTTTGTACAAAGTAATTTGAAAAATTTACCAAAATACGAGGAAAAAATCTATCATATTATGGTGAAAAAAAAGATGTGGGAATTAAAAACGTTCTGAATTTTAATAAAAAAGAAAGTTTTCCAATTGTATTTATTTAGAAACAAAAATTCAATAAATTAAAAAAAAAAGAATACTTTTCAAAAATTAAAATAACTAATTTCCCAAAAATCAGGCGCCTAAAATAAATATTGGGTTGATATGTACAATTGAACTCTTTCGCATACATTCGCGCTTAAGGTATAGCAAATGTACTCATTTCAACTACATTTGTTATATCAATAGAAAGAAGGGCTCAATACCTTTCCAACGAAGTTTTGTTGATGTAAATTCAATGACTAATACAGCTTTTGTACTGATTTCTACCCGATTTTTGGTGCTAAAATATATATAAGGGCAAGAGAACCTCATCAGCAACTTCTTCCAAGGGTTTTCCAAAGCAACATTTTTTGACTAAGCAATACATCGGTAAATTAAAGTTTTATCAATTTTTTCATATCCAATATTCGATCAACATGAAATATTTTTGAGCTCAAAATTATTTAGACACCTTTAAGTAATCTTAGTATGTTCAATAGAGTGGGTACAAATCATTACGAAAATCCTATTGAGTATATCTTTCTCCCAAAAAAACTAGAATGTTTATCACTATTTACATTACAAAAATCCTTTTTGGAAGTCCTTTTGTTCTATTTACATTACAAAATCCATTTGAGTGCCTCTTTGATCAAACTATGTTTAACGCTGTGCTGAATTAAAACTTGCTAGGACCCGGGGCTAAGCAGTGACAACGTACCCCTTTTCACGTTAAAAGTTTTTAGCGATCAAAGTAGCCTTCAGAAGGCGTTTGTGATGTTAATTGTCAGTGTGTCAAAATAAAGATCTCCAGTCTCACACAAAACATGATAACGCCCCCTTGAGCATGCTTTAGCTCCCTTTATCTTGCTCTACTTTTATCAAGCGCTTGTTTTACTATACATTACAAAATCCTTTTAAAAATCCCTTTAATATCACCATGCTTTGTGTGATAAGCAAAAATAGACTATAAAGATCGGGACAAAAATGAAATATTCTGTTCTGCATTAGCAGTATAAAGTAGGTACCTAAATACCTAAATGAAATGAATGGAAAATAAAAAGTGGTACACGATATATGGAAATTGCTTTCTTTAACCTAGGATTGCAATCCTTATTTCATAATCCTTAAAAGCTAACTATTCGTCATTTGAAGAAAACCTATATATTTGTTGTTTTCAGTGTGTAGTGCTATACTAAGACTATATAATAGATGATGGCAATATACATGTCAATTTAAAAAATTAGAGAAATTTTTTGTTAGAATTCAGATAAGCTTACAACTGAGCAATAGCTTAGAAACATTTTTTTTGGCACAAACAAAATTTTTTTTGCTTATTTTTAAAATTTATTTAAATTTCGATCATTAGCAATAATAATATAATAGAGAGAACTCTTAACTGTACAGATAATTCAACACATAAGTAATGTTTAACAAAAAACGTACACAAAAGCAAACCATTCGTCAAAATGACGAACATGTAGCCTATGTATCAAAATTCAAAATACTGACCGACTGCGCAAGCTTTCGGCAACGACTGAAATGGTGTGAGGGTGCATGTAGATAAGCGCGATATTTAGAGCGAAAGACACCAAAATCTGACTTATGTTCGTCAAAAGAACGAAGGTTAGCTATCTAGCGTTAATTTTGACGATTTCAAGGCTGAAAACTAAACAATGTCATTCATTTCATAAGAGATTTCACTGGGAAGTAAAACCTTTTCGTTTAGTCACCAGTTGAAGGTAATACAGCGGGCAAAACCAGGCTCAAAATGTTTAAGGTGTAAGAAAGCCCAACGATTCGTTAGTCTCAGAGCACGCATAGTCTAAGTCCATCGCAAACTCATGTTTAATCCGGAATCGAAATTTTTTCGATGTGCAGTGTGGAGTACTTTGATTTCGCTCAAGTATAACAACTGGTACATAGCAACATCATTTTGACGTTATGAAACGCTTGAGTGTGAATGTTCTCAAAAACGGCCCGATTTATTGGACAATTTAACGCTATCGCATAAAGTCGTCACTGAGCAAAAGTTTTCATCATCGACCAAGCAACGCATTCACCTGATATGTCTCCGTCGATAAAATAAAATTTGCTGAACAAGCTGAAGGCTAGTCTTCAGTCAGCCAACAAAAAATATATCGTGCACTGAATCGAGCTCTCGCGCAAATGTATTGCAAGCGATGTTGGAGACTTTTTAAACAGAATGTATGTATGTTTATGACTCATGACACATTAATGCATAATTTCTACTTCCTTATTTATTCTTATTTTATATTAACAAGGTTTATTGACGTGTTAATTTCAAAAGCACTAAGTGCATCCTAATCAAAACTACCTTTCCTATTGCTACTGCTACGGCTACTTGTTACCAACATTTGCATTTCACATTATAATGCTGATTTTCAAAATCAACGAACCAAATGAGTAACCATGAAACGAACAATCCGTGCATGATGCATCCATGCAGTATGTCAACGTTAACCTCACTTTACGTAGAGCAAAGTCTATGCATTTTACATTTCTGACCAAATACTCAAGAGCAAACCAAAAAAAAAAAAATATCAAATCGAAATGAAGATACATACAACATTTTATGCAAATTCACTACAAAACTTTTTGTTGCAAACCACACTAATAGAGTTATAGGTAGCGTACTTAGTAAGGACAAATGACTAAAAATGCATAATGCACTAACAAAAGTTTTTAATAACTTTGAAAACGTGACTTTCAAAGTAGCAGATCAAAGCTTAATATCAGAATATATGCGGTGAATATGAACTCTCTTCTTTTATTGAAACTTTGCTATTTGTATAAGGACAATATTACACAACCCCATGCTCATGAAGAATGGTATAGTAAAAGATTATTCAAATAAAAACAGTGTGATTTAAAAAGACTGGCACTTTTCATGGGCATTACTTTCGACATTCAAAAGCTTCTTTGATATCGGTTAGTTCATTTAAGAGCAAAAATCTTCTGTTTATAAAGTTACCGAAAACTAAGTGACAGAAAAAATCAATAAAGTGCCCCGCCGCACAGCATTATTTTCAGCATAATTTCTAAAATAATATCGACTCCAAAATTTTATCAATGAATTTGGATTCCTTAGGGTTTTAATATATAGAAACATTTTTTTCACGAAAAAATATATAATTTTATAAATAGTTGAACAATTAATTATGCATCCTTTTTTTTGGCAATTCTCAAACAATTAATTGAAGTCCAAATCATCTGCTTTAATATGCCAAAGTTTCATTCCGATCGGTTTATTTGCTCAAGATCAATAGGGTTTTGCTTATAAAGTTAACTACACCCAAATTTGCAATAATGTTGTTAAAAAAAAGTAGGGCGTAATTTTTTTGGTTACATAGAACATTTTTCCAACAGTTCAATAAAAATCACTTAAGTCATTTTGTTTTAGAAACCCAGAAACATTTATTTAAACAAAAACATCGAAAATTCATGAGTAATCTCGAAATTCCACTAATTAACGAACGAATATTTTATAATACTAAAAGTTTTCTCTCTTTCATTTTACCATTCAAGTTTTTTTATGTGTACCAAATTTAAGAGTGCCAAGAAAATGTTTTTATATCTTTCCAAAAGTATTATCTCTTCGCTATTGTTTTTTTCTCATTCAACACTATATAAATATCATTTAAAAAAAAAGCTAAACAATTTTCCTGAAGGTATTTTGCTTAACATATTTCTCAACACAACAGATGATGCCAAGTAAAACCGCAAGGAGCCCTGTTTATTGATTTATTCTTCCATTACGTATGGGGTGTAATGAAACCTCTTTGTTATAATTGAATGTATAACACATCATCACTTTGAAGTTCATCAATCAAATAGGAAGCCCTATACAATTTTTTTATTTATTTTTTTCTACATACAACAAGTAAAAGTGACTTTTGCTTGACTGGAATGCACTGAAGCTTCAATGAGAACTACATCTACTTCTATTTATAAAGTATCTACTTATTAAGAACAATGGTAAAAGTATTGATCAGCGAAGATATTTTAAATTGTACATAGACGCAAATGTTAAAATAACTTCTAGCTTGGAAATTATGAATGCGTCTAAAGTTGTGCTGCTGGTCAGCATAAAAACTCTATTAAAGAACCCTTTGTTATCTTGAGTTCCGTAACTTTCTTGAAGATGAAATGATACTCCTTTTAACGATTGACCTTTTCAAAAGCATTAGAAAAACAAAACCCTCATTAAATTTTCTTAATAAATACAAAAGATTTTTGCATTTTACCTGGCCGTAAGAACGCTCATCGAAATCGTTGCAACGGATACAAATGTATCCTAAATTACGGGTATCTCAAAGGCTTATTCAAATAATGAAACTTCGCCTTCCGCTCTTTCTTTTTCATTTTCGAAGGCCAACGTATAAGGAGCAGAAGAGCAAATAAAAACAAATCTTAACTTTATTGCATGCCAATTATTATTTGGTAACAACAATAATTTATCTTTGTATCTGTACAGTTGGAAAACAAGGAAGCTCTTCGGTAAATAAAAAATTGTAACAAAGCAAAAAACTTCCTTCGTTGTTAACGTTTATTTTTTTGTTGTGCTCCACTGAATCTGCAGCGTTTTGCAATAACAGAAAGCGAGAAGCGAGGTATGATGATTGTAGCAAAAAAAAAAAAAAAAAAGAATTGTTTAAAGCCGCCAATGTTTAAACTCTGTCGCCTTGCTTTGTACCCCGATATGGTAATCAGCTACTTTTTTTTAAAAAAAAAAGATACCACTCCAATACTCGGGATACTAAATCATTCAAGTCGCCGCCATATCGCCATAATATTCGACCTCAGTTGTTAAGATTTTGAACTTCTAATGCCAACCATTGTTAACGCTCTTTGTTTGTTGCTGTTGTAATATTAGAGTGGATCATATTTTTTATGCTAAGAAGAATAAAATGTGATTTATGGCAGAGCTTTTGGTGAAACAATTTTGAAAAAAATTGAGCTTAAAAAAAATCGTATTCAATACTCCGAACACTGAAGTGATTTCACGAATTTGACTTTCTCCAGCAAAGACTCTATACAACTTTTATTCGAAGTTCTGCAGTGGCATAAGAAGAGCCTACTCTCTAATAGTGTCGATTCCGAATCAAAAATTGATTGTACAATTAATAGCAATAAGCAATAAAAATTTTACTGGCTTGAGCCCATCAATCCGGCCAGATTTTGGAAAGGCTTGCGAGCGCTTCTCTCATACGCTAATGGTGTTTTGCGTTTAATAATTGGCTCGCACGAAAGAGCTGATAGCAAATTAGCGCTTGTGAGCTTAAAGAATGCTCTTGAACCAAAGCAGTGCTATAGTTTTTCCAAGCTAGTTTTCTGAAAAAAAAAAAAAAATGATTCCACTGATCACAAAGGATAAGACGAAAACCAACAACAAGGATTCCTCTAAAGGCTCGTTTTGCTCATATACAGAGATCGAGGAGGTGCTCGTATAGCGTAAGAATGAGAACGGGCGCCAAAAGCGAGTCTCATAAAAAATATTTGTTTCATGGTCACAAAGCTCGCTCAAAACGGTACAGAGTGCTTTTGGTTATGTTCATATTTAGTATCGGTCTTTCCCATCGATTAGTGCAATAATATTTAAAAATATGAATAGGCGCAGAATGGATATTTAGAGAGCCTGAATGCGCGTTTTTCAATTTTTCCAAAAAATTGGTCATTAAGATGAAAAATTGATGAGCCATATGGTCGAACAGAACATTTTTGCAAGGTTCTGTTGATTTGAAAGTTCTCTTCTGACTCGCAAGCCGATAACGTTTCGAAATAGAGCATGTGCCGAAATTGATACTCGCACGCGAGCTTAATAAATGAGCGCTACGTTCGAGCCTTTATGAAAACTGAAAGCCGACCAATTGCAGCATTATGTAAAGTTACCGATACTCTTGTACAACAAAGAGTTCCCATTTGTTTCTGTTCGACAAAATATGGCATTTGATATTTTATTGATCTTAAATTTGCTAGCTTAGTGGATTGCTACCTTAGAGTTGGGTTATCAATAAAAAAACGTTATAAGATTATTGAGTCATATTCGATAAGAGAGGTTCACAGCATTTTTAACAAGGCCAAGGCAAAGCATATTTTATCTTTTCTAGTTCAATTCGATGACAAAATAGAGGGATCACAGCCTTCAATGGGAGGCCCTTAGAACAACGTTTGTAAATCATTGGGGGTGTCAAACTCCCCCCCCAGTCCCTTCTGAAATTTGTACTTATGGAAAGCTTTAGGAAATAATTTTAGCCAGGGAATTGAGCTGATTTAATCTCTTCAAACGTTTCAAGAGAGTCAAATGATGGGATTAATTACTGACCCCTTTTCCAATATACCTACAATCAAACTTGCAACTTTGAAGTCATAGGGACGTTGCGATAAGTAACGTATCTTAAGAGTACTTAGCTCAATTTTTCCAAATTGAGGCTCGTATAGATTAATATGGGGAGACTATGTAGTAAGTGTATATTTTTCACGTGGCACTACCAACAAATCTCTTTTTGTCTGTCTCAGTCAGTTCTATACAAACTAGGTCATCATTTTTTGTAATAAACCAATGCAACAGATTTTTGTAGCTTGAAGTGTTTTTATTTTATTTACAAAAATTTCATTAAATTTTTATAATGAAGGCTCACCTTGGAATTCATTTTACTCCTGTTGTTTCTCTCGCTGTTATGATATCAAGTTACTTTGTTTAGATTTATTTTGCATATTCAAACAAATGTTTTTGCTGTTGTTGCCTTTTATGGTTATAGCTTGGCTGATTTTTATTTTACAAATATTCTCGCAAAAAAAAAGTAACGATTCTGCGAAAAAATTATCAACTCATGTTATTGTTAGCTATGAGGTAATTTGTTTATTTTATCTTCTTTTTTTTGCTTAGAATATAAGTATTTTCATTCTTATCAAAGTTAATTATTTATAAGCCAAAATCCATAAATATCACCTTAAGGTTTTTAAGGATACTTAAAACTTTCTAGATTGCGTTGCTTTGCTTAAGGATATAATATCCGAAAAACGTACGTTGTTAAGTGTATTTACATATTTTTATCTCTTAATTGAAACTTTTGGCAATGAATTTTAATGTTATTGACTTATGTTGTGATGTTATAGCCTTAAAATTAAAGTCATTTAAAATATGAAAACTTAAAGGCTTAACAAAGACAGGGAACTGTTTAAAATAGATTATTCAAATGGTAAGCAAGGTGAGTTCTTCAAAATACTGATACTTCAGGTACTAAATAAAGGTAATTGTTTACTTATTGCATCTTTGCATAAATTATTTAGAGCAGAAATTGAAATGAAACGTATATTAAAACTTAGTTGGCAACAGATAATAACTGATATTGTTCTTTTATAACTTTAGTGGTCGACCATATATCTGAGCTATATCGACAACGGGTACTGAAATGTGAGCAAAAATGTCTCAGACTTACGAATGAAGCTGATCTATTTAAAATTAAATATAAATGCCGAGACATAAATAATAAAACAAATCGAAGCTATGATATCAAATACAGAAGATTAATAATTATTTCAAAATTGACTTCTGTGACGTATGCCTAACATTGAATTATGTATAGTGCAAATTGCTATAAACGATCCTTCCTATCTCTATGGTTTTCGTTATGGGTAAAAATGACATCAACACTGAAACGAATTCTCATTTTCTTAAAACAGCAAACTTTTTTGTATTTTATCCTAGCCTGCATGGAGGTTTTTATTTGGTATTTAGATTGATATTATCCAAGAATATACATTGTTTCTTCTAACTACATATGAACGCGGTTAAAAAAAAACTTTCTGGTGAATTGTACGATAATTCCGAAAATTTCAAATAAAATAGTTTCGACATGACGTCTCAGAGATATTGGCAAAAATTTATTTTTTTTACATTTCAAAAAAGTGGTTTCCATTTATATGATATAAACAGTGTAATTATATACCAAGACTGAAGCAATTAAAATTAAGCAAAGTACATCGAAATTTGTTTTGAATTTTTATTGAATTTTCGGGCTTTTTTTTGGCATTTGGTGATTATTTCTATTTCCATTGAGCACCTTAACACTTTGTTTCCAGATCATACGGAAAACACCATGTCTCATCGGGATTAACAAGTAATCTCAGGATGGTTGGATTCATATTTTCCACTCATGGACCTCTCCGGAATTTGCACTCTGAGTAGTTTTGACTATTAACTGTACATATATATTAACACGTTAAGGAATCGAACTGATGAACGAAATGACATTCATAAGCAGTTTTCAATAAAAAGTTAAGGGATTCGTTTAAAAAGGCAAATCTTTGAAGTGACGTGTAACTCAAATCAATTTTGAGGCACTGAATTTTGAATTTATGTCCACGTCTATTCAAATCAAACTTTCATGATGTAAGTTACACCTCTGCGAATTAGTTCCTTTGCGCAACGCTTGCGTGGCTTGTTTGATTGGAATCAATTTCTTGATATATTTTTAAGTTTATATTGAATAGAAAAAAGTTACTTGTTTTCATTATTATTTAAAGAAAGTTTCAAACAAAATTACATCATTAATTTATTGCATTACGTGTGAAAACATGTTATCGAGAAAACAGTTATTAAAGGTTAACTCATTTCGTCCCTCCAAGTCAACAAAAAAGTGGAAAATGATTTTTTGACACCTGAGCCCCCTTTGCTATAGATTAAGAAGTTATTTAGTGCTACTGAGGTCATTCTTTGTTAGCCTAAGTCGCTCACTAGAGAAAGTTATATAGTGCTTAAACCTAGTTTGCCCGAAGATCTTTGTTACTCATGTCGGCCGAATTAGTCACCCGGGTGACTGTGTTTGAAAACATGAAAAATTTTGGGTAGAAAGGAAATTTTTCAGGAAATTTGGAGATTGTTCAAAAGTCCTAAATTAAATAGACCTTTTTTTGAAAAAAACTGGACTATTGCAAAAGAAATATCTGACAACAGTGACAGCTGATCACTTTGACAGATTGAATTCAATTAATTATAGAGTAAATATGAGTAGTTCTGAGCGTGCAAACTTGTCTAAATATTAAAAATAGTACTGATATCACTTGTACAGCAGCGTAGCTAATGGGGGAAAATAAGGTCGTCGCACGATAATGACGACGATATTGAATTTGTCTATGCCTACTATGGTGAACAGGATCAATGGCTACAAGTTGCATCGGAAAATGATATATGTAATGGCGTAAGCTGGACCCACTATCTATTAAGAGAATAATCCAACTAGTCGAACTAATATCACCTAAATGGAATTGCTCGGGAATTGGCCACGAACGCCAACAAATGAAGCAATACCATGTGCATACTGCCATAGAGCCACTCTTATATATATTCGCTTTGCTTCTTTTTTAGCTCCCGAGCCACAAATTGAGCGCCGTGGCAAAACTGGCAGAATAATGATCAAGGACAAGTGCCACATTAATCTGAGTGCGGAGAGGATACAACGGAACTCATGCAAGAGTTGCTGCAGGTTGCTTTTCTCTATAGTAAACAGTCAGATTAGGGAATGGTGATGCGGAATATGCAGCATTAAAATATCATGTGAGATGCATAAGTGCCATCTCCAATGTTTCCTGCATATGTGAAGAGGAGGAAAAGGCTCCAAAATTCTCTCGGTTTTTGACGACACAACACACTGAAGAAAAACTTTTATAGAAAATAATTATTTTATTACAATGCACATATTTTACGAGCATTTTGTGATACTTCCAGTAGGACATTTTTAAGTGGATTTTAAAAACTAACTTATTAACTATAACTTTCCCTTAATACACATGATTTTTTGAGAAGATCCTGCACTGCTTTAATGAAAAAATTACAATATTCTAAGAAGTTGCCAGCTTTTAAATACCACTAAGCTGAAAAAAAAGTTATATTAAAAAATATTCATAAAGCAGCTAAAACAGCTATACATAGGTCCTCCCTTTTTGCAACAACTAAAATTCATCTTTTGTTCTCATTTTATGCGTCATTCTGGTTTCCGACCAAATAGACAAAACTATCCAGTAAATTTGTATCTTTGCTATGCTGTAGTCATATCTGCATAGCAGCGTGACTGTAGGTTGCATTCATATTCACGTGTTCATTTGTCTTTGTGCGCATAGCTGCGGTGCATTTTTAAGGTTCATTGTTTTCAATGACATGCAGTCGTTTCCGTTGATAGATGGAAACGGTGGGTGCTGTTTATGAAACCGGAGATAAGCGACCCAGGCGGCTAAGTTGGCATTGACAGTATTGATAAATAAAAGGTGTCCCACTAAAAGCAACGAATTTCATTATTTTCTAAAGTCAGACTAATTCGCCTCAACGCTCTGCCCCTAAAACATTGAAATTATTTGTGAATTTACCCATTTCACGCCTAACGGTCGACCAGAACTTTATCTGGCTCTGAAATTCAGTAAAATATATTCAAATTTTTCTTTTTCAATTCAATTACTGTAGTTACTGGTAGAGATATTAAGAAGATTGAATTTTCATCACTCTTTCAATTTTTTTACATAATTTTCTACAAAAACAAAATGTTTTTTTTTTTTTTAAATTTTACTAAATCAAACAAAAATAATTATTTATTTCCATGAAATTGTATAAAGAAAAGTCAAAAACTTATGAAAATGTACCGATTAATTGCCATAAATTATGTGTCAGAGAAAAGTTTTATGGGTAGAACTTCGTGATCAAATGCGATATGCATTGGTGTAGGTAGGATAATTTGGAAAGATCCAGTTTGAAAAATGAAGTTGCACAAACATCGGTTCCAAACGTTGTTCATGTTCTACCTACTACTGATGCTATATAAAGGGTGTTTTGTTTAGAGGTATAGAGCTTCGAATTGAAATAAAACACAAGAAAATCGTTTTAATGTCCATCAATTTGGCTTTATTGGAAGGATAATTTTATGCCATTAATGTTTAAATATGATTTCGGGCATGTGGCCGCCGCGGCTGGCTCGAATAAAGCCAATTCTACAGATCTAATTTTGAACCACTTTTTCGAGCATATGGGGCCGTATGTCGGCAATAACGCCACAAATGTTGGCTTCCAAGTCCCCTAACGTTTCTGGTTTGTTGGCGTAGACGAGCGACTTCACATATCTCCAAAGAAAATAATCCAATGGTGTCAAATCACACGATCTTGGTGGCCAATTGACAGGTCCATTCCGCGAAATTATGCGCTCATCGAATGTTTCCTTCAATAAATCGATTGTGACGTGCGCTGTGTGGCATGTAGCGCCGTCTTGTTGGAACCACAACTCATCCACATTCATGCCATCCAATTCGGGAACAAAATAGTCGGTTATCATGGCTCTATACCGGTCTCCATTAACGGTAACTGACTCTCCAGCATTATTTCGGAAGAAGTATGGCCCAATGACTCCACCAGCCCATAGAGCACACCAAACAGTCAGTTTTTGTGGATGTAATGGCGTCTCAAGGGTCTCATGTGGATTCTCTTCACTCCAAATGCGGCAATTTTGCTTGTTGACGTAGCCATTCAACCAAAAATGAGCCTCATCACTGAACAAAATTTTGCGATGAAAATCTGCATCGAGATCAATCTCATTTTCGGCCCATACACCAAAATCACGACGCATTGCATGGTCTCGCGGCTTTAATTCTTGCACAAGCTGGATCTTGTAAGGTCGCAAGCCAAGATCTTTGCGCAAAATCTTCCATAAAGTTGATGGACAAAGCTCCAATTGCTGTGCACGGTGGCGAATCGATTCATTCGGGTCCTCTTCAACATTTTGCTCTACAGCGGCAATTGTTTCTTCGGTGCGCACTGTTCGACGTCTCTGCGGATGCGTATTATCACATAGAGTAAACGTAGTGCGAAAACGATCCATGGTTAACCGAATGAATTGCTCTGATGGACGATTATGTCGACCATAAAATGGACGGAGCTTGCGGTAAACTTCGCGAACTGAACCATTATTTTCGAAATAAATTTGCACGATTTGCAAGCGTTGTTCTTTTGTCAACCTGTTTATGATGAAATGGCAAACCAAACTGAACATAAATGACATTAGAATTGCCAGATTTGACCATAAAATGCCAGTTTTATCTCTATTCGAAAAACAAACCTCTAAAAAAACACCCTTTATAAATGATGAAAATTGAGCCAATGAATTCGATTGTTCGTTCCAATAGTTATGTGCGTAGATCAGTGATGGCAATTGGATTTTGTGAAAATTTACTAAATCAAGACATGAAATGTACTTTTTAGAGGCCGGATGTACTTTTTTGTCTTGAAAACTCAATTTTACTATTTTTACATATTGTCCAAATGTACCGAAAATGTACCGAAAATATACTGAAAATATGCAGAAAATTCGCCAAATGTACTAAAAATGCGGCTAATGTACCGAATGTACTGAAAACTTGCCGAATGTACTGACGACGGAGTTTCAGGTCGCAACAGTATCGGAAAAAGTACAAATGTACCGAAAATGATATAACTGGCGTAGATATGTAAGTCTTACGCAATATCCTACGATCGCAAATAATAATTTCCACATAGGTGGTGTTGATATGGCAGATAGCGTCTTGTTAATCCATCAAAATCTATTCGTGGACAGATGTGGTGGTGACTTTTATTTTTGAATGCTTGGTGAATGCATGCATGTTTCATTCAAAAATCACAATAAATAAGACTTTGAGCCAATTTGACATTTGTTTTGCTGCTACCATTGCTATGCTTTCGTTTGATCATCCAGTTTATGTAAATGAAAGCTAAGATTCAGATGATGGTATGGAAGAAAGTGAAAGAGACCAGATTGCATGCCTCAAGTCAACGTTGAATCGCATTTTGTCAATTGTTAACTGAAATGCTATCATCGATGAAGAGTTTGCCATAAACAAAGAAGCTATTTGTATCTCAGATGCAATGTTCACTAAAGAAGATTTTTCAAATCATGCAAGCATAAATAAAACATGCATTTCTTCCTTAAGGTTTTTGAAGAAATTTTTTTTTTTGCATCTAAATTGCCATCTTAATCATTCTTTTTGTACATTTTATTATTTTTAGTAAGTTTTCATTCTTTATTTTCATGATGACCGTAGTTTATCCTTCACAGTTTTCAAAATAACCATAATGATGAAAGCCTATGTTTGCCGAATTTCGATCAGAATTTTTCCAATGAAAGGAAAATCTAACAATCTTGGTGCGGTGAAAAATGAGTGAAAAGTGGTGTTAAATATTTTGATCTTTGTAGCTTATACATTTCTACCAATAATATGAACAGGTAATTTTTCAACCATTTATAACAGAGCTCTCTTGTTCAATTTCGACCAAAAAACAAATCAGTTGTTATCTCTCTGTTACGCTAACCACTCAGTGTTACCGTGTTTCCAGTAACTCTTTTAAAGTAGTATAGACTAGTTGCTACACCAGCACACAAACGGTACTAAGCAGCAATGTGTGCAATGCACCAACCACACTTTTCCTGAGTCAGTCTCAAGTCCCCCCATTGAGTTGGTGTTGCTTTCTAGATCACTCTTAAATATAACGAAAGTTTTCTCAATTTCTGTTTGAAATGGATTTGGTGACCAAACACTATCTCGAATCATGAACTTCATTTGGTTTCTAGCCATACTTCTATTTCAATTGAGAATATGAAAGGACGTTTAGAATGAGATGGGCCACACGATCATAAAAAACGCTAAGGAAACTTCGATCAGCACTTTCGTGAAATCCGCAGCGAGATAGATGCAGAGGAAAAGTAATATGTGAAAGTTAATTGGGATTGGCACAGCATAAAATAACGTGCCAGGGATCACAATAGCGAAAGAAACTTTGGTTTTTTGTAATATGATGAAATTTTTTCCTGAGTGTAGAATGTTTTGATGATAGTGATATAACGTGTGATTTCTTAAGCGTTTGGTTTTTTGAAAATTGAAAAAAGAACAGAAAATTTACAAACGTGAATAAAACATTTATTTGTTGCTATACATGAATTCCTTTCATTTATTTTTTTAAGATTATTTTGGGTATATCTTGCACGCGGCTATGCCTGAGGTGGTTCTTCCGCAAGCTACAATTTTGGTATACTTTTTCAAGCATTTCGGCCAATATTTTACCAATCGCAGCTGTAATGTTGTCTTCCAGAACTGCAATTGTAGCTGGTTTGTCCTTGTACACGAGAGACTTCACGTAGCTCCACAAAAAATAGTCAAGTGAGGTCAAATCGCATGATCTTTCCGGCCGATGGACTGCGACAGAACGTGAGATTAATTGATCACCAAACTCGCCTCTCAGTAGGGTAATGGTATCGCGTGTCGTGTGACATGTGACACCGTCTTGTTGAAACCACATGTCAACCAAGACCAATTTTTCCATTTTGGGCAAAAAAAATCAGTAATCATTGCACGGTACCTTGCTACATTGGGTGTAACGTTGCGATTTTCATTATTTTTGAAACACTATGGTCCAATGATGCCGCCGGGCCACAAACCGCATCAAACGGAGCGTTTTTAGGGTGCGTTTGCAGCTCCTGAACTGCCTCTCGCTGCTCTTCAAATTTTTCGATAACACATTTCTCACAGAGCACGAACTTTGATAATAAAATTTGACAGTAAAATTCAATAATTTGCAATCGTTGTTCTTTTGTTAGGCTATTTATGGTAAAATGGCAAGCCTTACTGAGCATTTTTGGAGGTAACACATGTTCCGAGTCACGCGTCAAGTGCCAACAAATTTACACTGCGAAAACAAATAGCCAAAAAATCAACAGTTACAACTATCGTACACATATCACATTGCATTCACCGGAGATTTTCATCATTCTATACAGAGTTATATCTTATTGAATGAACTATTGTCTTAGACATCTTCTTTTCATTTGAAAACTGAACAGTATCTGCGAAAAGTCTAGGTGATGTCGTACTTTTACTTAATAAAATTCTAAAAAATTGCTGCGACCTCACTATTTCATTAGGCCTATCAATGAATTGCGTAATTTGAAATAACTTAAAAGAAATTCTTTACAAATGAATTTTTCTTACAAATTATGGGTTACTTAATCCAAATTCATATTTGATCCTATCACTTCAGGGTTTTTTTTAACTTTTCTCTAAAATATCTTAAGGATTTGATGTTAAGTTATTGCAATTTCAAAGTATCATTACTAAATCAGATCAGCCTTAGTTGACAAACATTGTGAAACAGAAAATTTATTTGAGCCAAAGCGGCTATATTAAATCCAGAATTTTTTCAATCATTCTCACAAGTTTCAGCTTGTTGCATCTTATTTAGTGCTGGGAAATGAATTTGCGCACAGCGCAGCGTCTTTTTTGTTCCCAACGTATTTTATTTTTACATTAGTGATGATTGCTTGTCAAAAATATCAGTGATAAAGTTTGTACGTTACTGCACATTGCTGCTTGTGCAGGTGGGTGGGTTGTTGGGTGGTCCTTTTGCAATCATGTTAATTGAAAATATTACAACATGTTGCACTATTGTTTCATTTTATTATTTAATGAAAGTAAATCTTAAACCAGCTGCACAATATTCGACAACATGCATGGACAAATTCTTTTAGCAATATAAAATTCATTCATTTTAAATTCACAGATGTAAAAATGTTGTAGTACATATTTTCAATTGCTATGTTATGCATCATGCTAGCGAATCGTGGTCCCTCACTGGTGAGATGAAAACAATCTCTCCCCGCCCCATCATATGTGAAATCACAAAACTCGTACTTCAAATGAAATTATGGCTATATGCTGGCAATGGATAGGCCACACGATCAAAAATGGCACTAAAAATCAATCAGCGCATTAAACGAACCCGTAAATGCATGGGAAGATCTAGAACATCGTGCAGCCGAGTGATAGATAATGATATGTCAAACACCGGAACGAATTGGCGAGCCAGAAAGAGAAATGTTTACATAAAGTTTGTGTAGAGCCTACGCTGTTATCGGAGTAGTGCATCGCCAAGAACCGATAAATGTCGTTATCGTTCTTGCTTTCCTTCCAACGAGACAATAAAAAAAAAAAATATTTCTCATCTAATCGAGGACGATAAAGAGTTTATTGTACGATGAACACTCAAAACTACTAAATAGATTTTTATAAATTGTTTTTTGTATTATTATCTTGGGTCCAATGAATGTTTGTCTGTATGTTATCTACAGACTGAAAAACTACTAAGCCGACTTAGCTAAACTTAACAGATTGTATTTGTTTTGACGTCGGATGGCTTTAATATGGTGTAAGCATTTTTGGATAACGGAGCGTGACACCATTGTTCCCTCACACATTTCAGGCTTTTTTACGTTAAATATTTTAAAATCATAATTTCCGTACATGTTCTTTCAATCGTATATATACAAAAAATCGATGAAATACTACTAAGAAACTACTAAAATTTAGTCAAAATCTTTTTTTATGAAAATGCATAGAATAAAATAAAAGTAAAAGCAAAGATATTTCAGACCAGATTGGCCTTCAATTTTTCTCAACTCGTTCGAAAATTACATAATAAATTTAGAGTTTTTTTTTCAATTCTAATGAAAAAATGTATTCCACATTAGGGATATTCACCTTCAACAAAATTCAACTGACAGCATTTAATTTGAAACTTAATTTTAAGTTTGATCACTGAGACACGACTTCCGCTGTAAAAAAAAAACAACAAAAAACTCGATTAGATATAACAAAGTTGAAAAAAAAAATTTAAATTAAGAATACTATCTACAACAGCAACAAAAACACAACATTGCACAAAGTTATGCTAGAGCGCACACGAGGGACAGCAAAACTTATCGAAAAAAACTACAGAAGTCAGAGGAAATATTATAAAAGGGGAAACTTTTAGTCCAAATGCGTGTAAAAATAAAAAATTAACATAAGCAAAAGAATATAACAGTCGGTAGAGTACGAATCTGGGAATGACATGTTGGAAATAATAAAAACCACCTAGTTTGGTTTTCATTATGAAATTTTAACATTTCCAAAAATATAAAATAAATCTATTAATTTTGAGTTCTTAAAAACTACGCCTTGATGCAGAATTAAAAAGAAAGTAAATGACAGTGATTTGGTTTAACACAGTGTTACCATTAAATAAAAACTAAACATACTTTTAAAACGCAGCAAAATTTCGAATCACCCTAAATATCACATTTTGAGCACCATAAAACATATTTGATTAGGAGTCTGTCCTTAGCAGCTCTTAACTCCTGAATTTTTTAATTAAGTTTTCATTACTTCAGTTTTATTTTAGAGGCAAGCATAGCCCAAGTCCTGAACTGTCAGAATCACGTGATAAGTTTACGATTTGATTAATAGCCTAGTCATTTAAGGGATATGAGAAATGAATCTCGGAATGAGTTCAAATTGATACAAAATTTTGATTTGATATTTTATAAATTGTCTCGAAAGTCTCATTGAATATCGTCTAAGCGAGTCAAAATATTTAAGGTCAAAGGTTTCAAAAACCGGTTTTTCGGATATATATCGTTTCGTTTGCTCTCAACACTTGGAGTTATTAGTGAAGTTGTAGAGCATTAGATTCTATACAAATGTGTTTTTGGGCAATATTTTACACATTTGATCGATTTTGAGATAGATATCGTCGCTCGTCGAGTAGAAAGGCCCTAACTCATATTTTTGAAACTTCACAGAAGAAAAAACAAAAACTTTAAGACCTCGAATAAAAAAGTTTCAAAAATGCAATTTCCAAAATTTTAAGTGAATCAGTTAGGAGTAAGCTTTAATGGCAAAAAATTCCATATGTCATTTCTGTCAATGATTTTTCGACACTTGAACATTTTCACCAAAAACTGGCATATCGACATATATTAATATCAAGTTTTGTATATCATAATTATGGCCTATGTGACTGTGTATAATATGACGTCTTCATTATGGATATCGATATAGAAGTTGCAGAATTATGGACATAAATGTAAACATGAATTTGCCCCTTCCATTCTTTTCCTTATATACTCGTTTTCCTGGTGGATTAGGAATAAGATATCGCATGAGTTTTTTAGCTCAGACTTTGAACTAACTAGCGATGTCAATATAGATAAAATATAACGGAGGATATCGATTTATTGATAAAAAAGTCATTTTCGAGAAAAAAATGAGTTGGGGCATTTCTACCCGAGAGCGACGATATGTAACATATAGTAATTACAATTTTATTTCGAAAACGGCTTCAGCGATTATGATGACATAATTAAGATTACATTGGAGCTAAGGTTTTCGAAGGCTCTTCGAGGGGCATGGAACCAGCCCAAACTTAAATTTGTAAGAACATACATTGCAAGATATTGATGAAATTTGGTAAACGGATGTAGATCAATTGTATCTTGAATTATGTCAAATAAGGCATATGTATATGGAAATTTGAGCGGGTTACTTTTCAACAAACGACAAACTCGCTTCAATATCGCTCAAAGACGCTCTATCTCAAGAACGGTCACATGTATAGAATATTGCTTTAAACCGAATTTTGTAGAACATTTAATGCTCCATAACTTTTTTAGTAACTCCAAATGTTTTTACGAAAAACCTGGTTTTGAAACAATTTGTTCCTTATTACAATTCAAATAATTTCTACGTTCCTCATGTGATCTGGGAAGCTAAAGTTTTGGGATGATATTCTTCAAACCCATTTCCATAAAATAGACCTGTGGGAATGCAAAAAAATCCCTTTCGGATTTCAACGAATTCGGACACTATGTCCACGCCGCTTACAGATTTGAGCTAGGAAGCTAAAGTTTTGGGTCAATTATTTTTAAACCTCAAGTTGAAATACAGGAAAAAAATAATTAGAATAAAAAAGACCCATCCCTCTGTTTTTAGACAGAAATTGAAATGGAGTTCGCCATATTTATTATACATACAAGCATAGATCATAGGATAGCAGTCAAATGAAATAGATTATAGTTATGATGAAAATATTCTTAAAGTTTTATACTTCTTGGGAACTTGAACTTCCAAGAGGGAATTATTATCAATGCTTCCATCAAGTATTTCGAGAAAATTGTAGCCTTATAACATCTGCTTAAATACATTTACCCAATCTGCAGAGTGTAGCATATCAAAATAACTAAACTCTAACCAACAACACAAGCGCTGAACAAACCCGACGGAACTAAATAAAAAATAAAAAAAAAAATTAAAATTTAATTTAACTCAATATTCCAATGAAGCCATATATCGAGCTTGTGGTAAACACCAGTGTGAGTTTGTTTGCCTCTGCTACTGCCTGCTGGTTGCCATTTGATGTTATGGGGAATTGAGCCCACATAGCACATGCATTTTGTATGACATTTTATGCTTTGTTACCAATGGTACAATGTTTGCTTTCCTGTTACATGTTGCTACAGCAGAACAATCGATTTTTTTTTTGTTAATTGTGCTGTTGTTTCTGCTATATAAAAGTTTGTATGTTTTTGTACTTCATTGACCAAAAATCATGCTCAGTTTATGATATCAATAACACAAAAGAATAACGCAACAATAACTTGCAAACATGAAATGGGTTGTTGTAATATTGGAACACCCTTTTCTCTAGCATGCAAAAAATTATAGTGTCAATATTTGTAAAATAAAATTACCTGCAGCTTTATAGTGAAAATATGAAAAAAAAATTTGTAATTTTTCCTTTGAATAAAATTCTGCTAAATGTTTAAGGTTATTCGAGCATTAGCTCATTTACATATCGGAATACCATGTATAATAATTTACTTTAAAATCTTGGAAAAAAATTAGATTTCACTAACTATGCGCAAGAGGAATGCAAAGTTAAGTAGTAGAAAGTTTTGGGGAATCACAAGAAATATTTAATCTTAGTTTTCCAATATTTCTACGAAACTTAATAGATCGCTCTTTAAAGAAAGGTAGCGCGGGCTGTGCCTCCTGCATAGCAGAATCAAATTGTCGCACAAATTCACCGAGAAAAAATGCTGTCGAATCGCTAAAGAGTGGATGGAGTTTTAGGTTTCAATAATTGCAAAATTATTCGAAAGCTTTGTGTCGTGCACACTTACTTTGTTGCCTGAGATGAAAATTCAAGGCAAATCTGGCATTCATAAAACCCGAGCATTCCTATCAACAAGCGGTCAACTGTGTATCAACAAAAGAAATTTTCTAAACGAAGAAGACACATGTTGAGTACATATATATGTATATATAGGCCTACTAAGTCTGACCGTTGCGTAAGCAGATTTATGGGTCTGTCTGTCAGTTTGAGTTTAAATAAAAAACCAAAATATCATCTAAAAAAGCATAAGGAAATATTGTACAAAATAATTATGAAAACGAAAAATATATATGAAAAATAACACAAATCAAGCACACTTTTACTATAATAAAATAATAATAAAGTTCAGCTACTACAGCATTTTCCTACGTAGCTACTTAACTTGATGGTTCTTGTCAACTAAATAGCTTATTTCAAATAAATTGGCAAAGAATGACAATCAAAATGAAAAATATACACTAAAATCTTGATATAAGCACAAACTTTTAAGAAATTTATCATTAAGAAAAATTTAAATTTTATATGAAATTTTCGTGCACGATTTTCTTATGTCAAATTTGCCAAAAAAAAAATTCATTCGTATTTTTCCTTAAATTTTGCAGACAAAATAATTGCCTACGAAAAATATCAGCGTATTGGTAACATAAATTTTAAACGAAATTAAAAGAAAAAGGTTTTTAAATAAACAAATCACCGAAGATGAAAAAGGTAATTTTTTTAAATTACAAAAAAAAAATCCCCATTATAATTTCCTAAAAATTATCGTCTGAAAAGGAAATTAGAAATAAGCTTCCAAATTACAAAATAAAATTTTGATTAAAGTTCAAGGGCAAAGCCGAAACTGCCGAAATACATTTGATGGAAAGGTCAAAAGCTAAATAGAAGAAAAGCTAGGCCATTTGAGAATTAAGTGAATTTTTTAATTTTCCGCTTAGTAACTTTAAATTCAATACTCAATCTGTCAACTACCATCTGTTAGTAGACTACTGTCAAAATTACAGCTCGCTGCGACGGTTAGTTTGTGTTTGGCAGACATTGACATTGAATTTTTGCGAAAATGGAAAAAAGGGAATTCGTGTGCTCATCAAGCATTATTTTTTACGCGAAATAACCATTAGCCATACCAAGGAAAGGCTTGAGAAAACGTTCTGGACGGCCAAATGAGATCACCACACCAGAAATGGTCACTGAAACTCACGATATCGTGTTGGCCGATCGCAGTGTTAAAAAGCGCGAGATTACTGAGGCATTTGGCTATGAAAAAAATTATTGTCAAGATGGGTGCCGCATTTGCTTACTCTCGACCATAAACGCGATCGTGTGACTGATTCAAAGGCGTGTTTGGCGATGCTGAACAAAGATAAGAAGAATTTTTGCCTCCAATTAGTAGCCTTGGATAAAACATGGATCAGTACATCACTACACACCAGAGACAAAGGAACAGTCGAAACAGCAAACTTCACCAACCGAACGTGCTCCGACGTAGGCGAAGAAAGTGCTGTCGGCTGGGAAAGTTATGGCGACAGTATTTGGGATGATCGATTACCTTCCACAGAAAAAAACGATCAATGGCGAACACTATGCAACCAAATGGGACCATTACAACGACGCTTTGAAAGAGAAACGTCCCCATTTGGTAAAAAAAGGAAAAAAGTGCTCTTCCATCAAGATAATGCGCCCGTTCACACATGCCCAGCTCCCATGGCAAAATTCCATGAATTGAAGTACGAATTACTTCCTCATTCAGCATATTCTCTAGATTTGGCCTCCAGCAAATACTTCCTGTTTCCAAACCTCAAGAAATGGCTCGGCGAAAAGAGATTCACCACCAGAGAGGAGCTCATCACCGAAACAGAGGCCTATTTTGAGGACCTTCCGAAAACGTATTTTTCGGATGGGATCATAAAACTGGAGGAACGTTTGACGAAATTCATCGAGCTGAAAGGAGTCTATGTTGAGAAATAAAATGTTTTTGGCCGTAGAAATTATTCCTTGTTTCATTTTTCACGGAATTATCAAATTGCACTTGTATTCAAATTTATTTAAAAATTGCACCAAGCTCAGAAAACAACTCAGAAATATGAAGTTCCAAAAAAATACAAAAAAGAGCTATCGATAAATTAATTGGATAAATTCATTTTGCCAAAAAATTAAAATCAAAGGCAAAAGAATCCAAAAATAAAAAAAATCACATAAAACTATTCACTATTAGAAAAAGGTTTATAGAAAAAAAGTTTTTACCCAGAACTTAACAGAAAAGTCACCCACGCCAAAAAACATGAAAAATGTTCATATTGAAAAATTTAACCGACCAAAAATTCACAAAAAAACTTCTCTAAATGATTTTAAAAATTTACTTAAAAGTTGCAAGCCCCAAAAAAGAAAAGAAAAGCTTTTAAATTGGATAAATACATTTCATCAAAAAGTTACACAAAACCCATAGCATGAAAATAAAACAGAAAAATTTGTCCACATTAGAATAATAAATTTTATCCCAAATCAAAAGGAAATGTCAACCGAAAATCATTGCCCAAAACAAAACAAAAATCGTGCAAATCGGACTAAAAACTAAAAATTAAATTATCAAAGAAGTACCACAAAAAATACCCAACTAAGCCAAAAATTAATACTTAGACCCAATACACTTCAGATAAAGAGATGTCAGAGCTTCGGTGATATTTCTTAATGTAAAATCTACTCAAAGTGATAAAATTCATAGATATTATTTTAGGCGATTTTTCAACATCTAAGTTCACTGCTTATCGCCGTTCAGCGAAATGAGCATTGTTTTCATTTCATTGAGACACGACATTTATTATTTGCTACAGCTGACATCTAAAAATTTGACATGACAGGCAGCTGATTGCGCGTTCACCGTTGACTGCGCCATACAACGCAACTATTGTGAATTAAGTCTTTGTGTTACAGTAAATGTGCAGTACCTAACAGTTTCATCTTTGCAATTTCCTTTTGCAGTAGCAGCAGAAGAAGCATCAGCAAGCAAAAGCACGTGATAATAAATTGCCTGAATTAAAAGATGAAAGCAGGAAGTGAATGTCATCTGTGGCGACACAATGCCAGTGTTGTCGTTTCAGCTGTTATCGTCTTTATTGACAAAAATTTCTAGTTGTAAGCAATAAATTGTGAATATGGCAACGAAAGCTCCAATGTTGCTTTCTGAGAGAAAATTCAATAAGTGACAATTTCTACGTGTGCCATTTTTTGAGGTTTCCGCAGTTGTGGTTTTATAAATTTTTTTGTTTTTTTAGTTATCTCTTTATTTGAAATTTTTTATTGAAAATAATTTTTTATATTTTTTTTTCGCTTCTTCAATGCTTTGTTGCTATGTCTGTGTTGTCTTCAGAAAATTGCTGCAGTTTTCAATTTCATGCTTTGGAATTTTGTAGCATCAAGTACTCAAAACTCTTTTTTCTTTTTGTTATTATATTTTATCGTCTACTGTTGTGTTCTATTTAACGGCCGCAGAAATAATTATTAGTTATCAAGCGCACATTTTAATTTGCTAGATAAATTTTATAGCTTGTGCGAGAATTCCTCAGAAAAGGTATAATATTTGCAATAAAACTTTTTATTTTTTTTTTGCTATGCCTACAAAATTACTCATGTTACATTAAGTAGCAAATATATTTTTACGTTTCCAAGCAGAAAATAAATATAAAATCCAATATACTCTCAAGATATTTTTTTTTATTTTAAGACAACGTCATACTTGCAATACACTGACGCAACAAGTACACACGTTTACTGCTTGAAAAAGGTATTGAGAACTAGGCGGTACTGAGGATCATTGAATTTTTAGTTAAAATAGCTAAATTTCAGGCTATTTTAACTAAATAGAATAGAATAGAATTCAGGCTTTAAATCTGCAAGAGAAGATTTAATAAATAGAGGAAAAAACTTTAAGTTTGTGCAACTTAAATAAAATTTAAATATCCAGCTTAGATATGACTTAAAAAAAATCTTTTCGAAATGTCGAAAATAGATCGAAAAGCATTAAAAATACGATGGAAATTAAAAGAATCGGAAAGTTTTGTGTCATCGTGCCATCGAAAAGTCAGTGTTAATTATATTATAATATGGAGAGTTATCAAGTATTTTGTTAAAAAAAAGTCGATATATTTTAACCATATAAGCCTAAATCCTGTTTTGTTTTAAACTTTAACGTCTCTTGGTGACATTTATTCAATTAGTATGAAAGCTTTTGCGGCATTTTCATTTCTATATCCTATTCAAAAGTATAAAAGTTTATATGACATTGTGAATATTTTGATTTTTTCGTTTTTATGACATTACGTGCTCCAAACGAGTGGCAACATTACACCGAGTGAGGGCGCCCAAATGCTAGTGCGGCTCACACGTTTACTTATTATTTAAGTGAAAACGTATCACGCGCATAGAGCGCTATATCAGCATGATGTCAGCGCTTAGCGACGATGAAGATAATAATGACGCTGATGATGCCGACGATGGCGATGATGACAGTGTTGATGTTGATAAAGTTGATGCTTTCGCAACTGAACTCAAAGCGCATAGCTCGCTGCTTCTCGCTTCGAACGCAGTGTAATGTTGGTGTTGTAGATTATCAGAGAAATGCAATAAAAACATTTGTGTTTGTGCATCGTTAAATATTTTCAAAAAAAAAAAAAGTTAATAATAATCGTATGTTTTCAAATTAATACTTAGGCTGAAGCGTGTGCTTTTATCTCGACAGCGTAATGTTAACGTCAAGTCTAATAGAAAAATGCAAATTGAAGTTTAAGTTTTTAAGATATTATTGAGAGTTTTAGTAAACTTTTGAGAATTGTTTTTACAGAGTAGCGAGTATCTTCTTGAAATTGTCGAGCCTTATTCATAACGAAACTACTAAAGAATCCTGCAAATTTGTTCGAAAAGAAATTTTAAAAATTTGCAGAAAGTTTTTCAGAAATGACAGAAAAATTAATTTTGACATTGATTTGTTTCACTTTTTGCTACGGTTCTCAACAAATCTATGTAAAAACGAAAACTTATCGGGATTAGAAACTCTCACTCATCGGCTTAAAGGTCACTGATGATTCCAGTTAGCAATGGATGAAAGTAGTATGACTAGCTTTAGCCGTTTTTTGAAGTATGGCTTTTTTTTTTTTGTTGTCACACACTGTACTGAACAGTAAGCTCAGTAACATAATCATTTTTAGATTTGGCAACCTGCAAGCAAACTTGTAGTTCTTGAACGAATCAACCAATTTCTATAAAACTTTTGACATATCGAAAGGATTGAAATAGAATTTAGTACATAGTTTCGAAACTAAAAAAAGTATTATCATTTTAAAAAAAAAAATAAAAAATTCATATTTTTTTTTTTGTTATTTACTACTCTCAAAACACTGTAAAAATATCACTATACCTAAAAACATTACTTATGTGATGCCAGTAAAGTACAAATAACAAAGATCTAAGATTGGCTCAAGAAATTATAAGATGACAGGACTATGAACAAATTTGCTGGTGAAAAAACACTTGTTTGTTTAGACCAATATTTCCTTACAAAATTTCAAAATGAAGATCCTTCAATAAAATCGTAACATGTTATGAATCCAGATACAACTAAGAAGCAAAGCCAAAGATCATAGTTTAACGTTCTGAAAGTGCAAATTCAGCCATTCAAGCAAGACCAAGAGAGGATTTATGTCGATTTACTGCACAATGGGAAAGCTATAGCTGTTCTTCTTCAATAAAGTTCACAGATTGTAACTGCTTCATGGTTTTGAAAATATTTGTGAAAAATCAAAGGTATGAAATCCCCTAAATCTTTTTTGTATTTAAACAAATGAATAAGTTTTCATGTATCGTAGAATAATTTCAATTCATACAAATTTTTGTAGAAAATTAAATTTAACTAAAATATTGCAATCCCAAATAAGATTTTTCCCCAAATCAAAGTCCTCAACATTTTCTTTTGAACTGTCAATGTGATATATGATGCTTGTGATTCTAGCACCTTCTCCTACACAACATTATCATAAGGCACACTTTTATCTACCCATTAAAACTTTTCTCAGCTACTTTCAAAACACTCTTTAGCTTGAAAAGTTTTAATAATCTTCACTTACTTAATTAAAAAGAAATGCTGAGTAAATTTTCGGTATACAATTGTTGTTGTTTTTGTTGTTGTCCAACTTATTGTGCCAACATCATCAGTGCAATGAACATCAAAGAACAAAAATGGTAAGAGAGCCACGTAGGAAGAAAAAGGTTGTTAAACGCCAATAGGTGATTTGTTATTTCCTTGCCATAATGTGCTTAAGTTAATCCTCAAGCTGAATAATAGCCTTTTAGTCATAAGTTCCGTCTAAACCGAAGGTTCATTTATTTCATTTCATTCCACGTTATGTGGCAGAAATACGAAATGATTAACATGTCAATGCTGTAATGGCAGTAACTATCGTTGTCTGTGTTTTCGCACTCCTGTTTGGTTCAATTCATTTTAGTTTCGCTAAGAAATTGTGTTCATGTTTCTGATGGCTATTTCAGTCGACTAAATGTTTCCTTGTAATCCTAATGCTTGTCATCACTTAGTGTGGTTTTTGTTGCAGATCTAACAGATTCTCCACCCAAAATATAATCCACAAGTTTTTTAGATTTATCGGTTTTGTGTCCATTGAAAAGAGTAAAGAATGCTAAAATAGTTGCCAGATTTTGTGTCAATTTTCATAACAAAAAGACTCAAATCCATTTGGTCTTAAATTCGAAATGCAATTCGTTAATTTTAGTGTTATATTTTATGGCCATAAAAATTAACTCAAAAAATTAGTAAGAGTTAAAACAGCACAAAGAATATAGTTCACAGAACAAACTTAAATTACAACAAAATTTGTTGTTAAACAAAAAACTAACCTAATTTTTGACCTATTTTGGTATGACACATGAACTTAGTTTTAAAGTATAAAAAAGTAAAGTTATTTATCAAAGAAAGTCCTTTAAAATGAAGTATAAGCACATCGATCTCAAAAGAGATAACTGAATCGATTCCCATTAAAAATTCCTGCAAAAATTCAGCAAAAAATAAATCGATGTGACCTTAATATTTGCTACGACTTACAACAGGACACTTCGTACGCTAATAAATACATACTTATATGAAACAATTTTAAGTACTTAGAAGAACGGAATATGTGAAAAGTGCAAATAAATTAAATCGGTCATTGTTCTAGTTATCTATTTGTATCAGTATATGACGACACATCGTACACATTCTTAATACAATATAATGCAAAATTTATGTAGTTAACTTATGTCAAGGTAAATTATTTGCGGTCATTTCAATTCCCATTTGGCTGTCGCTTAATTTTCATATGTAGAAAGTGGACAATATGAGAAAAAAAGGCCAGATATTGTCAGAAAACTTTTGACAGTTGACGTGTACGGCATGAGTAATGACAAAACGTTCAAAATAATTATAGTAAGAAAAAAATCCATACTAAAGGATAGAAGAATTATTTAATGCAATTTTTTGAAAAACATATCATTTTGTATTATAGTTCAAGAATCGAAATCGTAATATCTATCATTTAAGTTTCCTACTAAATCCTTAATGTATTATCCATATTTTATCTTCAAAGACGAAAAGAGTTTTATATCAGTTATATTCAGTACAAGAATGCATTATAATAATAATACTCTTCTATACTTCTCAAATACAATGCATCGCGTACGCTAAAGTACTCTATCGTAATGTTACCAACTCAATTCAACTCAAGTCAACTCAACTCAACTCAACTCAACTCAACTCAACTCAACTCAACTCAACTCAACTCAACTCAACTCAACTCAAATCAACTCAACTCAACTCAACTCAACTCAACTCAACTCAACTCAACTCAAATCAATGCAACTCAAATCAAATAAAGCCAAATCGACTCAGGCCTACTCTACTCTACTCTATTCTACTTTACTCTACTCTACTTTACTCTACTCTACTCTACTCTACTCTATTATACTCTACTCTACTCTACTCTACTCTACCCTACTCTACTCTACTCTACTCTACTTTACTTTACTTTACTTTACTCTACTCTACTCTACTCTACTCTACTCTACTCTACTCTACTCTACTCTACTCTACTCTACTCTACTCTACTCTACTCTACTCTACTCTACTCTACTCTACTCTGCTCTACTCTACTTTACTTTACTCTACTCTACTCTACTCTACTCTACTCTACTCTACTCTACTCTACTCTACTCTACTCTACTCTACTCTACTCTTCTCATATTTTACCACATTTTTTCACTGGGCTCTAATAATTTTAGTTTCATCACCGTCAGTTCCTGAAAAATTTGCTCAGTTTCTACTTAGAGGACAAGTCCGTTAAAGGTACTGCCCAAGAGGGGTTATTTTAAAGCATGAAAGCAAAAAAACTAAAACCGTACAAACTGCAAACTGTCACACAAATTTCGACTGCTGCTGCTGCTGTTGAAAAGGCGTTTGTCAGTTATCAACAAGTTTATCTATTGTTGTCTCTCTTTCAGACAGCTGTCCTCTCTTTTGGCCTACAATGTATAAAAATAACATAAGTTAATGCGACTACGACAAAAAAAAAGTAAACAGCAATAACGATTGAAAACAAAAACAAAAATAAACAGAACAATAGCAACAATGCTAAGGACACGACCGAAACTTAAAGCTTGTTATGAGCTCTTACAAGCCACAGAACAAAGCAAAATACAAGGCCTGATGTTGAACATTCATCTCTTCTGCACTTCATCGAACAGAATCTTGGTATCCTTCAACCGGCAAAAGTATTTGTGTGCAACTGTGTTTTCAGTCTTTTTTTTTTTGCTTAAGTTTGACAGTTGTCAGCGTTAAAAGCAAACAAATTAAAGTTACATTTTAAAATTTTGCAAGCGAAGTTTTTAAGTTAATGACATAACGTGAAAAGTATTTTACTATATAACAGAAAAGATATACCTATACTCATTTACAAGAAAACCGATCGACTTTGTCTATATGTTATATATTCGTTTTATGTAATATTAATATATGAAAATATCGACACATTCAGAAATATTGACACAATTAAATGCTGATAATTTTCAATATCTTACATCCTTTAACAGATAAAGTAGCCATTAATTTTTAAGTGGCAAGCAAACTTTTTTTGTCAAAAAATTTCCACAAATAATTGACTGCTAGTTATAAAAAACAAAACGAATCATGAGAGCAGGTTTTGTGATTTTCAGCTTAGCCGGTTTTTAATTGGAAAAACACGGCACGGCTGGAGTTCATATTTGCTGATTTTAAGAAGGTTTTATATAACATTCTTCTTCAGATCATTCGGATTTATTGCGGCAAGTAAATCTTGCGTTTTGGGCATGCTGAAATTCTGGTAATTAAGGTTGCATTTACATACATATATATGGTTTATTAAAATTCACTTGCGTTTTAATTTAAGAATAGGTAGTAATGGTTTTACAAACTTTGAGATTACTACTCTTTCGCTAAACAATATAAATCGAATTCCAAAATAGTTATAATCAAATAATAAATCAACATGCACATTAATTAAATGAAACTTCTTTGACCAATCATCAAAAGATTTACCATTCGTACGTTCTTCTGGTGTCAACGAATTTTATATTCCTCAGCTTTACTTATGATAATTACTTTAATTTCCTTACTCTGTTATCACTTTGACTGATGAGTGTTTCCAAGTCCAACTTCTTCGAAATATCAACGACCAGCCAGCTTCTTTTGTAGGATTCTTTATAGTTATATGTAAGATTGTATTGATCTAAAAGTTCAACCACGTCCTTATTTGTGTAAAATTTATCGAAAGTGTTGTTGATGTTTTCCACTTTAATAAATTCCTTTTTAAGTTTCTTAAATTTTTCAAGTTTTTCTTTCAATGATGCCTGACTGGATCCCTCTTCAATTATTTTGGCAAATAAATTTTTAAGCTCATGCAAGAGATAATTACCAAACGTTGTTACTTGCGCATACATAAAATATATCAAAATTTTTGAAATTCTTCTTAGGCAAAGATTCCTTACATTCAAGATCATCATGTGAGTCAATATGGATTGCAATATATGCAAAATATGATTTCGGTTCAATATTTGATGAGTTTCTGAATTCAACATTCTTCTTGGAATCATTAGTTCTCAACGCAGGGTTTTCCTATTTCACATAGTTTTTGGGATATTTTGTTTCAAAAAATTTTATATAAAGAATTTTCTATGTGTCGTTGCCTGAATTATCTTTTTCTCCATACGCTTGTAGGTGCATTCCGAGAAAATCAAAAAAAAAAGTTTGAAACTTAAAAGAAAAAAATTTTTCGGTACTATGCTAAATTTTAAAATGGGACAAAAGTATCTCTGGAGATATATGGTATTTTATCAGATAGATCATAGTGAACAGTTTACTCCATAACTACACAGAAATCAATGACAAACTTATTTCTCCCATGTAGTGTATGGAACTAACCTGCATTTTGGAACTATTGCAATGGAGCAATTGAGGTGGGATAATTCAGGTTCAACTGTATTATTATCATTATTTCTTGCAGTGTGTGCAAAAAATTAATCCTAAATAGACTGATCCAAAATGTAGTTCCATTTATGTACGCACAAGTATAGATGAGTTTGCTAGGCGCTGCCACTTTTAGCATTGTGCGTTTTTATTGTTTTTAGTACTGATCAACTAATATTACTCATCGCAATATTTAAAATTGGCTTCAAATTACTACTTGACGTAAGCAAAATATAAAAACTGATTTATTATTGAAAGTCAACAATCATTTGCTTAAAATTAAATAAGTTTCACACAAAAGAAAGATCAGAAACTATAGCAAATATAAGGTGTTTACAATGTGGCATTTAAAAAATATAGTTAGAAGTTAAGTTGAATTTCTATAGATTGATTTATTTTTTGTATTTTGTTGAAATCTTACCTGAAGTAACTTACTAGGTATGATCTTGTACAAAAGGTATGATGTAAGATCTACATAGTACAAGATGCTCTCTAGGCATCATTCAAAATGGGTCGGCCCAAGATTGCGCAATGTACTCGTAACTACACAAGAGGCTTAGGCTTTTTTATGGTAAAAAACTTTTTTAAATTAAAGAGTTCCAAAATCCACGCGTAACATATAAATATCATGCAAAGAAACTAACTCGCAGTCTCAATTTTATCTGGTTTCATGCCCAAAAATCGAGTTTTTACGTAAAATGATGGTTTTGAGAACTCAGCACACGCCGATTACACAGCATGCTTATGGGAACATCCCTATCAATGCAAATGTCCAAAAGAATGAATAATGCCAATTTAACAATTTGATCAGTGTTGGCTCTACCATAAAAAAAATGTATTACACAAAAAAAATCAAATGTATCAAAGTAGTTAGAATTTAATATGTGAATAACAAAACACAAATACAGAATCAAGCAAAATTTCTAAGAGTCGTGCATTTCATGTACATATTGAATAATTGTAATATTAAATTTATGTGCAACTTTCGAAAAAAATTTCAAATTGACAGCAAACTATTTTGACAAACACCAACACTGATTCACTTTCCAACCTTTCGAGGCGGCTTCTCATCAAATTTGCCTCAAAAGCTATAAACTTTTTTGACGCTCGAAAATGTTCTCAATTTAAAAAGTTTTCGATGCATCTTCATGCTTAGAAGAATACTCTCACTATCAAATTATTTAATGTTTTTGTCTTCGTATTATTATTTTTTTCGATTTTAAGAAATATAAATTTTAAGCAAACAAAAATTAATTTGTGCTTTATATTGCCTTGAAAAATATGTTCACTGCATGTACTCGTATGTATGTACATATTAAAAAGAATAGAGTGATTTAAAGAAGTTGATTTATTACATTCTAGGAAATGGTTTTAGCAAGCAAATTGATAAATCTTCATATCCTGGGAAATGAAAATGCTGTAAGTATACCAGTGATGGCATTTGCGTTTTGTGAAAATGTACTGTATCGAGAGTTAAAACGTACTTTTTAAAGGCCGAATGTACTTTTTAGCCTTGAACACCCAATATTAATAAAATGTCAAAAAAAAAGGTCCTTAGTTTTGCCATCTCAAAAACTCTAGCAAAATGAGGTATATTTCACATTAAATTACAAAATCTACATATTTTTTATTTTACTAAAAAAAACATTCATCATTTACTAAAAAAAACAAAACGTAGTTATTAAAAATCTACACATAATTATTTTCAGATTTTTATTTACTAAACAAAATAAAGAGTAACAACTATTATAATTTGTCCAAATGTGAAAGTTCGCCAAATGTACTAAAAATGCTGCAAACGTACCGAAGGTACTGAAAACATGTCGAATGTAATGGCGACGATTTTTCAGGACGCAAATGTACTGGAAAAAATACAGATATATCGAAAATGCCATCACTAAAGTACCAATGATAATATTTTTATTTTGTATTTGTTTTATACAGAGAGTCTACAATTGAAATAACTACAAATAAGTAAAAAATAGGTCAGGCAATACATAAAAGACAGCAAAGCTTAATTAATTTGAATATTTGAATAACTTAAAATAACTATAATAAATATATTTCAATATCAACATATTATACTTTTGTCTAAAAAAATTATTTTAAACACAAATGAAAAATTTTGGCAGTAACGACTACACCTACACATTTTAATACAAAAGTATGAAACGTTATATTGAATAATTTATACATTCAACCTTTAACTTCAAAGAGTCGTAAAAAAAAATAAATAAATAAAAAAAAACAGAAGAAAAAAATTTAAAATAAAAACCAGTTTTAATAAGAAATGCCTTGTACATTTTGCAAAATTTACTATTGTTTGCTGTATAAATTTTTATGAGCCTACTCTTATTTACTTAATTTTTTTATTCAAAACAAAGAACAATGCCCCAGTTGGAATTGGAGAGTGATTATAAGATAAAACAGAGTATTGATCAAACTGAAATCGATTACAAATAAAACAAACGAGTTGTTTTTAAAAACTATATAATTACATCCATAATTAAAAACATACTCACGTGTTGCTGCAGATATATGAAGGTCTAGCTCCCATCAAAATAAAAATTGCGAAAAAAAAACAGGAATTTTAGTTCAATTCATTTATGTGGGAAGAGCGTTGAGAACAACACAAAAAAACTGTCAAGATTCTTATGTGCAGTTACTTAGTATCTAATAGATACTATCTGCTGCATGCATAAATAGCAAACCACCAAACACATGAAACAAATAACACAAAACAAAACAGCACAGTGTTACACAAAAGAATCCACAAGATTCGCACGTTCTAAAAACGATTTAGAACGCGATGCATTGCAAGACAAAAACAAATCAAACGAAACTATTGTGCAGATTCAAGTGGTGTAGTATCTCAAAAATAAGACGCTGTTGTAGTGAAATGCGGAGGTTGCCACAAATATTTTTTTTTCTTTGCTTTTTTTTATTTAACAGATAACGAGAGATATTTTTTTCTAGATTTGCTGTTTTTTTTCTTTTGCTTTAACTTTGCATCCGTTGAATGCAGTCGGCTTAGTAATTTTATTTTATTTGAAACTTGCGCTCTTGCGCTTTTATTATTTTTTTCAAATTTTTCCTTTTTTTTTAGCGCACACTTGAATTTACAGTAAAATAAAGTCGGCCCTCGGCGCTTAGTCGCTTAAACTAAAGCTGTTGTAGCTTAAGAAATTTAAACGCGTGAAAAGAAGCAACGCCGCCGTTTACCCGGGCAGCAGCATCGATTTAAGCGCAAAACAAACATAGTGGTGGGGGGGGGGGGGGGTGGGATAGCAGCAGCACAAAATTGAAAGAAATCACTTGAATGTTCTACAAACACCAACACTACACAGATGTAATTAAATTTATGAAGCCACGATTTTTTTCTTTGTAATTTTTAAACTCATAAAAATTTTTTCTTTGCTACAAATACTCTCTTTTTTTATTTTGGCTATTAACGTGTTTCACATTCTAAACCGTTAGCAAAATATTTTGTAGTACGCGTGTCGACTCGCTTCGTTTCCATTAACCGCACACAACAAAGCTCGTATTGAAACTAAAGTTGGTCTGTGAGCTGCAACGACCAGAGCAGCAGCAGGTGAGTCGTTACCGCGGTGAATATGAAAAGTACGAAGAAAATAAGTGAGCAAATTCTTATTGACTTTACAAGAAACTCACCACAGTTGTAACTGAAACCCCATACAACATCGACCATGCAGCGACGCACCGATGGCGCGGTTGTATTTTGTTTGAACCGTCAGTTGTGCAGTGTAGCTGCTACACATATGACTGCTAAGTGTAGGATACTCAATTTTTATTTTTTTAAATCTTTTTTTTTAAAATTTGAATAAAAGTTTGTTTACTTAAGAAAGCTCCTCTTGCGACCTCTGTCTAGCTATTTATGTACATATGTATTGTTGTTGTCTTTCCAAAACCGGCATGCTTATGTTAGTTTTGAGCTTGGTGACAAAGCAATATCGAAGCAAGCTTTTAAATAAAACCTTTAGCACAACAATATGGGTGTATCACCGCCACGGATTTCCCAAATTTTTAATTTTTAAAGCGCTAAATGTTTGAAAGGTGTGATCTTCTCCATTTAATTTTAAACTTAAGCTTTAAAATATGCCTTCAAAAATTATTACAAAACTCGGTCGGGATATACCTAACCATGCCGTAAATTTCCCAAGGAAAAACAGGATAAATTCAAGAAAAAATTTCATTTTAATTTTCCGAAATAAGAATTCATAACAGAATGAAATTTTTTTTTTTTCTTTAAGCAGAATAGATAGTAATTGTTGTGTATGTATGAATATTTTGGTACTTAACCAAAGTCTTTGCCCATGTATTCCTCGTCTGATTCGTTCAGTTCCACCTTGTGTTTCAACAAAATATTTGTCTTTTGCCTTGATTTTCCGCAGCATGTCCGGTTTTGTTTTTATCCAATTGTAAAAATCAATGCACGACATATCTAAATTGATCCTAGAGGTCAGAATGGCTCTCAAAGCTTTTAATTTTAAGTGAGATTTTTCATCTGTGCTTGGTAAAAAAGAACATATTCCACTATTGCTGCCATTTCTTTGTAATGGCAATTCTCAGTTTCCAAATGAGTAAAAATTTCAAATCATCGTATCGATACAATAGCAAAATTCTCAAAACTTGGAAAATAATTGATATGGTAATGCCTTACCTTATAATTTTTTTCGTAGAATAGTTTTGATCACGATATCAACGTAAAGGTTGACGAAAATAAACCAACAAGAACAAACAGAGCGAGATAATGATCGTTAACTTTCAAGAGAAATACAAAGTTTAAAACCAATGAAAACAAAACAGGACAGTTACAAAGTAATTACAGCATATTTCACAAAAATACAAGAGACATTTTTTTGCAGGATATTCACTGAAAATACAGGAGTATCCTGTAAAATATAGGATAAATGCCGTGGTAAGTGACACTCCTAAGATTGTGTTTTTGCTTTCGTTTATTTTTTAAGGGATACTCATGCAGTTAATTTTAATTTCAAATAAAACTCGAATATAGTAAAAACTGCAAGGAATTAGAGCAACATACAAAAAAAAACTAAAGTTCTATTTGCATAAAGATCATGGATTTTTTCCTTATATTGGGTATCTTTTTTGCTACTTGTTTTTTCAGTGTAAATTTGTTGAAACATTACGCCTGATTCGTCACATGTTCTAACGCCAAGAACACTTAGTAAGGTTTGCCATTTTACCATGAATTGACTAATAAACCAACAGCACTTGCCAATTATTGAATTTTATTATCAAAATTCGTGCTCTGTGAAAATGTGTATCGTAAATTTTTATCGAAAATTTTCTTTAGCGACGAAGCTCATTTTTGGCTCAATGGATACGTCAAAAAGCAGAATTGCTGAATTTAGTCCGAAGAGCAGCTAGAGGCAGTTCAAAAGCTACCAATATACCCTGAGAAATGCACTGTTTGGTGGGGCTTGTGGGCCGGCGGCGCCAGTGGGCCGTATTTTTGAAAAATAATGAAAAATGCGATGATTTCAAAATTTTTTTTGCCCAAAATGAAAAAATTTGACTTGGTTAACATGTGGTTTCAACAAGACGATTCCACATGCCATACGGCGTGCGATACCATGGACCTATTGAAAACGAGTTTGGTGAGCAATTCATTGGTCGCCAAGATCATGCGATTTAACCCTACTAGACTATTTCTTGTGAGGCTACGTTAAATCTTTTATGTACAGGGGCAAGCCAGCCGCAATTGCAGCTCTGGAAGACAACATTCCAGCTGCCATTGGTGAGATACTAGCCGAAATGCTGGGAAAAGTATACCAAAATTGGAGCTTACGGTTGAACCACCTCAGGCGTAGCCGCGGGTTACATTTACATGAAATAGTCTTCAAAAAGTAAATGAAAGAAATTGATGTATCGCTCCAAATAAATATTTCATTCACTAAGGCAAATTTTCTGTTCTTTTTTTTAAGCCAAACGTTTAAAAAATCACCCGTTACATACATAAAGGAAGTTTTTTTTAGAGGTATAGAGCTTCGAATTAAAATAAAACACAAGAAAATCGTTTTAATGTCCATCAATTTGGCTTTATTGGAAGTATAATTTTATGCCATTAATGTTTAAATATAATTTCGGGCATGTGGCCGCCGCAGCTGGCTCAAATAAAGCCAATTCTACAAGTCCAATTTTGAACCACTTTTTCGAGCATATGGGGCCGTATGTCGGCAATAACGCCACGAATGTTGGCTTCCAAGTCCCCTAACGTTTCTGGTTTGTTGGCGTAGACGAGCGACTTCACATATCCCCAAAGAAAATAATCCAATGGTGTCAAATCACACGATCTTGGTGGCCAATTGACAGGTCCATTCCGCGAAATTATGCGCTCATCGAATGTTTCCTTCAATAAATCGATTGTGACGTGCGCTGTGTGGCATGTAGCGCCGTCTTGTTGGAACCACAACTCATCCACATTCATGCCATCCAATTCGGGAACAAAATAGTCGGTTATCATGGCTCTATACCGGTCTCCATTAACGGTAACTGACTCTCCAGCATTATTTCGGAAGAAGTATGGCCCAATGACTCCACCAGCCCATAGAGCACACCAAACAGTCAGTTTTTGTGGATGTAATGGCGTCTCAAGGGTCTCATGTGGATTCTCTTCACTCCAAATGCGGCAATTTTGCTTGTTGACGTAGCCATTCAACCAAAAATGAGCCTCATCACTGAACAAAATTTTGCGATGAAAATCAGCATCGAGATCAATCTCATTTTCGGCCCATACACCAAAATCACGACGCATTGCATGGTCTCGCGGCTTTAATTCTTGCACAAGCTGGATCTTGTAAGGTCGCAAGCCAAGATCTTTGCGCAAAATCTTCCATAAAGTTGATGGACAAAGCTCCAATTGCTGTGCACGGTGGCGAATCGATTCATTCGGGTCCTCTTCAACATTTTGCTCTACAGCGGCAATTGTTTCTTCGGTGCGCACTGTTCGACGTCTCTGCGGATGCGTATTATCACATAGAGTAAACGTAGTGCGAAAACGATCCATGGTTAACAGAATTAATTGCTCTGATGGACGATTATGTCGACCATAAAATAAACGGAGCTTGCGGTAAACTTCGCGAACTGAACCATTATTTTCGAAATAAATTTGCACGATTTGCAAGCGTTGTTCTTTTGTCAACCTGTTCATGATAAAATGGCAAACCAAACTGAACATAAATGACATTAGAGTTGCCAGAGTTGAGCATAAAATGCCAGTTTTATCTCTATTCAAAAAACAAACCTCTAAAAAAACACCCTTTATATGTAAGCTTAATAAATAATGCTAAAATTTTGTCGGTACTTCCTTATGTGTACAGCAGAAAAATGGAGAAAAAATTTAGAAAAAAAAATTTTATATGTATAAGAAACAAGTTCAGTTTTCTTAATTTTTTTACTCAAATTTCGTAAAACTAACGACTCACAGCTCTGCTAGCTGTCCTAAAGATTTTGTTTTTTGATTGCGAATGCAATCGAAAACAAGTTAAGTTTTCGAATTTAAAGCGTTCTCGAAGAAATCTAGCGCGCGCATGAAATTACTTCGAAAATGTCTAATGTACCTACACATATGAAAGTCAATGTGTGTCAATTATTGACTCTTAAACCATTCAACCGATCGCCAAAAGATTTCATACATACATATGTATGTACATATGTTTACTTTGGTATGCGAAAGGTTTTTAGCATAGTTTGGTTTGACGAAAATTGGCGATGCCACACCCCTCCATACAAGAGAAAAATAAAATTCATCGTATCTCATCAACTAATTGACACATATAAATGAGACTTGTTACATATGTACCTACATATACAATATATATAAGGTATGGGCAAAAGTAAGTTTTAATGAAAAAACCACGACTCTCATATGAGAACAAATCCAACGTTTGTTACTACGAGTATTTGTCGCAAATAAATAAGATATTGTACATATGTATGTTTCTCATGGTTTGTAAAATTTTCCTAGCATAACTAGGAAATATAAGAGATAAATAAAGTTCATCATATCTTAATAATTATTACACCCAGATGAATGAGACTTATATTAAAAGTACGTGCAAGTTTTAATGAAAAAATGGGTGGCGTCACGCCTGCGATGTGAGAGAAACTGGTATTTTTATATCGTCTCATATATGAGACATAAATTCATGATTTAATTTCCAAAATTCAATGCTTAAACTTTGAAATAATTAATTTATCAATATTAATGTTCAATTTTAAACATCAAGCAGTTTATTTTTCTTCATTCAAATAACTTGGGTCTTTTCATAGATAATTGGCGCGACAATTTTTCGGTTAGCTTGGCTATCCTCCAATTGCACCAACGATCTCTTCTATCCAGACTTTCTTACACAAGAGCTATAACCAAATTGAACTTGTCGAGCCACCTAGTGATAAGGGCAGAACAACGTCTGCCAAGTCTGCTAGTACTTAGTCATTAAAAGTCGAAATGTGTGGGAAGAAATCGAAAATCTTAATTGATATGGAAAATTATCAAAATAAGTCAAAAATTTTTCAGTTCCAGAAAGTCAATAGAAATCGTAAAGGCTCAGCAAAGTGAATAAAATTTTTAAAATAGCGGATTGTATCGACAGAAATTGATTAGTATCAACAAGAAAGTCGACAAAAGCAACAAAAAATTGAAGAAAATTTTGAAAATTCAATTTTTTTATATACTTTTCTATGATATATGTACCATCACACAGATTGAATATCAAAAATTTTATAATATACATCCAGAAATAACCAAAAAATTTCAATGGACGATGGGTATCGAAAGTTTGTTAAAGGTAGGTACTTCAGAGTTTCTGACACTACAAAGATATCTTCAAGTATCCCCACCACTAGTACTATTATTGATAATATGGGTAGAATGGATCATAATTACTTTTGAGTAATTTATATACTTTTTAAAAAAAAAAACAGTTTGAAAACAGCTACACGTGTTGGTCGATTTAATTGCCTACAGTGTGACATCAACAGATCGTTATTTTATCTGATAAATTGATATTTAATGAACTTTTGATTTTGATTTCTACAATTTTTTTTTTTTTTATGATGAAAACTTGCGAATAGGCACGAACATAGTAACTAATGTCATAAATGGTCTTTATGAACTTCGTTATTAAAAAAATTCAAATAAAATTTACTAATAAAAACAAATTAATTTCAACTTTTTGATGAACGAAAGATAAACTTTTAATGGCAAATTAATTTGTATTTTAAAAAGCAGTTAACTTTTTTGCAGATAAATGCTGAGTTCTTGCACTAATAGATTAGTCATTGGAGTGAAATGTCGCATTTCGCATGCCTGAGAGGCAAATCCTTCAGATCTTACACAATATTTGTAGTCTTAGCACTTCAAGGATGTCAATCTGAAACCAAGGTATTAAAAATTTCATTTTTATTATAAATGTTAGTATAAAGAACAAAAAAAAAATTATTTTTTTCTTTGAATACAGCGTACTTTGGACATCTACACAACGTTACTCAGTTATACATTACCGAAAGAAAGTGATGCATTTTTACAACAAAACTGCAGCCTGAATTATATTGCAGAAATGCAAAGAGATAGTTCTGCAGAGTCTAAATTTAAAACGCATCCAGCAATCTACTTTAATTCAAAATTCGCATATGACATCACAGATATGAAAGCGATTGTGAATATTTCTATTGAACGTGCTGGTCGATATGATACTTATTTATCGACCTCACTTGATATCTGTGAAATGAGATATGCGAAAGTTGGACAACCATTCGTTCGATTTTTCCGTGATGAGCTAATACGTGTCGTGACACCACCTACATTTTGTCCTATAAAAAAAGTAAGTGAGTAGTAGTTTCTTGGAAAACTTTTACAAAGAATACACCGAAGCCTTAACCAAAATAGACGTGACGAGACGATAGCAACTAAACTAACGTTTGCACTCGTTACGTCTGTTTTCACATTTAACCCAAAATATCATGCTAACCAACAAATCGAAGCAGCTAATATGACGAGTAGTGACGGTTTCAAGTTCAGTTCTTACGGAACAACACGTCGCGTCAAAATATTTCGTTCTTTTTCGATCATTTCAGTACGTTCATTTTGGTTACAAACCTTGGATACCATATACTCGAATTTACTCGTTACGTCTCGTCACGTCTATTTTGCTTTAGGCTTTAACAGTTTTCTTAATTTTAATCACTTTCAAACTACGTTAGAGTTGTCAAATATACGAAAGTGTTAAAATTTTTAAGGTGCGTCTGACTTTTCAGAGACCTTGGGTCGTAAAACAAACAAAATGTATTTTGAGGCTTTTAAAGATTTGATATTAATTATACTAAATGTTTTATAATTCAATTTCGGATCGGTCCAGTTCATTTATAATTTAATTTTTTCCGTAGTAGTTAAAGTTGTTTGTTTAACAAATAATTTTGTACGGACATTCGACAGCTATGCACTTATATTGAAGATAGAAACTATACTTCACTAAAATCTACTTTTTTACCCCTCCTTAGAATGTGCTTTTTGAAGTGAATAACTTTATGTTAAGCAGCAGTTTCCTGCCAGTTTATGCGCCATTACTGAATTGGAAGGCAGATCTGAAATTGTGGTTGAATGGGCGATATTCAATTGCTTTTATTGTAATGGGTAAAATTGAATGGATCAACACCTAAGTAATTTACGTACTCGATTTAATTTTTATGGTAAAAGGTTAATCGTATTTTTACAATAATAAAAATAAAAGCAACGTATTACAACAGAGTAACTATTTGTTCTATAAATGCGGAAAGCTTCTGCAAATATTGATACCACCTAGTTTTATATGAAAAAATATATATTAAGATTTATTAAGCTTAAGCTAAGCTATACTATTTTTTTTTTGTTCTATTTTTGTAAATAGTCTTATGGGAATATTGCGGGCGTGTCAGCTAGAAAACCACTCATACTATTGAACAGCGCCACCTCCTGAATTGATTTAGTCATGTGCATCTGTTTGTCACTGGAATCCACAATTGTGAAGAAACAAATTTAGATTATTTTGTAAGTCTTAACTGCCTACTTTTTCAGATCTACATCGTGGTATTCAAATTGAGCAAAATCAGTTCACTAGACACGCCTACCGCTCATTCAAAGAAGAACCTGTTTCGAGAATATTACATGAACTTCGGAGTTAATTGTTAAAAACTTTTAAACATTTGAAAGCGTGCGTCTTAATATTTTTAAGGGGAGTGGCGCTTTTCTTATAAGCAAAACATTGAAATGCAATAATTCGTGATTTTTCAAGCAAATTCAATCAAACTTCTAACGCGTAATACAAATGATTTAGGATATAATCGAAGGATTAGCTGAGTGGGGGAATGTCCCCTCCCATACAAGTCAATACTTAAACAAAACGCTATAATGAGAAAGTTGTTACTTGTTTATAAGCAAATTGCTCAGATATACTTTGAATGATACTCGGACTAGCATTCGACAAAAGAAATGCGATTTATGACAGAAATACGTAGCACCACCCAAACAAACTTAAACTTAATGTGTAAGTCGTTGAAGGAATTGCATATTACAAGAGTCGGTGTTACAACATTTGATGTCGAGCAGAGTCAAAAGATATGATCACAATAGAAGGGAACCGTAGTACTCAAACAATGGTCAGAAATGTCGGAAAGTATTGACAAAATCACTATTGGATTGATAGAATCAATGTTAAATAATTTCAAAAAAGTTCAATGAGGAATTAGGGCTACGAAAAGAGTAACAATAAATCTACCAAATGTTGATGAAATTTCGTTAAATGTCGAAAAGCCCTAAGGCTTATCTAAATAAATCAATAGAAATTTAAAAGTATCGAATATTATCAACCAAATCAATTTAAGTAATGTCAATAAAAAACAAAAAAATTGATTAAAGCCGAAAATTATTGGACACAATAATACAAAAATGTTGTAAAATGAAAGATCGTTGAATAGTAGTGAGAGCTATAGAAAAATTCTATGTAAGTTCAAAACTATCGAATAATTCAACTAAAACCTAAGATAATCTATTCTATTTGTTTTGAAAAAGTAGAGAAAAGTCTAGAGGTATTAACGCCCCAGCGGGGAATAGCACAAACTCACAGAAGAACACTTTAACTTAAATTTCATTCAAAAATTGTAATTTACCTATGCTTCCTGTTTCCTTAGCAAGTACTAATTGTTCATTCAAATTAAATAATGCTTTCAAGTTTCCAAGCACCATCTGCATAACTATTTTTGACTACTAAAATTGGCTCAATTTAATCAATTGTATGCTACTTCGACATACAAACAAAACCAGAAAAAAAAATCAAACAACCCAGATGATCAACCAAACCATCGCAAAATTACATTTGCCTAAAAATCATTCCGCCTGCCACTCTTACAATAACCTTAATTTGAAATTAACACCACTACACATATCACCCATCGGGTACATATACATTCGTATGTATGTACTAAACTTATATGTGTATGTGTGGATGAAACTATGTAAATATGTACGTGGAAAGAGTTACATCTTGCCACAATTGTTCGGCCTACAACATGTTGCTTCTTTTCGCCAAGTCAAACCGTGCAAACCGGATTGCTATACATTGAATGATGTAGTCTTAATGATTTTGGTGCTTCAAATGACTCTTTCGCTCTCTCACTCTCACGCGCTCAATATATTGCCTTTGCTGTAGCCAGTATTCAGGCACATGTTGCATTTGAATTACACCCCCATATTTAACTAAACTTTTTTTTCAGCCCCCTGTTAAGTGTTCAGTGTTTCATATTTTTTTTTGCTGTGTGGGGATTGAAAAACCAACATTAAAATAAAAACATGGCAATTAAAAACAAATATCTTTCAGTGCCTGGATTTTTCAGTCAAAGACAATACTGAGAAACCCTATAGCAAAGATTGCACAGTAGTTAGACAAGAAGGAATTATGGTGCTCTTCTGCTTTTATTTATATTATTCATAATTTTTTTATTTAAAGAAAGGTAGTCTTGACAATATAATATAAATCAGCACTTGTTTCCTGCGGCCAAAATCAAAATTTCTACTTTATGTTAGAGACATCAGTATGCATCAAATGGTTTTAGCATATCAATTCAAAGTTATATCAAAATCAAGTAGTCATAGTTTAAAGTTTGCCTGCAATCTAAATGATATATTTGAATAAAAGTTACGCATACGTCATGTTAACCAATTATGTACTGTTAAATGTAGTGAAGTTTCTATAGAAAATATGAAGAGAAACACACTCGAAATTGTTTCACTGTTTTTGTTCACCAAAATTTACAAAATTATCACTGTTTTGTCGCATTATCATTCTCAACAGCAGAAAACTCAAGTAGTCAGATTGAAAGCAAAGCACTGCTGCCTGCTGTGCTTTGTTTTTTTTTCCTCCGGCATGGAAATGCAACAGGCAAACGATGCCGTCTCACAATTAATGTTGTATCAAGGCAGAAGCCTTCATAAGTTGAGCCCAGTTGTTGCTGCTGTAGGGTTATAATGGCAGCGTTGTAAATGGTTAGAAATATGTTGATTTTGGTAGATACTCGTATGCTGCCTCTTATGCTGTTGCTGGTTGTGTTGATGTTTGATTCACACAAATGACAGTGGTGAATTTGGACACAAAAAGAGAGTGTGCCTAATTTTAGCGCCAAGATTTGGTAAACAGCAATTTGTAGCGAACATGTTTGAAGCACAGTTGTGGCTAAAAATATTTACCTTTAAATTTTCAATTTCAATGCCATTGAGACACAATATATTTTTTTATGTATTGCGAAAATTACACTAATATGTTAAGTCACTTTAATAAGCAGAGGTTAAAGTAAACACTTCATTAAAATTGCAGGTGAAGTACATGTTCTATTTAATCTGGAGTTTTGACTTTATGTAACTACGCTAAACAACCAAAAATCCTCTGGAACTCTTTACAATTCCTTAATGGAGTTCATCTCTGTTAATGATTATAAAAATAATAGGATTTTGCAACGCCCACCTCATTAGGCTTTCGTTGGTCTTTTGCACAAAGCTCTAACGTTCTGGTAAGGCGAAACCAATGGATACCTAATTTACGCCTGACAACATTTTCAGGCACTCCTTGGGTAATAACCATGACTAAACGATTAGGCAAACTCAATATAGGGATGCCTTTTACTAGCCGTATTAGTGCCTAATCAAACACTTGATAAGTAAACCTAGTTAATAAATCTCTTAGATTTGCCTAATTAGGCTGCTAGTACACATTCCTAATATAGGCTTACCTCATAATGTCCCAGTTAAGGCAGAAAGTATATTTAGGCATGCCTAATAAAACTTCTAGTCGGGATGGCCTAAGAAAATATAACAAACTGCCTCTCACTACGATAGCAATATTTAATGAGGTGTGATACCGCTTTTTTAAACAATACATTGTTTGGCCGGGTATTAAAGGAGCAACGAGCGCGAATCAATAAATCCGTGGCTTTTCGAACTTTCCTCGTCGTTACATAAAATACAACACTGCTTCCGCCGAGTACCATCTGTCAGTAGACTACTGTCAAATTTTGAGACACTATCGTCATTAACGTGACGTTTTACAGGTGTTCAACAACCTCGTGGGTTTTTATAATAATGGTAAAAAGTGAATTTCTAGTGCTTATACAACATTATTTTTTGCGAAACCAAGAAAAAGCTTGATAAGTACTACGGGGACACTACACCATCAACTTCAATGGTAAAAAAGTGGTTTACTGAGCTTCGTTGTAGTCGCACAAGCATTTATGACGCTGAATATTCTGGATTGCCAATTAAGGTCAATACACCCGAAAATGTCGAAAAAATTTACAATATGGTGCCGGCAGATCTGAAAGTGAAAATGTGTGAGTTTTTTGATACCATAAGCATTCATATTGAACTGTGGTTTCGATTTTAAATGATCATTTGGGTTTTAAAAGCTATCCGCAAGATGTGTGCCGCGTTTGCTATCAATTGACTTTAATCGGAACCGTGAGACGTGTGTGGTCACAATGGGAAAATTCCATGAATTGGGTTACGAATGCGCCACATTCTGCAGACTTAGGACTCAGTGACTATTTTCTATGTCCAAATTTAAAGAAATTGCTTGCTGGAAAGAGATTTAGCTACAAAGCTGAATTTATTGCTCAAAGGAATGCCTATCTTGAGAGAGACAAGAAACATTTATCTCTAACTGCAAATAATAAGCAGAATTACATCAATGGACGATTTGTTGAGAGATCGAAAAAAAGAAATATGTAGTAATCGGTATAAGGGCTTTAGCTGTCGTCAACTCTCACTGTGAAAAAAGGGGTTGCAGGAGTGATACCTATCATACAAAAAATATACTTTTAACATATAAAACAAAACAAACAAACAAAGGAAACTGCTATGCCTCATAATGTAAAAGCTACAAGGTGTAGATTCGGTGTGAATCGATTAACCGGTCTTCATCAAAATGTTATTTAAAAAATATTTTTGTATGAAGGCCACCTTAAATCGATACTAACAAAGTGTACAAATTTCATCAAAATCAGCCCAATTGTTTTCGCGTCCATAAATGACAGACAAAAACTGAATTTTATATAGTAGATTACCTGTGACTCCAAAAAAAAACCTTTTCGATATAAATTTTATTTAAAAACAGTTCTACAAACTTTAATTTGCATGACTTTTTGAATAAAATTTAAAAATTTCTTGGTCTGCTTATAATACCAAGAAGTTCTTTTGCAGCGAACTTTCTCAATACGGGTTTTCAAGCAAGGGACTGGACCTAAACGAGCTGTGCAGACGTAAAAGGCGAGATGATACTGCGTATACTGTGTTCAAAGTATAGCAAGCGCCTGACATCGTAAAAGGAAGACTTCCTATCATAATGAAAGTACCAACTTTTTAAAATGTTCCCATTGTTTGATCCTTTACTATGGCAGTTGAAATTCTAGAGCATTTCTTAGATGTCAAAATGCTGCAATATGCCTTCTGCAGTCACAGTGCTATAACTAGTACCTACCACCTACTGAAATTTATTATCTCGGTTTTGTACTTTGCACTGCAAGATAGTGTCTTTATCGAATAGTTTATTGGAATAGTTCCTCAAAAAAAGTAGATTGATCTAGAACCTGAACCTGATGTTAGCGGACTACCAAACAGTTTACATCTCAAATCAAATAATACCTTGCCAGCACCTCCATAAGCTGTCATCAAATTCTGTATAGATTATTTCAAAAACTATCGCTATTGTTCTCCAATCACAGTTTTTTGAAAGACTCTTTCTCCAAAAACTCTCCAAACTAAACAACAATAACAGAATACTGTCGCACGCCTAACAAGTTTTCATTTATCAGACTGAAATCAGGCGACACTAATTCATGCAGTCGACTAAAGTCTAGCAGATGCCTACTGACTAATAGGCACAAAACTGCGTGACCAAGTTACGATTGGCAGCACAACTGCATGCAATGTAGTAACAGGATTATTTTATTGCGTAATTCTATTCAAAGCACAAACAGCACATCCAGCTGTGATGGTAACCAAAGCACACGCGTAAATAGCAATGCAAACAAGCGTTACCAATGCGATGATTACGACGAATGAAAACGACATCAAATTATTAAGTTGCATAGTGGAGCATTATAGGGAAATGGGAACTGCTCCTAATCATTGGTTTGAATTCTAACAGAGTTGTAAACTTTGGCTATTATTCCACTGTGCAGAACGATGCTGCAATGTTTATGCAGTTGCGTTGCATTGCAACTTTGCGCTTAGTTTTTTGAATTATTTTCTTTTTCGCTTCTTGACGAAAGACGAGTTTTTTGTTAGCATCTATTTGTTGAGGCTGCAGCTAACAGGTCATGTTTAGCGTTTAATTTTTTTTTTTAGCCTTAACTCCTCCTCATTTCAAACGTTTTGATACGCTATTATTGCATATGTCCAGTTAAAGTGGATAACTTAATTTACGCAGTGACAGCAGTTGAGTGCTGCTTTTGTGTCAGCATGTGATGTGAATTTGTTGAAATCTTTTTTTTGATGAAAGTTGCATTAAATAGATTAACAAGCTCACATAGTGGAAATTTGCTTGTCAAAGGTTTGAAACTCTATAGAACTTTAAGCAAAAGCATTTGCAGATAATCTCTCTTAGTGTCAGCTGCTTTATTCTTGGTAAGGCACAAACGGCACTCAAAATAATTCACTTTTGTTACCTTTGTAAAGAGCTGAAAACTAATTCTATTAAGACATGTACGATACGTTTAACTTGAGAGGGTTGTATTTAGTATTGAAAAATATATATTGATTGATCTAGGAGATAATTTTGATAAGAAAGTTTCATGTGGATTTAAATGAAATTCTCCAAACCACTAGTATCCTGCTGGCAGTGTTAGAATGGTATTTTGTTACCTAAAGAACAAAGGAAAACTGATAGGCATGTCTGATGTTGCTGCTGTGTTTATTGTCAGACGAATTCTTTGCTAATTAACTTATTGAACAAATTGCAGATGGTCGACGACGATTTGTGGGAAAACTATTATTAATGTAAAATTTCAAACTTTTAACATAAAGCATGCAAAATCACGTATGCATCACAATGCTGCAAAGAGTAACAGGGCTATCTTTAACACATTCCAGATTTAAGTAAGTTAACAAAAATATTTATTCTAAGCTTTGAAAATGTTGCGTTAAATGGATTTTTATTTAAGTGTTGATAGCAGCTGCATATATTATTTTTGAATTGGCAGAAGAAAAATCAACAAAATGATCAGCATCATCAAACAACAGCACGATCAGCAAGAACAGTAACAAAAGAAGCATTGGAAACAATCAGCAGTTGAGAGGCAACCACTTAAGCGGTCAACACCTACTTGCAATGCCCTCTAGTAGCTTATAGAAAAAGGAGAAAGAAAACATTCTTTTGCATAAAAGAAAAACAATAATAACAACAGTTGAAGAACAGACAAAATGCATTATTTATCATACGACAGTGCGGTAGTGCAGAAAAGTTGGATGAAGTGATGACACTTCAGTTTAAGTGATTGCGATAGGTATTTACCAAGCGGCAAGAGGAGCAGTTGATACCTTTCCCATCGATAACCAGTTTACTATGGCTTTCACACTGACACCAAAATTACCGCGTTTTTCACATATCTCGATTTTAGCCAATGGCCAGTCATAAAACGGATCAATAAAAAGATATGTAGGTCTGGTATAGCGAACTAGACAAGTGATAATAATTTTTTTCTGGGACTTATACAGCTTTGGTATTTTCGAAAAAACACGAAATGTTGTTGCCCTTTTTTCACATATTGCTGCTTAACATTGTTGAACCTTATTCGCTTAACCCGGTTGATTGCTAACATAATGCGGCTCCATAACATTGTTGCTTTCAATTGTTGGTAAACATTGGGAAGCAAATGTTCTTCAAACAAGCTGTAGCCAAAATTCGTAAAAATAGCGCTAGAACTTTATTAACATTATTTTGAATTCTGTTCACACGTTCTGGCCTTGTAATTAAAGATTGTTGCCGACATAAGACTCTCTTCATTTACGATTTTATTTTCGAAAATGTGCCTACTATTCAAAATCGTCACTCCCAACGCAGTCAAGAAATTATTTTCAACTTTTTTAACAACGGCCAAAATAAAATCATTTAAAGACTCGTTGGCCTCCCACATCATATCCAAAATATATTTTCGACCTGATTCTATTGATTAGTGGAAAACATTTTTTCGCCACTTGTCGCGTTCAAAACATATTTTCAAACTTTTTCTATCGCTAGTGAGGAAAAAGCCCGAAAAATAACATACAATTTTTTAAAAGAAATTACCAAATGAAATTGTTTTTGAAAATACCGTTTGCAAGACTTTCCGAACCCTTTTTTATTTTGCCAAAGAGCTCATTTGAAGCGCAGATACCAAGTATCGATATTTATCCTCACATCAATATGTCACAAAATCAATAACAGGAAATGATAGCTTTACTGAAAATGTTTCTTTTGTTGTTGTTTTTATTTTTTAACAGTGCAACTTGTGCGGGTGTCAGACACTCATCTGGCGAACTGGTTATTATTATGTCTATTCTCGTTGACTTTTGTGCGACTAAACTTTTACTTCTAAATTTTGATGCACCAACAAATGTGCGATGGCGTCACTTACATCTTATGGAATTTAATATCTAAAGGGTGATTTTATTAGCATTTGGTTTTTAAAAATTGAAATATGAACAGAAAATTTGCAATACTGAATAAAATATTTATTTTGCAGCGATACATCAGTTCCATTCATTTACTTTTTAAAGCTTATTTCATGTAAATGTTGTCCGTGGCTACGCTTGAGGAATTCATTCATAAGCTCCAATTTTGGCATATTTTTTCACGCATATCGGTCGGTATCTCATCAATAGCAGCTGTAATGTTGTCCTCAGAGAGACTTGACGTAGCCCCACAAAAAATAGTCTAGTGGGGTCAAATAACATGATCTTGGCGACCAATGGAATGCTCCAAAACGTGAGATTAATTCGCCTCTCATTAGGTCCATGGTATCGCATGCCGTGTGACACTATCTTGTTGAAACCACATATCAATCAAGTGCAATTCTTCCATTTTGGGCAAAAAAAAAATGTCGCTAATTATTGCACGGTACCTTGCTCCATTGACTGCAATGTTGCAATTTTCATTATTTTTGAAAAAGCACGTTTCACTGATGTCGCCGGACCACAAACCGCACCAAAAAGTGCATTTTCATGGAGCTGCCTCTGGCTGGTCTTCAGACCAAATTTGGCAATTCTGTTTGCTGACGTACCCATTGAGCCAAAAATGAGCTTCGTCTATGAAGAAAATATTTCGATAAGAAATTAGAGCTTCACATTTTTCACAGAGCACGAAGTCTGTTCATGGTAAAATGGCAAACCTTATTGAGCATTTTTAGTGCTGACGCATGTTACAAATCACGCGTAAAGTGTCAAAAAATTTACACTGAAAAAAAACAAATGGCAAAAAAAATCATTCTTTATATGAACAGCTTCTACTTAAAATCATTGGCTGCTGCATTGTATTTAAGGATTTTGACAAGAAGGCGTAATACATTTCATGCAAACAAGTTCTTAAAGGAGAGGTTTCACAGCCCAATATATCGTAAACTTTTATCAACTTTTGTGTAGTGGCTTTCCCAAACCATTCTTGTTGTATTTGAAATATTTAATTGTATTATCTTCAATAACTCTCAAAATAATGTTTAAAACCCTTTGAAAGTGTTGAAAAGTTTAGAAAATGTTGAAATACTCAAAAAATGTTAAATAAATATTTCAAAATGTGTTGATTTGTTAAACATGCTCGAATAAAATTAAAGACTTTCGAAAATGTCAAAAATTTCGATGAAAGTCTAAAACGTAATATAACTCTGTATAACAATAGCGTTGCCTTGCACATGGCTTCCTGTGACACTATCGTTAGGCGTTAATTTTTAGATAATTTACTCCAATATTGAATTTTCTTTAATTTTCTTAACATCATATCCGCCAGTAAAGATCCTTATATATCAAAAAATCATTAAAGCAAGAAATCGCAATGCCAATGAGCTTTTTCAATTGCTGTAATTCAACGCTACGCAGTGGATCTCTATGCAAAGACTTCATTAGATAAGTTGCCTTAAAGGTATATCTCCTATGGTACAGCAATTACTTTACCACCAAGTATTCACGTTGATCATCCAAGTCAATTTTTACACCATACCTAATGATGCGCGCTTCACTTACAGCTATCGGCATTTAAAACATTTTTTAAATGTTCAACGGCAAACTGTTGCAGATACCAATGTAACCAAATAATAACCACCTCCTGTTGCTGCAGCTATAAATAGATATCTTCAAATGTTGTTATATTGCAAACATTATGAATTATTAATGTGCGCACACAAGTGAGTGCGCTTTGCTTTCTAGCATTTGAAGGCAATATAAATCAGTCTGGCAGTTCCATTTGAATTGTGCCAAGTGATGCAATAAGTAACTTAGCACTTTAGATATATTTGAACGGAGTCAACATTTTGTGTTTAATATGAAATATCTCTGTAAGTTCTAAAACAAACTTTCTCCTTTGACGTTTTTGTAGCAATAGGCACCATTTCTGTTTTAAGATCCTTCAATATTTACAAATCGGGCTTACTTTATTCCATGCAGTATTTTGCTTTCATTAATGTATTCTGCTTAAAGCCTATTCACAACATTGTTTATCTTCATGAAATGACCAACTGATTCTCATCTTAATTAGTTCCCTTCGAACAAACCCTTTAAGGTACAAATTTATAATGCTGTAGTCATACCAACCAATATTAATGGCATACACCGTGGGGGCGTATAGCGTAGCCCATTTGTAATTTTAAACTGTAAAGCACATTTGCGGCATACGTTTAACGCTTCATCTATTTTATCTAACTTTGAGGCTTTAGTTACATCCTTCAGAAAACGCACTCACCGCACGCTGCATGGGAAGGTGTTACAATTTGTGGTCATAAATCAATTCAGCTCCATGGCACGGTTTACTTTGCGGTCAACACATGGCAAAGTGTGATTGCGTCCATCAGAACGTTGTTATTTTATTTATTGCACTTGCAGTTATTGCTGGATTAAAGTAAATTAATGTTGGAAAATTTATTACAAAGCCTGTAATCGATGATGCATATCTATAGAATTTAAATTTATTTAACAAACTTTTCATAACGATGTGCCAAGGATAATCAGCTTCTGTGGAGAAAAGTAGCTTCGGCTTTTGGTTTAAAGAAAGCTTATGAAAATTATTATATTAAAATGAGCTTCATGTTATATAAAATTGCCTACAGACATCACATGAATGTTTTCATTAGCTGAGCATATTTAAAGGTTGTTAGTTATTAGAAAACAATTTCGTCGGATATGAAGGTTGTTGATGTGATGTGATTATTACGCTTATTATTCACAGCTAAATAATAATTAATAGAACAATTCAAACTGCTTTAAGGATTTTTTAGTTGATTATTTAATGCAAACACATTCCAATATTTTGTCAAAAGATCAAGCCATCGTTCATAGTAGCTGGTGAGTCCATACTTGGCTCTAACACACAGTGCGCGAATCCACTGGATAAGTGAGGCTACCTGGGATACCATAGAAAAAAGAAGAGCTGAAAAACGCGCGAGAAATGAAGCGCAAGCAAATAAGCAGAGATAAGACGCCGCATATATACATACATACATACATACATATATAATACCCTGAATAAGAAAGTAAAATGCTCCTAAAAAAACTAGATATGTACAACAACCTCGTAGCCAAAGCGTAATAACCCACCGAAGTAACACGCAATATGGCGAGCCACAAATTGAGGCAAAATCGGTCACTCAAAAGCCAAGGCGTGTGCTTTTTAACTTCTACTGAGTCATCAAGTTCGAAAGAGCATTTTTTCACAGAGCACAGCGCTGAACTTATGTGCCCTGTTCTTACCCAAATTTAGAAGAAGAACGAATACAAAAAATTGGAAACTTATCGCTTAGCCAGAAGTACGGTACATGCCAAAAATCATCCTCATCATTTATTATCACCAGCGAAAAAATAGTGTCACTTATCAGGAAATATCAGGCCCGCCCGAACAAATCGTGCATGATTTCGCACTATCGTTAAGTAGATATATCAATGAGTTATAGGCATCGTTAAATTTAACTTTCATCGATTACAGCACTGAATTTGTTAGCATTGACCGAAATTACATCTGGGATGCTTTGAGCTGAAGAGGTGCAGCACACAAGATCATTGATCAATACGAAGGTTTCAAATATAGAAACTCTCTGATGATTTTGAGTCCGTATGAGGTGTGCGCCAGGACTGTTTGGTGTCACCAATGTTGCTATCGACATTACTTGACCAGTAAGAAGAAGTGAATCAATGACGTAGGTAGCGTAATTACATCTGACAGTGGTACTATTGAAAACATTAATGCTGGAATTAATAAAGGGAGATCTACATTCACTCAGCTGCGTAATGTATGGCAGTCTCGTTTTTATCAACGAAAACGAAGCTTAAAATCTTTGGGTCAAACATGAGTCAGTTCTTTTGTACGGCTGTGAAACCTTCTTAACAAACAGCACCCTGCTACATAATTTACAAGTGCTCACGAACAACTGTCTTCGCCGAGTTCGAATTAAAATCCATCGGCGAAAGTGAAATTGGATTGGACACAAATTGTGGAAATCATTAACTGAAGTTTGGTGGCAAGAATTGGAGCAGAGAGCCCTCAGTAAAGCAAAAAACGTGGCCGTTCGTTTTCGCTAGAGTAGGAAATACGTGACACGGGGAAATATTGCAGGGAATTGAAGAAAGACACTCGCTAATGATTAATGATGATAAAATTTGGTATGGAGATAGATTGAACTCTAAGGATGCCGCTAAACTGATTTTGATTCAATTTGTTATGAAGATTGATTAATTCCTGATGAAAGACATTTGCTTTTTACTGGTCGGTGTCACGCCTCTAACAGTAAAATAAGCTATCACTGCGATACTAACTAGCAGATTTTGATGAAATTTGGTATGGAGATAAATTTAGTATATATATTAATAAGTGCAACATGCCTCTAACTGGAGAATATGTTTCCACAGCTAAACGAATGAGCCGATTTTGATAATACTTAGTAAGGAGATATATTGATCCTTAAGGACGAGATGAGATAGGGATAGGGCAACATAATATCAAGATTTTTTTTTTCGGAAGCGGTGTTATTTATCAGGTTAAACTCTTGGTACGGAACTTTTTTGTATTGTCACTAGAATCGTTGAATTTCAGCCAGTGAGCGGAATTGTAAACAGTTCGAAAATAAATTTTGGTAGTTCCGCTTAACTTATAACTACTTGAAGCCACGGTCTATCTGTTAGTCAAATCACATTGATTTCAGAAATTGGACAAAACACATCATAAAGTGGATATATGAGGCGCCCAGTTGCCAAACTGACCAAGTTCAAAAAAATCAAATTTTGAGAATCTAGACCTCTAGACCTAGACTAGATTATAAAAAGTTTTTGACTGAAAGATTACATTTTTCAAATTAATTTTTGATACATAGATTTCAAAACCGCCCAAGTACATGAACTTGCTTTCAAAAGTCAAAACCAGTCAAGCGCACGTTTTTTCGAACAAAATTTATTAATTACTACGTCAAAACCAGCCAAGTCTATGTTCAATGGATCATAACCCGCCAAGTCCAAACCTGTTTTCTCAAAAACGTTGGCAGATGAAACTCGAAAAGTCAGATCTGATACGTTTCGATTTAATTTTTCAGTGAACATAGATGAAGATAAACGTTTTTCGTTGTTTTTCTAAAATTATGATAAAAGGACTTGGCCAGCTTTGTACTCATAAATGGATATATCCATGCAAACTTGAAGATAAGCAAATTTGAAAGTGCTTCACGATAGCAGGCCTAGACCACTGATGTAGGCTTTCGTAGCGGAAATTATGGACTGACTGTCTGTTAACCGATGGAACTATTAGGCAAAAAATCACCGGATTTTGAGAAATAAGCATGGTCATATGTCACCACATATAATAAATTTAAAATAAAACTTTTCTGCAAAAATGTGTGGCATTTCACTTCATATGAAGATTATTTTGGGTTTTATTTAATTTAAATAAATAATGAAATATATAAATATTTTTAAATAAAAAACTCATCATTTTGTTTCCAAATTTTATAAGCAGAAACTTTAAAAGTTTTCAAATTTAAGCATCTTCATACTGTTACAATTTAATATTTAGCTCGGTACGTGTTGATGCCATAAAGCAGCTCATTTAAGCATAAATAGCCAATTTACTGAAGAGCCATATACATACGCATAAATTATAAGCAAGCGCCGCAGGACTAAAATCGTATGCTTACACTGACGAGGCTAAGACAGTGGCTTATATAATAAGTCACAAATAGAACGAACAAATCTTTACTACATTAATTAATTCATTTAGTCTTAAGGCAGCTTATGCTACCGTTAAATAAACATCACTCAAAATGTTTTGATGATATCAAATTCAGTTTGTGACTCGGAAAGCATTTAATACATCCACTATGTAGGGTATTGAATACTTAAATATTTTCAAGGGCATTACGTTTCACTTGTCATTAAGTCAACAAATAAATAATTAGTCGAAGTGCAATTTAAAAAATTGTTTTCAAAATAAACTCTCATTGATTACTTGACAAAGAATCAAAAAATACTCAGCTGTCACACAATTTTTTCTCGAGTATATTCCTTTAAATGTTTCGGCAAAGTCAATCGGGAAAGGTTGATAAGCTTAAAAAATAAATTGGAATGCGCTCAAATATTTATGCCACAAACATGCACATCATTATTGATATCATCTGGCAACAGGTGAACCTTTTGCTACCTTTTTTATTTTATTATTTTTTTTATTTTCCGTATCTGCCTGTTGCTTGGTTATTAAGACCCCTAATCAATCGCTCATCAATAAATATTTTTCTGACGCATTAAATTGTCTGTTTACGGCGTTAACAGCGACGCCTTATTTTTTTATTTCTTTGAAAATTGTGTTGTTGGGTCCGCAGGTTCAAGAACAGGTTGGACATGCACATAAAACAGGCGGCATGCCATGTCAAATTATGCAGTGGCTACTGTATTTAGCTGTCGGGGTACATCAATAAATGAGTGAATGAATGTGAGGTCGATAAGTTTTTTTTGACCTTCTGTTTTTTTTTTCAATTTCATCCGAATGATAGCGTGTAGCCAAAAGTGTAATTGACAGAAATAAACATAACTCTTGCCAGAAACTAAAAGGAAATTTTACTTCAAATGAATGAAAAATAGCTCATAAATTAAAAAGTTTTAAGCTGCCGGAAAGGCCTTTGTAAAAAATTCCAGAGAATTTGCTTTCATTTTACAAATTTTTCATTCAGATTTCTTTCTTGAACTCTAATCCTTGTTTGCTTAATAAAAATCATTCAAAAACCAATATGAATAAATTAATAAAGATTTATTAAAAATAGGCCAAAAAATAAGGTCCGATTTTTAAGATATTTGGGCAAAGTGTGTGCTTATTTTCCTTGGGCTGTTTGAAAGTCATTGAAAACAGCGAAAGTATAGAAAATCCCATTCAAGCAACTTTCTGCACGACACTACCTCAAGCTTATGAGCTCAACGTTCGCAACTCTGTGGTCTACAACTCTGTTACTCTCAAAATTCGTACATGGGGTATTTTCCTACCTTAAATGCCACAATGCTCAGGCAGCCAGTAGAGCTCAATGTTATACTCGTGAATGCGATGTTAATACCTCCTACAGTTCATAATAATAACGTTCGATTTGCTTAATGTGATTCTTGAACCTAGGATCTATCTGATATACTATGGCGGCCACGTCAACGGACTTATCTTTACGACTGTTCATTGCTGAAATTATCGAAAAGCGCTGACAAAATTATTGGTCTGCATTCCGTATTCAGTCGTTGGGGTAACATAAGCTTCCTTCCATTAACTTGGGCTATAACATTGGATTAGGCTCTCTCTCTCTCAATAAAGTAACTCTAACCAGGCTGATATTATGTCTCCGGTTCTCTGCCTTATAAAATGATCAATTTCAATATCTCAAGGCCAATATCTTGCTAAAATCAATATGGTTTCTATGGAATCTTCATGTTCAATCCTAGGTAAATTGTGATTTCTTAGATTGACATTATCATTAGTAAATTTAGATCCCAGAGAAACAGTTTTCATTAAAAATATACCTATTTTCTTCTCAGAGAATACAAATCTTCAATAAAAAATATAGTTGTCTAATGGAAGCAGATAGGACCAACCCAATGTAATACATGACCAAGCGTTGTTAAAAACTTCAGCCAAATCCAAAAAATAAACTTGCACTTAATTATAGGGATTGGGCTTGAAAATACATAGAACTACACAAAATAAATTGCTTCTTCATCAAATCATTCTCTTAAAACGACAATATTCAACAAATATTTATTGCATTGAATGTTTTCATTGAATTAATTTTATAACATGGTCCAATTACCATCGGAAATCCGTCAGTTCAGTAACCATGATGCCGGTATTTATTAGTACATATTAGGGTAGGGCGAAAAATTAAAAGTTTTAGAAATAAATTGAACTAATTTCTGATTTTAGATTTTTTTTAGATTACTAAAATTTTGAAAAAAAAAAATGCTCAAAATAACAAATACTTTGAAAGTATTGATAAAACGGAAAAATTATGTGAAGAAGGTTAAAATTCATATGCCACATTTCACTATGAACACTCAATAATTAGTCTATAATCCTTTAAATAAACGGACAAAAGTAGATATAATGGTCCAAACCTACCGTTCTGTGTACCGCACCTTTAGGCCTCACTGTGATGGTCAAAATACCATAACACATGCAGCTGTAAGGCTGGAAAACTACTCAGAATTCACTATCTGAAGTTGGCTGCACCTCGATTTCTTCTGTTGCCCTAACCAACCCACTAACCATCTGCAGGATGTGTAAGTTTTTCTGAAATTCATTCTTGCTCTCAGATCCACGTATCTTCCTTGTAGATTTCCAGCAGCATTCCCCTACTGGAAACAGAACGTATCAAATTCGAGAATCGTTTTTGCTTCGTCATAGCTTTTAGATTTTCGGAACAGATATCGTTCAACAGTGGAGGAAGTGTAACTTTGGAAGATGCCTAGTCAACCAGATCACTGTAATCAGCTAAGGAATATCGTGTAGTCAATTTTAATCTGTGCTGAGGTGGCGAGAATCTAGCTCAGATGATATATTATTGGGCTTAAAATGTAATCTTTACTACTATATTATATAAAGAGATAAAGATTGTTCTTTTGTGTATAATGGGTAGCATCTGGAACTACTGCTCCGATTCTAAACATTCTTCTACCAATCTATCTACTCTATCTACTCTGAGTAACATAGGCTATATTTTATTTTGATAAAAATAGGGTGCAAATGGTCAATGCCAAGCTCCGCGCAAGATATGGACGCGACCAGATAACGGGGCGTTGACTCTTTCATGCAAAAAAACACTTTAAACGCCATATCTTGGCATCTATGACAGCTACAGTTGTGAAACTTGATATATGGATATACATTGATTATGCCAAGCTACACGGAATATGTGAATGGCATTGTGCATTGGGGCGCAACACCACCCATATAAGAAACACAACTAAATTGGCATTCTTCGTACTTATACCAAGTTGTGAAATTTAGTGCATGCACCCAATTGTCTGCAGTAAGTACTGCGTAAAATGTAAACGAAATTGTGCAACGGGTAGTGAGCGGGCAAAGCCGCGCGAACAGCAAGTATATTATATTTTGTCTTTAGATTATATCTTCTATATAAAATATTACAGTATTTAACCAAAAATGTGTAACTTTGACTACTCTGCGCGATTTCGGAGTAACAATTTTTATTCACTAAATAAACATGACTCCAATAACTTTTCATTTTTCGTCCCTCCCTAAGACACATGTATGTGAAATGTGTTTTAGTTTAGCATATTCCGCATAATGAGCAAGTAAATTTGTTGTATAGTGCAACTGGCATTGCAATTTTGTTTAAACTCCACGCTCAAGCTGAGACTCTGCGTTCAGAACCTGATTTTATGATATCTATGCTGAAACCTTATGACTTACCGCAGACGTTTGGAACTTAAAAAGCTGTAGGTTTGACTTCACTAAAAATCAAAACATATTCATTTACGTATAAGTGAACGTATTTTAATGATACCCGGTTTTTATGATTGGCTTTTAATTAATAATCATGATACCAATTTTCATGTTTTGACTTATAATTTGCAATTTTATTGACGCAAAGAGACGACGTGTGAAAAATCGTTAAGCTAATTGGTGTGCGAAATATGGTAATTTTACAAGCGCTAATAACTGGTAAATTACGCATGCACGCGAACGATGCTGTTAAAATGATAATTTGTGTGTTACATATGAAAAATATAAATAATTGGCGATGGAGAGTATAAATTTTAGTCGTACTTTAAGTTTTATGTGATATCCTTGGATAACATCAATTTGGTAATACCAAAAATCTTTATATATTTGATTGAGAGTTTCATTTCGATAAGAAAATTGTTCTTCACTTTTCAATATCTATATGATAAATCACACATTGTAAGGCTACTGTTGCTGCTCAAGAGTTCTCAGTATATGTATAACTGATATATCCCTTGTGGCGCATGTATTAGGTGATCCAATATGAGCTACCTACTTTGATTTCTAAATAAAATATATAAAAATCAATGTATTGATACAAATCTTTATTTGGAATGATAGTTCGGTGCCAACAACTCAATGTTTAAAAATAATTTCGTTTAAGTGTTGCGTACGGTTAGTTATTGAATGGTCCATTCTGTGGGTCCAATATTTGACAACTCTTTCGAACATATCGACGGGTATTCGTTTGTTTCCAAAGCGTCAATAGTTTTGGGTTTTTTGACATAAACAAGTGATTATATATGATAACATATCCCCAAAGAAAGTAATCCAATGGCGTCAAATCACATGATCTTGGTGGCCAGTTAACAGTACCATTTCTTGAGATGATGTTTTCATCGAACGTTTCCCTCAAAAAAGTGATTGTTTCTCCAGCTGTATGGCATGTTGCGCCATTCTGTTGAAACCAGAGGTCGGCTACACCAATATCCTGAATTTTTGGCAAAAAAAATTCATTGATCATTGGCTCTGTAGTTTTTAAAGAAATACGATTCGATGATGCCTCCTGACCATAAACCACACCAAACAGTACATTTATCGGGATACATTGGAAGCTCTTGGATTACTTCTGCTTATTCATCGGCCCAACTACGGCAATTTTGCTTGTTAACGTAGCCGTTCAACCAGAAATGAGCTCCGTCGCTAAACACAATTTTTCGATAAAATAATGGATCAATTTGGAGTTGTTGTAAAGCCCATAAACTGAAATTAAAACGTAAACAATATCAGCCGGCTTTAATTCTTGTACGAGCTGAATTTTATAGGCCTTCAGACCAAGATCACGTTTCAAGATACGCTACAATGATCGAAAAAAGTTGCCCATAGCCTGAGATTGGCAACGAATCGATTGTTCACGGTTTTCACGAACACTCTCTGTATGCACTCTGGTTGAATGATGAATGTTCAATAGTGTAAAATTGGTTTGAAATTTGGTGGTGGTCTTACGAATAGTGCGCTCATTTGAACGACCAAAATGATGTTGAAGAACTCTATAATATGCTCTAACTGATGACTGATTTTGGTAGTAAGTTTCCACAATTAATAAACATTGTTCAGGAGTAAGTCTACTCATGATTGAGTCGTATTGAATACTGAACACAAACGTTATATGGACAAGCCATTTGAATCATGACAGCTGCCAAAAGAACACAGTTGGAAAAGGGACCTCGTATTGGATCCACCCTTTATATATGCATAATTGCCGAAAACTGCGGGGAGTTTTTAATGAAATTTAGCTTGAAGAATAGCCATTTAGTGACAATTCTTTTTGTTGCAACGAAATGCTGCATGATTTTATCTACTACAAAAAATGTTAATTAAGGGACCCTGTATAAAATTATTAACCTAATTTTGTATGCAGACATCTATATTCCGGTATCATGTACATGCAAAATCTAAAAGATTTTGTTTTTTTCAAAATTGTCATACGTCAGTCATGTTCAATAAACAACAAATGTCAAAAATGCAAATTGAAAGAAAAATTGCTAACATTTTTTCTTGGCCTTTTAATTTTTTCGTCTAAGTTTTTCAATCTATGCCAGCCAATCTAGCAGTTACCATAGTGGAGGCAGGCAGGCGCTCTCTGACGGTAGCCGGTTTTCATGATTTGCTTTGTGCATTTTGCATGCTATACGCTAAGATATTGTGCTATATTTGAATGTTTGTATATAGGTTGATATTTCAGTTGTTGTTGTTGCAGCATTTCTTTGTAAATTGTGTTTTTTGTTTCCTTTTGACATTTGCAAAATTGCATCACGCCGCATGAAACGTCAAAGTCTACCACCAACAATCACTGGTGTATGCGCCCAAACAACTTTCGATTTCCTTTCAATTTTTTATTGTGATTTGCTATTCTGTGAGTTTTATTTCTGTGCTTTGTTGCGATTTATTTCTGCATTGGATTTAGGACCACACCCAGTTGTGTGTTAGAAGGTGCTGTCATATATTGCACTTAATACCCTACACACTGCGTATATGCTTTTTACCTTTCGCTTTGTAACGCATAGGCGGAGGCGTGGCATGTATGATTTTAAGCATTATTGGGGTATCAAATAGTTTTAAAACAGTCAATTAGAGTCAAAAAATCCCACATACAATCGCATAGTCGAAAAATAGTAAAAAGTTTCGATATACATAGTGACATTTAGTTCATTATTAACGAATGAGACTCCTATGCATCATTCTTCGAGTAATGTTTAAACATCAAAAATATCTAGTCAAAAAATGATAATAGCCGTTAAATGTTGAATATTATCGAAAAAGCCAACAATATACGAAATATATAGAAAAAGCCAATAAAATCCATAGCGTGGTATCAGTCAATAAACATTAAATGGAATTGAAATAATACAAAACGTTTAAAAGCATTGAAAAAGTCATTAAAATTCGAAATATGTTGATCCTTTTACTTTGAAAGAGTTTTTTTTTTAATAATGCAATCAAGCCGAAGCTCCATTTTGCGTCAATTTTATTTGCCTCGTTTCAATTTGGATTTTTTCGCTGAAATTCACGTGTGAAGAATTTATCCATTTGTGTTTAAAAAGCGCATTTCCCGTTTTATTTTGTATATTTTTGCTTGTTGGGAAGTAAGAATTAAGTTCTCAATAAAAAGTGCTGTGGTTGCATCAATAAAATATCACTCCAAATGTATCCAAATTGGTTTTTTTTATCAAAAATATAAATTTTTTTTACAAAAATTCAATTTATAAATATCTGCATTTATACAGGAAAAAAGTGATATGATTTGCGTCGTTTCGGTTTGCTTCGCATTGCCCCGGTTTCTATTAACAACGCAAATTGGTGGTGCACATATATAACGCAGGAAAATGCTACACTAAGAAAAAGATTAAATGTTTGATTGAGTCAAACATAAAAATACTTCAACCAACATTAAGCACTACTTGATTCAAATGCAATATGTTTGATTCAAACAAATATTTGACTGCTCTATATAAAATTTGTATGTGAAACAAATGTTTCGGACAAGCACAATTTAAAAATCAGTCAAATTTGAAAAGAGAGCGTGTCACTTTTCATACAAGCAGAAATTGTAGAACTATAAATTTAGTAAGTCTACAAAAAAACATTGAACATGGAATAGACCATTTTGGACAAAAATGCAAGGGACATAAAGATTATTAAGAGTCGTAAATATTTGGTTACATAATTCAGCATAAAAGGAAAAACTGCAGTGTAGGGTAATAAATTTATGGCGAGGCCAAAGATAACACCCTAACTAGTTTTCATATTATAACACAATCTCAACATGAAGAGAAAATATCATTGGAATTTTTTTTTTTATTCTTTTGGTGTAATTTTTCTTTGATTATTTTTTTATCAGCATCGCCTTCGGTTACAAGGACAACCTCAACACACTACGACAACACTTAGAAAATGAATGAATTAGTTATTTAATATGCCAGGCATGAAGGACAGCTCTTGCATGAAAAATGATATCCTTTTGCTAATACTTCACATCTTAACTAAAATGAAGGCATATGCAACATAATAAAAATATGAAGGTTAAGTTATTAAAAATAACCATAGCACGAACTCTTAAATGTGACATATAAAATCAGTCGACTGAAAATAGCAAAACATCATTTTCTTTTAAAAGTGCACTAACAGTTTTTAGGATAAACTAGTTTTTCCTAGGCCGTACTAATTCATCCATGCGCATGGTAGGATGAACCTGTTAAGCGTAGGAAGATTAAGTATGTTAGAGGAACATGTCAGTCTCATCGGGGAAAAAGTTTGACCGTTTCGAAAGTGTTCATACATCAAGCATAAAAAATTCCGTGGACTCTAGTCGATATAATTTGTGTGGAATTTTTACTACAAATCAATTTCTAGTCTTTAAATTATGAAACCTCTGCGTACTTTATTGTGTGCTATGTATAAATATTAAACGGGCACTTACTAAACTTTTTCCTCATTTTAAAAACCTTGTTTTGTTCACAATTCAACTAACTATTTATAGTTGATGATTTGCAGCAATTCTTTAGAGCAGCAGCTGCTAGATAAGCAAGCAATTATATCCTTTAACACTTACGACTACATACATACATATCTATGTATATGTACATCCAGAAAGTGCTTGCAACAATTGAAGATTTTGCACCTCAACGTAAGTTCACCTTCCAATTGTGAGTTATTTATAGCAACCCTAAAGTTCATATACATTCTACAAAATCGATCGCTCGTCATGTTTTGGCGATAAAATTTTAATGCGTTGTTTAAAATAACACAGCAATGTGTGAAGAGAAGCAACAATAATAATTTCTAAAGCAGTAGATAATGCATCCAACAGATGAAGTGCATATACACTAGAATTCAATTATCATTTTTACACCTTTCGTGTGATTTTGGCTTTAATGGTTTTAAGTGAGGAGTTATTTTTATCCTAAGGGCTTAGTTTTCTTTTTTTTATTTTTAAAGAAAAATTAAGCGTTGAAAGAAGCGATCATCTGCGTGTGCAATGTATCAACCAAAATGTTTCAACTATCGCTCACACTAAAGTTGAAGTAAGCGTGAGCAACGCAATAAAACGGGAATCGCATTTGCAGGGCCAATGTATCTAGACAAATGCGTAAAATTTTTCGCGATACCTTTTGGCCATCGTGTGTAAATTCGCAACTCCGGTTCTTGATTAAAAGCTATAGTGTTGGAAAATGAATTTTAAACGATTAAAAAACACGTTAAATATTTAACTAATATTTTCCACAAGTGGTATATTCATATGTATCAAAGTAAGTATTTCGAGACATATTTCAACCTTTGGGGAATCTCATTTGTAACTGACAGAACCGGTGTCAAAGTGCCAGTAAAAATCTTTTCAACGACAGACAAAGCGTTTGAGCTCTTAACTTAAGGAGGTTTTGAAAACTTATTTATACCCATGGGGCCTCTCATGTATTAGCTCTGAGCTTACTTGTCAGGTGAAAATTACTTAGCTATTTGTTTTTGTTAAAATAAAAAACAGATCGTGGGCCTTTCTGAGTTTTACAAAACTTTTCTGAACTTTTATCATTATATTTTTTATTGGAATATCACAGTTGACTGGAAAATGTCTTTCAAACAAAATTTCATTAAAATCGCTTCGCTTGTTTAAATCGGTTCATTAGTTTAGCTATAAATAAATATTTTCTGATTAACGGTGTGGCACCACCCGTTACGAAAAAAATATTTTTCCTTATACTTCAAACTGTCTCTGTACCAAGTTTTCTCAAAATTGGTTTATTAGTTTAGTAGTGGAAACGTACTTAGGAGCGGAACACCGCCCACAAATACAACATCCTTAAGCTAAAATCAATTTATATAAAGGGTGATTTTTTAAGTGTTTCGTTTTTGAATATTAAAAAAAAAAAAACAGAAAATATGCAATAGCGAACGAAATATTTATTTGAAGCCATACACCGATTCCCTTAATTTACTTTTTAAAGATAATCTTGTTTAAATGTTGCCCGCTGCTACACCTAAGTTTTTTCAAACGTAAGCTCCAATTTTGGCATACATTTGCCAGCATTTCGGCCGGTATCTCACCAATGGCAGCTGTAATTTTGTGTTCCAGGACTGCAATTGTGACTAATTTGTCCCTGTATACGAAAGACTTCACGTAGCCCCTCAAAAAATAGTCTAGTGAGGTCAAATTGCATGATCATGATCTTGGCGGCCAATTGACTGCTCCAAAACGTGACACTAATTGCTCACCAAACTCGCCACTCAATAGCACGTGGGCACAAAAAATTCGGTAATCATCGCACGGTACCTTGCTCGATTGAGTGTAACGTTGCGATTTTCATTATTTTTGGAAAAGTACGATCCAAAGATGCCTCCGGCCCACAAACTGCACCCAACAGTGGATTTTTCAGGGTGCATTGGCAGTTCTTGAACTGCCTCTAGCTTCTCTTCAGACCAAATTCGGCAATTCTGCTTACTTACGTACACATTGAGCCAAAACTGAGCTTCGTCACTGAAGAAAATTTTTCGATCAAAAATTGGATCTTGACATTTCTCCCAGAACACGAATTCTAAGAATAAAATTAAATGATTCATGATCAGTTCATGCTGAAATGGTAAAGCTTACTGAGCTTTTGTGGCGTAAAAACATGTTACGAATCACGCGTGAGTTGTCAAAATATTTACACCGAAAAAACAAACTGCAAAAAAAAACACCCGTTTTTCCACGAGTTTCATCAAAATCGGTGTAGCGGCTCAGCCATGAATCGTTTTTTCCCAGCAGGGGAATGATGTCATGCCCTCTTAAAGAACATTGATACCTTTCCTTGGGGTTGGTCCATCTCTGCACTAAGCTTTATCAAAATCTGTTTATCAGTTTTGATGTGGAAACGTATTTTTCTGTTAGACAAGCGGCACCACCTATTTTTGGAAAAATAAATTACATTTTTCACTGCCCCCTCCACAACCTTCTGTATAAAAAAATAGTTACCGCTGACGTTGTGTTATGTCAGTAGAAAAAGGATGGTACTATTTTGCAACTGCCTATTTATAGATAGATTGGCCCCCTCTTACTCATACAATTAGCCATTGCTTGACTTGCTCTCGATCATCTGAATTCAGGAAGGCTGTGACGATAATTTCGAATGCAAAAATTACATCTAGATCTGACCCTCATAACTAAATAGCCATCCGTATTTTCCCTGCGTTGCAAAAATCCTTTGAAAAATTTATATGCGATCTAAAACTTAATTACACTGAGCAACAATTTTTTTGCCATAGAGTAACCACATTATGATACTGAAAAAGGAAATTGCCCTGATGCTGTGTTTTATATTTCGTCATTTAAAATGTGGCAAATTCCTTCTAATATGGGTACATATTGATCTACTCTCGTGCTTTAACAGATAATATATTTTCCAGCCATCTATCAATTACCCACAAAAATCTTACAAAATAGCGTGGGTCTATAACGTCATGCTGGATTTGACCAGCTAAAAGCTTTTACTGAAACTCTCGAAGCATTAACATTGATTTCTAAGAATCTTTAAGTATTCTTTACTTTTACAAAATTGGAATATATAATTTTCATCGACGCAGAAAAAAATGTTTTCCTTTAAATGTATCCCTTTCATTAAAGTTTTCGCTCTCCTGCACTTAAATTTCAATCTATTTATAAACGTTTGAAATTACTTTTGCTTTGTGAATTGACTTGTGGGGCTTTTATACCAACATTTACCATATCATGAAGAGCTTCCATGTAATTGTAGCAGCAAGCAAGCCCGAGGCATGTTTCCAACCTTGATTTTCCAATTGTTAAATTTGGAAAACTCCAACGGTGCATCACTGTAGGTGGCAATAGCAAATACACAACGCAAGTAAAATGAGAAGGAAAGGATTTTTTTTTTTTGCTCTAAACTGACTGGAATCATAGTTGTATTGAATTCTATTCGATGTCACTGTTATGAATACCGTAGTAGCTTGATTGATTTTGCGAAAATGTCATAGTATGCGAGTATTCTACTTTTGAAGATGAAGCGGAAAAGTCAATCATAAAATTAGATTAGATTTTTCATCACTTACAATACGACATGTTAACGATTTCACAGAAGGCTTTAAGTAATGTCATCAGTATCGATGTTATTAATGTTGTTTTTAAATGAATAGAATTGTGGAACTGAATTGAAGAATCATTAAAAAATAAACAAAAGAGAATGTTATCTCGTTTTGTGATTTAAGGTAATGTTTGGTTTGTTAGAAATGTTTGGATTACTTTTTTTTACATTAAATTGATTTGACAAGATTGGATTAGAAAAGTGATTTTTCAAAAGTCATTTTCTACTCAGAACCAGCGAATGTTTTCGTCTACTCAACACATGCGTGCCTAAAGTATTAGCAATCAAAAGTTTTGGCTCCGTCAAACTATCTGCTTAGTGCTTCACCGGGAACCGAAAAATTCAAAAAAATTATTTCTCGTATGACCGAAGACAAAAACGAAGAGGGTCTGGTCGAAATCTCGTTCTCGGCAATTATATAATGTTTATCGTACGATAGGCACTAAATTATCGTCAAGATCGAACAAGATTCAGTCAGACCTTTCATAATACAACAACACTTAAAACGCAATATGGTAGCAGTCGTTTTGAAATTCAGCGCTAGGATGTATGTTGTCTATGTTAAGTACCTCACGAAATCTGAACGAGATTAGACACTTAAAACACCATATCTTGGCATCTATTGCAGCTACAATACACGTAAATGTAAATTGTTTGTGCCAATCTTAGTAAAAATGGGTTATAGCTCCTCACATTCAACAAAAATCCATTGATTGATATTCTTAGAACTTATACCAAATTGGGAAATTTCGTTCATGGACTCAATTGTCTGCAGTAAGGACGCTTCAAATGTAGACGGGTTAGTTGCAGTTCCAGTTAGTATTATATATATATAAATGTGAACGAGAATAGCCGAGAAATATTGACGATAACGAAACGAGATCGAGACGAGAACGATACAGATCAAATATTTCTCGAACGAGAAAGATTACGAGATGTTATGCTTAGCGTCACTACGAGCATGATACGATAATTTTTGAATTATTTAACCGTTCTCGTATCGGTGAAGCACTATTCCTACTGGTATATATTCCGAAATTTCTAAAAATCTGCCATCACAGCTTCATCTTTTAAGCAGGCTGTATGTTATGCGAATGATGGAAGATGTATATTTCTGAAAACTCATGGACTAGGTAAGGATTGCTGCGGAAAGATGCAAATACGAAAATCTATACGAGCTGTCTGAGAAAGACTTAACTGTAAAGTAGCGCCTCGAAAGAAAAAATGCATACATCAATGGCATCAAAAAAGCCTACCATTTTTCAATATTTTAAAGGATGCACGTGTAATGCAGTTAAGCAAAACTTGAAAAAAGCTTAAGAGCGGAATTATAGGGCAATTAAGTCAACAATATGCCGATTTAGTCATAAGAAAGCTGCGCTAAAAAAATTAATTATCAGTACCGAAGCTGGTCCTGGAAAATGAACAAGTTTGAGAGTTTGTGAATACTCCAAGATGGAAATATGTTTATTTCTTAAAAAATTTCCACGGTTATTACAACAGGCTACACTCTGAAATTAGTGCAAAATCAACTAACAGAAACTGAATGCGACATCTTAAAAATGCCATATCACAAGGACCATCACTGCACCGGATTCTGTCAAAAACACCCTTTGAATCATCAGTGTTGATCAGTGATGGCATTTTCGGTACATTTGAACTTCTTCAGGTACACTTGCGTCCTGAAAAATCGTCTTCAGTACATTCGACAAGTTTTCAGTACATTCCGTACATTTTTCGCATTTTTAGTGCATTTGGCAAATTTTCCGTACACTTGGACAATTTATAATAATTAAGTTTTTATTAATAAATTAAAAAAATCGAAATGTGTGCATATATTTTACTAGGGTTCTTAAGATGGCAACAGAGAGGACTTTTTTTTGTATATTTTTAGCAACATTTTAGTAAAACTGGGTGCTTAAGACAAAAAAGTACATTCGACCTCTAAAAAGTACATTTCAAGTCTCGATTCAGTACATTTTCACAAAACCCAAATGCCATCACTGGTGTTGCTCTGGCTCAAAATAGTCAGGATTGCTTGGCTAGTAAAAGCACGTTCAACAACCGAGTTCCACTAGCTGATAAACTGGCAAGTTTCCCTCTGTTATGAATATTTTGGTTGTGTTATTTGCTGTTGCACTGATTTGCCATTTCTTGTTATTGTGAATATAATAATTCCGTTTTCTGCACGACACGACAGTTTGTCACTCCTGCCGTTCCTATTAGGGTGGGTCGAAATTATATTTTCAATCGGCTATATTTTAAAATCGTAGATATCGATATTCTGAACATCACTGTGTAGCTAAAATTTTTTATAAGCGATCATAGAGGGAGCTTATTTTCGTAGCATATAGTCGGCAGTGGCACATACATATATGTACGGATAGCCTTGGCTCATATTTTTATTTTATGATTATCAACTTTACACTCCTTATCTGAGAGATAGAATTATCTAATTTAGCCAGAGCTATCGTAAAGATATTTGCTAGTATCGATTATATGAACCGGGACCGAACATCAGCAAATTAGGGGCACTCACGCTCCCTCTATGATCGATTAAAAAATCTTTAGCTACACAGTGATGTTCAGAATGACGATATGTACGATTTCAGGAACCAGCTCATTAAAAAAAAATGTTCAACCCACCTTAGAGCATATGGAGGGCATTGCCCCCCCCCCACCCCAAGGATCTGATATTCGTTATTATTCAATACATCAATTCAATAAGCCCATCCAATAGTGGTGAAATTATAATTCTCGCCACTTTCTGAGCAAAATTCGATTACTACTATTATATTAATTGATCCGAATACCGTTGAACGCATTTTACTTGAAAACTAAGTGTTCAACGAAAATACTTATTACTAAATTACATTTTTGTTGGCAACTTGAGTTGTCTTACTACTGTAACTAAGCTTAAGCTCAAACTAAAATTGCGTTTGCTGATCGCTTTTCTCTCCCATCTCTTCGTAGCGGAAGGAAATAATTAATTTTTTTTTTCTATAACATACAATAAACAAAGCGTATAACGATATAAAGAATTTCCATTTTAAAGAACAGTTTTTCAAATTGGAATTTTCCCAATGATGTCTATAAATTACGAACACTAAAAGTGTTCACTATTCCAAATAACGAACGCTGTTTAATTCAACAACAACTGTTGAACAGAAATAACTTTTTTTTTTACCAATAAAGCTGATTCGCAAGTAAATAGAGCATTCCAGAATCTAACTAACTTTTATGACTAGATGTATATGTGTGTATATGAGTAAATAAAAGCCAGTTTCTTCAATAAAAAACTCTTCAATATCACGAGTTTTACGATATTACGACTGACCCGTGAATTAATTAGTACGTTATATTGGACGTCTACTGTATAATGTTTAGAACTAATTACGGTGCTTAAAAAAGGTTTTTAGGATTTGAAGATTTTAGTTAATTGATATGACAAAACAAGTTGGTAGTTGGCTATGTTATAGGTCTGTTCGATCACTTGAAGATTCGTACAAATTTTTGGTAATTAGTGTCATTTTTTGCTATTTTTTCTTCCTGAACAAAAAAAGAGGGTAGCAGAGAGCGAAAATAAGAACTCCAGTCCTTGCCAAATGTTACTGCTACAAAATTTTCAATTGCGACCTTCTCTGCTCCAAACGTTATAGAGCAGAACTTATAATTTCGCAAGCCTCTAAACTTGAATTTAATATAGAAAGGCAGCATGTTAACTATTGCTGTGCATACTAAACTTCGACAAAACTGTTGAAATTTTTTCTGGTTGTTGCATTTGCTTAAGTGCTTACAATGTAAGTTAGCTGGAAAAACATGGTCGCCATCTTTTCTTCAAATGAAAATTTTCCTTATTTTGTAATTTTACGCTAAATTGACTAACTTCTCAATATAATTAATAGAAATCAAACTCACATTTTATATCGATTAAGCTTTTCATTATTCCGTGTATGCACTCGCGATTGTTTTTATACGAAGTTAAAAATAAAGCACTTTAAATTTCACTATTAACAACACGGATTAAAACGACAACCACATTTTCTGAGGCACCGGAAACTGACGTATAGGAAGTGAGTGCTGCCAAACTACTCAAACCAAGTGTCAGTTGCAATGTTGCACAGTACTGCCACAAAGGTTTGTTAACAGGATAAACGAGAGAAGTTAACCAAGGAATTAAATATAAAGAACGATACTCCCGGCTTGGAACATATTAGATCCAATGCAAAATGTAAGCAAACAAATTGAGTTTAACAATTTTGCAGTAAAATTTTAATACGACAAATTAATAAATCATTGTTATTATCGTATACCCTTTCAGAATTATTAAAATTGAAAAATATATTTCATTTGTTTAACTTCAATGAAAACTGTATGGGCAAAAAATCTTTTGTCAACTTTTGTTGGAAGCACGCGCTCAACAAATCAAACAACTCGAATATCATCAATTTTTTCGTAGTTTCATTCTTTTAGGCTATAGGTAAATACTTGAATTGTGGAATCGTTATAATATGGGGCGTTTCTAAGCTTAATGCCCTTAAAATTAAGTCGAAATATCAAAAAAAATTAAAAAATTCCATAAAAATCTTTAAATCTCTTATATATTGACCTACAGCCGGAAAGCAAAAAACTACGAAAATCAAACATCGAAATAGGTCGAAAGGAACTTACTTCATTACATATCATTTTTAATTTTCCGTGAAGGGCTACCGGACATCAACATTTCTGAATTTACAAGGCCATAAGCCAATATTAGAATAGCACGTTGGCAAAGGCAGTGTAGTTTTACGAATGGATCAGTTTTCTTTATAATCTTAGGTGAAGTTTTTTATTTATGTCTTTCAAAAATTAAATTTTATGTTTCTTGTTTCATGTCGAATTGGTCCTAGGGAAGCATAATAGGAAACACATACAAGCAAATAAAATGAATGACATATACGATTTTTCATCTGGTTTTTTCAGTTGGAAAATACCAACAACAATACAAAAACCGACATCGGTTGTGAACTACTAAAAAACACCATCATTTGCACGCATTTTTTAGGATAGTTTCAGCAAAGTTTTTCCGAAAGGAAAAACAAACAATACCGGTTGCAAAATTCTTAGTTGAAAGAACTGAAAATAAAAAATCATGCCATTGGATTTTTCTGGTCGTCTGGTAGCAATAAAAATTAGTTTTCTCAAATACAGCTTTGAAGCAGAAAAGTTTCATAATAAAAATAGATTTCGCAAGCTGTTGGTATTACTCTTCAGAAAATAAGAACACGATCCAAAACGTTCCAAGTCGTTAGTATCATTCTTTATATTTAACTCTTTGGTTAATTTCACTCGTTTATCCTGTTAACAAACCTTTGTGGCAGTACTGTGCAACATTGCAACTGATAATTGGTTTGAGTGATTTGGCAGCACTCACTTCCTATACGTCAGTTTCCGGTGCCTCAGAAAATGTGGTTGTCGTTTTCCTCTGCGTTGTTAATAGTGAAATTTAAAGTGCTTTATATTTAACTTCGCATAAAAACAATCGCGAGTGCATACACAGAATAATGAAATGCTTAATCGATATCAAATGTGAGTTTGATTTCTATTAATTCTATTGAGAAGTTAGTCAATTTAGCCTGTTATTAAAAAATAAGGAAAACTTTCATTTGAAGTAATATGGCGAGCATATTTTTTCTGTAACTTCAAGCAAATGCAACAACCAAAAATTTTCTATTAGTTTGGTCCATGTTTAGTAAGTGCAGCAATAGTTAACGTGGTGCCATTTTTGTTTTTGCAATATAACGTGAGTGAATTTTCCAAGTGACTTGATACAATCGGGTGGTTTTTTAAGCGTTTGGTTTTTGAAAATTGAAAAGAAGAAGAAAAATGTTAAGTGAATGAAATATTTATTTGGAGCGATACATCAGTTCTCTTCATTTACTTTTTAAATATTTTTCTATGTAAATGTTGCCCGCTTCCACGCTTGAGGTGGTTCATCCGAAGGCTCCAATTTCGACATACTCTTTTCAGCATTTTTGTCGGTTTCTTACCAATGGGAGCTGAAATGTTGTCTTCCGGGGCTGCAACTGGGGCTGACTTTTCCATGTACGCGAGCGAGTTCACGTAGCCCCACAAAAAAATAGTCTAGTTGGGTCAAATCGAATGATTTTGACGGCCAAAGGACTGCTCCAAAAACGTGAGATTATTTGCTCACCAAACTCGCCTTTCAATAGTTCCATGGTATCGCGTGTCATGTGGCACCATCTTGTTGAATCTTGTTTTGGCCAAAAAAAAGTCTGTAATCATTGACTGTAATGTTGCGATTTTCATTATTTTCGAAAAAGTACGGTCTAACAATGTCGCTGGCCCACAAACCGCACCGAGCAGTGCATTTTTCAGGGTTCATTAACAGCTCTTGAACTGCCTATGGCTGCTCCGCAGACCTAATTCAGCAATTCTGTTTGTTCGCGTACCTACTCATTGAGCCAAAAATGAGCTTCGCCGTTGAAGAAAAACTTTCGATATGAAATTGGATCTTCATTCAGCTTCATAGAGCACGAATCTTGTTAATAAAGTTCAATAGTTTGGAAGCGCTCTTCGCTTGTTAATTTATTTGTAGTAAAATGGCAAACCTTATTGAGAGTTTTTTGTGGTGATACATGTTACGAATCACTTGAAAAAGGTTGAAAAATTTATACTGAAAAAACAAATAGCAAAAAATCACCTGTTATTAATGAAACTAAGAAAGTTATTTTAATATTTATTTATCTACAATAAAAACACAAGCACATTACATATTAATGCTTAAGTGCATCAAAACCATGAGAACGTCTTAGCAAAATTAAATTAATTTTGATAGTCTGAGTTCTTTTATCAGGTAAGAAAACTAAGAATATTTTCATTTATGCATTGTTCCAAAAATCTGTGAAAAAATTTTCAATTTCTTTGTATTTCTTTTTGCGGCTCACTACTGCTCTGACTTTTCATCGCGATTCTTTTTAGGAAAACCTACTTATAATACAAAATTATTTATAAATTAACGATAGTCCTCTTTCTGGTTACCTCAATCAAAGTCTGAATTACAATAAGTCGCTTGCGGCTCACTACTGCCCTGGCTTTCCATCAAGCTTCTTTGGTGTCGTTAAAAGGAGAAATTATTAAGTACTAAAACTTTTTTAAATGACTTTCGAAATGGTAATATTATAAAAGTCTGTTCTTTAAATAACTGCATACTTAGCTTTTTTTGAGAATGTTTTGAAACAAAATTTAATTAATTCACTAAAAAATAAAAATATTAAAAATAGACCAAACAAACCTGAAATTTTCACCAAATGTACTGAAAATTCGTCCCTTGTACGAATGTACTGAAAATTTGACAAATGTACTAACACATATTTTTTTTCGACTCGATTTTGACATCAATATTATTTACTTTATCAGCACTATAGTATTAATTGCTGCTGTAATTACCATGTCGCTTCAACGAAAGCACCATACGTTAAGTGACATACATAAAATAATTAAAGATAGTAAGAAAGGAATACCAGTAAATATGTAATCACAAGGTCCTTCCAAAATCTAACTTATCTTTTAAACGAGTATATGCGTAAATCAAAGACAATTCCTTTAGTAAAAAAGAAGCACTTCGATATAACGATTTATTCGTTTTATTGGAAATCTGCTATGCTTCTATTCCGAGTGAAACTTGTTTCCTTTGAAAATTTCAAAATAATTCAAGCTTGAGACTAATTTCTATAGTATGGCAACGCTTATAGTTCAAAGAAAGTTTACGTATTCGGTGAATTTTATCGTAGTACATACTTGCAAATTAGTTGAGAAAAGCTTTTGGTTTGGATACTCAAAGTTTACTTCATCATGTGCACAAGCCATGAACTTTCTAAACGTAAAAAATAGAATCTTGTGATTTTTTCGGTAATTTAACAAACACTTTTTTTATCACATGCATATAAAATATGTGTACATATTAAAAGCTCAAAATGTGCAATTTCTTAAACGATTTTCTTCATGACCATACAAATATTTTAATTAAGTCTGTATATACATATATATAATAAAAACTGACTCAACATGAAAAAAAACAGTTTAAGAATACAAAAGCCAAATGACGTTCCATTTGGAGTGGAATACTACATATACATATTTATGGAAGTGGTAATTATCAAACACATGTCTCAAATTGAATTAATCCATTTGTTGTCTTGTCATGTATATATTTAGGTATGTTAGACAGCCCCATAATCGGACAGCTCTCATAACCCGACATATTTCGGTGACACTCACTTTTCATTAACTTTTCCATACAAATAACCAGACGCGGACACTGTAGAAGTGAAACCTACAGAAAACTAAACTTCGAAAGAATGTTTTATCAAACTGATAAAAGTTGATGGAACCTAGAAAGCAAGGCTTTAATACTTAATCAGCATATTACCTGAAAAATGAGTACTTCACTTTGATGTATAATTTATTACTGTAGCTATTCTAGATCCGAATTTAAAAAGCGTTTCATGTTTTGGGTTTCATATTTTGCGTTTCATTATACACATCTAGTTTTTCAAATGACCCGTCACTAAAGAAGTTTCACTTCAAAAGAATTGTATTAAATTTGTTCTACTTTTTTAAAATTATAATTCGTTTTTTATTTTAAAGCCACGAATTTTGTGGTTCCCCAAATAATGCGAATGTACACATTTATTTCAAATGTTCTGTTTCGATAGTTTTGACGAATTTTCGAAAATCGATCCAAATTTATTAACTATAGGCAACAGTATTGATGTACAATTTAGAAATCAAAGCACCACTCCAGAGATAAGCGAGTCTGTAGACGAAACTGACGAAAAAATTGCTGACTCAATAACTTCATATGATGAGGCATTGAAGAAAGTTGCTCGTTTGAAACATTTTGCCAGACATGACTTTTTTACATATCATTACATCAAGAATGTAGATACGCATTCTAAAAAATAACATTTTAAGTTATGACAACCTACCCTACTAGTTTTTTTTTTAACCAAATTAATATGTAATCATGTGCAAATTGTCTGTAGTGTGTAAATTTGTTCAAAAAATTCAATAAATGGCAATAGCAAACCAAAATTTTTGTTCTTCTCCCATTAGCGGCCATCTTCCATAACCAAACAAAAATACTGCGACGTTGAGTGTTTAGTTATGGGGAATTTCACTATAACGTTCCAGTTCAAAGTTTTTCATAATAAAAATTTAGCTTTTCATAATTCCCACATTACATTCAAGCTATGAAGGAGCCGAACATATGTCTTGATTTGTTAGTTGTAAATTTCTTGCTGGTTTGGTTTTTGATGATACACAATTTATTACTATTCTTGATAAGTCCTTAAAGTTGGGAAACTATTTCACCATGATGTTATAACATATGTTTCTAGACAAAATCACATGCATGTAAGAGCCGACGAATTGCCAATTTTTCTGAATGGTACAGAAAACTCTAAGACGTTAACAAAAATTTCGTACATATGGTTGAGCTTGTGGATACCTTTATTGACTAATTCTAAGTAGTGCTCTAAAAGCACTTTGCTCTATTCCCATATGTATATTAAAAACAACAATTAAATTTTTTATTGTTTTCGAATAAAAGTTACGTCATCAAAACTTTTCCATTAAATAGAAACACAAAATATGCGTTGAAAAAAAAGCAATTCCAGGATTTTTGATTAAGAAAACATTTCTAAATATTTACACGGTTTCACGATAAAAACTCAAAAAAAAAAGTTAAAAAAATATTGAAAAAAGTTCATTGAAGATATCAGATATCACAAGCTTGTGGCACAGTATTTTCCACATTATACTATACATATATACTTTGTTGCTTTGATTTCCTTTCCAGCGATATACATATAAAGCTCCTTGTGAAGGCACATACAGATTTCTAAATTATCTGTAGTAATGCAATCTTAGCAATGTCTATTATAGAATGATTGAATACACATTTGACCTTAAAGTTTTTTTTAAATTATAAATCAAAGGTTATTTCCTTGTACGGATCATAGATCTCCAACATTGCCAAATCTCTTCAATGAGCCTAAATCGAGTCAAATTTTGCATTAAAATTGAAAAAATACCTTTGCATTGGCTACAAAAATTATTATATATCGTTGAAAAGGTATTCAAGTGAGCTATTTAAATAAGGATTTTAATGTTGAAAATTGGTAACAGTGATTGTCGAAAACTAAGCTTCACATATCCTTCGAATTTTTTTCAGTAGGTAAAAATATTTCTTTAAATTGCGGAAAACTACCTTTAAAACAAATAAAACTTTACCAAAAAATCAATTTAAAAATAACAGAGCTGTGAGTTTTTTAGTACGGTGCCCTTTCTCTCCGATACAAATTGTTATTTTTGATCCATTGAAACCAATATAGAAAATAATACGAATATTGAAAACGTCATGTCTAGAAAATCTGTCTCATCAGTTTTTTTTAATTTGGACAATTTTAAGTCAAATCTTATTTTCTTTTCATTATTTTATATTGATTTCTCAAATGTTTCTGTGTAGTTACCAAATGTTTGCAACTATCGTCTCAAGTTTTAATCATTCGACCTGTGTGAACTGTTAACATAATCAAATTAACAAAAACGGTATATAATCAGATGTTGTTATATTATTCATATTGTTAGTATATTTAATCAGCAAAGTAGTCTAGTGCTACAAGTATTATCACACAATCAATTATTTTGCTCATCTGAGGTATCGAGTACTACGAAATTTTTTAATAGCTCAGCTTTCTTTTGTATATCTTGCTCATTTTTCAACTGTGTAATGGCATCATGTAATTTTTGTTCTTCTTCTTGCTTTTTAGCTGACATTGAATTCCAATATTTTTCAGCTGCATTCACAATATTATCGCAAAATTTTACTAAAGCTTCCTGCAAATCTGTTTTTAAATTCTCTTGTACTTTCAAAACATTCTTATCGAAATCTGTAAGACTCTCTGCTTGCTCTTCAGTTTTTTTAAAATCATTAAAAATCTTCCCAAGCTCATCAATAAAATCAGCTTTGCCGGGTTGGATTTTATCATCATCGATTTGTCCCATCCTATCTAAAAGTTTTTTCAGCTCTTCGACCTTTACTTGCATATCGGTTTTAGCTGCATCCCCAGTTGCTGCTAATTCAGTGAATATTGGCTCAAAGGCGGTGCGACTCGCGTTGAATGTTTTATCAATTAAATTAAACATCTCCAAAAGTGTGGTACCAACAAATTCGATACCAGCTGTTTCTAACTTTTCGTCCTCACCAGCGGTAGCTTCACTTGTTCTTGCGCCGATGGCATTGCCGTAGGTGCACTGTAATATACAAAAAAAATTAAAGGAAAGCACTTGGTATTGACTTCTTAAAAAAACAATAATTTAATATCATACTTGCACAAGTAGTAATGCACCAAGCGTAAAAACTAAAAGTTTCGCAGACATAATCCGAGTGTAATCACGAGAAATGAAGCCTACAGGTATGTGCATCTGCTTAAATAAAACTGAACTGAAGGGCTCGCTTTCAGCATATTTATAGTGATCACTTTTTGCATTATTCCGTATCAACAAAATATTATCAATTTGCTCTAGGCAAAAATATAGAAAGGTCAAAACTAATAAAGTTAAGTAATATCAATTTGATAATGAATAAATTTTTAAATGGTTGAAGAAAAATTGCTATTATTGATAAGGTATTTAGTCATAAGTATAAAGTTTTATTTTTCAGATTTATTTTGCTTTTAGTAATAACAAAAAGTTTGTCGTTATAAGGATCAGGCATTTTGGTAAACAGAATTCCTATGAAATTTCATGACTCATAACCTAGTGTGCCAAACGGATACGTTTCTGATTCAAAACGGATTCGTTTCGTCTACACGATTTCTGTTTTGGATTCGTTCCGAACTCGAGATTCCTCTCAAAAAATTGGTATCCGCTTTGTCGGATCCGTCTCGAACTCAGACCAGAGTTCATTTACGGATCCGTTACGGGTTCGTTTTATGTAAAAAATAAAACGGATCCATTCTGGATTTCTTTTAGGATCCGTCTCTAACTTGTTTTCGTATGATATTTCTCTCGAAATTCACTTTGCCGGACCAGTCTTGAACTCAGAACTGACTTCAGGTACGGAAAAATTTTTTCAGACGATCATCTAGGACTTCATTCTCGGTGTTTTTTTTATTATAAGAGCGTTGAGGAAACCATTCCCATAACTGGAACGCTTTCGCGTTCAAGAGCACCATGAGCAACATATCAAAAACTTTATCTTAACGAAGGACGATGCTAATGCAAATTATGCCAATTTCACATAATATGCTGTATTATCTTACTGTTATCTATACAAATGCAGAAATTTGGAAATCACCAGCTTATTTAGCGAAACTAACGAGAGTGGTCGGACAAAGTTCGATTTCCAAAAAATATTCTGAATTTTTTCTCAAAATTGACAAGATGAAAACCAAAGATTTTTGCAACTTTAGCTATATCTTCCAAAAGTACTATATGCTCGTTCCAAAGAACACACAAAAGAGCTTAGTTTTATAGATGCAAGGTGCTATCTTTGAACAAAATTGGCTAAAAATTTAATCACATACATTAATAGTAGAACTTCTCGTAAATGTTTAGAATTTTTATGTTTCCATTGTGAATTCCGTAATATTAAGTGAAATATCTCCCAAAATAGCGATTATATGTTTTTTTTTTAGTATGGGAGCTGACACGCCCCATTATCATAGTCTACTTTTGTTTCCTTCTCAACTTTTATTTGTACTTTAAATAACTTGCTTAAAAAAAAAATTTCGGGCAACAATTTCGTTATATGTAGTTAGCTTCACAAAACTTTTAGTCTGGCCTGGATAGTTTCTACCTACCTAACCTACTTAATGCGTTAAACGGAATACGAACGGGTATCGGCTAATCGTCAACTATTAACCGCTGTCCGAATTGTAGCGCTCTTCTTCGAATGAAACGGACTCTGGAAACCTTCCGACGGGTACCTGTCGATTAAGATTTAATTCTATTTTCATCGATGGCGTACGACGAACAGTGTTGCATTTCGAATCAGTTTGTGCCAATTTTTTTATTTACGTTTGAAATGTCAATGATATATAACAAAATGCCAGCTGAGCTTTCCGTCGATTGTCGTCCGATGCAATTGTGTTTACTTCAACGATTTTCCGACGCTGCATTTTTTCACAGCGGGAAACATATCCCACGCTTGACAAAGTTAAACGAAAGTTGTGTATGTTGTAGGTCCATTTTATTTTCAATATTGAAATTTAAAAATATTAAATAGATTGAAGCACAAATAAAGTTTTTCAAAAAATAAGAAATGTATCACTCTCACTGTAAGTATTTTAGTTAGACCTCTTTACAAAGCCAGGACATTGTAACTCATATCTATAATTATAAATTTTGAATAGCGCAAAAAAAAGATGCAATTTCTTTGCCATATCTTGTTCAGTTTTGAATTGTTCATACCAATTCTTAAACTTGCTATCCGTATCCTGTTCAGTGGATGATAATGAATTCCAGTAGTTATCAGCGCGTATTGTAAAGTCTTGAAAGAATGTTTTAATCTTTGACAAAAAATCAGGTTTCAATTGTGATAGGCCAGCCGTTGTGAAGAAGTAGTTAAATAATCGATCATATGGTGTTGGACTTTTTTTTTTCGAATAATCATATTGTGTAAGATTACGCTCAACTTCTTGATGAAAATTAAATTTTTGTTTCAAGTCTACAGAACATAGTTTCAATTCATCCTCATTTGCTATTTCGATTTTTTTACTAATATTGTAAAATTCGTAAAATCTAACAAGTAGCATATTCAACTCATTTTGAGCATTGTCACCAGTTACATGTATCTTTTGGAAATGTTCCCTGACGAGGTCAAACATTATTAAAATTCTTCTCAAATTATCACTAAGCTCTGCATAAATTTGTCCAGCTGCATAATGAAGCAGTGTGGTACGGTTTTTATTATGCAAATCAGTAGATACACCTATTTCTGCAGTATTGGGACGGCTCAATGTGGACTACGGTAACGAAACAAAACTAATTTAAAATCCAAAAAAGTTCTATTTATAAGAAATAACTTACTTGCGCTAATAGCAGAGTGCTGATTACAAGAATTCCAATCTTCAATGTCATGTTTCCAAATTTTTCGGATGTGTACCACGCACAAATAAAATCAAACAACCACTAAATTTTTGCTTTGTTAACATCAAAATTATATTCAAAAAATTATCAGCACTTTATGTGGTGTAATGTATAATTCAGGGTGTTCAATCCCAGACCCAATTTTATTCCCTTCTTTTACCTTTCCTTCAATTTCATTCGAAATTTTCTTTATTCTTTTGACTTTTGCATCAATTTTTCAGAATTTTTCATATATTTGGACTTATTGAATTTCTTTCAACTTTCTTTAATGGTTTTCATATTTTTTCAACATTTTCAGTTTTGTCCAACACTTTTCAACATTTTTGAATCTTTTTACATTATTTTCGACTTATTCAACCTCTTCAACATGTTTTTATCATTTATTTAAAAAGTACTTTCAATGCAGTGTAGGGTATGTGAATTTCAGCCTGGCCGAAGATAACAACTTTACTAGTTAGATTTCGTTTATTTAAAATTTTTATCGTACTCGTAATCATGGTTGCCACTTGGCTTTTCTTTACTAAATTTTGCTGAAGAAATATTAATGGTTGACACTCTTATTAGCTTAAATTTAAAAAACCAAATCTTCATTCCGACATATTTACGCTCTATAGCAATTTTAAATCAAAAAACTTGATTTGGGATTAACGGTACGAAAAGGTTATTTATCTTCGGAAGAATGGACTCCAACAAAGACCTTGAACGAATTGCGTCTATAGTTTCATCAACAAAAAATAGGTTCGACTCTACCATAAAAGTTCATAGCTCCCATACCACGACACCGACCGAGCAACTTTGATGGCGACTAAGAAAAACTTACTTTCTTAAATCATGAAAGTGGTAATGATATCCGTCTGGAGCATCCAAATTAAAGCCATATATAAAATAATATTTTACAAAAAAAAAAAAAAAAATAAATTAAAAGAATGCCACTACATTTTTAGGGGTATTTATTACATCTTCAACCCAAATAATATTTACTGAAATTTCTAGGTACTTTTATATATTTCATGTCATACTCAAAACTTTCGCTAATACATCAGGATTTTGAATATATAACCAATATGTAGAAAATATGCTTTATTTGGAATTATCGTGTAGACGTCAATACAACGTCAGAAGCTGAATTTATCCGACCCTACCGACGTCAACATGACCACGGTATAACTCAATGTTGGAAAAAAACGTTTAATTACAAGTGTGTACTTTGCTGACTTTTATTTTTCTGACCAAAAATGGACTAGTTATGACCTGGTCGGATTTGTTTGATTATTACAATTCATTTTCATTTTCAAGAATTATTTGATTCAAAAATTAGACTGATAACATTTTGATACATAACATCTATTTATTTTCTTTCGCTTAACTTAATGTTTTTATGAAAATTATTTACAGAGTACCTGTCATTGAAGTTAGTATAAGCAGCTGGTTGCCCATTTTTTGTTCCTTTACTATTGTTGGAGTTGTTCTCTAACAATTAATGCATTTTACGCTTGTAATTTTTTTGTTGTTTTTGCACTAAATGTACTGAACATAAAGCTCTGCAAAATACATAATAATACTTGAGCCTACAACGAGAAATTCACTTGCGGATTTAAGGGTTTAGGGTTGGTAAGCTTATGGTTTTGGGACTTAAGGTTATGGGGCTTAAGGAATTGGGATTCAAGGGTTTGGGATTCGTGGGCTTGGGGTTTGAGGTTTATGGGTATAGGAGTGTATTTTCGAAGGCTTATGCTTAAGGTTTTTGGGGTTTCAGCTATTAGTGGCTTCTGAGCTTGAAATTTAAAGATAGCGAATTTAAGATCATAGGATTTGAGAGCTGTTTATCCAATATGTAATAAGAGCCCGAATATAGAAAAAAACCGTGTTTTTGGCACTTTGAGTTTAAAATATCTCGAAAACCTGAACTTATTAGTAAATTTTAAAGTTGAATTTGGATTCAGCGACTCAAGAAACATAGAACTACATTATTTTTGCTGACCGGACGAAAATTTGTTTTCATAAGGTTGTAACGAAAACGACAAAACACTAAACTTCATTGAACGGTATCTTCAAGAGAAAAAAGATATCTCAAATAACCAAAAAGAGTACTTTTAGATGCCGCAACCAGTTTTGGAAAAAAAGTTTATTCGCGATTTAAAATAGCCAAAATATAACCAAAAACAGTGTTTTTTGCACTTCTAGGTTAGGATATCTCGAAAACTTGACTTATAGGAGCAATTCTGAGCTCGGATTCAGCGCATCAAAGTCCTGCGGGTATGACAGGTCTGATCTCTGATTTAAAAATTTGTCGGCCTGTGTAATTAAACATGCGACTAATTTTGAACCAACAATGACTAATAGGTCGCTTCAAGTTCACCTTTGGTGAACTTATTATGATCACACACTTTACTATGTACTGTGTTACTTTATGATTTTCAAAAGGCCTTATGAAATTACTAAAATCGAATTATCTATTTTAATTCAAGACTATTTTTTAATGAGATTACTGATAATTTTGTAAGTTCAATCAATTCAATTTCTGTATCAGTTCAATATTTACATAAAAGTCTCGTCATGATTATAAACTAGCGAATGTCGTTTTTTAACTCTCAGCAGAGTAAAGGAACAGCTCACAACTAAATTACCAATAAAGTTTGCCAAAATTCTGTTTTTTTTGCATTCTAATAAATTATCTCTGTTTTTTTTTAATATAAGAAAAAAATTATAAGTCAAATTTTAGTGGTAGCTAAGTTCGCAGCTGTTCTTTTTGATCTACCAAAAATTAAAAAAAAAAACACATTCGTGAGTTAAAGTGCAATCTTTGTGATGATAAGTTTGTATGGATGTATTTATTTCAGCGATGGGCACATAGTGGCACTTTCGGGTCACATATTCCGAACCGTTATTTGACGCACAAACAAGCAAAAACCAATTCGCAGAATATCAACGCTATTGCCGCACAGCGTTGACTTGAGTTCAAATGAAAACAAAAACAAAACAAACAAAGGCATTAGCGACGGTGCCGCATTGTGTCTGGACGAATGTAACAATTGTTTTTGTTTGTAGTGCAATTTGGAACTTGTTTGCTCTATTGGTGAGTTTGGAAATGAAAGCAATAAAACTTTAAAATTTCGTTTTTTGTTGCTTGGTTTTGTTGTTGCGCCCTTTTGCTAGATTTCCATGCCCACCGCTGATTTGTATTGTGTATTATATACACATATATTTTTGTATATAATCTCATGCGCTTATTTTGTGAGTATAGATTTGAAGTGAACCAAAATGTTACTTTCTAGATTTGATTTAGTTTTACTGAACAGTGGTCGCTCAGTTTCGAAGAAAACAACAAAATGTGTTTAAAATTTGTATTTTTTCTGATCAGCACTTTAGTGTTGCTGCAAGTGAGTCATCGCTTGTTAACAATTTTACCGAAATAAATTTCTGATTGACTTCTATTTTACGCAGTCTGCCTTCAGCTATCCATATATTGAGGAGACAGAAGTGAAAGCAACTAATCCTTTCACAGACTTTCAAAATAGCAAACGTAATGTACTCTTCCTTTACGAAGAGTTAAAAATATTTTGAATGACTTAGTAAAAAAAAATCAGCGAGATAATAAACTGAGCACAGAAGTAGTTGACGAATTCATTAAATATATTAACTTAATAGAGATAAAAAGCAACGAAGAAATGGGAACATGCTCGGTAGAATTGGAAAAAAAATACAATTTTCGTCACGAAGTTCTACAAATGCTTGCCAAACACGAGAGTTATGAAATTGATGGCTTACCGCAGTTAAAAATTGAGTTTGCAACAGAGCTTGTAACATTCTTACAAGATTTTAAAACGACTTCTTTTGCATTCTGTCATATTTTATCCGGTGAGGAAAAGGCTGCAGAGATCGAATTTAAGAATTGAACAAGATGTGGAAAAGAAATTCCATATGCTTTTGAATTTATTCGAAATGTACAAATTTAAGTTTATTGTGCGTTGTATGTAATCTATGTGTATAAAAACTAAAGGTGTTGTCTGTGGCCTGCTTAAAACTGATTTATGTAAGAGTATACAACTCTTTTTTTCTAATGCCTATAAGTACCAACAAAAGCAACGCAGTTTTAATGCATTTGCTAGAGGTGTAAGTACGGCCTGCACTTTGAGCTCAAGAAGCCCCAACAGAACCTTCCTTTTATGGTTACTTTGCCAATATTTATAAAAGCCTACTTTACATTATAATTCTATGAACGGATGCAGTGGCGGATCTAGGGTTGCTGGCGCCCGGGGCAAAACGAAAAATTTCCGCCCCCCTACCTCTCCGCCGTATGAACGTGAGAAATTGTTTTTTATGTGCACAACATTCAAAGTATTTTAGGTGTTTAAAGGTTATTAATTATCTAATGCTCATACATACATATGTATGAAGATTTGTATTTTATTATAATTATTTCGTTATATTCAATGTAAAAAAACTTTTCATTGCGTGTTTTTGTATCAAAATGAAATATTACTTCTGAAATACAACTTTTCTGGCCTTGTTTGCCACAAATTGAGCAATTATAAAGGGTGTTTTTTTTAGAGATTTGTTTTTTGAATAGAGATAAAACTGGCATTTTATGCTCAACTCTGGCAACTCTAATGTCATTTATGTTCAGTTTGGTTTGCCATTTTATCATGAACAGGTTGACAAAAGAACAACGCTTGCAAATCGTGCAAATTTTTTTCGAAAATAATGGTTCAGTTCGCGAAGTTTACCGCAAGCTCCGTCCATTTTATGGTCGACATAATCGTCCATCAGAGCAATTAATTCGGTTAACCATGGATCGTTTTCGCACTACGTTTACTCTATGTGATAAGACGCATCCGCAGAGACGTCGAACAGTGCGCACCGAAGAAACAATTGCCGCTGTAGAGCAAAATGTTGAAGAGGACCCGAATGAATCGATTCGCCACCGTGCACAGCAATTGGAGCTTTGTCCATCAACTTTATGGAAGATTTTGCGCAAAGATCTTGGCTTGCGACCTTACAAGATCCAGCTTGTGCAAGAATTAAAGCCGCGAGACCATGCAATGCGTCGTGATTTTGGTGTATGGGCCGAAAATGAGATTGATCTCGATGCTGATTTTCATCGCAAAATTTTGTTCAGTGATGAGGCTCATTTTTGGTTGAATGGCTACGTCAACAAGAAAAATTGCCGCATTTGGAGTGAAGAGAATCCACATGAGACCCTTGAGACGCCATTACATCCACAAAAACTGACTGTTTGGTGTGCTCTATGGGCTGGTGGAGTCATTGGGCCATACTTCTTCCGAAATAATGCTGGAGAGTCAGTTACCGTTAATGGAGACCGGTATAGAGCCATAATAACCGACTATTTTGTTCCCGAATTGGATGGCATGAATGTGGATGAGTTGTGGTTCCAACAAGACGGCGCTACATGCCACACAGCGCACGTCACAATCGATTTATTGAAGGAAACATTCGATGAGCGCATAATTTCGCGGAATGGACCTGTCAATTGGCCACCAAGATCGTGTGATTTGACACCATTGGATTATTTTCTTTGGGGATATGTGAAGTCAAACCAGAAACGTTAGGGGACTTGGAAGTCAGCATTCGTGGCGTTATTGCCGACATACGGCCCCATATGCTCGAAAAAGTGGTTCAAAATTGGACCTGTAGAATTGGCTTTATTCGAGCCAGCCGCGGCGGCCACATGGCCGAAATTATATTTAAACATTAATGGCATAAAATTATCCTTCCAATAAAGCCAAATTGATGGACATTAAAACGATTTTCTTGTGTTTTATTTCAATTCGAAGCTCTATACCTCTAAAAAAAACACCCTTTATCATTGCAGTCGATTGATGCTGCTTCTTCATTTTCGATGGAAAGTATAGTTAAATTTGACAGCCTGTCTTGGTTCATGGTCGTGCGGAGATAAAATATAAATTTTCGAAACATATAGTGTTCGTCGAGTTGGATTTTGCGCCCCTTAGATTTGGCGCCCGGGGCGCTTGCCCCTTTCGGCCCCCCCCCCCCCCCCTCTAGATCCGCTACTGAACGGATGGAGTCATAAATATGTAAATTTATATTTTTATTGCATTTTTATTAAAAAAAAAAATATCATATTTATTTTCAAATTGAAATTTCTAAATGTTTATTCAAAATGCATAAGCGTCTTATTCCTTACAAAGCATAAAAATTGACCGGTTTTATTGTAATCTTTTGCAAAAGTAGCAATGTTTTCTTATCTTTCGATTTGCATCATGAAATATTACGACAATATGCCAAGCGGGAAAACAGGGGAAAGGACCTGCATATCTCTAGCCGTGATTTTCCTTGTTCTAAGTGTCAAGGCAAAGGTTCAAAATGCTGTACAGCTAGAGCCACTTACGGTAACGCAGTCAAATCACAAAATACACGGAATATTTCGCAATAGCAGCAAACATAAAGTAAACACATTTGCAAAATGGGGCGTGACACTTCCTATACTAGCAATGTAACGCTAACTGAAAGAGTTTTTAAGATTTTCTAAGCATTAGACAAAAAGTCGAACTTTCACTTAAGTAACTAAGCTTAACAATTGAATTGAAAAGCACCTTATGTTAATAATTAAACCGGTTTAAAAGATACTTAAACTTCAGTACAAATTCTGAATTCGAGAAAAGTTTCATTAAAAATTGTCTGAATTCGAATTGCTATTTTTTGTAAATAGCGAGTTTGTAATTCAATTTCAACAGTATCGAAAAACGTACTACCAAAGTGTCTAATAGTTATGCCTGGTATGGCTGCTATTTTGTTTGTTGTTTTTTACACTAAAAACATATATTTTACTAAAATTTTGCTATCTATTATAACATACATATTTTAATTTTATCATGAAAACTAAATAAAACAATTAAATCAATAATTTTGATAAAACCTCTGGAGTTGTCAGCGTGGCTTGGCCAGAAATTATGTTGCCATGCCTGAAAACTTTATTATTATTTTTAAAATAAAAGTTTCGAGGTAATATTTTTTTAATTGAACTGTTAACAATAATTTTTATAAAAGCTTATATACATCGTCTTTATTAATGCCGATTTTATAAGAATAGAAGAAATGCGGTTTATTTACAGAACCACAAACGGATAACACACTCGCTATAGCATTTTGGTTATGTTTGTGTGAAGCCTACCACGCTGTCTTGCTAAGACTTCCCCTGATTTGGTCCGGGGTTTGAACAATTTGCACTACTCTCGGTGCTGCGTATTGGTTGGACGTATTCGTGAACCGATTCGGTATACTATGCTAGCAATGGTAGTTTTGGAAAAATTGAGAGAATAACAACGAGTACTCTTATAAAGAACGAGTAGCAAACTTAGCGACTTGGTCAATTTATTCGCACATAGGTAATGACTTGGCGAATAAAATACAGCAAATTTAATTAAAATTGCTCCAACAGTTTCGAAATTGTTCAACCTCTTGCAACTTTTTTCGAGTTTTTAAAACTTCTTGAAAGTTCAATTCCAGTAAATGACGCGAGTAATGTTGGCTTCCAATTCCTCAATATGTAGACATTGAGCTTTACGTAGCCCCAAAGGAAAATGTCTAGAAGTATGATATCAAATGAGATGGCCGATTAAATTCATAATTGCAAGAAATCATGTAAATTTTAGGTGACTATAAGCTGAAATTTTAATGAATTTAGTAAATTTGCATGAGATATTTAGCTGTTAGTCTATTTCTGATGAAATGACAATCAATATTGAACAAAGATATCATGACAGATTGACACGACTCACGCGTGATCGTTCATAAGAAAACGAAACGATTTACTCGTTACCATGGATTTTTAGTGATTAAATTTATTTCAATACTTTCAAAGTGTTCTACTTCACTATGTATATGAACTCAAGACCATTTTTAATCGAGTTTACTGATTACTTTATAAAAAGTCAATTCAATTTAATATCTTTATTAGTTCAATATTTGCATAAATGTCTCGTCATGATTATAAACTAGCAAATGTCGTTTTTTGCAACAAAGTAAAGAGAACAGCTCACAAATAAATTGTCAATTAAGTTTGTAAAAATCTTCTTTTTCTTTTTGGTTAACATAAGAAGAAATTGTTATTCAAATTTAATTTGTAACTAAGTTAGAATCTGCTGTTTTTGATCTCCCGAAAATTGAAAAAAAAAAACATTCGTAAGTTTAAGTGCAATCTTTACGTTGATAAGTTTGTATGAATGTATTTATATTATATTTCACACACACCTATGTATAACTTTCAACAAAATCTAATTCACTTATTTTGTGAGTATATATTGGAAGTGAACCAAAAAGTTACCGATTAGTTTTGGTTTAGTTTTACTGAAGAGTGGTCGCACAGTTTCGAAGAAGTCAACGAAATGTCTTTAAAAATTGTGTTTCTTTTGATCAGCACTTTAGTGTTGCTGCAAGTAAGTCATCGAACTTTGATAATTTTTCTGAAATAAATTTCTGATTGATCTTCATTTTCCGCAGTCTGCACTTGGATATCCAAATACTGAGGAAACAACAGTGAAAGCTACTAGCACTTCCACAGACTCTCAAAATAGTAAACGTAATGCAATCTTCGATTCTATAGCTGGAACATATTTCGTAAAGCTGTACGGTTACTTACGACGAGTTAAAAATATTTTAACTAACTCTGTAGAACAAAATCGGCTTAATAATAAACTAAGCAAAGAAGCAGTTGACGATTTCACTAAATATATCAACTTAATAGAGACAAAAGAAACTGAAGAAATGGAAAAATGCTCGGTGAACTTGGAAAAGAAATATAATTTCCGTCAAGAAGTTCTGCAAATGCTTGCCAAATACGAGAGCTATGAAATTGATGGCTTAACAGAGCTGAAAACCGAGTTTGCTACAGAGCTTGAAACATTCTTGCAAGATTTTAAAACGCGTTCTTATGAATTTTGGAATTTATTATCCGATGAGGGGAAGGCTGCCGACATTAAGTTTAAGAATTGGAGCGAACTAGTCGTAGCTGAAAAAGATGTGGAAAAGAAATTCCGTTTGATTTTGGATTTATTCGAATTGTATAAATTTAAGTATGCTGTGCGTTGTATTTGATTCAGGTGCAAATATTATAACAGGGCTGTTACGTTATATTATTAGAAAAAAATAAAGATGTCTTCGGCCTGTTCAAAAACTGATTTATTTGAATAATACAAAACTTGTGTATTTCATGTTTATAAGCAATACGATACAGCTACACTAGAGGCAGAGACTCAAGGTCAGTGGTACCCACTACCACAAGCAACGATAAGCATGTGTTGATGATTCTGTATGCGTCCACGCTCTTTAACGCTCCTTAAGCGGCTTTTCGTTCTCATTTTGACGCTTTTCAAGCGACTGCGCGTTTTCTGGGCAGCACTGCTCAAAATAGTCTCCTTTTTCTAATGTTTTCTAATTTCAATACTATCAAACGCAGCGCTGTATTAGGATATTTGCTAGGGGAATATTTAGAACCTGCACCGCAAGCTCAAGAGGCACCAACATAACACGAAGTAGTGTGAATTTGTTCTAAGGCAAACGAAACAGGAGGACTTTTTTTATGTGGTCATACCTTCAATATACATAAAAGCATACTAGGGGTCTCATTATTATTTTGTGACATGGTTCGGGGATTGGGCTAGATTTCAAGTTTTCAATGAATTTTACGCACTGAATCCGTTTTCGGCCTCAGAAATGGCTCAACACATCAGGATTTTGAGCTACTTGAGGTTAAATTCAGAATCATGGCTTCAAAACCGTTGTTTTGAAAAACGCTTTACGTTAAACGAAATTATCAACTCTGCAAAAAGTTTGTGTGTATGCCTTGTAATAATTAAGACACACAAATTTTGGGCACAGAGGTGATACTGTTGTCGTCAAACGTCCCATATATACCGTCACAGAGGCGTTTTTAGTACCAAACTTTTTATCAAGCTGATGATGTCATAAGTCTTATATAAGCAGCTCTAATATTGGGAACACAAAAAGTATTTTATCATATGTGAATTTGCAAGTGCTCTGGTTCTGAACCTACGGCGTAATTTCCTTGATAAAAGTATAGTACAGAAATAGGTCTCCAATAATGAGAAACGACTACGGAGAACCTAATCAGTACGCTTATGTGTTTGTGTTCGGTTTTAATTGTGTTTACAAACGAAATGGTTCACACGGCACAAGCAGATCTGTGCAAAACTTTTTATATAAATGTGTGAATAACTTTTTTGTTTTGCGTTTTAGAGATGAATTCGTCCATGACTTCCTAGAAGCAACTACGGGGAACCTCTTTTTCCTAGCATTTAACACATTTACATAAACTCTTAGACAACTGCCTATACAAATCTCATATAGGTCTACGCAGACCTAGTTGTACCAGTTGGCGCCAAAAAATCCCTAAACCTCGTAGGGTTAATTCTTTAGAAGGTCATAACTTGATAACTAAGCCTCATAAAAAAAAATAAAAATTTTGTATTCTATTTACACCTATTAGAAGTACAATTAGGCTGAATATGAACAAATTTCAGAATATGTTTTTTTTTTCGCTGTCCGCTTCACATGAAACGCCCGATAATTTTCATGATAAACCCAAATTGAGAACAAAAAAGTGATACAAATGTAATCCGAAAAAATATATGTAGGTGAGGTGGGTGCGTTTTGAAATGAATTTTAAGTTTGCACACCACAACAATTTTCAAAGGCAATATAATGAACAAACTGTTAAAGTGATTCCGCCACCATCGGAATAAAATCAGGATAAGGTTGAAAAAGTCATTGTCTCAATTCCATCTTTATAAGTAATTTTAATTCAATTATTTCATTTATTTAATTAACAAATATTTACATTTTGAAAGTTATTTCCTAATGATGAATTATTTACTTAATTTACTTATTCTGAAGAGCAATTAACTGTGTAAACCACACACGGCAATGTGTATTGTTCTCAATATGTTGTTAGGGGGAGGGGTTTGGGGTGAGAGGTTGGCATTTTGTGACATAGTGGCTGAGGTGAAAGGAATGGGTGAAAATCATTCAAATCTAAATCATAAATGATGCTTCTTATATCAAATTAAATCAAAAAGAATAAACTCTTTCCAAACACTACAAGGTGACCATACCAACTCTTAAAGCAAAGATAAACGAAGTAGTACAGATTTTGCTGGCGTCGAACGTCAGTGTGTGAAAAACTTAATGCCAAATTAACTTTGTTACTCTGCGCATACGAGAGAAATATTTGTTTTAGAGAGCAAACGAGAAAGTACTTACTGAAATGAGAGCTCTTAACTGGCTGGTATCATCGTAGTGAGAGTACATTCTGGGAGCAATTGAATGAGAGAAGTTGAATTCGCCGTTTGGAAAGATTTTTGGGACAGATGGAAATCATTTTAATTTATTTGTCTTTTTTATGCGCAAAATTTCTTATTTCAAATTTTCACTATGTGGCTTAAGTTTTTTGTTGCTAAAGAAAGAAAAAATTTCACAAAATAAATCGAAAATGAAAAAATTATCAAACTTTATTGGAAATGAGGCTCAAGGAATGAGTTTGTTGGTTTAGTTGGTGAAGAAAAGATTGTAGCAGAACCAGGCAGACTCTGGAGAATCTGAGTAACACACGATGGCAAAACATTAAATCTAAAAATGTTTACCAAAAATTCTATAAAAAATTTCATTGGCGTAGTTGAAATTGCACCTTTCATAGAAATTAACAGTCGATACATTAAATCCTTTTGGAATTTGCTGTTCAACAAAGTTTTTAGTGGGAAAACTATTTATTAAGGATTTGTTATATGTAGAAGAGCGAAAGGATACTATGTTAGCCTAACATTGTTAAGACTTAACATATTGTCATACACATTTTTTTATAATTTTTAAATGATTTGAATAAAATTTTTTCATTAATTATCAGTATAGGGGCGCCTTGCCCCGCCTTCATTTTTAAAAAAGGCAAAGTATCACATCGTTGTACTTATTAGTGACATTCATTTCTTATTTCACGCGTCTGTATGTTGAAATGGGTCATGAGGGCAGAGTGGTAGGAACAAAGAGTCATTTTTTATGACATGTTTCCGTCATTTCATACAGTTTTCAGGAGTTTCGAAAAACAGAAAAGTCCTGCTACTTTTGGACGGCAAAAAGCATGGTTTTTATTCTTAGCAAATATTTAAAACAAATGTATATTATAAAACTTTTTTAGCAGGCTCTAGGTTTAATTTCATGAAAAACTGAGTTTTTGTTTATCATATTAAATTTTATTACCAATATTTCGACTACCTTTGGTAGTCATCTTCAGGGTAATCTGTATAAAAAAAATGTTACAACAATTAAAATAAAATAATATAAGCAAAAACAGCACAAATAATAACTTACATGTGTCAGGATCAAATAAATAATTGCTTTGAAAATAAATAATTACTTAAAACTAACAAAACGTTGGACAAAACAAAATGTAAATATTGCAGAAAATTTTTAAGTTTTTGTAAACAAATCACAGCTGATCTTAATGGTGATCTCTCGTCCACTAATATTACTTGTTTTGTTTTGTTTTGTTATTAGATGTCTGTAGCTTTGAGCAATTCTCTCTGTGTCCGTTTTAAAGTTTAATCGTTGTGGATGTGGTGTATTAATTATGTGGAGCATTTCTAGAGTATAGCGTTTGATGTAATTTGTCTCTTGTTGCAATATCTCTACGTTGTCAAAGTCAGCAAAGTGTTTGTGTTTTGTACAGTGGGCCGAAAGAGCTGTTCTCTGATCCATTGGTTGGTCTCTTGACTTATGCTCAGATTTGTGTGATGAAATTCTTGTCCGTAGTTTGTTTTTAGTTGTCCCCATATATGTTTTGTTGCATAAGTGGGACCCGTCTCCTTTGCATGTTATTTTATAAATTACGTCTGATTTGTCATATTTGTCGATTTTGCTTTTTGTATTGCTGTATACTCGTTGAAGTGTGTTGTTTGACTTGGCCGCTACAATGTATTTTTCCCTGTCCACAATGCCTGCTCTGGAAAATCGTTCTGAAAACTCAGGAACGTAAGTCATTGATCTGTAGACCTTAGGTGATTTATCGGTTTCTTTTGTAATATGTGAGAAGTATTTTGTAATCAATTTTTCTGTGGTTGTTTTAATTTTACTGATGTTCGTTTGTGAAATACTTGGTCTGAAATGTTCAAAACCAAAGGTAGTCGAAATATTGGTGATAAAATATAATATGATAAACAAAAAAACAGTTTTTCATTAAATTGGACCTAGAGCCTGCTAAAAAAGTTTTATTTTATAATAAAAGAGGTCGCAGAATCATCACTTACAAATGTATGTTTATCATTTTTTATGTATATCATTTTGTATACCACTTTATCCCACCCGAGGGGCAAAGCGGTAGAAACGTAACTTTCTTTACATCGCAAAAATAAATATATTCTCTTGAGAAAATAATAAGCCCAATAACCTTTATAAATTCAAAATAGATCAAGCTTATAACCTACATGTTTAATTGTGCAAAAAAAATTGTTTTGGTGCAAAACTTGGCTAACCCATTAGGTATGCAACTTTGCCCCGACTTCCCCTATTTGTACATTTTAAAAGAAAAGTGTTATTTATTGTTACAATTATTCCATAAATTAAAATTCAAACATACCAACATGTACATAAATACATAAATACATACCTAAATTTATATGTATCTATATAGCACCTAGCATAAAACAAAACAACTCAAATTATGTTAAGACAGGTCAGTTATATTTAACAGCCAGTAATGACAAAAACTCATGTTAAAATCTACAGAGCATGCAGATTGAGATATTCTCGTATGTTATTACATTTCATTTTTTTATGCTCTCTGTTTTTTGTAGACTCTCATTCTGTTAAAAATTAACTATTTAACATTGGACTTTTCTGCAACACTTTACATATTGTATGCTTATATATGCAGGTCAAGTAAAGCCAATAAAACTTTTCGACCAGATGTTAACTAACAGAAAATTTAATGTTTAAGATAATAGCATTTCAATTTTGAAAATATTTTTATTAATACATAGTAAGAATTGTATTTTTTCCTTTTATTTAACACAAAAAACTTTAAAATTATTTTGAATTTGGAAAGTGTTGTGAATAACATTTTATAAATTAAAGTTGTAAAGTATTTGCAATTATTATTTTCTATTTTGCGTTAACCACTTTGTCACTTTGTTTCATATACATTGAAAATCACTTTAAGCCAATGTGGATTATTTTTGAATCAAAATAAAAATTTTTTCTCTTCAAGTCAAACATATTTGGCCTTAACACTAAAATTGGTTTTGTCCCCGAGTTTCTAATGTCCAGTTCATACTATAGCCAAAAATCTATCTTCGTTGAAAATTAACTGAACATATATGTTGTACTCTCGTCCTTTAAAATTTGTCAAATAGAAATATATATTCAGCTTATTTTCAATGAAAATATATATTTCTAGAGTGCAACTCTAACAGATGTTTGTTCACATTTTGTAATTTCTTTTGGTATAGTTTTGCTTGGAAACCTATTGAGATTTTGTTTTACTTAAAAAAAGAGGGGTGAAATTTTAAATAATAAAAAATATATCTGGATCTTTCTTTGGTAAGTGTACCACCCAGGTCTAACTGGGTTCGGTTCTGAACTAATCAATGCCGTATGGCATTTTTGCAAAATTTCAAAATAGCGGCTAAAGATGGCATCCACAACCGAGAAAGTAATGTTTTTTAAAACATTAAAAGAACATGCAAAATAAAATCAAATATATTTTAAATTTATAGTTTGAATGATTAAGAACATTTTTGGATCCAAAAATTTTTAGCTTTTGCGTTAGTGATGAAAATACTTTTATCAAAATATCATCTCTTGTCACTTTGTTGGTCCTAATATTCAGAAAAGTATTATTTTTTATTGCAAAATGACAAAATAATATAAAAAAATTACACTGTTCTACAAGAAAACTTGCGGCAAATAATATCCGCCGTTGACCAGCAAAAGTAAAATTTCCCGCTGAGTCCGTAAATCTTAATGGTTTTGCTGGATCAGGTCTGGTTTTTGAGAAAAATGGCAAAAGCCAAAAACGTGCAAGTAGCTAACGCCATATATCATATGCATATGTCAAAGAGATAGCAGTTGGCCATTGATTTCGAAAAATGTAGATTCTTACCTAATTTTGCTTCAATTAAAAAACTCATAATTGGTACACAGAACCAAATTTCGAAGGTAAATACTATGTATGGCTTTCATTAAAATTTTAATGAAATACATTAGACCAATGTATTTTCTGCTTATCAACATAGTAGGGTATGTATATGTATACGACATTTTAAATGTGTCCCTTTGACGAAATATTCAATGTTCTTTAAATTATTTATATATGAATTTGTATTCTTTAATTAGTAGTGTTTTTTATGAAACTTTTAAGCTATTGACTTATTTATTAATTTTTTTATTTATTTATCTTCGTAGGCAAAAACAAAAAAGCAAAAATTTTTCTCAACTGCAAACAGCAACAGCAGTTCAATTTAAATTAAAAAACACAAAACCATATAACTCAACTATGCTGTGAATATTTCAAAAACAAACGCTACTAAAGAAGTTTTTACTTTCAACTTATAAATTAATTAGAATAATTAATAATACAAAAAGGAAAATGTTCATGAAGTGTAATGTAAAGTTTTTGTTTAGCCATCAAATGCAGGGTGCCCTCTCATGCACTACGATTTCATTTCGCACTGCACTGCAATTCAAAAGTTATGCGAACTAACTATGCTCGCTGCAACTACAGCTAACTGTTTTACTCCTTATGCACATTCCATGTATACTGTGAATTGAAATATTCAACTTTTTTTTCATCATTATTGTTTTTCTGTAAAATTCATTATGCAGTGAAAATTTTCCCGCCAGACCTACTTGCATTGCAGCTGCTATGACACCCTTAGGTAGCAGCAGCCGCACCAACAGCAGCAATGCTCGAACATTTGCTTACGCTTAAGTAGCGTAATAATTTCAAAGTGCTGCGGAAACAACACTCACGCGTTGCATCACGGTTGCATTTACTTTGTGGGCTGGCAGCGTTACCAATAGCATGTATTTTAATAGTATGGCTTCTGCTCTTGCAGTTTTCTTGCAAATACGTGTCGAAGCTTACTTTTTGAGTAATAGCATAGAGAAAGAACGAAGTATTCAACTTCACACCACTGGTGATATTTATATTAACATTTGAGTTTAATCAAAAATTTCAGCTATTATAACTGTAATCTTACTACAGAAAGTTTTCAACAAACTGTTTGATAAAACAAGAAGAAGAATCCAAAATCTTCCATTGTTGCAGTAAGTGCGTCAGAGTAGCTGAAAAGCACAGCTTCCAACACAAAATCAGGACATTTCTCACGAATAGGTTCTAGCAACGTTGCAGTTTTGAAAGTACTTAGTTCCATTTTCTTGTATTTTTTTTTTTTTTACTTCCACACAACATTAAAATCCTTTTCATAGTATACCACTCGAAGCCTTTCAATATGGCTTCCAAGTTTTAAGAAGGTTGATTTCGATGGAAGAGCTTTTTGCAAAGCTGAGCTCTCTACTTGTTTTCACTGGTTTCAAATAGCATATCTATCTTTTGGTTCACAAAATTTTACATGTGGAAGCTTAGCAATGCAAAATGCTCCTACAAAATGCGATGGCTGGAAATAGCTAATTTTCCAAATTTATGTAAGAACTGTAGTAGAAGTCTCAGACGTTTATATCTTTCATTTGATTTTGACAGGTTGCAAAAAAAGTTTGAGCATCTGAGGTAAGGTCATATAAAAAAAACAGAAATCGTACGGACGGTCGGTTGGAAATCAAAATACTTTGATATTTTTTCAAGTTGAGCGAAAAGTCTGAGCGGTGAATATGAAAAAAATTTCTACAAATGATATATTTTTTAAAAGAAATTAATTCAGCTACCTTAACATGTTAAATGACTAACAGATAATTAACACATTTTTTGGAAAAAATCAGTTTTTCATAAAAAAAATTGACTTAATTATAGAAAAACCATATCTCGAAATGTGTAGGTTAACCTTTAAATTACTTGTGTCAATTTGGTGGCTCATTAAGTATCTTTCTTATGACATCCATGTTTTGATATCAATCTAGCGGCTCTCAATTTGTATTGATTTCTACAAAAGCTTTATCCACAATATACAAATAAGTTTTTAGAGACTTTTTTATATATTTACTTTTATTTGTTCTAAGCCCTTTTTATATTATGGAAAATATAATCTGTGCTGCAAATATCGACATCTCCTGGACGATTTTCTATAAAAGTGTTATGCTGCTCGCATATGCTGATGATGCTGACATTGTTGGCAGCAATTCACGGGCAGTCAGCCCGAAATTGAAAGAGAATCGTGTCGATTGGGTTTTTTTTGGTGAACGAGGAGTCCTGGCGTCTTGGACAACACATTACAGTTGACAACTACACATTTGATGTGATCAAGGATTTTGCCTATCTTGAAACCAGCATTAACAACAATAATTATGTCAGCCCGGAGATCCAGCGAAGAATAACTTTTGCTAACAGGTGCTATTTTGGGCTCAGTAGACAATTAAAAAGTAGAGCTCTCTTTGGTAGAACAAAATCAACGCTTTACAAATCACTCATTCTCCCCGTACTGTCGCATGGTGCAGAAGTATGGACGATGACGAACAACGATGAGCAAAAATTGGCAGGTCTAATGTCTATAAAATCTATAGTACAATCTGCGTGAACTACGCGTACCGTATAAGATGGAACCACGAGCTGTATGAGCTATACGCCGACATTGACTTAGTAAAGTGCATAAAAATGCAGCGGCTACGCTGCCTATGTCATGTTGAGCGAATGAAAAACAACGCTCCGGCTAAGATGGTACTCTATTCGGAATGTATTGGTGGAACTCGCAGAAAAGGACGTTCTAATCTCGGCTGGAAGGACCAAGTTGACGAGAATCTGAACGCGCTTGGTGTTTCCAACTGGCGTCAGCGCACGCTATGCTATGAAAATTATTCAACCTAATTTATCAAATTTTGCACGTGAGTATTCGCAAACACTCGACGGAATGTGTGTGTGGGGGTGTTTGGTAAGTGGGTAGTCCACCTTCCATACAAACAAATACGCTCTATGCGCTGAAAATTTTTGTGCAACCTTTACCAAATTCTGTTCGGAAACATTTGATTACACTGGCAATCATCGACTAAGGCAGAATTTAAGCGATGTTTTAAAAGTGAGCGTGTTAAGCCCCTATTTCAAACGCTGTTCGCAAAAAAAGCTTTCATCCAAATCTTAAACGAGCACTGCCAATAAAAACGGATGCATTGCGTACCCTGCATAAGTGGGCATGGAATCTCCCACCCATGCAGGGTACATTTTTAAATGCTTTCTCAAGAAAACTACGCCAACACAACTATCATACATAAATCTTTTGCTGATACCAGTAAGCTTTTGAGAACAAAATTGGACGATACAAAATATTATCCCATAAGTTCATAAAAAATAAATTTTTCTGGTATTTAAATATCTACTTATAGATACAGAATACTCATGCGGAGCCGGGGCAGACAGCTAGTATATTAATAAAAAGAAAGGAAATATCGCTGAAAGTCAAGACTTACTTGACCGACTCATAAAACATTTTGGCTGAGTATAAAGCTTAAAATAAATACCAACACAAAAACAAAACATTTGTACCCAAACTGGCTAGGCGGACTAACACAAAAGTCCACAATAATAAGACAAGAAACGGTAATAATAACCAGTAGCAACAACAATAAAAATCTGACATAAAACTGTTTCAAAAACTTTACAAACTTTGTTTGCAAGTGTGGTTAGCCCAAATATACGCACACACTAACACTTGCAATTTGACAAACAAACAAACACTTCTAGACCACGTCACCCTCAACATAAATATTTGTGTAACCATAAAGGCGTAAAATGCTGTTCATGAGCCGTAAAATATGCCATGAAATTGTTGACCCATTTCAAAAGTGAAATCAACGTATTTTTTTTGATACTTTGTGTGGTCAAAATTTTCATGCGTAGCTTTGAGGTTGATTTATTGTGTGAGTGAAATAAATAAATATATCTGCATAACTACTTAAATGGCTTTTTAATACCTATTACTCAATCGCATATTTATTTTGTAACTATATCCCTTATTCATGATTTTACACTCATACGCTCAAGAGCTGTGGTTAAAGGAAACTATGTTTACAAAATCTCATGACAACATAAAATTTTAACCACCTGAAATCAGCTAACGTAAGAAGTAAGCAACAATTTCTTATGCAACTTAGTTTCTGACGTGTGCTCCAAGAAAGGTACACACATACATACACACATTTGCGTGCATATGCAGATTGTAAGTGTGTTTATAACATGAAATTAAAATACCATTTTGTGTAAGTGTGCACAAAGTGAAGTTAAGCTCATTATACTTAAGATCTAAGCACTGGAAATTCCACTTAAGCTATGATTAAAAATAAATAGTTATCGTCTTAAGGTAACGTTATAGCAAGGGTTTATACTAAAGATTTTAATACATTACAGTTTGCTCAGTGGTTAAATTCAGCCATTATAATAACAAAAAAACAAACACAAAAATACATTTTGGTATTAAAAAACTGATATAAAAATGTTAGTTATTTTATTTTAATCAACATACAAATGTCCTAACCCAATTTGATCAAAATCAGTCGATTAGTTTAGTGAGCGTTCAAGTATTACGTAACGCAATTTTTAAAGATTTTTGACTCTCCCTCCCCCCATGAAACGTGCCGTAATGGTTTTCTGTAGCCCCCTCCCTCCGTAAACGTAAGGTAACACCCAAGTAACCATGTTTACCTAGAAGTCACAATTATGTTGCTCAAAGTACCGGAAAGACGCTAAAATAACTTTGCTATTGTTTAATCGAGTTTGCGGTCATAATAAATAAAACCAAAGATTTCTAACTTGCAATACATGCGTATGTTGTTTATTTTATATATTTAAAGAAGCTTCACAAAAACATTGTCACGTAACGCGTTATTCGAATCCCCCTCTCACCACTGTAACGCATCGTAACGTTTAACACGACCCCCCTACTCCGCCCGAATTGCATTACGTAATATTTGAACGCCCCCTTAGCCAAAAAATGAAATTTTCTTGTTTACGGCATGGCGCCGTTCACTTAAAAAAAAAAAAGACCTTTCCTCAGAGTTCAGTCTATTTTTGTACCGAGTTGCATCAAATTCAGTCCATTAGTTTATATTTTTCTATTGGGCGCGTAACAACGTCCAATTTAAAACACCATTCCTCAGGGTTCAGTTTATTTCTGTAACGAATTTCATCAATATCGGCTTATTAGCTTAGCAGCGAAAGTATATTACCTGTTACGGGCGTAGTACCACTCACTCAAAACAAATCGCCTTACTCAGGATACAATGTATCTCCATACCAAGTTCCATCAAAATCGGTGTAGTGCTTTTCTCATTAAGAGCAATTCTGCGTCCCAGAAAAGAATTTAATAGCCTTACTTGGAATTCAATCTATCTCAAAACCGTTTTTTCCTGTTGGAGGCGTGGCACAACCTACTATTGAAAATATAACATTTGCACTGCCAATCATCACAACCTTAAAAAAATTATGGGGCGATTATGTTGTGTTATGGCAGTTAAAAAGGGATGGAACCGATTTGCAACTGTCTTTTTATAAATATCTAAAATTATCGAACTGTCAAACTAACGAGTAACAATAGATCTAGATGGCATACTTACCTGTACCGTATATTTTTGAAAGAAAAACGGGATAAATTGGAGAAAAAATGTATAGGTTATAGGATTTAATTTTCTGAAAACAGGATTGATTACAGGATACAACTTTTTTTCCTTTTAAGCAAAATACATAGTAATTGTTGTGTTTGAATAAATAATTTGGCACTTACCTTGAGTTTCAACAAGAAACTTGTCTTTCGCTTTGACATTTCGCAGCATGTCCGGATTTGTTTTTATCCAGTTGTAAAAATCAATGCATGAAAGATTTAAATTGATCTTAGCGTTCAGAATGTCTTTCAAAGTATCCATTTTTAACTTAGATTTTTCATCAGTTCACGTCTTGTTCATGGAAGCGAATACTCATTCCACAGAGGCGATCGTGCCGGGTAAACAGAGAAAATATTCCGCCATTAATGTCATTTCTTTGTAATCGGTATTCACTGTTTTCAAATGAGTAAAAATTTCAACCCATCGTTTCACAACAAACGCATAATTCTCAAAACTTGGAAAATAATTGATAATAATAATAATTGATATAGAACAGTTTTGATCATGTTATCAATGCAATGGTTGATGAACACAAGCTAAGAAGAACAAACTCAGCGAGATAATAATCGTTAACTTTCAAGAGAAATGCAAAGTTGAAAATCATTGGAAATTAAACAGGATAGTTACAGAATAATTACAGGATTTTTTACCAAACATACAAAGTCATCCTGTAAAATGCAGCATAAATGGCATGGTAAGGCATGCCTGATAGTTTTCTGTTTGGTGGTAATAAAGCGATCAGCTGTTCAAAATATGTTTTCCGTTTTAGTTTGTCGTAGAAGCATTCTTACTATACTTTTTAAAACAAGTGAAATATTTTTGACTTTATATATGTATTATATAATTTGTTACATATATTATTTCATACTAGGTGTAATGCCCTCACCGGTAGGTGGCGCGATGAGTTTCATTTGGTTATAGTCCTTGTCTTTTACATACTATAAGTAACAAGTCTCGTTCATCAGCGTTTAATATGAGTAAAATAAAATTTTATATTATGAAAAGGTCGGTAATTCCTTCTTTTCAACTTGACAACCGTGGAAGATACATTTGTACCTATGCCGCCCGTAAATGTAGTAGAAAATTCTAAAAATACTTTACTTCATATCTTCAAAATGTGCTGAAGATATTTTCATGAAAATTTAACTGTTTGGATAGTATAAAAATTGAAGAGGTGCCATTTGACCGCTTTAGGACTTACAACATATAAGTTATTGCAAGGTAAAATTGTACCTATACTGTCGTTCAAAGGTTAAATATTATCAAAATTGTTATGACTGGCATAACGCCAATCCACAAATAATTCAGAATACATTTTTATCTGCCATAAAATATGTTTAACTGAACCAAAATGTAAGCATAATCACTCATTCAAACTATATTATACTATATGTTCCTAATACTACATTGTACTTTGTAAATGAAACTTCATAATGATCAGCTATCAATCCTATGCAAAGAAGTGGTTTACACGGTCTTTTTAGTGCTTTAATCAAATCCTAATTATTTTATTACAGTTTTAATAAATTTTTGCATACAATATTTTAATAAAAAAGGACTTACAACATTTTTAGAACAAATTTCTAAAAGCGAATTTTTTTTTCGCTATATATACATCGAGACAAATTGTATTGAATTTATGAATTAAATATAATATTTCAATAAAAACTTAAATACTTTTTCTTAAGTGCTATCGTATGCATAAAATTATTCAATAGAACCAAATAATATCGAGTATTCTCTCATAATATCTTTAACTGCTGCACTTTTTGTTGTAAGCTGCTGCTCAGTAGGTGAACTGGGAATTTTACTGACTGCCATGTAATTTAAGAAATACATTCCTTTAAGCTGTCGATAGGAATAGTTTTGCAAGTGCATTGTATAATTCTGAAAAAAAATGAATGAAGTATAGAAAGTAAGTAAATGTAGAATATATTTGGTGTAATTCCAGCATCTTTTATCTACGCTCGGTTGTTTTCGAAACGCATTTCTGGCTAAGGTGATATCATAGCGGATTGTATGGAATGAGAACATCTGCCGGAATTTATAGCCTTTCGATGCTTATGTCAATGGCGGAACTAACTTTAAGTCATATATTAGCCGGGGCACCGAAATGCTTTGACAGACAATATATAAAAATAATTTTGTGGTAAATAAACATAATTTCAATTTAAAAAGCTTACTCTCATATAAAAATATTACTTATCGAATATAATTTAAAAAGGTCTAAGCAATATATCTAGTTATTATTATATTTGTTGTTAGCCGCATGCATGCCAATTTGCGGCAGCCCTTTTCATGTAACACCAAAGAAAGTGTTCCAGCAGCCTTAAGACCAAGAATTTGGAAATTTCGTTATGTACCTCATTGATAATATGATATCTGGACTCGTTCAGAAAGAAAAAAGTTAATGAACAATAATATTAAAGAATAAAAGCGTAATATGGAAGAGACACACTAAAATCTTTTGGTTTTTACTTGATCCAAGCTCAGGGTTAAGCAAAAAGGTGATATATAGCTATCAAAGTAAACTTTAAAAGGAAAATGTCAATAATTGGCCATACTTATTGATATAATTGTATTTGGATAAAAACAAAAACAAAGAACTCTATCTAAGAATGCACAAATTTCTAATGTCTGCTTCGAATTACTTCAAGTAAAATATATACAAAAATTATGAAGTTCTGTATAACAGCAAATGTCGAGCTTTCTCAACAAAAAAAAAATATACTAAAAGTATCAGAATATATTTCGTATTTTACCTGCAAAAAACGATAATCATCATCAGTTTCAAGAGAGCGTTCATCAAAATATGGCACACTTTTGTGAGCTATATAAATTGGATACAGTGGATGCGAAGGGGTTGTTAGCTGCTTAAGATTCATGTTGTTAACGTTAAGCATTAACTTTGTTCCATCTAAATGCCGTTTTAACTCAAAAGTTGACAATAAGTAAATCAACTTGGCGGCATCTAAATTCTGTGCGCATCTTAAACGTTTGTCAGCATTGAAGATATCATGGCAAAATTCATGAATTATGATACTATAAAGGAAACCATTGTTTCCTCCAAACAGTAAGACATTTGATGGACTTTGCAGTATTAATGCTGTATTGGCAGACTTGCACGCAAGATTTGCCGCGATGTTCATAGGGTATAGCAGTAACTGCTTTTGCTCTGGAGTACTAGTTGATAGCAATGCTTTGCTTAAATTACAGTTTGGCTCCAAACTCCAACTGGTATCTTCAGTATATGCCACGCGCTGCAGTTGACCAAAGGGTAGCAGTATATGAAATGTCACAAAATTCATAATATCACCGGAATCTGATATACAATTCCGTGCATAATGTATAGCGGATGTAATTGTGATTAAGTCTGTAGTATTCGCATACAATGTTACAGATATATGTGTGCCCCAACTATTAAAACAAAATTGAAATATATACTCCTGTACAATAGTCACTAAATATGGACGTGTAGTCAAATACAAACCTGCGCATTAGGTCTGGTAGTTGCTGAAAGAAGCTACGATAGTCATCACTTTGTGTTACATAAGTTACTTCATCCACACAAGTAGTTTTTCGCGTTTTTGATCCAATGACAAAATTTTTTAAGTACCAAAAATCACCATATCGCATTGCTTTAAATTTTAGTTCAGTTTTAGTACAATCAAAAAATAATTCATTTCTATTTAATTCGTTGGAATTATTGTATCTTATGATCGAAATGCTACTCGTCACAAGTATAACTGATAGCACAGTAATTATGACGTTGATTGTTAGCAATATTTTTTGCTTTAGAGTAAATTTAACTTTCTCATCTTCTGGCAGAACTCGTTTGGTTATTTGAATACTGGACATTTTAAGCACAATTTATGAAGAAGGTCGTCACTCAACTGAATACACTTGACATTAGCTGCGCACTCGTGAATTAATTTTTGGTGCTTTTAAAATTAATAAATTAGAAAGCTGCGAATATCCTGTAATAATAATAATGAGATCGTTTGTTAAATTAGACAAATACAACATCAGGGAGTTAATTATATGTCATAATCGAAAAACTATCATCATCAAGGTTAACCAAAGTGGTCTCTTTCTACCCTTTTTCGAAATAGTTTCATGCAAATATTTCATTCAGTTTTTCCTGTAAAATACGAACGACTCACTATATGTTTATAATAAAATACATTAGAATTAGTAATACCAAGTAAATTTTACGAATATGGTGCCATTTCATTGTTGTACATGAAAATTTTTTAAAATTTACTTTTGAAAAACATGCGGTTAGCTTCCAATCTTCGAAGCCGTCCAACAAATTGACATGTCCAATTATACTATCTTTTCTTAAGAACTAAAATTTGGAGCAAAATCGACCACTATCAATTCAGGGCAATATGGGTCGCTGAGCTCGAAATTTGCCATCAGATTTTGGCCTAACCGTCAACGTCTCGAGATAACGGTCAATTAAGTGGTAATTGACATGGTTACTAACGTTTTTTTCCTCAAATTTTTTTGTAATTCAAATCTGTGAGGCATGGTGTCTAAAGCAAAGTTTTTTCACATGAACAGACAACAATTTTTGCTAATTACTTTACGACTCCAACACAAGTAAGTTGAAAAGGTTACTGTGAGAAGGTACTTTAACAATTGCTCGATTCCAAGTCTTCTTTTTTTGAATGTACCTACAGCGTGTTTTTAACAACGAAATGATTTTCGACGGAAAGCTGTGACTTTCCTTTCGCAAAAAACTGGATTTGAATCGGAATTTACCAAGAGCCAATTCAAGACATTCTTATTTGCATCCTGTCTATTGCTTTTCCTACTAAAATTTTCCGGATTTCTGCTTCGGTAAGCTACTTACCCCAAGTGGCAGTATACATGTTTTCTGAATGCTTGCTGGCAAGTTATACCAGGGATAAGGAGACAAGTGTAATTGTCTGATTTCTTGAGCTTACAATTTAAATCTATCTGTATACATCTCGAGATCGGCTCACAGAGCTTTGAGTATGATAAGGAAAGGCTTGATCAACTCGTGGAGTCAGCTCTGAGCTCTGCATTTCTGTTTGATCTTAATGCTGAATTAACATCATTTGTATATCCTGTTATTTGAGTGGACATGTCTACAAAAATATCAATTTCTTAAGTAGACACGACTAATGTATTATCCTCAAGTGCCTTAGCCTGGCATTTTATACTACCAGTTTGTAGAATACATGTAGCATGCATGCTTGCTATGATTTCTTCCCAAGACTTTATTCATTGTTGACCATATTATTTTTTGACATCAATACCAATTTTGTTGTAGACCTATAACGTTTGAAATGAATCATCCAATATGTATACATTTATATAGCTATACTCAATTTAATCGGATAAATTAGCTTAATCAATTAAAACTCATTCTAAATAAAAGCACTTTCACAAATTTGAAGGTTTCAAAGCTCATCAGTCGACCACATCGCTCAAGTTAAAACACACCGCTAAAAGAAATGTCTGCTGAAAATACAAAAAGTCAACAAAATAGTGCAAAGTTTTTGAAAAGACGCATCAATTTTTTAACAAAAATGTGCAATTTATTGCAAATTTTTCAAATTAAATATAATGAAAATTCCCAGAACATGGAAGTATCAAACAGGAAGTGCTGGGGAACTAAACAATTAAAAAAACCATTGAAATTTATTAAATGCATTATGCTGATGTATTTAGTAATTTCTGATATGTTAATATTTAGTGGTATTATTTATCTTGTAAAAATTCAGGAGACTCGCGTAGTGTCACAAATTTATTTCCTGGACACATTAATCTACTTTACGCGCATGCTTTCAACATATAAGTTTCTATATATCATGCATAGTAGAACCTTTTTAAATATCCTTATTGAAATCATAAATCAACTCATATGCGTGGAAAATAGTATACGAAAAATAACAAACTTTACATTTTCAAGTGTAGCACCTGTGATTATTAACTTAAATCGTATAAAATTATTTTTCGTCTTACTGGTTCTTCCCGAATCTTTATGGTCAAACCGGGTATGGCTTTTTCCCACAGCAGCATTTTATATATTGACTTTTGAGTGCTTTTACATGGCATATCAAACATATCTATTGGTTTTACTTAATTATCATCGAAATATCAACAAATACCTGCATGAACTGATAAATTCAAATCAGGATGCAAAGCGCACGTATAGGAAACTGGAAGTTATATTACCCATAGTACGGTGCTTGCATTTGTTACCACATGATGGCTGGCGATATTTTTCATGGTTCCTCTTGGTCACTATATTAACCATAATAAGTAGTACATTAAACACTTATGAATTGGTACAATGCTTAACTTTTATGACCTACTCCAACAATAGCAATCTTATAAAAGTTGTTCAAATCTTTCAACACGCGATGGGAAGTGTTGTCCTTCCGTGGATTAATGTTTTCTTAATAGCTTTCTTAAATGATATGATAAAGCAGGAAATACTTCTAACTGTGGAATTGGTTAATTTGAGTTATCTAAAATTTAATTTTTATATGAAGCAATCCAAGTTAAGACATAATTTGCAAAAACTAGTATGTATATATAGTACAAAGTTGTTTCTTTTACTTCCACTCATTTTAATTTTCATACAGGTACAAACATTTTTTCTTGGATATCGCTTGACGCCATGTTATTATTCGATGTATGGACTTTTTAAGTTTAATCGAACGTTTGTTTTGTATTTTATCTGCACTACAATAAGTACTGCACTTTGCTTACTCGAATTCCATGTTTTACATAATGATGCAACTTGGAATGTATGTTTTAACTCTTAGTTTTTTTGGAACTAAAGAAATATTCTTATTGATTTTAAAATGTAAAGTTATCAACTAAGACTACTTTGATTTACTCTGGATTTTCACATGAACAGTGAACATTTTTTTCTAATTACTAAACGACTACAACGTAAATAAGTAGAAAAGTTACTGGGAGAAGGTACTTTAACTCTATCTTTAAATGTTGTTAGATCAAATCATTATTTTTACAACTTACTAAATTTAATCACAAATTATTGTATATTTTAAGCCTTTAAAATATTGAATTAATTGAACTACTCTAATATTAATTGTTAATTACATTGTCGAACCACCCTAATTGAATTAGATTTACTTCTACTTATAACACATATAATATTAAGCTAAACATACAGTACATAAATATTACAACAACATATAAAATAGAATGTTGTTACCTTTGAACTAAAATTAAACTAAGCTTAGGACAAAGATAGAATTGAAATAAAAGATCAGTTATCGTTGAACATTCAATACAAGAAGTATTTTATCGCACTTCACTTTTCATTAATAAGTACTATTATACTGCATAATATTTCTGTAGTCGACAAACTGGTCGATGAACAAATATACTGGATGTTTTCAACAACAAAATGATTTTCGATGGAAGGCCTTTCTTTCCTAAACAACAGGATATGCGCTCGAGTTATGAATCGGAAGTTATGAGGAACCAATACAAGACATCTCTGTTTGTATTCTGTCTATTGCTTTTCCTACTAAAATTTTCCGGATTTCTTCTTTGGTAAGCTACCTCAAGTGGCAGTAAACAAGTTTTCTGAATGTGATAAGAAGACAAGAACAGTTGTCTTGAGTCTACAATTTCAATTTATCTGTGCCTATTTCGAGGTCGCTTCACAGAGCTTCGAGTATGATAAGGAAAAGTTTGATCAACTCGTGATGTCAGCTGTAAGTTGTGAATTTCTTTTTAATTTTTATGCTGAATTACCATCACTGGTATAAGCTCTCATTTGAGTAGGCATGTCTACAAAAATATCAATTTAATTTTTTGAGCGCGACTGATGTTTTATCCTCAGGTGCTTTAGCACTGGTTTTTTTTTTTAATACCAGTTTGTAGAATACATGTAAAATGCAATCATATGTTCGGATATTTATTAAAACTATTCGCAATAAAAGATTAGTTAGTGATTGATATTTAATGTTTTTTCATTAATCTGTCTAATATTGGTTTGCTATGGTTTCTCCCTAAGATTTTATTCATTGTTGACCATATTATTTTTTGACATCAATACCTTTTTTGTTGTAGACCTATAACGTTTGAAATGAATCATCCCACATTACTCTATTTAATGGGATAAATTAGCTTAATCAATTAAAACTCATTATAGAAAAAAAAGCACTTTCACGAATTTGAAGGTTTCAAAGTTCATCAGTCGACCACATCGCTCAAGTTAAAACACACCGCTAAGAGAAATGTCTGCTGAAAATACAAAAAGTCAACAAAATAGTGCAAGGTTCTTGAAAAGACGTATTAAAATTTTAACAGTAATGTGCAAGTTATTGCAAAATGTTCAAATTAAATATAATGAAAATTCCCAAAAAATGGAAGTGTCAAACAAGAAGTGCTGGGGAACTAAACAAATAAAAAAACTTGTGAAATTTATTAAATTCATTTTTCTGATGTATGTAGTAATTTCTGATGTATTAATATTCAGTGGTATTACTTATCTTACAAAAATTCAAGAGAGTCGTGTACTGTCACAAATTTTTTTCCTGGACACATTAATCTACTTTACGCGCATGCTTTCAACATATAAGTTTCTATATGTCATGCATAGTAGAACCTTTTTAAATATCCTTATTGAAATCATAAATCAACTCATATGCTTGGAAAATAGTATACGAAAAATAACAAACTTTACATTTTCAAGTGTAGCACCTGTGATTATTAGCTTAAATCGCATAAAATTATTCTTTGTCTTACTGGTTCTTCTCCAATCTATATGGTCCAAGAATATGTGGCTCTTTCCCACACCAGCATTTTTTTTGTTGACTTTTGAGTGCTTTTTCATGGCATACCAAACATACCTGTTGGTTTTGCTTAATTATCATCGAAATATCAATAAATGCCTGCATGAACTGATCAATTCAAATCAGAATATAAATCGCTCCTATAAAAAACTGAAAGTTATATTACCCATAGTACGGTGCTTGCATTTGTTACCGCATGACGGCTGGCGTTATTTTTCATGGTTTCTCTTGGTCACTATATTAACCATAATAAGCAGTACATTAAACACTTATGAGTTGGTACAATGCTTAACTTTTATGACATATTCCAACAATAACAATCTTAAGAAAGTAATTCAAATATTTCGATTCTCGATGGGAGGTGTTATCCTTCCATGGGTAAATGTTTTCTTAATAGCCTTCTTAAACGATATGATAAACCAGGAAATACTTCTCACTATGGATATGGTAAACTTGAGTTATCTTAAGTTTAACATTTGTATGAAGCGGTCCAGATCAAGGCATAATTTGCAAAAATTGGTACGTAATTTATTAAAAAGATGTTTCTTTAACCTCTAGTCTTTCGAATTTCCATACAGGTACAAACTTTTTTTCTTGGATATCGCTTGACACCATGTTATTATTCGATGTATGGACTTTTTAAGTTTAATCGAACGTTTGTTTTGTATTTTATCTGCACTACAATAAGTACTGCACTTTGCTTACTCGAATTCCATGTTTTACATAACGATGTAATTTGGGAAGAATGTTTCAATGCTTAGATTTTTTTAGCTCTTAAGAAATATATTTATTGATTTTAAAATGTAAAATTATTTACTCTGGATTTTTTCAGTTAACTGAAGCACAGTTAGTGTGATGCATTGAGCTGATGCACCTATGAGCAAGGGGCTAAACCAATAGTATGTAGAATTCGCTGATCAGATGTTCGGAGCCAGAATAGGTTTAAAAGTTGTGCATTCTTGTGCAGGAAAACTTTCAAACAAAATCAAAGTCTTAGTGGTAAGCCTAATCACCAATAACTCATAGCAAGTATAATTACCGTGTTTGATTTCATAATGACTTTGTTGGTACTTCTCCTCTTACAACGTTTATAACTATTGTGGGCCGTGCCAAGAACATCAACGAGTTTTGCCAGTAAAGTGACACAGCTAGATATGATGGCTGCTTTCTGCGGTACTATCTTCATACTTTTATGAAAATCTTAGCTGCCGTTTTCGAGTAATATTGAATCTGAATTTTCAACTACTAAAAATGCAACGCCAACTTTTCCAAATCCACCTACTTTTGGTACAATTTAAGATATTTATAATCTGCATCTGTCCACCAAATTGTATTACAATATCAAGTCTTGTCATAATCGCTGCAGTAATTTTCGAAATAAAGTTCAGCCATATATTTATACATTAACATACAATTTTAGCTTGCTTAAGCATAGTAGAAAGAGATATATAACTGAGAGATTGGTGTCTGAGACAAAGTTGTTCCTTATGAAACGGCAAAATTATTTTTTAATTTCACTACCTCTCCAACACCATTCCTTAACCCCCAGATGCGAGCTCAGTGACCGAAAATTACCATAAGTTGATATCAGTCGATGTTTCTTGAACATTAAGGTTTTTTTTTTTGTACACAGTGATATTATATGTCGATCTATTTTGGACTGATATTTCTCTGTTATTTTGAACAACTCGTTTTATTTTGAATTGCTAATCCTTTAAGCTTTGTCAAATGCATATTTTGATTATGGCTTTGACAAAGCAACAACGTATATTAAAAAGGTTAGTTGAAAAGTGAAAGAGCACATCAACAGCAATTCCGCAAAAACTTCTGGCCGCTTGTCCACAATAACATGAATAATGTTGACTTCGAATGCGCCGATTGTGGTTTGCTTGTAGCGTAAACCAACGACTTTACACATCTCTAAAGAAAATTTCAAGGGACGTTAAGTCAAAGGATCTTAGAGGTCAATTTACATTAGGCGTTCACCGAGTGTTTCCTTCATTAAGTTTATAGTTATGTTTTCTGTATAGTACATAGCCCCATCCTGCTGGAGCCACATCTCTTACTAATGCATGTCATTGAATCATGGAACCAAGAAGTCATTAAAAAATCACATATCTGTGCTCCAAACGCGACAATTATGTTTATACCATACATATTAAGCCATGAATGAACTTCATCGCTGAACCAAATTTTTCGATAACACAGCGGATCTAATGGAAGTTATTTTAGGGCAGTTGACTGAAATCTCGAATTAAACGATGGTAATTCGGCTTCAATTCTCGCACGAGCTGGTCTTGTTAGACTACAAATCAAGATTTTCGCGTAAAATTTTCCATAAATTTGACGGACAAGGACCAAGCTAATGTAAACGATGTCGTGTCGATACGCTAGGATCTTCTTTAACACTCTCCTGAACGAATGCAATATACTTTTCAGTACGTACTTTTCTTAAGCTTGTCGATGCCACTGCAGCTAGCTAAGAAAATGTTGTGGGAAAAAGACCATCAATACAATGAATAGTGGTTTTAGATAGTCCATTATGTAGGGTGTAATGTAGTACAAACGCTCTATAGATTTTGCATACAGAACCATAATTTTGGTAACATTATTGGAGCGCTTATGTCATCATGATAAAATTGAAAAGACTTCTGACTAAAAATTAAAATATCAGTTTGCAATCTTACAATTGGTTTCACAGATATATTAGTATTAAAAACATAATAACCAAGATTTGGAGAACAGTGTTAGAGAAGTTCGCTTTTTGTTCCCTTTGGGTGCTACACCAGGATCTAACCCATCTCGGCTACCAGACATAATTATACTGGGGGCACTAGTTCGTCTCGGCTTCCACCCCACACCTCCGTGGTGTTAGACAGGTACCTAGCTTGTCTCAGCTACCACGTCAGGCCTGTACCCACCATATGGGCAAGTGGGGCATCCCCCACGCGTCTCATTTGGTTATATATTTTAGAGAAAAATATAAAAAATCATGCTATTGGAATTGCGTTTGTTCCCCCCCCCCCCTCCCCGCGCAAAGTCGGGTTGGTTCGGTACTGTACCATATATGGGCGGGACTTGGTCGTTCCGCTTGAAAATTAATCAGTGGAGACGCAATAATCAACAACCGCGATTATGGATGGGTTGTCATGTACCTGTCGCCGCACCACTTTTTCAGCGTGTTATCCTATTCCCTTCTACCGCAATTATCAAAATTGGGTCGCATGTGAGGTTTTGCCGTGTCAGCGTGCTGATTGATACCTGCATCTACAGCATTTTTGCGGCAGTAATGAACATTAATGGTGTTTGGTAAAATTTATTTTGACCGGCTGGTGGTCAATCTTTTACCAACATTTTGAATAAGTTTTTCGCATGATTCACTTACTGATATTTGCTCGATGGTGTTATCTTTAAGGTGTTTAGCAATTTGGAGGGTTATCCGCAGTGCGTTGCAGTGCGGCATATTGCACCATCCTGTTGAAACCACATATTCAGAGCATCAATATTTTCCAATAAAATAAATTGAAATTGAATTGTAAAATATTGAACAAAATTTTTGATTTCAAGTTTAATTGATGTGAACGACAACGTATTGATATCTGCAATATTTTCATTTAAGCGACCACTCCAATGATAAATTCAGCTTCTTTGATCTTGAACTGAGCATTTTCGCTACCGTATTTTCTAACCGTTTGCGCCCATACACAGCAGTCTGTACATAGCCTATGCTTATACATGGCCATGACAGAGCTATTACTTTTGAAATGAATTCTCCCATATATGCATTAATTAGTTTTTGCTCTTTCATAATTCATTGCTAATATGCTATAAGCAAAGTACTATATTAAATCGCTTAAGTAAGCTGAATCAAATAAAACGTCTTCTATAAAACAATAGATTAATAGGAATTTGGATAAAGGAATTCACCATTAGAGTTTTATCGTACAAGTGAAAACAAGCAATGCTTGCTGAAAATACAAAAAGTCAACAAAATGCTGCAAAGTTTTTCAAAAGACGCATCAAAGTTTTAAAAATAATGTGCAAGTTAATGCAAATTTTTCGTATGAAATATAATGAATGTTTACAAAAAATGCAAGTGAGCGGAGGAGCCAAACTATTCATGCCATTGACGTTTATTAAATTCACAATTCTGCTGTATATACTTATTACGGAATGCTTTCACTTACTGGTCTTATTTACTTTATATTAAAGGAAGAACAACTTATATTCTCGCAAATTTATTTTATCGACTTTTTAATCTACTTTACGCGTATGCTTTCAACATATAAGTTTCTATATGTCATGCATAGTAGAACTTTTTTAAATATCCTTATTGAAATCATAAATCAACTCATATGCTTGGAAAATAGTATACGAAAAATAACAAACTTTACATTTTCAAGTGTAGCACCTGTGATTATTAACTTAAATCGTATAAAATTATTTTTCGTCTTACTGGTTCTTCTCCAATCTATATGGTCCAAGAATATGTGGCTCTTTCCCACACCAGCATTTTTTTTGTTGACTTTTGAGTGCTTTTTCATGGCATACCAAACATACCTGTAGGTTTTGCTTAATTATCATCGAAATATCAATAAATGCCTGCATGAACTGATCAATTCAAATCAGAATATAAATCGCTCCTATAAAAAACTGAAAGTTATATTACCCATAGTACGGTGCTTGCATTTGTTACCTCATGACGGCTGGCGTTATTTTTCATGGTTTCTCTTGGTCACTATATTAACCATAATAAGCAGTACATTAAACACTTATGAGTTGGTACAATGTTTAACTTTTATGACATATTCCGACTATAATAATGCTGTAAAACTTATTAAAATCTTTAAATACTCGTTATGAAGTGTTGTGCTACCATGGATTAGTGTTTTCCTAATAGCCTTCATAAATAATATTATAAAGCAGGAAATACTTCTGACTGTGGATATGGTAAGCTTGAATTATCTTAAATGTAACATTTATATGAAGTATTCCAGATCAAGGCATGATTTGCAAAAATGGGTATGTATATATTTTGAAAAGTTCTTTCTTTTACTTCTACTATTTCCAATTGCCATACAGGTACATACTTTTTTTCTTGGATATCGCTTGACGCCATGTTGTTATTCGATGTATGGATTTTTTAAGTTTAATCGAATGTTTGCTTTGTATTTTATCTGCACTACATTGACTACTGCACTTTCGTTGCTCCAATTTCATGTTTTAAATGATGAGTTCTTTTTGTAATGAATAATTATATTCATATGCTAAGTTTAATCATTGAACAGTAGAATTCATAATTTAAAAGTGTAGTAATAAAGAAAAAAAAAATTGCTTAACTGAAGTGAGTATCATTTCAAATATATTATAAGGTACTTGTATGTTGGGATTATAACTTTCCGGAATGTTCAGTTATTTCAGAAGAAAGAGGACAGACTTTTTTTTATATAAAAGTAGAAATCATTTTTTTCTTAACTTAAATCTGCTGTATTCGAATTCCAAGGATTTTCGTTCAATCGATAGTTACTTTGGTTAATACACTTTTCCGTTTTTTAATCTTCGCATATATGTAAGTACGTAGACTTGTATGTATGTATTGGGACTTACTAGGTTTAATCTGCTGTCATCAATCCTCTAGCAGTCATTGTAGAGCAACGCTTTAGAGTACCATTGACTGAGAGCCAATAGTCTCTAGAATTCGAAGCGCGCTTAGCGTAAGTAATTCTAAAATAAAATTAATCTCGTCATGATAGACGCAATCACTAATTAAATTTTATGTTGGTAATACTAATAAATTAATGTTTCAAAATGATAACTATGTATTTTGGTTGAATTAATCAAGAAATATCTTCGCGAAGTGGGTGTTGTTTGTTCTCTCATTCAACGCATAACATTCAACTGTTTAGTTTTCTGGACATTGTCTCATAGGTCATCATGCAACTAAAATGAGACTGCTTGAAACTGATGTATGCAGGAACTGCATGGAACTAAATTCTGAAGAAACACTGGACCATTTGCAATGTGAATGCCCTGCACTCGCTCGGACAAGGCTTAGAACACTTGAACATGCGTTCCTCTACTCATTGCACGGGGTTGCAAAATAAAAACTCCAAGTTCGCTAGGCAAACGAACGCTTTTATCTTAAACTAAACAACTGATATTAACTAAATAAGCTTTGAGTGTTGTGGTATCACTATGGACCAAAGTGTCTATGTGGGGCTTTTAATCCACCACTATGACTTAACCTAACCTAACAGCCTGACGACCTCAAAAGCAGCCAGTTGGCAACTCTGATTGACAAACAATGTTTTTTGTTGCTGCAAGCCTCGCAGCCAAAGCTTAATATCCGTATTAAACAGACATTGACAACAAATTCAGACAAAATCGGACGATCAAAATCAGAAACGCTAGCATATGAAGAACTTTAAAAATATTTTTTTGGAGACCGTCATTCATATGTCTCCACCTGCTGTTCCAATTCTTATTCAAATTAATTTTATTTTTGTCATTTCAGTCATTTCACATGTTACTATGTAGCATTTTAGTTCAATAAATAAAAGATACGGACAGTGGCGTCAATTCAGTAAGGCTGGGGAGCACATGGCCCCACCTCCCTGCCCAAGGATCAGAAACTAGTTATCATTCAATACATTGATTCAATTAACACATCCAATAGTGGTGGAATTATAATTCTCCTTCCCCTCACCCCAAGGTTTTGGTGAAGTTACGCCACTGGTTGCGAATGCAGATCAATGATGTGATTCTCGGTACTTTTGTACTTTTTTTGGTACATTTGCGTCCTGAAAATCGCTGTAAGTACATTCGGTACATTTAGTACATTTAGTACATTTTCGGTACATTTGGACAGTTTATAATAATTTCCATTTATTTTTTTTTTAGCAAATGAAAATAATCGTAATTATTAGTTTCATAATAACAATCTTTTTTGTTTAAGTAACTAAAAAAATAATCGCAATGTATAGATTTTGAAATTAAATGTGAAATACATCTCATTTTGGTATGGCTTTTAAGGTGGCAAAATCAGGATTTTTCTTTTGAGTTGCTTAGTAAATTTTAGAATAGTTTCATACATTTTAGTAAAATTGGGTGCTGAAGACTAATATATCATTTTTGAATAAAGTTTACCTTTCTTGACTGATTTGACAAGAGATTTGAGATTTGTAAGAGAATGGGTTTTCATCAAAAGTCGTAAAAATATGAAAAAATAAGCTTTTTCCAATTAACGAATTTAGGTTTTCTGAAACGTTGTTGTATCCAAGGGTGCCTATAGCACCCATAGCACTCACATTGTATCCGCCACTTCGGATATATATATATCAATATAAATATTCTTTGAAATATCCAAAAACATTATTTTGTACAGATTATTAATAAAAAAAAGTTTTAAGAAATTACTTAAATCAATGGTTTTTTGTGCACTTTGTTTATTAACCGTCCCGTTCAAGTGGAATTCAAAAGTTAATTTTACTGTAAGTGTTTGCTTCATTTCACACTTCATTAACTTCAAAATTAATTACAAACAAAACGAACTAAATGGAAAATGTTGAAAAATCTAAAACAAAAAAATACTTCCACAATAGAAGAGTCCATAAAGTATTAACTGCTCATTTTTTATTTGGCTTTTGTTGGATGTTTTCGTTTATTTTTTTGTCTACACCGAGAAAAAAAAAAAACCCTAGAGCTTGGATATTCTAAATTTCAATAAATACACAAGCATAAACTTGATCAACATTGACTAAGCTAAGGGTTACATTGAGCTGTGTCAATAAATCAACAAACTAAAAACATTTTTTGGAATTTGTCAACAACAATATCGAGGACATCCTAGGAGTTTTATCAAATTTCAATGTTTGAAATTGAGTACGTCTGGTGAGTTTATATAAACACTGCATGTTTGATATATGAAGCTAAAGAAGTCGCAAATAAATAATATTTCCTCTAATTGGTGAAATTTTTCTTACCATGTATTTATCCTTGCCAAGCACAAACTGAGTTGCTTTTTTGCATCCTTAGAAATTTTATTGCTGTTGGCTATTGTGTTTTTTGAATTTATTTATGTTATTTTTTTGTCTTAACTACTCTAGCACGAACAACAAAACTTCTCAACTATTTAACTTTTGTCCACTAACAAATTATATGCGAACACATAACAAAAACAACAAAAAAAGCACGATATAAAAATTCCAAACAGATTTGCTGCATTTGAGCTCAATTGTTGAATGAATCGCTCAATTGCAATTCATAGTTTTGCGTTTAGTTTGGATTTTGTTTTCATGGTGTTGTTCCTTTTACTTTGTAAAACTTTAATTTTATTTACCAAATATTTCGATTATTTTTTTACTATTGTTCTCTTAAATTATCACTTTCATGCACATTTAGTGAAAAAGTTTAGTTTTCTGAAAATAAAAACAACAGCTATCACAACAAGTTTTTGCACGAGTTTGGATTTATAAGTTGTTAAATCTGGAGCCTAAACACTATAAGCTAATATAGATGATAAGACGTTCTTCCAAATAGTCAAAAATATATTTTGCAGTTCCTGGCGCATGATGTACATACATATTTGCATAGACATATATGTATGGATATTTTAATTGTTATTCATCTAAAACGCAATTGCCAAAATACAACTGTATGGGGAAGTTTGCTTCAGAAATAAGATTTGCAAATTATGGTAGAAAACTTGTTGAAAACAAATGCTTGCATCAAAAACAGAAACTAAAAAGCATTCGATTTTGTGTAATTAAAAATCCTTTCTAAAATTTGAACTAGTGGAGTTAGGTGAAGAAGTCGCGGTAGAAGCAATAGCCCTCAAATGCAATAATCTGACTTTGGAGATATTATGTTCAACGTAACCTCTGCTACAATGATTTCAACGTTTCAATGTAGATTTTGCCCTACAAGTTAATTACAAAACAAACTGCTAAGCTAGTCTTACAAAATACTGATTTTATTTAAGGAAGTGGAATGTTGACAAGATCGTTAAAAATATTTCTCCAAATACTTTGGTTTTTGGTGCTGCATATTATCGCTACCGTGGTTAAGTTACTTTTAATGACTAAGCCCAAGCTATTTGGTTCCACTGCTGTGAACGGAAAATTCTCTGAGCTAGGACACTTTTATTCATTTCTTCGATATATCCAAACTAGTAATTCATCTCTTCCACGACATCCACATCATTATACAGCTCATATATTTGTCGGCTGAGTATACTCCGCCCTATACCAAATATATTACTCTTAATTTCATTCAAAAACTCTCCAGAGTTTGATCCTTATTTATTGTTAACACTCGGCTCCATGACAAAATTAAGATCTACGGCCTTTTGAAATTGAAGTTTCGTACCTCACAGGTTTGATAGTCTGTAACCACAACGGTTGCCAAGGTCAGTTTAGCTTGGTTAGGTAGGAGTGACAGTTGGTTGAAAAACCGTCTCACTTAAACTAAATCTTGATATATTGTTATACATACCCTCTCATTATAGCAACCAGATTTTTGTGTTGTTATCTTGCAAGTGCGCGGTAGGAGCATAGAAAGTGCTAAATGCTTTTCACCTCCTCCACTTCCTTACAACTTTAACATAAGTCAAGATACCAAACACATAATCTCGCCAAATCTCTGCTGATGAAGCAGTGGCTAGTTATGACAGAAACAACTGAGGAGACACTTTGTCTAGAACGGGATATTAGTTCTTGAGAGCGCAAAGCTTCCAATTTCGGCCGTAGTAGACTTCTTATGTTGTGGGTTAGCATGTTTTTAAATTATCTTCTAACAACAGCAACAATTAGGTAGCAAGTTCCTTTCTTCCTTGTCCTGAGGAATCTGTACAGCAGCCCTCTGCCTAGCAGGTTCATCAGCTTTGCAATTGCCATCAGCTTTCATATGCCAAGGTACCCGATGAGGTGAATATTAAAATGCTGAGCTATCTCTTTAAAAGACGAGCGGCTTTTCTGGGCCGCCAGGGAGCCCATACTGATTCTAAAGATTTAATAGCAGTCTGACTGCCTGACCTAAGAAACGTCTGTCTGAAAAACGCTACAATAAGTTCAGTTCCATAGAGTAAATCAAATAACCCACTTGGTCCCTTCTCGCCGAGAGTTCTCTTTTCCAGTGTTCCAGTCAACCCGAGATGGAATTTGAGTTATGTAATCCCTTGTGAATGAGATAACTGGAACAGTATAGTCGAACTTGGAGGGTGCAGTAATCAAACTACAAAGAATAGTGGAGTATGCTGTCCTTGCTTGGACCAGCAACATAATATCCCGAAGTCTAATGGTGATGCAAGCAAGCTTTCATCTGCTTACCTTATATGTAGATCAAGGTGATCAAAGTGAAAGAAAACCTCAAGTCGTCAATCGGTATGGGCATATCCAAATATATTCTAATCGACATATCGAACGAACTTTCTCTAAGATTGTGCCAGTTATTCACGATTTCCTTGTTTTTATTTAAAAAAAGTTCTGGTGATTTTGTTGAGTTTTGAACTCACAACGTCATTAAATAAACGATGCTTCAAGTAAATATCAGTCCATCAAATAAAGTTTAAGATCTTCAGTATTCAGTATTTCACAATGTAAGTACACTACATGAATTTAGCAAAAATTAATTTAGCAATTCTTTAAAATTAAATAATCTTAAAATTTAGATAAATACATTTCTGCAAGCTTCCAGTTTTAATAAAAAACCGAATATATTTATTTGCAACTATATAAAAACTTCAATGCTTAAAAATCAGCAAAATTCACTTACAGAAGAAAGTACCTATACCTTCTCATAAGATTTTACGAGCGTGAAAAACATCAGCCACACACCATTCGTATCTGCATCTTATGACATACTTTTACAATATTATATGATATATTAAATTTTATGAGCGTAATGTGCGTTTTCCATTTACCATTTGACTTTTTATGTTTAGCAGTGATGTTGCACCATTAGCGCCACTGCATGCGAGCATTGAAGTGTCGCAAAGAAAAGTGTCACTGAGTGTTTGCGATACTATCACATGTCATCTAGACCTGTTAGACCAATTGCTGACATTCTCATATTCCCAAAGAACTTCAAACTGCTGCTGTTAGTTTAAAACCTAATGGCTCTTATTCAGCATTTACGATCTTGAAAAGAAAAATGTAAAACTATGCAAATGAACAAAATTGCCTGAAATCTTTAAACTTGAATATTACTCAAGAAACATTACTTTAATTACAGCAAATATATTTTTATGGGTTATGTGTTTGTTTTTATTTGAGAAAAAATGTAAAGGAAGGTCCTTAAGGACCTGAAAATAACTTCACATAGCTTGAAATGGCATGTTATAGGTTTGAGAAGTACATGCGTTACATGAAAATTGGGTTCAGTGACAGTAACAAGGAACATTTTTATCCAAGAATTTCGGTCACTAATTTCTCATACATATATACTTATATTTATATATATCTTCGTTCAAGTACTGGTCAAATACCCACATAAGCTTGAACGCAAGTTTGTGATGATGTTTTTCTAAGGAATTTCAGAGCATTTCGAAAACGTAAAGTATTTTCGTCACTTCATTTGATGTAAACATATTTTTAAGTTTTCTTAGCTCCAATTTAGAAAATCACTTTGCAGGCACAGTTCTTAGCGTTAAGAGTTAAATAGTTAGCATACGCGCATCATGTGAACAACATTTTAAAGATTATAAATAAGTCTTGTCTACAGAGATCCTAACCGCTCCAAGCTAAGCCACCGCACTTGACTAGTCAATCCAAAAGAAAATTACGGGTGTTTAAGTACCCTGCGCTGCTTACTAAATGGCTCCACCTCAGTTGATTTTTGCTTATATATGGCTTGGCTCTTGACTAAATTCAAAGTTTGCGTTCTAGAATCAATGGAGATGCATAGTTACCAACCAAGTATATCTTCTTCGAAAAATGCATATACCGGCTGCGTTACTTAAAGACTTCTTACTACTAGAGGAGGTTGCAGATAGAGAAGAGGCACTGTTAGGTACATTTAAAAAGGATGTCAGCGACAAACTTCTCTGGTTCGAAGTAGAAGCATTCTTTGGCGCGTTTCTGATACGGGCTTACAGTTCTAAAGCAAGCAAAGTTTAGCTTTTTCAAAATACTTCTCTTATTAATGCCTCCGCCAAATATAGTGCTCAAAGCCATGACCACACCTACAGTCAAGAAAAAAGAAAATTCTGACTTAGAAAAACTTAAGCTTTTAGTATTGTGAATTAACCTCATAAGTAAAAGCTTAAATTATTACTAATCGCTATATCAATTCAAAATATCAGGCTGTGGCTCACCCTACTGTGACACTACAATAATATGGGGCCATAACTCACCTTAAATGAATGTTGTTCCGCTGCTAATTTGTACCGCTTTTCACCAAAAGAAATAATGCTCTGGAAAACGGAATGCGTTGATCCAATTGTGTACTTAAATGCCATGCAGTATTACTCCTAAGCCTTTAGCACGCGCTTTTCTGAAATATGAAGTATAGTTGGCGCTATTCATAATTTTACCTCAGTGCTTCTTTGCAAGGGATTAAATAATATCATACCTTTAAGAATATTTCAAGAACACTTGGAATAAATTACTGCGTTCCACTCCTAGTCATATCATTTGTTGCTCTTATGATTTTAATAAAATATCACTCGAATTATTGCTGAGCTTGAACTTCTTTATGTTAATGACTGCAGATATAGTTTTAAAATTGGCTCTTAGCTCAGAATAAAACTAGGCCATATTAATGAAAATTCATTCAAACGGGTAAATATTACAAATTATTTTAAGCAAAGCTTAAGAAAACTTTCGTTGTTATCATTTTTATAAAAAAATAAGTTCCACATACACATACATAATTTTGTGGCACACTAAAAAGGTATTTTTGGCTGCCAAAAAAGGCGCCTTGTAAAAGTTCCTTTATCACATGTTACTAACTAAATGAACTTAAATATTAAAAGGCTCCAATAAAGCACTGTATCATACTTGAGTACGGTGGTCTGCTGGAGCACACTGGTTTGCTTATATTGATGACAAAAACTGAGTATTGACAATTCTTTATGTTATAAAAATCCGACCACCGTATGCAGCAGCGCATACGCAACGTATCAAATGACGTGCCGCCTCTCGCAAGCACGTAATGTCATTTTCAGTCACTTTTTTCATATTCAACACATCGTCTTTTTCTTCCCCTTGTTTTATTTTGCTTCCACACTTTACTCAACATTGAGTGTCGCCCATTTTCTATTTTTCACTTGTAATTCACGAGCGAAACTAAAATGAAACAAATAAAATTCCATTAAGTCATTGCAAGAACAAATAGCAGACTTTGCAACAAAAATTTTATGACACAAATGTTGAAAACGTTTTCTTTCGTATTTCTTCGATAACAGCTTTTGCTTCATTTTGACCAGCATGTGTCAACATTTGCTGCAAGTCGTATTGTATTTTTTGCGTATAAACTGCTTTGTCCATTGCTATTTTATGACAAAAGTGGAGTAGACAATTGTAGCAAAGTAGCATCGTAGAGTGCAGATATGTGCATGCAGTTATATGAAAAACGTGTTGGAGTCCCATTGGTCTTAACTTAGTGAAGAAGGCATTAAGTTCTGTTTTGAGAGTATCTTTTTGCTTGGTGTCAATTGTCTGCTTCATTTTAGTAATTGAAACTGTCAGAACTAAAATTATTATGCTTTAGTATATTACTAAGAAGATAAGATGTGTTAAAATTTATATATTCTTGAAACCACGCTGGTTAAATAATACTTTTATTTTATAAATTTAATAAGTCAATTAATTCCCTATTAGAAAAATAAACTTTTCCAACCTTTTGGGCGTTGAAACTACACTACCTAGTCGAAGGTTTACCCATAACTTTTGTAAAAATATCAATTCCACTAGCTCTCGCAGCCATAAGAGAAAAAACTACAAAAAAGGAAGTGCAATAGCACATGAACTCGTTTTTCATCCCTGATAACTTGAAAACCGGGGGAAAGTTCAACAGTCTTAAATTTTCGGCTGGTTTTATCATTTCTTAAATGGACTATAATTCATATTTATTCAAGTATTTCTCCCATGAAATTTTTCATTGCCTACTTTGCGGCTGCTTTAAGTTAGCTTTTTAATTAGCTTGCAATGCGTCTGTTTCATTTGCTAAAGTCATGCAGCAAAACACTGTAAAAAGTTTACAAAAAGGTCAGCTTACAAGAAATTCAAAACGAAAATCTAAAATTTAATACAGACCAAATTTCAAAAAAAAAAACGTTTGCATTTTCGCTTTAATGCAGTCTTCATTCTTAGCTTCATTAAAACTCTTTTGCTCTTTGTCGACAAACTTAAAAGCAATTAAACTTCCTAAAAGATTTGGAAACAACGTTACAAAAATGTAGGCTAACGAAAGCCGGAAAATAACAAATTAAATTTTGACGGAGAAAATACGTTGGATAAGCAAATAGTAAGGCAAAGACTAAAAATTTACCATGAAATGTATTTCCTACTTTAAGGACAAACATTTTGAGTGCACAGTAAGCTTGATAATGATAAATCATAAATTTTCCTTAGGATTTTTTTTTTGTATAATTGAATTCTAGAAAGTTTTACTTTATATTATCAGCAAGAGATATGAGAAGTTCAAAATAAAAGAAGTTGATGTTGCTACAAAAAAAAAAAACATCATAGAAACCTAAATTTATTAAAAAACATCTTCAAAGTTCAACTTGATCATATACGAGGTTACAAGTTGATACCTTATACACCTTGTTTTCTAAATACTTTTTTTTGTGTATTACGTAAACAGGTGCGCTTAGCTCAGAATAAAACTATACTAACGTTTAAATGTCACTATTCAGTTCACATTTCGAGTTTCAGTTCTCATTTGAAACGCTCTCTTAAAGCATTTTACTTTAAGAGGCTGTCAGCTGTAGCAACGTTTAAGTAGCACATAGCTAAACGTAACACAATGCATTGCAACGTAATGTTTAGTGTCAGCATTAAATGTTCTTCTGAGCCTTTACTTTATTTGCAGTGAAGATTTTCTTGTTATTTAAAAGATGTTTTGTTTTGTAAGCGTTACAAATGTGCTGATTTTGTAAGTGATAATTTTTTGTCATGTCACAAGTAATTTTAATGCAAATAGTTGAACGAAAATGTTAAGGAGATATGTTGCATAGTTTAGATAGATATAAGCTCATTCATATGAGCAACAAGATTGATCGATCTTATCAAATGACTTTCGTTAGCATCTGACCATTTGCAATTTTTACAAAAGTTTTCTACAAAATCTTCTGACACATTCCAATATCATCAGCCACTTTCCGATAAATTATGTTAACTTTCGATTTCATCATCTTTTCTTTCTATTCCAGTATCGTTCAATATATCCTATTCCAATCCCATTGGATATCTTATATGTAATCATCCAATACATTTGGATATCTTATGACAGCGTCTTTCGAAGCTTTCTGATACCATTTAACGTTTTCTTTCACTTCGATTTAATTTTCAAATTCCTAATGCCTTCGGATATTAAACGATAATAATTCATTTGTATTCGATGTTTTTTGATTGACTTCCAGATTGCGTCTTTAAATATATATGCAGAGAGCCCGCTATAGAAAAGTCAAGTGTGTAAGATTATAAGATAAGATATACGAAAAAGATAGTAATGCATTTTGGTGAAATTAACAGAGCTGGGTTGCCGTAAAAAAACCCGACCCGATGCCTGAAACTACCCAAATCTCGCATTATTTGATTGTTTTAATTAAAACTGTATAATATTACACTTCGAAATGTATTCCAAATGATAGAACTCGAAGAGGTCTAAACATAATGTATGGGGTTGTATTGTTGAATCATATCTCAAACATGGGTTTTCACCAGTTTTTCCGTGGAATATATAGAGCTGCCTTGTCGAATCCGGTCTCAAGCATGTGTTGCCACTCATTAAAAATCGGGCAACCCATGTTTAAGACAAGATACGACAAGGCAACAAGTTATCTTCTTTTTTGGCTCTTCGAGCTCTATCGTTCGGCACACGTTTCAAGCATTAATATATATATTTATAAAAATTACCAAATATATTAATAAAAATTTCCAAGCTTAATACAGAAAAATGCGTTACATACCAACAGGCGTAACAACTGCAAAAAAAAAAAATAGAAAGAAGAGAGGCTATTTACACACAAACAATTTATCCTGTGTGCTATTTTAAAAATTTATTTGGGAATTTGCCATTTGCTCAAGTCTTTTGCTCAAGTTATTGCTGAAAACTGAGCTGCTACTGTTTCTGAAGTGATTTGTATTGTGTACGTGAAGTCAATTCCGCTATGGTGCGTGCCGACCGGCACAGTTATGAAAAGTATCGAAGCTGCTAACATTGTTAATTTTTTTTTTATTAAGAGGCTTATAGGATGTTATCTACAGGTAGCAACCACTGATATTTTCATTTACTTATTTTACAAAATAAGAAATGTTTGATGTGTTCAAATTTTTCGATTTCATGATTGAGACATGATCAATGAAGGTCGAGTTATATATATTTCCCTAACCCGGACTTATGAAGTTTAAAAATTAGTTGCAGAATGAGACACGTAATGAGACATGAATTTCGGAAATTTCAGTAAAAAAAAAAAAAAAAAAGAAAAAAATATTAAACTTAAAATATTATATATGAATAATATCTGACCAATATATTTGATTTTATAAATTGAAAAGGTTTTTTCTTTGCTGAAAAACAGGCTGTTACAAAAAAAGGCCATGCCAAACATAATAAGTTTTTGCATCGCATACCATGGGGACAGCAGTACGATTGACTTTTTAATAGTTGCATAATTGAAAAATAGCGTACTGATCTGGATATGCAACAATTAAGTAACGAATATCTATAATATTTGGTGGGATATCGCTTTGTGACATTGCCTCAGCAAAATATACGCTTTCAACGAAACTGTCGTTCCGCCACAAAAGCTCCCTTTAGATCTAATGTCTAACTTCAAGCGAAAACTTCCTGCTTCAACCAAAATATGTTGAAAAAATATTCCCAAACTCGAATCTGAACTTATTTTATTAGAAATACTTAGTTTGTTCAATTTTATAAAAGATTTCAAGGAAAAGATGGAATAATTTATTTATTTATTTATAATAACAAATAAGGTGATTTAAGATTTCACTAAACTGATTTCTCATAAATTATTATTTAATATTTTTGATGTTGATTTCCGTCTGTTTTCTTCATATCTCACCATAAAGTTCCAAACGCCCATCATATGCATATTTATATTCTAGCCTGATTTTTTTATCGATTGAATCAAACTGATTGTGTAAAATTTCATCATCTGCATCTATGGGATGTATCAAGTAAATGTAATTCGATTCGGCGCATTTATATTTCAATAATTGCAAAGCAAAAATCTAAAATGTTGGAAAAATAAATTAATTTTATGAATTGTACTATATATTACTTAAAAAATCCTTACTCTTAAATTTTCACTCTGATCAACAGTTAGCTCGGCACTTTCATCGAGTAATGGAAAATCTGCATCGACAATGTAAAACGTTTTGTATTCTAAAAATTTCTTAAAATTTTGGGTAAAATCGGAGATTTTATAATTGTTGTCACTATTCCCTAGCCAGCTTGTGACATTAAATGAACCACCAATGATTTTTTTGTGAACAAATGTATTATATCCTGTTTCACCGATAAATTTGATTAGCTGAAATTTATTTGCACGTGCCATAGGATTGTTGGGCCGTTGAAGGTTGGTCAATAGTACTGGTATATACCATATGCTAAACGAAAAGTGAAACTTTGTTTGTGATATTTGAGATAGCAGCCTTAAATTAAATTAAATAGTTCAGTGTGATTTAAGACATAAACATACAGTATAATCCCGAAAGACAACTTCTTTGTTGAGAGAATATATGGATTATGTTCTCAAGGGACAACGATTTGAAACCTTCCTTCCTTTCCTTTCCTTTCCTTTCCTTCCTTTCCTTTCCTTTCCTTTCCTTTCCTTTCCTTTCCTTTCCTTTCCTTTCCTTTCCTTTCCTTTCCTTTCCTTTCCTTTCCTTTCCTTTCCTTTCCTTTCCTTTCCTTTCCTTTCCTTTCCTTTCCTTTCCTTTCCTTTTCCTTTCCTTTCCTTTCCTTTCCTTTCCTTTCCTTTCCTTTCCTTTCCTTTCCTTTCCTTTCCTTTCCTTTCCTTTCCTTTCCTTTCCTTTCCTTTCCTTTCCTTTCCTTTCCTTTCCTTTCCTTTCCTTTCCTTTCCTTTCCTTTCCTTTCCTTTCCTTTCCTTTCCTTTCCTTTCCTTTCCTTTCCTTTCCTTTCCTTTCCTTTCCTTTCCTTTCCTTTCCTTTCCTTTCCTTTCCTTTCCTTTCCTTTCCTTTCCTTTCCTTCCCTTCCCTTTCCTTTTCTTTTCCTTTGAAAATATATTTTTGAGATTACTAGAAGTTGTCTTGATTTCGGTCTATTATGGAAACCAATCGGTTTTTTCTATTTATAGCTTACAGATTTTCAATGTTCCTTCCTCTAAATTGGCTCCTTGAGTACAATATATCATCCTGCAGCATTTTTGACATATGAAAACTTGGATAGTAATTTATATCTCCATTTAAAATGTATTTTGTGTGTGCCTGCAGTTGCGCGATATTCTTGCCAACAGTAACAGAGTTGTTGCGATCCTGTGTTAAATTTCCCAAGTTCGTAAATAGTTTGCAATTAGCTGTGTATAGATTTTTCTTAACATCTGAACAGCTTGAATTTCTTTTCGATAATGCAATAACATCTTCAAAACCATTATTTGGCAGGGAATCAAATGGTAACTTCTCATCATAAGAAAAATAAAGATGAAATGAAACATACTTCCGTATTGATGTATTAGGTACTTTTAGACCTTCCGTATTATAATACAAACGATGACGCACATATGCTATGGCTTTGCGAGATTGTATCATATATTCCGAATTGGGTATAAAAACTGCAAAGCTTGTGTATTCGCTAAAGCCGCTGTAAAATTAAATGTTTTGTGTAAAAGTTAAGTTTGGGAGTATATTTAGGACATTATTTGCTAAATCGAAAGGACTTGATCAGTCATCAACTATGTACACCGAAAAAAGAAAATGCTTTCTTCAAATAAATGCATTTGGTTGATAGTTTCTGAAAATATCTATTAACTATCAAGAAATTTTGGTAGATGTCGTTAAATTGTTGTTTATTGGGCAAAACAGAATATTTGCATGAGGCATTTCTTATATATTTCTACATTCAAATACTTGATTTGTTGGTTATTAACAAGCAAATGTTTGCTGCAAAGAAATATTTGTTTCAATCAAAATATGATCGAGCTAATAATACTACTGAATTTGGCGGAATCTGTTACATGTTAGCTTATATCAAATATTTATATTTACTATATTATATACCTACAATTTGACAATTGTTACCAAATCTCGATGCGTCTCAAACAAATCTTTTTCTCTGTGTAGTCAAATACTACCCACAAAAGGAAAATCGAAGATCTTAAATTTCAACTCCTTTCGTTTTGGCAAACAATGTTTCATATATCAATATGGCTCTCACTTGCTGTAAAGTTCCTCTAATTTATAGATATCTACATAATCACCCTGTACTGCATATGTTACATCTGTATCACATTTGTTAGTTTCCCATTTTTCATTTTGCACAAAATTTGAGATTACCCAGTAACCATTATGTTGATGAATGTTTCTCAACTGTGGTGACGACTGACTTACAGGACACTTTTTTAAACTATTTTGCAGCACAATTAGCACCATAACTATGCCTGCAACTATAATAAGTGTGGAGATCATAACTACAAATGAAATGGCTATTATTTTATCAGGGCTATGTTGCGTTTTCAACATGTTGCTTGCTTGGTAACTCTAAGGATTCGTTTGACATACTGAAATATATAACGAAATCATATGTTTGCAAAGCGGCAAAAACTATTAACAAAAGTGCTTTAGGACATTGAATTTTTATTTGCAAAATTGTAGCTTAGAAGTTAATGGAAATACTAAAACGAATTGACATTGTCATTAATGAAAGTTAAAAGATTTATTTATAAAAAAATTGCTTAGGTCTTATAATATTTATCTTTATCTATAACAAAAAAAATGATCTGTTTGGTTTGGGTTTTCACATATCGTGCAAAGTACATAGCTCTGTACGTTTTGGTACTCGTAGCTATATATAAAGGAATGGTTCTAACGACTTTTTCCTTGTTTGGCGCAAAGAAACCTCTAAGAGAAACTTCAAGAGTTTAGCAGTGAACTTTAAGTTTGTTCATAGAAGTTTTGCTTCCGCCATCAGCAAATGCTATGCAAACGCTTTCAAAGGATGCATGTAAAATGAACACACCAGTAACGAACGCTACCGGATATAAGAGCGAAATCTACATATAAAAAAACTTTTTAGCTACAAGAGTTACAACATGATAACTCATGTTAAATATTTTTTTTAACATTTACTTAGTAATTGTGATGCGTTTTGTGTTGTTTGGAAAATTATGTGTATTTAAATTAAGTTGAATAACATATACTAAATGTATGTTCTGAAAAAAGTATATTTACAATTTATTTAAAACTTTCTTAAAAAAATTTTTAAAATTTTGTAAGTGCAACAAAAATATTTATCATGGGCTTTCCGCCAGGATTTATGCCATAATATTTCTTATTTACAAAGAGAAGACCAGGAAGAACAAAAATCTTTTCTTCACATAGAAAACAACATACCTAGGACTAGTACTCAACATTGTCAGTGATTTCAAAGCATCTTGAGCTCTCCTATCCTAAGTGTAGAGAAGCTGTTAAGTTCGTGATCTTCGTGATCTCTGTCTTATCTGAAATTATTATTTATTTCTAAAGTAAAAACACATGGTCCAAGTTATATACTCTATTTTCTTACAACTGATTTCTTCTTCATCTTATATTATCTTAGAAGATTTTCACTATTGCCCAATACAGGAGATAAATTGGTCTAATATTTCCAATAACATGGTACTGAGAAGGGTACTAAAAAATATCAGTTTATAAAATTTTTAGTCAGCTAGTCCATTGTAATAACATCTAACGATTGTTTAAGCTATAGCTTGTGATAGGTATGAGTTGTTGATCTTTGCCAAATTCATGATCCTTACACTGACTTTTCACTTAGTTAAATAAGGCCACTTCGAAAGTTCTTGATATCTATGTACTGATAATAGAACTCATCAAAATTAAAAAAATTGCTATAAGCTGTAAGCTATTATTTTAAACCGCATTAGAATTTTGGATAACATCTGTTAAATGTGCACAAATTGAGCTTGTTTTGTCATAAACTACTCTCATATTAGTCGGTATAGTTCGAGAAAAATTGGCATGTGCATAAAGCTTTATACATCGTTAGAAAGGTATTTAAATTGGCTATTTAAATTAAAATAAAAAATAATAGCTTCTAAATATAGTACCAGAAGCCGCCGAAAACTTATTTCCATATTTTGACAAGCTTTTATTCAATAGGCACAGGGAATTTTTCATTTTTAAAAAGCGCTCAAAATTAACTTTACAACACGTTCCTATACTCGATTAATAAATATCAGAGTTAAACATTTTTAAAATTTTATGTTAGAAATTATTTCTCTTAGGCAAGTGTAAATATGGTGTGCCTGGCCTACTTTTCTTTAAACCCGAAAGTAGTGATATGTGAAACCTCAAATTCAAATTAAGCAAATTATTTTAATTTATTTTTCGTAATAGATAGAGATAGCGGAAGAATTTATAATACATAAACAATATTTTTGTAATTAAACTTAATCACTTTCATTAATGATAATCTCAATTCGTTTTAATTCTTTCATTAACTCTAAATGGATAGAGTTCATTATATAAGTAGCTCATCAGTATCTAATTTTCAAATAAAAATTCAATAATCTAATGTACTTTTGTTAGTAGTAGTTGCCTCTATGCAATCAAATGATTCCATTACATTATTCAGTATTTCAAACGTATCCTTCGAGTTACCAAGCCTTCAACATGTTAAAAACACAACATAGCCGTAATAAACTTATAGTTATTTCATTTGTAGTTATGATCACCACACTATTTCTATTTGGAGTCACATTTTTGGCACTTATTGTGATGAATAATCTTGCAACTTATTGTCCTGTAAAACAATGGTTACCAAAGTTGAGAAACATCTACCAACATAATGGTTATTGGGTAATCTCAAATTTTGTGCAAAATGAAAAATGGGAAACTAACAAATGTGATACAGATGTAACATACGCAGTACATGGTGATTATGTAGATATATATAAATTGGAAGAACTTTACAGCAAGTGAGGGCCATATTGATATATGGAAGAAATTGTTTGCCAACGCGAAAGAAGTTGCAATTTTAGATCTACGATTTTCTTTTTGTGGTTAGTATTTGACTACACAGAGAAAGCGATTTATTTGTATATCGGTCATTATTTTACAAACCGCACAACATTTTGGACTTAATAGTTTAGAAATGCCTGAAAGTTTTTTACAGCTTATATAACTAAAGTTACATTTCAATATTCGATAATTGGCTGGATTTTGTCAAAACTACTCATACTTGATGTCCATTAACTTCACTTGTAAAGGGTGTTTTTTTTAGAGGTATAGAGCTTCGAATTGAAATAAAACACAAGACAATCGTTTTAATGTCCATCAATTTGGCTTTAGTGGAAGGATAATTTTATGCCATTAATGTTTAAATATGATTTCGGGCATGTGGCCGCCGCGGCTGGCTCGAATAAAGCCAATTCTACAGGCCCAATTTTGAACCACTTTTTCGAGCATATGGGGCCGTATGTCGGCAATAACGCCACGAATGTTGGCTTCCAAGTCCCCTAACGTTTCTGGTTTGTTGGCGTAGATGAGCGACTTCACATATCCCCAAAGAAAATAATCCAATGGTGTCAAATCACACGATCTTGGTGGCCAATTGACAGGTCCATTCCGCGAAATTATGCGCTCATCGAATGTTTCCTTCAATAAATCGATTGTGACGTGCGCTGTGTGGCATGTAGCGCCGTCTTATTGGAACCACAACTCATCCACATTCATGCCATCCAATTCGGGAACAAAATAGTCGGTTATCATGGCTCTATACCGGTCTCCATTAACGGTGACTGACTCTCCAGCATTATTTCGGAAGAAGTATGGCCCAATGACTCCACCAGCCCATAGAGCACACCAAACAGTCAGTTTTTGTGGATGTAATGGCGTCTCAAGGGTCTCATGTGGATTCTCTTCACTCCAAATGCGGCAATTTTGCTTGTTGACGTAGCCATTCAACCAAAAATGAGCCTCATCACTGAACAAAATTTTGCGATGAAAATCAGCATCGAGATCAATCTCATTTTCGGCCCATACACCAAAATCACGACGCATTGCATGGTCTCGCGGCTTTAATTCTTGCACAAGCTGGATCTTGTAAGGTCGCAAGCCAAGATCTTTGCGCAAAATCTTCCATAAAGTTGATGGACAAAGCTCCAATTGCTGTGCACGGTGGCGAATCGATTCATTCGGGTCCTCTTCAACATTTTGCTCTACAGCGGGAATTGTTTCTTCGGTGCGCACTGTTCGACGTCTCTGCGGATGCGTATTATCACATAGAGTAAACGTAGTGCGAAAACGATCCATGGTTAACCGAATTAATTGCTCTGATGGACGATTATGTCGACCATAAAATGGACGGAGCTTGCGGTAAACTTCGCGAACTGAACCATTATTTTCGAAATAAATTTGCACAATTTGCAAGCGTTGTTCTTTTGTCAACCTGTTCATGATGAAATGGCAAACCAAACTCAACATAAATGACATTAGAGTTGCCAGATTTGACCATAAAATGCTAGTTTTATCTCTATTCGAAAAACAAACCTCTAAAAAAAACACCCTTTACTTATCCGATCAGTTCCCCATTTTTTTTTATTTGATAATTTTTAACGTTAGCTTTTAAAATAAATTTAAAAAAAATGTTATCATATATAATCAACAAATAAAAAATAATATCAAGTTAAATGTTCAGATAAATCTAACATGCTGTTCCCCCAAATAGAATTAATAGAATTTTATCTAAAAAATCTATTTTACAAAAAGGTGGAGTCTCTATTAAATCGGAAGCTATTAAATTTTTTCAAATGCAAGCCTTGCAGCGCACTTATCGCATAGTAAAAGTGAACTAAAGTATCAGGCTTGCGCAAATGAAGTCTGTATGGTGTATTGTCATCGCTACCACAAGAACGTCTTGTATAGTCTAACCAGTTTCCATTTTGAAACTTAAACATATGGATGCATGCACGTATATTCTCTACATCAATCGTCTTGCAATATATATGTGCAAGATCAAATATTTTGCCATAAGTTTTTAAAAATTCTATGTATAACAACAATGATTCAATTTATGCTATCATGATTTTTAAAAATAAATCAACAAGTTAAATACTATCCACAAAAAAAAATTCCGAAATCGGACACCTCAACGTGCAACTTCTTCCGACTTAGCGAATAATGTCCCATATACTCACAAATTTAACTGTTCCACAAAACCATTAATTTTACAGCGATTTTGAGGAGTACACAAGCTTTGCAGTTTATATACCCAATACGGAATATATGATACAATCTCGCATAGCCATCGCATATGTACGCCATTGCTTGGATTATAATTTGAAAGTACCGTTTACATCAATTCGGAAATATGTTTCATTTCATCTATATTTTGCTTATGATGAGAAGTTACCATTTGATTCCCTGTCAAATAATGGTTTTGAAGATATCATTGCATTAACGGAAAGAAACTTAAGCTGTTCAGATGTTACGAAACATTTAAATTCAACTAATGGCGAGCTATTTACGCACTTGGGAAATTTAAAATATGAACGCAACAACTCTGTTACTGTTGGCAAGAATATCGCGCAACTGGAGGCACACACAGAGTACATTTTAAATGGAGATATAAATTACTATCCAAGTTATTATGTGTCAATAATGCTGCAGTCTGAAATATATAACTTTCGGAAACAACGTGGAGGAAGGTTTATTAAAAATCTGTAAGCAATATATGAAATATAATTTTTATTTAAGAGATAGTCCACTTAATTATGAAGCACAATACATGACTATGTTGAAAAGTGCATAGCACGCTGTATAGTCGTTTCATAAGACTTCAGAATCAAAACTTAAGCCTGAACTGTCCCAATAGTGCAATGTCCCATGACACATCAAACCATACTTGACATCCTCCATGTCCTCAAAGCTCCTCATAAGTCTTAGCAATCGTGTAAGACGATGAAAGAATGTTCAAGGTTTTTTGCTATCAGTGCTTGCAAAACAGAGCCGAAAGCACTGCTCAGCACTTTTCAGGTTGCCACCTCATGAAAAATGAAATCAACCTGCATTCTTAGGCCTAAAGAGTTAAATGAAGGAACTTAACCATATAATTCATTCGATGTAGTTCAGGTTACAAGTAGATAATGTTTCTCTTTACATATTTATTGCGAGAGCTTACTGCCGAAAGTGTTGCATTTGACTTAAATGCTATATTTCTGTTCCACCTCTTCCTCCAACGACAATGATCTCTCAATGATCACCATATACGTCATTTCGCGTACTTTCATCATTGTATGTTTGTTGGCTATTGTAGAAATCTTAAGAACTACAGCGCACTTTCTAGGTTGAGGAATGAAAGCTAAGGTTTCAAAAGGATATACCTTGAGGAAATGGCTGCCAAGTTGGATGGATGCAATTCCCTGGCTTCTTAAAAGAAAAATCTTCCTCAAAGGCTAAAACGCTCCTTTTTTTTGGGGGATAAGCGTGATGACATTCCCCCCACCCTCCATGTTCAACACAAAACTTTCAAACTCCTAACAAATACTCGACTTTGACATGAAATTCACGGCTTGGCCGAGTCAATCCCGATCACTTCGCAACTATGCTAGGGAACATACTCAAAATGTTCTATAATCAAAGAAATATTATTTTGGACTTAAGCTTCAGGTCTAATTTAAGGTTCTTATCAAAAAAATCACAAACTTAGAAACGCAAATAAATCGCAGTTTAACTTTTCTTTTAGCATATGGTATATACCAGTGATATTCAACAACCTTCAACGGCCCTACAATCCTATAACACGTGCAAATAAACGTCAGTTAATCAAATCCACCATTGAATCACGTGAAACTAAGCGTTTTCTTAAAAAACTCAAAAGTGATCCATTCAATATCACAGGCTGGCTAGGAAATACTGAAATCAAATATGAAACCTTCGATTTTTCCGAAAATTATGTGAAGTTTTTAGAATACAAAACGTTTTACATTGTCGATGCAGATTTCCCATTACTCGATGAAAGTGAAGAGCTGACTGTTGATCAGAGTGAAAATTTAAGAGTAAGCATTGTTTATGTACACAAGCCAAAACTGCTTTATTTTTTTCTGCATTTTAGATTTATACTTTGCAATTATTGAACTATAAATGCGTCGAATCCAAATTCATTTATTTGTTGCATACCGCAGATGCAGTAGATGTAATATCACATAATCAGTTTAATTCAATCGATGAGAAAAGTAGGCTTGAATATAAATATGCCTATGATGGGCGTTTGGAACTTTATGGTGAGATATGAGGAAAACACACGAAATACGACAACAAACATATCAACTCTATTTGAAATCTTGGAAAGCTCATATAAATATATTTATGAAATCAATTTTAGTAAATTTTAAAAGCACCTTATCTTACATTATTGCATCTTTTTCTTGAAATCTTTAACAAAATTAAATAAACTATTTGCAATTCAAAATTTTCGGATTCATGTTTGGAAACATTTTTTCGACACTTTTAACAGTTTCTGTATGTAGCTGGAAGTTTTCGCTGCAATTAAAGGGCTTTTACGCCTAAACGACAGCTGCCTAATGAGAGTTGGTTTTAGGAATTCTTTTAAAGATGTTACTGCGCAAATTATTAAAAAAAAATTAATGAATTTTTCTTAAAAAAACGAACTTGCTTGAAACATTAATTTTTAAAAACTATATTCAAAGATTTGAAATTAATTTGTTTCTTTCACGTTCGGTTTCTTAAGATAAAGTTTGTCAAATGTATTAAAAATCTCGATCTCAAGTTCTCCAACGTACTGCTCAAGATTCAGAAATCTCTCAATCTTTCCATTTTCCTGACTCAGCTAGCGTTTTCCAGCCTGAAATTTTTGTCATTCTTAAAGCCTGCAGATGAGTGCGCAGTATTAATTCACAGAAAAAGATAGCAATTCTCTACGATAGCCAAGCCGCTATTAAAGCGTTGAGCGTGGCACATACAAAATCTAAGCTAGTAGAACAATACAGGAAAAAACTTCTCAGACTAGGACGCCAATTTGCCATGACTCTCATATCGCTTGCAGTCCACAGAAACATTGTTGGAAATGAAAAAGCTGCTGATCTAGCAAGTTATGTTTCTTTTCTCAATGAAACCGCTCCGAAACGTGTCTACATTACTCTTTGTTTAGTAAAGAAGATAACCTTTTTTGCATTTTCTATCTGAAGCCGGAAGTCTTCAAAAGCTGTAAAATAATCATACACTGGGCAATCGGCAAGCATGATGAAAGATTAGGTATCTCATTCAATTCTACCTGCTGCAGCTTTATTGAATCACTCGAGCACTTCCGTTGCAGCTACCCAGCTTTCGCTAGAATCAGGCTAAGATGCCTTGGAATATCTTTCTGCAATGACCTCAGCGAATATGCCAATGTTGAAATCGGTTCTTTGCTCAACTATCTTATTAAGGCTTACTTGATATAACTGTCTTAACACTTACCAAGTCACCGGGTCACGTACGAGTAATGTGGTATTAAAATATGGCACTTTTAGTGATACATATGACTTTAAGCCTGCAGTGCCACGCCACTGCTCTAACCTAACCTTAGCAGATCATCAACAATTTCCTAAAAAAATTTATTTTTCTCACAAAAAAATTTACTTATAACGATTTAAGGAAACTTTTTTTTTGATATTTTGGGTAGACCAGAAATTTCTTCTTTGCAATTTAGCAACTCTGGCTCCAAATCAATTGATATTTTTATTGTAACTGCACGAACATGGCATAAGTTCGTACGTCCCGATTCATGTCAAAAGCCAGACGCGATAGAAATTAAATTGCTACCAGGTAATTCAAGGTTTTTTCTCGAAAATTTGAAACACAGCCGATCACTTTCATCATTGATTGTTGCAAGGCCATATCTCATCTCAAAAAAACAATTTTTCTTAGTGTTTATTGGAATGGAATACGCACTTTTTACCAACAAATTTTGATCTCTTGAAGTGAATTGACAAAGAAATGAATTCTTTCGCCATGGATTGGAAACAATTTTTTATGAATCTCAGTTTTTTGGATTGGAATTGAAATTTGCAGTTTTCATATTTTGATTGCTGGAGTGAATATTTTCATGGATTTTAAAAAATTAGATCAAATTTCAATTTTTTCAAATTGCTAGCTCTAAGGAATGATTCCTACCCAGCACTATCGGTGGCTTCATTTTATTGGTCTCCATTTAGCGTTCTTTATCATGCTGTGATCGTTCATCCGCAGTGAAGTTTCACTTGCCTTACTGCTATCGGTAAATTTGCTTTGTTTCGAAGTCCGATATAACCGTTTTTTGTTTTACGGTCATATTGTTTCAAATTTATAAATTTACTACCTTTTAAAATTAGTTTTTTTATATAGTCAAATGTCATCAAATAAATGAAAGTTTCAGATGCATTTAATGGCCTAGTCATTATCATTAATTGTACAACATGTCTTTGCCTCTGTCATTTAGTAATAGAAGCGAGAGTAATATAATCCCTAATTAAAGGCGGAGCAACAAGCTCAATTTGCTTTATTACGAGTAGAATATATCTGGCACCAATGGTCTTACACCACAGAAGTGTGCGAAGTCATGTCATGTCATATTTTTATTTGTGCTCCATTGCAATCCGTTAGTTTGGGTTGCTTTTGTGTGCACAGCCTTTGCATAGCTTTGTGACTGCATATATATATTACTTATAAAGGACGAAAGCCGTTTATGTTATTTTATATTACCCTGCTTATGATTACCAATTATGTGGCATATGAAAAGAATCTCGTATAAAAAAATTAATTTTTCTCTCTTATTAATGTAAGAACATATCGTCGCTCTCGGGTAGAAAGGCCCTAACTCATATTTTTGAAATTTCACAGGAGGAGAAAAAACTTTAAAACCTCGAATAAAGAAGTTTGTTAATTGAATATATCCAAAATTTATAGTGAATCATTTAGGAGAGGTTACGACGCAAACGGAAATGGTGAGAAATTCCCCAACTGTCATTTCCTGCAATGATTTTTTGACATTTCAACATTCGCACGAAAAACTTGCCATATTTGGCATATATTAAAAACGGCAGCACTTACATCAAGCATTGAATGCCATAATGCCTGTGATTAATTATAATATGACGTCATCATTTGCAAGATCGATACAGCCGCTACAGAATAATAGACATAAATGTAAACATGGATTTACCCCTTCCATTGTTTTTCTTATATACTACTCTTCCTCGGAGATGAGGGAGACAATTCCGCATGTGTTTTTTAGCTTAGGCCTTTGCATAACTAACGATGCCAATACTGATAAAATATAGCTGGGGATTTCGAGAAAAAAAAGAGTAAGGGTCTGTCTACCCGAGAGCGACGATGATGTGCAGTGTTGCACAATACGTCCTTATTTTCAAAAACTCCTAAGTTTCCTAAAAGTCTTGATCAACGTCAGAGACTAAAACTTTACTGTATTGACAGGCTTATTACGTGCAAGAAATATGAAGGCGTTGGTAATGGTGGAGTGACTACCAAAATAGCAACCTATGCTGATAGGGTTGAAGCAGTGCATAAAAACTATGTGCAATTCACGACAATAATCAGAGTTAGATAACTAGACAGGATATAATACCAACAAACATTTTGCATTTTTTATAGTGGGTGATTTCTTATGCGTTTGGTTTTTGAAAATAGAAAAAAAATCAGAAAATTTGTAATACTAGGTGTACAAATATGAAACCGGTAATGACATCTAGCGGTCGATAGCCGTATATGTATGAGCTTCCGAACCGCACGAAATGTCTTAATTGTTCATTCTGTCATCTGTCAACAATATTCAGTTCACAATTTGTCAAGTTTCATACAACAACGCATTTTTTCCGCTCGTAAAGATGTCGAATTTTGTGCCTGAAAACTTTCATTTGCGGGAAGCATTGATTTTTTGTTTCCATTTGAAGAAAAACGCTTCTGAATCGCATCGAATGCTTGTTGAAGCTTACGGCCAGCATGCTCTTGGTCGTACACAGTGCAATGAGTGGTTCAATAAATTTAAAAGTGGTGATTTTGATGTGATAAATGAGGAGCGCGGCCGGCCACCGAAAAAGTTTGAAGACACCGAATTGCAAACATTATTGGACGAAGATGATGGTCAAACGCAACAACAGCTCGCTGAACAACTTAATGTGACACAACAAACCGTTTCCTTGCGTTTGAAGGCCATGGGAAAGATTTTAAAGGTCGGTAGATGGGTGCCACATGAACTGACCGACAGGCAGCAAGAAAACCGAAAAACCACTTGTGAATTGCTGCTCGCCAGGCAAAACAGAAAAGGTTTTCTCAATCGAATCATCACTGGTGATAAAAAGTGGATTTATTTCAACAATCCCAAACGAAAAAAATCATATTTGAGCCCCGGCCAACGACCCAAATCAACGCCAAGACCAAATCGCTTCGGCCGAAAGACAATGCTGTGTATTTTCTGGGATCAGCGTAGTGTTATTTGGTATGAGCTACTAAAACCAGGTGAAACAGTTACTGGTGCACGTTACCATCAACAATTGATCGCTTTGAACCGTGCTATACGTCAGAAGAGGCCCGAATTTCAACTTCGCCATGACAAAATTGTATTCCAAGATGACAACGCATCGCCACATCGAGCAGCGGTCAATAAAAACTTGGTAGAATCGTACAACTGGGAGCCCCTGCCCCATCCGCCGTACTCACCGGACCTGGCGCCATCCGATTACTATTTGTTTTCATCGATGGGACACGCACTCAACGATTCGCACTTCAATTCTTACGAGGAAGTACAAAAATGGCTCGATGAATGGATAGCCTCAAAAAACAAAGAATTTTTTTGGCGAGGAATCCATAAATTGCCTAAAAGATGGAAAAGATGTGTAGCTAGCGAGGGGAATTACTTTGAAGATTAAATTTGGAACTATTTTCGCAAAATGAACGTGTTTTTTTGAATAAAAAATTACCGGTTTCATATTTGTACACTAAAATTATATATGAATTTTGGGCGAAACATTAATTCTTTCCATTTAGTTTTTAAAGATTATTTTATGTAAATGTTGCCCGTGGCTACGCCTGAAGTGGTTCATCCACAAGCTCTAGTTTTGGCATACTTTTTCTAGCATTTCAGCCGCTATCTCACCAATGGCAGCTATAATGAAGTCTTCCAGAGGTGCAATTGTGGCTGGTTTGTCCCTTTACACGAGAGATTTCACGAAGCCCTACAAAAAATAGTCCAGTGGGGTCAAATCGCATGAGCTTGGCGGCCAATGGACTGATCCAAAACGTGAAATTAATTGCTCACTAAGCTCTTCTCTCAATAGGACCATGGTATCAAGTGCTGTGTGGCATATGGCGCCGTCTTGTTGAAACTACATGTCGACCAAGTTAAATTCTTTCATTTTGGGCAAAAAAGTCAGTAATCATCGCACGGTACCTTGCTGCATTGACTATAACTTTGCAATTTTCATAAGTACTAACCAATGATATCGCTGGCCCACAAACCGCACCAAACAGTGCATTTTTCAGGATGCATTAGCAGCTCTAGACTGAACCCGGCAACTTTGTTTTTTGACGTACCTATTGAGCTAAAAATGAGCTTCATCGCTGCAGAAAATTTTTTTATTTTTAAATTTGCAGAAAATATTTCTCACTGAGCATTAAGTTTGATAGTAAAATACAATAATTTGCAAGCGTTGTTCGTTTGTTTGTCTATTTATGGTAAAATGGCAAATTTTATTCAGCATTTTTAATGGTGACAAATGCAGCGAATCTTGCGGGAGGTGTCAAAAAGTTAACACTGAAAAAACAAATACCAAAAAAATCACTCGTTAATAAGCTTGCAAGGCCGATATTTCTTTTGAACTATGTGCACATCATTATATAATAGATTTCAGAACGTTAAAATTTCCTCTTAAGAGAAACCGGAAACTGTTCCGATACTCAGCTCACTGTTCAACACACATTTTCGTTAAGAAATTAAGCAAAACAAATGGTTTATACAAAATAACTTTGGTGTTTCAAGAGAAATGTTTTGAGCCAAAAATAATCGACAATCCGTTTCCGGGTTTGCCTAAGGCTACCCAACTACAGATCTTTTTCAAGATGCAATTTTTAGCATTATCCCATACTTCAATGTATGTTAACATTTAAAATACCTGTTAATATTGAGGGTTAGTTCGTAGCACTGATATTGGTTTATTAATATAAACACTTTATTGTCGTCGTTGATTGGTAGACCCACTCTTCAGTCCATATTTTCAATGTCAACAAAAGATTCGCAGAGAAATTGCTGAGGTTCAAGCAGTTAATGCTATCAAAAAAAAGCTGGTACGTATTTTTTTGAAGTTCGTTGGTTTTTCGATGTTTTTCCCTTGTATGGCATTTCCAGGACTTGCCATAGAAAAGTACTTTGTCCGTAATCGATTTTTTAGAACAGAGGCCATACTTAATAAGAAGATTAAGCAAATCCAGATGAAACTCTCATCATCAGACGAGAATTCGAATAATGATTCTATGCACGCATCTTGTTAAAGCATCGGCTTCTGACCTTGAAAGTTTCTATGATAGTTCATCGCAATTGTCGGCTGTGTTGTTTCTCAGATTCTTCCTATCTCTTCTAGACCGACGGAAGAGCATAAATTCGTTGAATGAAACTGTTGCTGCTTGTTGTGCTTCAGCTTTTTAGTTTTTTGCCTGATAGTCAACTGTAGGAAAAGTTCTTGCTACCAGTTGTTTATTCCTTAGCTTTTTTGTAAAGGCTCGATAAACCTTCTTTATTCTCGATTAGAGAATTCTTATGTGCAGGATATTATTTTCATTGAATCTTCCGGCTCTGTACTCTTTACGACCAGCTCTTCTATCTCGTTTCAGTGCTCGTTGATAAGCTTTCATCTTTTTCAGCACACTGAGGGAACTTTACAGATAGTTTGAATATAGCCCCTAAGAGAGCATAAAAGTCCTGGAAAAAATGTCTGGCGATAGAGCTGAGGAAATGTCTCAAAGTCACAACTTAGGTGAGCCCTACGAAATATTAATTCCGAAGCTTTAGCAGCCAATTAGCCTTAGTATTTATAACTTTCTCTTCTTGGAGTGTTTTAAATATTAATTAAAATTCTTGTTGAATCGCAGAAACATTGATTATATATAATGCTAACAATGTCATCACTTTTTAGATATATTTCAAAAATATTGTCCACTTCACAATATATTATTTGCACATCATTTTGAATTCATGCCAATATAATATCATGCCCTGTAAAATGTTAGAAAACTTCTAACAAAAAGCATTTAACATTTGAAAATTTTGACTAAACACCTTTAAACTTTTGGGTAATTGAGACGGAAACCACAAAGTTTTTGAATGCATTGACGATAGTAAAAAAAAAAAGGATCTTTCAGGTAATACCTGCTTGTACTTCGCAGTAATTCTAAATTTGAAATGCAAACAAGTTGCCAGCAGTTGTATTTAGTGTTCTCTATATAAAAACGATGTGCATCGTCTCGAACTTGCAGTTAGTTAAAGCTGCAAATATTGAAATAACGATGACACCAACCTCTTTATCAACTGCGGGTATCTATCTACTGATGAACGAAGACTCAGCTGATGATGATGCTCCAACAACTGCTGGTAGGTGTTTAGATATATAGCAGCACAATTGAAATGCAAAGATACCTTCAATTTGTGTACGCAATGAGAAGGAAAACGGAAAATGACAAAAACTTTTGTACTGCAATTATTACTCGGTTATCCTTTCGTGTGAACGAAAGTTATACAAAACGTAAATTGCGTCTGAGTTTACTGTAACAAAGTTCAACAAAAGGGTAAGAACATTTGAAATACTTGTACGAGTGCTACTACAAATCGAAATTCACTGTTAACATTTAAGGAAACCATTTAAATTATTTGAAAAATTTTGTGATTTAAATAAATATGTGAAATTTTCTGAGAGGTTTCATACCGAAAATTGATATATAATTAAGAATTTACATTGAGCATTCATTTTAATGTGTGCTATGTTGGAATTTTTGAACGTTACTAATGTGAATTTTAAGCTGCTGTTATCAGCATTGAACCAAGTTTTACAACAACAGCGCACCAAAAAAGGAAGAAGATCGTGACAAGTAGGAGTTTTATGACCCCATCGAAAAAGCTTACGGTGTCGTTCCGCAGTATGGTGTTAAAATCTAGCACGGGAATTGCTACGCAAAACTGGGACCGATTAGTACTTACTGCAAGTTTGTAGAAAAGTGCAAAGGTTACGGCATTACATCAGACAAAAGCTTTTGAGTTTTGAAGGTGATCACTTTTGCAGCAAAACGCTGCGTCGCCATAGGTAGCACCTGACTTCTTCACAACCACATCCACACAGCAAGGTGACAATGAAATTGATCATGTACTTAATGACTTGAGGCACTCAACTAACATCCTGAATGTATGTACATACTTTGATTTAGAAGCGCAAGCGTCATATTTGACTATTACCTGGTTGGCGCAGATTCAAAGTGAACTTTCTAATGAGATAAAACTGTTATCTAATTAAAAAAGGAAATATTACGTTGGAAAAATGAGAGCATCAGTTAGCGATAGCTTACAAAGAAAGCCTGAATGAATGCCAATGCAAGGAATGAATAAGAAATGTACACAAGATAAAAGCGGTGTACGAAGTTCCACGCAAGCGTAAAACGGCTGAAACTTTTCCAACAAAAGTCACAGTTGGACGCAAGCAAGGAAGGAGAAGAGAAAAGGTTAGTCCAATGGTGAATAAGCGAGTGCGTTTTTAGTGTTTTGGTAAAGTGCTTGTATTCCATCATAACTTAAACTTGGATAGACGAATGATAACTTGAATATCATCGATATTTGCCCCACATACTAAGGGGTTATTCTATGGCCTATATCGCTATTTAACAGATGTTAGAATACTTAAACTTTATATGGTTTCTCTACTGCCATGAGCACGATATTGCACGTACAATCCATCTTATTCTTCCGAAATCTCGAAATGCTACAATGCAGCCAGCTTGATGAGTTGGAGGTGGTCTCAAGACCAAATGTTACTATCGCGCAGTATTTATTATCAACGTAATCTTATTCCGTTCGTTGCTTTCTTCGAAAACCAAATCAATTGACAGATATGTGGTTTGGACTTACAACTTTCTCTACTTTGCTTGTTTGAAGCTGATATTTTCTAGCACTTTGATCAACGACTTGCGCATAAAATTGGGTTAATACAAAAATGGTTAGTCATGTATTTATTAGCTGCTAGCGCACGCAGAGGATATTGATACCATTGTTTTATTTTAGCAATCTCTTGTGCTGCAACAAACATATACTATATTTATTTATCCACGGTGTGGTACAAAATGATACAAGAATAGCTACGATTTTGAGGTGTTCAAATATATTAAGGTAACATTAACAATATTGGCGAATTAAATTGGCTGCTCTTCCGTTGTCTGGAGCCAGGTGAGGGACAATAAGTACGAATATAATTTATGGAGAAGAAAGTTCAACCAAAAAGGAATGAAGGAATGTTGAAGATGAAGCACTGTATATGAAAACCATATGGGCTGCATTGGCTTTGACATATCTATCGCATAGAAGACAACGCTTTAGCTGAGGGAATCTTTAATTTATAGCCAAAAGATTCGAGAAAAAAAGACAGCCGAAACTTGTGTTTCCGTGATTCCTTAGATACACTAAGGGAATTTTCATTTAATATATAACCACTAGATTTGAGAAGAAAATGGAAACGAAATCTTTTTTTCAGAGACCGAGTTATTAGCGACATATAATCACTTGGGATATTAAATTGTAACATATTATCACTGGATCGAGGACAATGAAGGTTTCTTTTTTCATACCATGTCGGACTTTAACATTTAGATTGAAAAAATTCCAAGAGACAAGAAAGTATCCAAAATTGAGCAAATTCTCTTAGTCGAAAACTCTTTGTCCTAAGACTTTATCTTTGTTGTAGTAATGTACAGCTTTGTCTTCAGAAAAGCGCAAAATAAAATCAATCTATGAAGAGCATTTCCTTTCGTTTAGGTATGATAAGAAAAAGTCAGGCTTCATTTATCCAGTGATTAGCATTCATTGTGTTCCGCCACTGCTCAACATAACATTAGCTGCTAGCAGTGACGTATCCAGGATTTTATTTCGGGGGGGGGGGTTTGGATATGAGATTTTTTCTACGTAGTGTATATTCTTTGCAAAATCGTTTATGTACAGTGTCCGTCAAAATATTTCGGGGGGGGGGGTTCTATCCCCTAGCATCCCCCCCCCTAGATACGGCCCTCGCTGCTAGTCCGTCTGGTAGCGTTGCATTTTCCATGGTCATTTCTATGTTTAAGACCAATGTTGCTTAGGAGATGAAAGTGCATAGATTTCATATCCAAAAAATCTCTCTATGACAAAATTTGAAAATGGTTGCTAGAAATCACTAAAAAATAGTGGTGAGTTCGAAGCTCAATGTAACAGAATAAGAAGAACAATAACATTTTAATTAAAACTTAATGTATTACAACAAAACAATGACTTTTTTAACATACAAAGCATTGTTTACAAATCCCAAAGATTTGTGTTCAATCTTCCAAAGAAACATTTTCTTTTTTTTTTTGAAAATGTCAAATTCCTAAATTCACTTAATTTCATTGTAAAAGAAATACGTTATGCTGCTGCAATTCCAATCTCTTTAAAACGCACAAATCTATTTACATCAGCGTCATTGATTTTTGTTGAAATAAATAGCACGAACGTTGGAAGTTACTTTGGTATGCTTTTGTCTCTGCCAATCGAGCTAATTTCCGTTGAACTGAACTGTAGCGTTTGTTGAAATTCTACGCTTTCAATTATCCCTGTCAAACAATGAAAGTTGAAAATTACGAGGAAAACTCTGAAGCAAGAAAATCAAAGCGAACACCAAATTGCAGTTAAATGCATTTGCAAAATTGCTAGATGAAAACGAAATTGATATCGAAAGTGTAAAATTGAATGAAGTAGTAGGACAGCCAGTTTAAGTTTTACTTGGAACACTCGAGTACGGAAATTTTCAAAGAAATTAGCAGAAGGTGCTTTCTGTTTGCCGCCTTTCGTAAATGTCTCAGAATCCTTTGATTTTCCATAAGAAATCTTTCTGCGAGATAAATTCCATAAATCAATTCAAAAACCTTGTGACCCTCTCATTAAAAAAATTAGCAATTAACAAAAAAGAAAATAAATGGGATGAAAAATATCTTGGTAATTTTATTATAAGTCAACGGTTTTGAGATAATCGCGAAAAAGTATTTTTCAATATGGCGGCTAAAGCTTTCGGCTTGCAAAGAAATTCAAGTTCTCCAATCCAACTTTAGGAATTGCTATGCTTGAACTTTGCTCCATATAAGTATATCTTTGAATAAACTGACTGGACTATAGGCAAAGAGATAAAACGAACGTATACAGAAAAAAAGCATTGACAGGATTATGACAAAAGAGCTACATTACTAAATGCTGGCATTAACTGGAAAGCGGCAAGTGACAGAAAAGAAAGATTGAAAAGTTCTTTTGTTCTGCTGATTATGAATTTGACATATTTCAATGGAAACCCGAAAATTTGGTTAATCCATTAAATTAAATTGAAAACTCTCACGAATGTTGTCATTTTACAGAAACAGCATTTTTTCGTATTGATTTTTTTGAAGTGAGGTTACTCTGGTCGTAATTGCCACACTTGACAATGTAAGACTAATTTGATAGAAGTTTTAAGTTAATTTGTTTCTGTTGAGAGATCATTTATTGCAATTCAAATTAGTTTTAGTTGGACTTACAGCCAATAATACAAAACTATATTCTTATAAATTAAGAAATCGATTAATGTTGTTACATCAAACGAGCCTTATTAGTCAGATGCATCAATTGGCAACGTAAGTATGTTTCGGCTTTTACGTCGTCATACTGATTTTGGTTAACTTGTTCTACAGAGAGCTCGAGCTCAAATTGTCAATATATTTGTTTGTTACAGTTACGAAGCCGTCGATTTGAAAAGAACCTATAATTTTTTCAAATTGTCTTCTGTTGTCGCCAGATTTGAAGTCTAAGAATGAACTATTTAAATTTTTTCATGAATTAATCTAAATTATCATGAATGACCAATAAAATTTGATCAATAAAAAGCAAACATGTGTCTTATCTCAGAAGAGCCAAAATGCTATTCAATCAGTCGAGTACCAGCCGAAAATGACGATTATCTGAATGATGTTATTTTCCACAAATACTTAGTATGAAGAAACTGCAATTTAGTTTTATTCCTCAGCAAATGAATTAAAAAAATAAAATTCGCAGACCTGAAACCAAGTCGATGAGGGTTGGAAGGTTAACAGCCATAGAATTATTCAGCTGGTCACTCAATGAACCGAAAAAAGCTTTTAAAAAAGCTTCAGTTTGTTACCATTGCTATGGAATTTAGATCCTGTTGGTATGCAAAGGACATTAGTGTTTACATAAGAAGTCCAAAATTCGTCAATTACTTTGATTCAAGCATAAAATTGATAAATGTTGTAGGAATATACGAATTAATGAATGTCATCAAAAAGTTGCAAATTGACATGATATTAAAAAAAACAAAAATTTTAAATGATTTTTTCCGTATTGTGTGTGAAAAACAACACTGCTCTCAATGACCCCTTCAATAACCACAATTTTCTTGCCCACAAATAAATGCTCTTTCAGGTTTAAGATAATAAACGTCTGGTTTTGGCTCGTACGTTCTGTAAATTTTCGATTGTAGTCACGAAAGCCGTTCTTTTAAGTAGCTTCAAGCAAAAGTCTGTCAAATAAAAAAAAAAAAATCGGAACACATTTAACATTTTTTGTAAATTATTCGTTTACCGAAAACTTCTTCATAAGGCCCTCCTGATTATCTTCGACCATTACGCCATTACGCCATACAGAGCTTCGTTGATAATCTCTGGCTGATATTCCATATTATCAGATAAAAATGGACCGGCTACTCTGTCAGTCATATCAATGCATTTTTGGTGATTCAGTTTTTGGCTGATATGTATAACCCAAGCAGCACAGTCCGACTTTAAGCATATTTGTCGGTCGGATTTAGTAAAAACTTATTGCAATTTTAGTCGGACTTGCTTCATTTTAATTACACTTCTAGTCTTTGAAGTATGATTACATATTCCCACTAATTTAAGACCACGCAAAGACGTTGGCGTACGACAGCTTTATTTTAGCCATACTCTGATGTCGTAACAACGCCATATTTGGTCATCGATTGATCATTTAAAATTGGCCACTTGACGACGTCCTAACCTTAGTCTTATCTAGTCGTTGAATGACTTCACATGTCAAGTCGAAGTTTAACTATTCATTTTATCGTGTATCGGCCAAAAGTTAACTTGAATCGGCTTTAGCGACTATTTGTCGTTTCTGGTTCATTATTTTACTCTAAAAAAATCATTAAGATATATCAACTATTTTATAAAAAACATTTTTTTTAAGAGAAGGGCAATGTAATTTTTCCAGGCAACGCTAATTTTGAAAAGATTTCTTTATTTTTACGGCTTATAACTAGTCTAATTCTGGTCAGAAAAGTGGAAGTCAGCAAAGTACACAGTAGCAGTTGAACGTTTTTTTTTTTCAAAGTTTAGTTATTCCTGTTGATGTCTAAGCGGTCGGATATAGTCATCTTCCGACGTTGTAACGACATCTGCATGACCTCGTTGTGCTGCTTGGAAAGTCTCTGAGATTCTCAGCATAAAACATGTTTAAGTTCAGCTTAAGAATCCACGGAAACGGCGTTAGTTAGTTGAGCTGAGCACCGATGGCTAGAGGTAGCTGAATCCTTAAGAATTGAATATTATTGGATATATTTTCAATGGTAACACTGAATGTTCATTTGCATCCACACAAGTTTTAATCTCTATCTGGAAATACTTAGAATTAGAAAGTGCTTTTTAAATATATATGTAAATATTTTGTATTAGATTTGGACGTCTTATGTTCTTTGCGCTAAGTTGCTACTGTGAATTTGGTAACAAACTTTTTGCTACCAACAGAAGCTGAAAGAGCAAAGCTTGCGTTCCATAGCTACAACAAAAGCTTTTTCATAATTACGAGCACTTAGATTTCTCCTGATTTGTGGTATGCATTCAAGCACTAAGCTTTATGGCTGAATCCTAGACATTGCTTTGCTCTATTCTATACTCCGAACTGAAATCTGAGTAATAAAGCCAGATATGCTTTGGATAGCAATGAAAAGAGCACGTCTCCATGAGGCCACAAGTGGCGCTCATTTCAAAGACGTACTTTTTTATAATTACTTTCGAAAAAAATCTAAATAAAAAGTTTAGTTACTCGAAAAGAAAACATAAAGAATATTTTTAATTAGAAGGAATTATTTGAAACTAATGCATGAATTATGTGATGTCCTAATAGTGCCATGACAAAAATGTCTGAGACGATCCTAAAGATGACAGAGGTGTATAAATTTTTTCATCTCTTTGTAATGCATAGAAGAAGGCATGATAGATATAGGCAAGTATTTGAAGTTTCTATAAGCGTCGCAATGTCTTTCTGTCTATCCGTCTGTACGTCCGTAAAAACTAACACTACGGAAAAATTAAGAGAAATATTTTGAAGAACTTTGACATAAAGCTTTGACTACGCAAAATTACTAAAAAATTTCAAGCATCTGACAGAGGATAAGAAGATTTTGAAAAAAAAAAAAAATGGTTACCTCCCGTAGAAGCAAACTTTCCGGTTGCTACACTGATAGCGGTCTTTGAGATCAAGCTAATAGATTTTTTTAAATACCACTTCTGACTTGTTAATGATTACTAGTAAGCCAGTGTGGCTCACTTTTTCACAACTGCTACTTTTGTTCCAATCCGTCAATAAAACTGTAGGTAACCACCCCATTCTATAAAAATGAAATAAAGAGTATGGAATTGCGGCGAGGTATCACTTACCTCTACTGGCATTTATGTATATACACAGTACTGGTATTGACACTGCATATCAAGGCTTATTAGTTAAACAACAAAAACTGCTATGATCTTACAACGACCACGAATTCCAATGACACACTGCAAAAGTTTCGCTGAAGAGCAAAATGATGAAAAAGTTTTAATTCATGCATACCCATATTATCACAGATATTATCAGCAACAAAATGCAAAACTCATTAACATAAATTTCCATGCTAAAGTTGTGCTCAGTCGCCCAGTTAAGAACTCTTAACTTCTTTTCTTTTTTCCCTGATGCTATCCACTGTTACCTGAGGTTCACCCGGGTAGCATAAGAATGGGTAACTTTGAAAATGCTATTTATGCTTAAGTGGGTGTTCCTTGAGTTTGCAATGCATTTCTGGATTGGATTTGTGAATGCAAACTATTATCAGTGGTGTTAGCGATGAAGTCTTTGTTTTCGAATTTAAGCGGAAAAGTTGGTAAAGACAAATTTAAGTTTATGATTTGTTTTCAACTTTTTTTTTCCTGGTAAGTGATTGTTATCGCAGTTATTGTTGTTGCGGTTGTCGTTGTTCTAGTAATTTAGTTTTTATTAGCTTTTGGCTTTAACATGCTTATTATAATTATTTACAAGAACTTTTTCTTACTTTCAAACAAAAGTGTGTTAAGAAAAAATGTTGGTATATACAAAGTTTAACATGCGACTTATGTCTTATGTATTGGAATAAAATGTAACCAACATTTGTCGCAATCTCTCCGAATTCTTTCAAGTTTTTTGTCTGCTTTAATGGCTCATTCACGAAATATTTGGTTGAAAATAATTTTTTTCACGAGTTGTGTCACAAGAACTTTGACGAAGTTTTAGGTAATTTTTTGACAGTAATTGCTAGTTATATTGTAACATCAGACAACAAGAAGATGTTTCCACTTGGCCACTTGTAATCAATGGTCTATCTATTTTATCTAATATATCTATGTAACACGTCGCTGCCATTGTATATCCACTAAATAAAATATAAAAATATTTTTTGGCTGGCTCATAAGAACTTTAGTGAAAATTCCTAAAAAAGAAATGTCAGAGCTACAGAGGCATCATCATCATATCAATACCATCATAGGTCTTGACCATAACCCAGCTGACCAGAATAAGTAAATAAATAGAACAATTTATCCGTAAGCAATAGGTAGGATTTCGCCCGAAGAGATCGTGTATTGAGCAAGTTAAATACGCTTCGAATTATCGTGGAGCAGATAAAAGAGTGGTAGGCTTCGTTACATCTTACTTTTATCGACTACAATACATCGTTTGATAGCAATCACCGAAATTGCATGGAATTGACGCCAAGGTTGTTTGCTGTCACCAATCATGTTTCTGATAATACTTGACTCTACAGATAACGGCATTCTATGGATTTTCAGCGAGCTTCAGGAAGACATCGTTTATGCCCATCACATTTGTCTCCGTGCCAGCAAGCAGTCAGGAATGCAAGGAAAATTCAATGCCGTCAGATCTTCTTTGGAACAAGTAATTCCTAAGATCAACATTAATAAAACAAAAAGCGTGCCTATCCGCCCAACCAGTGGCGTCAATTGTTACATGATAGATAAATTCCGCATAGAAGGATAATTTTACTTATTCAGAAATAGTAATATCATCTGATGTAGCTATCAATATCGAAATATATACTGGAATGAATATAGCGAGAGGTACCTTCGCTCTGCTTCGTAATATTTGGCAGTCTTTGTTCTTATCAACGACAAGGAATCTTTTTGAGTCAAACCAGTTCTTATTTACGGCTGTGAGTATGGTTGGCAAACAGCACCCTGCTACACAATTCACAAGTGTTTACCAACAATTGTCTGCGCCGAATTCTGTAATCTTGGTGACATGGGATCATTTTCAATGTCGAAATGCTTACCAGATGTCGTTAAGATCCAATTTCCATTGAAATTAAATCTCCAACTGAAGTCTACCGGCAGGCGTTGGAGTGCAATCTTCAGGGTAGTAGAAAAGGCACTGGCTACTGATAGAGCACGTTGGAGTGATTTGTGCCGGCCCTATGCTTTGTGAGGAGATAGAGGACACTAGAAGAAGAAGTTATCACCTGATTTAACACGATAAGACTTCGTTTTATTCCAGAAACTAAGATTAGATAGGATGAAATTGATTTTTCTCTTATGGAGAGATGTCATTGTCATTTGTACCAAGTTCAAAGTACAGGGTGTTCCAAAAGTCGATATGTTACCTGTTTTTCTTATACCTTATTACTTTTTCTAAATTTTATGTTTTTCACCACAATGTACTGCATCAAAATCGATTGGAACACTTCCATGCGCTACTAACTGTTATTACGAGACGAACCAATAGACACTCGAGTTTTATATTATTCGATATTCCTCAATTGAATGATATCCTTACATTCGAGGTAGGTATTTGTATTATCACTTTAATATACATTATTCATAACACCGTTGATACATAAGTCTTATTTTAATTTAAGCTTTTCAGCATTAAAGCCAAAGTAAAATACATTGGTATGTACAAGAGGTCTGCATGAGAGCATTCGAAACGACCATCAAGCCACTCGCCACGTTGCGAGTCAATCAAGCTTTTGTGCACAAAAACCTCAAATCAAATAAAAGATATCGAAATCGAAATATCAAGCAGGAGAGGTGAGGCTTAAAAATAAACTGCAAATAAAATGTTCTTCAAGTTCAATCTTTCGAAGTTTATTGCATTCAAATGTTTATATGACGATCATTTCGAGTGCACTCATGCAGACCTCTCATATGTACATATGCATTAATTGATATGTGGCCATATCTATAGGGGAAGGCGGGGTAAAATGGTATACCTAACGGGTTAACCAAGTCTTAACCAAAAAAAAACTGTTTTCGCACAATTAAACATGTATGTCATTAGTTCGATCTATATTGGATCTATAAGGGTTATAAGGCTCAATATGTTCTCAAGAGAAGATCTTTAGTATTGTAATGCAAAAAAAGGACGTCTTGCCCCTCGGGAGTACGTAAAAAAAGATAATAAAAATTTTCTAAGGATAAACATCATGTTTTTTGTGTGTGATGAATGGCTGTCCAAAAGTAGCAGGACTTTTCTGTTTCTCCAAACTCCTGAAAACTAGATGAAATGACAGAAGCAAGTGATAAAAAATACAATAGTCCGGGAGGAGGCATTGCAGAGATGATCACTATTAATTTTAAAACTATGAAAAGTGGGTCAAATCTTGTTATGTAGAAATTTTTTCGGGCATAATATCGATGTGTTTTCATCTCCTCTACAACATCGGTATCAATACATTTTTGTACTCTCCGTGCTATTGAGCGAACTTTCTTTTGTCGACCTCTCACAACCAGGACCACCACGATTCTGGCGGCTGGCGATTATTTTCATTATCAGCCTTATTTAAGCTATCAATTGGAAAAAATATTAAGCGGAAGGAAACGACTTTGATAAATCAACGCTACCTCTCGGACAAATGGTTATGTTTGCCAAAATTTATTTCTCTGTTTGTGTTTGTAGAAACCCTGAGGCAAACTCATTTTTTTTGTTTTCAGCTTACAAAGAGAAGTTTCTTGCTCTTATCTGCAGCGTGAGTAAGTTCCTGTAACAAGTCATAAATTTAAATTTCGAAAAAAAAATATTCTTAAAGTGCTCAGCACTTTGGCTGAGCTGAATCAAAATCTACTTTCTTATAAATAAAAACTCAAGAAAATGTGAATAAAATGCAAATTTCCATGTATTTTAAAATTGAGAAACTGTAGGCAAAGTGAAAAATGAAAATCATATCTGCAAAGTGACAAAACAACAAAACAAACGCTTAGCAAATTTGACGTCAATATGGAAAACTTTGAAAACACCAAATGTCAGTTTTTTAACACATTTGCAGTCACATATGAAAGTCACAACTGTAATAAAAATAACAACAATAAAAAATCATAATAAAAACAAAAACAAAATAAATGCATAATAAAGCTTCGAAAAAGGTAAAACAACGTGCAGTAACAATAATAGCAACCAAATTTGTATTTGTTTTGGTAACCAAATTTACCAAGGTAACCACAGGCAACAAATACAAAAAATCATCCCATATCCTGTATCCTTACAATACTCGCGCAACGTGCACCTCTAGTTACTGTAAGAGTGTTGTTTTTGAAGTGTGTGCGTGCGCGCAGAAAAAACGCAAAATAAAAACGAACAGCAGCGACATCTGCTGGAAAAAAATACTGAACCTCAATGAAGTTATTTAGAGACGCCACTAAGTCGTAAAAAGTGCTTACAGTTCAATAAAAATGTTTTCGTATTTTCGCCATTTTGTATTTATTTGCTATGCATTTTTTTCTCTTTCGGAAAACATTTTGTTTCATTTTGAATGAATTTGCAAAAAAGAAAAATGTGTTTTTTCACAAATGTGTGCGTGTTTTTGTTATTTTTGTTGTTATCATGTGAACCTTAAATGCAGCTGTTGTTGTTAAATGTTGTCAGTTGTCATGCCAACAATCGACGAAAGTTGAAAATGTTGCCAGCTTGAAATTTGTAATACTCACTAATTTATTTAAATGCAGCTTTGAAGAAATTAAAGAACAACTCAGAAAGAATTTAACAGTTGAAAAATACCTAAGGAGACCATATTTTTGATATTAAATTATGGAACAAAAGAAAAAGTTTATGTTTCTTATTAATTGACTAAAGAATTTTGTGAGAGAATAAGTCTCTAAGATTGTAACACAGTAACAAATCATTCAGTTATATGCAATTTGATAGAGGTAATTTCAAGCCACACATACAAAAATAATTCTATAACTGACTGCGGAACGATGGCCTCCTGGATACTTCTAACGGGGTTTTTTCTAACCTAATGAAAAAATTTGACTCATTTTCTTAAATCGTGTGCATTTTAATTGAGAAATTAAAATCTCAGGCCAAACAAGAACTTTGATAACACAAGCCGTAATTTGTCAATCCCTGAGCTCAGAGCATACTTTCTGCCGAAAGTCTTTGTTGCGCTGAATCTAAACCCATATTTGTTTTCCGCAATTTTAGGTTTGTATAGGGTGATTCATTTAGAGATAAATTTTTTTTTAAATAAATCCATTTTATTGGTTTATCTTTGGTATCATAAAAAAAAAAACAATACCTTACATTTATGTTTTAAAGATAATTTCTATCAAATGTTCGTCGTAACTGTGGCTAAGATGTTCAATTCTGAAGTTCCAATTTATGATGACGCGATCGAGCACTTCGAGTGGTATTTGTCGAATGACGTGAGTAATGTTGACTACCTATTACACTATATCGACTCAGGTGGTGACGCTGATCAATAATATATATTCTTTTACATACGTGCCTGATGTTTAAAGTTCAATGATGATTTGCCAGACGGTACTGAACAAAAACTCCACAACAGTTTGCACGACTTATGTGTGATCTATCATTAAATTTCTTCTGGAAAAAGTATTTCTAAACGAATCACTCATTATTAGGTTGGGTCGATTTTTTTGTTCAATCAGCTTGGTCGGGTTGTATATAACGTCATTTTGAACATCACTGTATACTTAAATTTTTTTAAGCGTTCATCATTGGTTGTTTTCGGTCATCTTTCATATAATCGATGTTGGCACATATCTGTATCAATAGATCTGACTCATATTTTTATATTGGATGCCCACATATGTACTATATGTACCCTTTCGATAGATCATTTGAAGGTCAAATTAGCAATTTTGCAGTTAAAACAAACAAATCTATCAAAAAGTTTCATCGACTTTTTCCTGCTCCGCGTTTTGATGAAAAATATCTTGTCATGTTAGGGTGAATGAATTCCCATGCCTAGTTGTTCTTTTTTCTTGATATTATTTCTACCTATGTGGTCAAACAATTTGTACGTTGTTGTAAGGTTTCCCCATTATTATTCTGGTTAATAATCTTTCCCATTTATATACCGGCTATTAACACTCCAGCGAGATTAGATCCTCGATTAATCAACGTCTATTTTCTCAACGTTAAAAATACTATTGAATATAATTTGTTAAAAAAAATGTTGCATGTCTTTGTTATTATTGTATGAAGCTGTAAGGGTTGTTTTATTTATGGTTTTTTGCCGCCATTTGAACAACAAAATCCTCTCCAAAGGTCACAAGGTACTTGGTTTAAAAAAGTTAGATAATTTTTGATAATTTCATAATATTGTTACGCTGTTGAAATGATAATGAATGACCGTTGTCCGCAAAGGAATTTATTGGTTTCGTAGTCAATGACAGAAGCTAATTGGTAAAAACAAGACGGAGTGTATGATAAAGTTCCTACTACATAACAGGTCATTTGAAAATTCCCCAGGCTACCGTAGCAAAACACATTTTTTTATTCAACATAGTTTCCATTGAGGGCGGTACACCGAGTATAGCGATTTTTCAATTTTTCGATATAATTTTTATAGTAAAATGCCGGTTTGTCCTCAAAATAGGCCTCAGTTTTGGCGATTATTCCCTCATTGTCACTAAATCTCTTTCCCGCGAGCATCTTCTTGAGGTCTGAGAACAGGAAAAAGTCGCTCGGGGTCAGATCTGGAGAATACGGTGGGTGGGGAAGCAATTCGAAGTCCAATTCGATCATTTTTGCGGCTTTTTTGATTGACTTGCGACATGGTGCATTGTCTTGATGAAACAGCACTTTTTTCTTCTTCAAATGGGGCCGTTTTTTTACGATTTCTTCCTTCAAACGCTCCAATAACACTATGTAGTAGTCGCTGTTGATTGTTTTTCCCTTTTATAAATAGTCGATGAGCAAAATTGCCAGCTGACTGTTGCGTCTTTCCACGCTTTGGACCTGGTTCACCGCATGCCGTCTAGTCAGCTGACTGTCAATTGGACTCCGTGGTGAAGTGATGGAGCCTTGTTTCATCCATTGTCACATACCAACGCAAAAATTCAGCGTTATTACGCTTCATGAGCCTCAAACACTCCTCAGAATCATCAACTCGTTGTTGTTTTTGGTCGACTGTGAGCTCGCGCGGCATCCATTTTGCGCAGAGCTTCCGCATACCCAAATATTCATGTACAATTTTTGTGGATTGTTTTTATTTGCCTATTACGTTAAAAAGAATTGGGATGGGATCGGGAAATGCGCAATGATTACGCGCTGTAAAAAAAACCTTGGAAAATCTTTGGAGTAAATACAATTGCGGCGGGCGACAGAAAATTCAGCTGTCATTTTGATTTCACAAATGTAAACGAAACGCTGATTCAAAATGCAGCAGAGATCGTCGCCTGCCGACGGTGAAAATAGAATTAAATCCAAATCGACGGGTACCCGTCGGCAAGTTACCAGTCGTATGCCGATTTTCTGTTCCATTTCATAAGTTGCCGATTTCCCAACCTCGTTCGTATTCTGTTCAACATGGGGCTTAAAAATAATTATCATAAAACTTGAGCTCCTAGCTCAAACCTGTATGCGCCGCGATCAGAATTTGTGACCGATTTCGGTGAATGGTATGTAGCAGCCTTTTGAAAAAATAAATGCGTTCAAAAATATCTAATGACAGACTTTAGCACTTCTGATAGCTATCGATACATATATGCTGTCTAATGCACTCCTCACATGTGCCACAATATATAATTTTTTTTTTTCCAAAGCAAAGTCTTTTATCAACTGTTGAGTGGGTAACCCACCTCAACGTTCATAGCTGTGATTTTTTCTTTTATTTATTTGCCTACTACCCTTTCACTTGCCAAACTTAAATTGATTTTTCCGGAATTTGCTCGATTTTTGATTAGCATAGCATATGAATATTTTCCTGCGGTCGATTTTTATCACTCTGTTGTTTTTTAGAATTTCGCTGCTATTTACTGTTAAGTTTTCTTTATTCATTCGAATTAAGGCAATAACAGCCATAAGTATATCCGCGTCGTCAATATCAACAGCCCCATCCTTTCAATGGCTATAAATCAACAAACTTTAAATATGACGCCGCCGCTGGTACGGCTTTTGCTTTCTGTGCATTTTTGTTAAGATACGCGCTTAAACAGGATCACATGTCCTTTCGATACAATATTATAAGGCATTAACTTTAATTATATAAAAAAGTGTATTTTTCACATAAAATCAATGAATTAAAAGAAATTTAAAATAGTTATTTTAAATTTATAGTATGAGGACTAAAATTATTATGAATTGTATATTGTGTAAAAAGTGAAAGAACAAAACAACAATTTTCGGTGCATTTGCTGTGATTTATTTGTTGTTTTTTTATCCGAGGACTTGAGGCCGTCTATGGACAAATGGTTTGGCGAAAAACGTCTATGGCTGTTTGGTAATCATCTTCCACTCTTGCCAAGAAGGTAGGTTGTAGCAGCATTTAATAATATAAAAAAGTAAAAATATTCCACCTTAACTTTGAAATAAGCATTGCTAACTAAGTTAATTACTTAGGATAAACTTAAGTAGTGTCTCAATATTAAAACGAATTATGAACGGCAATCAGTGATAGTTTTCCGTTTATATTTGTTTTAATTGTCTTTGAAATATTTTAGAATGACATTTGATAATGAATATTTCGTTGTTAAAAAATAAATAGACAGAAGTTACAAAAAAAAAACCCTTACATCCTCCTCGGCCGCGGCTCAGAATAAACTTACAAATAGTATATATAACACTGACTTTGCTATCTACCATAATTCTACATAAAAGTTGGAAAAGTGGATGAAATAAGGAATATTTGATTAAGGACTATTTCATGTTACTTGGGAATTATTTCAATAATTCAATTTACAGCTGACAAACCAAACCATCAGCAGATAAGTTGCTGTCGGAAACATTCACATTTGATTTTATTTAACGTTTTACGAGGTTGTGCTGGTGGGAAGTCACTAGGTTCAATAGATCTTCGCACACTGAACACGATTTTGGTCTCCAAAATTGTTCATCACGTTTAGTTTTTTAAGAAAATGTGGGTTGAAACCTCAAAAAAGCCGTTAATGTGATTTTTTGGATAACAATGGGACTATACCTGAAGTCCTATTACCTTCCAAAATATTTTAAAGTAAAGTTTATTACTTTTCCTTTTGATCACAATAAACCAAATATTTATTTGCATCTGACCTTAAGACAATGTGCGCCTGTAAGCATGTCGCACACTCTGAAAACAACCTTTATGTTGATTTATCTACCTTTACATATTTTGTGATGGCTATAATCTTAGAAGAGTTCTTAGTCGGAAACTGGATCGGAAGTAATTTTAATAGTCACCAACAAACATAACTTGCTTTATAACCTTAAGTCAGTGGAAACGCAGAAATCCTATGGATATTGCATTCGGATCTCCAGACTTACGTTTAGTTTTGTTTAAGCAAAGTCCTCAAATACAATGTTGAAATAAGACGCTTGTTATCGTTACAACTAGGATCTTGTGATCAAAAGGAAAAAGGACAGCTTTAATTTGAAACATTTTGGCAGATTCTCGGACTTCGGCCTCAGTGCTCATGATTATCTAAAAATACGTCCTTAGCCTCGTTTTTCAAAAACAAATTAGTTTTTATTAAACTCTATATTTTAAATTAATTATAAATCCTTTCTAATCATTAACCAATTAGGGCTGATATGGAATCAATATTTATAAAACTATCCTAAGAATCTTTCTTTCCTGAATCGGCATAGTATGGGATGCAAATGCCTTTGGAATACTTTCGAAATTCTATTAAAAATTCCATATGATCTAATCAAATTGGGGACAAATAAGATGTAAACGTTTTTTTTTATAAGTTAATACTTTCAATATAGCTCTGGAGGCAATGTTGCATTTTTCAAGGTCATTTGCTGCCGCTAAATTTTTTTTGCAATTGATAGTTTAAATATGGCAGGTAATGGAAATATGTTTCAGTCACCAGAATCGTGATGGGAGTGGTTGTGAGAGGCCAACGAAATAAGTTTCGCTCGATAGCTTGGAAAGTAAGCCACAAGTTGAACATTATGTTAAGACCAATATTGTAAAGCAGATGAAAACATATCGATTTCATGTTCGAAAACTCTTTACAATATATCAAACAACATTTCAGTTTACAAAATATCACTAACAATTAATAAATTAATACTGAAATTATTAAATTAAACTTTAAATCGAGTTGTTAAAAACTAATTAATTTACAATAATTTTAGTAATTGTTTTTTATGGTTTTACGCCTCTTGCGACCGCTGATATAAATTGGCTTCAAAAAGCCAGGCAAACAAGCATCGCGACATTAACACTTCAACAGTCGAGTAGCTAGTCATTTTTTGCGGTAGCTTATGAATAAAATCTCGTGCCTTAAAAGCCACTAAATTAAAAATTGAAAAATAAAATTCAAATACCAACCAACAACCACTTGATGTGCGACAGCTACCAAACAAAACGGCGGCAAAAACCACAACAAAGCAACACAAAACTGGGCAAAATGCCGCCCACTCCTGCATAACAACAGTTGTAATCATGGGCAAAAAAAGGGGTAACCACAAGCATGGTTTCAATAGTGGTAAAAACGACAACGATTCCGACAGAAATGCAATGAAGCGGTGCAATATAACTGCCTGGTGGGGATGAGCAGGGTTGAAATCTAGAAATTTATTGACATTCTTCAATAATGTAAACGATTTTTATGACAAGTCATTTAAATGTCCTTTGCGTGTATTTGTGAATGACTGAATATTTTGTGTTGTATTACAAGGAAACGAAATCGATTTAGTAATTTGATAAATTAATTTAATTTTCTAAAAATATATTTTGGGCCTACGATAAACTATTATTGCTCTGAATAAGCAAACATTTAAGTCGATGCTCATAATGCAAAAATAAATATCCCTTGAGGCTTAGTCAGTTGTGTGGGTGCTGTGAGCAAGCAAGGAACAAGGTTTGAGAAAAATTCATTGATTTTTATGTATTTGTTGAAAAAAAAAACATTCATGTGTAATATTTAGTAATTTCTTTTATTGCAAGTTGAAACAAGTATTTTTGAACCTGGAAAGCTGTAGAGTCCTGTCTGTTTTGGCGTGATTACAAAACAAGAAAAATTTTAAAATTGGCAATCAAATGCTATGTTATCTTTCTACAGCTTTTGATGAATTGTTTTTTAAGCATATATTTGCATATTTTATATGCGCAATAGTGTTGGCTGCCCTATGTGACTAAAATCAAAATACAAATATTTTCAAGATTTCAAGGGAATATAATGAAATGCTTGGAAAACCTTATTACATTAAAAGGCTTGAAAAGCTTGATGAACATGAAGCTATTGGAATACTTGCAAGGCATATTAAAAAAAATTTCATTCTTGGTTTTAGTAACGAAGTTCGGGCTTCTGATGTTGGCAAATGTTTTTTTCTGCTCAGAAAAATGGTGAATATGGGCTCTCCTTCGTTTTGATGCTTTCTGTGTCGACTAATATACTCTTTTTTTTTTTTTCGAAAACTCTTTCAAAACAACTTTTCTTGAATTGATGCAAAGAAATATATGCTCAGCAGATAGGCTCAAGTGAGTGCTCTGGGCTGTTCAAGATCCATTATTAACTATTTCGCATCAACTTTTGGAAATAATTACATATTTCGTAAAAAAAATAAATTTAATTTCTACTGGGGCCAGCTACGGTTTATAGAATTGGAAGTTTTTTCTCAATTTTAGGTAAAAAAAAAACTTTTTTTGCGAAAATTTTTCGGTAGCGTTAAGTGTGAGGTAAAGGCTTGGGAAAAACAGTTTCTTCTAAGAAAATTTCAGCAAGAACTAAATAAGAGAGCAACTACGAAATTTCATGTAAAAACAGTTTGAGAATTGAAAGTAAAATCTTTATCGATTGCTCTCACGGCGCTTTCTGAACAGTACCAAGCTAATATTAGTCAGTGTACTGAATCCAGAACTCAAATGTACTTTTTAGATTGTGTATGTACATTTTCGTCAGGATTATGAAATAGTACTTGAAATTACAACAACTCATACAAAGTTTTAACTTCTTTATGAAAAAAAAACAGAGAACTTAAAATTTTAAAAATATTCCAAGTGTTGTGAAAATGTACTAAAAATGTACTAAAAATATACTGAAAATGCACCAGAGGTTCTGAAAGTGCGCGAAGTGTACCGAATGTACTAAAACCTTGTTGAATGTACTAACGACGATTTTTTACGAAGCAAATGTACTGAAAAAAGTACATATGTACAGTCATCAATGGTATTACTGCAGATTTTAAAGGGGCTATTGAACCTGAAAATGTTGACGATATTTTAAGTCAATGGCGCCTTCTTCTTTTTCACCGATGGTGCAGTCCTGATACGACAGAGAAATTGTAAGATTATTAAACCATGCTTATATAGATGTCAGGGACTCAAAATATTTATTATTGACCTTTTTGTGATTGAAAAAATTTGCAATTTCTTTAAAAGTTTTTTTTTGTAATAATTATTTGTAAGGACTATTATAATAATTACTGATAATTATTATATTTCAATAGATTTTCTTTTTTTGTGTTTCCATTACCAATCTCAATTATGAGACTTATTTACGTTCTTTTGAAAAAATGGTCTAAGAGTCTTCTATTTTTGTAATTCTTTTTGATTCAATCGATGGGGAAATTTGGTTCTGAGCCACCACGGGTGGTTCCGAGTCCACAAAAATACTCGATTTCAGTGCAATTTTGAAATTTTGTTTTCACAAAATTCGATGGAAAGAGATCAATGGCACTATCGAAACAATCGGCAGTCTCGCATTGTGACCGACTATAGATGGCTTATGACAGACTATCAATAGTATTTATATTAATTTTTTATCTTAGAATTGTTTTCGTACTTTCGATAATATTGAATAACATCACTGTTTCAGTATAATTGTCATTTATTCAAAAGCGTTAGATCTAATTTTACATAAGATTAAGGGTAAGTGGGTGGTCTTCAACCGCGGCTCGGTAGTTTGCGCTGTATTTGATGTTCTTATCGTTGCTGTTGTTGGTGTTGACGTTGCTGTAGTTGAAGATTTCCATAAATATATAGTTTTAAAAGAAAATTATATTAATTAATTCATTTCTTACATTCCGGTAAAAAATGGATTGAAAAAGTGGTTAAAAATAAAGCAAAAGAGTTGACATTTCATGTGATGCTAAAAATTCTATAGGTCAGTCATATATTATTTGGAAAAAATAACGGTTTTTATGAAAAAAAATGACAAAATTTTACATAAATAGTTATATCTCGAAAACAATACAAAGAATTTGTAAATTTTTTGTGATGATTATATACTCCCAAATTTTGAATATCTATTCCGGGGTTCCCAACTTATACTTATTTCATCCGCTTATACTTATTTATCCGCAACTTACGATGACTATAACTACCTCCGAAGCAAGATTAGACCGACACTTTTTTGTTAAATTTCTTTTTCTTATAGCGCTACTTTCCCTAAAAAAATAAAACAATTTTGAAGACTTTCGCTCAAGTTAACTCGTTACACCATAGTATCGATATTATCGATGCGTAGCGAACAAACTATCGTCCACTATCGATGGTCGCGACTATCGATAGCTTGCGACCTCTAGTTCCGGGTCCCAAAAAAGCACGATCACGGTCTGTAGTTACAGGCGATCAAAGCTCAAAAAAATTTTTTTTTGGACTTTGTTATACTCACAAAATTTCAATATTTCATATTTTAAGAATTTTGGCCGAAAGATACTCTTTTACGAAAATTCGAGCTATAAATTTGGACCAATCGGATCAAAATTGTAGAAGTTATTTAAATATTAATGAAAAGAATAATTCATTTATTTTCATAAGTATATCCATAAAGCTGAACAAAAAGTAGTCAGCCTTCATCCCAAAAGCCCTAATAACGTTTTTAAAATGTTGTGATGTCCAGATGGAAACGCTCATCTTTTTCATCACTCTCCGCACCCAAATTTGAAGGGAATTATTCTAGAATATTGCAGAAAACGCATTTTCAGTGACATGTGCACACCTGACATTGGAAATATCGTTTTTTGTTAAATATATTGTTCGTATATTCGTAGAACTCATAGGCATACACTGAATGGAAATAAATGCGAGCGTCTGGGTTTTGATATATTTTAGTGGTGACTTTGGCCTCCAAAACAGCACTTGAAAAGAAGTCTTTCGAATTCACATCGAAAGAATTTGGACTTAACTTTTTTAAACAAAAATCATGCTGCGAATATTGTCTTTGAGCCATTCTGGCTATGTAGGTATGTGGAAGTTTCATTAGATTTTCTTCAAGTCATTGAATTTGCTTCTCATATCTGATCTCTTGAAAATAAGATTGCTCTTGCCAAAATATACACTTATTTTTTAGCAATTATATTTCTTAATTTTAAAACACACGTGTTAGTTATAAAACAAGTAGTATTCAGATTTTCTCAATATCAGACATATCCATTTTTGGTTACACTCTGCTCTTTACACGCCATGACTATTTTATTGCAATTTATTTTGCATGCGATACTGGAATAATAAATGGGGTCAATTTTTACTGCTCACTTGTAAAACATCATTTTTGCGTTTGATTTGCTGCTATGCAACATTTTTGGCCCAATGGCTGTCACTTGTACGTCATTTGGAATAATCATTTGAATTTTTAAGTTCACAATTGAATAAAATTGTATTGCAATTATCTGACAAAAACCAAAATTGTTTTCAGTCTGAATTGTGTTAAAATGAAAAACGGTCATACTTTTCGCTTTGGTTTGTTGAAACAAATGCAAAATTAAATTTTTTCCAAGTATTTGCGAAATTCAATAAAATGTGGAGTAGTGCGTTTTTTGTGCGTTTATTTCGACATCAGTTTGCAGTGCCTTGTGATATGGGGTAATTTATATATATTGTTTATTTTATTTATACTTTTTTTTTTTTTTTTTTTTTTTAAAATAAAACTAATATATATATTTTAATGGTTTTCAATCTTCAAATATGCTTGAGTTTATGTTAAGAATTTTTTGTAGAAACTAAGACTCGCAGAGCACTGCTTTTTAAAACGCAATTCTGAAACTGACGAAAGTTCCGACTTTACTTATAAGAGCTTTAAAAAAGACTATAAATAAATCAAAATAATTGGACTTAATTTGCCAACTGTCGTGAAATACTTTTTATGCTGAAGTTGTTAAGTATGATGTCTTAATAATCTGCGTTTCTGACCTTTCGAAATGGTTCAACTTTTTTTGACTTTTTTAATCATTTCCAACTTACACTAAGTCACAAAATTATCCGTTTGGCCGTTTTCTGTGAGTTTTTCATCAAAAAATCATATATACAAAATTATTTTTTAAATTTATATACTACTATATAGGAAACTAGTGTTTCCTAGGTCGAACTAGTTTATCCGAACCGTGTTAGAATGTACCAGTTAAGCCTAGAAAAATTTTAGTATGTAAGGGTAAGTAGGCGGTCTTCAGCCACGACTCAGAGTTTACATCCTCCAAAATGTCCAATACCAGCTTTGCGGCCGTGCTTTACTGTAATTTATTGAACGCCGGTGTGTTAGCGAAGCATATATTGTACATAGTATAGTACAGCGCGGCCAAAGACCACCGTGAAGCCGGAATTGGACATAATGGAGAATGAGTCGACCACTTAGATCGCCCACTTACCCTAACACACTAAAATTTCAAAAAATTCGGGAGTAAGGCCGGCTAAACTAGTTCATCCTAATACGCTTCGTATGAACTAGTTTGGCCTAGGAAAAACTAGTTTATCCTAAAAACTAGTTTGGCTGGTAACTTAAGCCCAGATAATTGAAAAGACAATAAAAAAGCTAAACAAACTTCTTTTTGATTATACTTACACTTAAAAAAATTAACAAAAAATTCAATATTTTCTATTTTGGTAAACTCACAAATGTATACGTTCCTTTGGGACATGCTATAAAAAATAAATTATTAATCTGAAATGTGACCTCCATTTGCCTCAATTACTTCGGCCAATCTGGCAGACATCGATCAAACCAAGTTTTATGTAATTTCAGTAGGAATCTTGGCCCATTCCTCAACTAAAACTCTTTTAAGAATGTGACGTCAAATTTCTTTTTTTACCTGTCGTTTTATCATAACATCTTAAGTGTAAAAATCGTGTTTCGAGATATTCACGATTTTGTGTAAAATCTGTTCTGTTGAATTTTTACAAAATATTTTTCAATAAGTGAGAAGGTTTTTCAATTTTTTAATTCAAAACAAGTTGAATTTTAAAATATTTTATTTTAAAATATATTTTTTACGTTGGTTTGTACATAAGATGTTTTAAAAAACAACACTTTAAGATATTCCAAAGCTTAAATAGACTTAAGATGTTCTAACGAAAAGAAAACTATATTTGTAAAATGTTTAAGTGGATGTAAGAGCTTCTGTTTAAATTGATACGTTTAAGTAAATGGAAATAGGATATTTGTATTTATTTGTATTTCTATGATTCCTTTACAAAAAATAGTTAAATTAAAAAATACAGTTTTCAGTTCTTATGCAATAAGTAAAAAAAATTATATTCAAGTTTTTCTGTTAAGTTTGGCAGCAGTTGGCTTCAAAGTAAGTAAATAGTTATTCATTATTTTCCTCGGTTTCGGTTAAATCTGGATGACAATCTAGCATATCTTCTGATGTTAAATTTATATAGAAGTCTCTATAAATTTCATCCACTAGCGGCAACAAATCTATGAGATCCTTTTTCTTTTTGTTGTTAATTTTTATTGATGAGTCGTAGCAAATTCTTAAATCCTTTATTTTAACACAATTGATTCCTCGCTTTGTTATATGTATGCATTTGAAAGGTTCTTCTTCGCTTAAAGATGTTTTAAATTGTATGTTACCATATTCCTTGGTAAATCTGAACCATTTAATGTGATGCCAACTGAATTTATTCCCATTGTCATCTACTTTTCGCCACGTAAATAAATTTTTCGATGCTTGTGCAAAATCAAATATATTCGATTGATCCATTTCATTAACCAAAAATTTTTTCTTTACGCCGACTGATCTTACGAATTGGTACCAATCACGGGGATGATGAATTTTTATTGAAGATTTGTTTTTCTTTTTCTCTATCACAGCATGGTCACTATCACACTCCATGTGCGTGTGACCAGGGAGCAGGAATTTATGATCTATAATGCTTACATTGTTTTCTAATTGCATGAAAATCGCAAACATAGTTGCAATGAAAGAATTTTTGTTTTGACCAGGACAACAATCACTGTAGAAAACAACATGATCTACATTGGCATTTAATTGCTGCAAATGAGTGAACACGCATGAAGCTACTTCGTTTCCTCCTCTTTTGGCTATTGCTTCATGCCACATGTAACATATTGGTTCGTTTGTTGCACAGTCATGTATGGTAAGATTGAAGGTCCACAAAGGCCTTTTATAGAATGACAGTGAAGTTCTCAACAGAGGTGTCGGAAGGCACTGCTGAAGATCAAAACAGAAGACTTTAAGTTTAGTGTTATTTAAAGCTTTTTCCTTGTCATTTCTTTTGGAATCATAAGCTTGTTGTGTGAGATTGAGATGTTCAGTTTGCTCTGATTTTAGACATTCAAGTTCTTCAGATTTAGCAACCTGTATTTTACATAGAAGCAAATCGCATTTGTGGCAAGTGTCAACTTAAGGTTTTTTAAATTTTAAATTGAGTGTTCCAAATAATTCAGCAAATTTTGAAAACGATACGGAGTGGTCGTATTTATCTTCATAGAGGCGATGCATTGCAGCCACAGACAAATCACTCGGTAGATAACGCTTAGAGGTATCACGACGAGTATAGTGCGACTCATATGACGGAAAGCTTTTAATGAAATCTAAAATTTCCTTTTCTTTTGCCATAGAAAGCTTTCTAGAGCACGTATGTTTTCCTCGCAAATCTCCATTGGTACTACATTCTCCAAGTTTTGCCTTCGCAACAGTTTTTATGAATTGCTCAGTCTCAGATAAGGTGAATCTGAAGCATTTTTGGCAAACTGAAATTCTATTACCACCAACTTCTAAAAAATAGTAATATGAATGCGCTCTGCTTCGAGGATTCTTTTCGTGTTTAACTCTTTTTACAGTGTTCGTTTCTTGAATTTCAATTAATCCAGTAACATGTGCTTTACGTAGGTTGTAGGAGCCTTGTCCCCAATACTGCTTGTGTATGAATTGCTGTTCTTCGTACGTTATTCTATCAGCGCATCTTTTCCTGCAAGATTCCAGCGGCCGCACAACACGAGCAGGAATAAGTTTTCCAGATATTGAAGTATAATTTTCCCCGAGGTTTCTTTGTTCTTTTCGTAGCGTGTGTGAGGTTTTCTTTAGCACCACTTTATTTGCAAGACTTTTAGAATTTTCCTAAATTTTAATTTGAATTATTACCAGATAATAAATAAATGAATTTATACAACACTTACATCTTCGTTTTCAGAATCTGAACAGGGTACAGTAAAATTACTTATATTAAAATTAGGATCAATAACCGAATCATCACTCGAAAAATCGACATTGTTATTCTCAAATATGCTACATACATTTTCATTTTCCATTTTATAAGCAAATATTCTTACCAACTCAACAGTCTTTCATCAACTGAACAGCTTATGTAGAAAAAGAGACGAAATGAACAAACACAAAAACAAACTTATGTTGACATAAAATACCGTTATCGTCAAACGGAAATTTAACAGAGCATCGTAAGTAGACTTAAGATGTTCTGAAAAACGACACAATTTACATATTTAATCATTTTAATTTTATCATAAACACTTATGTTCATTTAAGTGATGGAATTCTGAAAAGTTATTTTGTACATAAGCGCGTAAGTTAACTTACGATTTTTTGTTATATTAAATTTGTTAAAAATTGTCTAGTATATATTGAGTTTACATTGACATAAGTTTTTATAAAAAAGTCTTTAATAACCGATAAGACATTTTAAAAAAACTTAAGCTTACTTAAGATATTTTGTCGTATGAAATATGTTCAAAAATTATGGAAGTTGAAAAATTAATCGTGATAACTTTTTTGAAAACCAGAATATTTGGAAACGGATTAGATCAAATTATAGATCGTACAAAGAAGTATCAAAATATGATCCTAACTCAATTTTGACGTAACTCGACTTAAGATGTTATTATATATTGCCACAGATATATATTTTAATGGTTTTCAATCTTCAAATATGCTTGAGTTTATGTTAAGAATTTTTTGTAGAAACTAAGACTCGCAGAGCACTGCTTTTTAAAACGCAATTCTGAAACTGACGAAAGTTCCGACTTTACTTATAAGAGCTTTAAAAAAGACTATAAATAAATCAAAATAATTGGACTTAATTTGCCAACTGTCGTGAAATACTTTTTATGCTGAAGTTGTTAAGTATGATGTCTTAATAATCTGCGTTTCTGACCTTTCGAAATGGTTCAACTTTTTTTGACTTTTTTAATCATTTCCAACTTACACTAAGTCACAAAATTATCCGTTTGGCCGTTTTCTGTGAGTTTTTCATCAAAAAATCATATATACAAAATTATTTTTTAAATTTATATACTACTATATAGGAAACTAGTGTTTCCTAGGTCGAACTAGTTTATCCGAACCGTGTTAGAATGTACCAGTTAAGCCTAGAAAAATTTTAGTATGTAAGGGTAAGTAGGCGGTCTTCAGCCACGACTCAGAGTTTACATCCTCCAAAATGTCCAATACCAGCTTTGCGGCCGTGCTTTACTGTAATTTATTGAACGCCGGTGTGTTAGCGAAGCATATATTGTACATAGTATAGTACAGCGCGGCCAAAGACCACCGTGAAGCCGGAATTGGACATAATGGAGAATGAGTCGACCACTTAGATCGCCCACTTACCCTAACACACTAAAATTTCAAAAAATTCGGGAGTAAGGCCGGCTAAACTAGTTCATCCTAATACGCTTCGTATGAACTAGTTTGGCCTAGGAAAAACTAGTTTATCCTAAAAACTAGTTTGGCTGGTAACTTAAGCCCAGATAATTGAAAAGACAATAAAAAAGCTAAACAAACTTCTTTTTGATTATACTTACACTTAAAAAAATTAACAAAAAATTCAATATTTTCTATTTTGGTAAACTCACAAATGTATACGTTCCTTTGGGACATGCTATAAAAAATAAATTATTAATCTGAAATGTGACCTCCATTTGCCTCAATTACTTCGGCCAATCTGGCAGACATCGATCAAACCAAGTTTTATGTAATTTCAGTAGGAATCTTGGCCCATTCCTCAACTAAAACTCTTTTAAGAATGTGACGTCAAATTTCTTTTTTTACCTTTCGTTAAAGATGGGCTCACAAATGTTCAATACAATTTAGATCAAGAGACTGCAGAAGCTGTTCCATTTTATTTGAGTCGTTGTAGAGTAATCATTCTCTGACCAAACCCGAGTTAGGTTTTGGGTCGTTGTCTTGTGAGAAGATTGAGCTACCAGCTAAAAGCTAAATTTAGTTGCAAATTACTAGGAAAATAACTATCCATCTATACGTCCAAATACATATGACGGCTCATAGTTCCGTTGATAAGTCTTAGTCAACCAACACCGCTTGCCATACCGGATTGATTAACTTTTTTTAATTTTACTCACATATTTTGACCAACATAAAAAAACTGATGATATACTACGCTGTGAGTGCTTGTATTCACTCAACTAAGGGGAAATTGAAAAAACTTCTTTGGAAAAATTTTGAAATATATCTTTGCTTAATATAAGAACAAGCTTTCGTTCGTACGAACGTGAACGTATTATTATATTAATATAGCAAAGAGCGTGCAATACTATAAAGAAATTTTAAAACTAAGATAAGAAATTGGTGGCCTCTCCCATGCAAAAAAAATACCTAAAACGCTATATCTTCGTACCTTTTATCGATTTTTTCTATGTTTTCGTAAGCCGGTTTTGTTTTTCAAAATTTCAACGAAATTGAACAGAAAATTTTTTCGCGTTAGTTACAGGTTTGAGCTAGGAAGCTCATATTTTCGGACCATTTAGGCAAAAAAACAAAATCCATCAACAAAATTTTGGAAAAACACACTATGTATTTATATCCCACACTTATTGTGCATAGAAATATTAAGTTAATGTGAATAGGTGCAGTTTAAAACACAAAATAAAAGATTTTGCTTAAGGAACACGTCTTTAGCTTGGAAAACTAAAATTTTATTTATAGAAATAGCAAACAAATAAAAAGTTTTTGGTTCTGTGACCAAGCAGTGAATTATGAAGGCATTTTCCCTACACAATTGGCAACGCCAGTCATGCGTCATATTTTAAGAGTTCAGCAAAATAAGGAACTCAGAAAATATTTGGCAAGGTAAAACTTACCTACGTATTAAATGAGCTAAAGGTTAACTTGACGAAGCAACTTTATCCATAAACTTCATTGTAACAATATAATTAACCTTATGATATATTTGCCCAAAATAAAACTATTCAAATTTAACTTTTCGAACTTTCCAAGTTTTAAGTAAAATTCATCACGGTTAAAAAGCCGCCAGCCAGTATGGTGTTGTACAAATGCAGCGCAAAATACAAACCTCACAAGCCACGCACTCACAGACATACTTACTTGCATGAAAATCGCGAACACTACTTAATATAATACATCTATCTGACTTCAATTCATTACATTTCACACACAATTCGTTTAACCTTGGCCTTCGTTACGCGTTTTATGGAATTGCTAAACTTTTAACTGCTTTGTGCCTTAAAATATGCAATGTCTTTTTATAATCGCGTGTATATATTGCACACATATTTATTTCACGTACTTGTATGCATATAAATATTGAGACCTAACAAAACCCAGCAAACATTGTTGATCGCGCAAGAGTCACATATCAATCACCCAGGCGATGACTTCAACCACGTGAAATATAATCTTACAGAGGAGCATGAGTGACTTAAAAGTGTCAAAAGGTCCACATATTAATCGCGTAGAAACGTGGTCGCGCAACTCTGCGTGTTATATGTTCATCACCATGTGTGTGGTAGACTTAAAAGTTTACCAACTGCTTGCTGGGAGTGCATAAAATAAATATTATAAATACATATGAGTAACATAACATAAGCGTTTGTTTTTTTAATATGAAGTTACTACTTAGAGTATATATATGATAAAGCTTATTCTTTTATATAATGGGTGATTTCTTAAGCGTTTGGTTTTTGGAAATTGAAAATAGAATAAAAAATTTGCAAAAGTCAAAGCAATATTTATTTTATGCAATACATCAATTCCTTTAATTTGCTTTTCAAAGACTATTTCATGTAAAGGTTGCCCGCGGCTACGCCTGAGGTGTCTCAGCTGTAAGCTCCAATTTCGGCAAACTTTTTCTTGCATTTCGCCCGATATCTCAGCAATGACAGCTGTAAGGTTGTCTTCCACTTTTGCAGTTGTAGCTGACTTGTTCCTGCACACGAGAGACTTCACGTTACCTCACAAATAGTAGTCCAGAGGGGTCGAATCGCATGATCTTGCCAGCCAATGAAATGCTCCAAAACGTGAGATTAATTGCTACTCAATAGTTCTTCGCCGATACCATAACGATACCATAATTCCAAAATTATCGTATCGTGCTTGTAGTAGCTCCAAGCTTATGTCTCGTACTCATCTTCGTACGAGAAATTTTTCATCTGTACAATTCCTCTCGTTTTCGTCTTGTTATATCCGATATTTCTACGTTATTCTCTTTCACATTTTTATCGCGTGCCATGTGCATGTGGCACCGTCTTGTTGAAACTATATGTCAACCAAGTTCAATTCTTACATTTCGGGCAAAAAAAGTTGGTAATCTCACACGGTACCTTGCTGCAATGACTATGGCGTTGCAATTTTCATTATTTTTAAAAAAGTACGTTCCAATGATGCCGCCGACTCATAAACCGCACCAAACAGTGAATTTTTCAGGGTGCATTGGCAGCTCTAATGCTGCCTCTGGCTGCTCTTCAGACCACATTCGGCAATTCTGTTTGTTGACATACCCATTGAGCTTCGTTGCTGAATAAAACTTTTCGAAAAAAAGTTTAATTTTGCCTCAACTTTTGTTAGGTCCATTCACCAAATAAACGACATTGTGGTAGATCACCCAGCTTCAATTCTTGCTCCAGTTGTATTTTGTATGGATTCATACCGAGGTCCTTACATAAAATCTTCCAGGTGATCGAATAAGACAAGCCCAATGGTAGACAACGGTGACGAACTGACATATCGCGATCTTCATTGACACTGTCCTGTTGGTACGTACTCTTCGCATTCGGGTTAGGGTATCAATGTCCAATAAAGTGTAGCTGGTGCAAAATTTGGTCACAGCAGCTTAAATAGCCTGTTCGGTGAGTCGATTATGACGATCATAAAATTAACGTAATTTGCGAAACACATCTCTCACAGAGTACGAATTTCCATATTAAAATTCAATGATTTGCAAGCGTTGTTCGTTTCTAAGTCTATTAATAATAAAATGGGAAACTTTACTACGCATTTTTGGCGCTAGCATATATTGCGAATCACTCTTGAGTTGTCAAAAAATTTACACTGAAAAATCACCCATTATATACATAGGTAAACAATATAATAAGCAAAGTGCTGGGAAGAAGTTTCTTTGAAAAACATTATAACATGTATTTACTCAATTTTTCTCACACAAAGAAAATATGTCCTTGCAACACCTGATGTCTCAGTTTTTGTCTGACATTTGACTTTGCGGCTATTAAAGTTTTTGGCTATTTAGACGTGCATAAGTACTTTGCCTACATTGAAATAAATATCCTTTCTACATTTCTTTACATAGACTTATTACTGAAGTAACCTTTGCTTTTTTAACATAAAGTCGGTAAAAACTGTGTGCGACAGCATTGCAAAACCGCAAAACCACAACAGAAGCCCTCGCAAAATATTGTTAAAAATGTTTTTTGTTACTTCTTTGTATATATGCGAAAGTATATTAGACTAGTCTAAAATCGTTGAAAAGCCCAAATACTTTAGTTGATGCCTGCAACGTTTCTGAAGTTGCAGATTTTGGAACTTACAAAAAACACATACATAAGTAAGTGTGAAGATAGTATTGTTTGCATGTAGTTCATCGAGCCTAAAGTTAAATTTTGGATTTAAGAAAGTCTCCACTTAATGATATACATATCTCTAAAACTTAAAAGGCCTTATAAAAATTCTGGCTTTTCATACAAATTTCGTCTTTGAAGTGATGAATGTGAAATTTTTATTGAAGTTTTTAAAAAAAAATATATATTTAAATATTGTTAAGAAATAAAATGGTTAAAGTGCACTAAGACCTAAAAACTAATTTTAGTCTCAGTGTGATAAATCTAAAGAAAATATTTTCTTCCAATGCGAAGAAATTTTTGTTAGATCTGAGACACAAAGTTGAGGTTGAGCGCGCTCTCTGACTTATAACATTTTTGCATTTTGGAGCAGTCTAATGCATATATGTAGGTACTCGTATAGTTTTGGATGTGTTTGTTTTGTATTAAAACTTATTTTTAGAGTGCAAACACTGTGTGAAAACTTTTATAAGTAGCTGTTCTTACTATTACAGTTTAACTTTGGTGCAAAATTATCAGAATACATCATTGCAATTTGTAGAAATAATGCTCGGAACACCTTAATTTATATTATTATCAAATCATTAAAATCAGCATTATTTGGCTTGTGCGACACAACCATTTAAAAGGAACAAGATACTCAAGATATATTACTTAAATTTCATAACATACCATATTTCAAACTTTGAGTTTCTTGAGCTAAGGTTAACAACCTTAAAACCTCAAAAAGTTAATAGCTGACAAAAATATATGTATGTGAATTTAAAATTGATTTTAAATCGAGTTAAGTAAAATACAAGCATGCAGATATCAATTGATATTTAAGGAGCTATGTAATGAATGTGCTGAAATTTCTTGAAATCCAAATACTTACTTAAAAAGAAAGTTTATAAGAACAGGAAAGCACGTCATACAAACCGAAAGCATGTTCCTATTGAAGCCACCTCATTTGTATTTCCGTTGATCGGGCATTTTTAAATCTGCATTTTTAAGATCTTTAAAATTGACTTGAAAGCCAATATTTATGATAATGCATAAGTTAAGGCAATTTGTCTTAATCTTAAAAATAGCATCAACCGCTGTCCGATACCAAAAAATGCAGCTATATTTCCTCGTTTTAAAAAAATGTGATAAAGATTTATAAAAAAGGCTGCATCGAACTTAAGAACTTAATTTAAGTTGAAGCAATTCAATCTCATTATCATTTGAATTTAAAAAAAAAAATCCAAACATAAAATAGAAAAAAAAAAACATAATGTTCATTACAAATTTTCTTAATACTAGGTGTACAAATATAAAACCGGTAATGACATCTAGCGGTCGATAGCCGTATATGTATGAGCTTCCGAACCGCACCAAATGTCTCAATTGTTCATTCTGTCATCTGTCAACAATATTCAGTTCACAATTTGTCAAGTTTCATACAACAACGCATTTTTAAATAATTAATAAATTTAAAAGTGGTGATTTTGATGTGATAAATGAGGAGCGCGGCCGGCCACCGAAAAAGTTTGAAGACACCGAATTGCAAACATTATTGGATGAAGATGATGGTCAAACACAACAACAGCTCGCTGAACAACTTAATGTGACACAACAAACCGTTTCCTTGCGTTTGAAGGCCATGGGAAAGATTTTAAAGGTCGGTAGATGGGTGCCACATGAACTGACCGACAGGCAGCAAGAAAACCGAAAAACCACTTGTGAATTGCTGCTCGCCAGGCAAAACAGAAAAGGTTTTCTCCATCGAATCATCACTGGTGATAAAAAGTGGATTTATTTCAACAATCCCCAACGAAAAAAATCATATTTGAGCCCCGGCCAACGACCCAAATCAACGCTAAGACCAAATCGCTTCGGCCGAAAGACAATGCTGTGTATTTTCTGGGATCAGCGTGGTGTTATTTCGTGTGAGCCACTAAAACCAGGTGAAACAGTTACTGGTGCACGTTACCATCAACAATTGATCGCTTTGAACCGTGCTATACGTCAGAAGAGGACCCAATTTCAACTTCGCCATGACAAAATTGTATTTCAAGATGACAACGCATCGCCACATCGTACAACTGGGAGCCCCTGCCCCACCCGCCGTACTCACCGGACCTGGCGCCATCCGATTACTATTTCTTTTCATCGATGGGACACGCACTCAACGATTCGCACTTCAATTCTTACGAGGAAGTGCAAAAATGGCTCGATGAATGGATAGCCTCAAAAAACAAAGAATTTTTTTGGCGAGGAATCCATAAATTGCCTGAAAGATGGAAAAGATGTGTAGCTAGCGAGGGGAATTACTTTGATGATTAAATTTGGAACTATTTTCGCAAAATGAACGTGTTTTTTTGAATAAAAAATTACCGGTTTCATATTTGTACACCAGTACACAAGTTTTTTCTTTTAATTTTAAGGCCTTTATTGTACGACTTTAAAAACATCTGTTTTTGGCATTTACCAGAGTTTTTATCTGAATCCATTTTCTATTCCAAAACGTATTCCAAAGGGTAAACGAGACTAGGCACCTTCGAGTTTTTTACTGTTTAATACTTCGACGAATGTTTTTCATTAAGATTTTTTTGCTCACATCTGGTTATGCCCTTTATTTTTGTAAACACCAATTTGTATTGAATTCGCGGAAAATGTGTCTTATATTGTTCTAAACAATTTGCTTATGAAATAATCTTGAGAAACTCGATTCTACCTCAAAGTTTTCCTTGAATTTTACTTTTCCTATTTTTACAAGAAGTATGTACTCGTAGTACTTATAAAACGTTTTATAAATAATAAAATAGATCAAAACATTTATTGATCCATTCCAAAGTTATGATTCAATTGTCCTTCAAAAAATAAAAATAATTTTGTGTATGTTAATGGGTGCCAGTTAGGATTGATATACGTTTTAAGAGTGAATTCAATTAACTACAAGGAAAACTTAAAAATAAATACACATACGAAAAGCAAGAGGCGGCTGCAGAAAATGGACGTAAATACATCTACATACTATACAAAATTCAGTTTTTGTTTGTCTGTCTGTCAGTCTTCTATGGACGCGAAAAACATTCGGCCGATTTTGATGAAATTTTTACTGCATGTGTATCGAACAAGCGGATGCCATAGGCTATAAGACTTTTATAAAGGGTGCATATTCAGGGTGGCCCTCATGCAAATTTATTTTTAAAATCTCATTTTCACGAAGACCGGCTAATCGATTCACACCGATTTCACACCACTTAGCTTTTGTATTAAAGGCATAGGAAGGCAAAACTTCTATTTAGGTTAGCCCTCATACAAAAAATATTTTAAAAATAGAATTTTCACAAAAACCGCTTCATCGATTCACATGAAACTTACACCATGTGTTTTTTATGTTCAGAGGCATCTTAGGCTATAAAACATTTATTTGGGATAAATATTTTGGGTGGCCCTAATACAAAAATATTTTCCAAATATCGTTTTCGCGAAGACTGGCAAATCGATTTACTCCGAATCTGCACCACGTAGCTTTTATATTATGAGATTTAGGGTGGCCCCAAATACAAAAATATTTTTAAAATAACATTTTCAAAAAAACCACTACATCGATTCATATGGAATTATCACCACATGTCTTTCATATTAAGAGATAAGCTTAGTCGATAAAAACTATACTAAGCTGCATATTTAGGATGGCCTTCAAAAATATTTTTAGAATATCATTTGGACGGCTAATCGATTCACGCTGAATCTGCACAGCTTAGGCTACAAAACTTCTATTTAGGGTGGCCTCACACAAAAATATTTATAAAATAGCATTTTCACAAAGACCAATTTAAGTTGCAGCGAAGCGCACAGGGTAATGCTAGTACTTATATATATAAGATCCATGAATAAAACTTCCAGCAAAATTAGTATTATATACATCAAGTAAGCTAGCAAAAGTTGCCTTTCGTAGGCCATCCTTCTTTACAGTCGCCTCTTGGATAATTACCACTACAGTCCGCAATACTGTAAATTTACACACTAAGAAAAAAGTGACTTCAGCATTTCGACTACAGTTTCTTAGGAAATTTCTTGAAATAAACATACCCACAAATAAAGCCACACAAACGTTTCATGAAAAGAAAAAGCAACAACAATTACAACAAAGGTCAGAGGCCGTCCAAACTTAGATTCTTCCAAATACATGTACACAAGCAGTAAATACGCAGAAAGAACCTCATTCAGGCCACTATTTAAATGTTAACTTAAAGAACGAAATTCAAAACATGTGTCGTATTTATTCCCATAGGTACGACTTTACTAACACATGCATAATTATAGAGTGTACCTTTCCGCATACATTTTCTTAAGTCAAAAATAAAATGTATAAATTGCTCATGCACCTTTGTCTAAAATTTTTTTGGCGACTTTTATTTTTAAGTTATTTTTCCGTTAGATATATATATATTATTTTCTTTATGTTTTAGGTTGATTGATTTTTTTATGGGATTTCTTTTTGTAACAAATGCTGAACTTAAAGAAAGTTTTCTTTAATTTTGACAACTGCAGAAATTCGACTTGGGAATAGATGATTTATAGATATAGATAGATAATTTTAATTTAAATTAAGTTTGCAGCCATAAACAAAAAGCCCTTACAAGGCCAACAATTAAAAAAGGCTTGAATTAAGAAGATGACCGTACTGTGTGTTTTTGATGTTCTGAAAACGAATCAGAATTGCTGCACCACGTCAGGTTTTTGAGATATCTTAAGCTAGAAATTCAAAAACCTTATTTTTGAAAAGCCCACAAAAATCAATTTTGTAGTTGAAAGATGAGGTGCCGTGTACCGTATGTTTTTCAATGTGCTGAAATGAATCCGGAGTTTTATGAAATTGTTTCAAAATTGAAAGATAGAATTTATCGAACACAATTTATTTCAGCAAGTCTGATCGAAATTATTTAAAATAAGTTATACCCCCTGTTTACAGAGGCGGGCTTTGGAGGTGGCGAGCAAGGCAGCCGCCCGTGGCCTCGCACAACAACCCAAGTAGATAAATATTAGGTACTATTGGAACTCAATAGCTCAAAAATAAAACTGGACGTCAGAAGAAGGCTGGTATAACAAAATCTATGTACGTGGGTCTTTATATTTATAAATACAGTACAACCTTAAAAATTCGAACTTGAAGGGAGATGACCAAAAATTCGAATTATAGAGTTTTTTACTTATGGAAGACTTCGACTTACGCTAGTTTTGTCAGGAAATGTTCGACTTGTGGAGGTTAAGATTTATTCAAACTGATTTTCAATCGAAAACAATAAAGTAACTTCGCTCAAGTTCACATGAAATCACGCGTTCATAAATTTCTCTATCTTTTCATTGAATTGGTTTATTGTACATATAAGTAGGCTTTTGCATTGATTTCTAAGTAACAATGATGTACATTGTCGTCACATTCTTAAAGTCGGTGTCTTATTTTTCATCGGGCTATAGAGGTAATTCGTTTCAAATAATCGAGTTGTAAAGGTTGTAAAATCCAACATTGCTATGTTCGAGATGCAGAAGTCAAATATATTTTTTTGAGTTATAGATGAAAAATATGTACTGAATGTACTTGTAGGGACTCACTAATAATTTTGACTTATGGAGTGGTCAGATTTCGAGCAATGGAGGTTTTTTGGCTGGAAAAGAAGGAAACATAACATTTTTTCGAGTTTGGGAGGTTTTCGACTTATCGAGGTTCGACCTAAGGAGGTTCCATTGTATACAAAGAGTGGTGATCAAGAAAATTTTAGAAACCCTTCTGCTGAAAGTAGTTTTTCGAAGTTAAAAATTATTAAAATATATCTGCGGAAAACTATGACAGATGTTAATTTCCAGTAAACAATTTTAAAACTGTTAAATTGTTTTTTAATCACTTTGGATTTCTAAAATCATTAAAACTAATTCCAGAAAGCCAAGGGCTTCGTATAGATATACCCGCCCGGAGCCTCGCAATGGCTAAGGCCGCTTCTGCCTGTTTATTTTCGAGAAATTCATTAAATATAAATATTATATATAAAAAAAAATTTTCGTTGATATGTCAAATGGTTTCTTACTAAATTTAAAGGATTTTAAAATAACGATCACTCTAATATCTGTACTATCAGTATGCGTTGTTGTGGCTTGTTTTCTGCGAAATAAAAAATTTTCTTTAGCTTTCTATGTTTATTTTTGTTGATACTGCTTTTATTATTGTTGTTGTTGTTGCTTTTATTTTAGCAATTTTAATGTATATTTAATGCCACGCAAAGGTTCACTCGCTCTTCTCAACTTTACACCTGCATCAATGCTCATATACAAATGGCCGTTTTTTAACCCTCTCCGTTAATGTTTCGTTTGTGTTGGCTCACACTTTCTATGGTACCGGCGCTTTGTATTTGACGACCACACGAAAGGACACTCAGTCGATTTTTAGAGGCGCACTTTAACGTTTATTAGTGTAAGAGTTCTGTTGTCGTTCGTACTGAAAATTGATTTTTGAATAAATAAAGAACAAATAATGTTCGAGTTTTCAAAAATATTTGCGTTGAAACGGTAAGGTTTAAATAAATATTACAATCTGTTATGAGAAATAAAGAATGTGGTAAATTTAAAGAAGTAACACTTAATAGCACCGCCTTGTACTATAATTAAATAATTGCAGCTATCAATTTCAAAAAAAAATAGCTCTTTGATATGATTATGAATTATTATTAAATACTCTAAGTAAATTCTAAATCATTCAATGTTGGGAAAGATCAGGTCTAACACTGGAAGGTCTAACACTTAATCATATATAAATTTCCAGTTTTTTTAAAACAATTATGGTTTAAGGGTTTGAGGTTCAAGGGTTTGGGGCTTTGCGGTTAGGGGTTTGGGGCTTAAGGATTTGAGGTTAAGGGTTTGTGGTTAAAGGGTTTGGGGCTTAAAGGTTTGGGGCTCGCGGGTTTTGGATTTGTGGTTTATGGGTATAGGAGATTAGTTTCGAAGGCTTATGCTTAAGGGTTTTTGGGGTTTCAGGTTTAAGTTGTTTTAGAGCTTGGTATTTAAGGTTAGGGTGTTTAAGATCATTGGGTGTAAGTGCTGTCTATCCAAGATTTAATAGAAGGCCGAATATAGCAAAAAACCGTGTTTTTGGCACTTTGAGGTTAGGATATCTCAAATGCTCAGATTATTGGTAAATTCTAAAGTTGGATTTGGATTAAGCGAACCCAAAAACATAGAAGTACATTAATTCTGCTGACTGGACGAAATTTTGTTTTCGTAAGGTTGTAACGAAAACGACAAAATACTAAACATCATTGAACGATATCTTCAAGAAAAAAAAAAAATATCTCTAAATACCAAAGAATGTTTTGAAGGGTAAAAGTAATAATTGCCAATTTTGGAGAAAAAAAAATTATTCGCGATGTAAAATAACCTCAAATATTGGCAAAAACCGTGTTTTTTGCACTTTTAGGTTAGGATATCTCAAAAACTTGACGTATAGTAGCGATTCTGAGCTCGTATTCGGATTCAGTGCATCAAATTCCTTTGGGTATGATAGGTCTGGTCTCTTATTTAAAAATTTGTCGGCCTGTGTTATTAAATGCTCTTAGCAATCTGGAGTCTTAGTGTTGGAAAAATTATTCAATGTTGGGAAAGATCAGGTCCAACACTGAAAAAAATATGCCATGGAAAATCATTGAAAAGCATAAATGAATTTCTATTTTTTTTTAAAAAAACTATCAATTATAAGTATTTATAAGAAAAACATAATACTGATAGCTTTTCATTAATTTGATATGAAAAATATTAAATTCATAAGATATTATTTTATATTGCAATATCCAACAGTGATGGCATTTGGTACATTTGTACTTTTTTCGTTACATTTGTGTTTTTTTTTGGTACATTTGTGACCTGGAAAATCGTCGTCATTACGCTCGGTACATTTGCCGCTTTTTTAGTACATTGGGCGAATCTGAAACACATTTTCAGTACATCTTCGTTAATAAATATAAAACAATGTGAATATCAATATATTATTAAATTTATTTTGATATGAAACATATCAAAGGTTTCATGTAAATTTCATATTTAAAAATTGTGAATTTGATAAGAATTCATACCATTTGGAATATTGTTTTGAAGTAAAGGTTTTCAACTTTCGAATTTTGATTTTTAAGAATTCTAAAGATTTCAAGAAAATTGAGGTTTTTGATAAACTCTAATATACCACACAATATATCCTTGAAACCAAAGAAATCAATAAAAATTATTGTTGCCTGTCAATGTCTATATAATAACTCTTATTGTTTTGATTTTACATGGTTGCTATAGTACATGACACTGATATCAAGGATTGTCAGATGAGACGCAAATGCACGCAATACTTACACCAACATGGGAATTAACGCTTAATGTTACTAATGGATATTTTTATAAATTTTCATCAGCACTTTTTATTTTCTTTTCGAAAATATCATTTCATATAATATATTAATTATATTTCTTTCTTTCTCTTTTAAATTCATTATCAAAACTAAACATTAAATGTGTATTAACACAATAATATATGTACATATGCATGCTGTTTCTTAATCATCATCATTATCATCAATTAATCCAGTGAAAAATGTTTATGCGAAATCAATATATAATTTGAACTGATCCACCACCCAAGACATGTTGCAACGCAAAGAAATGCGTAGGCCAAATATAATACGTGGTCAAAGTTTAAGCCAAAGGTAAAGCGTACATACCTACCATTAACAAATAATAATTTGTGCTTGTTAATGGATTAACTAGCATATATATTTATTCTACTATATAGTGTAAAAGTAGCTACTCACTATAAGTTTTACTTACTGCAATTTTAAATTTTTCACACAACACTATTTCTAAAAAATTTATGTATAATTTTATATATTATGTTACTTCATCTCAAATATTCTTTCTTTGTTTCCAGACCACAAGGTAGTAGCAAAATGGATCGTTATGAAAAGTTAAGTCGACTCGGTGAAGGTTCCTATGGTATTGTGTACAAATGTCGTGATCGTGAAACGGGCGCATTGGTGGCTGTCAAACGTTTTGTTGAATCTGAAGATGATCCAGCTATAAGAAAAATAGCTCTTAGAGAAATACGACTGTTGAAAGTGAGTAGACCATTTTTGAATTTATTATACAATTTAGTTAGTATATAAAAATGGGTCATATTTCATCATTTCTGAATTTTCCTTAGACCGACAGCATTTAAATTCCTGTTCACTTCTATCACAGATGTATATTTACATAGGCATATACATTTTTCGACCTCTTCAATATTTCTTCAGTCTTTTCAATATTTTCTTTGTCTGTTTCAATATATTCGTCTACTTAAAATTATACGAGTTTCCAGTATTTTTCTACTAACTCAATGTAATTCGCTTAATTCAACTCATATCGTCGTTTCAACATTTTTCGACCTTTGAAGTATTTTTCGACATTTAAGTAGTTTTCAAAATTTTTCGACTTTTTCAATACATATCGTCCTATCTAACATTTTTTCGACGTTGTTAGCTTTTTCTTGAGTATTTTAAAGGTTTCCTACATCTCTTAGCTCTCTCAACACTTTTTGAATGTATGGTAGGCAAATGTTTGACCTTTTTGTTTTTATAATATATGTGATCCATTTTAATTTCGTTTGGCCAATACTCAAGAACTAAGAAAGATATTGATAAACTTTTTAGTTAAAAATTAAAAGATTTCTAAAGGGTCCAACAACAGTGACCTAGGCAACCAATTTTTAAGATAAATTCGATGTGATTTGTAAAAAACTACATATATTTTTTATTCCAATTTTATATTCCATGGGAAAATATATATGTTTTATATGAAAACTTTTTCTCTACGATTTTAATTTATTAATGATAATAGAATCAAAAAAAAAAATTTAAAACTTATTTTGAAGCAAACGAATGCTTTTTGGTAATTGAGCCAAATTTCTTGCAAAATAAATTTTTGAAATTGTCAGTAGTAATTTCAATTTCTCTCAAAAGAGTTAAAAATTACAAAGTCTCTGTAAAAGGATCAAATTTTGGAAAATTTTATAAAATTTTATAAAAAAAATATCCCCCAAATTAATTGTTTGCCAATAATTTTGTAAAAAATCTCCTACACGTTTGTGTGTTTCTTTTATTTTACGCTCGATATTTGTTTGAAAATAATACTTTTTAAAACGTAAATTTTTGAGAAACTTCGACCAATAGGAGAAATCACTTGAAATATAAATATTTACGCTTTTTAGGCTGGAGAGCTCCCAAAGGGTTCAGCGTTGTCTTTTCACAGCTACCTCTTTATTTACATTGCTATCAAGACATGCCAAAAGCTGCGCTGTATGTTATACATTATAATTAAGAGGACCTTCTTGTAGACTGTACAACAGTCTATTGTACTGACTTGCATTTGACTCGTTAAAATTTTTATGAAATGCTTAAGATATTTTAGTAGGTATGTAAAATTTTACAGTGAAGAAAGGTTGCCTCCACGCATTGCCAGGTAATTGCAAAGCATTTGCATTAGATATATTTTCTCATGTGAATGTCAATGCTTTCTAATTTCTGGATATCCTTAACAGTTGTATCAATTTTCTTTAGATGAAATTTGATGCTGCTCAAACAAAAAGAGATACCAAGTTCGATGCGAATATTGCCTTTGAACAGCTATACTGCCCTCAGAAACGGAAAGGGCGTATTTCAAAAAAAAATCCTTACACGTGATTCTTATGCCATCGGATAGCTTAAGAAATTACGAATCTAATGAATTACTTCAAAAGCCGGTGTCTCAGTTTAAACCCCAGAATGAGTTTTCTTTTCATATACTAATAAAATGAATACTGATTTTGAAATTTCAGGTAGAAACCAATATCGACAGGAAACCATTTTTTTGTCGCTGAGATAAATGCGCGGTGTAGATGGTAATGTTTATTTTAAATAATGGGGAAATTTAGAGGTAGAAGGATACGTGTTTTTTCGCTTTAAATTGTTACTCTCGAAATTGGTCTCTGGAGAGCTTCATTTTGGATGACATCGCATTGGAGATTTTATGCCAAAGATTATTTATGAAACTTTCAAAAGTTTCCTTATTACACAGAAAGTCTCCACTTTTTAAGTTTATTAAAATGTATCCGTATCATACCTACGCACTCATCTTTTCAATTATAATGCTTACTTTAAGTACATTCACTAAGTGATATCTATAACGTTCTGTATCATAAAACCTAAACACGATTTTGTCATAACGTTCGAAATAGATGACTTCGCTAAATATTTACATAAATATATAAATTTATGGCATAGAACCAAATTCGTCTCTTGTACAAAACTTGCTCGAAAACATTCGATATCGAAATCGAAAGTATCTACAATTTACCATGCACATAATGTTTGTGAATACATTTTATGCATGAAGAATATCTGACCAATATATTTGATTTTATAAATTGAAAAGGTTTTTCTTTGTTGAAAAACAGGCTGTTAGGTCAATTTTGATTTTATGAATAAAACAATGTTAAATTCATTTGTTCACCCGACGTTTCGCTTATGGGTTTTAAGCATCCTCAGGGGTATGTCAAAATTCTTTATTGAATATTCACATCACACTGTTAACGAAAATTTACATTAAAAAACATTCATATAGGTACAAAATTTTGGTTAATATCAAAAACTTACAGCAAGAAAAACATTATTTGAATTTACAAAAATTGAATTTAACATTGTTTTATTCATAAAATCAAAATTGACCTAACAGCCTGTTTTTCAACAAAGAAAAACCTTTTCAATTTACATTTTATGCGACATTATTTATAACATAGTGATAATAACCATTTCCTCTGTAAAAGTTGTGTCTGAAAACACTCAATAGTTGAAATGTTATTGAACAACACAAAAAGTAATTTTTTTTTTAACTTAGACAATGCATCAACAACCCAATAATACCATAACAACCCCAAATGTCACAACACTTGAATAACTTTGCAAAAACAATTTCTCGGGCGATTTTCGAGTATTATGTATATTTGGCCGTTATAACATTGGGCGTTATGATACGGTGTCAGCATACAAGTACTCTGTCTTCAGACCACCCTCACAGAACTGTTTTGATATATTTAGTCTGATAACAGTGGTGAATCTCGAATAAATTATTCTTGGGTTTGATCCCTAGTTATAACCATATTACCAAAGGTAAACAAAGAAAGCCTTTTAAGCTTTGTTAATAATGGTCTATGTGGATTTCAGTTGACTGCGAGAACGCCGAAATTATTAGAAATGTGAAGTATCATACTGTAAAATGTAAACTTTTTTACTGTTAACTTAATTTTCCTGGTTTTAACTGGGTTGATGTTAATTCCTTTACTTAGCCATCATCTCGCAATATAAACACTACTATTTTCGAAAACCTGAAATAGAATCGTAATGTATAAAACTCAGTAATAGCTCAAACTATAAAGAATACAAATCCTATGCTCTTAATATCCAATCCTTTAAACTTAAACCTATTATCTCGAATATTAACCCGCCAACCTTTTGGAGTTTGGGTTGAATCTGCTTCTTGAGTAATGGTGATGGTATTTTTGCTTTTACTATAGTAAAAATTTGAATGCAGGAGTTAGCAGGTTTTTGAATTTGGGACTTATTGGCTAGAATTTTTAAATAAGCAATTTAGAGTTCAATTTCGTGATCAGCAACCCCAAAAACATTCGAGTATACGAGACGTGATTTGTGTTCGGGTGCCGCTTAAAACAATTTTGTGGTGATGTGTTATCATACAAAATTTTTTGTTGTTTTTCATTGACCTCTTTTATTTTTTCAGTCATTAATTAATATAAACCGACTTAGACTTTTCCACATTATTTTTAAAGTAATTTTTAAAATGTGGGTTCTCCGTTAATTTTAATAAGTTTATTTCACTTAAAGAGCTTCAAGAAATTAATATGTTATAATTCTCAAGATTAAATTCTACATTTTCTCAGAAATACCTAATTACATGGACTCCCCTGAAATCAGTTTTAGAATCGATAACCTGCAGCAATTCTTATAATACACAAAAGCATTATATGAAAAACATTTAGAGAAAGGCAGTTTTCTACACCATATACCAAATACCATACAATTTGTGAATTGAATTAGCTATAACTCTAGCTATTTAACATGTGGTATCACTTATATATTTTTTCAAACTTCCAAGATCTTTATCACCGCAATCTAATAAAAAGTTCCCCAATTTTATGCACTGCTTACCAGAGTTATTAGCTTAATAATTAAGTATTTTTTATCATCACCTAAATTAGAACCTGAAACATCCAAATCTCGTCTCGCTGCTGGAGGTATTTCGTCGCAAGCGACGTCTGCATTTGGTATTTGAATTCTGTGAACTAACGGTATTGCATGAATTGGAACGTCATCCACAAGGTTGCCCAGAGCATCTGACTAAGCAGATTTGCTACCAGACATTGCATGGAGTGGCGTATTGCCACAAGCAGGGTTGCCTGCATCGTGACATCAAACCAGAAAATATTCTACTGACAGCACAGGGACAAGTGAAATTGTGTGATTTTGGCTTTGCCAGAATGCTCAGTAAGTTGATTGTTTTATTTTTCGTGCAAATCAAATTTTTTATTCTTTTCCACCTTTTTTTAACACAGGTCCCGGTGAGAATTACACTGACTATGTTGCCACACGCTGGTATCGCGCGCCTGAACTACTTGTCGGTGATACACAGTATGGCACCCCTGTGGATGTCTGGGCAATTGGTTGCCTGTTCGCTGAGTTGGTGCGCGGTGAAGCTTTATGGCCTGGTCGCAGCGATGTGGATCAACTTTATTTGATACGTAAAACCTTAGGAGACCTGCTGCCACGTCATATACAAATATTTGGACAAAATGAGTATTTCAAAGTGAGTTGGCTGTCATTGGTATTGGTTTTGTTTTTGGCTTTGGTATCTACATAGAAGTTGTTTTTTCTTTCATATTTAGGGTATCACACTGCCGGTGCCGCCAACGTTGGAACCACTTGAAGATAAAATGCCACCAAAATCATTGCAAAACCCGCTGACAATAGACTTTTTAAAGGTGAGCATACAAATAAATTAGTTTCATAATTTAAGAAAATAAGTGAGACTAGTTAAGACAGTGATAGTAAAAAATTTTGTCAGATAATGTAGATATCATTAAAGACACGGCCAAGCGCGAAAGGTTTTTTTTACGAATATCACTCAAGTCGACTCTTCAGCAAATATTTAAACGAAAGATAGATAGTAGCTAGAATGTCTCCCATCAAAACCGCTGAGCTTTCAAATCACTTGGCACAATATTTTCTGATCATTAAATAGATTTTCACCGTTTAAGACACTAGTGCCGACTTTGCTAGTAATACTTCAAAAACCACTCAAGTTTTTAAAGCATGTGTTACTTTGAATTGCGTTTCCTCAAATTTTGCTATTTTCATTCCAAAAGTGAACAAGTGGAGACGAGTTAATAAAGGATTTTTGATCAAAAAGTTAATCTATTTTGGGCGGAAGAGGCTTCATAGCAACTTCTTATTCAGTGCACAGTATGTATTTTTGAGGCAAGATCTGACGCTGTTTTTCATGAGGTAATACTCACAATTGAAAATTACCTTTATTTTTGTCAGTTTGACAGAGATTGAACCAAAGCTATGTAGAACTTGTCAGGCTTGGGACAGAGAGTACCTAACTAGCTAGATAGTATGTAAGCTTAAAATAAGTTTCATTTTGGTAAATGTGAATAATAGTCAGATAGTAAAATCAGTAAGCGGCATAACATCTCAGGGCATTATACTTTCATCTCTTCTTTGTCTAACGAGCGATTGGTTCAAGATTAGTTTTTAAAGAAAAAATGTTTCCCTTACTTACACCCAACAGCTATCAGTAAGTAATGTAATCACCGAGAGTGTGGCAATCATCTCTATTAAATGTCTTTAACTGAGCCATAAAAGAATTTGAGTAAGAGGAACGTTGTAGAAAATAATAAGCGTGGCTAGGGCACCAGTTAGAAATAACTATAATGTGGCTAATGCATTGGCAAGACTATATATCGAAATCCACCAATCTTTGTCTAAGAGTAGCGCTGAATGTACATTTCCTTAAAGTATGTATGTGTCCAAAAAGATTTTTCAACCTCTTCGAGAATATACTAAAAATTTTCCGTGTTATTATGAACGAAAACAAAATGACTCTCATTTTTGTTAATTTTGGAAACCATATATATATATATATATATATATATTTTTGCCGTATTTAAATATGTGTGATTGAAGAAGAACACTCCATGGGCCAAAAAACTCTTGGTGACAGAAGAAAAAAACAACGACATATGATGAGATACAAACATGAAAGCATAAAAAAATATCGCCCAAATGCCTTCAATTATTTTAATAACGAAATTCGGCGATCATGAAGACAGTACATAAATATGAACATTTTTTAGGCACCTGTTGGCTGAATACAAAGAAGAATGACGAAAAAGAAATTTTCATGAAATCTTGAATCCCTCTTCAACATCAGAATTGCCAAATACTTTTACCGTAGCGACACGTGATAGTTGACTCCAATCAAATGTAATATAACATCTGATCTTCTGAGTCTGCGACACTTATCTAAGGGTAGCCAAAAGCGAGCATGTAAAAAACTCAACTCAACTGTCCAGAAGCAAGATTTTGGTCAAATTCATCGCGAGAGCACCATATCAATCCCTAAACAATAATTGCCGAACAATCGAAAATCCAATCCAAAACTAAAACCATTAACCTGAAGCCATAACATCACTTTTAAGGTTCAAAATGATAACATCGTAAGCTTCGATTGCCTTATTTTCCTAAGAAGCAATCTTGCTGTGTAGAAAATGTAGACAAGAACAAATTTCATTGGAATATACACTTTGGAGAAGGAAACCCAAAATGGTTACAGAGTGTAATCAAAGTTATCACTAAAGGTCGCCATCGATGAAGTTAATTTATTTTTGACTTTTCCTCCGACGTGGGATTCTAGGGTATAAGAATTAGAAAATTTTGAGCTCACTATAATTAATATATTGATACCGATTATTGAACAGATATTAGATTTACATTTTTAGTTAAAAAGATCAGTAAGAATAAATATTTACTAAATCATCGTTTGTGATATGCAATAAGAGTTCAATCAATAGACTTCTTCATTGTAAAAGCACAAATTATTGGCAACAACCAATTTTAATACATAAATTAAATATTCATTAGATTATTTCAAACACTCTAAAAATATTTATTCTACTAAATGTGATGTCTATGAACATTTCTAATATCATCATATTTTTATAACTTCACAGAAATGTATCGATAAAGATCCGACCAGACGATGGTCCTGTGAAAAACTTGTCAAGCACTCTTATTTCGATGACTATATAGCAAAGCAGCGAGAATCGGATGCCATAAATTCACTGGAGGCGGCTACAAGTAGACAACAACAATATCTACAGCAGCAGCAACAACAAATAATGTTACAGCAGCAACAATCACTAGCACAGCAGCAGCAGCAACAGCAACAGTATCAGCGTGACAAATCAAAGGTGTTTAACATATTCAATTTTCTAAGCTCAAAACCGAATTCAAAAGTAAACAAAATTTGTAACTCTTTAACAAAATTTCCAAATTAAGAAATTTTGCAATGAAATTAACATAAAACTGTCAAATTTTTAAACTGTTCACTATTTTCATGGTACTTTTCCAGACTTCAAATACATCGCTTCCGTTGTTGCCAAGTACGCAACATCATCATGCACATCATCAGGATTACGTGAAACTGCAGCCGATCAATAAAAACTCAAATATTTTACATCGTACGGAACATCATTTACCAACAATATAGGCAATGAACAGCAGCATGGATATGTTGATACATAGTAATAAAAGGTGTTTTTTTTGTTTTCTTTTTAAATTTAATAAATCATTTACTATCTAATTTTTCAATGTTGTAATTTAAGAAAATAAATTTTAATTTCAATAATTTTCTGCATAGCTCTAAGACTTAAAAATAAAATCTGTTTAAAAATTGTAAAACTTCTGGTGATTTGTTTCTAGTGTATTTGATGCGAAACCACTGGTGGGTATGGAAAAAAGTCTATACTGGAGTAAATTAACGAAAAAGTTATGCTCATGCAACGCTTGTGTTATAAATATTATAGACCTTTACCTATTACCTACTTTTTTATCTATTTTTAAACCTACATAAAGATATCACCTCTATTTCAACTTATTCAGCATTTTTCGATTCTATCATTTCACATATGACAATTTTCCAACAATTTTGATCTATTAACTCTTCAACGTTTATTTTTTTTTTTTTGAATTTTCCACAATTTTATTTTTCGCTTTATTCAACACTAATGACTTTTGCAGTATTTTATACTTTTCCAATTTAAATCAAAATTTTTACTTTTTCGGTTTCAATGTTGTGCGGCTTGAACATTTTTCGTATTTCCCAACTTTCTCTACAGTTTTCGAATACATATTTTGAAACTTTCCGATTTTTCAACACTTTTAAATTTTTATCAACATACTAAAATTTCAAGAAAATTGGGAGTGAGGCAGTTAAAGTAAATAATAACTCTAGTTTGTCCTGGGCTTAACTGCTTTATTCTAAGACGGCTTCGGATAAACTAGTTTTGTCTGGGAAAAACTAAACTGCCGTTGTTGTTGTTAATGGCGTTGTTGTTGTTGTTGTTGTAGTTGTGCTCAGCAGGCCCCTCATTTGGGAGGACGTTATTTGTTGATGATGTTGTACAGAGGGACCTGCTAGCCCGTATGGGAGAGTATTTAGAACGGTGTTTGTTGTTGTTGTGGCGGTAGATTGCCTAGGAAAAACTAGTTTGTCCTAAACACTTGTTTGGCCAGTGACATATATAATTGGTAGTGTCCATTATGACATCATCTAGCAAATGTATTGAGATGTTATTTCAGGAATTTTTTAAGTTGGCAATAACATTTTGCCAGGTAACCTGTAAAAATAGTATAGCCATTAAAAATTGTTGATGGACTTTGGTTGCATTACAACCACCTAAGTACATTGCTTATGAGTATCTGTTCCAAATTTTTGCATGTTTTGTTCTCTGCACAAAGCTTACATTTTTCGACACAAATGTCGCTATTACAGCTTAAAGTAATAATTGAGCTTTTTACTGCTTAATATGAAAGCTTAAAATCAATTGCTTCATAAGAAGTTTTGTTCAAAAAATCAAAATAAATATTATAGTATTTTATTATAATCAACATAACTTTAAATGCATCGTGCTGCTATGGGAGGTATCACTCCCACATATGCAAGTCCCCCCAATTAGATTCTGTGAAAGCTTTTCACAACAAAAACCTTTGAGCTAAATTTTTTAAGGATTGCTTGTGATACGGTCCTATACAGCCAATGCAACAACAACTTTATTGCTCGAGAAATTCGTGAAACGCATTAACTCGCGAAACAGCTATGTCAATTGGCCACCGAGACCACATGACAAGATAATAACACATATTAGTAGAATAGAGGATATGCCAGAATGTCATCCTAAATTTGGCAAACGTAATTGAAACGTGCCACCGAAGCCGAGATAAAAAATTTACTGACACTTTCTTTTACATACCATATTATTGGTCAATAGCATTATTTATTAAGGATACATATCGTAACCATTTTAATGCAATGATATTTTAATTACTATTCTCATGATAAAACCCTCATTAATCCTTCCTGCATGTTGGATTTGATCGCTCTCTCCCATGTCAAACTTGTTTTGTCCCTTATGATATGAAAAAATCACAATTTATGCAAATTGAAAGAAATAATTGGATATCTCTGTAAATATCAACTCAACGAAAAAAGTTGCTTGTTCATTTATTAAACCTACAGGGTGTGCACCTTTACATAATAGCATAAAAACTAGGTTAACATAACTAATATCTTAAGTTAGCTATAGGAGAAAAAATTCCAATATGTCCGGAGAGCATTAATTCTGCCATCCATTACGTCCTAGATAGACATAATATTATAGTCGTACAGTTCTCTTCTATCACTCAAACCTCTCAGATTTAATAAACGACAGTGCACCCGATAACTCGACTTACCTTCCCATGAATACAACCATCGCAAACCCAATCTTGAGAACCGTTTTTGAATACTTTCAATACGATTTATAGAGGCCTCGTAAAGTATATCCCAGATAATACTTGCGTACTCTAACAGGAATATCGCTAAGCTTATGAAAACAGTTCTACTTAGGAGTAAATTGATCTTAAAGTTCAACACGGGATTTGCTTATACACCAGCGATGGATATTCTACAGTGAACCGCGACCGAAGACCGCCGGGTAGCTAATACTGGACATATTAGAGGATGTAAGCCTAGAGTCGCACCCAAAGGCCAAACTCATCCATACAGACTAAAATTATCCTAGGTTTAACTGGTTTATCCAAACACGCTTCGGATGAACTAGTTTGGCTTAGGAAAAACTAGTTAGTTTATTCTAAAAAATAGTTTGTCCGGTAACATATACATTTTTATATTTTACTGAGTGAATCGTATAATGAAAGTGACTAAAAAACTTTGAATTCGCTAGGGGTTAATTTGAAAATTTTGGAATTATCCAAGCGCTAAAATTTTCTGCATATTATTTTGGCAATGCTTGAACTGTTAGGTATGTCGAATGCATTAGATATTTAAATCTGATTGTTGCCTCATAAAAATTTATAGTTTTATGCTCAATCTTTAAAAAATTCAAAAGTTTTTGAACCAGATATTTTATCTGAAAAACTATATGTTAAACTTTGCTTGAATTTTGTCAATTAAGACATGCCACGGTAAAAGCATTAAAAAAAAGCTACAAAATTTAATATATATATATAATATGTATATAATATATATTTTATATATACATGTAGCTGTTAGAACAGTCAAGATTAGATATGAGAACATTAGTTACATGTGGAATTTTACTTTTAGATTACAGTGCTGCGACCGCACACAATTAGCGGAGTCCTTTTTTGCAACCATAGATAGAAAGTTAATGATCACTTTTATAACAAAAAAGCTTTAAAAACTTTGATTTTAAAGTTCATTCTGCAACACGTTTGCTTAAGAGAAATTCACATGCCAATACATTTATTACAATATACTGCCTTATCTTAATTACATACTTTTTTAATTCGAATTTTTAATTTAAAATCAAGTAGAATGATTTTATATTCAGAACAGATATCTCATTGGTACTTTTGATAAATGCGCTCATTGTTAGTAAAAATTAAGCTAAACAACTGTTAAGAACTCACAGAAGATTTAGTTTTAAAATAAAAGTGCAGAAATGAACTTGAACAAAACTTTGTGCCGGATATTGGTACTCTCGTTATGTATAACAAGTGGAAAAGGCTTGAAAAACTTCACAGCATGTGGATTGATAACTAATACCATTCAACAAAGAGCAGTGGTAGATTTTGTTAAGAACTTCACAGCAACTGGAAAGATAAAAAATTTTGTAATTTTCTATAATGCACAACTGGATATAACAGGAGTTATTGATATTGACAAATTGATCTGGGAATTGCAAATGCAAAATGCTTATCGTTCGCAATTAGTATTCACCGACAGTATAGACTCCGCTGAATATAATTTGAATGTTGTGCTAGAAAACTTTGGAAATTTAATCATAGTATTCGTGCAAGATAAAAAAGATGCACTAATCGAAATAATAACTGAATCGCTGGCACATAGGCGACGCTCCTACATGATCATTGCAGTTGCTGTCGACATCAACACTGACATCGAATTACAAATGGGTTTTGAGTATTTGTGGCAAAAAAAGTTACATTACCCAATACTAATTGACAATAGGGGTCATTTCTATACAATGAAGTTATATCCCAAGGTAGAAGTTATTAACGTTACCACTACTAAGGTGCCGAAAGAAAAGTTTCCTCCTGCGGATGTTAAAGATCTACAAGGATATGAAGTTATGATACCCATTCAAATGGATGAGCCATATACTTCTTGGAGTTCGGCTGATAATGCTGATAACATGACGCTTGATGGCATTGGTGGCATAATATTTAAAGAATTTATGCGTACACTTAATGTAAGCATTCGTGCGTATCACCTAGATAATGACAGCATTAATTTGGATTTACTACAAATAAATGAGCTGTTGTCTAATGAAAGCATTGAAATTAGCCCATTTTTATCGGTACCTTTGTATAATACCACTGGTGTAATTGTGGGCTATCCAATTTTTATGACAAAATATTGTCTCGTAATACCGTTTGACAATGAACTATCACGTGACACCTATTTATTGCGACCATTTCAATGGATTGTATGGTTAGTGCTGGTGTTGATTTATATATTAGTATGTTGCAATATCATACTATGGTCATACTTCTATGCACTATGTAAGAAATCGACCTTTGACATGTGGCAAAATATTTTCGATACTGCACTCAATATGTTCAAAATGTTTTTATTCCTGCCATTATTAAATCGGTGGGAAATCCCAAATGATTTCTCCGTAAAATGGTACTCAAGACTTGTCTTAACATTCACGCTGGTATTGCTGATATGGGGCACATTCACTTTATCACAAGTTTATTCTACAACTTTAACATCATTACTGACCGTCACTATATATACCAAGCCACAAGCGACCATATCGAAGATTCTTAAAGCAAATAGAACCATACTCGCAGATAATCTACATATGAAATTTATTTTGGATGCATATCCGGAACTACGCAATTTAATTAAGCTCACCTCAATCGATGAATTTAGTATGGAACGTAATGCACTGAATCCCAGCTATGATTATGCCATTAGCGAAAATCGTTGGTATTTCCTGGATAAAATTGTGCCGCCGCAAGACAAACACTTTTGGTTCACGGATATTTGTTTTGGCAACTTTCCTTTGCAATATCAGCTGCGTGCAGATTCACATTTCTATAAGCAATTGTTGTTTTTTTCAATGCGAATTCAGGCAAGCGGCTTACAAAAACATTGGAGTGGTAACTTTTTTAATTTTTCGTATTCAGGCTATGGCTATTCAGATAAAAATAGAAGTTACAGTAAGTCAGATGGAATACTGAACTTGGATCTGATGGGCGTTGTGTTTCAGCTTTTGTTAACAAATTTATTACTTTGTATTATAATATTTATTGCAGAAGTTTTTTGGCAAAAATTATTTCGCAAAAAATAACAAACTCTTAAATGTATTTGCTAAGAACCTGTGCTTTTGATTGAATTAAATCTAAAATAAATGTGAAATCATAAAATAATTAATAGGTCAATTTGAATTTTATTGTATGCATCTGGTCGAACGCTGAGTTACAAAATATATTGCTAAGGTCAGAGATACAGATTTTCTCTAATTGACTCCACAAAATTTTGTCAGTCGGAAGTTTCACGGTGATCAATGATCATTGTCTACCCGCTGAGCTTTGTAGGTTTGGCATACATATCGGATCATCTTGACGACAGCAGAGCGATGTCATCGATATAATCTATATAGTTCTGCGGGATTACCCGAAAAGCTCTATCTAATCTCATGATTTTCAGTAAGTGTGCGGCTTAGCGCATTGTTCATCACAATTAGAAATAACAGTGGGACAATAAACTACTCTGCTTGGCCCCCCTGTATACGGTTTGGTTGGCGGTGAGGCCTTAAATGGTACTAATGAATTTCATAGGTACATTTTCCTTCCGGTGCGAAATTAACTCTCTACATATGGGATACTCCACGCCAAATCGGACACTATTTAGTTTTTGAATCTCTAATTTTTTTAATCTTAATTTTTTTAACTCTTGTTTTCTTTTAGTATATATTGAAAGAATTCTTCATAATTGTTTAAAAAAATTTCTATCAAGCTATTTAAGAGACATAAATTTTTGGAAAACTGACGTTTTTTTTCCTTACTGCTCATAATTCCGTGAATAATTAAATTATTTCTTAGAAATTTTTTTTTTCAAACACACTTTTCAAATCATGCAGGATTTGATTCGAAAACTTTTTTTTGAGAAAATCAACTTTGCTTATTTCCATAAAAAAACCATACTCCACAAATTTTCAACTATTTTCGAAAATATTTACAGATTCTAACAGAGAATAAGAAGTCACATTGGAATTTAGAAAGAATAATTAATTAATTAAAGAAATGCCGCTTTTTTGAGACCATTTGAAGGGTTAATGGCAAAAAAAAAATTTAACTTAAAATATCATAAAACATATCCTATCTCAAAATTCGGGCTGCGACGATTTGATGGATTTTTTTTTAGCTTTGATTTAAGAAATCAATAGAAAAAATTGTTCATTGACAACAAGATCTGAGCTCTCTAGTAATTTTCGCAACAAAAAACAAAGGTTAAAACCAAAAACAGAATATTCTTAAAAAATTTTTGATTCAGAAATAGCTACAATTTTGTTGAAAATGAAACAGTTCTTTCCATATATGACTACTTTTCGAAATGCCAACAAACTCTGAGAAAAATCAGTTAAAGCCAATAAAAAATTGTTGGCTTAACTTAAAATAATAAAAACCGATTTTTTCCAATAATGTTGGCGTTTTGCTTGGATTCAATTTGAAAAAAAAACTATTCATTTCCGACAATATTTGCGCCCTCTAACAAGTTTCCTTAAAGATCTTAAGATGGGGGTACCACGGCCTTACCACGGCAACTTATCAAAGTTCATTGTAATATTAGGTTTCCCGGAACATATATATATAACATACATACATATATAAAGTATACATCCGAAAGGAGAACTTTTTTTGCGGTTCCATAGCCTTATAATATAGAAAGCTGAAATTAAAGGTAAGTTTCTTCAAACTCGATATAATAATATACGATTATGGGATCGCAAATTCATCCAAAAAATCTTAAAAAAATACCCTAATGTAACGGGTGCTTTTTAAGTGTTTGATTTTTGAAAATTGAAAAAAGAACAGAAAATTTACAAAATACAATTCGTTCCATTTACTTTTTAAAGATTATTTCATGTAAATATTGCTCGCGGCTACACCTGTGGTGGTTCATCCATAAGCTTAAATATTGTCAGACTTTTTCTAGCATTTCGGTCGGTATCTCATCAACGACAGCTGTAATGTTGTCTTCCAATTGTGGCTGGCTTGTCACTATACGCGACATATTACACGTAGCTCCACAATAAATAGTCTAGTGGGGTCAAATCGCATGATCAGGGTGGCCAATGGACGGTACCGTGCTTTTGAACTGCCTCTGGCTGTTCTTCAGACCAAATCCGACAATTCTGTTTGTTGACATACCCGTTCAGCAAAAATTAGCTTCGTCGCTGAATAAAATTTTTCGATAAAGCAAATTTGCAAAACACATTTCTCACAGAGCACGAATTTTGATAATAAAATTCAATGTTTTGCAAGCGCAAGCGTTTGTTAGTCTATTTAAGGTAAAATGGCAAGTCTTATTAAACATTTTTGACGTTGATTTATGTTACAAATCACGCGTAAAGTGTCAACAAATTAACATTAAAAAGCAAATAGCAAATAAATCACCCATTTTATACATGGTGTCTCAGAAATAATGGATTACCTTCTAAGAGCAGATTTTATTTTATTTTTATTATTTTAAATTAAAAGTTGAAAGTCTCATTGTTTTCGAGAAAATCGGCCTTTCTCATATTCTCGAACATATGTGACCTTTGGTCAGTCGCTTGATACCAGAGTCACAAACAAACTCCTTTTTAACCAGTTATTTTTTTGGTTTTGTATAATATTTTAAATTAATTATGCTATCAGATGTGATTCAAAATCATTGATTCTTTAAAAAATTTATGTTGAACTTAAAAATTTTATTTTGCCCTATTTTTAATTCAAACTTTAAGCTGGTGCTGTGTTAAAAAAAAATGTACAACAAGCTAAATGGCCAACTTTTTTAGAAATTTCCTATTTAATAAAAAATCTTAAATGGCAACAATATAAGCTATATCATTTATGGTTACAAAGATATTGTTGTTTTAGTGGCAAAGGAGCTGTTTGCTTGGAACTTAAATTTCAAAGTCTCAATCGTCGTGTTTACAACAAAAGCTACCCTAATCGTAATTATATAATGTAATTTTATGATCTTGTGCACCACCGCACCACCTGTAGTGTGAGCACAGAATGTGAAACGCTTCTATATGTATTTACATTAAAGCTTCTTTAAAGCGAAGGAAACCCTCAATTTGCGCCCCTTGTTTGAAGTTGAAGCCCACACATTTTAAAAGATATTGATTTAAAAAATGGTGCAAGCTAAAGATGTTATCGAATTTTCCAACTATTTCGGACTATTATCCATCAAGAAATTCGGATCCGTGATTACTTTTTCTTGTTCTTCTTTTTTTTATAAAAAAATTTAAAATTGACAGAAAAAAATTAAAGAAATACCGATGTTCCACTTTCTAGTGGTTACCAACGAACCCGAGGTACATAATTTATAATGAAATTTTATTTGCTTAAAAGAATAATGTAAACTGAAAATCATTTTACCTTATTTCAAGACCAAGTTAGCTGCATTTATTACCATTCCTGATATTCTGTAATTCGTAGACGACAAATATACATCTTAAGGTGATTCAAATTTTTTTTATTTTAAATAGCTAAGTATTTTCGACAGACATATTCGAATTCGCGATTAATTTTTCTTCTTATTCTCTTTTTCTTAAAAAAAATTGTAAATTGACCAGAAAAAAATTAAAAAATACCGAATTTCTACATTCAAGTTGCAAAATCGTCACACATCATTTTATCCCCGATCCCGTGGTACATAATTTTTAATGTATTAATATTTGCTCAAAAGACTGCCGTTAGCCACATATCATTGTTCAAAAACCAAGATATCTGCGTTTTTCTAAATTAACAGACCTGACACAATTCAACTGTTTTATAAATTTTTCTACGATATTCCAAAATTTCAAATTATGCCTGATCTATTAATTTAGAAAAATGCAGATATCTTAGTTTTGAAATAAGACAATGATATACAGCTTACGGCATTCTTTTTAGAAAATAAAAATACATTCAAAGCGATGAACTTCGGGGAGATTTTTCAACTTTAAAGTAGAAATTTTGCTGTTGGATTGACTGATCTCACATACTATTGCGAAGTTTATGAAAATGAGAATTTTAAAATTTTGTTTGTATGCTAGACACAGCCATAATGTACGTACTTTTAGTCGATTTTGAAGCAGAGCCACCCTTCTGTACGTGCATACAGGACACAACGCATTAGTACGCTAAATTGACTTGCCATACAAAGATCTTTATCCAAATTTATTCACATAAGTCAAAGCAATCGAATGCATGCTTTTACAAATGGAATCATTTTTATAACGTTCCAAAAAAAAATGTATAAAGGTAACAACGCTTTCAACTGAGAAATACAATTAAAAATAAAAATAGCAAAGTTAAAAAATTATTCTAAATATAGCATACATTTTTTTACGTTCTTAACTGAAATAGGAAAAATCTTTTTTGTCCATTTCAATAAAAATTAATTAAAAGAAATCAAAATACATCAAAATGCATCTCTGGATGGAAACATACTTTTTTTGTTGGTCTGTACGTTTGGGTATGATTCTTATTGCTGCTGTGACCTTGGTAAGTTCGTTTGAATGTACTATATAAAATTTATTAGTTAATAATAAGAAAATTAAACTTTCAGCTGCAGCTGATAGTAACTGTCATATTTAATGTATCTATTGGGATTGCAGCTTTAGACCCCATTGTTAAGTTATTTCAAAATTATGACGTTTATAATAAGAATACTTTTGTTAAAAAAGTCTTGGACTGGATTGAAAAAAGTAAGTATTAAAAAGTGTCAAACTTATTATTTATTTATTGTAATAACTCGCTTGGAGAATAACAATAAGTACACAAATCTTAATAAACTAATGGAGAGTTGTAAAGGGTGTTTTTTTTAGAGGTATAGAGCTTCGAATTGAAATAAAACACAAGAAAATCGTTTTAATGTCCATCAATTTGGCTTTATTGGAAGGATAATTTTATGCCATTAATTTTTAAATATGATTTCGGGCATGTGGCCGCTGCGGCTGGCTCGAATAAAGCCAATTCTACAGGTCCAATTTTGAACCACTTTTTCGAGCATATGGGGCCGTATGTCGGCAATAACGCCACGAATGTTGGCTTCCAAGTCCCCTAACGTTTCTGGTTTGTTGGCGTAGACGAGCGACTTCACATATCCCCAAAGAAAATAATCCAATGGTGTCAAATCACACGATCTTGGTGGCCAATTGACAGGTCCATTCCGCGAAATTATGCGCTCATCGAATGTTTCCTTCAATAAATCGATTGTGACGTGCGCTGTGTGGCATGTAGCGCCGTCTTGTTGGAACCACAACTCATCCACATTCATGCCATCCAATTCGGGAACAAAATAGTCGGTTATCATTGCTCTATACCGGTCTCCATTAACGGTAACTGACTCTCCAGCATTATTTCGGAAGAAGTATGGCCCAATGACTCCACCAGCCCATAGAGCACACCAAACAGTCAGTTTTTGTGGATGTAATGGCGTCTCAAGGGTCTCATGTGGATTCTCTTCACTCCAAATGCGGCAATTTTGCTTGTTGACGTAGCCATTCAACCAAAAATGAGCCTCATCACTGAACAAAATTTTGCGATGAAAATCAGCATCGAGATCAATCTCATTTTCAGCCCATACACCAAAATCACGACGCATTGCATGGTCTCGCGGCTTTAATTCTTGCACAAGCTGGATCTTGTAAGGTCACAAGCCAAGATCTTTGCGCAAAATCTTCCATAAAGTTGATGGACAAAGCTCCAATTGCTGTGCACGGTGGCGAATCGATTCATTCGGGTCCTCTTCAACATTTTGCTCTACAGCGGCAATTGTTTCTTCGGTGCGCACTGTTCGACGTCTCTGCGGATACGTATTATCACATAGAGTAAACGTAGTGCGAAAACGATCCATGGTTAACCGAATTAATTGCTCTGATGGACGATTATGTCGACCATAAAATGGACGGAGCTTGCGGTAAACTTCGCGAACTGAACCATTATTTTCGAAATGAATTTGCACAATTTGCAAGCGTTGTTCTTTTGTCAACCTGTTTATGATGAAATGGCAAACCAAACTGAACATAAATGACATTAGAGTTGCCAGATTTGACTATAAAATGCCAGTTTTATCTCTATTTGAAAAACAAACCTCTAAAAAAAACACCCTTTATGTACTGTTCTAAGCCATTGTTAAGAAATGTTGTTTCATTTTTTTTAAATCAAACTCTGTCTTGAGTTGTTAAATGAGTTGCCAGTATTCGTCTACATAATGTCTGCAGGGGTGGTAAATCTTGTCTCTTCAGTCGGGATGTATTCGATATTAGGAGTAGGTTCCTAACCAGTATGCTTAGAAATTGCTGCAGTTTTAGTTGATTTTTTGATTTCCTGTAGTTACTTAATAACAGGTATACTAAGGTCTTGGTGTATGTTTATATTATTGACATAACGTGGTGCGCCGGAAATAATACAAAATAGTTTTGACTGAGACTTCTTCGATAGTTCTATTTTTGATAAGCTTGCGTTACCCCGTATGACCATATCGGTATTATAACAGCTTTATACAAAAGTACTTTATGCTAAAGGTTCAGGGAAAATATAAACTCCTTTCGTCCGGTAAAAAAAACTGAAACTAACTGCATTGATTAACCTACTTGGTCTCAATTTTTTAAAAATATTCATAGTCCTAATCCTAACAGGAGTGATCTAGTCTTACAAACAAATACAATATGTCCAGCTTTGGACGGGGAAATAACATTAGATGAACTAAATCTAGCTTTGAAAAAATGCAAATCTGGAAAAGCTCCTAGGGCTGATGAAATTTCAAATGATTTTTTTAAGAATTTACCTAAAAATTGGATTTTATACATGCTATTGTCATTTAACAAAATATTAAAAGAAGAAAAAGTACCGGATTTTTGGGGTGATATTATAACTATAATATTGTACAAAAAGGGTGATATGCTAAACTCAGAAAACTATAGACCAATTTCATTAGTCAATACAATTGTTAAGCTATTCACAATAATTTTATTCAATAGAATTGCTAAATGGGCTGAAAGCAATGGCAAAATTCCAGAGTGGCAAGCTGGTTTCAGGTCCAAACGAAGTACAACTGACCATATTTTTGTTTTAAACTGTATCGTGCAGATGCAACTTAGGAAAAAAGGTGGCAAACTATATGGCCTATTCGTGGACCTGAAGCGGGCTTTCGACTCAGTATCACATGACCTTCTTTGGAAAAAGTTGAGCAACCTAAGTATGAGTAGTAAGATAATTAAAATCATTGCAAGTTTATATATAAATGTAACATGGCTGTTAAAACAGCCGATGGTTTATCAGAAAACTTCAAAATAAACCAAAGACTTTTGCAGGGTGAAACATTAAGCCCTATATTAATTGCCTTATTCATCGCCGACATTGAGCAATTTCTTATAGGCAGGAGAGTCAGAGGGGTATCCCTAAATCATTTGGTAGAGGAAATATTATTAGCTTTTGCTGATGATATGGTGTTCCTTTCTGACACTTACATACAATTAAAAAGCATATTTAGGCATCTACAAAATTACTTTACTTTAAATGAGTTAGATTTTAACGTACAGAAAACGAATATAGTTCTTTTTCAAAAAGGAGGTCATGGTCATAAAAAGAAACTATCGCCGGTAATGTACAAAGGAAAAGAAATTGAGTTTGTTAAATCTTATGTATACTTAGGAGTCCCGTTTACTCAATCTGGCACGTATGAGATGGCATCCAAACACTTTATATCTAAAGGCAAAAACGCGATTCAACCTACGGTAAACATTATAAATAAAATGCAAACTGCTAACTGTAATGTTATTAATAAGCTAACGAATAGCCAAAGCTACTGCGAATATTGCATTGATCAAGATAGTCTATTTCATTCAGAAATTTATTGTAAATATTTTGATAATGAGAGATTCATCTACATAAAAGAAATTGCATTAAGTATCGATCAGAGAATCCAAGTATTTTCTAACTATTTAAGCAATTTAAATGAGAGCAAAATAAGGAAATTGGTCAAATTTAATTGTAAAAAGTAAAAAAAATAAAAAATAATACGCAGAATAGGAGAAAAAAAAAATCTTTTCTGCTGCGTAAATAACAAAAAAGAAAATATAAAAAGAAAGACAATTTAAATTAATAGACATTATAATAAATATTTGTATTAATATGCAGAATAATATAAGAATATGTAGTTATATGTAATTTAGAATAATTAAGGATAAGCGCTCAACTCTTCATGTATAATTTATGTAATTTGAATTGAATAAACTACTACTATTAAAGGTTCAGTTTTGAATGTTTATGTAGAAGCTAATTAATGCTTGATGCTTTCAACTTCATTTGTATTTTTTTCTTTTTAATATGAGCTTTCCAAGTAAGCTGTCTATCGAGATACATATCTTAGTATTTAGCCTCAGCGCATTGAGATATTGCGGTGTTATTTAGGTGAACTGTGGGACAAGTCTTTTTATTGAGTGTAAAAGTTACATGTGTACTTTTTTGCTCGTTTATATTTATTCGCCAGTTCAAAAACTATGTTTCAAGTGGTCGCATATGTTCATCAAGAATATGTGACGCACTATTAGAGTCTGCGTGACAAGACAAAATTGCAGTGTCATCAGCAAAAGTAGATGTAAGCATAGAGTTACTTGTTGGAAAGTCACAAGTGTTGTATAAAAGGTAAAGAAAAGGGCCTAGAACACTACCTTGTGGCACGTCTGCAAAAAATTCCACATTATCTAAAATGTAATTTTTGCACTTAACACGGAATTTTCGCACTAGTAAGGTAGGACCGTAGTAAAGCGTATGTATTTTAGGGATTAATTTTTTAAATTTGCATTAAAGTCCTTCGTGCCTCACCTTATCAAAAGCTTGCGATACATCAAGGAACACTGCACAGCAGTATTTTTTATCTTCGTATATCTTTCTAATTTGTGCTACTATCTTGTGAACTGGCTCTATAGTTCCGTGTTTTCTGCGGAACCCAAATTAGTGTTGAGGTATTATGCTCATTTGGGCTACGTGGAGCGTAATTTTCGATAGTAGCAGATTTTCAAAGAGTTTTGATGTGGTGGCCAGCAAGCTTATTGTCAATCGAGTTATATCATTGAAAAGTATGGCTAAATGTCTGATTGCATAACAAGCCAATTCAATAAGCATATAAGCAATTGTTAGATCATGATCAAGCGCTTTCTTCTTGTTAAGTTGCGTTTGTGAAAAAGATTGAACGTCTTTAGTTGTGAAGCACAACAGAATTTTCCTCATATATTGAGTATCTTACGGTGTTTCGAAGCTATTCTCCGGGGGATTTGGCTGAAATAAATGTTTTATATGGTGAAAAAATGCTTGGTTTTTATCATCGTTACTTCTGATGGGGGACTCTAAGTCAGTTTATTTTTTCATACCCCTGATAGGCTTCCATAAATTCTGGTTGGAATTGTCTATACTTCTTTCTGACCCTTCTTGTAGGATTTTTCTCAATTCCATTTAAGCTAGTGTTAGTGTGTGTTTAAGTGAAGGTGACCTAACTTACCTAACCATTGACGCCTGAGTCGTCATTTTCCATCACTAAAGAGCTGAGGTGTTGCCTTTTATGTGGGTTGATATCAAAAATAGTTTTCATATTTGCTAATTTATTGGCACAGCTGAATCTCTGAGAAAGTCGAGAAAGTGACCGCTTGTTGCATTTTCATTACAATTGCAAAATATCTCTGATGGTTAGCGTCAAAAAGAAACCGAGTATAACAAAAACTTGGAAATTAAATTCAATCACTGAACGAAGTGATTTTGTTGGTAGTGTGATATTTATTGACATTAATTAAAGTGCATGGGGATTTCACCTCAATACTTACCGATAATTCAGCAATGTTGGATTGAATACTGAAAGGCTATAACAGGATGACTACTTTTTTTGGTTCTAATTTGTATATTAATGCAACTTATTCGCAACATAAGCAATCTTTTATCGGTCGGTGTTTAGTAAATGGATTGTGTTTTTTTTATTTTCATATTTTTAGGCCCTGCAAACTTTATGCTGGTTGCTAACATCTACATACTGCTTCAATGTGTTCTTTGCATAATGGCAATTTATGGCGCAATCAAAGTAAGAGCATTTTTTGTTTAATTATAATACTTACTGACTATTCCCCCTACCTCTGTTACAGCTCTTAAAATGGTTCCTTGTACCCTTCATAATAATGGAGTTCATACGTGTCATCTTGATACTAACCTTGCACATTGTATTGATGATCGTATTGAAGAAACTAATTAATCTGGGTGTACTAATAGCGGTCACCTTAATTGGTGGATTTTATATTTGTAAGTCTCATGTAAATAAAATAAATTTTAGTACTTTAAGTAATTTTATTCCTTCGTTACAGTATTTTTGGGCTACAATTGGGCTGCCAGTGTTGCACTCTATCAAATTATTAATCTTGTGCACTCGAAACGTTATCGCGAACTCTATGGTGAAGATCCACTTGCACCGCCTCCTACACCACCACCATCATATGCAAGTCTGCAACATCCTTATGGAACTATTAAAAATGTACGAGTTCTGGTTACACCAGATGCAAATGATATTGATGATCAGAAGCAAATTAATGAAGTTGCTAAGTTCAAGTGGAAGAGACCAACACCGATGCAACAACCCATTATAGCAGTTATACCAGTAGATCCAAAATATATTGGCGGTATAATGCCAATGATAATTGGTCACAACAACAGCAATAGTAGCAGATTATTGCAAGAGCAAGATCAGGGTTATTACAATGGCAATATTGGCTATAATTCAGATTACAAAAATTGGTAATGGAACGAATTAGTTGGTGGTCAGAGGCAGCAGCAGCGTAGTTATTTGATTGGACAAAACTAAATTAAGATATATAGTGATGGCACACGGCTGGTCGGTAAACGGAGTGCGCATAGATATGAAGTAGTTGATATTATGTTTTACTTTTATTAGATTTTCAAATTTTATTTTAGAAATTTTATTTTAGAACATTTAGTTTGAATAAAAATTTTCAATTGAAAAACATTTTTTGTGTGAAACAAATTTTTTGATTTTAAAAACTTGCAACAGAAACTTAAATAATATTTATTTTAGAGAAGTTGTTTTGTGTATAGTGTTATAGTTGTATAATAGTTTATATGTGGTGATATTAAGTCACCACAGATACATTTTAAGACTCCCTCAAAGCAGGTGATAGCTTGCAATAAGAAAAAATAATTTTGCAGATATTACGCAATAAAGGGAGAAATTGCTTAAATGTCCGAACTTATTGTGAAATTAAATATTTATTTAACTGTTTTTTTAAAAGGATTAAAGAAATATCTGCTGAACTTTAGCATTCTTTCAATGGGTAATAAATTTTGAACTTTTCTCAAGTTTGCGCAAATTAGAGCCGCAAACACAATAATTTCAAAATTTGAGTAGCACCTTAGGTTAGGTTAGGTGGGAGTGGCAGTCAGTTACGAAAAACTGACTCACTTAGACCAAACATGATCCGTTGTGATACCACAGGGTATCTGACTACACCCTCTCGTTGAACCAGCCAGAATTCGTTATGAAACTAAATAGCTGACCTATACTGACATGTCTAAGGTCATCCAGGTCATCAAATAAAAACGACCCAAGTGCTTTGTGCCGTTTTCTAGCAAGTGCGGGACAGGAGCAGAGAAGATGTTTAATATTTTCCTCTTCCTCCACATCTCCACAACTTCTACAGAAGTCAAAGGACTTAACACCTAATCTCTCCGCATGTCTACCGATGAGGCAGTGGCCAGTTATGACTGCGACAACTGACGAGACACTATGTCTAGTGCGAGAAATTAGTTCTGACGAACGCTTAGCATCCCATTTCGGCCAGATTTGCCTAGTTATATTACAAGTTGACCCTTCAGTCCATCTTTTATTAGCATTTTTAACCATTTCTTCTTTAAGCAGAAACTTGCAGGTAGCAAGTGGCATGCCAACACCTTCCTTGTCCTGAGGAATTTGTGCAGTAGTCCCATGCCTAGCAAGTTCATCCGCTTTGCAATTGCCGTCAATGTTCCTATGCCCAGGCACCCAGATGAGGTGGATATGAAAATGTTGAGCCATCTCGTTTAGAGACGAGCGACATTGTTGGGCCACTAGTGAGTTTAGGAAGACTGATTCTAGAGATTTGATAGCTGCCTGACTATCTGAGAAAATATTTATATCCTTTTTGGATACAACATTCCTCCTTAGCCAGGATGTTACTCCCTCTATTGCTATAACCTCCGCCTGAAAAACGCAGCAATGATCTGGTAACCTCGCAGCAATTCTTAACTTCAGTTCCTTGGAGTAGATACCATAACCCACTTGGTTATTTAGCTTGGAGCCATCAGTATAGAAATTAATATGACCCCTTCTCCCCGGGAATCCTCCCTTCCAGTCATCCCTAGATGGAATATGAGTTACGTAGTAGTAGCACCTTAAGCTCCATTTATTTTTTCTTAATCTTAATCTTTTTCTTCAACTCGAAAGTTTTCAAAAGAAAGTAGACAAATGTAGTAGCCCCGGGTGTCTCTTGCGCAGAGGAACAACATTAATCATAAGTTTTCATAGCGAAAATATAAATCGCTCACTGTATTTAAAACTTGCAGTTCAAGTTGTTTATCTACATATATGTATATGTATGTATTTATTTATTAATGTTTTCACGATTATCTTTTAAAGTCAATAAAAAAAAATTATAATGGCGCGCTAGGCCCCGTGCAACCGGTCCTGAAGCCGCCTCTGATTTTAGAACAGAGGTTGTGTCAAACATTGTCAGGCCTCGAAGTGTTCAGTAGCAGAATTAAAAGAGATTTTTATTCACTTTTAGGATTAACCAGAACGAATAAAACACGGCTATCGAAACTTGTGAACAAAAATTCATTTAATTGGAAATGGCTGATTAAACAATTAAATAATTTCTGATTTATTCCTTTTGAGTTGTTATTAGTACGTAATAGGTTATATAGTATTGAATGATGTGTAGCAAATTAAAAATATTTTAAGTACATATGTACATATTATGAAAAGCCGAAAAATATTGAAAAAGTCATTGAGAAAAAGTTCGAAAATTTTTGTTGAAGAAAAGTTGAAAAATTATGAGAGAGTCGTATATTGCTGAAAAGTCAAAGTAGGTTGAAAATGTTGAGAAGTATGGAAAAAGTCGATAAGTGTTGAAAAATTCGATAAATGGCTGAAGTGTCACACTAGTGTGATACGTTATGACGTGACGCATCATTGTTATATTAAAACCAATTCACATCACAATAGATTTAGTTAAAATGTTCGCACATCAACAAATAAAAATAAATCTCGCATCTGTAAATTTAACTTAAGACTTATTTATTTCCTTATTTATTTAAGTAAACAGAATAGATATTAATCAAAAATTTAGAAAGAAATCTCCCTAACTTCTTAACATTTCAGGTCCACCAACGGAACGTTCATTATCAAGCTGATATGCTCTATTGATCAAAAAAAAAAATCAATAAAGCGATGAAACAAATTGCTGTGCATTATACACTGATGCTTTATTTTCAATGAAAACGCGGACCACGCGGAGCAGAAAATAAGAAACGCGGACTTGCTCCGCGAAACGTGGATCATATGATCGTCACGTTAGGCTAGCCATGTTTGCATGATCAATGTGCCACCAACAGGAACCTTTATTGTAAGATTTGGTGTCACTTTCCTAGCTTTAGTAGTTTAGAAAATATACGACTTCAAAGAAAAGTCCGTATCGGAGAACTTTTTTTATATTTTAAGAACGCACCAACATTGACACAAAATACATACTTATTTAGACTACCAGAACAAGTAGATGTTGGTATACGTAACAATAGAGGTTCCTATTAGGGGCACATTCATCATGAAAACACGGCTAGACTCTTCAAATGAATAAAAACTGTAAAACAGAGCCAGTTTTGGGGGCGCCGATATAACGGTTCTGAACTGTTTTTAAACACCAGGTGCTTTTATTTTGTTTTCCGTAAAAAAAAAACCGGCGGGTTACACTCTGGGAGTGCCGACTGAAGTGAAAACTTGAAATAATATTTTACAACTTTTTTTTATCATGTTTTGTAATGTTTATGGAATAACATTCCATGGATTGTTTTATTTATCAATATAAAGTACTATCATGTTTTTGGTAAATTACAATATTTATTTATTGCGCTATCGTACACAATTATTTTTTTAATAATTTTACATAAAATAAAAAAATTACATTTCAGTATTATTCCAATTACTTTACAAAAGTAAGTTAAGTACACTCGGCAAAAATCAATTTTCACCCATAATTTCAACATCTCTTGCACCATCATCACTGCCAGCGTTATTGCCAATTTCTAAAACTGATACGATTGGTTTATGGTAGCTAAAGTAGGGTACGAACAGTTTTGATTCGAATTTATTTAAATATCTTGTAAAGACCGCATCAATAGTAGTTTTGTATTTTGTTGTGCTAAGATTGCGATCATTTGAAATGCTTAAACCAAATTCATTTCTGAAAAAGTCAATTAATGGAATATTGTTATCATCTGCAAAGTTTATATTGAAATCCCCACTCAAAATCATTGGCAAATCATCGAATCTTTTCCCAATTTTTCATTGCTATTGCTTTTGATATTTTAGTAACAACAACGCTTAATTGGAAAACAATAACAAATAGAGAGAGAGAGAGAAGTAGGTCAACGGATTTTGGATCGAATAATTTTCCGCAACTCTGCTGGATGAGCACTTCAATTTGATGTAGCAGTTCTAGATCGCGTCAACTAAGCCTTACCATTTAGCCTTAGGAATAAATATATAGATTATTATGCGATGTCGGTGTCGGTGTCGGTGTCGGTGTCGGTAGCTCGAGTTTATACTTTTTTCCTCAACCGAAAGCGAATGCTTTCTTATGGAGGTGCACAACGTGCCATAAGAAGTTTTCACTTCAAAAATCGTCCGACTTCGAGTTTGAGAAAATCTATGCGCTGCCTCCTCATAATGGATTAAAACTCAAAATAACATTATTTTATAGACACAGGAACAGAAGTTTCAATTATCCTATATCTACGATCAAATAATTTCATACTTCTGCGGATGGTAGAAAGTACTTTTGAATTCAAGAATCTAGGAATGGATTTTAATTCGAAAGGTTCCTTCAATCGCACTTTCATTGTTGCAGATGTGATTTTTTGCACAACTTTCATTTGGAATTCGACATTGAAGCAGGCAATATTTTAGATAAAACTAGTAAAGGTGTTATCTTCGGCCAGGCCGAAACTCACATACCCTAAACTGCATTGAAAGTACTTTTTCAATAAATGTTAAAAAATTTTAAAGAGGTTGAATAAGTCGAAAATAATGTTCAAAGGTTCAAAAATAATGAAAAGTGTTGGAAAAAACTGAAAATGTTGAAAAAAATATGAAAACCATTGAAGAAAGTTGAAAGAAATTGAATAAGTCGAAACATATGAAAAATGCTGAAAAATTGATGAGAAAGTCGAAAGAATAAAGAATATTTCGAATGAAATTGATGGGGAAATGTAAAAGATTGAGAATGTCAAAAGAATATGGGAAATGTTGAAAAAAATTGAATATAAATAAAAAACACTAAACATGCCACGCCCACTTCTCCAATTCCGCCCACTTTTGGTTAAATAAACAAACCAAACTTTAGCACAATAGCTTGTATCGTTTGCGATTTGTGCCGTAATTATTCCTAAACCTTAGGGCGGTGACACACCCACTGATGCAATCCAGCCGATTTTGATCCAGAAATAGCTTTTTATAAACAAACCTCTTACCCCAAATTTCTGTATCATTGCTCATATATTTGGATAGTTATGCCACATAAGGTATTTTAATTATATGGGAGGTGCCACGCCCACTGTTGCTATTTCGCCAGCTTGTGATTCATATGTACCTAATACCCAGTAAACCACTTACATCAAATTTCAGATCAATTGATCAATAGTTCACTAATAATAGCACTTACAGCTTTATTTTAATGAGGGAGGTGCCACGCCCACTGATGCAATCTTGTCAAGTTTCATTTAATTCTGAAGCTTATAGTAACCGACACCTTTACACAAAATTTTATGAAGATTACTCTCATAGCACACTATCTATAGCATTAAACGTATTTCGCTGGGAGGTGCCACACCCACCGGCACAGTTGTGCCAAAATTTTGCAAGAAGACACCTTTTAGCAAGTATATCCGCCTTATTAAATTTCATAACGATTGCGTAATTAGTTCCCTTTTTATAACGTTTTTAAATATTGTAGGCTGTGCCACGCCCTTAAAAGCAGTTTTTCAGTGTATTGACGTAGCTTGTATTGTTGACTACTTTTAGTGGTAGCATCCCTAAAATTTTAATGAAAGTCGTATGTGCCAATTTGGAGTTATGTGAAATCCAATTTTTTAATGGCTAAGAAGTGCCACGCCCACTTTTACAATTCCACCCACTTTATGCGCAATTCAAGATTCATAAGATCTGTATTCGTGTACCGAATTTCATCACAATATCTTACACGGTTTACGAGCTATGGCGTTATAAAAGTTACAATTTAAGGCTGTGCCACGCCTTTTTAAGAGCCTTTGCAAACTTAAAACCTAGCCTAATCTTAATTTCGTTCTCAGCTTCACCAAATCACCAAGTTTCATCAAAATCACAGCAACTTTTTTTCAAAATGGACTTGGGTATATTTACATAGAGTATGGGTGGAGGCGTGGCCGTTAACCGATTTCACCCATTTTTGTATGCTAGCAGCTTTGACCTGTGTGCCAAATTTTATTGAATTAGCTTGCTTAGTTTTCCCGTAAACTTGATTTCAACAGACAGACAGACAGACAGACAGACAGACAGACAGACAGACAGACAGACAGACAGACAGACAGACAGACAGACAGACAGACAGACAGACAGACAGACAGACAGACAGACAGACAGACAGACAGACAGACAGACGAACACAGCTATATTGACTCAGGTGGTGACGCTGATCAAGAATATGTATACTTTTCCATACCTGCCACGCCCCTTTCTATGCGTTACAAACGGAATGACAAAGTGAATATACCCTCTGTGTAGGGTATAAAAATGAATATGAATGATAGTTGCATACGCAAAGCCACAATCTTCGATTAACTTTCGCAATTCAAGTTTCCACCAAATTTCACATTTCCGGTTAAGCATAACGTTGCTTACCGAATCAAAACAAATGTTTCACTACCTACGGCACGAGCTTAAAGACTGAATCCTGAGAGGCTCGCTTAAGTTTCAAGAAATTGTTCGTTTAGGTATTTGTCGACCATCCATTTCACCAAACGTTGAAGACTGATTAGCAATTCCACATGACTGCAATAATCTTTAAAATAGATTTTGTCATTGCTTACAAGCAAATTTCTGCTGTTAGGAGGAAGTTCATGAAGCATAACGCCCTATACAATAACTTTTTATACAAGCTTTCCAAAGTCCACATTCCGATTCACAATATTGATTTTAAGTGCAAAATGCTTTTCAATAAAAGTGACACATATATTCCAGTAATTTTTTGTAGAACTGTTTTTGACAACCATCATAATCGCATCTCAGCGCAAAAGCCACACTATCTCAAGTATATTTTTAGTCTTGTATGAACAAAGACGGTCTCAAATTTTTATTTTTTGTCAAAAATCTAAGACAACCAGGCACACGAATCTAAATATGAAGTGTTTCCAATTCTGAAGGTTAAGCTTACGAATATTAATATGAACTTTGTTGGAGCCTTACCAGCTGGTGGTTGGTTGGATTAAACACATCTACTAGCAAGTAAGTATCGTTTTACTTCTTAGCCCAAAGTCATACCATTAAAGAATATCAGTGTATCTACTTGCGTTTTTGAATTCATTCATAATTGGGTTTCCAGATTTAGTATCCCTCAGACGATCAACACTGATGAAGGTACTCAATTTAAATCTTTCTTCTTAGAGAAATATCTGAGACCTTCAATTTATTCGTAGAATGATTCCACAAACAGCTCAAAGAGTCTTTGAAGTCACACGATGACAGAAACAATTGGATAACAATTTTACTATATTCCACAATTAGTATTATTTATCATTGCAATACAAACGTCGTTATGAGTGCTGTAAAGAACAAATTTTAGATATTTAATTGTAATAATTTATTATCATATGTAATTTTGAAATAAGAGAAGAGATTTGTTCATACGTAGTTTTTATATGTTCGTAAGTGCAACCAACCAAAGCATAGAAAAATTATTAAAAAGGTTACTGACTGGACTTAAAAGCTTCTGCGCAGTTCATGAAAATAAAGACTCATATTCAGACATACATACATAAGTATTTATGCTTGACACTGTTAAAATGTACAGTGGTACACATTCGTTTAAACGCATTTGCATTTTTGCCTTAGACATTTTGTTGTTGCTCTAAGTACAACAAAAAATAATTATATTAAAGGTGCTACTTTACCTTTACTACATTGTTTACAAAAAGAACAAAAATATTTTTAGCGATTCCATTTTTTTAAATTTCACCAAAGAAACTTGCTGCGTTTAAACGAATGCGTTGATAACTTACCCATTGAGCACAAAAACGGATGCGGATCCGGAGTCCGTTTCGGATAAATAGTCCGAGGGGACGGATCCGTTTGGCACATTGGGTTAAGCTCTATTTTCAGAAAATTGTTTCTGTCGTAACCACAAAGGCAATACCAAAAAATATTTTTACCTATATATGTTTAGCGGGTTTGAAGATGTGTTCAGTATTACAAGTGTTAAAAAACAGAAGATATTTCGATAATAAAACTCAAAAATTATTGAAATATTACAGTGTGTTTAAACGAATGTGTACCACTGTACGTGCCTTTAGTCGATATTCTCATATGCGTGCATAAAGTCAACAATTATATCTTATATTAGTACACCAAATTGACTTTCCATGTAAAGATCTTTATCCCACTTTGTTCATTCAAGTGAAAGCCGAATGCATGCTTTTACAAAATCAATCATTGTTATAACATTCCGAAAATAAAGCCGTAAAGGTAGCAACAGTCAAAAATAAAATTAACAAAATTTAAAATTTTTTCCATATTTAACATAATATATCCTTATATATATCCTTAACTGATATAGGAAAACTCTTATCTATTCATTTTAATAGCAAAATTAATAAAAGCAAATGAAAATATATCACCATGCATCTCTGGATGGAAACATACTTGTTCTGCTGGTCTGTACGTTTGGGTATGATTCTTATTGCTGTCATGACCTTGGTAAGTTCGTTAAAATATATCATATAAAATTCATCACGAACTTATTAAAAAATCGATTTATTAGCTGCAGCTTATAATAGGTGCCATATTAAATATATGGATTGGGATTGCACTTTTGGATCCTATTGTTGAACTATTTCAAAATGATGCTGTTTACAGCAAGAATCCTTATGTTAAAAAAATCTTAGACTGGATGGAAAATAGTAAGTATCAATATTGTGAGATATTAGCTTAACAGTATTTCATAAGATTTTGTAATAATCTACAAGTGACAAAGCAACTTTGGATGAAATACATAGATCTTAAAGAAATTAGCTTGCAAAATTCAAAAAAAGCTCTAGCTCTTTAATACTGCGGTATGGCCAGCTGAACAACTTTTAAAAGTTATTTCTGGTTAGGTTTTGGAGATATCAACCGATTATATTTTGTCCTTTTCGGAAAAGGAGACATCTCATTAAATTCCGTTTGAACTATTGAAATTACCTTTAAATGAATGGTAATTGAATTACCCACAACTTTTTCGATTTACCGAGCTCTTTGCTAACATTTTCAAGATGTGCGGGTTGAAAATCTAAATGCGAGTGTAGGAAACCAATTTTTAAAGACATGTTGACGCCTATATTTCTACTGTTTTTAAGTAAATTAGCTATGAATTTTTCATAGCCTTCACTCTAATTGTTGGCAAGAAAGTCACTTAATGATAAGTTGAAACAAATTAAATGCCTTTTCTTCATCTAGAGTTAATTTGAGAGCACAGCACTCATGTTCTAGTAACTTTCTGATCTGTGGCTCATTGAAAGCCACTTGCTTGATTTGGCCGTCAGAAAAATTACGAAATATAGTTTTCACATATATGAATCCATCACCAGCTTTGTCTAATGGCTTCACCAAATTTTTGTAAAGACCCAGCAGTGGGCGAAGAATGCACTCCAGGAAATATATACAGTGATGCGTGAAATCGTTACAACGGGTGATTTTTTAAGCGCTTCGATATCTCGAAAACCTAATACGAATTTTACTAGAGAGTCCATGTCAACTAATTTTATCGTAAGGTTATGACAGGTTGGCTATCGACTTAATGTTCTTTTTTTTTAGTTGTATGCTAACTTCTACCGGCAAACACGTGTTTGGTGAATGGTTTATGTATTCAATTTTTATATATTTTAGGTCCTGCAAACTTCATGCTGTGTGTGAACATTTACATACTGCTTTACTGCATCGTTTGCATATTGGCGATTTATGGCGCAATCAAAGTAAGAGCATTTGTTGTTTAATCATAGTACTTACTGACTATTTCTTCTACCTCTATTACAGCTCATAAAATGGCTTCTTATTCCTTTCATAATTTTAGAGCTTTTATGTGTTCTCATTTCCCTCACCTTCCACATTGTATTGATGATCGTATTGAAAAAGTTAATTAATCTGGGTGTACTAATAGCGGTCACCTTAATTGGTGGATTTTTTATTTGTAAATATAATCCAAAGCATATTAAACTAAGTACTTTTTAGTAATCCCATTCATTCGTTACAGTATTTTTGGGCTACAATTGGGCCGCCAGTGTTGCACTCTATCAAATTATTAATCTTGTGCACTCGAAACGGTATCGCGAGCTCTATGGTGAAGATCCACTTGCACCGCCTCCTACACCACCACCATCATATGCAAGTCTGCAACATCCTTATGGAACTATTAAAAATGTACGAGTTCTGGTTACACCAGATGCAAATGATATTGATGATCAGAAGCAAATTAATGAAGCTGCTAAGTTCAAGTGGAAGAGACCAACACCGATGCAACAACCCATTATAGCAGTTATACCAGTAGATCCAAAATATATTGGCGGTATAATGCCAATGATAATTGGTCACAACAACAGCAATAGTAGCAGATTATTGCAAGAGCAAGATCAGGGTTATTACAATGACAATATTGGCTATAATGCAGATTACAAAAATTGGCAATGGAACGAATTAGTTGGTGGTCAGAGGCAGCAGCATAGTTATCTGATTGGACAAAACTAAATTAAGAGAAATAGTGATAGCAACTAGGATGGTTGGTAAATGGAGTGCTCAGTGGTAGATGACAAATTAAAAACTGTTTATGAATATTACGCAATAAATTTTGAAATTTCCAAAGTATCGAAACTTATTGTGAAAATAAATATTTATTTCATATCAGTTTTGTGTTTCAAATGGGAGTTTTAGTGAATTTACGATTGGCGATTGGCATTGTTGTGTTTCTAATGACAAAATGTTAAACTTTACTAACCCATAAATTTTCCACACCTTTCAGAGGCAGAGCTAGAGTTATTGGCGCCTGGTGCTAAAAGTCGCATTTTCCCAACTTTTCTATGGAAAAAATTTTGAAATTTTCATAAAAAAAAATAAAACTATACAGCGAAATCCAATATAACGTATAAAGATGTATCGTATTTCTATTTTATCGAACAGTCGAACAAATTGCATATTTTCCCATTGATATCTCTAAATTACGAAAGCTGAAACTTTTCGCTATGCTATATAACGAACGCTGTTTAATTCATTAAAGGATTTTATTTTCCTTTCTGGGAATATCTGCTTTATAACGTCCGTACTTCGACATTTATCTTTTGCGTCGATTTTGTTTCTCGGTGTTATTAAATTGGTTGCAGTGTTGAATCCATGCCGCTTTAATGCAATCGCTTTACATTAAAGGATAAAGTTAAAATAAGTAATTCAAGAAGGTATAAATGGAATATCAGTTATAGTGATCGAAACAACTACTGTTTATAAAAAAGATATATTTAATTTAATTATTATTCCAATTTTCTAGTGAGTGAGTTTGTTCTTAATCTGACTGAAAATCCTAACTACCCTATGGTATACAGATGATATTGGCAAAAATCACTATGCTCAACTACTCAAATACATCCCATCCAGTAAAAAGCTAAAATCTGTTCAATGTCAGGAACAAAATGTTACCATCCCTTGCTCTAGTCTCGAGGTAGCTAAGGAGCTTACATATCTTAGAATAAATGCCAAATTCACATGCAACATCTTGGCTAAGTTATCCTAAGGAAACCAATGTAGATTTGGAACAACACTGTACAAACCATTTTGTTAGCTATTTTCGTGTGCTTATAGCTCTCTGTGAGTAGCAGAATAAATCACAGTCTCTTAAGCTGAAAACCTTACGTAATCTATTGGATATTGTATGCCAAAACAGTGTTTTGGGAAGAAAATTCAACCTCAAAATCTATGAACTGTGCAACGTGGAAATTGGTCAACTCTTTAAATAAAAGAATATTCATCTCACAGCTTCCAGAAGCGAGTAAAAAAGGCAAGTTGAACCTTCGATTCAGAGATTGCCGGCATCAGATTGAAAGAAATAAACTAGAAATCGAGAAAGATGGAAGGCATCTTTAGTTCAGATCATGATCATTTTAAGCAAAAGTATTCAAATGGTCTCATATTTTAGAGATATTTGACGTCAATATAGCGTCGAAGTTCGCAAAATTTTGGGTTAGAGCTGAAGAATTTGTGTGAAATTCGGCTGCATATCCTTAAATAACTCTCTCCGAATAGCGTTTTAATTTTTTTGCTACGAGAGGTGTCACGCCGTTTATCAAAATGCAACTTCTTTTCGTAGAGTGATAATTTAAACTACTTTTCATATTGGTTTTAAATTTGGCTGCATTACTTTATATGACTACTAGCTGACCCGGCAAACGTTGTTCTGCCCTGCCTGTTCATGTCACTATCTTCAGCTCCATATCTGTCTCCATCCCTATCCCTATCCCTATCCCTATCCCTATCCCTATCCCTATCCCTATCCCTATCCCTATCCCTATCCCTATCCCTATCCCTATCCCTATCCCTATCCCTATCCCTATCCCTATCCCTATCCCTATCCCTATCCCTATCCCTATCCCTATCCCTATCCCTATCCCTATCCCTATCCCTATCCCTATCCCTATCCCTATCCCTATCCCTATCCCTATCCCTATCCCTATCCCTATCCCTATCCCTATCCCTATCCCTATCCCTATCCCTATCCCTATCCCTATCCCTATCCCTATCCCTATCCCTATCCCTATCCCTATCCCTATCCCTATCCCTATCCCTATCCCTATCCCTATCCCTATCCCTATCCCTATCCCTATCCCTATCCCTATCCCTATCCCTATCCCTATCCCTATCCCTATCCCTATCCCTATCCCTATCCCTATCCCTATCCCTATCCCTATCCCTATCCCTATCCCTATCCCTATCCCTATCCCTATCCCTATCCCTATCCCTATCCCTATCCCTATCCCTATCCCTATCCCTATCCCTATCCCTATCCCTATCCCTATCCCTATCCCTATCCCTATCCCTATCCCTATCCCTATCCCTATCCCTATCCCTATCCCTATCCCTATCCCTATCCCTATCCCTATCCCTATCCCTATCCCTATCCCTATCCCTATCCCTATCCCTATCCCTATCCCTATCCCTATCCCTATCCCTATCCCTATCCCTATCCCTATCCCTATCCCTATCCCTATCCCTATCCCTATCCCTATCCCTATCCCTATCCCTATCCCTATCCCTATCCCTATCCCTATCCCTATCCCTATCCCTATCCCTATCCCTATCCCTATCCCTATCCCTATCCCTATCCCTATCCCTATCCCTATCCCTATCCCTATCCCTATCCCTATCCCTATCCCTATCCCTATCCCTATCCCTATCCCTATCCCTATCCCTATCCCTATCCCTATCCCTATCCCTATCCCTATCCCTATCCCTATCCCTATCCCTATCCCTATCCCTATCCCTATCCCTATCCCTATCCCTATCCCTATCCCTATCCCTATCCCTATCCCTATCCCTATCCCTATCCCTATCCCTATCCCTATCCCTATCCCTATCCCTATCCCTATCCCTATCCCTATCCCTATCCCTATCCCTATCCCTATCCCTATCCCTATCCCTATCCCTATCCCTATCCCTATCCCTATCCCTATCCCTATCCCTATCCCTATCCCTATCCCTATCCCTATCCCTATCCCTATCCCTATCCCTATCCCTATCCCTATCCCTATCCCTATCCCTATCCCTATCCCTATCCCTATCCCTATCCCTATCCCTATCCCTATCCCTATCCCTATCCCTATCCCTATCCCTATCCCTATCCCTATCCCTATCCCTATCCCTATCCCTATCCCTATCCCTATCCCTATCCCTATCCCTATCCCTATCCCTATCCCTATCCCTATCCCTATCCCTATCCCTATCCCTATCCCTATCCCTATCCCTATCCCTATCCCTATCCCTATCCCTATCCCTATCCCTATCCCTATCCCTATCCCTATCCCTATCCCTATCCCTATCCCTATCCCTATCCCTATCCCTATCCCTATCCCTATCCCTATCCCTATCCCTATCCCTATCCCTATCCCTATCCCTATCCCTATCCCTATCCCTATCCCTATCCCTATCCCTATCCCTATCCCTATCCCTATCCCTATCCCTATCCCTATCCCTATCCCTATCCCTATCCCTATCCCTATCCCTATCCCTATCCCTATCCCTATCCCTATCCCTATCCCTATCCCTATCCCTATCCCTATCCCTATCCCTATCCCTATCCCTATCCCTATCCCTATCCCTATCCCTATCCCTATCCCTATCCCTATCCCTATCCCTATCCCTATCCCTATCCCTATCCCTATCCCTATCCCTATCCCTATCCCTATCCCTATCCCTATCCCTATCCCTATCCCTATCCCTATCCCTATCCCTATCCCTATCCCTATCCCTATCCCTATCCCTATCCCTATCCCTATCCCTATCCCTATCCCTATCCCTATCCCTATCCCTATCCCTATCCCTATCCCTATCCCTATCCCTATCCCTATCCCTATCCCTATCCCTATCCCTATCCCTATCCCTATCCCTATCCCTATCCCTATCCCTATCCCTATCCCTATCCCTATCCCTATCCCTATCCCTATCCCTATCCCTATCCCTATCCCTATCCCTATCCCTATCCCTATCCCTATCCCTATCCCTATCCCTATCCCTATCCCTATCCCTATCCCTATCCCTATCCCTATCCCTATCCCTATCCCTATCCCTATCCCTATCCCTATCCCTATCCCTATCCCTATCCCTATCCCTATCCCTATCCCTATCCCTATCCCTATCCCTATCCCTATCCCTATCCCTATCCCTATCCCTATCCCTATCCCTATCCCTATCCCTATCCCTATCCCTATATATTAGATAGCGCTTTAAATATTTTATTTAGATGAGCGATTGGCGTGTCCGCGAACTGATTCCTCCCATTTTCAATGTCTAGAGCTATACATAATCTAAACAGGTACAAAAGTAAAAATTTTATTACGACAATCCATTTTGGCATGTCAGTTTGTATGATCCTTGGATTAGAAAGTGTCGTTGATAAAGAACATATACTTTCTATGCGCTATAAATGGAACACAATAAATATTTCCAGTTTGTAGAGTATAGAAAATATCAATATGGTGGAATCACCAGTTAAATGAACATCTATTCGTAGGAGTCGCTGAACGCAAAACAATAACTAAAATACTAAAGCGATTTTTACAAGTCAAGGGGCATTCCATTGGTATTACTAAAAAAAATATTATAGTGAGCTAAAAAATTTCATCGTTAGTGACGTTGTGACAAAATTATTCATTTTCTCATATCTCATGAACTAAGTAAATATTTGATGCTTTTCAACTTTTTCAATACTATGCGATATTTATATGTAATAAGTATGATACTTTTCGATGCTTTTCAACTTATTCGATATTTTCGCTACTTTCGATCAGTTTGTGCAAATGTACTGAAACGAGAATAACATTCAGCAAAGTTTGCCCCAGGCATATTTCGCGGTAAATTCGCCAAGAAAATGTTACTATACATTTCGAGATAATCGAAATGTTGTGAAAATGCACAGATTTTTCAAATGTACTGAAAAAAGTACAAGTGCACAGAAAATGTCATCACTGCTTTTAATACTTATCAAGTTTTTAGATGATGTTCTTTAATACTATCCGATTTTTTCGGTGTTGCAACTACAATCCACTATAGTTTTTTGATACCTTTCGACTTCTATTGATTTATTTATTGTGTTTGGATACTTATCGACTTGTTGAACTTTTGATGTAAGAAACTACTTATGTACCATAATTAACCTCACCGAAGGCCATTTAATAAATTTGATTTGATATTGTTTTGCAAATTTTATAATTACTTATATAAGACTTAAGGTAGTCCTAAGTACTAAGTATTCGATTCATTAAAAAAATACATTGTAACATATATTAATAGGTTTTCCTTATAAACTTAAATAAGTATTGGAAATGTTCCAAACATCAATATGAATCTTAAAGTAGCCCGGTTTTATTGTGCATTTATGTACATATTGACTTCTTTTGAGAAGTACTATAATTATCACAATCAAATTTTATGCCAAATATGGTCGCTTACTTCTTGGCTTTCATAGTAATCGATGGTGTCTTTTTCCTTCCCTGCAATATCTTGCGCTAGTGTCATTTTTTGTTTTCCCTCTCCAGTGATTTTCTTATTACGAGCTTCCATGCCGAAAGTTGCTTTTTGCTCTTTCGAACTGGTCTCTGGGAGATCCCAGAGATCATCCACAATTTCTTGAACCACTTCATTTTTGACGCCTTCTGGTTCATAATAAAACTTTTTATCTATGTTCATATCTTCTTTCACACTTCCCATGCTCTTATTAAACTTATTTTCCCCATATAGCTTCTGTATTTGCATTTTATATATAGTCTGTGCTTTAACCTTCATCTGAAGACGTAGTGCTGAGCTTTGAGGATCTGGCACATGATGCTGTTTTATACCTGGGCGATGAACGAGAAATGGCTTATCTAGTAGTAAAAAATCATAGTTCATGGCAGTAAGTAGGTCAGCCTAAGAGAATTATACAATTTTGAATTTCACTATGCACATTATATACCGATTTTATATGTATATACTCACTTGAATCCTCTTGTCGTATTGTCCCTCCCAAGTGAAATGCTCATCAAAATATGGTTCCTCCTTGTTAATCGTAACATAAAATGGTTCCCATTTATCATTTTCACGTCTAACCACCTTGAATACTTCCATGTGATCGGGTTCCTTTCGACTTATCCATTCCCCCAGATATGGTATGGCGTGATATTCATACGCAAAACTGGCATGAAAGGATATTGCAATATTTCTACGTAGCATTTTCTGTAGTTTAGTCTTGGAAGTGGGTACATTATAACCAGCTTTCATTTCAAAAATTGCCGCAACAAAGACGCTATTCGGTAAGACATATATACAGTTTTATACTTCCATGAGGAATATACGATTTTACCTTACCTTTTCTGTTTGGCTAATTTCATTGGGCCCACCATTTCTAGAAATTGTCTTACGAAGTTTTTGCTCGGTAATAATTCAATATCTAATGGAAAAACATAATATGTTGTTGCTTCATGACGCGCTATATTCCGTGCTATATTTATTGGATAAAGTAGTTTATTTATCGCACGATATGTGCTATGTCTTTGTCCACTATTTTTGAAAAATGGCGATATCTGCGAACAATCATTGTATTGCAATATTTCCTTATCTGTTTTGGGCACAAATTCAGGCATATGATCTTCGTGGAAAAATATATGAAATGTTATCATATCTTCAATTAAACTTGCAACCGAAGAACACGAGCGTAGGTAACGTATGTAGTTTAGCGTCGTTTCGAAATCGCTCCCACAGGCATAGAGCGCTATGCTAATTGGTGCGCGCCATCTGTATGAAAGAAGTTGAAATTAAAAAATCGATTTTTGTAGTAACTGCTTTTACGAAATTTTTCATATTCGATCAAACAGCTTAAGAACCAAGCACCCTCCCAAAAAATATATCATACAAAATATAAATGTGCCGTAACTGCGGCTAACCTGGTCAATTCTGAAGATTCAATTGACGCCAGTAATGTTTTCTACCAAATCCTCAATCATATCCGAACTTTAAGTAGCTTCAAAGGAAAAAGTCTAGAGATGTGATTTCACATAATGCTGGAGGCCATGAAAACATGTGAATGGTGCCTATTTATGATGAAATATTAAACAATACTGAACAAAAATGCGATGACAGTCTGACCCGACTCACGCATGATCTCTCATAAAAGTCCCACTGAAAAACGTACCTCTTAATGAATCGTCCAAATTAAACGGAATCAGCGAGACCATTACCAATGTATGTATGTCAGGAAGTTTCATTTTCAAAATTTTATAGATGGATTTTATTTGTTTTGCCTATATTTTAGCTTGAGGTTAAAAAACAACTGTCCCAAAATTTCCGCATCTTAGCTTAAACCTATAAATGACAGGGACAGAGTTTCCTTCTGATTATCTTGAAATTTTACGAAAAAACCCAACTTGTTAAAACGTAGAAAAATTATGCCTTAGGTGCCAAGATATAGCGATGTAGTTATTTCAGCTGTAAGCGAGGTGCCACGCCCACATTTTTTGTGTGGCTGATAGTGGGGTTAACCCGTAGGTTTCTATTTTCAATTTGCGGCACTATGATCTTATAACGAGTGATTTTTTGCTATTTGTTTTTTCAGTGTAAATCCTTTGACACATCACGCGTGATTCGTAACATATGTCAACTCTAAAATGCTCAATAAGTCTTGCCACTTAACAATAAATTAATTAAGGATCGAATGGCGTTTGCAAACTATTTAATTTTATTATCAAAATTCGTGCTCTGTGAGTTGAATGAAGATCCAATTTTTTAGCAAAAAACTTTCTTCAACGACGAAGCTCATTCTTGGTTCAATGTGTACGTCAACATACAGAATTGCCGAATTTGGTCAAAAGAGCAGCCAGAGGCAGTTCAAAGGCTGCCAGAGCACCCTGAAAAATGCACTAGTTGTTGCGCTTTGTGGGCCGGCGGCACTATTGGGCCGTACCTTTTTAAAAATAATGAAAATCGCAACGTTACAGTCAATGGAGCAAATTACCGTGCGATGATTATCGACTTTTTTTTGCCCATAATAGAAGAATTGGACTTGGTTGACATGTGGTTTCAACAAGATGGTGCCACATGCCACACGGCAATGTGGAATTAATCTCACGTTTTATAGCAGTCTATTGGCCGCCAAGATCATGCGATTTGACCCCACTAGACTACGTTTGTGGGGCTACGTGAAATCTCTCGTGTTAAAGGACAACCTAACCAGAATTGCAACACTGGTAGACAACAAGACAACTGCCAATGGGGAGATACCATCCGAAATGCTGGATAAAATATGTAAAAATCGTAGCCTTCGAATGAACCACCTCAGGCGTAGCCGCGGGCAACGTTTACATAAAATGATCTTCAAAAACTAAATGAAAGGAATAGATGTATCGCTCTAAATAAATATTTCATTAACTTCTATAAATTTTCTGTTCTTTCTTCAATTTTCCAAAACCAAACGCGTAAAAAATCACCCGTTATTATAGAATCGCGTTTGAAGAAAACTCTCCGAAAATTTCAGCTTCTTAGGCCAAAACTGCGAACGGCGTAAACATATTGTTTCTTGTTACAATTCATACCCAACACAATGTTAACAATTTTCTTATCAAATGAATCAATTTGTCATTTAAATGTATCAACTTAGGTAGATAATGAAATAACAAAAAAAACACCAACAAAATTTAATTAACATTTTTTTAAATTAAAAGTAAATTTGATGCACACAAAAAAAAAATTATTATACACATAGCAACTAATTAAAAAAAATATTTTAATAAAAACAATAGCTATGCGTTTTGATTTATCTATAATTTACTTAATTTTATTTATTGAAAACTCTTTATGTTTTACACAGTTATTTATAGTGAACATTAAAGCATATCAGGCCATGATTTCAAACCGCAGTACAAATTATTCAAAACTGGTCTGATGAGTACTTTACGTAAAGGTCTCGAATTTTGCTACGTTTTGTTCTTAGAGCTCGTTGAAAATGTTTTGCGGCAAGTTTTCAAGCTGGCTCGTGACCGGCGAAATTATTTTTATTTGTATGGGAATTAATACGCCCTAATATATTTACCAACATTTATATAAAAACATTGGTCTTTATTTCATTTAAAAAATTGTTCAAAATTATGGGCAGTCGATCTCAAGATATTCATTCCTTTTGTTTTGGTATTTACTTACACTGTAAAAAAAAGTTTTGAATATAACGAATTCTATACGATATACATAAAGCAACTAAATATTTATTAAGTCAAACGTTAAATGCTTCAACCAACATATACCACTATTTGATCCAAATAAAACATGTTTGACTGCAATAATTATTTCATTGCCCTTTAAGAAATATACGTATGATATATTCAAACAAATCGTTTTCTCAGTGTTTGAAAATTGAGTTATTTAAGTATGTACACCTAGAACTGAAAGCGATAATCGAAAAATGTGTAACCAGTCTGAAGAATAGATTTCTTACACTGTTGGTTAAAACCAATTTTTTTTTTTGTTAAAGTATTGCCCAACATTTTTTTAATATCATATCTATGGATATGTCGAAATAATGCTTTCAAAATATCATCCTTTCCTTCTGAGGAATGCAAAGCATAAAAAGCTTTCTTTGCTTTCATGCATCGTGCTTTCAGTTGCAGAAGTCAGTCGCAATTAACCCTACACCGCAGCGCTATGCTGGATTAAAGTAGGGCTAGAGGAGGATATTGTTCCGAGCTTAAGGTTATTCTCGACCAGATATTTTCTAGTACTTTTGGTAGGGCTAGGACTCGGACCCCAAGCATACACCAAGCGGACCTTTTTGGTTTTTTATTTTGTTCTTGGGTACAGCGTTCTGATACAATGCATACCGAGGGCCTCACCTCAGAATGATACATTTTTCCAGTTTTTGACCCTGGGCCCCACAAAGTCTTAATCCGGCACTGTTGATATGTAGCTCCCTACGGTAGTAGCATAAGTGGTAGTTATGAAGACAAAAATTCAGTCATTGTGTAATTTCTTTAAAGTACTAGGGTAGCAAATTTTGTTTTTAAAAAACATTTCGAATATCCATTTCCAAGTAGCTTACTGTGAGTTACTGTTCATTTTTGACTATTATACTCGTATCTAAGTGGGTACACTCTCTCTGTGTGGTCTGTGCGCTTTTTTTTCTGTTACCAACATTTTTGAAAAAAAATATTTATATGCTCCAACTTACCGCATTATGAGCTCTTCCAAATTATCCAAATAGGTATATTCACCATGTGTAGTATATGTTATACTTTCATTGCCATTAAGTTTACGCCGTGCTCGCACATAATTGTAGAGTATCCAATATTTGCCATTTTGGCGGATAAAAAGAGATCGCGTTGTTTCTTCACTTGCTTGCCAATCTTTCAAACGTAATATTTCTGCTACATGCCGATCCCACAATGAACTCAACGAAAACAAAATAAGCCAAAATGCAAAAAGCGCAAGTATCGAACGTATGCAGAAAGCTTTGCTAAACGCCATCCGTTAAACACGATGCTCTTTAAGCAAATGTTTACCAAACTTTTGGTTCCAAAGCATTTGTCAACTTTAAAGAGTAGCACGTTAATTGAGTAGAGTAGTCACGGTGCGTTTATCTCGTGTCCAGTAGCGTACCTAGGGGGATTGAGTGGCGGCCTTGACTACTTTTAGCATATTTAAATAATTTTTTGGACCCTTTTTTTGAAAATGAACAGTGTATGTGAAAAATATTTTATTTTGCAACTTCGCACTGGGTGCCGAATATCCACGGTACGTCATTCTCCATATGATAGATTGAGTTTCAGAAAATTGGAGTACGTCCAAAATAAAACTAAAAATGAGCTTTGAAGTTAAATCAATGGTTAACGAACCAAACTCTATGTCGATATTCATTGATTTTTTTCTGTTATGTTGCTATGCAGTGATTGAGTTTTTGTTACTCATAAGGAAGGTGAACACAGTTTTAATAGAAAAACTCGATTCTTTATCTTTATTTTAAGAAACTTACAGCAAAATTTTGTTAAAACAAATCTATACGAAAAATTATTCATGAATACAAATTTAAGACTCCAGCTTACAGTCTTAAAATAATTATTCATAAACACCAATGTGTTAAAGAATCTTGCAGAAATATGATTTGCAGATGTTTGACATATAATAAATAATTAACATAATACCATAACTCATACAAAAAATTATCTAAAAGTGGCTTAATTCGTTTTTCAACTAAATATATGTTTGTAAGTCTCCATTGTTGAAAAGCACACCGTGTGTTCAATTCAATTTCATCAGAATTAACGATAAGATAAGAAATATAGTGTTGTCTATATTAGCAATGGGTTTTACATTATCATTTTCAATAATTTTGAGTGCATATGACTCTTAGATGCATTTTTAAGAGCGTATATTAAAGAAAAAACTAGTAAAGGTGTTATCTTCGGCCAGGCCGAAACTCACATACTCTACACAGCATTGAAAGTACTTTTTAAATAAATGTTAAAAATACATTGAAAATAAATTACCTAAAATGTTTATGAAAATCGTGTGTGCCAATTGTGAGTTATACAAAATCATAATTTAATAGGGTTGAAAAGTGGCACGCCCACTTTTTTATTTCGCCCACTTTATGCACAATTCAAGATATTTATGAGCTGTATTCGTGTACTTAATTTCATCACAATATCTTGCTCTTGATTAACGAATTATGGCGTTATAAAGGCTAAAGCTTAGGGCTGTGCCACGTTCTTTTAAGAGCCTTCGCATATTTGAAACCTAGCCCAATCTTAAGTTTGAGCATTTGAACATAATTATGAAATAAATCACCAAGTTTCATCAAAATCACAGCAACTTTTTTCAAAATGTGCAAGGGTATATTTACATAGAGTATGGGCGGTGGGCGTGGCCATGAACCGATTTTTCTATTCGAGTATTTATAATAATTTTGGACTTTTTCAAAATATTCGACTCATTTCGATATCTCAATATTGAGAAAGTTTTTGTAACAGAAGTTTTTGTTTGCCTAACATTTTGCATAATTTTCATGTAGAAAAGTAGGCAGTATATCTACTATTTGCTAACTTTGTATATGGTAATGTAGGCAGCTCATCAAACTTCTCAGTCACTTTTCAAGCGACGTTGTAGGCAATATGTCTACAACGTCGGCTGTAGGCTATAGTATTACTATTATATCGGTGTTGTTTGTCAACGTTTACACGAGGAAATTTGGTCAGACAAATTCGTGTCTATTCTCTTTTGTGAATTTTTTTTGCGTTTGCACACGAAAACTAGAAAATCTTTGTGCAAAAAATGTCAACCCTCCATAATAAACGTAAATTCAAAGCATAATATCAGCTAACGAATAAAACGAAAGGGAATTAGCGGGTCCAACGAATTCTATACACCACCCTTTAATTTTTCTCTTCTTGGCAACAAACAGGAAAACTTTTTCTCAAGAGTTTCCTCGTGTAAACATTAACGTTGTAACATATTTGCAGCTGGGATATTAGCCGCTTGGTCTTTTTTTTTTTTTTTGAGAGAGAGCAAACAGCTGTTTGTATATCTCATTTCTACGCTCTCATTTAACGGCAAGTAAACAAACGCAACTAATTTAAATAGATTTGAAGCTACCTAAAATCATAGATAAAATTGTTCGTTTCAGTGACACTTCGAAAGAATCAACAATGAAACGATCTGACCATAGACTGACTAGACGACGAAGAGGTGACATATTTCAGATCTGTCATTCGCATTTTACCTTATTAAAAAATATTTACTTTTATCACTCATTCCTTATCACTTTTAGTGTATAGTAGTATATATGCAAATTTTATCAACAGCTTATCAATGAAATGTACTATCTTGCTATTTTTGGCAATATGTTTATCTACTTTGACTGCTGCTTTCGGACTGATTGTATATACATATATATCGCACTGTTAGAACAATAGAGCCACATCTCAAAACTTTCGAGAAAATTGAGATTAAAGAAATCAAAAATTTTCCAAAAAATTTGAAAACGGCCATATTTAAAGTCTTGAACTGAAATACTACAAACTTTTCTCAGTCATTTATGGAGTAACATTGACATATTTTGGCGGTGTTATTCTGATCAAAAAAAAAAAATCAAAACATCTACCTCTTCTCTAATGAAAAAATGCAGTTTTTCGAATAAACCCAAGCTTAGCCTCATGCATATTTCGATTTGCGGCTCTTTTGTTATGATGGTGCGATATGTAGCTTAGCTTAAGCGCTCCAGTTCCAATAACAATTTATCTTGGAAATGTTGGCTTACTGAATCCATATGCAGCACCCACACGTAGTGTTCTATCACGTCAGGCTTAAAAAAAATTCTTAAATACCAATGATTTCTTTCGACTTAACGCTATCCTATGATTTCACCCTTAAGAGTTTTATTACAGCAAAAAATGGTTAAAGAGCTCTCTCTTTGTACCTTAGATTTTCCAAAATCAATTATATTCTTATGCTTGGTACTGTAGATTAAATCCCCTTAGATTAAAAATATACCTACTTACCGCCTTATAGCTGCTTCCAAATTATCCAAAAAAGTGTATTCACCATGTGTTGTGTAGGTTATACTCTCATTACCATAAAAATTATGTTTTGGCCGAACATAATTGTAAAGTATCCAATATTTGCCATTTTGACGGATATAAAAATGTCGTGTTGATTCGTTTCTAGGCTTATGCACTACATAACTCTGATGGAGGTCTTCTAAGCGTTCTATCTCTACTACATTCTGTACTACATCACGATTCGACAATGAACTCAATGTAAACAGAATGAAACAAATTGCAAAAAGCGTAAATATCAAACGTACGCACATAGCACGATTAAACGCCATCCGTTAAGCACAACGCTTTCTGAGCAAATGTTTACCACAGCGCAACAAAAAAGCTAAGTGGTAAGTGCAAATTAATTTGCCAATTTCTACGTTAGTGTGTTGTAAATCGAGTTTTTTGAATTATTCCAATGATAAACAAACAAAAAAACAAATGTCCAATATTAATTTAAAAACTGACATATAATTCAAATTAAAATAAAAGAAAATAATATTTATTCAAATCACTTGTGTATATACTGCTTACCAGTGTTGAAAAATATAAACACTTTAAAAAACATTCGAATTTTGTGCAACCTAATAAAAGCATGCCCGTAAGCGCGAAAACTCGCAAAACGCGCAATGGCTGAAAGATTTCGAACTTATTTACGGGAACAGTCTTATCTCAAAGTGATAATAAAATCAATAATGGTGTTATCAGTGGCCTCGTCAAAAATTAATCCATTGTCAATGTCAGATATGGCTGTTAAAGTTTTTTATATTTATTTTGTAGTTCCTAAAAAATTTTTTCAAAGCTTCTTCCTATTCTCTTTCGAAGTTTTCTAGTAACGCGATTAATGAGATGGGGTGTAACATACCCCAGCAGTGTTTACCTATGTGTTTTTCCTTTAATGTGTTACGCTCGACTAAGCGTGGTTGATGTGCCTGTTGTATGATGTTTTATCTTCAGCTACTAAGAGCACGGGGTCAGATATTCAAGCGAAGAGAAAGTTGTTTCTGTTTGTAATCACACGGAGTTTGTCACACCCGACCAAACTGACAAGGGAAGGCTCAATTCTGAGCAGTGAACTATTGATCAGTCCATAAAGCGACCAATGAACACAGTTAAAATGAACATAAATTTGCAGTGTCTTCGCGAGGCTAATTCTAGATGGTCTCAGTTGTCGTCGTGTATTACATCAAGATCAATTTCTTCATTTTAGCCTATGTTGCAATTTCACTGGACATAACTCATCTGAGAGAGCTGACTGATGTAATATCTGGACATTTTTTTTATTGACGAACACTCCGCCAAGCTTGGTATGCCCACAATTGAGATCCAGATGTTGAAGAAGGTTAGGTCAGGTAGGAGTGGTAGTCAGTCACGAAGAGCCGACTCACTAAGACCAAATGTGATCCATTGTGATACCACAAGGTATCTGACTACACCCTCTCGTTGAACCACCCAGATTTCGTAACGAAACTAAAAAGCTGACCTATACTAACATGTCTAAGGTCATCCAGGTCATCAATTAAAAACGAACCAAGTGTCTTTTGGCGTTTTCTAGCAAGTGCAGGGCAGGAGCAGAGAAGATATTTAATATTTTCCTCTTCTTCCACATCTCCACAACTTCTACAGAAGTCAAAGGACCTATCACCTAATCTCTCCGCATGTCTGCCGATGAGGCAGTGGCCAGTTATGACCGCAACAAGATGTTGAAGAAACTATTTTCCATTTTCTCTGCGAATGAACTTCGTTAGCGCAACGACGCTTTAAGGCTTTCGGCAGTCACTTCTTCGACTCTTTAGAAGAACTAGCATCAACTGGTCTTAAATCCATTGTGCAATTTATAAAAATATCGGAATTGTGCAGTTAGGTTGTATAACTATATGCAAATCGGGTATACAATGCCTAAGTTATGATTACATGTCATCTCCCGGTAATAACCTTACCTAATCTATGTTTGTATTGTCCGAGTCACATAGCATGACGGGCAGGGCCGTAGCGAGCATGGGGCAGGCGGGGCGGTTCTGAAAGAAACTTACCTCTGTCAAGACTTTGGGGTATCCTGAAAGTGAACACGAGATATTGAACACGGTGGTCTACCAGATTAACACAATTCTACATTTTTTTGTACTTTTATTCGATGATGTACAAAATAACATACTTTTGATTCATTTTAACAAATCTTAGTATCAAACGGGAAAGAGGTAGCGTGGCTCCCTGCTCCCTTCCGATGATGGGCCGAGTTTTATACCAGTGTAGGTCAGTGTTCGTAGATTGTAGTAGAATTCTGTATATAATTCTATAGAAATTCTACTACAATATACGAACACTGGTGTAGGAGTACTTTAAAATTTGAAAAAAGATTTCCGTATAGGGGGCCCCAAATTTACTTGTTGCCCCAAGGCCCCCGAGGCTCTTGCTACGGCCCTGATGATGGGTAAAGTTTTTTTAATGTTCATGCTTTAGGTTATATAAACAAATCCATACAGCAACATTCCTGCAATTATATAAATATAAAAATATAAATATATGCACACATAATCTTAGTGGGTATGTTGAGAAAGTGCGATAAAGCTAAGAAATGGTTCAACCAATTTATGCTGAATTCCATGTTGCAACTGATCAAAGAATCAGAAATTTGGATATAGAGAAAGTTAATGAGTTGGCTTCATCTGACCCAGATTATGCCATCTTTTTAACTCTATTAAGAATGGTAACTATCCAAGTTTGTCTATATATATACAAGTGATGACATTCGATTAGGCTAAGAAGTTCAAGTAAATAATAATCCATTTGACTTAAAACAAACTGAGGATAACTTCAGTCAGGTTACCGATTTTTTGGTCTATGAATTGGATGATGCGGCTAGAAACCGTTTTGTTAACAGTGTTGCCGGCCATTTAAATAATGGCAGTCAATTTATTTAAGAGCAAGTTCATGCAGATTTTGGAAGAATGTTAACTGAGTAACTCAATTTAAATAAATCTGTCAAAACTGAAATACTTAGACTGCTACTTAAGTAATAAACTTCGAAAATTCAACAATCATTAAATAAATATGGGTAATGGGATTATTTTTTCTTATGAGATGTTTATTTCAGCTATGGTTTTTTAATTTGAAATGCATGTTTAAGTCTTTTTCATGAAATCGGATTATGTATCGTATATCTATTAATTAATAAATTGTTTTATTTTGTTTTAAAAACTTATAAAAATTATAAATGTACAATATTTTTCATTTCCATAACTTATCAATAAACTTTTTAATTGGCTTAAAGCCTCAAGCTGCTAAGAAGGCTCAAACGTAGTGCTCTATAATTATTAATAAATATTTTAAAAAGCTATCAACTATACATATATATTTAATAGAAGCATGCTCCTTCCTCAGTGTAGATTTCTTTCATATTCACATAAACGACAGCAAACGATTTCTGCGATACGCTAAATCGGTTACGATACGCCACTATCTTACAATATACTTCACATTACATTACATGAAAACTCTCAAGAACATTTATCGAAACGATGATTTGTAAAACAAATTTCAATTCTAATCAATAAGAATTCATGATAGCCAACTTTTGAGATAGCAAATTCTCCTATTAGACGTTCTCAATATGTTATCTACCATATTAATAAAGTTGCCACGCATATTGCGCTTATAACTGATCGGTTACAACTAGTCATAAACAAGCATACGCTTTTTATTTTTATGCTGTTTGATCAGTATATATCTGACATACTATATCTTAGGATAAAAACAGAAGTAGCACTGGTTTCAGCTTCTTTCATATGTGTAAATAACTGCAAGCGCCAGCAATCGTCCTTTTATATTTTATATATAAAAGCACACTGCATTAAAATAAAAATTATCAACTTTCTTTTTGAAGTTGAAAATGTTAAAGAAAATTTAATGCGCCTTCGACCCCTGTGATCAAATTTTTTAAAATTTATTATTTTTGACAGGATAATGTTCTTAATAAACTGTTAGTTTTAATCAGACACTGTATTGAAAAATAAATAGATATTAACTTGATACGAACACAAACACATACACCTTCCGAGTTGAATTAACCAAATTTTCTTTATTGTTTTCTTAGTACATTTTATCGGATTTTACCTGTAAGCTGTTAAGCCTCGTTAGAAAAATAAAAAGCTTCGATGCAAAACACATTTTATTTACTCGTACATGATATTATCAATATTCTAAATTTAATGCATTGTGATTTTCATCTTGTTCTCGTTTTACATATACTATACTAGACACAATAACAATATAATATAAAATAGTCAATATCAGTAATATGGCTAAAAGTCTAAAAATGAGACGTAAATAGAAATCACTGGTTAGAGCCATCTGACTTTTCCCGCACTTCAAGATCAAATGCCGTAGTACTTTCGTTTTTTTTTTTCTTTTGTTTAAGGGAGTGAAGTATCGCTTTAAGTTGTAGGTATCTCATGCCAAGATAAGATTAGGTACGTGTATATCTATTATTTTTAAAATTTAACTCATTGCTAGCTTAAATTTATTGACTCAGTCAGATAAAACAATTTTTAGTGAAATTTTAATTGCTCAACACAAACTTATTGTCAGTTTTTTGCAATTGAAGTCGAATTATTGTTGTGTTGGAATTTCAAAGATCATAAAAATTTAATTATATATCTTTTGCAATATTTCGTTGCCTGAATTTAATATTTCTCGATTTTGTAAAATTTTGGCTATCTGCTTATATATGATTGGCTATCTGCTTATAGATTTTTAACTCTTTCTCTTTGACATTAGTTAATTTTTGCGGACATTAGCCGACTACTATTCATTTGACATTAGCTGCTTGAAAATATCTGTAAGCTGAGCACATTTTAAAAATAAAGCTACGCTTTGAGAATCCATTTTACATAAGCTTACTTGTCTGACTGTTTATCTGTTTGATTGTCAATTTGTTGGCATGAAATGGACAGCCCTGTCAATTCATTTACAATAGAATCCAATTTTTATTAACCCGTCGTCAATGAGGTTCGGAAATGTAACACGGCCAAAGAAGTGGGGTGTGAAATACCCTAAAAAATTTTAAATTATGCTATATGAAGTATGGCTATTGAATTTTTACATTATGTATTATACTAATCTTATTAAAATAAATAACCATCAAAAAATTTAATTTTAAATTAGAATTCAAAAAATTTGCAGTGCTCTTATTACGCCCAATTAAAGGTAACTGTTCGACAAAATTCAGATTACTGAATACAATCTATCATTTTGTATGCAAATTTACTTCTCATACATAAAAACCATACCAAGTAATAATTTTAAAAGGATATTATTAGATGAGGATATATATGAAAGTTAATAAAACTTGTCAGAATATAATATGCACTTTTGTTAAATGCAAATAGGTAGCTTGTAGTCGGTGCAGGTATATTTCGATTTCCCGGTTTTGTGACAGTAGCACTCAAATTATCACCTTATTTTTTAGTTCCTCAAACGTTTCTTCAGAGCTTCTACCTATTCTTTTCCGAAAGTTCCTTGTAACGCGTTCAATGAGGTGGGGTGTGACATATCCCATTAGTGTGTGTTTTTCCTTCAATGTCTTATGCTCGACTAAGTGTACTTGCTGTGCCTGTTGTAGGATGTTTTATCTTCAGCTACTGAGAGCACGCGTGTAGCAATTTGTGTGAGAAAGAAGTGGACTCTGTTTGTAATCATTTGGAGTTTGTCACACTCCACCTCATTGACGACGTGTTAAAAACGAGTAGATTTCAAAGAGATGAACGTTCGAGATATATCGTTTTGACGTTAAATTTGTATGGGAAATGAGCTAATTTCGATTAGATTTTGGCTCTAAGTAGAGATAAATGATTGATTTTAATGCCAGTGTGAAACTCTTATTTAGAATAAATTGGTTTTTTAACAAATCGTTGTCTCTTAATGGGTAGTAAATATTTACTTAGAATTAAAAACAAAACTGAAATTTTAAATTTCTAAACACGCTTCAACTATTTTTATTATTATTATTATTTACTTATATTCAATAAGACTGCTTTTTTGTAAATTTAAATCACGATTTCTTAAATTTTGATCTGAAAAAATAGTTTATATTCATACCTCTTTTTTCCTCAATTTGAACTCAAAAAATTTAACGAAGTTTTAATGTACTGTAAAACGCGCTTACTCCAATATGTTTAAATTTCGGTAATTCGAACCAATTTGGCACAAAAAGAGAAAAATGTAGTTCTATATTTCCTAAAAGAGTCTTTAGATGATATTCGAAGCCTGTACCACCAATTATTTCACACCAAGCGGTAAAATAAGTCTAAAAGGTTCATTGTGTTGTGCATATTTTGCCTTACCTTTTTAAAAGCCGTAAATTTACTTATTTTTTACTCATGTCTGCGAAACTTGGCTGGAAAAAAATCTGTATCAAATAAACAGAACACAGTTTACAATTTATCTACAAACGAATTACTTACCTTTAAACTTGTTTTTATCAAACAACGATTTGTAAAAATTTTGTCACTCAATGTTTATGACATGGCTTGGCTTCAATCTTATGTTTTCAAGTACATATTTTGAAAAAATCATGTCATGATCAACTGAGCGTTTTAAAGACTCAATACTTCCTTAAATGCAAGTAATACCTCTGATGGTTACGTAAATATTGAAATTTCCTTACATATCTCGACCCAAGCGCCACCTACCAGGTCAAAAAACACATTAAACTTTTCGAGCACCCAGCAAACCTATCTTGTGCACATGGCTTCGATATCTTTAAAGATTACGGTTATATACTAAGTAGTTTTATAAATATCTCGAGAGATGAGGTGTCACGCTCACTTTTTTCAGAAGTCTTCCTAGGGACATGCAACAACTCACCAAAGTCTTATCGTAATTGCATGAATGGCATAGGAAGGCATTAAAGACCTCCACACACACAAACAATAATTTTTATATATGGTAGCGGCCAAACTAAGTAGTTATCGAAAAGCCTAAGGATATGCAACGAAATCTTAATGCAAAAGCACTAGTGAAGACTAAGGCATTAGCAAAAGATAAAAATAAGACTAATCAATTTCATTTTATGCTTGGGAAGTGGTAAGTGGACGGCCTTCGGCCGCATCGTAATACTTACATCATCCAATATATCCAATACCAGTTTCGCGGCTGCCTTTGGCCGCAGTTCAGTCAGTAATATACGTAACACCAGTGCTACCAGTAGAATTCCAATGCCTATTGATTTTAATAGTTTTTCAATAAATAAAATAAGTTACAAAATTCAAAACCAAAAAATTATTTTCCTTAAATACTTCAATCTTGAATATTTTTCAAATGCTAAGATTAATGAAAAAAGTGTTGGAGATCATTTTTGTAGAGCGCTTAATTTCCTATAAATATTGACAATGCAACTGGTTTAACAATCTATTGGTGATAAGATATGACCATTTTTATATGAGACAAAATTAAAAATGAAAAACTATGATGAGCATAATCTTCCCGTTAATATTAAAAGCTCAGATTTAGTAAGTACTTCCCAGAGGTACCTAGGAGCTAGATTCCGTGTGTCGGATTCAAAAAAAAAACATTTGATTTATTTGACCCACCCTAATATAAATACATACTCGTATTGACCCCTCCCATTCAATTTTTTATTCACAATGAACTAGGGAGTTCAATTTTTCCAGCATGCTCACAGTAACTGGATCACCCTACATAAAGAAAATCAAAAAGCGCAACTAATTGATTACGTTCAGACGTCGCAATAATTGCCACATATCGCACACATTCTACTAAAGCAGCACAACTCAAAATTTTGAAATTTTCAGAAGATTCAAAACACAGTTTTAGAGATCGTAAACTATTTTTCAAAAATAAAGTGTGAATTATTAAGGAAAAGATACTAACAGAATATGGTTTGATCGTAGCGATCACGACAGCTTTGACTCTCCGACACAACTAAAAATTGGACACTTTTGCATATTGCAGTATAATTTCCATTGCAGCATGAAGAGAGACAATAACTCTTTTTTCACAGCAAAGTACAACAAAAATTTAATTTTTATCTTGCGTTCTGGTAGATCTATGTTTGATGACCACTTTTAAGCAGCGATCGTTGAAATCTGGATGTAAGTTCACTCTTATCATTTAATTAACAACAGAACTGCTAACAAAAAAAGATAAAAACCGACAAGAAATATTTCAATATTAATCATTTTAAAACATGAGTATGTACGTTTGCATACAGAGCGTAGGTAACTTATCTTATATATATAAAGATATATAATTATCTTTCTGAAACATCAAAACAAATTTCTACTAACATTTTCAAGGCTTTGTTTGCTTGTATTTGCATCATACTAAGACATTTAGAGACAACAGAAGCCTTAGAATAATTTTCAACCACTTCTGTAAAATGTTTACCACTTCAATGCTCGTCTTGTTAGACTAGAACTGACTTACGGTAGAGCTTTCGATTTTTACAATTCCAGCAAGACTAACCATGTTAGCAACGCCAATCGATGCCTATACCTACTCTATTTTCAAATCATTAAACACATTTGAAGTTGACTATAATAATCAAATAGCTGCAAGCAAACTGCTCTTATAATATAGCCTAAATTATACACAATAGTTTGTTTCGTTTGATTAGTCGTGGTGCCGCAGAACCAACTAATTATAAAATATTTCATTTCAATTCGTTTGTGCTGAATCTTGATTATCATTCGGTATAGTTAATTTTAAGTATGATGGTTTGTGGGAAAATTTTTTGTCGATAATTAAACATTCTCAATTGTGCCGATATGCGCAGTCACAACATACTCTAGGTTTTGCAGAAGATTGACTACAATATCCTTAAATGGGCAAGCCGAGACACTTCTGTGTGTACAAATACAAGTCTAGAACGATTTTGAAATGAAATATGTAAGTTTAATTTAACCCTTGTAAAAAGAAGATGCTGAAAAGTTTTTTAGGACAGATAGTCCAATATACGAAATGTTTATTTGATATATATATATATATATATATATATATATATACATAGTATGTAGTGCCTGCAAGTAAATCCGATGATATATAAATATTTCTCTAGTGGCAGTTCCCACCACTGATCGTTTAGCTATGTACACTGAAAACTAAGTTCCGTTCAAGGAAGTATTCAAAAGTTTAAGGAATAAGTGTTCTAAAGTACAATATGCACTTTAGCTAAGATTCCTTTAAATAATATGTAAAGGGAAGTTTATATACTCTAACTGAAAGCTACCATAACTAAAAGAAATTGACTTAATTTGAACAGAAATTAACTTTTTCCAATTAGATCAGTGTCATCCTAAATAAGATAAAATAATTATAAAAAATTCAGCTTTTTTTTTAATTCGATTAACAAAAAATTTAAGCAGGTAGTCAATATACTGTGAAAAACTTTCCAATTCGTCGAAGACATTTACAGGCAAAGAACTTAAAATTCAGGACACTTACATGTTTTTGAGGTGCGTTCGTGTGTATGCGTAAACTATCGCTTTATCACCTCTTATATTGGTAACTTATCTCGAGAATATTTCAGCGCCTCAAGACTTATTTCGAATCACCCTACAAAAATCACCAATATCATTGACCTCCACTATCACCTTTCGCATTAAATGAGGCCTAAACAGATAGTAAAACATAACATTCGTACATAAAAAGCCCATCTTCGGCCTTTTTGCAGCGATTTGTCTTCAAATGAGACCAAATTACCACCGGGTACTACCTTTTCCCCTCTCCTTTTAAAGTTTATTCTGACTTTTGACCTAAGAGTGATTGTTTATTGTTTTATTTGACATCAAAGGCAAAAATGCACTTAGGACACTTACACTCCGAGATTTTATTCTGAAAGCTGCAGTTAAGACATAACGCATACTGAGATATTTGGAACGGGAAGAGTCAGCCAAATTTTGATGGCACCTAACGAAAGATTGTATTTTCTTTTGTAAGTTGGCATGAAAAATAAAATTTTTTCCAAAAAGTCAGTTTGGTTCCCAACACTCTGAGGGGGCGATACGTACATTGGGGTTCTTATTTTGAAAAATTTCTAGATAGTTTTTATATTAATGTATATTTTTAAGCATGGGTTTAAAAATAGGTCGCACAAAACCTCAAACCTGTAAACGGCAAGAACAGAGTTTGTGCACGAAAAAACCGGCTTACAACGAACGAAGAAAAAATCTGCCTTAGGTGCTAAGATGTGGCTATGGGAAGTGCCACTTCCTTATTATCAAACTACGGTCACATAGAATCGGGTTTGATAAAAACTATCACACAATTTCACCTTCCTCGATATAACCTGTGAACTGCGAAAACAAAATTTTCTGTTTTTTGTAATGAACAAAATTTTAGAAATTTATTTATTCTGGATTGACCCTTATTTTTCGGAGTTATTTCTCATTGAAATTTGGCATAACTACATCATAGCATCTGTCAGTAATAAAACTAATACATCTCTGAGAAAAGCTAAGCTCATGGTATGCTATGCTCTCAAAAAATTGTTAACTTCTTTTCTAAAATAACCATCAAGAGGAGAAGTTCATCTGTTAGTGAAAAGTGCATTCATATATAAATTAAGTTGCTCCTATATACATGTGATTCTTGGAAAATTAAATCAGGTAAAATTTTCGTAATCAAATACAATTTGCAATTAATTTTCAACCAATTTTCCAATAAGTTTGGTTAAGTCGCTGAAAGCGATCCTATTTTGATTTTTTCTACATTTTTTTAGTTTTAATATAGAATTCGCAATTCAAGTTTTTAGTATTTTAAAAAGGGCTACGGTCACATATATTCTTCAAGTCGTTCGATTTGAAATATTCTTTTTCAATTCCTAAAGGTAATATAAAATTTGAATGAAAATAAAACTTTTTTAATTAAAAAAAACTTCGCAGGATAAAATTTCATCAACACTAAGATCACTGATTAAAGTGCCATATTTGGTAGATTGTCCCTACTTTACTGCATTCTCTTCAAGAGCATGAGTTTGGAATTCCGAAACCTTCAGTCTATTTCTACTAGTGCATGGTATAGCGGGAAAAAAGTTAAATGTAGTTTGACTGCATGTAAAAACGCAATTAAGATCAGTTGATTAATTTTGAAAATTTTAGAAAAACCTAAAGAAATCGGCGAAGTGAGAATTTATTAATAGCTTAAAACTATTTTGGCAAATGGTTTTGGACAAATTTGCATAAAAAAATCGTATAGACAGCGAAAAAAAAAGTTAAAGAACGGTACCTGCAAAATGTGTCTAGAAATGTCATGCGACTTTCTTTATAAATCACCTATATATAAATGTAAGTACATTGCACAGAAAAAAAATTGTTAAATAAGTGCAAAAACTAAAAATTTCCTAAAGGTCAAAAAAATCTAAATTGAAAACTAAAATCTTTAATTTTTTACTAAGAACTCTTAAAAACAAATAGATTAAGTAATAGTTACAAGAACTTTAAAAAGTAAGTTCAAGTGAATGAAAGTAGAGTAAACTTAAATTGAAGTGAAATTAGAATAATTAATTTAAAATTAGTCTTAGCGCGCTAAATTTTAATTTCAAAAAAAGAAAGCGAACTGTTTTCGAAAAGTTAAACTTTGAATACCAATGTAGTATTGGCCAACTAATTACCAATATGTACATGCGGTATTGTATTAATGCTATTGTGCTCAATTAAGCTCAATTTGATCAACTCAATTTTAGCTTCATTAAAATGCCTCATTATTCCCATATATACACACATACATCTATAATAAAAATTTAGCTCAATGCTCAACGCTCAGCAACATCAGTGAATGCATTCAACGATGGATAAGTAAAGGGTGTTTTTTTTAGAGGTTTGTTTTTTGAATAGAAATAAAACTGGCATTTTATGGTCAAATCTGGCAACTCTAATGTCATTTATGTTCAGTTTGGTTTGCCATTTCATCATGAACAGGTGAACAACAAAAGAACAACGCTTGCAAATCGTGCAAATTTATTTCGAAAATAATGGTTCAGTTCGCGAAGTTTACCGCAAGCTCCGTCCATTTTATGGTCGACATAATCGTCCATCAGAGCAATTAATTCGGTTAACCATGGATCGTTTTCGCACTACGTTTACTCTATGTGATAATACGCATCCGCAGAGACGTCGAACAGTGCGCACCGAAGAAACAATTGCCGCTGTAGAGCAAAATGTTGAAGAGGACCCGAATGAATCGATTCGCCACCGTGCACAGCAATTGGAGCTTTGTCCATCAACTTTATGGAAGATTTTGCGCAAAGATCTTGGCTTGCGACCTTACAAGATCCAGCTTGTGCAAGAATTAAAGCCGCGAGACCATGCAATGCGTCGTAATTTTGGTGTATGGGCCGAAAATGAGATTGATCTCGATGCTGATTTTCATCGCAAAATTTTGTTCAGTGATGAGGCTCATTTTTGGTTGAATGGCTACGTCAACAAGCAAAATTGCCGCATTTGGAGTGAAGAGAATCCACATGAGACCCTTGAGACGCCATTACATCCACAAAAACTGACTGTTTGGTGTGCTCTATGGGCTGGTGGAGTCATTGGGCCATACTTCTTCCGAAATAATGCTGGAGAGTCAGTTACCGTTAATGGAGACCGGTATAGAGCCATGATAACCGACTATTTTGTTCCCGAATTGGATGGCATGAATGTGGATGAGTTGTGGTTCCAACAAGACGGCGCTACATGCCACACAGCGCACGTCACAATCGATTTATTGAAGGAAACATTCGATGAGCGCATAATTTCGCGGAATGGACCTGTCAATTGGCCACCAAGATCGTGTGATTTGACACCATTGGATTATTTTCTTTGGGGATATGTGAAGTCGCTCGTCTACGCCAACAAACCAGAAACGTTAGGGGACTTGGAAGCCAACATTCGTGGCGTTATTGCCGACATACGGCCCCATATGCTCGAAAAAGTGGTTCAAAATTGGACCTGTAGAATTGGCTTTATTCGAGCCAGCCGCGGCGGCCACATGCCCGAAATCATATTTAAACATTAATGGCATAAAATTATCCTTCCAATAAAGCCAAATTGATGGACATTAAAACGATTTTCTTGTGTTTTATTTCAATTCAAAGCTCTATACCTCTAAAAAAAACACCCTTTATTAACGTGGCAAAGTGAGTAAAAATTAAATAAATATGAGGATTAAAATATTAGAAAATTTTTGAGTCGAAGTAAAATAAATTTAAAATAAGTTTTTCTTGTGTATTTAAGTAAATTTCAATTTGCAAAAGATTACAACAACAACAAATGCATTGGTATATATTTACTTGCCTAATGCATAGTTGTTTGCTCGCACTCTCTGTGTAAAAGTCTCCACTTTTTATATTTTGTTAGATCAATGGCTATGATCTCGCTCCCATTGTTTATGTTTTCTTTCACATTTCGGGTTACCGTTTTTGAACATAAAATTTAACTACTTAAAGTAAATGAAAAAGGTACCGATGCATTAAAGTTTACTTTTGTCAGTTCATAGTTTTTTTTTTGGAATTGATTAAAATTTATGTTAACATATAATCTTTATACTATGTATAATTATGCTTATTTATCAAGTGTTTGAGTTGAGTTTAAAGCTTTAACTAAATACTACTTTTCTATGATACTTTTTTTTATGCTAAAGCGAACTCTATGATATTTTTATTCTTTTTTGTGCATTTTGTTAGATGCAAATTTTTTGGATATGCTACTAAATGTTAGATATTTTGGTTGAATAAAATATTTTTAAAAAATGGTGAACTAAAGAAATAACTTTTTCCTTGATGTAATATGGCAGTGAATAGTTGAGTTAAGAACTCATGGTAAAATTCTGCACAGTAAGACCAAAGGTAGGGTGGGTTAAGAGCACGGTTCTTCAATAACATCTCGAAAATACGTGTTTGACGAAAGTGAAAGATTGATACCTTCAAGTTTAGTGTTTTTTAGATATATTTTGTCATGACCATTGGGGCTCGGTTTTGATATGGTCATGCTGGTTCATTTTTAGGTTATCAGGGAGTCTATAATAATATTTTGTGTGTATGGTCTGGTGAGTTAAGGTTGTCACGTACCCCCCTACTCGACTGAAGCTAGTGGCTTTAATGGCTCCCGCCCCCGACTACCTCCAACTACTATGATGGGTTTTGTTTGTATTGGTTTTTATCGATACAAGACATATACGTTTAGACACCATTTTGGTGGTGTCCCCTAACATACATATTACATTTTATTGGATACAAATTCTATTTGCGCCGTTTAGAGATTTGAGCTAGGAAGTTGAAATATTTGTAAACTCATTGCTTAAACATAGGAAATTAAAAAATTTTAAAAATACAAAATAGAAAACCTAAATATCTCGTTGAAAGCATTTTTTATTGATACATAACTTACATATTTTAAAATAGCATAACTTTATTACACTTTTTTTATTAGCATAGCTAAATTGTTGCCTTATTTTGGTCATCAATGTTATGTAAGGATCAAGACTGGTCAAATAAGTCTATAATTAAGTCACCACACATTTAATCCTCATACTACTTATATTAAAAATACTTTATTTTTGCTATAATTACTTAGAAATTAATTGTTTTAGTTATTAAACTTTACATAAATCATTTGTACCATACAATATTTTGTATTCCTTAACAATTGTATGTCTTATTAAATAATTCATAGGTGATATGTATTTATTTCGTGGATCGTGTTTATTATATTTCTTTATGCCAGGACTATGAACAAGGAATCCATCATTTAGTATGTAATAATCATAATCCAGCAGACACATCGCATATGCCTATAAAGAACATTGAGATTTAGTGTAAAAAAATAAAAATATAGTACTGAATGGCAGTTCATGAAATTATTTGATCTTTTGTCAACGAAGATGAATAAAAAAATCATACCTATCCCGAATATCTTTTGATTTAGTATTGATATACTTAAATATAATAGGCATTGATATTTTTATGTTTGTCGAATGAATATTATTTGAATTTTTTGCGAAAATCAAATGCGACATCCCCTCAGTTGGTTCGAAATAGGATAAAAATTTTACGCATTTTTTGTAATTTTTATCTTTAACCCTTACTGACCTTATTTCAATGTGATAATCGGCCTCTGTCTATCGTAAAATATTTACGAAAGTAACATTTATGGAAATGCTTTAAATTAAATAAATGTAATATTTTCCGATAGTTCTCAAACTCTTTAAGTCAAAAGATCTTATATAAATAGTTAACTAAACTATATAGATAATTAAACTAATATAAATGAAGGAAGGTATGACCTATGTGCCAAATTTCATTGAATAAGCTTTCTTAGTTTTTCCGTAAACGTGATTTCAAGAGACAGACAGACACACAGTCAGACAGACTGACACACAGACAGACTGACGGACATAGCTATATTGACTCAGGTGGTGACAGTGATCAATAATATATATACTTTTCTACTCCTGCCACACCCCCTTTTATACCTGTGTAGAGTATAAAAATGTCGGCTTAGGCCAAATTTCATATTGAAATAGGGTCAGTAAGGGTTAGAGGTAAAAGTTTCAAAATACTGCAAGAATTTCTTAAACTGTTGCAAACCAATCCAGGGGTCGTCCTCACATAGAATATATATATACTTTTCTACTCCTGCCACGAACCCTTTTATACCTGTGTAGAGTATAAAAATGTCGGCTTAGGTCAAATTTCATATTGACATAGGGTCAGTAAAGGTTAGAGATAAAAGTTTCAAAATACTCCTAGAATTCTTAAACTATTGCGAACCAATCCAGTGGTCGTTCCCAATTATATTTTTTCTAAGAACAAACTTAATGTACAGGTTGATCCAATAAGAGCTTCCTACTTCGTTTTCTAAATAAAATAAATAAAAATCAATGTATCGTTATTTGGAATTATTGTTCAGTTCCTACAACTTAATGTTTAAAAAATATTTCGTTCAAATGTTGGCCACGACTAGTTCTGAAATGGTCCATTCTGTGGGTCCAATATTCGACAACTCTTTCAAACATATGGACCGGTATTCCTTGAATTATACGAGTTATGTTGGTTTCCAAAGCGTCAATAGTTTTAGGTTTGTCGAAATAAACAAGTGATTTAACATATTCCAAAGGAATGCCGTCAAATCACATCTTGGTTGCCAATTAACAGGACCATTTCTTGAGATGATGTTTTCATCGAAAGTTTCCCTCAATAAAGCGATTATTTTTCCAGCTGTATGGCATGTTGCGCCATATTGTTGAAACCACAGGTCGGCTACACAAATATCCTGAATTTTTAGCGACATGAAGTCATTGATCATTGCTCTGTAGCGAGTACCTTTGACCGCAACATGGGCTACATACGCATTTTTGAAGAAATACGGTCCGATGATGCCTCCTGCCCATAAACCACACCAAACGGTACATTTACCGCTATACATTAGAAGCTCTTGGATTGCTTGTGATTGCTCATCGGCCCAAATATGGCAATTTTGCTCGTTAACGTCGCTAAAGACAATTTTTCGATAAAATAATGGATCAATTTGAAGTTGTTGTAAACCAATATCAGCCGGCTTCAATTCTTGTACGAGCTGTATTTTATAGGCCTTCAGACCAAGATTACACCTCAACATACGCCACAATGATAGATAAGAGATGCACAAAGCCTGAGATCGGCGACAAGTCGATTGTTCACGGTTTTCACGAACACAGAAATATTCTCAAAATTACGGGCTGTATGCACTCTGGTTGAATGATTAATGTTCAATAGTGTAAAATTGGTTTGAAATTTGGTGGTGGTCTTACGAATAGTGCGCTCATTTGAACGACCAAAATGATGTTGAAGAACTCTATAATATGCTCTAACTGATGACTGATTTTGGTAGTAAGCTTCCACAATTGCTAAACGTTGTTCAGGAATAAGTCTACACATGATTGAGTCGCATTGAATACTGAACACAAACGACAAAATAACCCAGTTGGAAAAAACGGACCTCGTATTGGATCACCCTTTACACATGTATATCGTTCATTTTTAGATAACTTTATTTTTTTTTACTTTTTGAACATATTTTGAAACGAAATATCTCTAAAGCTAAGGGGAATAGAATGAAAATCCATTTTGTTTAAAAATGCTTCAGTTTGATGTTAAAAATTTATAAAAAATGTACCTTATGTAAAAAAACCTCGCAAAAACGTATGTAAAAGAAATAGAAACTACACCATTAGATTCAAATAAATGAGTAGCATTAACTGACCTGTACACGTTTATTGCTCTGACCCTCCCAATGCACACGCTCATCGAACACAGGCTCCTTGTTATCACTTATGTAGAAAGGCTCCCAAACTGTATATTTTTCTTGACGTTTAGCAATTGCAAGGACTCCCATTTCATTTACTGATGTTAAATTTAACCATTCTGCCACATATGGCAACCGGTGGCAATGTGTACATTTACCGAAATGGAAGCTTTGCGCCATTTTTCTTCGGAGCATTATTTTAAGCTCCGCTTTATTATTTGGTATTGATGCATTTTTCTTCACTTCATAAATGTTCAATACAAAAACTCTGAAACGACACATCAATTTTTGAATTATTAATTCACACTTTCAACTAAAATATTTCATAATTTTTAAGGCAACCCTAATATCAGATCAGCTGTTTTTTAGTGGAAAACAGCTGTTCGGCGCATGAAATGAAACGTCGTTATTTTAGCTTAATTTGATGATTATCAGAACACATTGAACTACAGTACCATTTATTCAGATTATTTCGCAAACAGCTGTGTACTGCTCGAAACTATTGATCTGTTCAAGGCTGTATTTTAGGATAAGTATAGTTTGAGTACCAGAGTATCCATTGTGAAAAAGTTAGTCTTTTTTTTGGAACATACAACTACACTCTTGTTAGTATTTTAAAGATGAAACATATAATACCTTGGGTTTTTCCTCACTCCAGGTGCATCAATAACGAGACTTATATTTCGTGTAACCATTTGTAAAAATCTATTTACAATTCCAGGACTTGGATATAGTTCCATATCACAGGTGAAAATAAAATAAGTATTGGCAGCTTTACGTGCGATATTACGTCCTACATTTATAGGATATGTCATTTTTTTGGTCGTACGGTATAAAGTTTGATTTTTTTCCTTTCCATATGGAGGAGAATTACAATCATATGGCCATTGTAGTGCCTCGTTTTCACTTAATGGTATACGTGTTGGCACATGTTTATTCGGAAAGTAAATATGAAATGTAACAAATTGTTTTATTAATTTACTTTCAGGCAGACAATTACGTACGTACTGTATAGATTCCATAGTGTCTTGGAAATCATACCCAGGTGTATATACAGCAAAGCTGACTGGTGCAAGCCATCTAAAAGAAATAATAATTGTAAATCGTAGTTTATAAATTTACTTTATTTATAATTTGATTTATTTAAAATTTACTTATTTTTTTGTTTCTAAAACTGTAAGGGAGTGTAAACCACTATTTTACGTAAGGGCCAGTGAACTGAAGCTCAGAATAAAGTCTAGTTGGGCCAAAATCAAAAATTGTGCATCAACAAATTGTACTCACAGCAAAAAGTTAAAAATTCAATACATAAATATTTATTTAGTAAACATTAAGAACAAAATAAAATTTATAGCTTAAATGACATCTAGCTCTGACAATATAGTCCTTAGATTAGAGTTATCGTACAAAAATCTGGCGACAACTTCGATTTTATACGATTATAATGATTTAATAGGACATTATTTGAAATGATATAAACTTAAATTTGTTGCAGAAATATCATATTTTTACAAAAATGTCGCTCAGAAATTTAATAAAATTATTATGTCTTGAAAATTATAGCACAAATTTCAAACTTTCATGATCCAAAATTATAGCATAAATTTATTATGACATTAATATTTCGAAAGTCTATTCATTGGCTCTCAACTACTTTTTTTCTGACATCCGATGTATATATCTCCGAAACTAGATGCGTCTCCCAACTTCTGATTCCATATTTATTGTCAATATTAGAAACCGAACAATGATTTTATAAAAAATGGAGAGAGGACTCTTAAGTTAAGTAATGCTTGTCACCTCGTTCAAACAGGTATGACAGACATTTTCGGTATGTTGTCATACACTCAGGTAAAAATATCCTATAAACGATCAATAATGGTCCTATTGTCTCCATAGCTAAAAAAACCCCATTAACACTATAGATTTCATCTAATCGTTCTACTGGAATAGCCTCTCAGGCTTATTTTGCTCGGTCAAATAACTGGTCAAAATTTGTAATATTTTTCGTATTGAATGCATTCTTCACGTCAAGATATGTGTCTTCGAGCAAATTCAACTCATTGTGTTCTTTGCGACGCCATGACCAAAAGTTTATTGCGTGCCAACGACTATGAAGCCCAGCCTCGGCCAAGCGAAGTGCAACTGTCTATTTTGATATTGGCTTTTTGGATGGATTGGCTTTTGGTTAATCAGAGTAAAGTTTCAGACTGCTTTCCACCTGGGAATTACCTGAACAAAGTACATGCTTTCCACAAACAGGAAGACGCGTCGGATAGGACCCTACGTTACTTCGGACGGCTTTACTTTCGAAGTTGTCAAGGAATTCACCTATATTGGCACCGCCGTGAACACTCTAAACGATGTTAGCCTGGACATAAAGCGAAGACTCACTCTTGTTAATAAGTGCTACTATGGTCTCAGTAAGCTATTAAGCAACAGAGACCTCTCTCGCCCGACAAAACTGGCACTCTTCACGACGCTCATCTTACGAGTACACGTGCTACTCTGCGGCGCAGAAGCTTGAAGGTTTATGACCTGGAGGAGTTATTGCTATTAGTGAGAATGAGCTCAGTTTAAATGATAGGGATGTGGACAAAATGTTCCAAGAAGAAGATGTTACATGCCACACAGCAAATGCAACAATAACTTTATTGCAAGTGAAGTTTTGAGTTAACCAGCTAGATCATGCAATTTGGCACCCTTGGAATACTTTCACTCTGATGTTTTCAACCAATATTCAAGTGAAAATAAATAAAAACTAGTAAAGGTGTTATCTTCGGCCAGGCCGAAACTCACATACCCTACACTACATGGAAAGTACTTTTTAAATAAATGTTAAAAAATTTTAAAGAGGTTGAATAAGTCGGAAATAATGTACAAAGGTTCAAAAATAATGAAAAGTTTTGGGAAAAACTGAAAATGTTAAAAAAATATGAAAACCATTGAAGAAAGTTGAAAAAAATTGAAATAGTCGAAAAATATGAAAAATGCTGAAAAATTGATAAAAAAGTCGAAAGAATAAAGAAAATGTCGAATAAAATTGAATGGGAATGGGAAAAGGTTGAAAATGTCAAAAGAATATGGGAAATGTTGAAAAAAATAGAATAGAAATGAAAAACACGAAATATGCCACTCCCATTTCTTCAATACCGCCTACTTTTGGAATAAAAATTATATTTGTAATTAACATACATACGCATGCAAATTTTAGCACAATAGCTTGTATAATTTGCGCGATATGACGTAATTAGCCTTAAAATTTAGGGCGGTGACACACCCAAAGGTACAACCCAGTCTGACTTTTATCCAGAAATAGCTTTACATAAGCAAACCTCTTACACCAAATTTCAGTATGATTGCTCATATATTTCGATATTTATGCCACTTGAGGTATTTTAATTATAAAGGAGGTGCCACGCCCCCTGATTCAATACTGTCAAGCTTCATTTAATTTCAAAGCTTATAGTAACCGACACCTCTACACAAAATTTTATGAAGATTACTCTCATAGCACACTATCTATAGCATTAAACGTATTTCGCTTATATGGGAGGTGCCACACCCACCGGCCCAATTGTGCCAAAAAAAGACACCTTTTAACAAGTGTATCCGCCATATTAAATTTCATAACGATTGCGTTGTTAGTTCTCTTTTTAACACGTTTATAAATACTGTAGGCTGTGCCACGCCCCTAAAATAAAATGTTCAGTATATTGATGTCGCTTGTATTGTTGAATACTTTCAGTGGTATCATCCCTACAATTTTAATGAAAATCGTATGTGCCATTTTGGAGTTATACGAAATCCAAATTTTTAATTGTTAAGAAATGCCACGCCCACTTTTACAATTCCGCCCACTTTATGCGCAATTCAAGATTCATGAAATCTGTACTCGTGTACCAAATTTCATCAAAATATCTTGCACGGTTTACGAGCTATGGTGTTATAAAAGTTAAAATTTAGGGCTGTGCCACGCCCTTTTCATAGCCTTTGCAAACTTAAGACCTAGCCTAATCTTAATGTTGTTCTCATATTCAGCAAATCACCAAGTTTCATCAAAATCGCAGCAACTTTTTTTCAAAATGAACTTGGGTATATTTACATAGAGTATGGGCGGAAGGCGTGGCTGTTAACCGATTTCACCCATTTTTATATGCTAGCAGCTTGCAAGAAGATGTGAGCTGTGTGTTAAATTCCATTGAATTAGCTTGCTTAGTTTTCCCGTAAACTTGATTTCAACAGACAGCCAGACAGACAGACAGACGGACACAACTATATCGACTCAGGTGGTGACGCTGATCAAGAATATATATACTTTTCGATACCTGCCACGCCCCCTTCTATGCGTTACAAACGGAATGACAATGTGAATATACCCTCTGTGTAGGGTATAAAAATGTCCAATCCCATTCTAAATTCCATAGGAATATACAGTGACGGTTCGAAAATGGAGCCTGGTACGAGTTTTTTTTTCGAGTTACTTGTAAATCAGTGAATCTTTTGCATTACCCTGCTGCTGTAGAGTATTACACGAATTATCTTGCTAGGAAAGGCACTTAAATTGAACAAAGATTCTGAACCTAATATTATGAAACCACTAGCCTTCATTAGGACCAACATTGATTCAAAATGTATAAATTGGGCTAATAAAACAATATACTGTAGGTTAAGGGCAATTTGGTGTTATTATGTTGCTAATAGAACGCAAAAAGTGATCTTATTGGACAAGCAAACCCTTAGAATCATTGTAGGTGCTAGCATGCTTCAAGACTTGAGTTTATTGACGTTAGAGATCTTTTTGGAGGTTGTAAAGATGCTGGCGTCGAAGCGCATGTTTTTCATTATCTTTGTGAGTGGCAATCACTGTCACATTAATGCTTTGAATGTATTCTTGTGCCAATTCTCCGACTCTCTTGAAGACATTGCTCAAAAGTGTCTACAATCCATGTTGAAATTTTGTTAAAGTATCGAAATGGTGTTGCGTATGTTGACAACGAAGTTATAAGCCGGGTAACCCAACTTAATCTTCATGCTTTTACTAAGCTTATCCCACTAAAAACTCACCTTTTGACAGTTGTACCTAGTGCCCAAAAAAATGTGTAATCACCGTTGGTCGCATATGTTATAGACTCGGCGCAACCAATATTTTGACTAATACTTCCGCGCACAAAATTTTGAAATATCCAATAGGAACCATGTTGCACTCGATGCATTTCCAATGGAATATTCTTGCAATTTAGTTGATTAGCTAAAAAGTTACTCGGTGCTACAGTGTCAATATGAGCCTTATGATTATAAGCTACCGGTTTTTCAGATTTTTCTTCTCTCTTCAGAATTGCTTGTAGGATAAAACAACAGATTACCAAGATACAACCATATGAAATAACATGCCATTTACGTATCCCATGAAGCATTGTGTTCACAGTTATGAAATAAATGCAATAATTGATCAATTCAAAAGGATAATACTGTCGGATCTTGTGGAAATTCATTTACTGCAAATAAATAAAAAAAACTTAATATTTCTGTTAATGAAAAAATCAAAATATTTATTACCTCTTGAGTTCTCTTCAAAGGAATTTTTTGTTTAAAAATAGATGCATATCTGTTAAAATACACATTGTCTAATGACTTTGGCCAACATTCCAGACGATAAAGTGCGATCCCGAGTCTTCCAACTAGAATTACAAATAATTTTGTGTTATAAATTTCTCACTGATTGTTCTTATGACTTTTCACAGTTTGATTGCGATTGGAAAACCAAAGCTGGTTCAGGCTCTATAAAAACGATGCAAAATTATTTTATATGAAAACAAAGTGTTTCCTGAATTTCCCGGACTTTATTTATGATATTTCTGTAACATTTCACTTTAAACAAACAATGTCTCCCATTTTATGATTTGCTTAAGATCACTGTGTTTCATAGACGGTAGTGGTCTTCAAATTGAGCACACGACACTGACAATACATGTGCTCTGTTTTTAATTTGTCTACGCGTTCCAGCAAGCCGTCTGTATTTCTAATATATCTGAGATATTCTATTGTGAACCAAGCGTATTGTTTTATTTTAGCTTTGTTATGACCAAATTTCAGGAAAACTAATACACAGAACAGCAGCGATGGAAACAAACCAATACAAAAACTGCAGTGTAAAGCAGAGAATGAAAAAAAAAACTCTGTCGTATGGTTCGATTTTGTTCTGCTCTATGAGCGTTAAGTTTTTCCCTCTGCATTCCGTATTTCACTCATTGATTAAAACTCTAACACAAACCATAGCAGGCGACATGAGAGAGCGCAATAGAATTGTAACGTTCTGCTTTACGTACAAAAAACTTTTTTCGCTTTGTTGTGGTTTTGACTCGCGATTGCTATCCGAACCCGTATCAAATATAGTGATCGTTTTTGTCATTAGATTCTTATGAAGGAAATATATATATATTTTTTTTCAAACGAAAGGTAGCCCAAAAAAGATTTTGGACATCACTAAGGTAGGCTGGGGACCATGGAAAGAACCGTTTTTAACCCGAAAATGGGTCTCCGGACAATGGTACTCATTTTTGACTTACAAAACATGGTATCACTAATACGGACCATATGACAAAACCGATCATTAAATTTGGTTTGGGTAGCAATCTCGAGTCAAAATCACAACAAAGTGAATAAAGTTTTTTGTACTCAATTCAGAACGATAACTTTCATCGAAACAAAAAATGTGAAAAGTAAAGATTGCGTTGTGCGATTCGAACGTTACGATAAGGTGCGGTTTTTTTACATTCCCTGGTGTAAAGTTTGCAACTTGGAGCACATTTATATTTTGTTCTCATTGAAAATTATTATATGACTAAAAAGTTTTCGGAATGAATGTGAGGAAAAACTGTGAAGGGCTTTATGTTCTATGACAAGCCATTGTAGTAACATTTCACTAACACCAGAGGTGGATGTGGAAGCACTGTCATTTAACTGACTGTTCTACAACAACTTAAGCTTCCCAGCATTTTCGACAATTTAATATTATTAATTTAACGTTCTTATCAATGGTATAGACGAAAGATATAGACGAAACTGTCTAATAAAGCATTCTTTTATTTTTATGGGAAATAATTGGGTGAGCCGACTTGGGTTAAGAAAGAACGCCTAAATTTTGAGGTAGGTTCAACTTTAGTAATACCCAAAGACAGTGACTAATTTGTGATCTGTGTGCTGAATTGATTCATTTACGTCATTCAGTTTGCACGTGGCAATGAATTACACGCCTGTTTTGCTACGATAAAATAAGTCAAGCATATAAGAGAGCTACATATAAAGTGAGAATTGAAGGCTCTGGTTTTTTTAGTATTGCAGGGCAAAAATTTGCTTAAGACTGGGGAGTGTGGTAAGAATGCTGAGCAAAAAAATGAGAAATGTTGCATTCTGAAATTCGTTCTCATTCACATACTTCCAGACGGTGTAAATATAAGCAAACATTTTATATATTGTATGAGACTTAGTTGTCTAGCTATGACCTTCTAAAATATTGAAGTAAATAAAATATGGATGGATACAGATTTACAACAATAAAACACAAAGGTTTTATAGGAAATTTACTGTTCTTTCCAAATATCAAATCAAAATCGAAATTTTAACTTTTTTTCTCGTAGAAAAGCATTCAACATTTTCGGCCGTTTTTATTTTATTTTTAAAATATACATAGATTTAAATATTCAACGTAAATACATAAGAAAAGCGATCTGCATTTGTTTAGGAAATAATTGGATTAAAGAACTAAACCATGGGCCATGTAGGTACCACGCTTAGTGCCAGTAGCATCATAACGTTCTTAAAGCGAATGTGCACATAAGATTTCAGCCTCTTAAAAGTCGAAATTCTCCGCTAATTAGTGCAAAAGGATGCAGGAATATTTATTAACAATTTCACGAATCAAACAAATTCTGGAATATCGTCCTTATACCATAGATGTTTCTGTAAAAAATCTACTACGTCTCTTAAACTTTTCAATTTAGTTGAATTTCTTCTCACCAAAAACGTTTCGATCATTAAGTAAATTATATTTTTTTCATATCATCTTTATAAAATTTGAATATTTTATTAACTTCACAATCTTTACCAATTACAAAAGCTTCAGGGCAACTGGAAACTTTGCTGAATCTGTCACACATCAGATTCTCAGCGACGAAAGAACTTTGTCATACACATCAAAATAAATTTTACTATACAAATCTTCTGGAGTCTAAAATAGTTATATGATTTTCTATTTTCAAATTGAAATCAATATGCTTGGGAATTCGAGTGTTGAATTAAAATTTCCCATGTTGAGTTCCACATGAGGAAGTCTCACACATGTGAAATTCTAAGCAAGCGCAACAGGTCTTCCGGCGCCACTGCTTAGTGCGGCTCGAATGCAAGATGTTAAGGAACTCCAGAATTACCACCAAAATGCGCCTTATGAAACTTCAGGTGCATCCAATACCAGATGGCTTGCACTGGAATACATATGTAATATTTCGAATTGTCGGTACGTAATGCAGTTATATTTTCTTTCCACTGATATTCAGCTAAATCGAAAGTAATCAAAAAAATTTCTGTTTTTTTTTGGACTTTATAGAATCCTTTCACTAAATTTTATTGAAATATGTCCTGTATATAAGTGGTTACAAACAGACAAAAAAACAATCTCACTTTCACATTTACTTGTTTAAATGTTTGTTTTGAACATATCAAGAAACTGCTTTTGACTTATTCTCTTCGAGTAAATTATGTCAATGGTATTATCTATATATATTGGTTGTAGTCACATTTTCACGAGTTTTTCTTACTTTGACACTATTAATTTTTTTTTTTTTATATATTAAGGAATACCATGTATTACAATTTAATTTTGATTTCCATTAGTCGATCAGAATCTTTATTGTTGCCACGTAAAAAATTGAAATAGCACTTATGATTTAAATTTTCACTTAAGTTCTGAGTGCGCGTATATTACATTTAAAGCGACCAAGATATATTATTTATAAGCTAAGCGCATTTTTAGTTGCTTTGTTCGAATTTATTATGAAACTGCAATGTAAACAGTAATAATACTACAATTTGTTAACTTTACGCGTACAATATTTGTATATGAAATTGTTACAAAAAACTTGTGATAGCTTGCAGTAATTCATCAATGAGGAATAGCACCAATGACTGTTGTCAGCGAACATGAAAAAATTATTACACTTGGTAACAAAAGAGAAAAAATGGTTGCAGCCAATTCCACTTCAATGCATGTGAGCTAATTTAAATGCTCCGGTTTTAGCTTTCGTTTTGTTTAATATTTAATCACTACATTTGCATTATACTTCACAATCAAATATTTTAACTTTTTAAATTAATATTTTATTTAATTCACAAACTAAAAGCGTTGATTTTTTTTCGAGAGCAACAGTTTTTCAAGCATATATATTTCATCATATTTCAACCACTAACATTAAAGTAAAATACAAACTTTCTCCGGACAGGCCGAGTTTGTGGCTATAAAGATTCCAATGGAGTAGTGCTTCACCGGTATGAGTATGATACGATCATTCAAAAATTATCGTATCGTGAAGTTTTTAATCTGGGTCATTCTTGTCTCGATCTCGTTTCGTTATCGCCGATATTTCTCGTTTATTCTCGTTCACATTTTTATGCATACCCTATAATACAAGCTGGACCAGCGGCTATCCCGCGCACTGTCTGTTGTACAACACCGTCTACATTTGACGCAGTCTTTACTGTAGACAATTGGGTCCATGTACGAAATTTCACAACTTGTCATAAGTTCCAAGAATAGCTATGTAAATGTTTTTGTTGAATGGGAGGAGCTATGACCCATTATCTAACCCAGTTTACATTAAGCGAGTTGCTTGGCACAAACAATTTTCATTTACGTATCAGGTTTCAAGCTGTAGCTGCGATAGATGACAAGATATGGCGTTTTAAGTAATTTTGTTCTATAAAGGTGCCACGCCCGTTTGTCTGATCTCGTTCAGATTTCGTGAGGTACTTAACATAGACAATATATGTACATCCTAGCAGCGAATTTCAAAACGCCTGCTACCATAAATGCCAAGTTATTCCGTTATATGGAAGTTCTGGCTGAATCTCGTTCTCGGCGATAATTTAGTGCCTATCATGCGATAAACATTAACGAGAACGAGATATCGGCCAGACCTTTCTCGTTCATTTCATCGGTCGTAGGAGAAACATTTTTTTTGATGTCGTCTCGTTATCGATATCGTTCTCGGTCCCTATATTTATCGGTTCTCGGTTTTGATTTGATTTCTGATTTGCGTACGCAAAAGCTTCATAAGCCTCTAGACAACAACTCATAAAACCAAGCTTAGTCATTTTATTTGTATTGTTTGTATCGTTTTCTTATGTGCTACTGGTACTGATGAGTTGCAGAATAAAACGCTTGATCTATACTTAACAGTAACTCCAATAGTCTGATGTCACAGCAAGTTGTTTTGCGCAGACCTCTAGTAGGCAATACTCCGCACTGCTGCAGTTTGATGTTTAGAACGACTTGTGCAGTGCTTTAATAAATACAAATTCGAGCAGAATTACAAATAACTTTTCGTCAACCTTCTGCAAAATGAAAACGGAGTACTTCTTGCCGGACATTGTCTTATATGTTATCACAATTATAGAATGTGAATGATGGTCCAGAGAAAACTTTGGACTATATATTATGTCACTGACATGCGTTTGACAGACTAAAAGACATAACATTCAGACAGATATTCTGCAACAACCTTGATGAAATATCAGGTACTGACCTCAAATCGCTTAAGGATTTTGCAACAAAATTCAAATTCTTCACGCTCAATGCTAGTTATCAATGATATGCTTCCTTTTTTTCGATTTAACTCGTGAAGTTTTGTTTACAAGAACTAAAAATTGCGTCGTTCCAGAGATACGCTTTATGACGCGGTTGTAAAAATTGGAAATGAGTTGTTGTGCTATGACAACTGAAATTTTCCATAAGATATGATAGAAGTTTTAATATTGTGATCTCCTAAACTAACTTATCTACTATATAAAACTCAGTTTTTGTCTGTCTGTCTGTCTTTTATGGACGCAAAAGCTATCCGGCTGATTTTCTTGAAATTTCTACAGCATGTTAGTATCGATCAGGCGGGTGTCACAGGCTATAAAACTTTAATTAAGAGTGCATATTTATGGTGGCCCTCATACAGAAATATTTTTAGAATAGAATTTTCACAAAGACCACTTAATCGATTCACATGGAATTTAGACCATGTGTCTTTAATATTAATAGGCATAGCTTAGGCAATAAAACTTTTATTAAGGGTACATATTTAGGGAGGCCCTCTCACAAAAATACTTATAAAGTATCATTGTCACGAAGACCAGAAAATCGATTCACATGGAATATACGACATGTAGCTTTTATATTAAGAGGCACAGCTAAGGCTATAAAAATTTTATTTAGTATTTTTAAAATATCATTTTCACGGTTAATCGATTCACACCGAATCTACACCACGTAGATTTTATATTATGCATAGCTACAAAACTTTTATTTAGGATGATCCTCATACAAAACTATTTTTAAAATAAAATTTTCACAAAGACCACTTCACCTTCTATTTAAGGTGAAGCAAAGCGCACAGGGTAATGCCAGTTAATTATAAACTAAATTTGATATTGCTGAATTCGAAACTTAGAATATGGTTTGATTTGAAACCGAATAAATTACTATTAAGCTTATGATGTATTTCCACAAAATTTTGATGCGATAGAAAAGTTGGATTATAATTAGAGCACCAAACTCCATAGAAATTTATTAAATTGATGAAAACGTGTTGCCTAGTGTTATTATTTTTGTTCATATTAAAATTGAAATTCTTATTGGAACATGATACTCGTATTCAATTATGTATCGTATTTTATCACAGTTTTTTTTTTTATTAAACATATGTTACTATACATAGTGGACAAGTTGCAATAATTCACATCAGCATTTTATTATTGTTACCATAAAAAGCTCACATGTGGAATGTGCTTTTCACTAATTCTTTTTAGGTTTTTGTTTTGTGAACGCCAGTGTGTGAGCACAAAAGTGTTAAGAGAAATAAATTTGCATAAGTCATTGCATTTTCGAAGCGAACTTTTTCAGAAAATATTTTGCAAAATTTATCATTTCTAAGAACATTTTATACGCTTTCACCTTGGTGAAAAGTGCGTTGAATGTCATTTATGAGTGCATGATATGGCTTTGCAAATAATGTACATTAATACACAGTGCGACAATTTAAAATACAACACAAAAAAATGAAATATTTTTCGAAATTTTTAATTTATTATTCAAAATAGTGCATCAACACATTGTTGACAGTGACTTAAAAGTGATTCAAACGAGTGGCATATGCTCTCAATCGGTATTGTCTTTAGTATTTGCATTGCTGCTGCTTTGATGTTATCTAAGTCCTCGAAAAAAAAAACAAGCTTTGAGCACCAATTTTAGTTCCGTGAATAGAAAGAAGTCTTACGGTGAGCGTTTAAGCAGGGTGTACAACTTGGTCATTGTCTTATTAGACCAGGAGAGAGTTGATCTCGGATTTGAAACATCCTAGTAAAAATTAATTGTAAAAAACTATACGAACAAAATGAGTCCGATATGACACGGTGAATTATCGTTAAAAAATAGTGTTTTTGACTGTTATCGTAGAAATTGATTTCAATTACAGTATTTTTAGGAAATTTCAAGCTCTATAAAAAAAAACCTGTTCTTGGTATGGTCCCTTTCATACAAGAAAAACACTTAAGACGATATATCTTGGCATCTATGGCAGCTACAATTGTGACTGTGTGTGCCAAGCTACTCGCAAAATGTGTATGGTATTGAACAATGGAGTTTGGTTTCTCACTTACAACGAAAAGCCTTAAATTGCTATTTTTGCTACTTAGACAAAGTTGTGAAATTTGGTACATAAGCCCAATTGTTTGCAGTAAGGACTGTGTAAAATGTAGGCGGAGTTGTGCAGTGGGAAGTGCGCGGGCAAAGCCACTGAACCAAATTTGGCGAGAATGAGATGAGAATGATAAAGATTCCAATGAACGTTTCGTTCTCGTGTCAGTGCAGCACTAATTCCAAGTGAATTTATGTGCTCTGTGGTGGAATGTTGTTTGAATTCTTGAATAAGCTGACTTAATATATAAGAATATGTATTTTCCAGCTGCCGTTTGAAGCTTAAAGAATCAGCAGAGCTGGTACGCAGCGTCCTTGTTATACCAATCACGGAATGAAAAAAACCGCACCTTATCTTAACGTTCAAATCGCAAAACGCAAATGTTACTTCTCACATTATTTTTTTCAGCTCTTTGATGCAAACACGAACCCGTACAATAGCAAACAGAAATAAAAGAGAGGAACAGAATGGTAATGCTCTGCCCAACGTACAAAAAACTTTATTCACTTTGTTGTGGTTTTGACTCGCGATTACTATCCGTACCCGTACATTTTGTATCGTTTTGTGATCGTTTTTGTCATGAGATTCATACGGGGACCCATTTCCAGGTCAAAAACGCTTCTTTCCAATGTCCTGAGCATATCTTAGTGATGCCCAACACTTTTTTTAGCTATTTTTCGTTCAAAAAAAAAAATTTCCCGAAAATGGATCAAAAACGGGTACCAAGATTCGGGGACCCATTTTCAAGTCAAAATTAGTTTATTCCAGGACCCCGAGCCTCACTGAGTGATGTCCAAAACTATTTTTCGAGCTAAATTTCGCTTGAAAAAAAAAAAAACATTTTCCCTCATCTAATGATAAAAACTGTAGCTACATTTGGTACGGAATCGGATAGCGATCGCGAGTCAAAACTACAACAATGCGAATAAAAATTTTTCAACGTAGAGCAGAACGTTCTGCTGCGCTCTCTCATGTCGCTTGCTATGGTTTGTGGAAGTGTTTCAATCAATGAGTGAAATATTTAACGAAATCGTACCCTACGTTAGAGTGGACGACTGGCGCCCACCACTGGCTTACAGTTTAAATGATATCTAACATTTTGTTTTCTTCTTATCCTATTTAATTACAATTTTAAGATTTTACATATCAAACAGTACAATTCTTATTCGTTTTTCCATACAATTTATAGTATTCTAATTTAATCGTTTTGTCTATGAGTTTATTCATGGGTGGCACATATTTGAGACGTGGAGACTTTTTATCAAACACCTTAATGCCAGGAGTATGTACTAGGAATCCATCGTTCAGTATGTGATACTCATAATCCAAAAGACACATGGCAAATCCCAGAAAATATAAAAATTAATAAAATTAGTTTTAGTACGAGTTGTATGTAAAACTTAATAAATAGAAGCGATACCAGGGTTGTCAAGTTGAAATGGTCGCATTAACGGGCTTCCAACACAAAAAAAAAAGAAACATTTTAGATAAGGTTATTTTTTCTTGTCTGCAGAATTGTTTATTTATTTTTTTTTTTATTTATACCAACCAAGCGTTTAACCGCACCAATTCCAAATTTGATTTGATTTTGTAGAGTCAAATGTACTTTTTAAATTGTTTAGTTCAAACATCAAGAAGCTCATATATGCTGAAGCTGTTCGTTACCTGAGCACTGTGCGTAATGTCATATTCGGCTTGGTTCAGGGATATAGCGACATCGCTGAAAACGATACTGCTAAAGACCTTTCAAGAGAGATTCGGATTTTGAATTTTCTCTAAAAATCCAGGGCTTACACTCAAATCAAATGCTTACAGCAATTGCCTACTTTTGGCTAACAAGAGATGGGTAACCTTTACACCCGCTGCTTGCTACAGCAATTTTCGTTATTCTGCCCTAGATATAGCAGAATAACTGTATTCCGTGCTGACGAGACCCAAGGTAGATCTTCAAGCATTAGCTAAAAAGCAAGTATCCTATGTCATTTTAAATCACTACATGCCTCACAGAAGATCGCATAATATGAGCAAACAATTTCAGAACATTTTTACAAATGCTATATAGTCCAATAAATATTATTTTTATTGTCATAGGTCGACAAAGTTCTTCCAAAAATAAAACTTGGTACTTGGAATTAAAAAACTAAATCCGTTTTCGGGTACTGATAACAGATTTGTCTGCAACCTTTTAAAGATGTCGAAAACTGGTTATTTGTTTGTGTACTCGAAAAGTATGCCTCAATTCGGAAAATGTGTTTTGCACAAATTTCTAGAAGATTTCACGCCAAAAATTCACATCCGCAAAAGACAAGTTACGCCGCTTTGATTATGTGTGCACAAGGTATTATGGAAATGTCATCCTAGTTAAATAAGAATATATAATACATATATACATTTGTTTGAGCGGAAAATTTCATTGCAGAAGCTTTTGTATTGGTACCTGTAATGTCTTAATTGCCCAATAAATAAAACTGAAATTTGATGTGGTTAACTTTGTAACTGATTTAAGCTACCACTGGCCATTTTAAAGTATCCAAAAAAGCTTTTAAGAGAAGACAATAAAACCACACCCAGCATATTTATCTTAAAAACATTCGTGTGACAAAATTTGACAGAGTTGATCTGAAATTTCCATACTTTTGCTTGAATTTGTTTCTTAGCCCCATTGCATCATTTCTTATGCCTGATATATGCATTTGAATGGTTTTTAGTGTTATTAAATTATATATTATGACAAAATGAGGTTTGCTATATTCTGACCACCCAGCTGTAAAATTGCCTAGTAAAAAATTAAGTACGTTGTAAGTTACAAAAATTAGGTTTTCGTTTCATGTTAATACCCATAAATCGATGGTATCCCAATCCTCATTTGATATATCAACAGATAGGGTTCCAAAAGCTAAACACTACTTTTAAAATAAGATATATATACTATTGGAGCTGAAGCAATAGTTTAAGTATTTCCAAGCTTAAAGTCGATTTGGAACCTTTGGTCCTAATTTTTTAAAAAGTGACCGTCCGCTGACTTTAAAAATTATTGTTAGTTCATGTTCACAGCTATGATCTGAATTAGCAAAATGTTTTATAATTGAACGTTATATATAAATTTCATTTGTAATGCCATATGGGTCATTCCATCTATAATGGGCCTATCATTACCCTCATGTTTTTTAAATAGGCTGAAACTTTTTCCAGTGATTGGTCTGTCATGTAGAAGATATAAAAAAATTCGATAAAATTTTTTTGACCAATATTTTTGCTTAAAAAAAAAGTTTTGAATTGTGTTCAAAAAAGCTCGCAAGTAAAACAAAAAAATTCATTGATGAATATAAACAAACCAACACAACCCAAATAAGCTTTTATATTATTTTTAGGTAGATGTGTACTAGTAGATGGCAAAAAAACTGCAAATCTGAATAAATTAAGGCCTGAACGGTTTCTATGTGGTAAAAGATAAAAAAGTGACTTTTTCAAAAAACTTCAATTTCCCAAATACTCCATCATCGATTTCAGTCTTTTTAGGCTCAAAATTTTTAGAATATACAGGAGTATCATCCTGTTCATGGTTTTTTACCGTATTTGATTTTACAAGCGTTTAAAGCTAAGATTTATGATTGGCAATGCAAATTAAAACATTGAGAATGAAAGCGAGAGAATAAAATTTGAATTGATTTTAGCCTTTTTAAAAACAAAATTTTCAGAACATTCAGGAGTATCATCTCTGAAAATTTCATTCATTTTTGTTCACCTTATTTCATTTTACAAGCAAGATTGTGTTGGTTTGTTTATATTCATCAATGAATTTTTTTGTTTTACTTGCGAGTTTTTTCTAACACAATTTAAAACTTTTTTTTTAAGCAATAATATTAGTTAAAAAAATTTTATCGAATTTTTTTATATCTACTACATGATAGACCAATCACTGAGATAAGTTTCAGCCTATTTAAAAAACATGAGGGTAATGATAGGCCTATTATAGATTGAATGACCCATATTTCGTTTGCCATAGCACCTACGCTTATTTCTATAAACTTTAACTTTTGTATGACCATTAAGAAATTTTAATTTACCTGTATGCGTTTATTTTTCTGACCCTCCCACGTAACACGCTCATCGAACATGGGCTCTTTGTTGTCACTTATGTAGAAAGGCTCCCAATACTTCCACTTGTTTAAGCGCTTGGCAACTCCAAGGACTGACATTTCATTCACTGTTGTTAAATTTAACCATTCTGCCTCATAGGGAACTAGATGACACAAGTCACATACTCTGGAATGAAAGCGAATCGCCTGCTTTTTAGCGAGCATTGATTTTAACTCCTGTTTAGTGTTTGGCAACATAGCATTTTTCTCCAATTCGTAGACAAACAATGGAAAAACTCTGCAATGATACATCGATATTTTAGTGCTTAAATTATTAATCATTTGAAAGTAAACTTGATATCGTCAACATTTTGCTACGAAACAGCTAGTCGAAATCGGTATTTTTGCTTCAGACAATAATACCTGTGGCCACAAGGAATAATAACTAAATTCGATATTTGATGACAAGGCGGAGCAGTATAAGTCATATGAATATACACATAGCTTCGCCTTTTCATCAAATATCGAATTTAGCTGTTATTCCTTGTGGCCACAGATATATTAAAGATATTACATTTGAAAATCACATGCCATGATCACATGACTTTATAGAAGTATGAGGCAATAGTATCGGAAAAGGACATACAAACAGCTCTTTAGCACTTAGAACAGCTGACTTCATTAGGTTTGAAGTTTGTTACACTTTGTAAAAAAGCAATTAAAGGACATGTGTGTGTAGAAAAATGTACCTTGGCTTTTGTTGTTTTCGAGTATAATTAACTACGAGACTTGTGTTGCGCGTGACCATTTGTAAAAATTTTTCAACTAATCCTGGACTCGGAAGAAGTTCAATATCACTGGTAAAAACAAAATATGTATTGGCAGCTCTACGTGCGATGTTACGTCCGACATTAATAGGATACGTCATGTTATGTATCTTACGGTATAAATTTTTTGTATTTTCTTTTTCGTATGGAGGCCGATCACAATCATAGGACCAGTTAAGTGCCTCATCTTCACTTAATGGTATATATTGTGACATATGTTTTGCCGGAAAAAAAACATGAAATGTAACGAACTGTTGAATTAAGTCACTTTCTGGTAGACAATTCCGTACGTATTGTATAGAATCTAAAGTGCCATTGATGTCGTAACCAGGTGCATATAATGCAAAGCTGACGGGAGCGTGCCATCTGAAAGAAATAATGATGAAGGATTGAAAAAATACATTCAAATGCAACACATTCATTTTAGCTTCATTGTTCCAATATTTCAAAAACTAAGGGAATCGTCTAAAGTCGGTAGTGGCTTTAATTGAATTCACACCTTAATTTTCAGCAATGATTTCTTAAACATACTTTTTTAAAAAATTATTCACGTGAGGAATGACCAAAAGCTAGAGCTAAAAATGGAAAGCTTGAAAAGGTATGCAATATTTTGTGATCACGGATGCCAGTGAACTTACATCAAAATACGTCTAGTTGATTTTATAAGCTAAAAACTTTATTGCTAGTGTTTTCTAGTAAGAAAAACGAATAATTTTTATGAATTATTTTTTAAAAAGTAAAAGCAGTTTGTGAAGATTACAAAGCATTTTTCTTCAACCAATTGAATAGCATAGATCATGAGAATAAGAATGGATCGCCAAAAGAAAAAAATTACCTTTGATAAATAGTGCGCCACTAAATCGCTTTAACAATAAAATACTGTGGCACTTAGAAAACAACTTGCTGAAACATTAAGTTTCCTATCAAATTTGGCTCCAGCGTTTATCAAATCTAAGGTAAGAACCCAAAAAGTTTTTTAATAATAAATTTTTATTTCATATATGAATGTAATAAAAACTAAGCAGAAAATAATTCAAGGTCTTACCTTATGTCGATGCTTCGATATCTTTGGTCAAATCTAAAGGCTTTAACTAATTTTATCATCATATGAACACTTAAGAGGAATATATCAAAATAAAACTTGGTTGAGTCAAATAAATATTGGGAAAGAGAAACATATATTTGAAAAGAAGAGCCTAAATATAATATAGCGCCTGATTTCTTGCAACTTGTTTTTTCAGTGTAAAGTTTTTGACACGTTACAAATGATTCAAACAGCTGTCAACGCCAAAATAGCTCAATAAGGTTTGCCATTTCCCCATCAATAGATTAACAAACGAACACCGCTTGAAAGTCATTGAATTTTAATGTCAAAATTCGAGCTCTGTGAGAAATGTGTTTCGCAAATTAAAAAATTAAAAATTTTCTTCTGCAACGAAGCTCATTTTTGGCTCAATGGGTAGGTCAACAATCAGAATTGCCGAATTTGGTCTGAAGAGTAGCCAGAGGCAGTTCAAGAATTGCCAATGCACCCTGAAAAATGCACTTTCGTGCAGTTTGTGACCGTCCTTTTTCAAAAATAACGAAAATCGTAACGTTACAGTTAATGGAGCAAGGTACCGTGCGATGTTTACCGACTTTTTTTGCCTAAAATGGAGAATTGATCTTAGTTGACATTTTATTTCAACAGGACTGTGCCACATGGCATGCGATACCATGGACCTATTGGGAGGCGAGTTTGGTGCGTATTTAAGCTCACCTTTTGAAGCAGTCCATTAACAGAAACAAGCCAACCTTAATTGCAGCCCTGGAAGACAACATTTCAGCTGCCATTGCTGAGAAACCGGCCGTAATGTTGGAAAAAGTATGCCATAATTGGATCTTACGGATGAACCCCCTGAGGCGTAGCCGCGGGCAATTTTTGCAATAAATAATGTTTCAAAAATAAATGGAAGAAATTGATGTATTGCTCCAAATAATTAATTTATTCACTTTTGGAAATTTTCTGTTCTTTTTTCAATTTTCAAAAACCAAATGCTTAAGAATTCAGTTGTTATATAGTTGTATTGTTGAGTCCTATCCCAAACATAGGCTGCCATCAGTTTTTTTGAATCAATTTTTGTTAATAAAGATTTTAGTTTGAACTGTATGCCAAATTATAGAGCTCGAAGAACATAATTAGAATTTATATTGGGACTCCAGTCCTAATTATTGGGTTGCCACCCATATAAGAAAAAATTTGAATAAAAAACAGGTGGAAACCCAAGTTTTGAACAGAATTTAACAATTGCATGGATTTTCGTGACAAGAGATTTAGTTACGAATGGCAAATGGCAAAAAATTCATAACTAATAGATTGTGGATATTCCTAACATAGTATTTTGCTCGGCAATCGTTCTCACAGAGTATGGTCAGCCGACACGATTGGCGTTTTCAGGAGAGTATGTAGAAAAACGGCCAATGTTAAAGTACGAGTACAAGAGTTACAAAATGTTGGTAAGTGTGTTTAGTATTTTTTTTCTGATCTTTCATTCGGTACAAATTGTGTACGTTAAGTTTAGAAAGCACCATTCCTAATCTGTGTGGGCGCCTATCGTAATCTAGTTAAAGTTATCTTATATATCTTATCTACTTATATGAATTAGAAACAGATTTTAATTTTCTATACCTGTGCACAAATGAACTATAGTTAGTTTTCAATCTAAATTTGAGATGACGTTTTGACGTCGTAGTGTTGCTGCAGTCAAATAATTAGTTTCACTAACCGACTTTAGTAATTCATTATTACGAGTCACGCTGTCTACGTGTAGTAAACGAAAACGGCTTTGAAGCTCCGATGCAGCAAGATTTTTTACAAGTTGTTGCAAATAAAGTACAGTGTGTTTTATTTTAGTCTCCTCAGCCAAATATCTTAAGAACTAAGTATGATGACTATCAATTTTCAGTAAAAATCGCACCGAGTAAAAAGCTCTTAAAATTGCTCAAAGTATTCAGAAAATTATTCACATTTGAATGAAAAAATAAACTCCTTCACTATCAGATCAAGATATTTTAAGCTTTTATCGCTTCTAAAATTATCATCAACATCTCCAAAGCAAACTCACCTTTTAACCACCGTTGCCAGTGTACCTAAAAATGTGTAATCACCATTAGCAGCATATGTAATGGAATCGGCACATCCAATGGTCCTGCTAAGATTTCCGCGTATTAAATTTTGAATTAACCAATAGGAGCCATATTGTACTCGCTGCATTTCCAATGGTATGTCCTTACACTGCAACTCTTCAGCTAAAAGGCTACTTATGTTTACGTTTACTACTGTTACATTTCTGTTTGGAACTGCATGAAAGCCAAAATAATAGATTACTATTAAGATGGTTCCATACAGAATTTCACGTCGTACTTTGGGTGAACTTTTGAACATTGTGACCGGTGGTCACCGTTTGAAAAAAAAAATCCAATAATTGTTTGAGTCAAGAGCGCACCATGACCAGCGGTGTCGAACCATTCAGATTTCTGAAAAGAAAAAAAAATTGAAACGCTCAGCACAATAATATTTTTCGGTGAAAAAAATATAAATTTTAATTTTTCCCAGTAAGGTACATATGTTCTTTCCTTGAAAATTGAAATTAGTATTTTTTTGTTTGTTAATTTCTTATTAGCTTTTAAGAGAGAAAGTTTTAGCACAATATCCTGTATAGTTTGCGGTACATGTCGTAATTAATTTCAAAATTTAGGGCACTGACAGACCCACTGGTACCATCCAGTCCGATTTTTATTCAGAAATAGCTTTCCATAAGCAAACCTCTTACACCAAATTTCAGTATCATAGCTCTCATATTTTGATAGATATGACATTTAGCGAATTTTAATTGTATCGAAGGTGCCACGCCCACTGTGCTATTTCGGACGCTTTTGGTTTAGATGTACCTTATAGCATGTAAGGCGCTTACATGAAATTTCATACCAATTACTGGAATAGTTTACTTAAAATAGCATTTACAATATTATGTTAACATAGGAGGTGCCACGCCTACTGATGCATTCCCGTCAAACTCCATTTAATTTTCAAACTTATAGTAACTGACTTCTATACACCATATTTTATGAAGATTACTCCCATGGTACACTATCTAACATACAACCTTAAACGTTTTTTGGCACGCCCACCGGCACTTTTGTGCCAAAATTTTCCAATAACTATTATAACGTTTATATGTATTGTGTGCAGTGCCACGCACGTCAAAGAGTTTTTACAGTATTCGTACATGGAACATTCTATTGATGACTGCTTTCAGTAGTATCATGCCTTAAATATTTATGAAAATCATTTGTGCCAATTTTGAGATATCTTCAATTCTGTCGACTGTAAACACAATTCCAGATATATATGATCTGTGTCCATGTACCAAATTTCATCACAATATCTTGCACTGTTTGCGACTTTTGACGATATAAATGCTAAAATTTAGAGATGAAACCTAGCCCAATCTTAATTTTGTTCTTATGTTTACCAAATCTCATCAAGTCTCATCAAAATCGCAGCAATTATTTTCAAAATAAGCTGGAGCATATTTAAGAGAGTGGGCGGTAGGCGTGTCCGTGAACTGATTTCGTCCATTTTTATATACTAGCAGCTTTTAAGAAGGTGTGACTTGCGTGCCAAGTTTAATTGAATTATCTTGCTGTCTTCCCGTAAACATGATTTTAACAGACAGACAGACAGCCAAACACACAGGCAGACAGACAGACAGACACAGCTATATGGACTCAGGTGGTGACACTGATCAAGAATATATTTAATTTTCTATACCAACCACTCCCACTTCTATGCGTTAAAAATGGATACTAAAGTGTAATCTTTTGCAGCTTCGGCTTTTATAGCGTGACCTATACTACATTTGCGCTAATTAGACTAGATATTCTTTCATACCCGCCAGTATAGAATGTTCACACGCTAAACATTTATACTCAAAATTTAAAAGAGGATCGAATTTCTTATATTTCTTCTGAATTTTCAAAGAATTTTTAAAAAATTTTAAAGTTAAATTAATTTCGCTTCGACAAGTAATCTTATATAATAATATAGGGTGGACCATAAAAAATTTGGAACTTGATTTTACCATAAATCTAAACGTTTTTTTTTTATTCGTTTTTTTGTTATGGAACAGTATTTCATTCAAATAACTTATTCGGCTGGCCTTGCAGTAGCACATTAGATAAACCCAATTTACCAGTATATTTTCGACCAAAAGGAGCTCTATTTGACAAATGACTGCACCTATTTCGTCCTTAAAAGCCTCAATCATTGCTGAATAGTTAGCGTAACTCATATCTCTAACGACTTCCTACAAATGATGGTATAACGGAGTCAAATCGCAGTTGCGCAGTGGTCTTTATGAAAAAAGTTTTTAGAACATAAAATATTGTTGTCCTTTGGAATTTTAAAAACAAAATTCATTTATCTCTCTTATCTTATCTTGGCGAAAACTTAAGTTCTAGTATTTCTCGTGCATTAGTTTATATCATATTTTTTAAAAATTAACACAAAAAATGCCAAAATTAAGCTCTCAATACCTCTGTTTTTTCTGAATTTTTCAAAAAATTACAAAATACTATCTCTCGTAACTCAGAAAAAAGAGAAAAAGTACAGGTAGTCCCCGACTTACGACCGAGATAGGTTCCTAGTCATCGGTCGTAAGTGGATTAAGTCGTAAGTCGAGTTTCATAAAAAATAGCTAAAGAAAAATATTACATACATACTGTACTACTAGTTCCAGCCATTTTTGGGATGATATAAAATTATTCACTTAAATAAAAATATTATTTGTACTGAAATAAATCGAATCCTTGTACATACTACTGTTTTTTTTTAAATTTTTTCTCATATACATATTTTAGGGATTTCCCGAAACTATTTTAAGCATTTTCTATGAAAAAAATTGAAAAGAAAAATTGGCCGTAATTGCGAATAGTCGTAAGTCGAACGGTCGTAAGTCGGGGACTACCTGTATTGAGAACTCATTTTAATATTGTTAAATATTTTACTGTTTTTTTGTGCAGATTTCAAGATATCAAAGCTTTGGTCAATTTTAAAAGTTAACATGAAATTTAATTTACACTATCGAAGATAGATAGATGAACTTATTTCGAATACTTCATGTTCTAACAACTTTTTCGTTGAGTGTATTTATAGAGATATAAGAAATACTTAAAATAGTATTCATTTATCATAAATTTTCAAAGTATTAGTGCAACAATCGTTTGACTTCTTCCGAAAATATATATATATATATATATATATAGCTTGTTAAATACTCCAGAAACAATCATATTCGTTGTGGCAAAGATACGTATGGAGGCATATATTACTTTCAAAATGAATTGAGCCAAAGTCATTTCAATATCTTCTTCACTTATTCTTCTGGAATAAGATAATTCAATGGTAGTATCTCATTGGACAAAAGTCAATTTCACAATTTCACAGGTTTTGCATACTTCGATACTTTTTCAGGGCAAAAAAATATTTCATAACATAAATTTAATTTGCATTAGTCTATCAAAAATCTTAATATTGCCACTTAAAACATTGTAAAGCATTAATGAGTTAAATCTTGGCTTAAGTCCTAAATCCACGTACACTAACTTAAAGCAACTACATAAAGTCTCATGTAGTCACTAAGCGCATCTATAGTTTTTTTATTAGGTTTTATTATGAAACAACAATTTATAAAGAGATAGTATGTACTACATTTTGTTAAATTAACGTGTGCAATCTATATGAGACGTCCAGTTGCAAAACCGGCCAAGTTGATTTTCCATAAGTTTGGAAAAACAGCATAAAACGTTTATCTTCATCTATATTCATTGAAAAATTATAACATATTTCCCATATAATATGTTAGCTTATCAAATTTTCTTACTCAAAACACGCCAGATCAGACTTTCTAAGTTTCATCTGCCTATGTTTTTGAGAAAACAATTTTAGACTTGGCGGGTTCTGATCCATTGCACATGTACTTGTATGGTTTTGGCATAGTAATCAACAAATTTTGTTTGAGAAAAATGGACTTGACCGGTTTTGATACTAATGTGCTAAAGTTATTATCAATGTTTCGAAAGCAAGTTCATGGACTTGGCCGGTTTTGAAATCTATGCATCAAAACTAAATTTATGAAATGTATGTTGTATCTGTCAAAAATTTTTTTTTTTAATTTAAAAACATAGTAGAAAGATAAAGCATGGTCTACAATTTGATCCATGAGAATATCTTGATATTTTATTTTTTTTTGGACTTGGCCGGTTTTGCAACTGGACGCCTCATATATTAATACGTGAACGTCGAAACTTGTGGTACACTTTTTTAGTATTTATTATAAAGAGAGGAGAATGAAACTTATATCATTGGAAAGGTACTGTATGATAGATGTGCACGAAAAAAAAATAATGTGTTATATGTCCCATGAAGACAGGTAAAATAAAGAAAACATAAGCTCATGATCCCACATAAAAAACGCTTTACTAAAGGGTGTTTTTTTTAGAGGTTTGTTTTTCAAATAGAGATAAAACTGGCGTTTTATAGTCAAATCTGGCAACTCTAATGTTATTTATGTTCAGTTTGGTTTGCCATTTCATCATGAACAGGTTGACAAAAGAACAACGCTTGCAAATTGTGCAAATTCATTTCGAAAATAATGGTTCAGTTCGCGAAGTTTACCGCAAGCTCCGTCCATTTTATGGTCGACATAATCGTCCATCAGAGCAATTAATTCGGTTAACCATGGATCGTTTTCGCACTACGTTTACTCTATGTGATAATACGCATCCGCAGAGACGTCGAACAGTGCGCACCGAAGAAACAATTGCCGCTGTAGAGCAAAATGTTGAAGAGGACCCGAATGAATCGATTCGCCACCGTGCACAGCAATTGGAGCTTTGTCCATCAACTTTATGGAAGATTTTGCGCAAAGATCTTGGCTTGCGACCTTACAAGATCCAGCTTGTGCAAGAATTAAAGCCGCGAGACCATGCAATGCGTCGTAATTTTGGTGTATGGGCTGAAAATGAGATTGATCTCGATGCTGATTTTCATCGCAAAATTTTGTTCAGTGATGAGGCTCATTTTTGGTTGAATGGCTACGTCAACAAGCAAAATTGCCGCATTTGGAGTGAAGAGAATCCACATGAGACCCTTGAGACGCCATTACATCCACAAAAACTGACTGTTTGGTGTGCTCTATGGGCTGGTGGAGTCATTGGGCCATACTTCTTCCGAAATAATGCTGGAGAGTCAGTTACCGTTAATGGAGACCGGTATAGAGCCATGATAACCGACTATTTTGTTCCCGAATTGGATGGCATGAATGTGGATGAGTTGTGGTTCCAACAAGACGGCGCTACATGCCACACAGCGCACGTCACAATCGATTTATTGAAGGAAACATTCGATGAGCGCATAATTTCGCGGAATAGACCTGTCAATTGGCCACCAAGATCGTGTGATTTGACACCATTGGATTATTTTCTTTGGGGATATGTGAAGTCGCTCGTCTACGCCAACAAACCAGAAACGTTAGGGGACTTGGAAGCCAACATTCGTGGCGTTATTGCCGACATACGGCCCCATATGCTCGAAAAAGTGGTTCAAAATTGGACCTGTAGAATTGGCTTTATTCGAGCCAGCCGCCACATGCCCGAAATCATATTTAAACATTAATGGCATAAAATTATCCTTCCAATAAAGCCAAATTGATGGACATTAAAACGATTTTCTTGTGTTTTATTTCAATTCGAAGCTCTATACCTCTAAAAAAAACACCCTTTATAACCAACGCAATTCGATCACATTCATGGCTGCATGAGGTACATTAACGTTTTTGTGTGGTTATAAAAAGTAAAAAAATTAAGATTTTATCCAAATACATTTAACTGAGTTATTGGCGTGAAATTAAAAGGGCAAATTTTTTTCGAAAACTCTAAACGCATTATGTTGGGTAGTTCTTCAGCTGTTTGTATGTGCATATATTAATAGGCAGTGGCAAAATGGTTCTATCCTTCTTTAACTTCCATAACACAACAATCACTTAATTCATTTTCTGTAGAAAGGCTGTGAAGTGGGGCAGTATACAGGAAAATAAGTTTCCACGGTTAATTTAATAAATCGATTTTGATTAAAATTGGTACGGAGATAGATTGAGCTCTAAAAAAAGTACTGAAGAATTTGTAATCTTTAAGTGGGCGTGACACTGAAAAAACGCTGAAAAGGCTGAGCTGTCACACCGATTATGATGAAGTTTTGTACAGAGATAGATTGAATCCTGAGGAAAGGTATTTGCTTTAAAGTAGACAGTGCCATGCCGCTAACAGGAAAAATGTTTTCACAGCTTATTTAATGGACCAATTTTGATGAAATTTGATATGGAGTTAGATTGAACACTTTGGAAGGGAAGGGGTGTGTGTCCATAGTTTAATAATTTAATCATGTCAGATAATAACTAGTTTGTATTCTCCCTATAATGGTTGAATTTCAACCAGCGGGCGAAATCGAGTATATATAATCTTTATAAATATAATCGTTGGTAATAATAATAAACTTAGGCTATCCTATACAATTGTTAGAAAAACGAAGTAAGGCGCCTAGTGCGTGAAACAGAAGATACTCCACAGAAGGTGACCAAAGAGTTTCCGAAAGTAGCCAAAAGCGAGAAACTAAGCTATCATTGACTTCGTGAAAATGATTGGCAGCTATTGCTATGGGAGTTGTATTATTTGAGTCAGTGATGACATTTGGGTTTTGAAGAAATGTGCTGATTCGATGGTTGGAATGTACTTTCTAGAAGGCGAATGTACTTCTAAAGAAAAAGTTTTTCATTACTATTCATAAAAAAAAAGATAATTATTAGAAATAGTCCAAATGTACTGAAATTGTACTGAAAATGCGCACAATGTACTAAAAATTCGTCCAATGTACCGAATGTGCTAAAAATTTGTTGAATTTACTTACGCCTATTTATCATAACTGATTTCAGTTCGTGTTTCATTTACATCAGCGATGGCATTTGGGTTTTGTGGAAATGTGCTAAATCGAGACTCGAAATATACTTTTTAGAGGCCGAATGTATTTTTTTGTCTTGAACACCCAATTTTACTAAGATGTACGAAGCTTTTCTAAGCAAATTACTAACAGAATAAAAGGTCCTCACTTTTCCCATTCCAAAAGCCCTAGCAAAATGAAGAATATTTCACCTTAAATTACAAAATCTACATATAGCGATTATTTTAATTTTTTCATTTAATCGAATGAGAGAATCTTGACTGATAAGCGACGCTGATGCTCCAATTTACGGACTACAGTCATATTAAGTTCGTCTCAAAACACGAGAGAGTATGAACATTTCGCTGTCACCGCTCTCATTTGTATGTTTTTTTTTAGCATAGGAACTCTTTTGGAACTAAGTCTAAGTCCTGTAAATTTTACTCTTGCATTACTTTACGGGAATTCAGCTGTTATGTACATTGCGAATTATTCATATGGATTAATTGAACGTATAATATAAAAATTAATATCAAATTTCAATAAGACAATTTGAGTATGAACTTTGCCATTGACAACATTTATGCTTGACTTAAGAATAATGCACCAGCCGCCACGATACTTTTACGATATTTCTCGATAATTTCCGACTGTCATCGATGATGTTCTCTAGTTTTTTTTTAAATTATATTTTAATTTATCTTAATGACAGATTTCATTTATAATGTTTCAACACTTTATTACACATACTTAATATTGCTTATTAACTCGTACTTCAATTACATATGTACATATATGTACGTCACTCATAGATTTTGCTGAACTTCAATCAACGAATTTCTCTAGCTTTTTTAGCTAAGAAATATATGTTGTTTAAAAATTAAAAATAAAAAAACTAATACAAAAATCAATGCCTACTAAATGTTGTTGTTTTGTTTTACAATGAAAATGACCTCTAATTTTTTTATTTTATTTACTTGCTCTTTATTTTACATATATATATTTCAAACCAAACATTTTTTATTGTTACCATACAATATTTTATATTCATTTGAAGTAATTCTTCTTATAAGAGCTCGCGTTGTCGCTACGTAAATTCGACGTTCAGCATCATCTTGCCACGTTTTGATGCCAGGACTGTGTATGAGAAATCCATCATTTAGTATGTGATACTCATAGTCCAACAGGCACATGGCGTATGCCTGTGAAAAAAAATGTAATATCATTTTGTTAAAAATTATATGTACGGAGTAGGTAAGTAGTTCCATTAAGTTGCTATTCCAAGGCTTAAATTATTATTTTTGGCAAACTTTTTTCGAAATTTAAATGGCCTATGAGTAAGTAATTTAATACCGAAATGTTTTCCAGTAAATTGCAAGAAAAAAGGTTTTATTAATTTATGAAAAGCATCATATGTATTTGAATATCAGCGTTAGGGATGATTTTAGGAACTAACACCCAACTTAATTTCAAAGGAAAACTTTCAACTCCCATTATTATGATAAAAGAAATACAGACTTAAGCTCACCTGTATGCGTTTATTTTTCTGGCCTTCCCAAGAGATACGCTCATCGTATACCGGTTCTCTGTTGTCACTTATATAGAAAGGTTCCCACCACTTATACTTTCCCACACGTTTCTTTGTACCAATAACTGACATTTCATTTACTGATGTCAAGTTTAACCATTGCTCAACCAGTGGCATTGTATGGCATTCTTCACATAGATTCAAATGGAAGCTATATGCCTCTCCTTTTTCAAGCATTGCTTTAAGCTCCTTTTTGTCGTTTGGTAATATCGCATTTTTCTTCAGTTCATAAACATTCAAGGGAAAAACTCTGCAATCATACGTTAAATATTACAAAAGGATACTTTACTTAAAGTTGTAAAAATGTATTTTCTCGCAAAAGCAACCCTGATAAATTTAGCTATTTTTTAAAGCAGCTATGCAAGGGGACTGTAAAGAACTGTCATAATTTAAGACTGAATAAAACATTTTCATATGTTTAACTTAGAAATTAAAATTTAGTGAAAAAATCGAATGAATTCCTATTGACTAAAAAAGTACTGGAATAGCAAACTTTTAGTTTTATATTTTTATACCCTACACACTTTGTCATTCCGTTTGTAACGCATAGAAGGGGGCGTGGGAGGTATGGAAAAGTATATATATTCTTGATCAGCGTCACCACCTGAGTCGATATAGTTGTGTCCGTCTGTCTGTCTGTCTGTCTGTCTGTCTGTCTGTCTGTCTGTCTGTCTGTCTGTCTGTCTGTCTGTCTGTCTGTCTGTCTGTCTGTCTGTCTGTCTGTCTGTCTGTCTGTCTGTCTGTCTGTCTGTCTGTCTGTCTGTCTGTCTGTCTGTCTGTCTGTCTGTCTGTCTGTCTGTCTGTCTGTCTGTCTGTCTGTCTGTCTGTCTGTCTGTCTGTCTGTCTGTCTGTCTGTCTGTCTGTCTGTCTGTCTGTCTGTCTGTCTGTCTGTCTGTCTGTCTGTCTGTCTGTCTGTCTGTCTGTCTGTCTGTCTGTCTGTCTGTCTGTCTGTCTGTCTGTCTGTCTGTCTGTCTGTCTGTCTGTCTGTCTGTCTGTCTGTCTGTCTGTCTGTCTGTCTGTCTGTCTGTCTGTCTGTCTGTCTGTCTGTCTGTCTGTCTGTCTGTCTGTCTGTCTGTCTGTCTGTCTGTCTGTCTGTCTGTCTGTCTGTCTGTCTGTCTGTCTGTCTGTCTGTCTGTCTGTCTGTCTGTCTGTCTGTCTGTCTGTCTGTCTGTCTGTCTGTCTGTCTGTCTGTCTGTCTGTCTGTCTGTCTGTCTGTCTGTCTGTCTGTCTGTCTGTCTGTCTGTCTGTCTGTCTGTCTGTCTGTCTGTCTGTCTGTCTGTCTGTCTGTCTGTCTGTCTGTCTGTCTGTCTGTCTGTCTGTCTGTCTGTCTGTCTGTCTGTCTGTCTGTCTGTCTGTCTGTCTGTCTGTCTGTCTGTCTGTCTGTCTGTCTGTCTGTCTGTCTGTCTGTCTGTCTGTCTGTCTGTCTGTCTGTCTGTCTGTCTGTCTGTCTGTCTGTCTGTCTGTCTGTCTGTCTGTCTGTCTGTCTGTCTGTCTGTCTGTCTGTCTGTCTGTCTGTCTGTCTGTCTGTCTGTCTGTCTGTCTGTCTGTCTGTCTGTCTGTCTGTCTGTCTGTCTGTCTGTCTGTCTGTCTGTCTGTCTGTCTGTCTGTCTGTCTGTCTGTCTGTCTGTCTGTCTGTCTGTCTGTCTGTCTGTCTGTCTGTCTGTCTGTCTGTCTGTCTGTCTGTCTGTCTGTCTGTCTGTCTGTCTGTCTGTCTGTCTGTCTGTCTGTCTGTCTGTCTGTCTGTCTGTCTGTCTGTCTGTCTGTCTGTCTGTCTGTCTGTGTGTCTGTCTGTTGAAATCAAGTTTACGGAAAAACTAAGCAAGCTAATTCAATGAAATTTAACACACAGCTCACATCTTCTTGCAAGCTGCTAGCATATAAAAATGGGCGAAATCGGTTAACAGCCACGCCTTCCGCCCATACTCTATGTAAATATACCCTAGTCCATTTTGCGAAAAAAGGTGCTGCGATTTTGATGAAACTTGGTGATTTGCTGAATATGAGAACAACATTAAGACTAGGCTAGGTCTTAAGTTTGCAAAGACTCTTAAAAGGGCGTGGCACAGCCTTAAATTTTAACTTTTATGACGCCATTGCTCGTAAACTGTGCGAGATATTGTGATGAAATTTGGTACACGGATACAGATCTTGTGAATCTTTAATTGCGCATAAAGTGGGCGGAATTGTAAAAGTGGGCGTGTCATTTCTTAACAATTAAAAATTTGGATTTCGTATAGCTCCAAATTGGCACATACGATTTTCATTAAAATTTTAGGGATGATACCACTAAAAGTAGTCAACAATACAAGCCACGTCAATATACTGAAAAATTTATTTTAAGGGCGTGGCACAGCTTACAATATTTATAAACGTGTTAAAAAGAGAACTAACAACGCAGTCGTTATGAAATTTAATATGGCGGATACACTTGCTAAAAGGTGTCTTTTTTTGGCACAATTGCGCCGGTGGGTGTGGCACCTCCCATATAAGCGAAATACGTTTAATGCTATAGATAGCGTGCTATGAGAGTAATCTTCATAAAATTTCGTGTAGAGGTGTCGGTTACTATATGCTTTGAAATTAAATGAAGCTTGAAAAAATTGAATCAGTGGGCATGGCACCTCCTAAAAGGTGTAAAAGGTTTGTTTATGTAAAGCTATTTCTGGATAAAAGTTAGACTGGGTTGTACGTTTGGGTGTGTCACCGCCCTAAATTTTAAGACTAATTACGTCATATAGCGCAAACTGTACAAACTATTGTGCTAAAATTTGTATGCGTATGTATGTTACTTACGAATATTATTTTTATTTCAAAAGTAGGCGGTATTGAAGAAATGGGAGTGGCATATTTCGTGGTTTTCATTTCTATTCTATTTTTTTCAACATTTCCCATATTCTTTTGACATTTTCAACCTTTTCCCATTCCCATTCAATTTTATTCGACATTTTCTTTATTCTTTCGACTTTTTTATCAATTTTTCAGCATTTTTCATATTTTTCGACTATTTCAATTTTTTTCAACTTTCTTCAATGGTTTTCAGATTTTTTTCAACATTTTCAGTTTTTTCCAACACTTTTCATTATTTTTGAACCTTTGTACATTATTTTCGACTTATTCAACCTCTTTAAAATTTTTTAACATTTATTTAAAAAGTAATTTCAATGCAGTGTAGGGTATGTGAGTTTCGGCCTGGCCGAAGATAACACCTTTACTAGTTTTATAATAGTTTTGGTATTTTTTTTAAATGAAATGGTTTCGCATAAAGGGACCTAGTTGGAAATGTTCCGTTTTGATTAAAATATTCCGCTCTGATATCAAGTTAAATAAAATATTCAAATATTGAAAATTTGGGGTATATCCGTGTTGTATAGGTTAGTATGTCCGGCTCCTGCACTCGAGACTTTTTTTTTATTAAAAGCTATAGTCGCTCCTAATCGGAGCATAGCGTGAAAACGAACTCCTTCCATCATCGTCTGTCTTGCGCCAGTCTTTTGATTTCTCGCCACGAAGGCCATTTTAGCTGTGTCTTTGTCATCTTTTCGTAGAGTGTGACCGATCCATCTCCATTTTCGTCTTTTGATTTGAGCTTCTCGTCCCTTAGGATCCTTAAGGGACCATCTTTTACCATCCATGGGTACAGTGAAATAATTGGATTTTCAATATGACAAACTCCATCTTCGGCTCGATACGGTGCAACTTTAGGTATTGTTCAGTCAATGGGAATAAGTGCCTATCTATAGTGATTTATGTGAACTGCTGCTAGAAAAGTCTCAGTTTCATGGTGCTATTCCCACAGATCCGTTAACAAGGCGCCCCAATCGATAAAGCATAGTGCCCTCGATGACATCATTTCTAAACAATGTTAATAATTATGTTCTTAGCTACTACTCAGAGCTAACGCCTATCGAAAATCTCCAAACTCTGGGAAATAGCACTACACAACGGTGATTTTGGGTTTAAGCCACTAAGATGCTTCTCGAAAGACCATCCTGACCTCTGCCTGGCTGGAGCAAAGATTCTAGAAGATTCTTAAAATCGGAAAGTAATCGGAGCCATGCTACTTCCATTTAAGCTACATGTCGTTCAGAACTGGTTCTTGTAACCACAGACTATTCAGTCAACGGCACAGTCGATGGGGAAAGTCGAATTTTGGTATTTTCATGTCCTAAAACGCCTCCAGTAGTGATATGAAAAGGGCAAAAAATGGATTTTGTACAAGCAGGACCGTTGAGAGTTAATTCGGATTGGCATGAGTAACGTATACTATATACAAGGACAAATACATCAATTTATTTATTCAGCTTTTAACCTAATGAAATACTAGGAAACATATAATTTTGCTAGAACAAATTTAATATTAATATAGGGTTATTCAATTGGAGATAACAATTTAAATCTAACAATACTTTTACGCATCAGAATTAATCAGCTAACATTTGGCATTAGCTGAAGTATTGACGTGTTCAATTACTCAACGGTATTCAACTGAAAACGTGTAAAACCTCATCGAATGATATCACATCTCTGGCTTCTTTTATGTAGGCTTATGCAAATTGTATGCAAATGATCTCAAAACAATTCCTGAGTTGAAGAATGAGATTTTTGCGCTCTATTCGTGGAGTACCGCAGGACTAATTACGAAATCTATTATACAAATTAAAACTTTCAATTGAATCACTCCATATTACTATTACAGAATATGATGTATTGATTCAATTTAACATTTTTGATGGAAATGTGCCTTTTTGTAGGTGTTCAACATTTTGACAGCCAGTTTTTGTTTTTGATGACAAACTTTGACGTATCTTCCTTTTTTTTTGAGATTTAAAAGTGCCATCATCTACAACACACACACACTTCATATGTTATCTTACATCCGTGGCACTAAGGCAAAACGAGTTAACTCCATTAATGAGCAAAATCGAGATTTGATTTATTTTGAAAAGTTTAATTCTGTATACTCGCACTAAGACGTTTTTAGCGAATTCCAGAATTTCTTTACCATTTATCTCCAATGTTTGAACATCAATATCACAAATATGTGACACAGGAAATGTGTCATTTTAAAGAAAAGCTTTTAAACAGTATTATTTTTATAACAAAGAAAATATTGCGTTTTCAAATTCCTACTGAATTACCTTAATGGGTTTTGATGGAAATTCTTAGTTCTCATCGCCAAACCCAAATGTGCGAACTACTGTGTACTACTTAGCACAGATTATACCATTAGTAAGGTTGACTTTAAAAGGAAATAAAGTCTTAGCACTTAAGTACCTTTTGTTAACATTCAATACAAGACTTGGACTACGTCTAATCATTCGTAAGAATTTATCAACGATTCCTGGACTTGGATATAGTTCAATATCATTTGTGAAAACAAAATGTGTATTGACAGCCTTACGAGCAATGTTGCGTCCCACATTTATAGGATACGTAATGTTTTTTGCTTTACGATACGAAATGTTATGTTTTGCATATGGTGTGAAGTTACAATTATATGGCCAGTTGAGTGCCTCATTTTCACTTGGTGGTATACGCAGTCGCGGCATATGTTTCTCCAGAAAGTAAACATGAAATGTAATAAATTTTTTTATTAATCCACTTTCCGGCAGACAATTGCGTGAGTACTGAATGGACTCCATTGTGCTATTGAAATCGTAACCAGGTGCATATAGAGCAAGGCTAACTGGAGCGTGCCATCTGAAAAAAATAATAAAATATTTAATATCAAAAACATTTATTGGATTATATTGAATCTTAAGACATTAGAATGGGAACAGAACTTTTATTCCATTTAAGCTTAATAGCACGGAGTTAGGTGCATGCATTACCGAAATTAAGTTCTGGATGAAATTTTAGACCAAAATTAGGGACAGTTAAAATGTTGCTAAAAATATCATTAAACAACGCAAATTATGAAATACTTGAGAGCGCACCTTTAGTCTTAAAGAGATGTGCTGGCTACAGTAAGCGCGCCGAATATAAATTCGAGAAAATCAGTGTTGGTGCTCTTCACTAGGATACACAAAATTCCTAGTTTTAGGGACATAACTCTTGATAAGAACACTATACCATTATCTAATGAGGCAACATTAATTCTAGATCGAAAACCAAATTGGCAATCGAATGTTAAGGATCACCTTGAGAAGGCACATAATGCTTTCTATGCGAGTAAAAACTTATATGGAGCAACCTGGGGCTTCGACCCCAAAATCACCCTCTAGATATATACTGCGATAGTTAAGCCAGTTTTACTTTAGAGAGTTCATGTCTGTTGGACAGCTATTAAAGTAAAAACAACACTTATACTTTTAGAACAATTACAGCGTCTCATGTGTATTGGTATAACAGGGGCACTGAGTACCACTTTAGCAAAATCCTTAAACGATATAATTCATTTGCAACCTATTGATCTTTTCCCAAAAAGAGTAGCTTATAAAACCATACTTGGGCTCAAAGAATCGGGGTGTTTTAGATACGGACAAAATGGTCATGGAAACGTAATTACTATCCTAAATGTTAACACTGATAACATGGTTCCCACTTTATGCAGTGATTGGAAATTTTTGGTTACGTTTCCTTCAAGAGAATGCTGGAAATCAAAAGGCAAGGATCCTACAGATGCAATAAACATCCACACAGATGGCTCTGAAATGAATCACGGAGTAGAAGCACATTTTTATGTCTCAAACTGCAACACATCCAATCACTCAAGCTACGGGAAGAGTGCAGCATTTTTCAGGCTGAAATTGCTGCGATTTATAAAGCCGCAGTTTATTTTAAAGAAAGAACATTTAACAAAAAAAATGAACTTCTATGTAGACAGTCAATCCGCTTTAAAAGCCCTAAAATCGAATTACATCAAACCAAAAACAATCCTAGAATGTTTCAATGTATTGTGAAAACTAAGAGAGGAGATTTCAATGTTCCTTCAGTGGGTATCTGGCCATAGCAAAATTTAAGAAAATGAAAACGTAGATTTACTATCAAAACAAGGTGCTCAGTCAGATTCACAACTCATAAAACTCTCTGTACCTTTTCAGCACTACTACCTATTAAAAAATAGAGAACTACTCTTAGAGATCGGAAAGAGGTGGGCTTGCTTTTCCACTAGCAATATAACCAATCATTTGTGGCCCCGTTTCCATAAGAGGAACACAAAATATTTATTATCCTTAACTCGTAGTGAATACAGGCTATTGACCAGGGTTGTATCTAGCCACTACCATTCAGGTTGGACATAGTATCCAACGACTGGTGTAGAAATTGTCATGAACCCGATGAAGAGGAAACCATGGATCAACTTTTGTGCTCTTGCCCTGCTTTGGCAAGTAATAGACTATAATACTTCGGGCACCCATTCTTTATATCCCGGAATGAACTAAGTAAAGTTCACCTGCGAGAAGTCAACAAATTTGCCGTAACAACAGGTACCTTAATGTTGGACGTACACCACAATGAAAGGACCAGAATTTACTAATAAGACTGTAGCACAAAGTTTGTAGTAATGCCTGGACTCCTGTGGTCTATTTGAGGCTATGGCCGCCATCAAAACCTAACCTACGCAAATTAAATACTAATAGACTCCGGAATGGTATATTTTTTTTAAAAAAAAAACTTTTTAAACTCAAGACCTTCCTTAAAAACTTGGAATCCTTGTTAAAGTGGTGAGTGCCTTAACATATCGCAATTCGGTACATTTACTTTATGTTAACAAATATCTAGCAATCAATTTTGATCTAAAAAGTTGAGATTTTGGGTAACAAATCACTTTCGACTGTCACTCCTACTTTTTTTATATAACATTCCATTCAAAAAAAAAAATAAGGAGTCTTCCGTATGTTTCATCAGCGCATCGTTTCGGTAATTAAAATATAACCCTCCTACGATTAACTATGTTTACTGGCAGTGGACATGTCGTTTGCTCTTCTAAATAAAACTCAGCACCATAAAAGGGTTCAAAGTTTTCTATTGGTAGCAAAAAATTTAACGTGAAATAAACGCAACACTAGAGGTTAGAGGGTAACTTGTGACTCAAATTGGAAAACTTATTCGATAAATGGTTTAAAATTGCTTCATAACTTACCTTTTTATCAATGTTGGCAGATGTTTCATAAATGTATAATCACCATTGGTAGCCATTGTAATAGAATCGGCACAACCGATATTGCGGCTAACACTTCCAAGCACATAGTTTTGAACTAACCAATATGAACCATGTCTTAATCTTTGCATTTCCAATGGAATGTCTTTGCATTTTAGCATATCAGCTAAAAATGTTCTACGTGCAGTTTTCTGATAATGAATATTCTGGCTATAAGCCCTCCGATTAATGATATTAATTTTTTTGCTAGTTATTTGTATATAGCAGAAAACTAAAATGCCGCATAGTACAATAATAACACAATTTTTAGTTAACTTGAAAAACATGATGTCAAGTGTGGAGAGCGCGGAGACCTTGATATTTGATCCAATTTAAGAAAGAGTTCATAAATTGCAGCAATATGAACAGAGCTCGAAGACAAAATACAGTTGCTGTTAACGAAAAAATAATGAAAATTATTATAAGTATATATCATATGAGTATAATTTCAATAAAGAATATCGAAAAGTATTGACATTGAGTTAAATAGAATTATAGAGTTTATTAAATATCCTTGATGTCCTTGGAAATGGTTTTAAGTGTTTTGGATTTGATCTTTATTCTCATTTTTGAAGTTTTTTCCATCAATGACATTAAAATTTTTGTGCTGGGACATTTGTGGAAATTTTAATATATATTACTATTTTGGGAATTTTCAGTTTTTCAACCTCAATATCTCGTGAACAAAGCTGTAATACTGTTTTTCAAGTCATAACTAAAATATGGTATATTCATGCTAAATTTGAGCCAAAACAGGTAGTGTCTCGAAAAATTTTGATCTTTTTAAAAAAATTTTGGAATATCTCTCATGAATATTCAAAGCAACAACAAATGTCATCCCCATACAAACATGATCTTTTTGCGCAACAAAATGGACGGTAATCGTTCTTGCAATCACAAAAATGGACAAAAAAATTGCACTAAAAAGAAGTTGACTGTGGCCTTTTATAACTCAGAAATCTCCACATGCAACTAATACTAAACATCAGGCAGTATTTCCAAACAAGCAATATCGAGTTACATCAAGTAATAGTACTAACCGATAAATAATTTACACAATCGTAACAATTCAGATATAGCATAAGCAAATACGTTACATTACAAAAAATTGATATCGATGCAAAAAACTTCTTTATGGTAAATACCATATCATACCATTGCAATAAGTTAAAACACAGTTAAACAGAATATATACACATGGCTCTGCACAGGTTATGTACTCCCGTGGCATGAGATTACAATGGTAGTTATTATAAATAAACAACAAACGTGACAAAGTGATAGACATAAGGGCATTTATCGGGGGCTCCGGAGCGGCGATTGTATCACGCTAGCGTTGTTATAACTTGCCGTAGTTGTAATGCGAGGTACAGACGCTCCAATATCTTGTACAACGCGTTGTACTACATAATTTAACATGAATTGATGAAATATCATAGAAAGATATGTCTGACAAAATCGAAAAAATTAATAGAAAAAATTACGGAGTAAGAAATGGTTTTTGGAGATAGAAGAATTTTCTGACAGAAAACTATTAATTCATCGTTTTCAAGCGCCATAGTCCCGTGGTCAGTCATAGACTTTTCAAGCGCGAACAATACACGATGGCTAACCATATAATATGGCATCAACTTTGCTGCAAACGTTGAAACCCACAAAAAAATCAAATCATTTTGATTTACATCCAACCATTGGACCAACACATAATTTGGTTGTACAATCATGCAAAAGACGATACAATGAGTTGTACAACAATGCTTTGTTTTACAACAGAATGAAGCGTCTGTACCTTGCATAACATTTAAATTAACGTGACCAGATATTTTTCACCAAAACGCGGAGCATTAAAAAGCTGATTAAACTTTTTTGAAGATTCGTTTGTTTTTATGTACTAAAAATAAAAAAGGTCCTCACTTTCACATCCCGGACACCGTAGCAAATGAGATATTTTGAAATAATATTTTTAATGAAAATCAGAAATATCTACTAAATAAAAAAAAAAAAAGTAACAACTTTTACCGAAAACCCTAGAAAAATAAGATGTTTTATTTTCAATGAAAACGCGGACAACGCGGAACAGAAATCAAAAAACGTTGACTTGCTCCGCGAAACGCGTATCATATGGTCACGTTAATTTAAACTCATAATTTGTTGCTCTCCTTTTTTGGGGCATAACGACTATGTTGATTTTTTTTTGAACTTTTTGTTCATCATAGCAAAATTTTTTACTTAAGTAAAAAAAGTTTATTTTAAAAGTTCAGACTTTATACCACGACCTTCAAGCAGTGATGGCATTTGGGTTTTCTGAAAATGTACTGAATCGAGACTTAAAAAGTACTTTCTAGAGGTCGAATGTTTTTTTTTTTGTCTTGAACACCAAATTTAACTAAAATGTAAGAAATTTTTCCAAACAAATTATTACCAAAAACCAAAAAGGTCCTCACTTTTCCCATCTCAAAAACCCTAGCAAATAGAGATATATTTCACATTAAATTACAAAATCTACTCAGAGCTATTATTTTAATTTTTTCATTTACTTAAAAAAAAAAGGTAATTATTATAAATTGTTCAAATGTACCGAAAATGTACTGAAAATGTGCTTAAATTTCGCTAAATGTACTAAAAATGCGGCAAATGTACTGACAACTTATCGTATGTACTGACCACGATTTTCCAGGACGAAAATGTATCGAAAAAAGTACAAATGTACCGAAAATGCCATCACTGCTCTGAAGTGATAGTTTTTTTATTTTAAATATTTCATTTTTTTTGCTGCTTAAATTTCACGGTATTACTGTTCGCACGTCCGGCACACAGTAGAACAATTTGACTTTTTATGGAATTAAGGTCTGAAATTGGTTTCATTATAATAAGATAACATAATGATCCAAGTTTGATAAATATCGTTGAAAGTTATTTTGATTCATCTGAAGAAAAAGTGTCGTACTATGCTCGTCTGTATAAGGTGGCTCTTGTCACTGATGATTCCATTTAGCAACGAATGAAACTGGTATGACTAGCTTTAGCACATTTTTTATTCAGTCTGGCGATAAAAGGAAGGAAAAATCCTTCAACGACTTTTCAGCTTTCTTTGCATAAGTACGTTGTTTTGAATTTAATGCTCGCGTTTTCATTTCACAAATAACAACATTTAAGTTTGAATAACAAAACAACAAGCTAAAAGTAAACCAAGTGAAATATTGTGTCAAAAATCTCTCCAGCAATTATGTTCATTAGTCACATTGTCGTTGAACTAATTAATTATGAAAGGTATAGTGATTTGCAATAATTTCATTGCTGAATCTTGATTTTTAAAATTTATAAATAAAATCAGTTATAGAAATAAAAACATTAAAGACAAGTTAAAAGCGATAAAGTTATTCGAATTTTAACATCAATTTAACTAAATTTTCTATCAAAAATCGATTTACCGAAGAAAATCGATAAACATAATTTCATACAATTAAATTTAACCATTCCCATACAAAAGCCATAAATAGCACATAAATTGTAAGTCGATACTCATATTGGAATTTGAAAAATAAATTCTGGTAACGTTTCTCACTAATTTCGTATTAACACTTTTTCAAGTTTGATTCTATGCAGCAATCTTAAAGAAATATAATTTACTAAAAAAATTAATTATTGTAACACTTCACATCAAGTAAAACGCTTTTGAATATATAATATCGTTATAATTTTATTGAGTGCTGCTTGCCGTATAAATTACTGATCACTGAGTTGCACGAACAATACTAACGCTGTTGATCTGTTTCAATTTATCAACTCGTACGAACGTGTGAAAAGTGTTTCAAATCGCTATTACTAAAGTTGATACCTTAGGCATCGTTAAAATTAAATGTCAGTACCCATCATTAACTCATATATGACTCAATTTGACAAAATTACATTTTTTTTCTAAGTGAAAATGTTTGTTTTATTTATTTTGGCATTCCTTAGAAAGCATCTTAATAAAACACTTTTTTTTTGTATTTTCAATTTGCCATTCCGTTTGAAACGAATTAAAGGAAATTTACATTGCAAATCATAAATCTTAACTTTAAATGCTTGTAAAATCAAATAGGGTGAAAAACATGAATAAAATTTTCAGGGGTGGTACTCCTGTATGTTTTTAAAATTTTGAGCCTATAAAAGCTGAAATCGGTGTTGGAGTATTTGGGAAAGTGATGTTTTCTTGGAAGGTCAATTTTTTTATCTTTTACCACATAGAAACCGTTCAGGCCTTCATTTATTCAGATTTGCAGTTTTTTCGTCATCTACTAGTACACAACTACCTAAAAATAATATAAAAGCTAATTTGGATTGTGCTGGTTTGCTTATATTCATCAATGAATTTTTTTGTTTTACTTATGAGTTTTTTTTAACACAATTTGAAACTTTTTTTTAAGCAATAATATTGGTCAAAAAAATTTTATCGATTTTTTTTATATATTCTACATGATAGAGCAATCACTGAAAAAAAGTTTCAGCCTATTTAAAAAACATGAGGGTGGAATGACCCATATATATTTTTTTCCTATTGAAATATTTAAAGGAAACCATATTTTTATTTTTTCTACATTTTGCAACCATTTACGGAGCGGAGATGCTTCGATTCAGAAGAGAGCTCCCTTAAAGTGGGGTGGAACAGAGAAGTGTTACTTTTCCCTTTTAGTCCCTCTTGAGATGAAATCGAACGCTTTACAAAAACAGAAGAGATAAGCTTTCAAAGAACTGTCTTCTCTAGTATTTTAAAAACTATAAAAAATCTCATACAATTTGTTAAATTTTTGAAATCAGCATTGCCAAATTAATGGGGACTAATACCAATTTCATAGAAAAACCTTAACCACATTTCACCTTTGTATGGAAGGTGAGTGCGCCCGTGAGCGGATTTGTTCCATATTCACAAATTTTTGTTTTTTTAACTTAAAAACATCCTACCTACCAAATTTCGAGAGTCTATCGCAATTAATACTTTTTGTGCTACCGTTTGACACAAACCCATCCACTGTTCACCGCTAGAGAGCTATTCCCGGCAAACCCTGTTTGCAAATGTTGAACAGTGGCTGTGGCTAAGTAGCAAAATAGTAATTGAAAGTGGGAAATACATAGAATTTAATGCGAAATGTGCCTGCTGTGAAAATTAGCCGGAGCTCTCTCGTGATAAGCACCTATTGTAAATCATCGCGAAGATTGAGGGATCCACTTAACAATGTCAAAGCTAGATATCCATCAGACACTGTTAAGAATTTCCTGTGACCAATTACTTATTGCTCAAGGATTTTGAAAATTTCACTCGTGAACAAAATCAGACGATTCTAATTTGCCACCACTTTATTATTCCACTGCTAAAACCAACGATTTTTATTAAAAAAAATTCTTTCAAAATTTGATTATAGACAATGAATTTTTCATGCTCCTATAGTGTCACGGTACAGGAGAGGAACAGATTAGTCTGACATTCCATATGAAACACTTACCAAGCAGATATTTTCAGTTCCAGGTAATTTTGTCTTAATAACATTATATAGTCATGGAAACGATCTTAACTCGTTTGTCCTAATAAGACGTTTCGTTGTGAGAATGTAAGAAGATCAAAATTTAAAACTTTGTTTATTATTCCTTGTGTAAGTATTCGATGCATTTCAGGTTCTTAAATCTATCTATTTTGGTGCCGAAATCGTCAAACTTAAGTCCTAGAACGCTTTTGTGACGCATATATCCTCACGAAGCATAGGACCTCCACAAAAATCTTCCAACACTCACTTTCAGTGAGCAATTTGACATTAGAAATGATACTGCGTCACCAAATTTTCAGAATTCAGCGAAAGCAATTGCTGCTGAACACTTGTGAATTGTGTAGCAGAGTGCGGTTTGAACTGACGAGTCAAAGATTTTCAGCTTCATTGTCGTTGACAAAAACGAAGATTACCAGACATTACACAACTGAGCTTTGCTGATTCTAGCATGGATATTCTTATTAGTACTGCCATCAGGTGTTATAACGCTGCCCAAGTTATCCACATTTTCCAGTATCAGATTAAAGTAGGGTGAGCTAAAGGGAACTATAACTCCGAGCTTAGGAAAATGGGTACCAGTTTTATTTTATTTTTGATCGCCAAAATAATTTTTACGACCCCTCGCCAATTTTTAGCTCAGGCCTCCTCAAAGTCTTAATTCATACGGCTATTGCTAGTTGTCTTATTTATATTGATTTTCAGATCTACTTCTTTCGAAGGAGCTCGGACGGCAGTGAGTTTTTCTTGCATGTCGGACTGTTTTGTGGTAAGAAGACAAATGTTATTGACATAAACGAGGTCTTCCTGACGCTTGCTGAAAGTCCATTAAATGCCACAATTTGTAAAGTCTGGAGCTCTGCTGGAAATATCGTCCTTATTGAATAACACTCCCTGTTTTCAATATGTGCTGACCCTTTCCTATCACACTTTTTCAAAATGAAATACATCAGCTGATTTATTACACTTTTCTTCACACCAAATTAATTTGTATCTTATTTGAATATACAGGTAGTCCCCGACTTACGACCGAGATAGGTTCCTAGTCATCGGTCGTAAGTCGATTAAGTCGTAAGTCGAGTTTCATAAAAAATAACTAAAGAAAAATATTACATACATACTGTACTACTAGTTCCAGCCATTTTTGGGATGATATAAAATTATTCACTTAAACAAACGTATTATTTGTACTGAAATAAATCGAATCCTTATACATACTACTGTTTTTTTTTAAATTTTTTCTCATATACATATTTTAGGGATTTCCCGAAACTATTTTAAGCATTTTCTATGAAACAAATTGAAAAAAAAATTGGTCGTAAGTGCGAATAGTCGTAAGTTGAACGGTCGTAAGTCGGGGACTACCTGTAAAACATTGCATTTGCTTTCAAACTCGACATTTACTATTATAACCGTACAACTTATAATACTCCTTTTTAATCACCTTTTGTATAAGTTTGTTCGTTGTTATTACGTATTCAGAGTGCAGATTGCTTCGATCTAATTTTTTTATGCCAGGACTATGTACAAGAAATCCATCACTTAGAATGTAATATTCGTAGTCCAACAGACACATAGCAAATCCCTGAAAAAATATTAAATATCGCATTATAAAAATTATTTGTTAGAAAATGAAAAAACAAAAAAATCTTAGATCTTGCCAATTCAAACTATGTAGATGTTTCAATCTGGTTATTTTGAATAAAAGTCAAATAATTAATTGCCCCTGCGCTCCAGAAGTACACTGAAACTTATATGTTAATCATAATTTCCAACTTCAAAGTTCAATTTGAACTAATTGCAAACAAATAAAGATCCTGTGTTACTTTAAATTTTTTCGATCTATTGATTATAAGGTACAAACAAAAACGTTCATTTCGACAGAAGTACATCTTTTGTTAAGAGAACACATTTGTCCTTAGGCCTTTATAACTAACTTGAGCAATTAGTTACCGTCCGCCTAAGGTTCCGTATCAACCAATCAGCGCGCAATCTGATTGACAACTCGCGAGCGGATGCATTGGATACCTATGTCAAAGCGCATAGCCTTTAAATTACACTCACCCGCATCGATTGTGTTTCGAACTTAGGGTCTCTATTTGATACATTTTTATTTCCATTTGGCGTTACAGTGAAATTCAGTCAGTGCAGCGCCAACTTGACAAAAAATGTGGCGAATAGAAAGCCCAAATTCCGAACAGAACCGACGCAGGTGAGTATACAATGAAAAAATGCGCGAAAAATTTCCGTGTTGAATTGAAGTTTCCCGTGTTGAATTCCGCACGTGGAGCTCTAAACACACGCAACAGGTGTTTACGTGTAAACTTTAAAACACGTAAACTTTCTTAAACGGCAACACTGTTCTCATCAACTCGTCACTTTTACTTCAATACAATTCCCATGTATAATCCCAATTATCGATACTCGAGACTCGTATGTGTTGCCGTCCTTATTGCTCTACTTCAAAAGATCGCTGACCATGACATTGAAAAATGTCATTGCCAAAAGGCAAATTCCACGTCAGCATAATACTCACTCGTTACCGATCCACCAGAGAAAACAGCAGCCTTTTATTTGATGTCTTAAAATTATTCTTAAAAACTAACTTAAAGTATCTAAATTTAGCTTAAAATTAGTTAAAATCAGAAAGTGTAACTTTAAAGTAAAATAAAAAGTTAAGCCCAAAGTGTAGACGCGTTTTATATTTTGTTCAGTGAGCTTTCATGTGGAGAAGCCTTAAACTTTTTCATCATCATTTTCAACATCATCAGCATCGAAGCCTTCACCACATCATCATCATCTTCACCACATCATCATCATCTGCATCATCACAACAACACCAGCATTATCATCATCTGCATCACACCGAACATCGTCATTCACCACCATTCACCGTCGCCATCGCCACAGTCGTCATCGTCAGCGGCATACAATCGTCATCGTCAGCAGCATACAATCGTCATCGTCAGCAGCATACAATCGTCATCGTCACCAGCATACCACCGTCATTCATATCAGATTCCCAAGGTATTTCTTTCTCAATTTTACCATCTTTAAAATACATAAAATAAAGAAGTTTGTGCCCCCGCACTAACATTTGGTCCTTCGGCCTTCTCAGGGCTTGCACCTATTAACATTTGGTCCTTCGGCCTTCTCAGGGCTTGCACCTATTAACATTAAATGGTGTATTTTTTCTCAAATTTCTCTTAAAAAGTACAGTCTCAAAATTTTCGCAAGTACCGTTTCGGAAGGTGCAGTTCTCGATCACGTGTCGAAATTTTTTTTTCCATAATCTCATTGGGCAGTGCCGTTATAATCACCAGTTATTTGCTGTGACTCATTGCTCGGCACCGTTACGAAAAAAAAAAAAAAGATTTTGCTAATATTTCATCGTACGATTTTGCTCGACACCGTTGCCATAAAGTTGTTGCTGTTGCTTCAATCGCTGAAAAGTTTTATTGCTTTTTTTTTCTCGATTCTTCGATCGTTTCTACTCAGGAACAAATATCGGCTGATTTTATTTCATCACTTCGATTCTTTTTTTCTTCTATCAGAATCACAGCTCCGCTAACTGCATTATTTTTTTTTTGAATAAATTCTTGTTTTTAAACTTTAAAACAAAAAATGGAAAAAGCACTTTTAACGAATTTCATACGTAGTGCAAATGATTTAATTGAGTTTGAAATTACTCATGCGGAAGCCCCCTTAGCTGACCAAAATATTCATGTCCTTGAGATTTCCAGGACTGAAATTACCCAATTATGGGCAAAAGTCAAAGATTCTTATGACTCTCTCAGAGCTAATCTCGAGCTCGAAAAAACTAAGGAAGCAGGTGATGAAAACAAAAAAGAAGCAGTTGACGCGAACAAATTGAAAAATAAGTTTCATAAAACTTTCTCGTCATATGTTAGATGTCTGTCCTCAATCAACGAACAAATAGAATCTTTAAAAGCAAGTGATGTTCCTACTGAGCAAAAATTTTTCGACAACAGGAGTCCCTCGATACACATTCCCCCGTGTGACACTCAGATGTTTAGTGGTGACTATGTCTCATGGCCCACTTTTCGCGATATTTTCACTGCAATTTACGTGAATAATTCGCGTTTATGTCAAGTCGAGAAATTGTACCACCTTTTACAGAAAACAAAAGGCGAAGCTCACGAAATAGTGAAAAAAGTACCTCTCACGAATGATGGCTTTGACATTGCGTGGAATAATTTAAAATCTCAATATGAGAATAAACGTATTCTCATTAACCAACAACTAAGAATTCTTTTCAATCTTCCTACTTGCTCTCAAGAATCAGGAAGTTCTATCAAAAAACTTCAGCGTGAAATAAATAATTGCATGTCTGCACTACAATTATACAAAATTGACATCAGCAATTGGGACGCGATATTCGTATACCAATGCTCAGTACGTCTTCCTGAGCATACCCTCTCTCTATGGGAGCAATCAATATCCAATAAAATCGAAATGCCCAAATGGCAAGATTTTGATACTTTTTTGACAGACAGATTTCGAACCCTAGAAACTGTCTCTGATATCAAGACACCCGTTTTGTATCAGCCCAACAGATCGCAACCAATTGTTCAAAAACCGCAGAAATCAATTCGCTCTTTTCACAATAATGTTGAAGCTTCTCAATGCAGATTATGCAAAGAAACACATCCACTTCGCGCATGCAGTCAATTTTTGAAACTGAGCGTGCAAGAAAGATTTTCGGTGGTTAAAAAACACAATTCCTGTATTAACTGCTTGGCGTCTTCTCACGAATTAAGAGATTGTAAGAGCTCATATACATGCTCTAAGTGTAAAAAGCAACATCACACGCTTTTGCACAGGGAAACGAGTCAACTAAACCCTCAATTCAAAAATAAAAATTTTTCACATAAATTTGAAAATCAGAGTAAAAGCGATAATCGTAATGCTCAAACTTATGCATCTACCATACAGTCCACTCCCGAGGATCTGACTACGTCAGAAAAATATTCTTCAAACTCAGCTGAAACAGTCAATTCTTGTTTCACTACTGCGACAAAAAAAGTGCTCCTTGGCACTGCTCTCATTGATATTTACCACTTGGGAACTACATATAAAGCTCGTGCTTTAATTGACCCAGCGTCTGAGTGCACTTTCGTCTCTGAACGCATTCAACGAATACTTAAACTGCCCACTAAACCGATTTCAGCACAAGTTACAGGACTTAATGGAGCAGTTAGCATCAAACCGTCTATGATGTCATCGTTTTACATCGGTTCCCCGCTTTATAGAGATAACCCAGTAGAAGTAATGGCGCTCGTGGTGCCAAAAGTAACTGAAAAATTACCATCTCTTACTTTTGACATCTCTCAATTTGCGAATATGCCGACCTTCAAGTTTGCTGATCCGAATTTTAACCGGAGCTCATCAATAGATTTTCTCATTGGAGGAGATATATACCCCTTAATTTTACTTGGTGGGGTTCAAAATAATGTCTTTGACACACTTGTGGCTCAAGAGACAATTTTTGGGTGGATCCTCACAGGACCCGTACCATCTCAGCAACTAACACCAACTCAAACAACAGTTGTCTCACATTTCACAGAAATATCTCTGAATGAGCAACTTAAAAAATTTTGGGAAATTGAAGAACTCCCACAAAAATCCGCAGTCTCCAAAGCAGACAAAATTTGCGAAGAAATTTACATTAAAACCACTAAAAGGGAATCAAATGGCAGATATATTGTTGATTTACCTTTCAAATTAGAATTTCAAAATTCTCTGGTTCTTGGGCAATCGAAATTCATTGCTCGAAGCCAATTTCTTCGAAATGAAAAACTTCTTCTCAAAAAGCCTGATATTAAGACTCAATATGACAACGTTATATTAGAGTATCTCGAACTTGACCATATGGTAAAAATTAACTCTCAAAATTATCAACAAAATAATTCTTACTATCTTCCTCATCATGCCGTGCTTAAACCAGACAGCACGAGTACTAAGATGAGAATTGTATTTAATGCATCGTGTCCCTCAACAAATTCAAAAAGTTTAAATGATGTTTTGTTCACTGGACCAGTACTACAAAGTGATTTAATGTCACTTATTCTCAAATGGAGATTTTTCAAATTTGTCTTCAACGCAGATATACAAAAAATGTATCGACAAATTTTGGTAAATCCGGCCCAAACACCGTTTCAAAGAATAATTTTTCGACCAAACCCAGAAAGTGAACTTAGCGAATTCGAGCTAAAAACAGTTACGTTTGGCGTGAACTGTGCCCCATATCTCGCCATTCGCACGCTCTTGAAGCTGGCTGATGATGAAGAGCATCTTTTCCCTTTGGGCTCAAAAATTTTACGTGAATTCATGTATGTCGATGACGCGTTAGCAGGCGCTCACGATATTATATCAGCTAAAAATAATCGTGATCAACTAAAAAATATTTTACTCTCAGCGGGTTTTGAATTGCGGAAATGGACGTCGAACTCAATAGAACTTCTTGCAGACATTCCTCAGGATCACTTAATGCATGCTGATTTTCTCTCTTTAGAGGACAAAAGCTTGGCTAAAACTCTGGGTATCCGCTGGAATGCGAAATTTGATTACTTTTATTTTAATGTTCAATCCCTTGAACTTAAAGAAAATTATACGAAAAGAGAAGTTTTGTCAACAATCGCAAAATTGTTTGACCCAGCAGGATGGATGTCACCAGTTATAGTGACAGCAAAAGTAATTATGCAGCAGCTTTGGCTGGAGAAAACTGACTGGAATGATAATCTTAAAATTCAGTCACTCCACAAATGGCAAGCTTTCGTGTCCAGTTATGACAAAATTAATCAAATTACGATTCCTCGATGGGTACGTTTTTCTCCCACAAGTAAAATCGAATTTCATGCCTTTTCAGATGCCTCTGAAAAAGCATACGCTGCAGCAATTTACGTACGAGTCGAAATACAAAACGATATATTTTCTCATTTGCTTGTCTCAAAGACAAAAGTAGCCCCAGTTAAAACAATATCCTTGCCCAGACTTGAGCTATGCGGAGCAGTTTTGCTGGCAAAATTAGTCAACTCTGTGGTACCACAACTTAATCTTGAAAATTGTTACGAAATTTTCAAATGGACAGACTCGACAATTGTGCTGTCTTGGTTGCAAAAACCCCCCTGTACGTGGAAAACTTTTGTTGCGAATAGAGTAACTACTATTCTAGATAAAGTTGGCATCGAAAGTTGGTCTCATGTCGACACACACGACAATCCCGCCGACCTAGCAACCCGGGGGCTACATCCTTCGGACTTGAAAAATAGTAAGCTTTGGTGGAATGGACCTTCGTGGCTAAAACTTCAAAAATCTCAGTGGCCACAAAGTGCTCTATCAGTACAACCGGATACAACGTTGGAAATCAAGCCAATCAAATCTTTTTTCACTAGCTCGGCGGTGAATGAAAACATACTGGAACGTTTCTCTTCGTTGCCCAAAGCAATGCGAGTTATCGCATATATTTTTCGATTTTTTCACAAAACTCGACAACCTGAAAACTCAAAGTATTGTTTTCCATCAAAAAATATCTCTTCTGAAGAGCTCAAGTATGTAAAAATGAGGCTCATAAAAAGTTCTCAACAAATTCATTTCGCCAAAGATTATCAAAATTTACTTAATAAAAGATACATCGAAACGAGAAGTCACTTGCTGACTTTAACCCCCTTTCTAGATAAGGACGGCATTCTTCGAGCAAATGGACGCTTAGCATCTTCCCCAGCTCTTGACTACAACGAAAGGCATCCTATAGTTCTCGCTTATAGCAGCCGTTTCGCTCGCTTGCTGGTAGAATTCATTCACCATATTTCTCTTCACGGCGAAAATCAGCTAGTTCTTCGACTAGTCCGCCGTGAGTACTGGATACCTAAGTTAAGAAACCTAATTAAAACTTGTATCTATAATTGCAAAATCTGTGTAATTAACAAAAAGCGGTATCTCGGCCAGATTATGGCAGCTTTACCTCCCGAACGCGCAACCTTTTCACGCCCCTTTACAAACACTGGCGTTGACTTTGCTGGACCCTTCGAAATAAAAAGCTTCACGGGCAGATACTGCAAAATCACCAAAGGATATGCATGCCTTTTCGTATGTTTCGCAACGAAAGCTATACACCTTGAGCCTGTTAGTGACCTCTCATCGTGGGCGTTTTTAGCTGCCTTGTCACGATTCGTTTCACGTAGAGGTTGCCCCGACAATATTTACTCGGATAACGGTACAAATTTCGTAGGCGCTGCTGGAATCCTTAAAAAAGACTTCAAGCGTTTTATTCAAGCAGCAAAAGATGACGCAGTCACGAAATATGGTTACCAAAATCTCTCATGGCATTTTATTCCAGCGTCAGCGCCTCACATGGGTGGCTTATGGGAAGCTGGCGTAAAGTCTTTCAAGCAACATTTTCGAAAAATCACCGGGCAGCTGAAATACACATTTGAAGAATTTGCAACACTACTTTCTCGAATAGAAGCCTGTCTCAACTCTAGGCCTCTTAACGCTGCGTCTGAAAACGTCTCTGATCTTGCAGTCCTCACGCCAGGTCATTTTCTCATAGGAGCCCCATTGTTATCTCCTGCAGAGCCGGAAAATATATCTTCTTCGCTTAGCATGGTAAATCGCTGGCAAAAAGTTAAAGCTATGGCTCAAGATTTCTGTCGCCGATGGAAGGACGAATACCTAAAAGAGTTGCTAAAACGCACCAAGTGGAAAGTTCCAAAAACGGATCTTAAAACTGGAGATCTCGTAGTCGTGCGTCAAGAACCCTTATGTCCCACAGAGTGGAGATTGGGACGGATTACTAAAATCTACCATGGCAACGATCGACGAGTTCGTGTAGCAGACCTCAAAACTCAATTGGGAGAAATCACTCGCACAATACATAAGCTCGTATTGATTCCCCAGTAATTTGCTTTTTCTCATAAAAATTTCATTCTCATAAAAATTTTCTAACTATGAATTCCACAAAAATTAATTTCATATTTATTATAAGCTCCCGCGTGCGCCTGCTTCTCTTTGTTGCAGATACTGCAAGGCGGGCAGTATGTTTACGTGTAAACTTTAAAACACGTAAACTTTCTTAAACGGCAACACTGTTCTCATCAACTCGTCACTTTTACTTCAATACAATTCCCATGTATAATCCCAATTATCGATACTCGAGACTCGTATGTGTTGCCGTCCTTATTGCTCTACTTCAAAAGATCGCTGACCATGACATTGAAAAATGTCATTGCCAAAAGGCAAATTCCACGTCAGCATAATACTCACTCGTTACCGATCCACCAGAGAAAACAGCAGCCTTTTATTTGATGTCTTAAAATTATTCTTAAAAACTAACTTAAAGTATCTAAATTTAGCTTAAAATTAGTTAAAATCAGAAAGTGTAACTTTAAAGTAAAATAAAAAGTTAAGCCCAAAGTGTAGACGCGTTTTATATTTTGTTCAGTGAGCTTTCATGTGGAGAAGCCTTAAACTTTTTCATCATCATTTTCAACATCATCAGCATCGAAGCCTTCACCACATCATCATCATCTTCACCACATCATCATCATCTGCATCATCACAACAACACCAGCATTATCATCATCTGCATCACACCGAACATCGTCATTCACCACCATTCACCGTCGCCATCGCCACAGTCGTCATCGTCAGCGGCATACAATCGTCATCGTCAGCAGCATACAATCGTCATCGTCAGCAGCATACAATCGTCATCGTCACCAGCATACCACCGTCATTCATATCAGATTCCCAAGGTATTTCTTTCTCAATTTTACCATCTTTAAAATACATAAAATAAAGAAGTTTGTGCCCCCGCACTAACATTTGGTCCTTCGGCCTTCTCAGGGCTTGCACCTATTAACAACAGGTTTTCCGGTGCCCCTGGTCTAGGTTATTCCACATGGAGAAGTCTAAGCATACACACCAGCTCTTCCGGCGCCCTTTGATCATTGTGGATCGGTTGTTCTTAACACTTGAGCTCATTAAAAATAAGATCAGGTGTGAAGGCCCCTAATGCTAAATGATTTTTTTTTTACGAATTTTGGATTAAACTTAGTTTGAGCTGCCCACAATTCTTATTTTTCGAACTAACAATAAGTTGAACTCTTGAAATAGGAGCAATTGCTTCTTTAAGTATTTTCTATAACAACCTGCAAGCCTACGTATTTGCAAAAGCAGCGATAACACGCTTTGAAATCCAAATAAAGTCTCAACACAATCTAGGCACAAATTCCGCCGACTAATGGAGGTGCTCAAACCAGCAGTTTATATGATAAAACCACTAAAAAGGCGACACTGCAAAAAATTATTGACTGTTAAATTTTTAATTTTTTATTGAAAATATATATTCAAAAATATTCTCAACAGACAGTTTGAATAATCCTCACGACGTGATATATTCATCACATTTTTTTTTTTATTTGCTGATAATAGAACATCCCTTGGAGATTAAATTTGTTAAGTGTGATGTCCAGCAACGAGTAAAATTTATTGTGTTCTTCTATTCCAGTGAGCGCGCAATTATTAGAATTCAGATATATTTTCGACCACACTTTAATATCAAAACTCAATTCAAAAGCAGTGAAAATGCACTTTTTCGTGCAGATTTATTGGTCCCTGTTTCTTTAAAAATGGTCAGCCAAAAAGAATCCATCAATTCTATAATGCTCAAAAATGGTTTACGGCTAGCAGTTGAAGAAGTCAGGAAACTTAGTTCCAACATATGTAGATGGAATTACTGTTCACACTGCAAGGGTGTCGACTGTCCCTTTTACATTAGTCTGTCTTTCGGAGAGCACCCTGTATATTGCAACAATCAAAATTAGCTGATTTTTAAAAACTAAAATTGTGTAGATGATTTCTCCAATGATGTTTTTTACAAGAACGAAAATCTTTTGTTAATGTGTGTCAAAAATCTCACACCATTGACTTGATCAGTATGATTTTTAATTCCAAACAAACCGAAACCATAACTCACCTGTATACGTTTAGTACTCCGGCCTTCCAAAAAGACACGCTCATCGAATATGGGCACTTTGTTGTCACTTATATATAAAGGTTCCCAATACTTCCAATTGTATAGACGCTTAGCAATTCCAAGAACATACATCTCTTTTACTGTTGTTAAACTTAGCCATTCTTCCTCATATGGACTTCGATGGCAATTGTCACACACATTTGTATGAAAGGGAACCGCTATGTTTAGATCAAGCATTTCTTTTAACTCCTGTTTGCTATTTGGAACTGCGGCATTTTCGTCCACTTCATAAACTCTCAATACAAAAACTCTACAATACAGAAAAAAATTTGAAAATTTTCATCCTCTAAGATGCAACCCTGATAGTAATATCAGCTGCTTTTAATAAGAAACAGCTGTTCGACAACACAGTGATAGTTTTTTATTCAATTTCATCCAATCAGCTAAAATTTTGAAAAATCGAAACGGTTTCATAAATATTTTGACATTGCCAAACCAGTTAAGTTGATAATCATAGCTCCTTTACTAACTAATTAGGATAATGATTTCCTGTAGTTTATTTTTGTGACTGTCGGTTCAATTTGACATAAAACCATAACAAAATATAATGAAGCCCCAATTAATGCCAACCATAATTTTACCTTAAATACATATTTCTTCACTTTTTTTTTCGGTAAACTAAGTATAATTTTTTTCTGTCAATTTAAATCGGACTTAAATGGATGGGCAAAACAATCACTGAACTGTTATCGTGTGTCAGCTTCTGTTAAATGAGCACTTCATGCCTCCTTTGATAACTGGAGCGGAAGCGATATTTGATTTGTTCAATACTCTTGGAGCGTTAACTAATGCATGTTTATAAACAGCTGTTTATTGTTCCAAAGAACTGAAAATGATATAAAGTATCCTTTTATTATGAATTAAAACAAAAAAATAACCTTGGTTTCCATCCATTTGCAGCTTGGCCAAATGCCATTCTCATATTGTGGGTTACCATTTGTAAAAATTTATCAACTATTCCTGGACTTGGATATAGTTCAATATCACTGGAGAGAATAAAATGTGTATTGGCAGCCTTACGTGCGATATTGCGCCCCACATTTATGGGGTACGTCAAATTTAGCTTATGTCGGTATAAATCCTTAGTTCTCTTCTTTACATAAGGAGCAATTGTACAATTATATGGCCATTGAAGTATCTCATCTCCCTTTATAGGCATATATGGAGGCGTATATATTTCCAGAAAGTAAATATGAAATGTAACAAATTGCTTTATTAAATCACTTTCTGCAAGGCAATTTCGTACGTACTGGATAGATTCTATTGTGGCAAATATATCCTTACCAGGTGCATATACAGCAAGGCTAATTGGAGCCTTCCATCTGAAAGTAGTTGTGATAAAGAATTTAAAAATTATATTTTTTACTTCCGAGAACTTAATATTCTAAGAATATTAAAACAATACATATCACACATTTCATGTCAAATGCCCTAAGCCAAAAATCGAAACTAAACGAATGACTTCAAACTTGGTCAAAGTATTGTCCTTTTAGGTGGACTGTAAAAGTCTTAGTCCAAATGCTTTCTATAGATTTTATGATGGCCTCTCGAATAGTCGTAGTTATTTTTTGAAAATTTGATAATTCGACGATGATTTTTTAATGTCAAAAAATGAAGATGAATGTTTTGTTTTTTTTTTTTTTTTTTAAATTCATGAAAGAAAGCTGCATTTTTTTTCTATAAATGTGTTAAATTCACGAGAACGTTATATTTACTACTGGAGAAATTACACATTGTACAACTCGACACTTCTTTTGCCGGTACAAAAAGTAATTTCGATATTTTAAAAAAACTTTCATATCAGTTGGGTATACATTTTCTTTTATGGTGCTCACTTTGATATTTGTTCAAAAAAACACTCACCTTTTAACCACTTCTGGCAATGCCCAAAAAAATGTATAATCACCATGGGTAGCATATGTAATAGAATCAGCGCAACCGATATTTCTACTTCTATTTCCAATCACTAAATTCTGAGCTAACCAATAGGATCCATGTTGTACTAGTTGCGTTTCCAATGAAAAATCATTGCAATTTAGCTTATTAGCTAAGCTAGGCGTAACGTTTTCATTATTAACTACTTCAAAACTATTCGGCTTTAAGACTTCTGTTAATGTTCCTCTGTTAAGCGCTTGATGAAATGCAAAAATACAACAGAATACTAAAATACCGCACAAGACAAGAACGCATTTTATAAATATATGCGGAGGCATTATGGCCACGAGTGTAGTCTAAACAGTTGCATTTGCATTAAAACCACATTTGGAATGTAGACATCTCAAGTATACATGTGCCTTAGAAAACTTTTCATAGATAATTTCTTGCCAACTTTTCACTTATCACTTTTTGTGCTGCAAAATGAAAACCACAGTATCTACTTAGATAAAGATTTGTTAGAAATTTACAATTAAGCAGACATTTAAGTCAGCTAATTTCGTTATAATGATATTTTGGAACATCAAATCAATTTAATATACTTTTGTTACCACACTTTATCCACAATAACTTAGGTTAAAATGTTTACTAATTATTTTTAAAATTTTATACATACAAATATCTTAAAATGTCTTAATGAATTTTTAAATAAAAAATCAGCAGAGAAAATTGCTAAATTTAAATTATAAACATGACCCGATGGGAAAAATCAGTGGCTCAATTTCATTCCGCCATTTTCAATATGATAAATGAAATCAAAAACGCACGGTTTTGTAAGATTGGCGCAGCAGGCCGGCTATGCTTTGCTCAAAGAATATTTAGCATAAAAACCTTGCTTTTATGAATAATGCCATGCCCACAATTCCAAATGCACTTTCTTCTATATGCTAGTTTAGGTCCCTAAATGTTGTATAATTTACTTCAAAAGTTTAATGTCATACCTCAGCATAGGCGTTAAGGTCAGAATATGGTAATAGCTGTCATCCCCTTTAGCAGCTATATTGAACAGAAGAAAGCTGTTGCGATCGGTATACAAGCTTGAATTTAAAAATCTCGATTTCACCAAATTCACTTAATCATTTTGTCAGCAATCTGAAGGTAGCGATGTACATACATACATATGTGCTGAGTATAATATTGCAGAATTGAAAGTGAGAATTTCTGTTTTCTTTTTTTTTTTTTGTTTTATATTTACCATTGTGTATACAGTTGAAAAAAAGGTAGTGATAAAATTTCTAAAAAAAATGGGTCTCTTTCAGTAGTTACCCCTGACGTTTTTATATTACAAGCATAACAATTCCCAGTTCATAAAAAACAAATTCAGCAATATCGAAAGCAGTCCCGAAAGCACTAAACTCTCTAGTACCTAGATATGTACATATATAAATATGTATAAATGATAAAAATTTTCAGAAAATTATCACTTACCGAAACAGAAACAAATATATATTTACATTCTTCTTAAAATGCTCCAAGATAAGCTATGTATGATATAATTCCCACACGGTCTGTTTCATATATGAAGGAAAGTGTCGTCAAGATCAAAAACATTCGAATCAATAAAATAATAAGGCGGCAGCGTTTGTGCTTATCGATGCATATTCAATGTGACGAATTTGTGAAAACATTTTTTTAAAGCACACAGAAAGTATTTGCCGATCTTAAGCCAAGGAACGTGCAAGTATCCGAAAAAAAATGTGCTTAGATTTGAATTGACTTTAATATTTTACTCCCAACAATTAATAAAGAAACATTTTGCAACATAGTTTTTGGCTATGAATTTCAGCTCATGAAACTGATCTCTACCTTAGTTCTGTAGTGTACCTTGAAAGCTCTTTTTTGGGACGACCAGAAGTTTTGAGTCAAATTTTACGATTTTATTTTCTCATATTCTGTACAGGCGTATATCGAGCAAACGTAACTTTTTTACTTTATTACTCCACAAAATTTCTTAGATCGCAAAGCCTTTACTTCAAATAAGTAGATACCTATGTCAAAAATATAATTTATTAGTTTTTTCCCAGCAAATATCAGAAGTTTAATGAGCGTGGAATCATGTTACTGCCAGAAAGAAAGGCAATAGGTATTAGACCAAAATTAAGGGAATAGTATAGATAACGATAATATGTAATTGGAACACATTCAAACTGCTGCATTTTTAATAACAGCAATTGTAAATTTTTAAAAAAAATCTATTAAATAATTTTAAAATTTTCTTCCAGAATTTCGTTATCTACAGTATTGCCCCTAAAAGCTGAAAATACTAGAGGCAGACGTGAAAGTCTCTGCTTAGTAACAATAAATGGAGTTGTTATGTCAAAATCGCCAGTTTTGGTCAAACTCGTATATTAATTTTAGGGACACCAGATTTCTCCGAACATATTTAATTATAAAGTTGAAATAATTAACAATTTTCCTTCAAACCCCACTTTGAAATTAATATGTATGTTTATCGTAACTCTTTTTTTTTAAGATATCGTAAATTTAAATTTCCCAGTTATACTGCCGTACTGGAACTTATGTAGATCTGTGGGTAGAACTGTTTTATAAATTTCAATTAACGATATTTCGGAGAAAAAAACTTTTAAAAAATTTAAAAAAAAATGGAGGCTAGGTTCTACCAGAATTAAAAGCAAGAAAAAATTTACACAAAAATCTGTATGTAAAATAATGTCCGATTTGGCGTAGGTTGCCTCTGAAAAATAAAGAAGAAAAAATGTAAATAGTCGTATAAATGGAAAATAATAAATTTTGGGTATCAAAATACATAAGTGCATAATAATATGGGCCTTAAGTGCTCAAAAACGTCTGCTATCCAAAACGTAATTGAGCAGAATCGTCTGCCTCTCCAATTTTGTGTTTCTTATAAGCAGGAAACCAGTCTGCGAAGAGGAAGACGCTTTAAAATGATTCAGTTTTAAATTTTTTTAAATGTTTGTATTATTGTCAGTTTTCCATGCAGCAATAACTAAGTGGCAGTGGTTGTTTCTATCATTTCTTATGACACAACCCTTATAATAATCGCAATCAACCTCACGATAAAATCAATTAAGTTTGTATAGATCATAAAATTTTGAAAAAAAATTATTTACTCTTAGAGACAGCAACAAAAAAGAGTCTGCCTCTTGCATTTTTTTTAGCATAAAAGGCAGACGCGATAAAATGGATTTTATATGGTACCTTTTTATACAGTTTCAATTAATATCTCAGAGAGGTTGTTCGTATTATTTATATAACTTAAAACTACATGATTTTCAAACTCTGCCGCACGATAAAATCATACAGAAAATTAGGCCACCGATTCCTATAACTAATAACGTTCGGTAAAAAACTTTGTTGTTAATGAACTCCAAAACCATTCAACCGATCGCCTGAAGATTTGGTATATGTTTATGTTTCTTATGATTTTGGGAAGGTTCGTAGCATACCTTGGTATTATCAACTACTTGACGCAGATGAATAAACCTTTTTTTTATATCTCAGCAATTATATGACGTAAATGAATAAGATTTGGTACATATATATAATTCTTATATTTTGTAAAAAGTTTTTGATGTTAAGTACACAAATTTTAGTTACTAATGTAAGAATACTCTTATAAAAATCACCTTATCAGGTACTGTTTACATTTTTGTTCAACAATCGAAAATAATATATCACAAATTTAAGAGGTTGTAAACATAGTTAAACGATTAATTAGCGTCACCCACTAATTATTTGTTTGCAGATAGTCAATTTTGCTTGTATGCCGACAATATGCAGGCCTGATAATTTTTTTTTCGTTTAAATAAAATTCTCGCTTTTTAACGAGGTTTCGGCGAGGCGAGGCGAGATATGTGATGGCAAGTTCTCGTCCGAGAACGAGGCGAGACCGAGAAAACTAAAACCACGCCTCGCTTCGCCTCGCCTCGGCCTCGGTGAAGCACTAAATGTATGTGTATGTTTTAAAGTTAAAAAATATTTTCTAATATAAAAATAATTAACAGAATATTTAATGTATATTAGTAACATGAATAAAAAATTGTCCTTAATCTTATGAAGCTTGGCACAGCATGGACATAACATTTATGCATACGCTTGCGGCCAACACTGGCTTAGTGTGGAAACTTTACATACTTTCTTATACTATTTTCTACGTACATACTTTCTAGATTTACATTTCAAACAGAACAATTCTTATTTGTACTTCCATACAATTTATAATATTCCTTTTTAATCGTGCCATCTATGAGTTTATTCATGGGTGGCACATATTTGAGACGTGGAGAGTTTTTATCGAACACCTTTATACCAGGACTATGTACTAGGAATCCATCGTTTAGTATGTGATACTCATAGTCCAATAGACACATGGCAAATCCCTAAAAAAATAAATTAATACATAAAATTAATTGTAGTACGAGTACATTATGATCAAAAAGTACCGGGAATTTGTAATTTCAATGAACGGCTCTCGACCGATTCGGTAATGTTTATACCCTACACAGAGGGTATATTCACTTTGTCATTCCGTTTGTAACGCATAGAAGGGGGCGTGGCAGGTATGGAAAAGAATATATATTCTTGATCAGCGTCACCACCTGAGTCAATATAGCTGTGTCCGTCCGTCTGTCTGTCTGTCTGTCTGTCTGTCTGTCTGTCTGTCTGTCTGTCTGTCTGTCTGTCTGTCTGTCTGTCTGTCTGACTGTCTGACTGTTGAAATCAAGTTTACGGGAAAACTAAGCAAGCTAATTCAATGGAATTTGGCACACAGCTCACATCTTCTTGCAAGCTGCTAGCATATAAAAATGGGTGAAATCGGTTAACAGCCACGCCTTCCGCCCATACTCTATGTAAATATACCCAAGTTCATTTTGAAAAAAAGTTGCTGTGATTTTGATGAAACTTGGTGATTTGCTGAATATGAGAACAACATTAAGATTAGGCTAGGTCTTAAGTTTGCAAAGGCTATGAAAAGGGCGTGGCACAGCCCTAAATTTTAACTTTTATAACACCATAGCTCGTAAACCGTGCAAGATATTTTGATGAAATTTGGTACACGAGTACAGATTTCATGAATCTTGAATTGCGCATAAAGTGGGCGGAATTGTAAAAGTGGGCGTGGCATTTCTTAACAATTAAAAATTTGGATTTCATATAACTCCAAAATGGCACATACGATTTTCATTGAAATTTTTGGGATGATACCACTGAAAGTAGTCAACAATATAAGCCACATCAATATACTGAACATTTTGTTTTAAGGGCGTGGCAAAGCCTACAGTATTTATAAAAGTGTTAAAAAAGAACTAACAACGCAATCGTTATGAAATTTAATATGGCGGATACACTTGCTAAAAGGTGTCTTCTTGCAAAATTTTGTCACAATTGCGCCGGTGGGTGTGGCACCTCCCATATAAGCGAAATACGTTTAATGCTATAGATAGCGTGCTATGAGAGTAATCTTCATAAAATTTCGTGTAGAGGTGTCGGTTACTATATGCGTTGAAATTAAATGAAGCTTGAAAAAATTGAATCAGTGGGCGTGGCACCTCCTATGCAATTAAAATACCTTAAGTGGCATAAATATCGAAATATGTGAGCAATCATACTGAAATTTGGTGTAAGAGGTTTGTTTATGTAAAGCTATTTCTGGATAAAAGTTAGACTGGGTTGTACGTTTGGGTGTGTCACCGCCCTAAATTTTAAGACTAATTACGTCATATAGCGCAAACTGTACAAACTATTGTGCTAAAATTTGTATGCGTATGTATGTTAATTACGAATATTGTTTTTATGCCAAAAGTGGCGGTATGGAAGAAGTGGGCGTGGCATATTTCGTTATTTTCATTTCTATTCTATTTTTTCCATTTCCTATATTCTTTTGACATTTTCAACCTTTTACCATTCCCCTTCAATTTTATTCGACATTTTCTTTATTCTTTCGACTTTTTCATCAATTTTTCAGCATTTTTCATATTATTCGACTATTTCAATTTTTTCAACTTTCTTCAATGGTTTTCATATTTTTTCAACATTTTCAGTTTTTCCCAACACTTTTCATTATTTTTGAACCTTTGTACATTATTTCCGACTTATTCAACCTCTTTAAAATTTTTTAACATTTATTTAAAAAGTACTTTCAATGCAGTGTAGGGTATGTGAGTTTCGGCCTGGCCGAAGATAACACCTTCACTAGTTTTATTTTAAGTTGGTAGATCCTATACTGACATCTGTGTGTAACTTGAGTGGGATCAGATGATCAGTGTTTATTTGTCAGCTGTTCAAAATAGACAAGACTTTGTGTTTTGTCATATTTTAACATGAATAGATTTTTTGAGCAAAGAAATCATCGAAAATGTTGCAGAATGCCTTTGGTGAGTCTATTCTATCAAAAACCAATGCATACAAATGGTATAAAGTGTTTAAAAGTGGCCGTGAAGCGGTTGAAGACCTGCATCGTTCTGGACGCGCTTTCACATCGAATTATGATGAAATCATTCAAAATGTGAAGAAAACTGTGCATGAGAGATTGCTAGTCATCTTAACATCTCATATGGAATCGTTCAGCACATTGTTGTAGATATTTTAGCCATGCGACGCATTGCTGCACGGCTTGTGCCGAAAGAGCTGCACTTTATGCAAAAAAACCATCGAACTGTATAAGCTAACTGTATTAACTATCAAGGATTACTTTACACATATCTGTCCATATGAAAGATATTGCAGATAAAAAGTTGAATAAAACTGTTTTTCTTTACTATTGCCTTTTCCATTAACCTGACGGAAAATTAGTCCAAACAAGATTTGTAGACACTATGTATACTATATATCAAATAGTATATTTTTACCAGCGCACGATCGCAGATTTTTAAAAGTTTATATAGCTGCTTATAGTTTATCCATGCTAACAAATTGAAAAGATTAGCTCTAAGCCTTATTTGTTAAACTTAAGCTCTCTGAATAAGCATCACCGATAAGTAGACAAGAGAAACTTTAATTTACCTGTATGCGTTTATTTTTCTGACCTTCCCACGTGACACGCTCATCGAACATGGGCTCTTTATTGTCAATTATGTAGAAAGGCTCCCAATACTTCAATTTGTGTTGACGTTTCGCAACTCCAAGGACTGAGAATTCATTCACTGTTGTTAAATTTAACCATTCTGCTTCATATGGAAATTTATGGCAATTGGCACACACTTTTGAATGAAAGCGAATCGCCTGCTTTTTAGCGAGCATTGATTTTAACTCCTGTTTACTGTTTGGTATTATAGCATTTTTCTCCAATTCATAAACGTTCACTGGAAAAACTCTGCAAAGATAAATTGATATTTTATTGCTTAAATTATTTGATCTTTGAAAGCAACCCTGATAGTATCCAGCTATTTTGATAATCGGAATCGATCTTTTTTTGGGCTACTTTTTGAATTATACACAGTTTAGTAAAGAACACTTTGAAGAAAAATGTACCTTGGCTTTTGCTGTTTTCGAGTATAATTAACTACGAGACTTGTGTTGCGCGTGACCATTTGTAGAAATTTTTCAACTAATCCTGGACTCGGTAGAAGTTCAATATCACTGGTGAAAACAAAATATGTATTGGCAGCTCTACGTGCGATGTTACGTCCGACATTAATAGGATACGTCATGTTGTGTACTTTACGGTATAAATTCTGTTTAATTTCCTCTCCGTATGGAGGCAGATCACAATCATAGGACCAGTTAAGTGCCTCAGCTTCAGTTAATGGTATATAACGTGGCATATGCTCCGTCGGAAAGAAAATATGAAAGGTAACAAACTGTTGAATTAACTCACTTTCTGGAAGACAATTGCGTACGTATTGAATAGACTCTAAGGTGCCATTGATATCGTAACCAGGTGTATACAACGCAAAGCTGACAGGAGCGTGCCATCTGAAAGGAATAATGATAAAGGGTTGAACAAAACATACATACATACATTTAAAGATACTTAATTTTAATTTTTCTTCAACGCTCTAATATTTCGGAAAATATCAAAATATGTCCAAAGAGAAAATGGCTAAAAAAGAGACTCTTATTATTATGATTATGACATTTAATGATAACTGACATATGTAACTGCGGTAGTATGTTTGTTAATAAGAATATGGTACACATGTGATGTATGAAAGCCGGTGGTTTTACTCCAAAAGATGCATAATCGAAGCTCGTTTTTTCTTATATTTAAAATTAATAATTTTTAATTATTTTATTGAGCTGTCCGTTCAGTTAAGAAAAAAAATTAAACAGAAAAATGTGCTAAAGCTGAAATGTACTTGTTTCATCCGCTGCTGGGCGTACACTCATCGCGTATCATTTGCTGAACGCAGTTCGACGTTGTCGTAAGAAGCAACGCGGATCTGCATGGTTGCTGCGCTACCAGCACCTTGCTGCTCAGCAAGAGACAAGTTTAACTGATGCAAGGTTGCTACTCGATATATGCCAACCTTAAGGGAAACTTACTCTCATAGTTACAATTTTTTTTATAAATAAAAACTACAAGTTTTCTCAAATTTGATCCAAACAAATTTGTTTCAACACAAAATGTTTTTAAAAATTATTTAATTTTTAACAAAAAACACGGTTTTTCACTAACAAGTCATGCCTCATGAAACGTTAAGCTATAGTCAATTCCAAAGGTATCATCAGCATCTCCAAAGAAACTCACCTTTTAACCACTGTTTCCAGGGCATCGGAAAATGTATAATCACCATTTGCAGCATATGTTATAGAATCGGCGCAACCAATATTTTGACTAAGACTTCCACGTACAAAGTTTTGAACTAACCAATAGGAACCATATTGTAATCGCTGCATTTCCAATGGTATGTCTTTGCATTTTAACTTTTCAGCTAAAAAGTCATTAGATGCAACTTTCGTCACACTACTGATTGGGTCTTCGTAAAAGGAAATATAGCAAAATATTATTAAGATGGTTCCATATAAAACGAAGCGTCTCATTTTTAAAATTCAGTAACTGCCTGAGTCAAGAGCATACCATCACCAGCGAAGTCAAACAATGCAGATTGCTGAAGAAGAAATAAATTACTTATTGCTGTTAAAAAAATATTAATTAAATTTACTGCTTCATAAATATAAAACGACAGAAGTATGAATGAAAGGAATGTGCTGCGCTGAATACCAAAAAGTTATATGAGAAATTTCACATCGGCAATAACCGACTTACGTAAACATAGAAAAGTATGGCGTCGATGCCAAGATATCGCGTTTTAAATAATTTGGTTGCATGGGAAGTGCCACCCTTTATTGTGTAACCACGCTCACATTTTTCATGTGACTGAAAATGCGGATATAATACACCCGAAGGTGATTTTTTTTATTTTAAATTTGCGGTCCTATTATCTTATTTTATGGAATCGGGCTTGAAGAAAACTCTCCCAAAATTTCAGTTTTCTAAATCAGCTGTGAATAGCGCAAACAGTTTGTTTCCTATTACAATTCATATAGGGTGTATTATTTTGTCAAGCGTATCAGGTGAAAATCTTTTATGCACCGATCTTGTTCAAATTTTGGTTATTTGCAGTTCTAGTAGAGATAGATTAAATTCCAGGAGGATATTGCCCCACTTTAGAATTGCACTATAAAAATATTATTGAATTTTTTGAAAAACTTAATTTTTAGTATTATATTTTTCAAATTAGGCTTATATGAATGCCCCATTTATTAGTTTTCAAAATATTAAGACTTAAAAATGGGATCAAAATGGGTCTTGCGAGTTTTTGAACGTTAAAAGTGCGCGCGCGTCTCAATATCAACATCTTGGTACCTAAGGCATTTTTTTTCTACGTTTTAATAAGTCGGTTTTTTCGTAAAATTTCAACGACATCTGACACAAACTCGTTCCGCGCCGCTTACAGGTTTGAGCTAGGAAGCTTAAACTTTGGCACAATTATCTTTAAGGCTCAAGCTAAGATACAGGCAACAAGATTCTCAAAATAAACACCCTAATACATATATATAATATATGTACCTCTTTGATCGTGGAGCTCTGTACATCAATGTTTTTATTGAAGAAAATAAAATTTTGAGTATGGCAGGACACCGATCACTTTTTTAAATTACTTTTATCAATTAAAAACCACTTGTTGAAATTCGCTTAGGAGCTTTTCCGAAACAACTCCTAATGTTTGTACGAATCTTTGATTCATTACTTTAAGAAATTCTCTCAGTACAGCGTTTTGGAGTTTTTTGCTTGTGAGGTAGGTGTCACGCTCGCTTATCGAAAGTTGTCAACTGGATGCTTAAAGCTTGCTTGAGTTACAATTTGCGAGAAATTTGGCTACACTACGTCAAATAACTCTCTCGATATTGCGTTTTAAATGTATGGACGGTAGGCGTATCCAGCAACTGGTCTCAACCATTTTCATTACCACGAGCTATGTATGTTTGAACATGTGGCCTGTGTTCCAAATTTTATTAAATTAATTTGCTTGGTTTTCATGTCAGTTCCCAAGTTTCTGCAATCGAGGAGCTCGGCACGGCATTGGCAAAATGTCTTTAATATACTTAAAATATTTCTTTTTCAAAACTTTTTTTTCTAATAGTAGGCCAAATATGATTTTAATTATCTTTCACAAGGTATGCGAAAAATGCATTCGCTTTACAATTTATTAAAAAGTGTTTATTTCTCTAGATTGCTCAAACGATACTAACACTTGTGACATGTTTTAATTAACTTACAAAATGTCTTTTTTCTCTTGTCTCTAAAATAATATATCTAGGACAACTTGATAGCGTCATTTAAATGATATATTGGTAGTCATTAACCCTCAAGCGGCGGCGCTTCAGCTAAATTTATGAGTATGATTGGTTTGTAACCAATTAGTTGGTAACGTCCATAAAGATTAAAAAAAATACAGCAACAAACAATTTTGAAAATAAACATTTGGGTTTTAGTCAATTTTAATTTAGAAATATACTTCAAGTATCATTTACCCTACAAAGATTGTAATTTAAAAGAAATTTTTTTATTAACTAATTTCTAATTATTTATGTTTTACCAATTTTTGTGGACTCCAATATTTGCACCACTGAGAAAACGATTTTTTTTTTAATGTAACAAGTGTATGTGAGCAATCAAATATTTATTTGAGTCAAACATATTGTATTTGGAACAAACAGTGAAAATGTTGATTGAAGCATTTTATGTTTGACTCAATCGAATATTGAGTCAGTTTGCTCTATATAAATCTAATCAGTTATATTCAAACTAATCATTTTCTCTGTGCAGAGACATAAATACATTGTTATATATGAGGTATTCCACGCCAAATCAGACACCATTTTAATTTAGCATCTCTGATTTTTTTAAATATTTTTTTTTTCGGGTTTTAGTACCGCCCGGTTGAAATTAAGCTACATAAATTTTTTTCCATTTTCTTGATCAATATAAGAGATATAAGTTTTTAGAAACCAACGTTTACGTAGCGTTAACCTTTTTTTTAATGCTTAAAATGCATTTTACTTCAGAAATTTCGTTTTTAAGCGTAGCTTTCATAAAAAATATTGAATTTTCAATATTCATGTTTTTAGTTATACGTGTAGAAAAATATGCAGACATTGCATTTGGAATAACTAACGCAATAATAATAAATAATATAGATATATTTCAACACTCGCATCAACTATTATTGTCTGGATACCGTCAATCGCTCACAAATTGCAGTCAAACCTATCTTAGCCTCAACCGCGATTAGGATGATTTTCCATGGAAATTCTGCATGAGGCACTGAAAATATGCGTGCAATCAACAAAAAGTACATCCTATTAAAGTCACCTTTTAATGCACAGATTACTGAGGAAAGGTGAAACAGACATTAACGACTTCTTGTTATTACAAATTAACACTGTAGAGCATCTGGTTTTAGCAGAACGGGACAAGCTAAAGCAAGTGTTTCTCTGAAACATAATATATTCTGTTTTTTAGCTTTGAAGTTTTTTAAACTCGCGAACCTTTACGAATAAGCCACAACTCTAAACGAGAACATCCGACTAGAAGTGAAGAACTGATGGCGAGAAGTTTTGAGAAGTCAAATGAATATAACACCTACACGAATTCTCTATACGCAAATCGTTGGAACACAAATCTTGACTGCTAAAATAATATGGGGCAACTGACGTATGCATAAAAATAATTTCCGCCACAATTTTAATATTATGTATATACAATTACATTCTGAGAAGTGTATTTTTCTCAAGAACGTCTTCTTTTGATAAGAAATTCATGGAAATCATATATACGAGATTGCTAACAAGTATTTCTTTTCGCTGACAAGTGTTTAATGTTTCACATACGACTACCTCAGTGTATGTCAATATTTATTGAATTTATTATTTCAATAGGTGCAGAAGTTATATTACGATTTTAATACTCTACATACAGGGTATGACAAAATGAACTCGTGGATGTGACACATATACAAAAGTGTTTATATTCTTGATCAGCTGAGTTGATTTAGCCATGTCTATTTGTCTGCTTACATATCCTTCTGAGGGAATCACAATTAAAGGAAAACCAAGCGAGATAATTTAATGAAATGTGCTTTACTGGGAACATTTTCAAACACACATAACTGGTGGGATTATAAATTAGCGCAATCGGTTCACGGACACGACTACCACTTGCACAAATAAACATTTAAAGCGCTATACCGTAAGTTATGATAATGCAACCAAACTTTTCAAAAATACTAGGAACAGCGCAAAAAAAAATTGTAGACTTATTTTGAAAATGGGGCGTGACACTTTCCATACAACCATAAACATCAAAATGCATTGCTGACAAAGTTATATAAGGTAAAGCAAAATTTCACAATAGTATTTGGAATGGCTCAGATTAGAAGTAACTAAAACGTAGACGCATTTTGCCAAGAGGACATAGGTTCTTATATATATGCTTATGTTACCGGCAAAACTAGTTTTTAGGATAAACTAGTTGACTTTTATGCCTGAAAGTATGCAATTTGATTTTAGTGCGAAAGTACTATGGATAACGAAGCCGGAACTGCACATACATATTATAGACTGAATCGCGAAGTCGATATTAGACACATTGTGAATCCTGAGCCGCGGGCAAGAGCCGCCCACTTGCCCTCACTTGCCAAGCATACAATGAAATAGATAAGTTTTATTGACTTACTATTACTACTGCCTTAGTCTTCACTAGCTACAGTGCTTTTCAATTAAGATTTCATTGCATATCCTTAGGCTTAACGGTAACTAGTCTAGGCCTTACTAGTTTGGCCGGTAAAATATACAAGCAATAAAGCTAAAACGATATACTGCAAGAATTAAAATTCCAAACTGAAACTTATGAAAATAAATGTTGTCAAATTCATTTTGTGAAACAAGAACATTCTTACTGTTACTCGATGTGGGGTATTTAATTTTTGGCATGGCACAACGCGGAATAAAACAATGTTTCAGGCAAAAAGTTAGAGCAAATCGTTTTGCGTATAATTTTTTCATATTATTACGAAATAAATGTTAGTTCCTTAAGGCTGGACTAAGTATAAAATTTATCTATTTTTGAGCAATTTAAAAATGCTATTCACTTTACAGCACACCCGTAACTGCACTTTCAAGCATTTGCGCCACCGATGTTGGTGTCCAATTATGAAGGCTCATATCGCCCAGCATGATTACATTACGGTCGATATAACAAAATAGTTTACCAACGCGATATACCTGAAAAAATCCAAAAGTTTATAATACTATAGTGAAATAATTTCAATAAATTCGGAATTACACACCTGTTTTCCAAGCTCGCGTCTACCCGGTAACGGTGCAAATAGTATACCAAGCTCTGAACATTTTTGTGATACCAGCTCTTTGAATTCCAATTGTGCAGACGCAGCTGGAAGTTGAAAATTCAATAACGAAGGTGGTGGTACAGGTGGTGATGGTGCCAGTGTTGGCATATTGATATTTGACATGCTAGGTGGTTCTGGCGCCGTTTCAGTTGAACGTTGCATAATTTCAAGTGCACGCCGCAAATGTTCTTTAACTATGGGTTCTTTGAGTATATCTTCTGTTAACATACTCTTCCAGCCTGTGTACCAGCGTGAAATTTCTGCATAATCTGGTGATTGATTCAGCCACACTACTAAAACCTGCATCCATTTTGGGAAGAAATATTTATCAAGCAATTGAGCCATGTGCATGGGTGGTATGAGTTCATGCCATTCCCAAACCTGATTCCACAATTCTGAAATGGAATATTATGTTATGTTATTCTAATGATTGGACAAACAATTCAATAGCGGTTAAAGAAATTAGTTGGGTGATATTTTTTTATTTAACTGCGAACATAATGGTTATGCATTTCTCAAAAAAAAACACTACCTTTAAGTCCTTCAAACATAAATAGTTGCTTAACATATATCTTTCGCCACTCAAGAATAAATTTTGACCAATAAACTATTTTGCCCCATAATCTATTTTTTCGCCACTCAGGCAACTTTTTAATTTTTTTATGTATTATTCGTTCAATTTTTTCACGCTCATTTAATTTTGCCACTTTATCAATTTTTTTTTTGATTAATCCTTGTAAAAATTGGGCTGCCGCCTAACGCAGTTTAATTATACTCACCCAAGTCCTGCTGCAATGGATTTATAATAAATTCATTTAGCACAAGCTGCAATTTCGGAATAATATGCTGCATAAGAAAAGTTATAATTTCAGCATCATCGAAAGCACCTTTCCAAGGTGTAAGCATAGCGCGCGCTGAACGATCCTGCGGCATCCAAGCAAGTAGCGCATTACCAAGCTTTTCACGTATTGTTGGAAATATGGATTCCTCCATTTTGTGACCTAATATAGAAGCCCACGGCAATATCCAAATATGAATGGGCACCGTATCTGTCAGTGGATCCCATTCTTTTACACCAGCTGTAAGGCGTGGCAATACTAATTGCTCCAATACAGAATCTAAAATCCAACTGGGAAAAAGCGGTGCCCAACTATCTAACAAAGCAGCCATTTTCTGATGTTGTTTGGGATTCCAAGCAGTGGAACAAGCACGAAAACTAGGTATAACACCAGCCCAAATAAGTGAAGAGTAAGGATTAAAAACATTACGTGTTTCTGCTTGCTGTACAGCGACTGTATCATCCGTTTTATCTAAAATGCTGCGCCATTTTTTAATCAAATTAATATGCCGTGTAGGTTCAGACAATGGCTGCCAATTTTCCAAGGTTCCCTTCATTAAAGGTGCTATTACACCAGCCGCTAGATCACCTAAACCAAATTCTTGATATTCAGCCGCATATTGCTGTTGCAATGTTAGAAAGATTTTCTCCGCTCTGTCTAGCGTTAAAGTAGATTCTTCATTTGTGAGCTCATCGACAAGCTTATCTACTTCTTCTAGCGTTTCAATATGATTATGTTCCAATTCAACAATTTCTTGTAAATTTTTTCGTTCATGTTCCAACGCTTGCTGTTTATCGCTAGCCAAACGTTCGGTTTTATCCAATTCAATAATATCGCGTTCACATAGATCAACAATTAAATTTAAATTGTGCATTAATTCAGGCAATGCGAAGCTGGTGGATTTTTTTGTTGTTGCGGTTGTCGGCTGCAAATCATAAAGATCTTCATCGAGCACTTTGTTTGTGCTCAATGCATGATAGCCGCTGAGTATACGTTTCTCTGGACCGGTCATATCAATTACAGGGACGTTGCCAAGTTTTTTACTACAAAAAAAAAAAAACAAGTTATTTTGAGAGATATATTACCACTTATTTTAAGCCAAAAAAAAAAAGTTTATCATAATTAAGAATATTTTCTGTGTAACAAAATTGTGTGTGGGTAAAAATCATTTAAATAAATTATCAAAATCACAGACTTTGTGCTTCGAAAATCTGATATTTACTTTACAGCTTTTTGGCAGATTTTCTATTTTAATTTTATATAATTTTCTATCATACTATAGAAGTATTAAACTTCCAAAACGGAAATTTCGCAAGCCAAATTGGTATTCGAGTTCTAAACATGTACAACTTTCTCACATATGGAAGCAAAAAGTTACTGATAATTTAAAAACAAACCTGATTTTTTCGGGTAGCATAAAGTTGCTTTTCTTTCCCTTTTCAATTACTTCCTCCACAGATACATAATAGTAACGTTTCGTTTTATCTTGGCGTGCATCACCATCTTTCTTCCATTTATTAAGTTTCTCCTTGAATTCTTTGGTTTCTCGAACATCCTCATCCTCTTTTGGAACATTCTGATATAAAAATAAAGTTGGACAGATAAAACTAATGTAACAAACTAAATATTTTTAAAAAAACTTACACCCTTGCCACCAACACTTGCAGCTGTTTCTGGACCATAAGCACCAATAGCACCACGTCCCTTACGCACATGTGCCATCACTGGTTGAGATATACCTTGCAAGTCTTTGCCTAGACCCATACCTGGTTTGTAGCCCATCTGTAACAATAGCTTGGCACCAATGCCACGTGTATGTTGCTCCCAGGCACCAACATTACGATCATTAGTAATGTTACTTTTTTGGTTCATTCCAAGCCCACTGCGTGATGAAGTTGTCGCTGTGGTTGATTTCTTAATCGGCTCATCTTCTGATGATGCGCTAGAGTCTGGAGAGCCATCTTCAAGTTCTGGCTGTTTGCGTTCAAAAGAAGGACGTGAGTCTTCTGAAAAGTCACAGAGTAAATTTGTTTTAAAATAAGTTGCTATAAAAATAAAACAAGCAAAAGCCAAAATTTTCAAACAACCTTCTTCATCAGTTATAGGATTTTCATCCTCAAGACCTTCTGCTTGTTCCTGTTGTTTTTTATTTTTCTTTCCAGATTGTTGTATTCCGCCAGCGACAAAGCTTACTGGTGCCGTATAATCTTTTGATTTTTTACTGCCACCGCCACCCAGGCCACCACGTCCGCGACGACCACGGCGGTTGCCAGTATCATCGTCGCTTTCATTTTCACTATCGTCAGCCCAAATGCCTTTAGATATATTTATAATTAGAAAATATTTTATATAGCGAATATTCTTTGCATGTTCTTACCATATATTTGCTCATGTTTTGTTTGCCGTCGCCGTGGTCGATTTATGTTGAATTCATTAGCTAAATCGTAGTCCGAAATTTCAAAACGTTCATACTCATTGTCTGACATGTTTCCTTATTTCATGTAAAAATTATTGGCATCAATTTTATTTACGTCGCGGCTAGTGGTTGTAAACAAAACCTATAACATTAATGACAGTTGCAAACAGCTGTTATTGCAGTTACTTTCAAGCCTTCTTTGCCGCACACAAACATGTCCTTAATATCTGACAAAGCTTGGGATAGCAGCTTTGTAGGACATGAATAATCTATTCAATTCATAGCATATGCCGTAATACTCCCATTGTTAAATAAAACTTATATGTAAGTTCTTGGGTGGAACCGGCTGAGGAGATATTTGATTGACGCTATATCGTTTCTTGTTTTTGACATTCACCTATTAGTAGCTCTGAGTAAGGCTCGATTCAAACGAGCGTTTTTTCAACGCGCGTTAGCTAACGTGCGTTTCAACATAACATAAAGTTATATGATACACCATCATATGTGGCTCATTGCATATAAATAGTTTTATGCTGAAGAGTGCGTTAGCTAACGCGTGTATAAAAAACGCTAAAGCGATCGCGAAAAATGTCATTTGATTATCAAAGCTGTTTTTCCTAAAAAAGTTATTTCATGGTTTTGAAAATGTAAGTAAATCTGGCAAAAAATATATATATAAATTTGGACCTTTACAAGACCCTATGCACTAGATTGTGACGTTGTCAATTGTGTTCATTTTCTTTCAAAATGAATTATATAAAAAAAAAGCTTAAGTGTGACATTAATTCGACGTTGAACTTTTAAAGTTGAGACAACATGTTTTCTGCTACAGTGGCTATTTCGTTGTTGCGGTTTCATATATGACATTAGTGTTTTATCCCTTTATTTTTACGTAAGGGAAGAAAGCAACGCGATGACACAAAACGCATGTCGTAAACTTTTGATGACGTCTGTCTTGTTTTGTTCATCGCGAACGCATGTTGGTGCGCTTTCCACGGAAAGTAAAATTTATTTTACATAAAGAGCTTGCAAATTATACTTAATAAGACAAATACACTTTGAAACATATATGAATAAAATTTAATTGAAACAGTGCGTAAGAGTTTAAAAATACAAAGTGCTTCTAAAAATACATTTTTCTGCACGTGGTCTTTCATTTGAAGAACAAAACTTGAGACTTCGCTGGCCGCTGCCTACGTTGCTGTCAGTTGTGTGTTAGTGTGAGTGTGAAGCGGTGTAACTTTGTGTAGTCTTATATATTGTGGAAACGTAAGACATAATAAATAAAATATGACATAAGAAAACAAAACGGCTCGGAACAAAACGAAACCGCAATATGCAAGAAACTGCATAGAAATAAACAAAAAAGAACATTTTTTAAATTGTGATATAAAATTGTAAACAAAAAGATATAAAAAAATTAGCTGCGCGAATTGGCGAACATTTCTGAGCTGTAGGAAACGCGCTGGTACTGGATTTTGGCGTTAAATAAAACTCAAGAAACGGATATTGAAAATCGTACAAAAATGGTGCAGGTAATTAAAACTCTTATTAAGTTTTGCCAAAATATGTGTAATAAATAAAATATATACATAATTTTCGACCTACATACATACTTTTACTTTAGGTTCTATTCGCAAATGTGATATTATTTCAAGGGAATTAATGTTTTTAGATCAAAAAATGGTTTACTTTAGCTGACATTCTCTAATTTTATTTTTTTTTTTTGGGTAAAAGGGGGTTAAAAATAAATTCAAATTATGAACGAAAAAGTGTCTTTTCGGAGATATAGCCATTGGAAGTTCCGGATATAGCTTTTGTAATAGTTATCATAAATTTTGAACCACTGCATAGATTTCAAAAACTTATGTGTCATAAGAAAGATAATTTAACGGCCTTCAACAATGGAGAGTTAAGTTTTGAAATTTAACCTACAATTTTGGAGATATGACAATTTTTTTGAAAATTTTGCAATTGTTTTTTGTTTAAAAATGTATTAACTAGTGACCTATAATTTTTTAGCATATTAAGAGAGCTTAGTTTGTTCCCTTTAAAATGGTGTATAGTTTGTTCTAAATTTTTTATTAATCACCTCTTTTTTTTACCGGAAAACAAAAATATTATTCAATGAATTCTCATGAAAAGTATGTATTTATGGACAAAAGCAATGAAAATCCTACAACAAAATCAACAATAGCAACAATTGTGAATAAAGTTTTGAAATTTAACCTATACTTTTCGAGATATGACAACCTTTTTGAAATTTTGACCAATTCTTTATTTAATTAAACTTTTCCCAAAAAATGTGTTAGTGATCTATAATTTTATAGCATATTAAGAGAGCTTTCCATTTAAAATGGTGTATAGCTTGTTCTGAATTTTTAATTACTTATCCCCTTTTTTACCGGAAATCTCCGAAACTAGATCCGAGTGACACTTTTTTTTTCATATTTCTTGATTATTTTATACCTCCTTTCACCTCTAACTAAGAAAATAAATAATATTGAAGAATGTCAGCTAAAGTAAACTTAAGCCTTACTTTTTTCCAATAATTATTGCAATCATCAGAGTATTTTCTGGTACCTAAAAATAGTAAACTCAATGGGAAAACATTTGAAAAAAATGTTATTTAAAATTATCTTTCTTGCCAGGTAAATTTATACACATGAAATTTTAATGCAAAAACTCCGTGGCTAGCAAAGCCCATGTTGGAATTAAACCCTGCGCCCACGCAAACTTTTATGCTATAATATAAATAAGAACTCCTTTCCAACCTTAAATTACCGAGACGATATGTACATCAGACCTGCCCAGAAATATATGGGATTAACAAAACGTGACTTTTTTAATGCGTTGAAAGTTGAGCTGAAAGCTCTTTCCATGAAAATAGGATTTGCAAAAACAAAAAAAAAAAATATTGAAAAATTATTTGCTTAGATATACCGCTACGCGCCGCAAGGTCGAATATAAGGTTAGTTGGCATTTTGGGAGGTCAGAAAGACATAAATAATTTTTTTTAGGTAAGATTCCATCTGTTTAGTCCAAATAACTAGTTCTTTAAATCAGAATTGAAAAAAATTTGTTTGAATTTTTTTTAACAGTCCTCAGTACATGGAAATCCAAAAACTTCGTTATAATGTTTCTGTAACAAAAGCCGTTCACAGTCTTTGCAATTCCGACCTCATTTTCAAAAAAGTAAGGCCCAATCACGCCGCCTGACCAAAATCCTCACCAGACAGTTGCTCGTTGTGGATGCATTTGTTTCTCATGGATCGCGTTAGGATTTTCTGAGCCCCAAATTCGACAATAATATTTTACTCACGAAGCCAATCAGATGGAAATGCGCCAATTTTTACTTCTGAGCTGAGAGCGTTTGTTTGACTTCAAAAGCAAAAATGTAATTAAGACACTAGCAATCTGGAATTTTATTTTGAAAGCTGCACTTAGGACATAATGCATACTGACGTCTTTGGAACGGGAAGAGATTGGTAGCAAAAATCAAGTTTCAACACTTAAACTCTGCTTATGTTTCTTTTTAGAAAGCTTCGAAAATTTGTATTCCAAATTGCCCAGTTAGTTACCTAAGTCATTTCAAATAAGAAATTTGTATGCTTCTCGCTACGAGTCAATCAACCCCATTGTTTAGTTTATACTCATCCCCTTGACTTTCGTTGCCCTTTTCGATTCCCATTGAAGTTTTCCAATTGCATGAATTCTTTTTTTTTGTACCTACATAGTCATTATTATTATTTTTTAATTAAGTAAGGTTACCATACGTCCTCGATTTGATGAATTGTGCTCGCGTGCCCTTGTGACTTCGAAAATCGGTTAATGTTTGTCTGTAAACATCCTTGATTTAGATGTGGGAAAGTGAGGACCATTTTTTTTCATTACTTTGCAAACAGATTTTCGAGATCTTTCTAGACATTTCGGTCATAAGTTTAAACCTCATTCTGTCTATTGGTTATCTGGTAACCCGAAATTCAATAACTTTGTGTTTCGAATATTTCCCTTTGTTTTTTTTTTTGCGGAAAACGTGCTTTGTGTCCCATTGCTGGATGCATAGCAAATAAAACCACCCCATTTGTCAGTTGTCACACGTTTTTAAAATTACTTTGTGCTTGTTTTTTGTTGTTGTTTTTATCACTTTTATTCTGTTGTTAATTTATAATTTATTCCAATTCCTATTTTGGACATTTGTGTGAAATCGGCACACATTTTCTAATAACTATGGTATCCTGTGCTGTATTTTATTCTTCAACTTGGTTTTCTGTTCTTTACGCATTTGATTCAATTTTCAAAATCTACACAACAAAAAAAAAATAGAGGTTGAAAAAAATTCTTTTCTCTCCGAAATTCACATCGTTTTCCGTTAGTTGCTGTAACATTTTTGATTGCACTTTGTATGTGTGCCTTAGTACTCCAACCCCCACACCAAATTATCCTTGTCGCTCTCGTTTTCTCTTTTCTAGTACCGCTTTTATGCACGCACGCACGGTCGATTTTTCCACTCTCCAGTATATGCAGTTTTTCATTTGCGTCGTGTTGTTTGCATTACGTTGCATTTTCTCGATTTTAAGTTCTATTTCGAATTTGGTTTCCTATCTGATATTACTGTTTCTATTGCCAGTTGCTTCTAACGCATATTCATTCAATCGCAGATTTGTTTCGTTTCCATTTTAAGTTGACCTACCCTCATAACGTTATCACACATTGTTTAGGCCACCCTACTAATTTTTTCTTGCTCAACTCCCACTACAAACGCCTAAAATCATTTTCGCAGTACTCGTAATTCGATTTTTGATTTTTGAATTCGTTAGTTTTCACATCCTTGCTCGAATTATGATTGGGATGTACTTGTATGCGTGTATGTATTGTAGATGTGTTTGTACAATTGTATATATGTCTGTACTTTTGTGTTGAGGTATTGAATTGATTTTTGAGGTTGAAATCAAATCGTTTCAATTTTGACTTACGTTTCATTCAACGATGTAAAATCTTTTGTGTCAAACATTTAGTCCTTCCTAGAATCCTTTGTCCGTGTTCACTTTTGTTGTTACAATAAAGGTTTAAAATTGTTGCTTCTCGAAACTAACGACCAATCTCTAAAAGCTATTGTAGTTGCAAAACGGTTCCATCTTTTGTAACTGCCATAACACAACATAATCGCTAAATTTTATTTTTGTTGGAAAGTTTCTGAAGATGGGCAGTGCAGAAGGTAATTTTTTCTAATAGTAGGCGTTGCCACGCTTCTAACAAAAAATACATTTACACGGCTAAACTAGTTGACTGATTCTAATTGATTATTATTATGAAATTCGAGTTGTAGATAGGTTGAGGGAAGGTTATTGAAAATTAAGTTCTTAAAGAGGGTGTGGCACAGCCCTAAATGGGGAAAATCGTTATCCCGCTTCACTGATTTTAATGAAATTTGGCATGGAGATAAATTGAATCCTGTGTAAAGATGTATGTTTTGAGTGGGCGGTGCCACGCTCCTAACAGGAAAAAACCTTTTCATTGCTAAACTATTGCACCGATTTTGATGAAATTCGGTACATATATGAGTGAGCTCTAAGGAAAGGTAATTGTTTTTAAGTAAGTGGCGAAAATATGTTTTCTAAGCTAAACTACTCGACTTATTTTGATGAAATTCGGTGTGGAGATGTATATTGAAGGGATGTGTAAAAAATGGTGTATGCATTTTAATAAATGGAAAGTGCGTTTCTCAAAACTTTTGTTTTCTTCGTCTTTGAAAACTTTATTCTACCTTTCTTATGCCATGCAATTATTGTATGCTTCTTATATATGTTCTGTTATTTTATCTTTCTTCTTTCGTTATACACTTATTATCGGACACTGAAAATTATTTTAAATAATAGAAAAAAAATAATACCACAGAAAACAACTTCTTTGTTGTATGAGAGCTAGGTAACGACAATGCGTGTTGGCTTATCTATCGTTGATTTACATTAAAGTCGCCTCCATTTTCTGGACTTAGACTTGCTCTAAGTTCTAACTAACTACTTATCTATGACATCCAAATGATCTCCTTTTGCCCAAGATTGTCATCACTCAGAAAATAAGTTTGGTTAATGAAACCAAATTTTTACCAAATCAGGTTCACTGCAGAATTTTCTCAAAAAAACGAAGCCGAATTTTTTGTTTTGCTTTTTTATCATATTCCCCCTTATTACTACTTGCTTATTAATTGTAACTTAATATATAATGTAGCACTTCAAAGAGAACATAAATTTTATATTATTCTCCGACGAGATTTGAACCTAGGTCTGCTACGTTATGCCACTGTTCAGAGATACGTACACCTTAACCAACTGAGCTACTCTTGTTGTTATATTGCGTTAAACTAAAATTATTTTACTACCACGAATGTAACAACACGGAGAACTGCCCAGGTGCGAGCCCCACTGGATACAAAAAAAAAAGTTTTTTCAAATGAAATAGAATTCCATAGAACAATTTATCAGGTTAGACCTTTTCATCTGAGGGATAAATAAAAAATGAAATTAGGCTTGGCAACGGCTTGAACATGCATGAACTTTGTTGAGCAAACGAATGCGCTAGATTTTTTTAATTTTGATCTAATTTGGGAGCTGACATGAAGATACGTATTTGGCACATACTTTGAACGAAGAAAAAATGGTGATCAAACACGCACATTCGCTGGAAAATGGAATAACACATAAATAACTAATGTTTTCCCAATTTTGCGGGCCAAGTTCACGTTTTCTCAAAAACTTAGTTTTTAAATATCTTTTGAACTAAATCTGGATAAACATTTGTTTTCGAATAAATTTTAAACGAAATGTGCACAAACGAAGGTAATGGGTGGACAATCATGAAACATAGTGAACGCACGTTCTTCTCACTCATTTGACAAGAGTTGGCTTCAAAATCTATCACATTACTATACATAATGTTGCCTGCGGTGTCGCAATTCAGATACCCTCACCATTCTATTATATTTCCCAAATACGCACACACTACCAGCTTTGCTCTACTGCTTTGTTAAAAACTCCCGAAATCCATTCAACTAATTAAATGTCAATTTTTCATCTATGACTGAGTATGCGTACCTATAATTTTTCAATATTCGCATCTCTTTCTAATTGGTAAAAGGCTGTGCTATTTTTATTACGTCTATATGTACATCTATTATTATCACATACCCACTATTGCAATGAAAAAACAAAATAAATATTAAATTTTTACAAATAAAATTCAAATCTCAAATTATTTCCCCAATCACAGCGTGAGCTCAAAATTGAACGGAGCACTGCCGCACTAATTAGCAAATTTAATTAAAAAATTCATAAAATATGGAATATAAAATTTATGCACCACCAAACAAACAAACAGACATGTGCAAAACTAATAACAACCACAAAATAGAGGCTGCTTTAATGCCTCCCATGAATCCTCCGCTCTGTCCTGTCAGCCGGCGTATAAAAAAATAATGCTCAATTTACGAAAAAAACCACAAAACCGCGCTCGTTGATCGTTTTGAATTTTCGGTTGCTTGTTGTTTATGACGTTATGTTGTTACCATAGTTGCCATTGTGTCAAGGGCGGCGGCTGAAAAAAAAGCTCGGAGGAGGCTAACCAACCCGATTCCTCTATGATATCAAGACTTCAATGTCTATAACTTTGAATTTGGGGGGTTGAACCCCTTCTATTCGCTGTTGACTGTTGTTGCTGTTTGCAACAAACACAATGCATGAACAATGCTTAAAGCAACTACTTTTTGTAGCTAGCTATTGGTATGTTTTCGTATTGCCGCCCCCATCTGCAATTGTTCTTCTGAAATTCGATTCAGAAATGTCGTCGCTTCGACATCGACGCAGCAACTCAATTTCATATATGCTTGTTTGTCTATGGGTTTGAGGTTGGTGTATACCTATGAATGGAAATGTCAGAGCTGTAAAATTATTACGAATGTTATGAATATTGCAATAAGCATCTAACTTGTGAATTGCACTACGATAAAATTGAAATGAGTTGTTTTAATTTTGTGATATTGCAGGATAACAGTTTTTAATTTATTTTTAAAAGGTAGCTCTGCCATATTCCAATTTAATGAAGTTTCACTTTGTCAATTATGGTAAAAATGTATAACAAAGGCTATAAATTAGAATTTATTGATATATTAATGCTGTTGATAAAATAACAAAAAATGTTGGACAAACTTAAAAATACAAGAAATTAAATTGCAAGTAAGATTTTAAAAAGGCTGAGCTTGTTTTTGTTAGCGTAACTAATCCAGCTCTGGATAGGAGGAGATATATAAATTGAAACTCAGAATTATTTCAAATACTACTTTGTCAACTCGAAAATTGATAAAAATCAAAAATAAATATAAAGTTTAACTCAGAAGCTTGCAACGATCAATTTGGATGGATTTGATTTATCGTTAAATATACTATGGGCAGAAATTGTGAATTGACAGTAATAAATTGGCTACTAAATTTGTTGGTTTTTAAAATTATTTTCCCAAAAAAGTACATCTTCCTTTTTGGATTTTTTTTTTCGTTAGCTCTGCCTTTTGATGTCAGATCTTCAAGTATAGTATGCCGTTGTAAAGGTCACATTTCCTACCTAGAGACCTTTACTTTAGTAGACTTGGAATAAGGAAACTTATTGTTTGATAGCTATGAAATCATTTTTCTCCCCAACTTTATTTAGGTTTGGTCAGAAGCTTTTTCCTTTTTTTTTTCCATATGCTGAGTATTCGAGCCCAAAATAGTGCAAAATATATAATTTTGCATTATTTTAAAGTTAACTATGTACACAAATAAAAGAGGATATTAAAGTCTGTGCTAATACTTTCGATGTTAATCTTTAACATTTTTATTATTGTTCACTTAGTTTTAGGAATGCCATATCGAAAATGTGTATTTTTTTCTGGATTCCTTGATACTTTGTGAACTCATGCTTACTCAAAATTGAGCATTTGCTTGAAAAACCTTATTTTGCTTATTCGATATATTTTTTGATGTCCATATATAATTCTGGCGTTTAAACATATTTTTGCTTATTTCTAAAAAATAAAAATATGGCAGTCTCATGCACTAAAAATGCAAGCCAGTGATGTGCATGAATTCATTTCAAGCTATTCCCAAAAAAACAGCAGAAGCTTGGCTTTTAAGTAAACAAGCTGCCAAGCCGGCAGTCATTCAATGTGAATACAATTCATTCATTTAACTAGCTTTTTGTGTCGATTGTTGATTCATTCCTTTGCAAGCCGACTTGAATTTTCGTGTCGGCTTGAATTTTGCAAGTGAGTTGACTTTCTGCAAGTGAGTTTCTTTCGGATTGACTTTGACCTAATACCTTGTGATGAAAATATAGTTGAAAATACTAAATACATTGCAATACAAGTAAGAACCGTAAAATTGATAGAAAAAGCAGAAAAGAAATTTTGGAAGTTACCAGTCATTGACCGCTGTAGTGTTTTAGCCCCATTTAAAAAAAACCATACAACCATATTCCATACAATTTTTATGGAAACAAACTAGATATTTGTCTCTATACTTTGTTTAAAAAAAATTTTACAGAAACGAGACTTTCAAGAAGAGCTCACAATAATAAAGTTTACTGGTGGCTCCTCGAGCTGTTTAAATTTCCATACGATTATAGTTATATAAAGTATGCTTTATTTCGAGTACTCGTATATCTCGTAAAAAAACCATCGGAAACAAGATAGAATTTTTTTACAAAAATAAATAACACAATAAACAATTTTTCTTCTCATTCTTCGAAGTATCCCTAAATTCTGAAAGCTAATAAACTAACGAAATATTACCTTCACGAAAAAATAATTAGATATTAGGGAATTTTATGATCTTTCTAATGGGGTTTGTCATGTTTGTGTAAGTTATTTTTTTCATGAGATATAGAGGCAAATGTCTCGTATAGCATGTTTTCCCATACAAATCGTGTAAAAACTAAAAAGCTCGAGCCACCAATAAATACTAATATTATGAGCTCAAATTGCATCAGAATAATTTTTTCGTGTATCTGGTACTATTAAACCTGTTTGGAACAAAAAAAAACAAAAATTTAATCACCCTAATGTACATATTCCTTGACCTTACCGAAAATTAATACTTTACAGCTTTGGCTTAAGTGTAGGTGTACTGCAATTCATTGCAGTATGTGCTAATGTGTATGTGTACGCCAATGGCTAGGGTTTCGTTTGTTTCTGAATTTGGTACTTGTGTTGGTTTCTGTAGTCGCCGACCACGTTCGAAGCTTTGTTTTAGTTCAAATTTGCTTTCTTTTCCCTCCTATTTGTGTTTTCAATTTCATATTCCAAGTCAGCCAGTGCGCATTCTTTTTTTTGGATGTCCATTGCATTATCGATTGTTGAATTTCGAAACTGTGTTTTTTAGAAGTTTATAAGTCATAAACACTAGTTGTTTTATGTTAAATTTCAATTCAAATTCAATTTAATTTCAATTCAAGTTCAATTCAAATTGAATTCACTTTCAATTCAATTCAATTTCAATTCAATTTCAATTCAATTTCAATTCAATTTCTATTCAATTTCAATTCAATTTCAATTCAATTTCAATTAAATTTCAATTCAATTCAATTTCAATTAAATTTCAATTCAATTCAATTTCAATTCAATTTCAATTCAATTTCAATTCAATTTCAATTCAATTTCAATTCAATTTCAATTCAATTTCAATTCAATTTCAATTCAATTTCAATTCAATTTCAACTCAATTTCAATTCAAGTTCAATTCAAATTGAATTCACTTTCAATTCAATTTCAATTCAATTTCAATTCAATTTCAATTCAATTTCAATTCAATTTCAATTCAATTTCAATTCAATTTCAATTCAATTTCAATTCAATTTCATTTCAATTTCCATTCAATTTCAATTCAATTTCAATTCAATTTAATTTCAATTCAATTCAATTTCAATTCAATTTCAATTCAATTTCAATTTCAATTCAATTTCAATTCAATTTCAATTTCAATTCAATTTCAATTCAATTTCAATTTATTTTCAATTTAATTCAATTTCAATTTAGTTTCAATTTAATTCAATTTCAATTCATTTTCAATTTTATTTCAATTTAATTCAATTTCAATTCAATTTTAATTTAAATTCAAATCAATTACAATTCAATTTGATTTCAATTCAATTTCAATTCACTTCAATCTCGATTTCCACTCAAATTCAATACAATATCATTTCAATATCTCAATTTAATTGAATTGAGTTCAATTACAATTCATTTCAAATTAATTGAATATCAGTTCTCTATTTCTACGAAATTTAATTTTGGTTCAATTAAAGCTCAGTTTTAAGCCTGCTTCTTTCAGTTTTGTTGGCCAAACTCATTTCTTTTTCAATTGTGCTTCAACGTTAACACAAACAAGTCTTCATTTGAAATAATTCATTTTTATTTCCTCAAATAGTTATGCCAATTGCAGCTCTTGGTATCAGAAACTTTTATTTTTTACCTCTATAGATGCCTGCCTGTTTCTTGTTTTTTTGTTGTAAACTTTTGTTGCTATGTCACTCGTTTCTGCTCGACTTTCATCGTATGTTTGCTAAATTTGTTTGTCCATGTGTTTGCATACTTCTATACTTTCATGTGCAGGCTGTAGCATGTATGTATGTATGTATGTTTGTTCACCACCATCCATATTCTCTTGTGTTCTCCTATATAGTACGCCTATACCACCTCTTCTATCCAAGTGCTGCAGTTGTAATTCTCTTTCATTTAGCTACTGCTGAGTAATGCTGCCGCTGTTGTTGTTTTCCCAATTTATTTGTAGCCGTTACTGTTCAATTTGGTCAAAACCATGTATGTTGGTTATATCATTCAACCTTTCGTTCACTTGACATTAACCCACCCGCACATACCTCCTATGCCATTTCACGCATTCAGTTGCACTGCACTTCCGTTTCGTTGAAAAGAGTTCAAAAATTTCCCAATTTTACAACTACGGTATATGTGTGCGAGTGCGCACTTTCGCATTTCCTGTTGCCTACTTTGTTTCTATTGTCACTGTTGATTTGACAGGAAAAATCGTTTTGTTTTGCATTTAGCTTTGCTTTACTTCTACCCTTTATTCTCAGTTTCACAAAAACAGCAAAAGAAAATTGAAGTTTGATGATTCATTTTTAATTATATTGTTGGCTGAGGTCTTCTCGCGAAGTTTTGTGATATGTTCGGACATATGTACTTCGAAGATGATGAATCCAGTTCATAATTTTTTCTTGTCGCTTTAATAAGATCTTCATTAGAGTGATGGGAGAGCGCAATCGTCCTCCGGCTCTACCATAAAATCTTGAACTAAAAACACAACTGAAAATTACAATGATTTACATAGAGTCAGTCGAAGCTGTGTTGAAGCCATTATTTCAGCAGTATTATTTAGCCAAACATATTTTGACTCAAATGAATTGTTTTTGACTTATTGCACATATTTTAAGTTGATTTCACTATAAAAAAGACTTTTTCTTTTTAATACAATTTACTGCAAATTTCAAAATGGTGGCTTAAGATAGCATCTTGAGCCGCTATTTTGAAATTTGCAAACAGGCCAAAAAGGATTAAGAAATTGATGGTATAACAAAATTTTTGAGATCCAGCAGTCGTTTACCTTGAGAAGAAAACTGTGCAGAGGGGCCTTTATGACGAAGAGTGCCCCACATATATAAATAAATATATGATAAAATAGTAACCTCAAAATTATGTATGAGTATATGATTCACATTTCATTGGAGAAAACTGAAACTTCAACCTTTATGGGTTAAAGAACTTAAAATCGTGACTTAATAGAGTAATAATGGTGTCAAAGTTACATTTAGCACACCAAATATTATAAAAAGATGTGGTGTTTAGTCAACTGCACGTAATTATTTTGAATAACAGGTCGTATGAGTAATCTTTGCTATTTTAAAACTTTATACTAATTATTAAAAATTTACTTTTTTTGAAATTAGTTGTTGTAATTTGAAGGTGCTGATAAATATAAAACGGTTCATTAAAGTACTGCCTCTGTGACCTTCTTTCTAATCTAATGGACTTAAGAATATTTTTGCCGCTGAGTTATTTAGTTTACAAATAAAAGGAAAGAATGAATTTTTGAGCAGGGTTAGCTACTCTAAGCCCTACAGATCCTGATGGCTACCGGACTTAGATTCAGCACACCAAACCTTATAAAAAGAGTGCTGCTTGGCTTACCACGCGCAATAACTAGCTACGAATTAGGGTCAAATGAATACATCATATCTATATTTTATACAAAATTTACTTTTTTTTTCAAATAGCAGTAACATTTGCAAATGCAATAGTTTTTAAAGCTAAAGGAAGGGCCGTAGCGAAATCGAAATTCCGGCGTTCTACATATGATAAATCACACACTGGGAAAAACGGTTCCATTAACCGGAAATTCCCTATGTATCATCTAGAGGGAGCCACGCTAACTCTTTCCCGTTCTGTGCTGCGCGAATGGGAAAGAGGTAGCGTGGTTCCCTGCTCCCTCCCGCTGATGGGCCGAGTTTTATCCCAGAGTAGGTCAGTGGTCGTAGATTGTAATAGAGTTCTGTATATAATTCTATAGAAATTCTACTACAATCTACGAACACTGGTGTAGGAGTACTTTAAAATTTGAAAAATGATTTCCGTATGGGGGCCCCCAAATTTACTTGTTGCCCCCGAGGCTCTAGCTAAGCCCCTGGCTAAAGGTATTGCCTCCATGAGCCTTGGACCCACCAAATTTTAAATTTGTTTGCAGCTGAGTTGTAGGAGTTCAAATTAAAATTTTTATTTTCTTATACAAATTTTCAATCTCTTTGATGCACGGGTTTAGAATGAGATATCGTAGTCAAAATTTGGTAAAAATTTTTTTGATTTTTTTTGTAAAGTTTCTATAACTTTATTTAATACTTTTCTTTGAGTAGCTACTTAATTGTATAATTTTCACATGTTCCCAAAATTAAAACAAATTCTGCCCCTTTAAACTACTGCATTTTTTGTGTGAAAAGAAAATTGTCAATCCAAAAAATTCTGTAAAATATATACACTTAAAAAAATCGCATTGAAAAAAGTAAAAGTTTTTTGTTTTTCTTTCCTTTTTCTGTTGGACTTCCATAAAAATTTGCCATACACAACTACATATGCAACTTACTTTTGCAACGCGACCATACACCCTTTCTGCGTATACACTCACCTACTACCAGCAGTAATATTAAAGCCGCTAATGGCTTATTCAATAATATTATTTTTTTTTTTTCGAAAACACCACCCCTTTTTCGCTACTTTAAATTCTTTTTCTGCACTAATTTTATTTTTATTTGCATTGAACTTTTATGATTGGATGCGGGTAAATTTTTGCGCCTCATGCAAGTCGATTTTGGTATCCACCCATCAACCTACTCGTAAACAAATTTTTAATTTATTGTTTTTTATTTTTCATTTGCATTTTTTTTTGCTCATGAAGCTTTATTTATATGTTGTATTTGCAATATGAGCGACATGTGAATTTTTCTTTTTTTTTTTTGGGTAGGCAACACTCTTTTAATTTTTGGTCAGTTTTGCTCATTTTTGGAATTCTGAATTTCTTCAGTATTATTTTTGTCTGTGTCACTGAGTTGAACATTGCGCCAATGTTGTTAATGAAACTGTTAACATGTTTGGTGACTGCCGCAGTGGGTGTGGCTGCGTTGGTTTGGTTTCAATAGGGAGTACTGTGTAATGCATTTTTTTGTGCGGCTTTGCAGTTTCCAATAATGTTTGCTTTAATTTTTATATTTTGATTGCTTGTTTGAGTGTGTACATACATATGTGTGTATGAATGTGTGTACATTTTATTTTCATTTATATCATTTTGTTTTTGTTTCATATATATGTTATGTATAATTCATTTGACTTAAAATAAAATGATTATTATTTAACATGCAAAAAAAAAAAAATAATATTTGAATGTAATTTATAGCGTAAAATAAATTGTTTGCCGTTTTGTGCTGAAATTGGGCGTGGTTATGTTAAATTAATGTTGTTGTTATTGACTACCATACATTTTTCCAAAATTTTGCCGCCTTATACAGCATTATGTTTCTTTGGAGTTGCCTACTTAATACTATCGTAAGAATATATACATATGCTATTGAAAATTCAAGTTTCCTAAAGTAATGTACTTAAATAAAAGTTATATACTTTGTGATGGTAAGTCTCCATAAGCATAAGATTTTAACACCGCAAACGCTAAGAGCTTTTGTGACTTTCAAACTTCAAATCGAGGTCATGTTAAGAAAACAGTGCCGAATATGAGTTATCAGGGCTTTTAAATAAAATTGCTCTTAAAACCATATTTTTTAAGAGAATTATGAAATTTGTTGCCAGGTAATATCTGAATATCGTACAATTTTGAATATATTGCACAAATTCCAAGAAAATGGGTCGACAGCAAATATGAAATCATCAATGCGTCCTCGCACAGGCATTTCAGCCGAAAATATTGCTGCTGTACGTCAATAAGAAGGTGTCATTGAACCATTTATTTTTTTTTAAATGGTGCCGGTAATGTTGTTACTACGAATGGTGAACGTTTTCGTTTCATGATAATTAATTTTTTATGGCCCAAGTAGAATGACATGGATTTGGATGTCCAACAAACCGGTGCCTGATACCACACATCCAAATTTTTATTGCATGAGAAGTAACAGCTACGCATTATAGGATTATCCCAAAAGTGAGGTTTATGCCAATAAGCTAACAACAATTCAATAGCAATAGAATAGAGGAGCAATTATGAAAGGATGTCATCTTAAATTTGGACAGACGGATTAAAACATACCACCGGATTAATTAATATAGAAATAAAAATCATTCCATTGCAATAATTCTTTATTTACTAGGCTCATGTATTGGCCCGACCTGTATGTATCTACGTAGCATTCGTTCACAAAGCTATTATAATATTAAACATTTTTTCGATATCTGTAAACATTTTGTCGATACCTGTAAAAATGTTTATTGTTTGAAAGGTCTTTTAAAATACATTGAAAACAATAACCGATTGTGAAATTCATATAAAGGGTGTTTTTTTTAGAGGTATAGAGCTTCGAATTGAAATAAAACACAAGAAAATCGTTTTAATGTCCATCAATTTGGCTTTATTGGAAGGATAATTTTATGCCATTAATGTTTAAATATGATTTCGGGCATGTGGCCGCCGCGGCTGGCTCGAATAAAGCCAATTCTACAGGTCCAATTTTGAACCACTTTTTCGAGCATATGGGGCCGTATGTCGGCAATAACGCCACGAATGTTGGCTTCCAAGTCCCCTAACGTTTCTGGTTTGTTGGCGTAGACGAGCGACTTCACATATCCCCAAAGAAAATAATCCAATGGTGTCAAATCACACGATCTTGGTGGCCAATTGACAGGTCCATTCCGCGAAATTATGCGCTCATCGAATGTTTCCTTCAATAAATCGATTGTGACGTGCGCTGTGTGGCATGTAGCGCCGTCTTGTTGGAACCACAACTCATCCACATTCATGCCATCCAATTCGGGAACAAAATAGTCGGTTATCATGGCTCTATACCGGTCTCCATTAACGGTGACTGACTCTCCAGCATTATTTCGGAAGAAGTATGGCCCAATGACTCCACCAGCCCATAGAGCACACCAAACAGTCAGTTTTTGTGGATGTAATGGCGTCTCAAGGGTCTCATGTGGATTCTCTTCACTCCAAATGCGGCAATTTTGCTTGTTGACGTAGCCATTCAACCAAAAATGAGCCTCATCACTGAACAAAATTTTGCGATGAAAATCAGCATCGAGATCAATCTCATTTTCGGCCCATACACCAAAATCACGACGCATTGCATGGTCTCGTGGCTTTAATTCTTGCACAAGCTGGATCTTGTAAGGTCGCAAGCCAAGATCTTTGCGCAAAATCTTCCATAAAGTTGATGGACAAAGCTCCAATTGCTGTGCACGGTGGCGAATCGATTCATTCGGGTCCTCTTCAACATTTTGCTCTACAGCGGCAATTGTTTCTTCGGTGCGCACTGTTCGACGTCTCTGCGGATGCGTATTATCACATAGAGTAAACGTAGTGCGAAAACGATCCATGGTTAACCGAATTAATTGCTCTGATGGACGATTATGTCGACCATAAAATGGACGGAGCTTGCGGTAAACTTCGCGAACTGAACCATTATTTTCGAAATAAATTTGCACGATTTGCAAGCGTTGTTCTTTTGTCAACCTGTTCATGATGAAATGGCAAACCAAACTGAACATAAATGACATTAGAGTTGCCAGATTTGACCATAAAATGCCAGTTTTATCTCTATTCGAAAAACAAACCTCTAAAAAAAACACCCTGTATTATTAATATGAAACAGCTCCATTTCCAAAAAGCAAATAAAATCGTAAATCCATGTAAAGCTATTTGGAAAATATGAACATATTGCGAAATAACTTCCAAATATGGAATACTACACACTCGTATCTAAAAATGATGCTGATAAAAGAAAAAAATCAAACAATTGAAAATAAAAACAATAAGCAATAGCTGAAAAAGCAAGTGACTTGAAAACAAAATCACACAAACAAAAAAAGCAGGAATTGAAAACCAAAAGTGTTAACCTTGAGTAACGAAAAGAACTGAGCGAGCCGACGCCTTGATAACAAAAATTACACAAACAAAAAGCATGCGACGATTGCGAACCGAAATTGCTTAACTTGAGTACTTGCGTTGGAAACAAAATTACACAGACAAAAAGCCAACCGAAATAATTTTGCTCGAATAACGAAAAAAGCTCGAGAAGAGCTGAATATTTTTTTATTATGAATGTAAGAGCTAAACGAGCTGGGCATTCTTGCTGTAAAAGTCGATTGTCAGTCAATGAAATTGTTTGCAAATTCTTTGAACTCAGCATATTTAGCCTGCATACAGAATAAAAAAAGTGTAAGAAAAATATCGGAAAAGAACAGAATAAGAAAACCTTTTTTATTACTTACTTTTTCTAATTGGGTAATATTCCATAGTTAAGATATTTTTAATTTTAAAAATATTCCAAGATATTAATCTAAGACTGGTTAACACTGGCCATCTTGTTTGAATTTTATTTAAAGAACAGAATGGTATTCCATATTTGGTTACTTCTAATTTAATTGAATCACTGAAAATTTGTATAGTTATTTGCTAAACTAATTTAGTTAGAGCTAGTATTCACCTCATTTAAAAAAGCAACTGTAAGTTTCTTGCATACTAAAACTTTTAAGTACAAAAGCATCAGATGTTCAAAACATACAATCTCAAAATATCGAACCTTTCAATAAGAATATATGCATATCTTACAACAATTTTTATATAAAATTGATCCACTAACATAGATAAAAAATTTTAAATTTTTTGCACGATCTAATGATTTTCCTTTCTTCTTTCAGGTATGTTCAAGCGTATTCTTTTTCTATAGTAAGTAAAACAAAAAAACAATAAATTGACATATTGTCTCTTCTTAGAATTAAAAAAAATTTAATTATTTTCTGTTCCGATACACCACAAAAAAATTACCTTTCGGTGAGTTCACCGGTTTATTATACGATTTTTGCTCTTTCTAAGTCGCATTGAGTTACAAAAACAAAGACAGACTACAGAAAAATTGCATTTTTGCTTTGCCTGGCTTCTCAATAAATCTTTGCAAAAAGGGAAAATTATCAGCCTTAGAAATTTTCACTAATCGGCTCAAAGGTCACTCATGATTCCATTTGGCAATGAACGAAACTGGTATGACTAAATGTAGCCTGTTTTATTTTTGTTGATTTAATGTTTGTTTTAAGAACTTTTATTGGTGTTGACACATACCGTACTGAATAGTACGATTAGTAAAATAATTCCAAACATTATAGATTACTGACATTTTTAGTTCTGCAATCATTATCCTTCAATAGAGTTTCTGTTGAAGTGCATTTCTGTTTGAAACAAAGTCATATGTTTATATGATAAGCAAAATAAAATCGTTCCTTTTATAACCATGACCTTTGCGATTAATTTTTCAAACAAAACTAACAAACGACATTTGAAAAGTACAAAACACAACCTTTTTCAACCATAAGCTACCAAAAATTTGTGTGCTACATTACTCGTATGTGTGAATAAACCGCTCTTTACCAAACAATGAAAATATCCCCCACTCATGGTATTTTTGAACACCTAATACATAACACTGTACCGCGTTTCTCAACCTACTCGTATCTCTCCTTACTTTCTCTGCAACTCCATCACCATTTGTGTCCATATCTACTCATCAGTTTATGAAGCTTGTGTGCATCCATTCCCTTTTAGTAAAGGCAATGCTCACTATTGCAAATGTTTTCACTTTCAAAACTTCATTTAATTTAACATGGACGCTTAAAATTTTAACTTTGCACAAAGTTTTCATAGGGTGACTCAATTGCAGGATATAATTTGAATGTGAATCAAAATGCATTTGATTTTGATAAACTGTTGATACTGCTATTAAAATATGTTGCAACATTGAAAATAAAACTGAAATATGATATTTGGCAAATGATCGCCACGTGCGTTTTTGATGATATTTTCAATCCATTTTCGCCATAAATTCATGTATAACGCGAATAATCTCTGTCTTCTGTTCAATACCGCTCCATAAATTAAAATTTCAATTGTTTATTATACCAGATGTCAAATACTGTCAGATTAAAATTGTAACCCCCAATTAAATCACCCTTTACCATACTTTAAATTCAAAAACTGCAAATTTCCAGTTTGCTTTTCTTTGTTTTGTTTTACATGTGTACTTTTAGTATCTATGAATATGTACACTGCTTGCTTGCCATAAAATTAAATGTGTGTTAAGGTCAAGATTATATTGCTCTACATTAAGACTGTCTACAACGTGTCTGTGTTGGATGCTGTATCACCATGCATTTAAATTAACATGTTGGTTGCTTTCGTAAAAGCTGGGTTTGAGAAGATGCTCCTTGTAATGATGAAAATAGCATTACATATTTGGGTAGTTAATGTTCCCCTCATTCTCAAAGGACTTTTTTAATATGAAGTTTTTGTTAATGGGTACAAATATATCAAACCAACATACCGGCTTATACTATCGTCTCCTAATTTAATAAATTTTGTATGATCAATGTAAGATATAATATTAAGCTTCATGCAAAATTAAATTCTTCCGACCACAGTGGTATCCAAATTATACGGCCCTGATGCTTAAACAAAAGCATCCAAAAATTATTAGGCTGGTAACCTTAAATTGACTGTAACTCTTAAAAATTAATTTAAAAATGTCTCTCATAAACAAACTGCTTCTTTAATCAGGACTTAAATTGCAAACGGGACAATATTTTTCACTTGAAGGTCACAGGTCGCTTGAAATGTGTTCCAAACCATAGAGCCCGAAGAGCCTAAATAGAATTTACATGGTTGCCGCATAGAGTCCTGTACCAAACCCATTTCTTGGGTCAATTTTTCTTAAGCTAAAGTGTATATGGCTGGCAACCACGGCTCGTAGAGGCTGTAAAACTTTGACATCTCAGTAGTATTATTGGAGATTCAAAGTTCCTAAACGATTTTTCAGAAATGTATTTTGTCTATCGCTTGCTTTTTTGATCTCAAAGTTGATTCCCAACGTTCTAAATTGAATTCTGACCTAGTTATTGAAGTGGTCGCCTAGAAATCACTTTACTTTTATTTTATTTAATATAATTTTTTATATGATTTTATTTTATTTTATTTAATTTTTTATTTTATTTAATTTTGTTTAACTTTATTTAATTTAATTTTATTTTCTTTTATTTTATTTTGTTTTATTTTATTTTATTTTAATTTTATTTAATATTATTTATTTAATTTTATTTTATTTAATTTTATTTTGTTTTATTTTATTTTATATTAATTTTTTTTATTTTATTATATATTTTTTTTTATTTTATTTTATTTCATTTAAGTTTTTATTATTTAATTTTATTTTATTTTACTTTAACATACTTTACTTTGTTTTATTTTATTTTATATCATTTTATTTTAATTTATATTATTTATTTTTATTTTATTTTATTTTAATGTATATTATTTATTTTATTTCATTTTATTTTATTTAATTTAATTTTATCTTATTTTATTTCATGTTACTTTAATGTATTTTATTTTATATGTTTTATTTTAATTTATTTTAGTTTGTTTCATTTTATTTTAATTTATGTTTTTTTGGTTTGGTTTGGCTAAGTAAAACTCTACTTTATCACACTTCATATTTCACTCATTGAACTTGAAACTCCTCACTTCAATTTTTTTCAACTTTGGTTCGCTGTTCTACCACTTGCACAAGCAAACCTCACTTATCCCCATTCTACCTTATAAAACTCAGTATATAAAATTATGTCTACAAATCTGAAATAAAATCAAAAGACAAACACATTCAAGAACACAATGACGTAACAAGAACTCGCCACAAGGACATGAACGACAACTGACACACAAACAGAGTAATAGTAACTTTATATAAATGCAAGTGTATGTGGTGTGTTGGTATATTTATAAGGATATAGAAACGGTGTGAATTCCAGACGACGACAACGACGACAGACTAAAAACTTTATCTTAAAAGTCTGCTGAACTTTCAAGGAGTGATGTAGAAGAAAAGTGAAAAGGCACGAACTAAATTGTTTAAAATGAAGCCGGTAGAGAAACATTTTCTCATATATATAAAATAGAAATGGTGAGAAAAACACTTGTTGAAAAGTAACAAAAAAGTAGTTAGAGTACCAAAAGGATGCATTCCGTAGTCTTTTGACTCTGTTGGTGTGGCTGCAAGGATGCCTTAAGTTTTATATATGAACGTATATGTAAGTATAAATATTGTAAAGTATTGGCTTGTGAAATACAATTTAAAAAACTAAATAAAATAGAAAAAGTTGCATATAGTAAATTGTTAGGATACCAACAGGAAGGCAAAAGAAGAAAGAAGCAAGGAAAAACTTGCACTGCGTGGAGAATGATGATGACGACAGCAAGGTCGTTGTCGTCGTTGCACAAAGAAAATTCAAACTAAAATGAGTGAAAATTTTATCCTTGCTATGAATATAAATAAAAGACCGGTTTATCCTTGATATTTGTTTTTAGAAAATGACAGAGAAAGTTTTTGTATGTACAAAAAGTTGCTTGCAGAAAGTTTAGTTGAGAAATCTACGAATTTGAGGTCAAGTTGAATGCCAATAATGTGGGTTGATTTTCTTTAAGTGAAAAAACTTAATGTAAATGTCTGATTTCAATTGTAGTTTTAATTACAATTTATACATAAAGGTGAATTGAAGTAAATAAAAACAATTGAAATTCGTTGCTCAAATGCTGTCAGATATTCAAGTTTATTCTAATTTTCCTGATTTTTTCGACACTATTCGACCACTTTAAGAACTTTCGTTACTATGACCCAGTTTTCAACTATCTGTTAACACTTTTCGAATTTTTCGATACCTTTGGACTCTTAGTACCTACTGTTGGGCTTCTGTTGAGTTTTTCGATATTATTCGATACTTTTCGACTCTTATAATTTTTGTTCGATTCTACTCGAATCACTTCATGTTTGTTGGAATATTTTATAGACTTTTCGGTGCTGTTAAAAGTTTGTCACTTTTTAACAACTTTTTCTATACTCGATGTTATGTTTAGTTAATGCTTTTCGACTCTTATTCACTTTCTCAGTACTTTTTACCTTATATGATACATTTATCTTTTTTTTCGATACTATTTAATACTTTTCAACTCTTATTCAATTTTTCTATACTTCTCAATATTAATCCTTAATATTTGAGATTTCATTATTTCTATACTTTTCTACTCATTCCATTTTCAATTTGGATCAACTTTTCGTAACTATTCTATATATTTTGACTATTTTAGTTTTTTCTGATATTCTTCGATGCCCATACTTTTAAACTCTGATATACGTAGTTGATAGTTTTTGGTTCACTATAATTTTCCCTTATTCAGTTTTTCGATATTTTTCGTCTCTTAACTTATTCGATGCTCTTAAATTTTTATCGACTTTTTCGATACTCTCTAATACTTATAGGCTAAATAATCTAAATATAGCAAATATTTAATACTTTTCAACTCTATTTCAGTTTTAATAGGTATATGTGGTTCATTTATACATTTTTTTGATACCATTTGATACTTTTCAACTTTTATTCACCTTTTCTATACTTTTCAATATTAATCCTTACTATTTCAGATTTCGTTATTTCGACTTATTCGATTCGTTTAAAATTCTTATAAAAATATCGCCTTTTTCGAAAATATTTTCTGTCTTTTCTATACTTTCCGATACATTTTAACTCTGATAGGCAGTCTTAATACATTGAAACTTTTTCGATTCCTTTCAAAACTATTCGATGTTTTTTGACCCTTGCTCAGTTTTTCGTTTCTTATTGAAACTTTTTTCGGTACTTTTATTAATTTTATATGCCATACGATTTTTTTTATACGTTTCGAACAACTTTTCCGTACTTATTCCTTCTCATCGACTTTTCAACTGTTTTATATCTATTTGATACGATTCTTATTAACATTTCAACAAAATTTGTGATTCAAAAATGTCATTACAATCACACCTCGTGCGTCAAGTGTTTTTCTTTTATTTCTGATCAAAGTTCAAAATAAAGTTTCACTTTTGATATCTTCCTTTCGAATTAATATCTTGATATGTACCCACGTGTGTTAAATGCTCTATAGATGAACAGGTTCGCTCAATTCGACATTTCTAGCAAATGATTGCTCGTTTAAAAGTTTTCATTTAGCATTTTAGAGACAAAGTTAGATATCATAATTCGGATAAGCAAATGTGTGACCTAAAAACTTTTCTACTTTCCTTTACACTTAAAAAACATTGTCCTTGTTGAACACCTTAAACTATTTAGAACAAATCTAGTACAAAACTTTTCCAGACATTTGTCTGCTATGCATTGTTTTCCTTTTATTTCTTATAAATATAAAATGTTCAAGACTAAAAATAATATTTGCGTACATATTGCATATTTTAACCTATTGCTCTACTTTTTACAATTAATTCTTTCAGACAAGTTCTTTCCTAGCCGTCTTCCGTTATGCCGTAATAGAAAAATAAAGCTCTATACAGACATACATAATATATGTATACATAAAAGTATGTGTGCATTAAGTCTTGGCTATCCAATACATAGCAGAAGTGCACGATTCTCATATAAAACTTTTTACACATTGATTTTTTATGGATATGTTTGGGTTGTTTTATCCTTTTCTATTAGAATGCATTATCCAAAGCAATCTGCAGTGAAAACTAACTTTAAGTAAAGCCATTATAATCGTCATCATCTATCGTCGTATTCATAATAATCCTCATGCCATACAACTGAACCAAAGTTGTATTGAATTTCTTCCAATGTTGTCGTAGGCTCTGGTAAATACTACATGTGTATGAGTTTCTCGCTCTCATTCACATCAATAGTTGTTATTTTCTCTATACACACCACACAATATTGCTACTGTCTATACCACATACACACTATACCATTTGGGGTATTTGGCATTGTAACCCACCATACCATGTACTTTTCTATTCTCATTTTACCATGTATGTATATTGCTGCAATTTGTTGCTGTTGCTGGTCTTCGATTTTCTAGTAAATGGAATACACTGAAAAAACGTTTTTCAAAAATTAAATAAAATTTTACAAAAATTCATAAAATATTTGTGTAAGAAGGCACTTTTTGGTTTCTATAAGACGTCGAATTCGGGTTTTATAAATTAATTATTTAAGTTTAATTTTTAAAAAATCAACAAAAATTATGGTTTATTAACATAGCTGTAAGAAAAAAAAAATGTACATATAAATAAGAAGTTCGTGATCAATTACAAAATTTGAGTTGAAATTCTGTGGAATAGTAGAGGATATTTTGGTAGCCTTATCGTTGGCTCACCTTTATATTGTTTTCGTTTGATTTGAAACTTTCCACAACTCATACACAACCAACGCTTTCAATTTCTATCAACGCACATTTTTTCACTTCGTTGGTTCATTGCATGTTGAGTTCAATGCACGTTGAAACTCCTCAATTGATTTAATCTTTTAAACTCAAAAGTCATGTTAATCTTTCGTATCAAAGTGAACTTGCAGCATTTTTACATAAACTTGAACTTTTTCCTTGTGATAAACATAAAAAATATTTAAAACAATTGTCATATAAATTAAATGTGAACACGCCTTGCTTTTTTTTCAACATGAAGTCTACACACTTGACTTGCTGCTTCATTTATCAATTACTCACTTAAATTTGTTGTCGCTGCATGTTACTGTCATGCTGTGTACTTGTGCATTGTAGTAGGTCCCTAACTTTATGTCATCACATTTGAACTTGAATTTTGATTTTGAAGGGGACTTTTTGTTTGTTGCGATCTCAGAAAAAATAAAAAAAAACATGTTTTCTACCAAAAAAAATTAACAAAGATCGCAGGCGTTGGGTGGATAATTTGGCCGCTGCGGTTCCAGAAGAGTGTGCCGATACATTGTCGAGTTCTTCACTCGGAACTGTACGCCGAAAGAGATTACAATTCTAATCCTTGTTAAAGCACCATAACAATGCATTATTCCATGCAGCAAAATCATAAAAATCGGACAAAAATTGTTACCGCCAAAAAAAAAAAAAAGAAAAAATTATTTACATCAGTTGATTAGATTTACAATTATTGGTAAAAAAATAATTGTTGTTTTTGTCTGTGAACAGGATTTTTTAAAATTTGTTCTTGTTTTGACATTCTATTTCATTCGTCAAAATCGGCTTAGTAGCTTAGGAGCACGTTAACGTCACACACCTGATTTTCTCTCATACTAAAGAGGCTTACACATCAAAATTCCGGAAGAGTGCATTTGAAAATTGTTTCATTGATTAGAATATTTGTTAAAATAAGTGTGAATGTGATTCGAATAGAGCTCATTTTTATTTAGCTAAAGTAAGTTAAGATGATGAAGTAACTCTATATATATGTTTTACTGAAAACTTCTGTGTTTTTTTTTTTACCGATAGACAGACATTGACAAGATGAGCACTTGTGCTTGTGAAGTCGCAGAGGCTAATAAACTTAACGAAAAATTCGTAATGTTTCCAATGCCTGTGGTTACAATCATCTTCTGTAATAACTTCTCGGGAACCCATAGTTATAATTGTGTTTTGAATTTCGTTGTGCTGATCAAAGTGGTGTACTACAAAACATTTAAGCAATAAAATCGAATACATAGATTTTGATGATATCCCCCATGTATTTCTAATACTTCTCTTATTGTTCCCCTATTCTGTCCGCATTTTCAACACAATTTTCAATACATTTACATTTCTAAGTCGTTGGAATAAAACTAAAATTATTCTGTTCCTATATTGTGTAGGGAATATCGTCCAAACGCTATTTAAACTTTCCTCTCTAAAAGAGAAGTTAAAGTTTGTGGCAAAACGTGCTGTGCTACGCTACTTGTAGATCTGACTGAAGACTGCCTAATTGTAGATCTGATGTTTTAAATAATTTAATCTGCATTATAAAATGAGCAAATAATAATAAGTATGCTTTTATCCAACAAAGTTTAAATGCTTTAAATGTTGTGCAACATTAAAAAACTAATGGATATTGGACTTTTTCCGAATACACATTTACCGCAAAGTCATTGCTCAATTGATTTTGAAGATTCTATTGAAAATTTTGTTACTATCTTCAATTCAATTGAACATTGTCCTGAAGCACTCATTAGATATGCAGTTGTCAGAGTGTAGTGCGATGAGAAATTGCGATACCATTTGCTTTCGAATCGCATTACAGAGTAGGGCCCTCATTCTTCTCGCCATTTATTTAGAATCATATTGAATCTTTCTAAAGCACGTCTTATTCCCACTCTCGTCTTTGGATTTGAGCTATTTGCTCCATGCAAAACCAAACTTAAAGGACTTATGTATAAACACATTAAAACCAGATTTCAACGACAAGAGTGAATTTTAAAATAAATTATGTGCTATGATCAAATATAAATAGCTTAAAAATTTAATTAATTTCTTTATGTTATGGTCAGCTGTTCTATGCTACTTTTCAATAATTTAATGTAGTCACTCATTTTATGGAGTCACTCTGTATAACTATATCATAGTAAAAACCTGGTTTTATAGGACTTTACTTGGCAAATATTGGCTTTTGATCTAAAGTTTGGTTTTAGCTAAATCACATTTTATTTTGCGACTGTAACTATGGGCTAATGTGTTATATAATCGCATTGCAAGATACTTTTTTGGCTTGAAACGTGGATTCATATTTTATATTAGGCTTTAAGGATCAATTTTAAATTTAAAATAGATACAAAAACAAGTTTTCTACATATTTTTGCTGATTACATAATATTACGTATAAATATTACTTATAACTACAACTTCATTGTCAATATGTTTATCTAATTTATGGAAGCATAAACTTAAACTCATTCAATTTGATTAACTAAATATTCAATAATTTTAAGTCCAAGCATCGCTACGTGAATAAACTTTTGTTTAGTGTGCAACTTTGACTAAATGAAAATAATATCCTATTTTTAGACTTTATGTTCTTTGTCTTTCATGTTATTTTTGACGTATAAAGGTAGTACGTACTGTAACTATAAGATTACTTTTTAGAATCTTGTACTAGCGAATCACAAAAATCCACTACTCATATGCTGGTCACTTAAATATATATAAGCATATGTTTTTAATCTGTTAGCCTTTCAATTATGTTATGCAATAGTTTTATGACTCATAAAAAACACATCATTGACAAAAGTTTCGCAAAACAACATTGACACAAGTTATATGTATTTTGCTTATATGCAAAGTCCAATAACCGAAATCAAGAACGTTTATTCAACTACATTAAAAAAAAATAAAGACAACCTTAAAATGGTACAATGTTCAAAATTATTTCCACTGTAAATAATATATCTTGACTTTGCGACGTTTAAAATTGAGACTTAAATAAAGTTTAATTTGCAAATTCAGAAAAATGTTCGTAAGCCAATAAGAACTCTTCTTAACATTATTTTACCTAATATCTTAAACAAAATCAAATAATGCACGTTGTTAAAAAACATGCAAAATTTAACACCAACAAAATAAAAAACTGATCTGAAAAAGGCACCGCTTACCGGTCAACCACTAAATGATTAAGTTTTCTGTGTAACCTTAACGTTTCATTAACGAATTAGCTGACATCCGAGCAATAAAATCATAACAACTTTGTCAACATATCAACACTACAGGTAGTAGAAACAATAGCAACAACAAATATTCAAGATGTGACAAGGTAATTACACTGTATTTTTATAACCCTAGACAAAACCCTCTTAGTTTGTATACTCAAAGGAAAAGTTAGTCAAGTCAATTTAAAATTATTTAAGGTTTTGTTTGTTTGTTGTTTTCAAAACAATGCAGTCGTAGGATCTCATTGCTCAGGAGATCAGCTCATATGTGATAGTTTGAGACAGAGTGGGGTTCTCGATAATGTGATGTCACTCATATTTTTCATGAAATTTTAAACTGTCAAGTTTTAACCTATTGCTCAAGACTTCGGATTTCACGCTGTAAAATTTAGAGAAAATTACTGATTACTAACCCCAATTTTCTATATTGCAACTTTTCGTTTATTAGCCTCTGCGCTATTAAAAAATATCCATAGCTACTTGTTTAGCACTTAATTTTTTTTCTATTCTTAAATTCTAAAAAAAATCCCGTAACGAAACAAATTTTTGACTCTTTAAAACAGCGATGGACATAAAATTAAAGATGAGCCATTCGAAGCTCATTACAACAAACCTCCCATACAAGCGTTGTCTACTAACATTTCTGCCTTTTACCATGTGACTTTTTTATGTATATTATAGTACTTATGCATACATCGATCATTATTCAAATAACTGCACAATTGATTTTTTGAACATACCATGAGGAATATGATAAAAATATTTTAAACCATTTTTGTTTAAAAATGCCTCAACTAAAAAGAAATAAAGAACTTATTATGAAAACAACTATTTTTTTTTGATTTTTTTTTAAAAATTGTTATTGTAGCCTAATAATGTATCTTCTATGTATCTATGAATTTTAAGAAAATATGAATTTTTTATTGAAGCCGCTCGCCAGTTTAATTCTATAAATTACCGATGGGCACGTAGTGACCCTTTTCGTCCTCATGTCCCTTTCTGCCCTTATAGTCCGAACCGTTATTCTACGCAGAGCGTTGACTTGAGTTCAGATGAAAACAAAAACAACACAGCGGCATTAGCGACGGTGCCTCATTGTGCCTCGGCGAATGTAGCATTTGTTTTGTTTGTAGTGCAATTTCAGATTTTTTTTGTGTTGACGAATTTAGAAATGGAAGCAAAAATACTTTAAAACTTCGTTTTTTGTTGCTTATATTTGTTGTTGCGCCCTCTTGCTAGATTTCCATGCCCAACGCTGCTATAAATAATAAAATTCTCATAAAATTGATACAATTTACTGGGTCTCACCCGCAGCCTACGTGGCTATAGCAAGATTTCAGCATAAGTTTCAGCACAATACTTTAACAACAAGGAGCATACTTTTGGATATCTATGTAGCTTGTTGACGCAGTCTTATTGGCATTGGAAGGTACCCCTCAAACAGGATTGGGGATAAGAAAGGCTTCGGAAAGAAGAAGTTTTATTGCCCTATCCATGAGTGTTCCGGATAAACGACAGGTTATACCTTTGACCGACGGAATCAACATAATAGAACACATATGTAGGTGTGTGTGCATACCAATATTAACGTATTTTTATTTTAACTTAAGGTTTTGGAGATTTCCGTAAATTAATAAAATCAAAGCAGTGGCATTAAAGTTTTGGTATCATAAAAAAAGAATAGTTTCCCTTTTTTCTACAGCCGCCTCTGGTAGGTCTGGGAAGATACGATGACAGCCTCATTCCTGGCTCGAAATCTGGTATAAGCTATGCTTGTATCTCGGGTTAGTGCAAATCATAGCGTTCCCACACTTAGGTTTAGTTTGGGAACGATCAGTTTGTGTATACCATTATAATTGCCTTCCAAATTGAATGTCATAACAAAATCTTAAACGTTTTAGCCTAAAATTAGACTCTCCTCGGGTAAGGATGCCGATTGCAAATATTTCACTTCGTAATGCTGTGTAGCCTAAGTCCAGGCCAAATATAACCCCTTTACAAGATTTTTTTATATAAAAATGAACACTTAAAAGTAAAAAGTATCTGACGAAAAAAATGAAAAATATCACTGCCTAATGTCATAAGCTTTAATGTGTCTTTTCGGTCAACAAATTGAAGTCAAGTTCTGACAATAAACAGGTAATAAATCTTAAGTTAAAAAAATTTTAACTTTTAAATGCTTTTAAAGTGTTGATTTTTTCGGACGTTAACTTTTATTTTCATTAATAAATAAAAATAAAAAAAAAAGTTGTAAATAAATAGCATCTAGTGAGATATTGTACACAAAAAACAACACGTTAAATAAATAACGAAAAAAAACGCAAAGCATCTACAACTTAAAAATTGTAATTGACGCATTGTTTTAAGTCAGGTTAATAAACAATTTTTTGGGTTCAACAATTTCATTAGTGAACTAGACGAGAAAGCGTTAAGAAGTTTTAAGCATAAGCCAAACCCTGAAAAAAAAACGGCTCGTGTTGTGCAGTGCGGATAGCAATGATAGATTGATGTCAAGTTTAAAGTTCGAAGATTATCAATACTTTTAGCTTATATTTTTGCAAATCCAGTAAAAATTTAAAAACTTTAAAGGAGTTCATTTATAAAGGACCTACTGAAAACTCTTCTACAAATTCAAGTTGCCGAGTTCTCGAAGTAAATATATTGGAACAATATCTATATAAAAATAAAAAAAATTGATAACATAATAAAACGAAAATCGTTATGCGTAGTCAAAAAATGTTAATATTAAACATAGAAAAATTATAAATAAGAGCATTAAATGAAAAAGTAAAAAAACTAAAAATAAATGAGTTACAAATAAAAAATTGAAAATAATAATAAAAAATTAGTAATAATAATAAATAATTCTAATAATCGATCTAAATAATTTATATCAACATTTGAAAATAACAAATACTAAAACTATAAACAGCAATATTGTAAAATTTAAAGTATAAACAAAATGAAAATTGTTAAAAAATATGATGAGTATAGTTAAAATTAAAATTTAAAAAAATAATGTAAAACTTTTACAATAAAATTTATAAAAAAAAAAAAATTGTTACAAAAAAAAACTACAAAAAATTCAAAAATTGATCTAATAAATCTTTATCAGAAACTCAAAAACTCTTCCATTAAAAAATTTCAAAAATTCAAAACTAAAAATAAATTGAAATTAAAAAAACTAAACTAACAAGTTTACTGAAATAAATGAAACTTCGACTGACTATTTAGAAGCTACTGACTACTTTAAACTGTTGAATCGCCAGCTGTGACAAAAACTCAAAATAAACAGGAAAGACTTCAAAAACTCTCTACATAAGCTTCAAAATGCAAAAAAAAATAGCTTAAGCAAAAGGCAAATAATTTGATACAAAAAAAAATCATTAATAATAATAAATCATCTAACAAAACTTAAATAAAAACTTCCTTAAGTCTCCAGAAAGAAAATATATATTTTAAACATCACATTATGTCGAAACTCTGGTATATCCTGCTGCTCGCAGTACTCTCACCACAGCTGCAAAATATCGAATGTTTACTATTTCGAAATTGGAAATTTAATCAAATTCCATACATCTTTGGTGCTGGACGTACGCTGTACAACCTAAACGAGGTGCGTCCTGGCAAAACTATAACAACCAACTTGGACAGTTTACGTGATCTTTATGTGACTATGCGTCACTTGGTATTGCGTCAAGAGCTCTCTCATTTCGACGAGATCTTTCAAAGACAAATCGAATTGGGTAAAATACAATTGCCGCACAGCTCAAATTTTCCTTGCAATTTAACACACATGCGAAGTGAGGAACCACCAACTTCAGTGCATCGTGTACGACCTGGTGATATCGATGTGGTAGCATCACTAGGAGACTCACTTTCTGCCGGAAATGGTGAAATTTCCGAAAATATAATGCAAATAATCAATGAATTTCGTGGTATTGCTTTTGCTGGTGGTGGCATTGGTACATGGCGTAAATTTCTCACACTACCCAATATACTAAAGGTCTACAATCCCAAACTATACGGCTACTCAACCGCAGACGTTTTGACCGTAGATGAAGGCTCTCAGCTTAATATTGCTGAGCCAATGATAATGTCGCGTGATTTATCACTTCAAGCACACAAAATAATCGAACGTATGCGTCGTGATCCCAACATTGATATGCAGCGTCATTGGAAACTGCTAACCATATTTTTCGGCAATAATGATATATGTTCCGATATGTGTCACTATGATACCAGAGATGAATGGATCCAACTTCACTTTGAAGATTTACATAAGGGCTTAGCAATTTTGCGCGATAATGTGCCACGCCTAATTGTGAATTTATTACCAGTACCGAATGTGGTTACTACTTTAGTGGCCATGAAGCAAATACCCTGGACCTGTTCTTTGGTACATCGTATCGGTTGTCATTGTGTTTTTACCTCAGACATGTCAGAAAAACATTTGCGTTTCATTTCGAAAACCATTCAAATGTGGCAGCAAGTCGAGAAAGATATTGCAAATTTACCTGAATTTCAAACAGATGATTTCACCGTCATCTATCAACCGTTTACCTCGAATGTTTCATTGCCCACTTTGCCTAATGGTGCTGCTGATTTGCGTTACTTTGCCAGTGATTGTTTTCACTTTAGTCAACTTGGTCATGCTTCGGCGGCGAACTCTTTGTGGAACAATATGTTTGAGCCTTTCGGTGAGAAGAAGACTTATCTCACGCCAGCATTTGAAGACATCAAGTGTCCTACGGCTGAGCACCCTTATATAGCTACTTGGAGAAATAAATTTGACGATGGAGAAGTGTAGAAAATTATTTTTTGTGTACATATTTAAAAATATAGTTTTCTTTTTAAGAAGTTGGTATGTTTTGTTCCTAAAAATTGTTTAATAAAGTGTTGGGGGCTGTTTGTACTTAAAATTCAAATATTTTTACTTTTCAATAAAATAAATATGTGAAAAATTTTTCCAAAAATTAAGAAATTTAGGAAATAACACTTGTGTTTGGATAATTTTTTTTATTTGAAATATGTTGTTATATTATGTGTAAGAAAAATTGCAATATTTTCCCTTACAATATCGTGCTAAATATAAAATGCACACTTCCCATCATATTTTAGAAAACCTTTTTCTATGTGAAAAATCAAAAAAAGTTTAATTTGCAAATTAAGAAAAACTTCGGAAAAATATTTATAAGCGAATAAGAACTTTTCTTAAACATTATGTTACCTAATATCTTAAACAAAACCTGATAATGCACGTTATTAAAAAACATGCAAAATTTAACACAAAAAAAAATAAAAATTGATCTGAAAAAGGCACCGCACCGGTCGACCACTAAATGACTAAGTTTTCTGTGTAACCTTAACGTTTCATTAACGAATTAGCTGACATCCGAGCAATAAAATCATAACAACTTTGTCAACATATCAACACTACAGGTAGTAGAAACAATAGCAACAACAATTATTAAAGATGTGACAAGGTAATTGCACTGATTTTTTTTAACCTTAGACAAAACCCTCTTAGTTTGTATACTCAAAGGAAAAGTTAGTCAAGTCAATTTAAAATTATTTAAGGTTTTGTTTGTTTGTTGTTTTCAACGCAATGCATTCGCTATGCCCTCATTGGTAGCTTCCATAAATGTTGTCATGAAACTAGGGGTGGGCTCAGCTGATCTGTGACAGTTTGAGATAGAGGGGGGAGGTTCTCGATAATGTGGTGTCACTAATTTTTTTCATGAAATTTTTACCTTTTCCTCCAGATTTTGTATTTCGCGCGTAATATTTGGAGAAAATTACTGATTATTAACTTGGCATATAACTTCAAATATTATTGCTTCCTTTAAAATTTCATGATGTGACGTGACATTAGGGCGAGGGGGGGTAGGTCGACGCGCGGATTTGTGACGTATTGTGACAGAGATGGGAGGAGGTAAAAAAAGGCCAAAAGACTGTGACATCTTTCCTTCAAGCTCCCTTTCTACATCATCATTTTCTATATATTAAGTAGTTATCTTGGCAATTTTGTCCACTACTCATTCACTACTCACGCTCCATTTTCTTGAGTCTTGGCAACTAACGGGCGATTTTTTAAACGTTTGGTTTTTGAAAAATGAAAAAAAAAGAACAAAAAATTTGCAGTAGTGAATGAAATATTTATTAAGAGCGATACATCAATTCCTTCCATTTACTTTTTAAAGATTATTTCATGTAAGTGTTGCCCTCGACAACGCCAGAGGTGGTTCATCCGTAAGCTCCGATTTTGGCATATTTTTTCCAGCAATTCGGCCGGTATCTCACCAATGGCAGCAGTAATGTTGTCTTCCAGGTCTGCAATTGTGGCTGGCTTGTCCCTGTACACGAGATTGCTCCAAAAGTGAGATTAATTGCTCACTAAACTCGCCTCTAAATATGTTCATAGTATCGCGTGCTGTGTGGCATGTGGCACCGTCTTGTTAAAACCACATACCAACCAAGTTCAATTCTTTCATTTTGGCCAAAAAAAAAGTCCGTAATCATCGCATGGTACCTTGCTCCAATAACTGTAACGTTGCGATTTTCATTTTCAGAAAGTACGATCCAATGATGTTGCTGGCCCAGAAACCGCACCAAACAGTGCATTGGCAGCTCTTGAACTGCGTCTGGCTACTCTTCAAACCAAATTCTGCAATTCTATTTGTTGACGTACCCATTAAGCCAAAAATGAGCTTCGTTGCTGAAGATGATTTTTCGATAAAACACATTTCTCACAGAACACGAATTTTTATATCAAAATCAAATGATTTGCATTGCGAGCGCTGTTCGTTTGTTGGTCTATTCATTGTGAAATGGCAAACCTTACGCCTGTGGTGTCAACAAATTTAAACTGAAAAAACAAATAGCAAAGAAATCACCCGTTATAATCCATCTTTACACCTGATGACTACAACTAAGCAAATGGATTCGTGTAGTAGGTAAACTTAAAAGTTCTAACTTGACTAGTGATTTAGTTAATCAACTATGTATAATGTCGTTAGTCAGTGAATTTTCATTTTTATCTCTTTTCCCAATTTTCTAAATTGAAAATATGCGTATAGTAGCCACTGCGGTTGTACCACATATACATAGCTACTCGTTCAGTGATTTTTTGTAATCTTAGATTTAAAAAAAAATCCGTAAAAAAGCGAGTTTATCACTCTTTAAAACAGCGATGGGCAAAATATGAAAAATGAGCCATTTGTAGCTCATTACAACAAACGCGTTGTTTTTCTTAAAAAAAAAAATAACCAAAACAGCAAACACATGCCCTCACCACTGCAACGCAAATTTTTGTCGCTATGGTTTTATTCTATTCGCGCTATATACGCGAATAGAATATGCTTTAAATATGTTATAACGCTTTTTTTGTGTTCCGCTATTGGAACGCTGTTGCTCAAGAACTATGTATTAGCTTAAGAAGAGAAACATTAAAAGGAGCTATGCAGCAATTAATCCTTAATGATGCCTTGTAATTTATTTTGTTCCAAGAAGCACAGCTTAGCATATATGTATATAAGAAAAAACCCTTCTTTTAGGTTGAAATTGACATATACTGTTCCAGAATCCGTCATATCAATACTCAAAGACGCATCCCATTAGACTCTGATCAAAAAAGTGGATGTCTTACTTTTGCAAGAATAAATGACGTTTTGATTGGTCTAAAAGGGTAATAAAGATCATTTAAATTATGACCCTGAAATTTCAATTAGAACAAAATTTTCGCTTTATTTTTATTTATGATTTATTTTTTGTACCCTAACCTCAAGTACAGGGTATGTATGCCATTTCCGAAGATATTTTTTTTTAAGCCCTACACACGGTATTTTTATTTTGTTCTTCTGTTTGTTACGCATAATACTTTAGTGTATTGTTGATCATACTTTTATACGATTTGAAAGCATATTGAACTGAAAGCATTACAAACCATAATTGTTTTTCAACCTCCCATACAAGTGTTGTCTACTAACACCTCTGCCTTTTACCATAAGACTTTGGTTCAAATTAAAGCACTTATTAAAATAAAAGAAAAAATAAAGAACTTTAAAAAAACTTGTTTAACTATTTATATATATTTATTTATAAACATGTTTCTAAAACTATCTTCAACGCAACTATTTTTATTTATAATTTTTTTATATATTTTTATTCAATCATGCCTATGAATGTATCTTTAGAAAATATGAATTTTTTATTGAAGCCGCGCTTTAGTTTAATTTTATAAATAATACAATCCCCATAAAACTCAAACAATTTACTGGGTTTCGCCCGCAGCCAATAGTCTACGTCGCCATAGCAAGATTTCAGCATAATACATTGAGAAAAAGAAAGCATACGTTTTGTTAGCTATGTAGCTTGTTGACACAGCCGAATACTCTGATCCTTTTGGCATTCAAAGGTACCCCTTACACAGGATATGGGATCAGAAAGGTGACGGATAATTCCATACGCGCCAAGCTATCAGAAGTTTGATTATCCATTCCATGGGTGTTCCGGAACCTAGATAAGCGACATGTTATACCATTGACCGACGGAATTAATTCCGAATCAACGTAATAGAAAGAAGGGTGGCGTGCATGCCAATATCAACCTATTATTCTTTTAACTTAAGGTTTTGGGGATTTTCGAAATCCAACAAAATCAAAAATGTCGCATGTGAATCCTAGCGTTATTATATGATCAGCGTGGGAACGATTTGTTTGTGTATATCATTGAAATTGCCTTCCAAATTGATTTTCATTTCAGCCTAAAGTTATACTTTCCTTGGATAAGAATGCTCTTTCCAAATATTTTACTGCGTAATGCAGTGTAGGGTGTTAAAATTTAGTTCTGGCCAAATATAACACCTTTACAAGATTTTGTTTTTTATTTTGTCTAAAAATGAACACTCAAAAGTAAAAAGTATCTGACTAATATAATTAAAAATATCACTACATAATGTCATGGGCTTTAATGTGCCTTTTCGGTCAACAAATTAAGTCAAGTTCTAACAATAAATAGGTAATAAATCTTAAGTTAAAAAAATTTTAACTTTCAAATGCTTTTAAAAGTGCAGCGTTTTCGGACTTTAACTTTTTTTCATTAATAAATAAAAATAAAAAAAGGTTGAAAATACATAGCATCTAGTGAGATATTGTACACAAAAAACAACACGTTAAATAAACAACGAAAAAGAAAAACAAAAGCAAAGCATTTACAACTTGAAAATTGTAATTGACGCATTGTTTTAAGTCAGGTTAATAAACAATTTTTTGGGTTCAACAATTTCATTAGTAAACTAGACGAGAAAGCGTTAAGAAGTTTTAAGCATAAGCCAAACCCTGAAAAAAATCAACTCGTGTTGTGCTAGGATAGCAATGAAATATTAATGTCAAGTTTAAACTTTGAAGATAATAAATACTTTTAGCTTATATTTTTGCACAGATAGTAAAAATTTAAAAACTTTGAAGGAGTTCATTTATAAATGACTTACTTAAAACTCTTCTACGAATTCGAGTGGCTTAAAACATCGTCGAAGTAAATATATTAAAACGATAATTATATAAAATAAAAAATTAATAATTATAATAAAATGAAAATCGTTATAAGTAGTCAAAAAATATTCATAGTTAAAATAGAAATATTATAAATAAAAGCACTAAAAACAAAAATAATTGTAAATAAAAGAGAGAAAAAATAAGAAATAAATACAAATATAATTAAAAAAATTTAAGTTAAAAAAATTCAAAATAATAATAAAAAATTAGTAATAATAATAAATAATTCTAATAATCATTTAAATTGAATCATATCAATATTTCAAAACAATAAATACTAGAAATATAAGCAGCAATATAATTGCACTTAAAATATTGACAAAAAGAAAATTGTTAAAAAATGTGCAAGTAAAAATTAAAATATATTAAAAAAACAAATACAAAAAAAAACTTTAAATTGCAACGAATAAAACTACAAAAGATTCAAAACTTCATAGAATAAATCTTTGTCAGAAACTTAAAAATTTCTCCATTAAAAAATTAAAAAACTTCAAAATTAAATTAAATTGAAAATAAAAAAAAATAATTATAAAAAGTCTACTGAAATAAATGTAACTTCGACTAACTATTTAGAAGCTTTAACTCATCAGCTAGCTTAAAACTGTTCAAACGTTAGTTGTGACAAAGACTCAAAATAAACAGAAAAGACTTCAAAAACTCTCCACATAAGATTTAAAACGCTTAAAATAAGCTTAACTCAAAGGCAAATAATGTGATAAATAAAAAATCACATCATAAAACAAAACTTAACGAAAAACTTCCTTGCCTCCAGAAAGAAAATATATATTTTAAACATCACATTATGTCGAAACTCTGGTATATCCTGCTGCTCGCAGTACTCTCACCACAGCTGCAAAATATCGAATGTTTACTATTTCGAAATTGGAAATTTAATCAAATTCCATACATCTTTGGTGCTGGACGAACGCTGTACAACCTAAACGAGGTGCGTCCTGGCAAAACTATAACAACCAATTTGGACAGTTTACGTGATCTTTTTGTGACTATGCGTCACTTGGTTTTGCGTCAAGAGCTCTCTCATTTCGATGAAGTCTTTCAAAGACAAATCGAATTGGGTAAAATACAATTGCCGCACAGCTCAAATTTTCCTTGCAATTTAACACACATGCGAAGTGAGGAACCACCAACTTCAGTGCATCGTGTACGACCTGGTGATATCGATGTGGTAGCATCACTAGGAGACTCACTTTCTGCTGGAAATGGTGAAATCTCCGAGAGCATAATACATACACTCAGTGAATTTCGTGGTATTGCTTTTGCTGGTGGTGGCATTGGTACATGGCGTAAATTTCTCACACTACCCAATATGCTGAAGGTCTATAATCCCAAACTATACGGCTATTCAACAGCAGACGTTTTGACCGTAGATGAAGGCTCTCAGCTTAATATTGCTGAGCCAATGATAATGTCGCGTGATTTATCACTTCAAGCACACAAAATAATCGAACGTATGCGTCGTGATCCCAACATTGATATGCAGCGTCATTGGAAACTGCTAACCATATTTTTCGGCAATAATGATATATGTTCCGATATGTGTCACTATGATACCAGAGATGAATGGATCCAACTTCACTTTGAAGATTTACGTAAGGGCTTAACAATTTTACGTGATAATGTACCACGGCTTATTGTTAATTTACTACCAGGACCGAATGTGGTTACTACTTTAGTGGCCATGAAGCAAACACCATGGACCTGTTCTCTGATGCATCGTATCGGTTGTCATTGTGTTTTTACCTCAGACATGTCAGAAAAACATTTGCGTTTCGTTTCGGAAACCATTCAAATGTGGCAACAAGTCGAGCTGGATATTGCAAATTTATCTGAATTTCAAACAGATGATTTCACCGTCATCTATCAACCGTTTACCTCGAATGCTTCAGTGCCCACTTTGCCGAATGGTGCTGCTGATTTGCGTTACTTAGCAAATGATTGTTTTCACTTTAGTCAACTTGGTCATGCTTCGGCGGCGAACTCTTTGTGGAACAATATGTTTGAGCCTTTTGGTGAAAAGAAAACCTATATCACGCCAGCATTTGAAGACATCAAATGTCCTACGGATGATAATCCTTATATAGTTACTTGGAGAAATAAATTTGGAGATGGAGAAGTGTAGAAAATTGTTTTATGTGTACATATTTAAAAATATAGTAGTAATTTGTGTTTTCTTTTTAAGTAGTTGGTATGTTTTGTTCCTTAAAATTGTTTAATAAAGCGTTGGGGGTTACTTACACTAAAAATAAAGATTTTTTTGCACTCTGTGAAACATATGTGTTATATTCAGCATTATTCAAACTGATAAATACGTGAACAGTTTTTCCAGTAAAATAAGAAATTAAGGAAATGAATCGTGTTGTTGAATAATTTTTTATTTATTTGAAATATGTTGATATTTTATGTGTACACGAAATCGCAAAATGTTTCCTTCATGCTAAATATGATTAAAAACTTTTGTAGAACTTTGGCTTTTCTGTATTAGCTTAGGAGCTTTTTTAAAAATTATCAATGGCTATTTGTATGGGAAAGTGGGTATATGGCGTCACTTTCGAGCGTAGTTATAAATAATGTGCGTTTATATTTTGGTTTTTTTTTTCTCTGGCTTTCACATGTGTTCAGCTAGCTAGCTACCTACTTAAAAATATTGAAAAAAAAGTGTGCCGAATGTAAAAAATGTCGATTTCTATTCGTTGATTTTTGTGTTCTACTTTGAAAAATATATATATATATATATATATATATATATATATATATATATATTTATATATATATATATGTTTTTGGTGTCGCTAAATCTGATTCCAACCTAAGACTTGCTCCATCACCGGAGCTATTTGAGATATCATAATCTCACAAATGCGAAAATCAGGTGTCTTGGTATATTTGGTAGTATATAACACCGCGAATTAATTTTTCTCAACTCGTTACGGCGTGTGAAAGTACTACTCTCCCGTTCAAAACCCACTTTGAATTATATCAATAGTTCTTTTTTTCTCCAAGATATCGAAAATTGAAATTTATTACAAAGGTCACTCTACAAATCTGCCTTAGTTTCAATAATAACTGAAGAGCAAACGATATCGATATACATAAGATATTCAAACCGGGTTACTTTTACACATTTTTCCTAAGAACAATGCTAACAAAAATATTTAAAAAATTCTCAGAAAATCACAATTCGAATCTTCAAACGTTTCCATGAAAATTTAGAATCAAAAAGACATGAGTTTATGTTTATGGTTTTATCTAATGGAAAATGTATTAAATTAATAAAATATGCACACATATGTCAGCTTAGTTCCCGCCTCTTCTTTTCAATTGCACACAAACTACTCACACTATCATTGCATATTGCATTAAAGCAACGGTTTTCAAGCAGACAACATTCCATATAGTTTTTGCTGTTTTTATTTTTAATTTTTTAATTAATAAAAATAAATTAAATTTTTTTTTATATTCTCAAAACGGATGCCAAACGGCTATGAGGAAGCCTTATCCGTTACTATACGCGGCTCATACCCAGTGCATTTATCTCTTTCTGTTTCTGCTTCTTCTACTCTTGCTGCGACGGGGCTCAGCATGACCGTTACCGCTGCTGTTGACTGACTGCATATGATTGCAAAAATATAACGACGCCCCAAAATGTATGCGGCAAAAAAATATAAAAAATTTTGAACTCACATGCATGCAAACCAGTGGCCACCTCAGCCAAAAAAATTTTCATGTTCATATTAAAAATGCACCGCTTGACGAAAAATATAAAGTGTCCGAAAAGAGGGTTGCCAACCAGCAGCCAGCCAACCCAAACCCCATACAGAGTTTTCAACATTTTTATGTGGAAAAAAATTTTGGGATATTTTCTGTGAGGGTCTTTTTTTTAACGAGTACACATATGCAAAAAATATTGTTGTTGCTGAAGGAAAAAAAAAAATTTAAATCCATTCGCCAAAAAAAAAAACTGTCCCATCAACGGAAAACATCCCACTCCCCCCAACCCTTTTAGGTCCACTCAGCATTTTCGCATAAATCCGTTGCAAAACGAAATGAAATGAAACCAAACCCATCAACGTAAAAAATATAAAATTAAAATTAAAACCCACTCAACCCCTAACGTCGGACCGACCCATCAACTTCATCATCAGCAGCACCATCGACCATCCGACGGATTCACGGAAACGGAAATGCGCTACTCAACGACAAAACGAATCACGACACAACAACAGTAAAACGCTAAAATCAGCGTCACCATCATCATCAACAACAGCGACTGCACCAACAACAGAGAAACTGGCTGGAGCAACAACAATACTAGTGACAACAACTACAGTAGCAGTATCAATCGCTCATACCAACTTACGTTAAAAAGCATCATTGGAATACGTAAAAAATTATTTTTTTTTATGAGGGAGAAAAAAATGCGAGTGAAGACTGTAGCATAAATTTAATATGATTGCAAACAAAAACATTGAGAGCTGCCATTTATCTGTTCATTTGTATTTATTTGTTTATATGTAAATGTTTGATTGTACTGTTAAGTCTGTACGTAGATGTGTGTATTGTTATATATCAATATAAAAACATGGCTGCCACATATGTAAGAGCAGAGCAGCAATAACGCCAAATACAATAAAAACAATCACATGAAAATTGTCAATTTACGAATAGCGCTTGAATAGCATCAGAAGAAAAAAACATTGCATACTTTTTGACTGTATAACTTCAAAAAGTTGAAAAGTTTGTAGTGATTATTATGGAATGAATGCGTTTGCTGCTACTTAAAATAATAAATAAAATAAATCTAAAATGTAACAAGGGATTTTATTTGTTAATCCTTACTTTAATTATGTACGAGACAAACACATCAATGCTAAACAAAATATTTTTTATTCCATCCAAAAGTAGCGAAAGAGTATTGAAAAAGTGCCAAAAAAGTCATTACTACGACCTGACCAAAATTTATAAAGCTCCTTGACTTCTTGTTTTATGCTGATTTACGACATATCGCTCTCTTTCACTCGGCACCACTATATTCTGGGTCTTCCTCTGCATCTATTTCCCAGCGGGTTCAACCAAATCGCTAATCGATAAGTTTCAAAAGCATCTTTCCTGATCGTTTGGCCCATCCATTGCCATTGTCTTTTTATAATCTCATTTGCGATAGGAGTATGTTTGTTATCCAAATGAAGTTGCTGATACGAGATCGTGCTTGGTCACCAAATCCGTAATATCCGTAATCCGTAATATCCGTCCTATCGTAGGACGATTTTCATAAGCTCATTTGTGGTCTCTTCAGCTGTGTTTAACATCTCTATGAAGTTATCTATAGCGCTGTTCGGAAGTGTCTGGTTTGACGGGTACGAGTGTTGTCGTGCTGTACTTTAACTTATAATCTCTCGTCGTTTAGATTCGGGGTGTTGTAGCTTACCAATAAGATTTTCTTTTACGCAGGAATTCAACAGCAGTGCCTGTAGCATTATGGATTAAGTTCTTCATATTTATCTATTTATGACTGATATCAATAAAATCATTGAAAATATTTCGAGTTGTTTGGCTAATAAATCATTAAACTGCAAAACGTTTATTTAGGCAACTTGATTATTTCGTACTAACATCACTCTTAGTTTAACTATAGCCACTGCAAAAACGTGATCAAAACCAGAGTTTGCTTCCGAACGTCGAATAGGTCTTTTTGCCAGGTCTGGCCAATTTTTGCATTGTGATCAATTTATATCACTGGGTGAACGCTGTGTTACTTTACTATTACAAATTTGCGGGTATTGCAAAAATCAAAAAAAAAATGGTCGGCATTTTCATTTAGTTGACCAAGACCGTGCTTGCCCATGATATGTTCGGTGTTGTTGTTGTTTCTAATTTCTAGCACTCGTGTTTTCCTTCAGGTTCATTTGCTATATTTCATTTGCTATATTTCGTACTCTGAAGTTGAATCGTGCTGTAATAATTTTGAAGGATATCGGTTGTGACTATGAGTGATTGTGATGCTTCTTTATTCAGGAAAAATAATTCATAAATTTTATTTTAATTAATTATTTTGTTCTATTGTCTGGTTTCAGTTATTATTCGTCCCTAATGCTGTTTGAAAGCTGTTAACTACACAGAGCAATCTACTTTTTTGCATATATCGATATTTGGTGAAAATTAGGAAATTATATACTTGATGTAGGCAAAATAAATATTTAATTTAAATTAACATGTTACTAATTCCATCTAATCGAATAATATTATTGGATTAATCATATATTTGGTGATACTTACCTAGTTCTATGTCAATTATTTAACTGAGTCGATCAGATATGTATTTGTTACTAGTTACCAAACAACAAATTGGTTGAAACAAGTGTTCCTTTGTGGCAAACACACACACGATACTAATCACCGTATCATCTATTTGGTGGAAGATATATTGCTTTGTCGCTAACGTTTATATTTATTAATATCGATTTAGGTAAAAACCGTTATTTCAAAGTATCGATTCATAAATAAATCAATATTTTCTCTTATCACCACATCCTTATATTGATTGGATGTCGATTCATAAATAAATAAATATTTTCTCTATTCATCACATCCTTATATTGATTGGATGCCGTTGGTAGTGCACAATCATAAATACCTGAATTGTGTACGAAGCAGAAGGTTACTAAATAGAGTTTTACTTAAATATGTTGAGAATTGTATATTAGTCATGTCAATTTAAGTCAAATCCAATAAAAACAGAATTACCATAAATTTATTTGATCCAATTAAATCTACTCAAGTCTTTCTCAATAAACAATACTTTATCTCCCAATTAAGGGCATAGTAATATCTAGCAAAATTTGTTGATGGCAAATATTTGAAAAATCTATCATTCAAATACATTTGTTTTACGATGTGGCTCAAAAATAAAAAAATAGCATTGGATTCGGTTCTTAACACTCCGTACATCCTTCGAGTTAATTAATACTAAATGATTTGAATGTATTGAAGGGGCTAAGACTACTTCAATATTTTTTTTACATTTATTTATGTAATAATTTCTTACCTTCAAAGATGTAGTAAAATAGTTGAATATTAATTTTTCAACAATAATACGGGCTTTTTTTATATCAAAAGCCACAAAAATAATAATGTTTCAGTTCTTATAACAACGATTACTTACAAAATAAAGCAACTTTATTACCATCATATTTGTAAATTTTTGCGGCCACATATCAGTGAACGAAAACAAAATCATTACCAAATTATCTCAACCGCATTTAAATTCTTTGTTAGTATCTTGAGATGTTCGTGTGCCGTGTAATTTTATAAAGTGCTGCCGAAGGGTGCAACATGTATTTAAGGATAATGTTTATTAATTTATTACGCACTCCACGATTTGCGGACCTGCATCATAATACCGGAAAATTGCTGTTCATAGCAAAATAGTCTCAAAGGTATTTTGTCCCGGTTATGATTTCAACACGATCATCCCCATAGGTACAACAATGAATGCAAAGTAGAAAAAAAGGAGCACATGTAGCTCACACTCTATACGACTAAATTGGATTTTTATCCAAAAACCGGACAGAAGCGATGTTGCTGAAAAAAGGATTGCAAACAACAAAACTAAACAAAAAAAAAAGAATTTTTTTCAACAAAAAAATAAAAAATCACGACAAAAAAAAAAAAATCTGAAATCAGCACAAAACATACTCGAGTCTAAAAGCTTCACGAAGCTTAGTTAGTAGGTAGGTTGGTGTGCGATGGAAGCAGTGCTACAAAAAAAAAAAAAACCTTTCAAAACAGCAAAAAAATAACGCACAAAATCATAAAGCACAAGGAAAAAAATGGAATTTTTATTTGGGTAGCAGGATAGGATGAGCAAAACACATAAGTAATCCAAGGAAGAGTAATTTCATAAACAGTTATGCTTAGATATTTTTTTAGAAAATTCAGTCTTTGTTTTAGAAAACATAAAAAATTATAATAAAAATATATATACGTAAATAATAGAAAGAATCATTTTCAATTGTTATCTATTTTAATATAAACAAAATAATTATTTTAATATAAACAAAATAATTATTTTAATATAAACAAAATAATTTATTTTAAATTTTTTCAGTTGAAAATAAATATAATTTTGACTTTTTTCTAACCGCAGGTAACGGATTCGGTTTTTTTTTTCAAATATAATTTTAATCAATCAGTTAATAATAACCATAATTTTTTAACTCGACTTAATGTGGCTACCATCTGTGAACCTTTTTCTTGCTTTTAAGTTACATTTTTTTTCTTCACACAATGGATGCATTTACTCATGGAATAACCGCACATATGCAGTGAAACTTTTACAAGTGACACAAGCAACAACAACAATATCGTGTACAACAAATAACTGAATCCTTAAAACGTATGTTGTTTGCTAGGATTCTTTCCTTTTTTCGTCATTGTACGGCGATATCCTTGTTAGAAAAAACCATGTTTAATCGAAATAAAGTGCAAATAAAGCGTAAGCGCAGAAAAAAAGGTGGATCAACGGCGCAATAAATTGCACGTAATAATCAATACTCGACAACTCAAAAATATTTGATTTTGGATGAACAAAAATGGGTTGACTTATATATATGTTTTTTTTAAATTTAGTTTCTTTTAAATAAAACATAAGTTTAAAAATGTAATTGCATAAAAAATGCCAATTTTCTTTCAGGAAAATCGCCTCAATTTGATATAGCTTATACAATATTTCTCTAACAATTTTTAACCATTCTTTCTTGAAATTATTCAACAGCCAAAAGTTAAATTTTACATTTTGGTTAACAAATTTGCGGGACATCATTAGTGTTCTGAAGTACTTATGTTGAAATTATTTCTAATTTAAACTAGTAAAGAAATGTTCTAAACCTTGGCACTTTTTGCTTTCTAAACTCTTTTTTTTTTTTCAAGAAAAGAATCAGGTATAATTTTGCAATCGCTTGGTGCTATCCTATAAGTACTCGCCAGTAATATTCCAATACAGTTTTTGTCATCAAATTATTTAATCCCATACCAATTCATAGACCATCGTATCGAGGTAGTCATGACAATAAAGATGAAAACGACATAGCATTGAATGCCTTATTTAGTACTAATTTAATTATACCAGACCTTTACGTTTAACATGAACAATTGATGTAATTTAAGCGACCACCTGAAAAATCACCTACAGTGTCTTTACCTACTACTCACTTGCTTTAAGTAATTGCACATCATAACTCCAATACCTGAAAACCTGAAAAGTTGCGACAATAACTAAAGAAATAATTAATTCGTACTGGTGCATGAACATTTGCCTTAATTGCACAGAACTTCCAAGAATACCTACTTTGGATCTGGATAGTGAATCTTGTAGATTTCTGTTCTCCGGTGAATTTCTAGTTTTCGAGATTTTTCGACTCATGCCCGAAGTTGATCTTTCGATAAAAATAAGTTACAAATTCGTTTTATTCTTGTCGATTTTAGAAGGAAGAATAAATAAAGCAAAACATACCATAATAAAGTGGGCACAATTGGACCATGAAAATTTATTGAATTCGATATGCTGAAAAACATACTTGAAGAAAACATTTTTTGTATCTCGCTTGACTTTGAATTATCGTGTTTTAATACTGTTTTCTTGTGATGTGAACATATGCATCAGGTCATAAGTCTTTTATCATATCCAATGATCCGATTTTGCCTAAATTCACAAATTCATTCGTAAAAAAGTCTAAAATCATTGCAACATTTTTTGTGAAGAACTTTATAAGTGCTATAGGACTTCTGGGAATTTACAAAAATGTATTTTAGTACAAACTTGCGTAAAGCGTTTTAAAATTTTTGAAACAACTTAGGTTATCTGACTGGTCGAATCTATAGCCATGATTGTAGCATAAATTTATATTATGTTTTTCTTTTATTTTCAGGTATGTATTTGTACATGACTTATGGATTTATCAAAAACATAGGACACAACAAAATATCGAAGAAACTGAAGAATGAAGGTAAAGTTATTTGCTCTTAACAAGACATCTTCTTAGAAGGCAACATTTCTTCACTTGGTGGGTAGCTAGGCTAGTGTGTAAGGAAAAAACTGGTACATTTTTTCACGCTCTATCTTTCCCAGTACTCAATAACAGGATTAAGATGCGCTTTTGAAAAGTCTTCTTCGGAAAGAAGCAGGTCTTTCCTCAAAGATACTTATTTTCTTATATGAAATAACTCGGTTGGACATTACTCATTTTCAAGTGGACGGAAGGTAGGCCTTCCATATTCCTTTTCAAGTAGAAGAGAGCAAAGTAAGCCTTCCGTAATGATTTCTAAGTGAAAATGAAAACAGAAATGAAACTTGGTTCAGTAGAGACTATTATTCAAATATGTATCTTGTTAAAAAAAGTAACGTGATATCAATTTTATGACTGAAAAATTATTTGTTATCTAGCTATAACAGCCGGTATGAGTATGGGTCAACGCTGAGCTACCCGTAGTTGGGCTAAGCTTGTTAACCAAACCTTGCTAGAAGTATTCCAATCATGGGCCATGGATACGGGCCATTGCTGTACTCAATATCTTTTCTTGCATGGGTAGCTCAATAGCTAACATAAATAACCGAAATTTAAAATTTTTTAAAGATTTCCAAATTTATATATTTACCATAATACATACTATATATATATGTACATATATCATTTGGCATATAATTTTAAAGAAAATAAACTAAGAAAACTAACTTTGAATATGTTAATAAAAATTAAGGTCACTGGACAAACAAAAAAATTAGTTAGTCATTGGAAAGGTAACGATTAACGAAAAATGGTGTAACTTTAAAAAACTCCATATACCTTGAAAATAATTGGACTGATACTTGTAATTTTTCCAGACTGTGGATAATTCACTGTACATTCCCTTTGGTAATACAACAATTATTTGCGCTAAGAACATATCACTTTAAGTTCTTGCAACTGGCTGAAGCTACTCAAGCCAATTGACGTACCCACGAACTTTAACAAAATACGCGCACTGCTTGCTGTCAAAGATACGCTATCTGTATATCTGTCTGTCTTTCGATGTTCAGTTGCCTGTTTTTCATCCGCCTGGTAGACTGTCTGTTTGGAGTTTTTGTTGTTGTTGTTGCTATATGCATTTTCACTCTGTTCTACTAACCACCCATCAAATTCATTTCCATTATCCATCACCAGCGAGTTGAACTGCTGCACTGTGGATATTTTTATATTCAAAATTTTTATGGTATTTTAAAATTATATATATATAGTCTCTAACAGCAGCACTACTAAATAATATTTTAATGAGGTTATGTCACATGTAGGAAAAAGTACCAGTAGAAGACAGACCATAGTTCGTTTCAAGATTGAAAAAGTCAAAAAAATGTGGAAAATGTTGAAAAAAGTTGAAAGAGGCTGGAAAACTCGAAAAAATTAAAAAAGTCGACAAAGTTTATGGAGGTTGAAAAAGTCGCATAATATGGATAGTGTTGAAAAAAGTTGAGAGATGTTAAAAAATCGGCATCCGCATACCAAATTTTATCACAAGAAGTAAAATTGTGTTTGTTTATATGGGTGATGCCACTACCACAAATGCTGTTCTGCCACTTTTGGCAATAAGTTATCTTATTAAAATTCATTGCGCTATTAGTTTTCTTATTATAACGTTTATAAATATTGTGAGCAGTGCCACACCCTTTAACGCGATTTCACTGGTATCATCTCTAAAACTTTTATGCAAATCGTAAGGTTTTCGATTAGTATTGCATCAAATGCTTAATTTTTAAAAATTACCACGCCCACTTTTCAGATTCCGCCCTCTGTTCAAATTTTATGTGAATGTTTTCGTATATCCAAATATACCATGATACTTAAAAAAATTGAATTTAGTAATTTAAAAGTATTAATTTTAACGCAACATAACACTTAAAATCGCCACTGTACGTCGCTGCCACAAATATTGTTTTTAAAAAACAATAACAACAACAACAAGTGGCAGTACAAGAATGATTGCGAAATTTAGCCAAGCATCACACCCTTACTCCCAGAATGTTAGTCGTGAACTGCTTTACCCCGCGAATCTCGCTGCCATTCGCTATTGACACTGCGACGCAGCTACTAACCCATTTTGTCAACCCCTTGATTGGGTTTAAAAATAAAACCAAACCAAAATAAAAGAAACTTACAAAAATCGACAAAACACAACAAACCAAAACCAAGCATTTCCACCTTGCAACAGCATAGTCGCGCTGATCCCCCACCTACGGACAACATCCATACTGTTTGCCTTTAAAATCCGCGCATAGTTCAGCGTGACTCCCCCACATAATTCAGGGTGATTCCTGTCGCGTCATACGTTTAAAGTAACCGGTAAAAAAAGAGGAAAAAAGAAATTGCTACCACTGAAAAATTTCTATTCCAATTTTTCTGAAATTTTTTTTTTGTTTTGGTGGAATTTTTTTTCTTTTTATTTCTGTTTCTGTCAGCGTCATAAAAGAACGAACACGTTTTCTCATACCTCGGAAGCGGAAGTGCTTTGACGCAGACCAAACAACAGCATAAAAAAACACATTCGTATGCACGCAGCTATAGGACGAGAGGTTGGTGTTGGCGGCATAGTGGTAGAAATAACGAATGTTGCGCCACTCAGCAGAAAAATGGTTTACTGTTTAACGTCAACCATCATCAGCGAAAAGCGTTTTTTCTGCTTTTTTGTCATACGAGCAGTAACATTGCAGCACATTTTTGGTGGGCACATCGAGTTCAAAAGCTTTCATATGCCCTCATCTTTGCATCTAGAATGCTTTTATAGAGTTTTTTCTCATTGTTTTTCTTGTAATTCCTTGACATCACGTTTGCCGGTTGCACTTTTTAAAAGGTCTGTTTGCTACTCTGCTGCTGTAGTCAATTTTCGCTAACTCAGTTTGTTTGAAATTTTAAGTGGCTAAGTATTTCTTCGAGTAGTATCTTAGAAATTCCTTCATACTCATCAATTTTAATTGGTTCTTTTGCGCTTTTGCACGTCTTCATCGATGTAAGTGCGCGATATTAAACAATTCTCTACGTTATACTTTTCGAACTGAGCTCTTTCCTAGATGTTAACATAATTGTGGTAGCTAGTAGGGATAAAAATTTAGCCATACATTATATCAGCTTAATTGAGCAATTATTCTAAAGTGGTCTTTGGGCAATTTTTGTCACAAAGTAAAGACCCTAATTTTTATTTTCCCTTCAGTTAAATGAAAAAATATAAAATAAAAAACTGACAAAAAGTTAAATATACGTACCTTGGCTTCAGGCAAAATCAAAAAAATTCGAAAAAAATTAAAAATCGCAAAGAGCTCGTGCCTATAATTCCATTCACGAGAATATATTTTCGTCTAATACTAATGGAAAAGTGTTTTTAAAAGCTATGAGAAAAATCGTCTGAGAGTGAGAGAATGACATCAAATATTCAGTAATTTCATTCTCAAAAATTTTAGCCAAAAATATGATATCCCTTTTTCGTATTAGATCCCATCGCCGGATGAAATACTGTTTGACTAGAACTTAGTTGTTTTGCAAGACTTTCAAGGTCAAAGATCGTAAAAATTCTGATTTTTAACATCTACCAAGCACGCACCGTATCCAGTTGATATGGCTCCAGCTATATTTTTTGCTATATCCGAAGCTGAAATTACCACTACGTGGAGGGCACTTTCAATCGGTTGGAGCCATAAAAAAAAATTCAATGAAGGAGTTGAATGCTCTTCCTTCCGTCATTTTCCGGAAGTGAGTATTTTCTTCCTTCATTCGAATAAATCGGTAGCTAAAGCGCATCGAGAGCTCCAAAAATTTTTCGGAGATGCTGCTCTAACTGAAACAACGTGTCGTGATTGGTTCCGTCGCTTCAAAGACGGTGATTTCGATGTTGACAATCGTACGCGTGAAAGAGGACCAAAAACCTTCGATGACGTTGTTCATTATGAGCTGTTGAAACTGAATTGAGCCATTACTGAGGAACGGTACCGGCTTCAATTGATGCGATTGAGCAGCGCACTGCGCAAATAATACTAGCAGAGACATGAAAAAGTGATTCTACAGGATGACAACACCTGGTCTGATGTTGCCAAAAACGTTTAGACACACCTGGAAACGCTCAACTTGGAAGTCCTATCCCACCCGAAATATTCCCTGGATATTGCGCCGTCCGTTCGATGACACATGGTCTGGCTAATCAGCGGTTTCGCTCATATGAAAACATCAAAAAAATGGTTTAGTTCGTGGATAGCCTCATAAGATGAAGACTTTTACCGTAACGGTTTTCGAGCTCTGCCAGAAAGTTCTGAAAAAGCTATAGCTAGCGATGGACAATGCTTTGAATGATTCATTTGTAAACATTTGTTTACAATAAAGTTGCATTTTCATTGATAAAAATTAAAATAACTTTTAAAATAAGTTTTTATCAAATATTTTTTTTTTTGAAAGACTTAAGTAAAATATATTTTTCTAAAATTTCTGATGCGAAGCAATATGTTAACAATAAATAATTTGTACTTTTGACATTGAAAATTATATAAATAGCATTTGTGGGAAATTGTCTGGTGTATAACTTATGTCTGTCTGTCTGAGATGCAAGTAAAAAACTGAGTTTTACGACCTTTGAGTTTAAATATCTTGCACGATGTATGATGCTTTATGTTATATCCGATGGGTGTAGAAATCATGCTTTGGATTCTCAAACTATTTAAGTGTTGGAAAAATCAAAAACCGGCATGAAAAAGTGTCGAGATGTTCAATGTGTGGTTTTTCGAAAACTAAAAAAGTGCCGTCGGGGGCTTAGCATAAAAACATAAAGTTATACTTCGAGTTGTCCTCTACGCACTTTCACTCCTTCTTACTTTGCCACTTCCACAGCCAACTCGAATACGAAGTAAAATTTTCTTTCAAATGGACAGCCATCAGTTAATCCGTTTCTAATAGGAAGGTAGTAGACAGAGTTGCACCAGCATTTCTCATTTAATCGAACCATAATTCTTAGTTACATTGTGGTGCTGTAAAGCTTAATTTCAATTTATTATTTTTTGTAATTTTAATTTATTATTTTTTGTAAACTGAAATAATGTTTTCCTACTTGTGATATGAATATTCAATAAAGAATTTTGACATACCCCTGAGGATGCTTAAAACCCATAAGCAAAACGTCGAGTGAACAAATGAATTTAACATTGTTTTATTCATAAAATCAAAATTAACCTAACAGCCCGTTTTTTCAATAAAGAATAATTATTTCAATTCAAAATTCAAGTGCTTCCTCTAACTTTTAATGTGCTCCGACTTTATTTCGCTTCCTTCCAATTTCAGATTTTTAAACTTAATTATATTTGTACTTTCAGTGCTAAGTATCCTATTTACATATCCAAGCAAGCAGCTAAACTTTTCGCAAAGTGTACTTTTTTTTTGCCTCATTAACCGGTTGTCTATAATGTTTCCTTTGGATCATTTTTAAAATATAGAAAACAAACTCAAAACTTGCAAACGCTATAAAACTTCCTTTTTGCGGTTTCATGCGATGGCATGAAATTTTATGACTTGGATAATTTTTTATACAACTAACCGGGAAATTCAATTAAGCAGGAAATTCAAATCAATCAGAAAAACACTACAGTTTTTATGGGAGTTTAATAAGGACACAGCGCTTTGACCAATTAAGAAGGGAATTCAATGAAGTGTAATTCAATATAACGGAGGCTACTGTATTTGATAAATTATAGTAACAAGAATAAAGTGCATAGTTTTAGGATGAATTTTCAATTCTTCACTTGAATTTTGCACTCATAGTTTGATGTTGAGAAGCTTAAATACTACAATTGCGTTAATTTTTATATTTTGGTACGATAGCTACCACTCTCTTTTGTCCCTGATAAAGGGTGTTTTTTTTAGAGGTATAGAGCTTCGAATTGAAATAAAACACAAGAAAATCGTTTTAATGTCCATCAATTTGGCTTTATTGGAAGGATAATTTTATGCCATTAATGTTTAAATATGATTTCGGGCATGTGGCCGCCGCGGCTGGCTCGAATAAAGCCAATTCTACAGGTCCAATTTTGAACCACTTTTTCGAGCATATGGGGCCGTATGTCGGCAATAACGCCACGAATGTTGGCTTCCAAGTCCCCTAACGTCCCCAAAAGTCCCCAAAGAAAATAATCCAATGGTGTCAAATCACACGATCTTGGTGGCCAATTGACAGGTCCATTCCGCGAAATTATGCGCTCATCGAATGTTTCCTTCAATAAATCGATTGTGACGTGCGCTGTGTGGCATGTAGCGCTGTCTTGTTGGAACCACAACTCATCCACATTCATGCCATCCAATTCGGGAACAAAATAGTCGGTTATCATGGCTCTATACCGGTCTCCATTAACGGTAACTGACTCTCCAGCATTATTTCGGAAGAAGTATGGCCCAATGACTCCACCAGCCCATAGAGCACACCAAACAGTCAGTTTTTGTGGATGTAATGGCGTCTCAAGGGTCTCATGTGGATTCTCTTCACTCCAAATGCGGCAATTTTGCTTGTTGACGTAGCCATTCAACCAAAAATGAGCCTCATCACTGAACAAAATTTTGCGATGAAAATCAGCATCGAGATCAATCTCATTTTCGGCCCATACACCAAAATCACGACGCATTGCATGGTCTCGTGGCTTTAATTCTTGCACAAGCTGGATCTTGTAAGGTCGCAAGCCAAGATCTTTGCGCAAAATCTTCCATAAAGTTGATGGACAAAGCTCCAATTGCTGTGCACGGTGGCGAATCGATTCATTCGGGTCCTCTTCAACATTTTGCTCTACAGCGGCAATTGTTTCTTCGGTGCGCACTGTTCGACGTCTCTGCGGATGCGTATTATCACATAGAGTAAACGTAGTGCGAAAACGATCCATGGTTAACCGAATTAATTGCTCTGATGGACGATTATGTCGACCATAAAATGGACGGAGCTTGCGGTAAACTTCGCGAACTGAACCATTATTTTCGAAATGAATTTGCACAATTTGCAAGCGTTGTTCTTTTGTCAACCTGTTCATGATGAAATGGCAAACCAAACTGAACATAAATGACATTAAAGTTGCGAGATTTAACCATAAAATGCCAGTTTTATCTCTATTCGAAAAACAAACCTCTAAAAAAAACACCCTGTACTACAATTTTCAACTGGCTAATACGCAAAAAAAAAATTAAAAAATGTAAGCTCCTAACAGTCGAATAAGCAAACATTGCTGTAAACTGAGAATCGATGATGAAAACAAAGCTAATTAGATTTCCAATTCCTTTTCGCTCCTCTTACTGTTGTTGACTCCTGCTTGGGTTTGCAGTTTTCTAGTTAGTTTTTTTTCCTTTTCTAACATGCTGCCTTTCAACAATTTCCGGTGTTTTTTTCTCAAGCGCTTTTTTGTCGTTCATAAATGTGATTTCTTTTTTTCCATTCATAGCCTTCGCATACTTGGTACATCAATACATCTTTCATAAACAATTCTTTCTGTGACTGATGCCTGCCTGTAGTGAGTGACTGACTGCCCGGATGTTTTCCGATTCTTTCTCTCTATTTGCTTTTTTTTATTCTGCATTTTTCTATTGCTCCATTTCGCATGTTGTCTAAGGTTACCAGGTACGTTTTTAGCTTAAATAAGTGCGAAATCTAGTGTTTTCGATAAAAATAATGCATATAGTTCGAGTCACATAAGCATACGTTTGTTTGAGTGTTCAAGTTTAGGAGGTCGAAAAACTTTCATTTTGACATGCACGAAATGGAGAAATAGTATTTAAAGTTTTATTTTGTTTTCCAAATTCTGAATCCAAGTTCTGGAATGACATCGTGAGCATCACCGTAATCTACACTGGACACTGACCTGTGGCTAACTATGCTGAAAATCTAGGAATTCTATTCAATTCTTTCTATCCCAATCGATCACTTTCTTTCCATCTGGCAATTCCGTAGTTGCCGCTTGTCTGTCATGATGTTTGTCGAGCATTACTACAACAACATGACAAAATCTCGAACAATTTTTGTTCTTTGTTGTTTTACTCTTCATTTGTTTATGTGTATTGGTTGTAGTTATAGGTGCAAATATTCCTTTTTAGTGTTTTTAGTTATCTAATACATAATACCACTTTTTTTCTTATATTATTTTTTCGAATATACTTCCGTCCTCCACACACTTTCCATCCACACACAATTCTACACAGTAACTCTTCATACGATGGTCTCCTCAATTTTTTTAATTTTTTTTTTTTTTGCTTTCAATTTGCTTGTCCATCATAGTTTCAACGAATTGTCCTATTTGTCCACATTAAGGTGTTGTAAAAAATATTATATCGCTAGCAAAATATAGGCTATCCACAGTGCTTTTGCATCAAAATGAAATTCCATACTTTTAGGCATACAAATGGCCTAGGAAAAACTAGTTTATCCCAAAACTTGTTGATGAGTTTTCATAACATCCAAGTCTGTTCAATCGAGTGCGTAACTCAAAACCAGTTTTGTATTACAAAGGGACCCTTAGAAGGTTATACTATACATTGCTTTGAAATCTATACTTGAAACACTCGTGATATGAGTGGATATCGCCTGCAGAACATATAAATTTTACGGTCTCATATAAAAAATACATGGTTTTTATGAAAATTGTTTCTTTGTTTGTTATTGAATATATTTGGAAACACCCGCGCTAATATGACCAACAGGTTTTGATGCCTAAAACAATCGGGATCACTTAGCAGCAAATGCTTAGATTTCTCTTACGCTTTATTAATCTACAGGACTAAATCATTCAACATAGGATTTCCTTCTTGAAAAACATTATCTTGATTATTCTACTTCCTAATAGTAGTACACCAAACATAAACACGGCACCACGCCCATTTATTATTTCAAGTGGTTTCCAGTTTTTAACATTTTAGCGCAGCATCTTTCAAAGCAAATGTGGGAAACTTTTACAAGTGGAGCCAAATTTGACAAAAAAAGCCACAGGCACATTATATTTTATTGTTCTTATTTTTTCTAACACAATTTATGTTTAGGTATATCCATATGATTTTGCTGCTATTGTACTAATCATTTAATTGTTGGAGTTATCTCGAAAAAATAAAAATTGGCCCATATCTGCTCTAACATTGGTTTACTGTTTTTATTGAGAAGACTTTTTGCACTACCTTGGCATAAAATATTTGTTTCCTATCTGTATGTATGTATTTTTGTTAACACATACTCCTAAACGGAGATTAGTTTTTATCCACACGCCGATTTTTGTTTACCCTACGCACAAAGTATGTTAATTTTGTCGTTCCGTTTGTTACAAATAGAATGGGGCGTGGTTGGTTAGAAAAGTTACATGTTTTGTGAGATTACTTTTCAAAGCGTAAAGAGTTTTTGCTCACGGATTTTGCTGATTTTTTTTTATTTTGTGGGTGGTACTTGACTAGTTCATGATTTACCATAAACCATAGTGCAGAATTAAGTTTAAAATTTAATATTCAAATTTACCCATTTTAGGTTTAACTCAAAATCTGTAAATGTTACCTAACTCTTCCAAAAAATTTTACCTACAGAATTAAAATGTTAGGATTTCAAAAAATATTTTTTTTTACAAGTTATTGCCCTGATATTTTTAATTATTTATGCTTATTATATAATAACTAAGTGATATCTTTAGATTTTAAAGAGTATGGCATCTCTCTTAAAAACGATAACTTCAAAACTCTGTACGCTGGAGAAGAAAATGTTACCAAACTTTACATATGATTTAGAAATTATTGGCAAGGAACCTTAAAAATAGCAGGCGAACTTGACTAAGAGGTTGTGGTATCGCCAAAACAAGCAAAATCTTAAAAACCCTATACTGAAGAGTTCTTTCACATAATGCAACCAAATTTTCTAGAAATACTATTAAAGGTTCGAACAAGCATATGATAGAAAGTGAACGTAGTTTCACAATTGGGCGTGGCACGTAGCATTTAAGCAACAACTTTAAATCGCTATGCTTAGAAATGCATTGAAGGAATGTTTTCAAACTTCTTATGGAAACATTTGTTGGCACAAGTAATCATTAGAATGAAAGCGACATGTACCTCCTTCAAGAGCAAAACTGATGAATCAAAAAATTAAAACAACTTTTACCTAACTATTAATATCCAAAACCGGAACGGATCGCTAGTACTAAAGTAAAATACGATCTTAAGTTAAACAAACAAAAGCTAAAAGCTTCACATGTAGCATAACAGACCACTTATACAGCGCCTTTAACCGGAAAATCCTTTTAATAAAAACACTTTTACTGTAAATGTAGGGTGTTTAATATTTTACCCGGCCAAAGATAACCCTCATAATAATTTTTCAAAAAATTTCCCAGTTTTGCAATTTTTTTCGTGTTCTTAATCCCCCCCTCTCGCAAATTTCTCGTCATCTCGTTTGGATTCTTTTTTTTTTTCTTTTATTGGCGCTATAACCATACGCTTGTTACAACCATACACTTTGCTTTCCTCCTCTCTGCCTCGTACCAATGCACTTGCATACATATGCACGCACTCATGTATACGACAGCGCATCGCCATCATCAGTATCGTTTTGCATGCCTCGCACCTTTGCAAAAATTGCTGCCAAACTTAATAAAAATTCATTCGCATTTGCGTCGCCTTTCTGCCCCGTTTTCGCTGTCATACACCTTGCTGTCATACTACCCACACTCTTCTAAATATATACTACCCCGTTTTCACAGCCGCACACACACAGTATGGCATGTTGTGTTTGAATGTGTATATATATGCCTAGGCTGAATGGTAGTAACAGCAGCAAACAACAATAATAACAACAACAGCAACAGCGAACAAACGAACGATCGATTGTGGATTCGCAAAAAATCGTTTCTGATTGGCAAAAAGAACTTGGAATGAGAGAAATAAAAATTTGCTTTTTTTACCATAAAGAATAAAAACATGCGAGTTTTTTTTTTATATTGACTATAATTTTTTTTTTTGCATATTTTCAGGCGCAACTTTAATTATAAAAATTAAGAGTTCTCAAAGAAACAATCTTCAGATATTTATTCATTACTTTTTTTAAAAACTTTTTCACTTTATTTATTTCTGCAGGGTTACTATTCGATACTGGCTCATTTTCTTTGAGTTTTGGGAATATGGCATTATCTTAATTTAGAGTGCGGTCTTCAATGCAAACTAAGTGAATTGTGCAAGCAGCTATTTCATCTTTGGTTGTTCGGTTGTTCACGTTGGACTTGGTTTATCTTATGACAAGGTCAAATTTATATGGAAGCATAAAGAAATTGTTAACAAGCATTCTATTTTATTGTTGACACTTTGAACAAAATCATTAATTCTATGAACCTTTCCGCATAAATTTCATAAGTACCGAAGAAGTAATTTTCTTGTTTAGTCTCAAAAGCAGCGAAGATAAATAATTTCAAACTTTCCACGCAAAATTTCGATTGTTGCATGGGTTGTTTGACACAGCGCCATCCTGTTAAAACCAAATGTTGTCCAAGCCAAGATCCTCAAAAAAAAAAAAGGTATTTGTTACCGATATAATTGTGCAGTAGCTCTCACCATGCACTATAATTCATCTTCCTTCCTCATCTTCAAAGATGATACCGCCGTTCTAGAAAACACACCAAACAGTTGCTTGTTGTGGGTGCATTGGCTTCTTAACTATCAGGTATGGGTTTTCTGTGCCCCATATACGACAACTTTGCCTATTAACGTAACCACCAAGGTGTACATTAGCACCATCAAGAAAAAGTGTTCTTCGGTAAAAATGCTCATACTCTTGCGAGCGTTCCACATATTAATTAGCAAACCGAGAAATATCGGCCCATTTCCTTAACCGGAGATATAAAACTAACTTTCTGTCATAATACGAATGTTATTAGACCAAAAAACCAGTAGTTCAAATACCAAACGATGAATGGATCATCCTGTGTACTTTATGTGTTTTGGACGTTTCATAGAAAGGTTAAGGTCGAATTAGGGCACAAAGAATGACGCTAAAAATGTTAAAATATTGAAACTAAACTAGTAATTTTTTTATGATATTCTTCTTTACGAAATCTCACCCAATTATCTAATTCTTTTTTTTTTTTTGAATCACCCAACTTCACTGAACCAAGTTTCATCACATTTTCGCACTTTAGAACGTTGTTCACTCGGTAGAAGAGCGTTATAAAGTTAATCTGTCGGAACAGAAACGTTTCCGATTAGTTGGAACAGAAATGAGAACAGAAATGCTTCATTCAGCTTTCTAAAAGTTGAAAAAATATCTTATTTTAAGTTAAAAGAAATATATCAAGTTTTTAAATAAAATAATTGGTTAATCGACTCATAATGTGTAAGTGATCAAGAATACATATATGTATATACTGTTCTTTGTATGCCACGCCCTTTTCTATGAGTTACAAAAGGAAGGCTAAAAGGAATGTACTCTGTTTGTAAAGTTTAAAAATATGCATTCGAAAACATGGATATTTTTGTTATGTTACGTTTTGCAAGTTGTTTTTATTGCATCAAATTTCGCTGACAGCCATTCAACCGTAAACGCTCACAAAGGACACTACATTTTTCTCTGTCTTTATTGTTTTGCTTGCTACATGCAAAACATACATTCCATGTGGCGCGGTGTGGAAATATCTAGTTTTCTACGAATGTAAACAAAGAAACAATGTTTTACCATGTTAGGGTTTACCCTTTTTTGTTTTTTAAAATAATACTTGACATGTTATATCTGAGTTACGAAAATTGAGAATGCATTTAAAAAAGTAAAATCATTTAGTACTCTTGAACATTATTAAGGCGCTTAAAAGAGCTCTCACTGCCAATCGAACCAAATGGGATCCAGCAGGTCGCTTAATATCCCTGTTACCAAGCGTCAATATTTCCCCGTGTCACTTTTTGTATACCTAACAATGCCGTTTATTCTGTATTTTACAGGATCTCCTATATTTTCAGCGAATATCCTATAAAAAATTACTCCTGCATTTTTGTGAAAAATCCTGTAACTATCTTGTTTTGTTTTCATTGGTTTTAAACTTTGCATTTCTCTTGAAAGTTAACGTTCATTATCTCGCTGAGTTTGTTCTTGTCAGTTTATGTTCGTCAACCCTTACGTTGATAACGTGATCAAAACTGTTCTACGAAAAAATTTGTAAAATAAGGCATTACCATATCAATTATTTTCCAAGTTTTGAGAGATTCGTGCTTGTTACGAAACGATGAGTTGAAATTTTTACTCATTTGGATACTGAGAATTGCGATTACAAAGAAATGGAATAAGTTCTTTGTTTACCCGGCACGACCGTCTCTGTGGAACGAGTATTAGCTTCCATGAACTAGACGTGGACAAATGAAAAATCTCAGTTAAAAGTAGAATCTTTGAAAGCCTTTCTGAACGCTAAGATCAATTTAAACATTTCGTGCATTGATTTTTACAATTGAATAAAAACATAACCGAAAATACTGCGGAAAATCAAAGCGAAAGATAAGTTTTTTGTTGAAACTCAAGGTGGAACTGAACAAATCGAAAACGAAATAGACGAGGAATACATGGATGAAGATTCTGATTAAATTTAAGTGAGAAAATATTTATTCATGCACAACAATTACTATCTATTCTGCTTAAAATAGAAAAAAATTGTATCCTGTAATCAATCCTGTTTTCGGAAAACTAAATCCTGTAAAATGACATATTTTCTCAAATATATCCTGTTTTTTATAAATAACTGTGGTACTCGCGGCTTCGAACACGCACATATCGTAGTTTTATTCCATAATAAAGTAACTCTTTAAAAGTATCAAAAAAAAAAAATTTAAAAACAGCGGCGAAATCTTAATTTACAATTTTTGTGTGAGGTTTTACAAAAAAATTTTAATCTTAAAAAAATTGATATTTAACTTTAAAAAAATAGGAAAATAAGTATGCAATGACCTTCTTGAGCACAAATATTTTGCATTAAAAAGGAAATTATTAAAATCAGTTCAGTATATTTTGCGCCAAAGCGTTACAGACTATTTTCATGTAAGCAATTTTATATAAATAGCGCGAAAGCAACTATCAAATTCATGTCGACAAGATGCCGATAATGTTTTTTTATTTAAGTTTGTATTCTCGATAGCAATACACAGGCAACAGGGAATTTCAACTTAATTTGAAGCTAGAACTGTAAACCAAATCCAATGATTTGAAGGGAAAGTCATGCTTTTCTCAGTGTAAGGAACCTATGGCAGGGAATAAAGTATAATTTTGATTTAATATCACCAAAGCATTAAATTTTCATCCGAATAAAAAAAACCGTTACGAGGAAAATATCAAATTTTAACGACTTTCTACACACTCCTGTCATATATGTAATTCTATTCCAGCAACATCAACTATCAATGCTATTTAGCAAACCAGCATTTCACTTCAATTATCAATTATTGTTGCCGCCCATTGCCGCATCGTTAACATCAATTGTATATCATTTTGGCCTCTTCGTCCTTCCCGCTGCAACTACTTCGCCTCATTCCATTATGTTTATCAACGAGCTCATTTAGAAAATTCCACAAAACTCGTCGTGGTTACTTTTCAATTTTTGATGATTTTATTAATGTTACGAAAATTAATACGTAAGCAATTTGCTTAGCCGCAGTATACCATAATCTACACACATACACACACACATGAACTGCTGAGTCCTTTGACCTCTCTGACCAAATTATCCAACCCATCCTCCCTAAATTCGTAGGCTTTGCTGTCCATACCACTTCGTTTGCAAGTATGACAACTTAGCGCTGCTACCTCAGCGTAGAACATCAGCTATTGGCAGTAGCATTGAAGCAAAACCCGGATCATCGTCAGTACATTTGCCAGAAAAGTGAAACGCTGAGTTTCCACTATTTAAGTGCAGTATTTTTTCGAGTTCAGCTTTCTCTGCCATTTTGGTAGCGCATTAGGGAGTTTTTGTTATATTTGTTGCTGTAACTTGCCGTTGCTGTTTTTGTTGCTCGGCGAATTTTATGCGTTTATGGTTGTGATGGTTGAACTTTAATGCGTGCATGGGGAGCGATTCAGATGCAAATGTACGCACACTTGTCAGTGTGTGTAAAATGTAGGGAGCACCTTTTCTTAGTTTTAAACTAAAATTGATCTTTTCTCTACCAATTAATTCGGTAATTTATTTTTTGATAGTCAAAAGTAAAAACTTTATCGCCAGTGCACCGCACAGTGGCGCCAAATTGGTTTCCTCAAAAAAAATTAATTTCCCAGCTCAATGTCAATAGAATTTAGCTGAAAAGTTAAGTGGTCACTGAACACAAATTCACTGCAATTTTTATGATAAAAAAAAACTCAAATTTACTTGAAAAGTAGCTCCTTAATCCAAAATAAAATCGCCGTGCTATGAAATTTTTTAGTCGTGTCCGCATCGGTGAAATTTTATCGTAAAACATTCTTTCCTCACTTTCCAGTTCAATATTATATGTAGCCAGGTTTGCCAAGTCCCTGGGATTGACTCGATCAAGCTCGGAATTTCATATCAAAGCCGCGGGCTCAATAGAAATTAGAAAAATTCTGAAATACTTAGCCGGGTATTGGACAAGAGCAAAAAACGGTCAAGTTTATCCAAAACCAAAATAGAATACTTTACCATTGCAGGAATTGATTTTTTAATATTACTGACCAAAAAAAAAAATAAATTATCAAATTTTTCTGAAAAAAAAATTAATTTTAAACCATTTAAGGTTAAGGAATTGCTTCTTTTTAACTCGGCAACTCTGTATGTAGCTGATAAAAACATAGTTTCCTAATAGTTTAATGATCGCTGAACACGAGTTCAATGCAGGTTTTGATTTAAAAATTATTAAAATATTAATTTTAATTTTAAAAAATTAACAAAATTAAGCATAAATAATTTATGGGATATTTCATAAAAAACTTTACCAAATATTGAATACATACACAATTATGAAATATTAAATATAGGTATTGTAGTCACAAAAAATTTGCGATATTTAGAACATATTTTATATCAAGAACACATATTCCATATTAAGAACATATTTCATATATCCTCTATAAAGTGAGTTGCCTTTGAAAACGAAATTGTTTGCAAAAAGCGTACGAAAAAAATATTTTCTAACTGCAAAAGTCCTTATTTTGACGATGACATTGTAATCTTCTGAGCTCCGACCTTGAGTTACATACTATTCGTACAAGAACTAGTGTAATAAAATTGTATTATTGGGATTGCATCAATGTGAAGTCCACTCTGCTGTATGCATATAGTGCAAATATGTTCATGGTATGTGTCTATAACTGTATAACACATACATACGTATACATGTGCGTGTGCGTACATGCATTTGAGTTGGCATACAATCTCTAATCAATATTCGAGTTATTTGCAGCGATTTTGCATTGCTGCTGCTGGTGCTTTTCCTCCTCTTGCCGCTTAAACTCACATCATATTCGCTGCTGCTCGAACTATTTTCGGTTAATAGACGCATTTGATATGTTTTCGATATGGATGGCAACGGCACAGTAGTCAACCTAAATGTGTAACTGCCTAACTATCGGTCGGTTGCGTTAGTTGATCGGCCTGTTTTACGTATATATGTAAATTTTTTGACGTTGCCGCTGCTGCTGATTATTGGTTTTATAGTGCAGGTGGCTGCAGCGATTTGTTCATGCATTTGTTTGAGTGTATGTGTATGGAAAATCATGGTAAAATGTTGTACAATTTCTTTTTTTTTTTTGTTGGATATATGTATATAAATCGCTTGATTATGACCAGTAATTGTTGCCGATTCATAAATAAATGAATGCTGCAACTCCTAAATCTATTCACCTATTATGTAGCACAGTTGTGTTGACCTTAAAATTGTTTAAGAATCTATCAAATAACGTGCCAGTATTGTAAGATTTCCGGTTGTAGCTTTGGTCTGACTGGGAAATAACCCAAGAACATGAAGATTTTGCAAAAAAGTGTAATATCAATGGAATGAATGCCTAGTGGAAAAAATATTATCAGTGCGCTAATTTTGCGTTCGCTTTGTCTATTTTCGCGCCTGTGCGAAAAAGTGAATGTCTGCGTTGAAAATTAAACTTTCTACGGTCTGTATTCTTGTTAACATTTTTCTTATGTTCGGAATATGCAACCTGTTAGCTATAAATATATATTTTGAGTATAGTTTCTTAATTAATTGTCTCACCCAATTTTTCTGTGGTCTTAATAATTCGCCTTTGCAAACACTTTTTACTTTAAAAATGCTCAACCTCTTCGGATGCCCCTATAATTTCATGGTATTAAGTACTTCAAAAATCGTTCTAATTCCTATGAGCTATCAAAATGCATCTTTGTTTTTTTTTTTTTCATCATTCCTTCTAATTCAAAATTGTTGATTATATGAACCTTGGAAGCTATCATCTATCTAATCTATTTGTGAGAGTCTGGTTTGGATGAAATTGTTTTTACTACTTTCCGAAACCCGCTCATTTGAGGTATTTGGCTTTCCATACAATTTACAAGTTTTTTTAAAAAAAAAAACTGTTTTTCTTTCCAATAGGTTTGGTCTCGGTTGTGTAAGTTTTTTCTTTCACGAGAAATTGTTTAATAAAACATTTTTTCCATATACATCGCGTGGAAAACAAAAATCTCGATGGACCACCAGTAAATATTAATATTATGAGCTCTCTTTGCACCATAATATTTCTCAGGTGGACCTGCAACTACTAAACATATTTTGAATAAAAAAGTGAATCAGCCTCATGTACATATTACCAGTGAAAAATAAAATTTACTGCATTATCTCCTTGTCTGCCCCTATGCTGATAAAATTTTATTTTTTAATTAAGCAATTCATTTTAAATTAGACGCAGGTTTAATTTATCAACCTCGCCACATTTCAATGCACACAACCGCAAAAAACGTTCAGTACATACAAATTTGTTTTTGACCCCATCCCTACAGCAACATATAGTACCTACAGTCAGGCCTCCAGCAGATCAAAACGCGATACCAAAGAGCATAGCAACAGCTACAACAACGATAACAAGAGCAACATCAGCGAAGTACAACTGATTTAAAATTCTAATATGGCCGTAATTTCATTTTTGCCATATCCGGCGTTGCACAACCACCACTATCGCAACACAATTGCATTTGCGTATTTAATTTTTTTGTTTTAATTTGTTACTTTTATTACTATTAGAGAGGGGGACGGTTTTTGTCGACTTCTTTAGGATGTCAAATTATGGCCGTAATTTCATTTTGCCATTTCCGGCGTTGCACTACCACCACTATCACATCATAATTGCATTCGCGTATTTTATTTTTTTTTTAATTTGCTACTTTTAATTCTATTGGAAAAGGTGATGGCTTTTGCCAACCGCCTAAAAATAGGCTATGAAAATTGTTACGCATAAACACATGTGTACACACTTGCATAATACACACACATTTTGTTTTGTTACCACCCAACGGGAAAATGCTGGAACGTACAGCACTTGGAGTCAATAAAAAATCTGCTCCAAAATAAAAGGAGTCGCCAAATCTTTATGAAATTTGACATGGTAATAAATATGAGTTCGCTGATTCCAAAAATTATTTTGGAACTAATTTTTTTTTTTTCTCTGAACTCAGATTTGGATTTTAAATTATGTATTACCAATTTTTATCAATCGAAAAAAATTATAACAATACATATGTATATAGAATCAAAATTTCGAAAAATCGTTTTTTTGCTTAAATAGTTAAATTAATAGGCTTTAAAATATATTTTCCTGTATTTTTTATGTAAAGCAATGCAATGAAAATATATCGAAATTTCACACTTCATAGAAAAATTATAATGTAACAAAATTACAATGTGTCGAATCATACAACTGAGAGCTCTAAAATTTATTGTTCACAAATTTTGTTTTTGTTACTCTTTTTCCATACGATTCTCCCACTAAAATAAGAAAAATTTATTACTTACAAACTTTGGTTTTTGTTACTCTCTTTTCCTATACGATTCTCTCACCATAATAGAAAATTAATGTAATTTTCAAAATACATGCACAAGGACATGTTATCGACAGTATCAAAACAACCTTGAAAATATAGTACAATTACAACATTGATAGCTACAGTATCTCCAGTATTATTATTTTCCAAGTGTTACTTATTTGTAGTGCTTCACCGATACGAGAACGAAACGGTAATTCAAAAATTATCGTATCGTCCTCTTAATAACGCCAAGCTTATTATTTTTCATCTGTATCGTTATCGCCGATAATTCTCGGTTATTCTCGTTCACATTTTTATTTATATAAAACTCGCTGAACCAGCGACTTTCCCCCGCACTGCCCGTTGTATTCGCAGTTTTTACTGCAGACAATTGAGTCCATGTACGAAATTTCACAACTTGACATAAGTTGCAAAAATGGCAAAGTAAGGGTTTTTGTTGAATTCGAGGAGCCATGACCTATTAGCAGCCCTGTTCACTTTAAGCAAGTTGCTTAGCACAAACAATTTTCATTTACGTATAAGGTTTCACAACTGTAGCTGTGATAGACGCCAATATATGGCGTTTTAAATAATTTTGTTTTATAAAAGTACCACGCCCGTTTGTCTAATCTCGTTCAGATTTTGTGAGGTACTTAACATAGACAATATTCATCCTAGCAGTGAGTTTCAAAACGCCTGCTACCATAGGTGCCAAGATATTGCGTTTTAAAAGCTTTCGTACTATGGACTCGTTCTCGGCGATAATTTAGTGCCTATCGTACGATAAACATTACATTATCGCTCAGAACGAGATATAGGCCAGACCCTTTTCGTCCTCGGTCGTACGAGAAATAATTTTTTTGATATCGTCTCGTTATCGTTCTCGCTCCCGATATCGAGAACGGTTATCGGTTCTCGGTGAAGCACTACTTATTTGATTGATGCAGTTTCTTACGTTATTTAAATAATTCTTTGCAAACAACTTATTTTTTGAACATTTAAAATTCGTTGAATTTAATTGCTTGTCTAACTGTGGGAGTTCTTATTTAAAAGAAAAATAATTATATATCACGACCTTGAAAATATGCATTATTTTCTTAAAAAAAACATTCATATGAAAAGTACAACTTTGTGCTAAAAAAAATCGATTTTCGGATCACAGTGCAATGTAGCGATCCTTTGATCCGATCACTTTGATTTAGATCACTTGATCTAATTTTAAGTATTATATCAGCTTTGTTTTATTCGCCAAGTCGCTATCTATGTATATACGAATAAAACGACCAAGTTTGCTAAGTTTCCTACTCGTTGTTTATACGTACTCGTTGTTATTTGTTATACTTTTTTCATATTTTGAAATTGCTTTTTGACATTTTAAACAGCTGATTTTCCAGAAAATAGCTTTTCTTCTTTTCATTTAAAAATACATAATAGACAAAATACAAATCCACTGGCGCTTAAACACCTTGCCACTATAATTTTAATCGCAAAATTTGCGACTTTCTTGTTGTTTTCCCATACAATTATCGTTTCTAGCTAAAAATAGCTAGCAGTAGATCGCTAATTTAGAGTAATCCATTTTCCCATTAGGCAGTTACCGTTTTTAGCTAAACATTTACGCATGCACTGGCACATTAACACTTACACGCTCCCACGCACACCCTTAAACACACATGCATAAACACTCTTTAGACATCGCATTTTATGAATTATATATAAATGCGAAATTTGTTTTGTTATTGCGCGTTTCGCAGCCAAATGCACATAGCCACAAAGCAGCAATAGCAGTAGAAGAAGAAAAAGCAGCCGTCACCGCGTTGCCAACCATACGTTTTTGTAATTTCAATGCTGCACTTAACGACATTAACGTGATGTAGGAGTTAAAAAGTGGAATGGGAGTCAAATGCGATGTTGTCTGTCAGTTAAACTGGTAGTGTGGGTATTGTTGATTTTAATATTAAAGCGAGTTATTGCAACGATTTATGTTATCATCAGGAAACGAGCATACTATCCACATTTTTGTGGTGCATAATTTGAGGCCATTTCAATTGAAATACAAAAAAATGGTTTAAACTATGAAGGCATTTGATTTTGTAGACAATTTTTTGAGGCCTGTAACTTTATGAATTGTTTTTCCACATCACCGTTAATATTTATAGAAAATGAATGTAGGCAAAACTAAAATTTTAGCTCAGTTTAGCCAGTTAATTTGGCAGAAAGAACAGTAAAAATGTTAGAAAAATTGATGGATTAGCGAATGTTTTTTTACTCTGGGCAAATAATGTCATACAATTTTTCATTATTTTTAAAAAAAATTTCAATTTATTCAACATTTTGACGACTTGTTCAAAATTTTCGGTTTTTGAAAAAATTTTCGATTCTTTCCAAAATGTTTTGGATAATAAATATCGTTTTCACCTTTGTTTAACCTTTTCAATATAACTGGAATTTTTTCATATATTAAGATTTTTTAAGACATTTCTACTTTCCAACATTTTTTTTACATTTTTCGACTAAATCAATATTTTCATAATCTTTCGAATTTTTCAAATTCTTATAATTTAGCTATGCTAACTTAGTGATGTCTCATTAAGTTTACACATTATATCGCATTCAACTAGTTTAAAGCAGAATTTTGCACAGCTCGACGTTCAAATTAATTTCATAGTAGTATCTCCACTATATGCGAGATGCCATGCCCTCTTGTGAAAACTCTCCCAATTTATGTCCAGTTCTTGTGCGACTCATTTCTACTGTTTGTGTGTAATTTGGTCGCAAGATCTTTAGTGACTCCTTTAGTATAACATTTTAATTTGTTTTCTTGTATGGAAGGTGACACGCCCTCACTTATGTGAGCTTATGTGAAATTTGGTTGCTCTACATTCAATAACTCGCTCAGTATAACACTTTAAAGTTTTTGTATATTGGGAGGCATCCGCCTTTTAGTAAAAATTGTTGTGCAGAACTTCTCTAAGCCCTATCTAGGATTTGTGTGAAATTTTGGTTGCAATAGGCATTAGTTTTATATAGACATATCCTTAATAATATGCACCTTAAATGCTCAAACATGTTCGCTTTCGAAATAGCAGCGCTGGAACCGTCTGCCTTTTCTATATTTATATTTCTTATAAGTAAAGGAACAGTTGGCCAAGTGGCAGACGCGATTAAATGATTTAGTACTAAATTTTTTTTATGTTTCTAACATGAATTGCAATTTTTAAATGTGGCAATAACTAAGTGGCAGCGATTGTTTCTCTCTTTTACTATGATGTAATGTTTATAATAATCTCAATCTGCCTAACGATAAAATCACTTATGTTTGTGTATCAGGATTGCATGAAAATGTTCAAGAATTTTGTAAAAGCCGGTTTTGATTTATCTGTATACGCAAGAAATCAGTTAAAGTTGAAGTTTTGATGTCCTCTGATTGACGTCGTATCTACATTTTGTAAAATTTATTACTTTTGAAAAGACTTGAACTATTTTTAGGTTTAAAAAAATTTTATGAAAGAACTATTTGTAAATTTTAATTAATAAAAAATAATTATAAAACTTGTAATATCCTTTCATATATTAATTTATGCAACTGATTGCAATTAATTTGAATATTTTATGAATTTTTAATTAAAACGCCATAACAAATGACAACCAAAAAATTAAAAATACCCGGCGAAAAAAATATAAAATATCTCATAAATATTAATTAAATCTAATTTACATTTGTTTGTGGTAAATTAGAAATTAGACAGGAAAAAATAGAGAAAGAATCTAAAAAAAAATATTTTGAATATTATGCCCCATGAGGCAGAAAAATACGACCGCAAATAATTAGAATATTAAGCGAATAAAATTGTAATGTAAATATGCATATATGAGAGCACACAAGTACATACGTCTGTTTGTATGTGTGTGTGTGTGTTAATGTAGGTATTTGGAAGTCTGTTTGCTACTTATTAATATTTATTATTGCAAAAATATTGCCAACAGTATAAAGTGCAAATATGCAATGATAACAACAACAACAACGACACCACATTAAAATAGCAAACATTTTAATAATAAAATTGTGTTGCACATCAACAACAGCGAAATCAGTTGCGACAACAACAGCAACAATAATAACAAAAAATACAACAACAAAATGGAGAAGAAAAAAACCACAACATTTGCAATTGCAATAATTAAATGCCAGCAATAAAATATGTAAATGAGTTTGTCCTTTGATAGCTCGGTGCTATGCACACACACTGTTCACTCACAACACCAGCATATGAACACACCCACCCAAACACATACTTACTCATATATCACAACACACATGTCCTTATAAACACATTCAAATGCATTACTTATTTATGCGTTTGCTAAACAAATTTAATTTCCTGTCCACAAAATGTAAAATATAACGATTCGCGTTATACGTAAACGCTAACGTGACGCAAAGCAACTTAACATGCGTATTGACTAATACATGCGTAATTAGTTTGTTAAATGCGCGCTTGCATTTGTATTTGTAATAAATACTAAACAGGGTATAAGGATAGATCAAATACAATGGATAGCAAGTAAAAATAAATAATTTGAGCCAGCAAACCCATTTGATAATTTGAGATCCTCGCGGTTCAATCTGTACGTAAAAATATCTTAGCAAAATTAAATTTTAGCGATTGAAAGGATTACCATCAGATACAATTCACATACGAGCACCCAAAATTTGCTTAAATGGTAAAAAGAAAATTTGTTTTTTTGGTTTTATATCTTTAAATATTATCTGCTCCTTACAATTTCAATAAATCGGTAGACCACTATTCAAAATAATCCTCAAAATCGTAATATAATATAGCTGGGCGAATTACTAGTTTTTTGTGAGCTGGCACATGGTCATGGTGTGAGGACAACGACGTAGTTCCCATTTAAAATAACAGTCGAATCTTTAAATTGAATAAGAAGTTAATGTGGATATCTTTACTGAAATTGTAGTACATGTGTACACTGGGAAGTATATTTGGTATAAAACAATCAAACATTTGATAGTGTTAAACATAAGCTGCTTCCAGCAATATTTGCCACTATTTGAACCAAAAATAATATGTTTGACTCAAATAAATATTTGATTGTTCTATATCAAGTATACTTTTTTATATTTAAACAAATCATTTTCTCATTTCATTTGACATTCAATGTCATTTTGTTTTAAGTATAACATCGTTCACTTACCCTCAACAGCTCAGTTTCCAGACTTCAATCCGAGATATCCGATTCCGGTGAACTTTTTGGTAGAAATCAGACTGGATATCAGAAGGCTTTCTATGATATTGTTCTCCAGGATTAATTGTTACTAACTTATTAGACTTAACGTTACTCCAAAAGAAAAATTTCTAATTCTCAGTCAATGGACTAAGTAAAGGTTAAGGCCCGAAATCTGTTGTGCTGGACTTAAAATGTTGCCGAAGAAGTTCGGGTCTACAGCGGCAAATTTTAAATAAAAAAAAAATGTTTGTTTAAAATTGACGTACAACTGTTTCGTTTGTGCTCATTAATTTGCGTAGGATGGGAATTAACCAAAATATTTTATTTTAAGAGACGTTTTGTTTGTTCAAAAACTTAAGTATACGGGGAACTTTTAGTGTATTACTGAAGGTTGCGGTAAATATTTTTGGGCCTAACTATATATAAAATTTTTACATATAGTACGTTTAGCTCAGTGGTGGGATTTTCGGTACATTTACGTCCTGAAAAATCGTCGTTAGTACATTCGACAAGTTTTCAGTACATTCGGTACACTTGCCGTATTTTTAGTACATTTTGAGAATTTTAAGCACATTTCTAGTACATTAAATGAAAGTAGTTCCAGTGTATAGATTTTGTAATTTAATGTAAAATATATCTCATTTTCTAGAGTTTCAAGATGCCAAGTGAGGATCTTTTTTTTTTGTAATTTTAGAAATATTTCATCAATTTTTGTAAAATTGGATGTTGAAAACAAAAAAAAAAATACATTCGGCCTCTAAAAAGTACATTTCAAGTCTCGATTCAGTACATTTTCACAAAATCCAAATGCTATCAGTTTAGCTTAGAAAAAATTAGTGACGCCAATCCCATCACTGGTTTAGAAGAAATTAATGAACATTTAAAGTTTTAGATGTCAAGTATTGGGTGGTATAAAAGTAACGCGGATCAGTTTTTTTTATACAAAAAACAAATGGTAAATATATGTGTCCCATGTGGGACATAAAACGTTAACTTAAAAATCGGGACGTCTGACAATGGTGCTATATTAAAAATGTTTGGGAAACGAACTCGCGCTTCTTTTTGACTTTATTAAAAATACGTGAAACTCATCAAACAAATTTCTTTGAGTATCCTAAATGATTTTGTAATAAACCTGACACGACCATGGTATTCCAATCCAGTTCATCAGCAAATCATTTCCTGGATCATTATACTTACGCTTTAACCAGGGCTATATGACGATTTTGAACGGCTTTTACGAGGTTTGTTCTATAAAAAAAAATGTTTAGGTTAAAATATTTCAAACCATTTGAAAATAGCGCATTCGCTATGAAAAATTTTTACTGGCTTCGTTTGCCGTCGAAATCTGTAGAGAATGAGGAATCATGTTTCTTACTTTGTGGGCGGAGAGATTTCTGCTGACCTTCCTTCAGTAATCTATCATTTTCTCTTTCCCATTTTCATAAGTCTCTTAGAAATTTCAAATAAAATATCTTAATTATATTATATAAATACAACATTGAATAAATTATAATTTTTAAAAATATACCACCTTAATGTGTCATTTGTTGACAAGCAAAACAACGTTATCAGAACTTTGTCTTTCAGTGAAGTTGTCAAGGCGAGAGTAGTTTCTGCATTTGGGCATCATAGAATCATAGGTTCTACTTTTAGAACATAGGTTCTATTTTATTGAGAGCTTTACTCAAGTGTCTTACTTTTCATATAAGTAAAAATTATATGAAAATTAAAAATAATTGAAGACAAAAATAAGAAATTAAAATACATAACAAGGGACTGATGTTCACACCAATATCGCATTAATTCAACAACTGACACTTTTTCAACAAAGAAAATAGTCTTGCGACCTAATTACAATAGTTGTGTGTGGGAGACTTAACAATATCATTTTGGGGTAGTATTAAAATAACAATAATCCAAAAACAATAACTACCAAAATGACAACGTTCTTCCTATAGCTGTTGAAACAATGCCAAGTGCTGCCTTGATTAATACATACATAATGGATCAAAATAATTAAAGAAGAAAAAAATAATTTGCAAATCTGAAATTTTTTTGTACATAAATGTTTTTCAAAAAATGTCAATGCCTTGAAAACTATAACATTATTGCTCGAATTATATTAATTTATTCTGATACATCATTGGCTTGTCATCCTCTGTAATGGAATTAAATTAAAATTAAATTAAAATCGATCTGCACGACTGAAAACTTTTTTTTTTCTGGACACCCTGTAACTTTATTTGCTTGTACTTATTCTGTTTAGATTTGTTGCAAATGCATTTTCACAATTGTAAATATTTGCGCTGAAATGTAATTAGTTTGCTTGTCAGAGTAAAAATAAATCGCTTATAGTGGTGGTCATGAAAATAAAGCACTGAACACAACATAAATAACAACAAAATTTTCTAAATGCAGTACAAAACATTACATAATTTAACGTTATCGATTTCGAAATTCAACAAAATTTCTATATATACTTACATATAGATAATGATAATATATAAGCCAAACTTTTTCACCTGAAACCTAAAGACTTATTTTTATGCGACGATACTCCTTATCAAATATTATAGATAGCTCATATAGTTTATAATAAAAAAAATAATATTGATTTAATTATTTTCAGGCTCTCGATTATGATTGTGAAGTCCAACAACAGGACATACCGCAGGCCATACAACTGCTTGGTGAAATGAATAGTAACGTAAAGCAAGTGACAGATTTGGTGGAAGGCATGTTACAGCGTGTTAAGCGTGGCGAACTTACTACAGAATATGGCTTAAGTTTTTTGGAAGTCAAATATCATATGCTTTTGGATTATTTAATAAACTTAACATATGTGGTTTTAAGAAAGTGTTCAGGTAAGGAATCTTAAATTGAAACAATTCAAAAGAATACGCTATTATATTGCAATTATTTTATTACATTTACTACAGGCGAAACTATTGACGGTGATCCTTCCATTGAACGTTTAATTGAAATACGCACAGTTTTGGAAAAAATAAGACCAATCGATTATAAGCTACGGTATCAAATCGATAAATTGGTTAAAACAGCAACGACAGGTGTTTCGAGCGCATCGGATCCAATACTTTACAAGGTACTTTTAAGAAATACCATTTTGTTTGAATATCTACCGGCATAAGATTACAATAAATCTGCATATTCAAGTTTTGTTCTTGGTTCCATTTTGCCACAGATAGAGTATAATGCCAAAATGGAGAATTCAGTCAACAAGAGTTTTCTTAAAAAATCTACATACTTTAGTAGGAGTTTTGCACAAAAAGATTGTCCCTTATTTTCTAAGTTTCCTTAATCCAGCATTAGGTAATGATATTTTTAATGAAAGTGTGATAATTAAAAATAAGTAAAAATAGAAACTTTGTGGTTCCATAAGAAAATCTAAGCAGTTAGTGGAAATAGAAACCTATTAACTTAGGGTGAGAAGATTAATAATACTTTGATCTCATTGCAAAAAATACATTTTTACTTTTTTTTACGAAATCTGATACCATTTGATATGAAGTTCATAAAAATATAATTGATACGTGGTCCTAATCATTTAACCGTGATTAACGTTAGGTCTAAGGTAAAACCCATGTTACCTCCTATGATTCACTTACGATTATTTTTTTGTGTTTGATGGGATTCAATGTTTAGCTGCCATTTGTGTCTTTGCTGTATCCTATTCATAAATGGTGAGCATTAAATGCTCACTTTTAGAAAGACTACACTCATGTAAATCCTGACTGATAATATTTTTGTCATTTCGTGCAATCGTTTATCTTTATGGTGATACAAAAACTCGAGAAAATCTAAAGGAATTTATTCTTAGATTACAGTAGGTATTCTATAACCGTTGTTACATTGTCAAAGTGAGTGAGATGTACCATTATTTACAGTATTCAGCCGACGTTATGTTAAACTTTCATATTTTTTTATCGATCTCTGGAACCCTATATGACTTTAATACTGATATGTACATAAATGATTTTCTCAAAAAAATTATGATTCTTTAAAAATATTGAAAAAATATGTATTCATCATAGCCCAATCCTGAAAATATGTTGACAAACACTGGCGATGATGATGATGACGCTGATGATGCTGAAAATTCAGATTCTGATAGCGACAGCGAATCCGATGAAGATGATGAAACCGAGAGCTCAATAAAGAAACCAAGGAAAGCAGCAACAGCCAATAAATCAGCGAGTAAGAGTGGTATCTATGTACCGCCTAAAATTAAACCTGTCTATTATGATGGCGATGAGAAGCCACTGGATAAGGAAAAAAAATTATTTGAGCGTGCCAAAAAACGTGCACTGACGTGAGTACACTAAAAACATCAAGAATAATTAATTACTATCTTTATTACAACTCTTACAGCTCTTCTATGTTGCAAGACTTAAAGGAAGAATACTTGGATGCACCTACTGAGATTTCATCAGGTTCTCGTGCACAACAGATAATCTCAAGTGCGCAAAAAGAAAAACAGGAATATGAAGAAACTTATTTGACACGTTTGCCCGTAACTAAGGCTGAGAAGCATCAACAGCGTAAGCTCACAACATTGGGTAAGTTAATGTCTATTAAAGCCCCCTGCACTAGTGCGTTCATTTCAATGGTTAGGACAATCGTTTAGTTTTAAGCACTTGTTGTACTAATACTGATTCATGATGCAAGTTCCAGTAAATTGAGAAAAGTAAACGAAACGATAAAAACGGTAGTGTATAGAGGGAAGACCAAAACACATGAATAGTTCCGTATTGTACAATCAGTTCTCATGAGTAGTATTATCTATTTGTGCGAACTAAACGTGTACACATGCAAAGTAATGCAAGTACTTACAATTACTCAATCAACATTTGCATAGAATCAAATGAATTTGAGTAAGCACAAGTACCCATGCAACATTTGGATCATTATTGAATCTTCCATCTTCCAGTCCATTAATTTATAAGTCTTCTAAAAGTTTTGCAATGGCATTTAAGGCATTTTTAATTCCGAGTCCGATTAAATATATATTTTTATTTCGCCTTCAACAACAATCACATGATTCGCGAATCATTACCTCCGTTCAGCTTTTCCCAAACAAATATCCAAATGTGAGTTTAAATGCGATGGAAACCAACGTGTGGGTGGGCGATTTGAATCTTTTGCGATTATAATTGTTTGCTTGGTAAGGAGATACGTGTTGTTAGTACTGTGTGAGTGATACTATTGAGGAAAACAAATCAATATGAGCAGTGTCAATATACGTATGTATATGAGTAGCACTGGGTAGGAAAAAAAATTAATAAGTAGTACCATACTGATGGAAATACATACTCGAATACTTTGTGTCATTCTTGGGTAAGAACATAGACAGCTCAGAAAGAAATTTCTGGGATGGGCCTGACCAAGCCTGAAATTTAATGTCAAAGCGCTGGGAGCCTGGTAGGAATTCAAAATTTTAAAGTTTCTAAAATTACCGAGATTTTCTGAAATAGGTCATGTTTCTTCCCGGTTCGTTTTGTGTCGGTACGCTTTAGATTAATACTCATAGGAGTCCTGTATGAACGTACTTATACAGGGCTTTAATATCTAAAACATTAAAATTCACATTTTATAAACTCTTGGTCTCTCTTTAAGGTACACTTGGTGATGAAATTCTTGGTGAAATAAGTCGTGATACAGCGCTGCGTGAAGGCGGTAGCAGCAGCAGCAAAAAGCGTAAAATTAAAGCTGGAAAGGGTAAAAAACGTGGCGGCAAAAAACGAAAATTTCATTAAAATGAAACTTCAACGAATTAACCGAGAGTGTGTGTAGTACACAAAGTAATTTTTTACTTTTTCTTTTTCATTCAAAAATTTTTTCTGAACTTAAAACAATAATAGGTTATAGCATATACATACATACATATGTAATTTGAATGAGGGCATATTAATATTTTATTTGACACCTGCTAGAGTTTCCAATTATTTTTATTTTTACTTATATTTTCCAAAGTTTAAATAACGCTTAAAAATTAATTTATTGATTTGTTGTTAAGCGATCATCTTTGTCATCTAGATATTATCAAATGCATATTAAATCAAAATCAAAAGCTTCTCCACTTTGCATAGCAAATTAATGCTGCGTATACGCCCTAGTGTACAGCATATCTTCAACCTCTAATGCTTTAATTCCGATGTTAAAGCTCTATTTTTAAAAATTTTTGAAATTATTCGTATGATTTTGACTTAATATCTGGGTTTTATCAATAGCTGCAAAGAAATAATGACTATTTAAGTTTTATTCATTTTGAAAAAAAAAAATCATATTAAGTTTCGTAAACTTTTGAATTATTTTGTTTCTTTTTTTCATGACAAACTTTTATTAAATATATGTTTGGTTTGAAATTTGTTAATAAGTAAAATTGTTTTTCTTTAATTTACAGTATTTATCGCTTAAATTTTTTATTAAATAAATCACATTTAAATTCAAAAATTTGCTGATCATTTTTTGTTTAATTTTAGTGACGTACATATGTAGCTTCTGCTGTAGGAGGTTTTTTATTTATTTTTAATTGTATTTACAAAAACCAGTCAGTATTAGTATGTGATGTTAAAAACTACCATATCATGCTAGAATAAAATATTCTGGAGAGCGAAAAATGTTCAATGTCAAAATTAACGATTTTAAGAATTTAACTCACCGTATACTTCCGTACTGTATCCATTTGGTCTTACTTCAAGACTCGATCTTAGCGCTAGCGTTAATTTCAAACAAGGTATTCTATAATATTCTATCTCTTTACTCTCAGAAATAATTTTTTAAAACTCTATCTTATAAGTTCCATAACTTTTAAAATGTTGCTATGTCAACTTTTTTGATTGCTTATGCTTTCAAAATGACAAAATCTCTCTCACCTCTGGCAAGATAAGTAGATAAGATTTTACAAGTTACATCTACATATCATGCTGATTTTGGAAATCTAAAACTTCTGAATCACTACAAAAATCTTCTGAGTTATAGTCTTTATTCTTGATAACATTAACATTATTGGTATTATAAATTATTTTTACATGTCTTCAAAAGGCTTTGAACAGTTAAACTTTTTTTAAGGATATACGCGTGCATATTGTTAGAAATTCAAAAATAATTCAGTTTGCCAAAAGTTTAAAGTTAAAGAGTTTTTGAAACAGTTTTTATAATTTTTGGTATCGTTTGGCTCATTTGAATTATATGTATTTATATGAGCTCAACTCTATGTGTTCTATTTTCCAAAGGCATTAATTAAATATTAGCCTGCTGCGCCACAATATCAGCGAACTAAAAAGTACTTTCTTAGCTTCGTCACGTAAAAAAAGCTTTCTTTTAAATATTTGCCTTACAAGAAATGTTTTTTAGGTCTAACCGACCTTCTGCAAAGTCTGCTTTTTGTCCATCTTGGTTCAAAGGTCACCAAAACTATTATATATAACTTCTGAACTTATGATCCTTCGAAAAAATTGTCTAAAAAACATTTGAAGGAAATAATAATTCCCACAACTTTTGTAAGTGCGATGTGTTAGTAGAGCAAATTGGAGATAAAAATTACTTGAGACAAAGAAAAGATATTTACTGCATTCATACATATATGCTATTCAGATGATAATTTTAAGCAAAAAAATATCGGGGTTTTTGTCAATCCAATTAAATCTTCGCAAGTAATTGCCTCCGGCACACTTTTCACAAGGTCTTTTTCAAACGAATGTAATAAATGATTTCGGTTTTTCTTCAGTTAAACTTTCTCTTAATAATGTGAAAGAAATGAAATTGCACTTTTTAACAGTGCATCTACATTCAGGAAACGACTCCTTCAAGTTTGCAATAGTCGATCAGAGTTGGGAAAAAATGCATACCTTTCACAAGATCGAAAACGTTGATTTTCTATAAGGATTTTGCCTTAAACAACCTGTGTTTTAATCGACATTTTTTCAACTTTTGCAAGTCAAACTCAATTTTCCTTTTGTACTGACTTGGTTATTAGCTTTAAAATAAAAACATTTGTCTCTTTCTGTACTTAGGTGAGGTTAGCCAGGCAGCTTCCCCATCAAACGGCAAGAACATTCAATAGCCTTAAAGTACCATTGTAGAGGTAGAGGTCTGTCACTCGATAAATCATATATCTTATGTACATATTTATTAAAGAATTACAAAAACATCCATCTCAAAAAATTCTTAGATACACGAAAAAGTCAATAAATCAGTTCCAGGGATCCTTTCTCGTAAAGATGCATAAAATTACATATTGATGACCAAAAAGCAAAAAAAGTCATTCATAAAATAAAATTGTTTTGTACTGCAACTCATAAAAATCGTTGAAATAGGGCTCACAGCAGACTTTCAAGTCTTTATATTTTACGTACATAGCACAACGAAGTACATTTGCCCATGTCTGTCTGCTTTGAAGTACGCAGTACAATGGGATAGAAAGAAGTATTGTACTCGCAAAAAATTCACGTTATATATATGAGTGTACATAGCTATTAAACGTCCAAAAATACTCTGATGCAACAACGCTTCATTTATATCTATAGACGCTCAAGTGTTGTCCATTATATTTAATTTATTTATTAATTTAATTTCTATATTAAGTTTTACTAAAAATTTTAATGATTAGTAACATTTATTTTTTTAAAAGAACAAAAAATTTTGCCGAAAAATATGCAAAACTACGAACGCGAATTTTCCATCACCTCGGAAATTTAAAACCCAAAAACTTTTGCATCAACTTAATTTTTCGCAACGTAAAAAATTTAATATTTTTTATTTATAAACTGTTTTAATATATTAAATAAACTATAACAATAATGCCATACTGGCGTTGTTTAAGTAACAAAATATACAACAAAATACATACTCGCAATAAAACTGCATTCATTTCGGTAAACAAAAAATTAAATGTTTGTATTTTATTTGTATGAAATTAGTTTATTATTTAATTTAATAACCTAAAATTATCTAAATTGACACGATAAAATTTTTGCATACTACTTAGTGTATAAAAATATAAATTTTAGGCAGTAAAAATTAAAAATAAAAAATTCAAAAATTAAAAATATTTCGTTGTTTTTAGGAGTCAAAAGTAAAATATTCAGAAGAATAATTAAAATTATTATTATGAAATTTTAAAAGAATTGTATTTGTGTTACCAAAAATGAAAATTTCCGAACAAAAAACTATTTACTCAAACTTCAGACACAAAATTCAAACAAAAAATAAACAATGCAGTTGAAACAAAAAAATATGAATACAAATTAAGAAAATTCTTAAAATTTCAAACATGAACACAAAAAACAGTTGCCTTATATTCAAAAATAAAAAAAGTTATGCAAATACAAAAACAAACAAACGTTGAAAATGTAACAAAAACATGAGACCGGAAATATTATTTATTTTTATTTTATGAATTTATGTGTGGAATATTTAAATTAAAATATAATATGTATAACTTATTAAAATTGATAGAAATGAAAGAAAGTTTTATATGCAAAATTTAACCCCACCCAAAGTTAAATGCAAAAAAAAATAATAAAAAAAACACTAACCAACTCAATTATTTTACATTGACAAAAATGTTTGATTCAAAATGTAAAAAAGGTAATTGTGAAGTATTTTTATAAAATTTCAGACTTCGCATGAAATTTCGCATAAAAATCATTAAGAAAAATAATTAAATGCAGAAATGCTAAAAGCTCCTAAAAACAACTAAATTTTAAAGATTCAATTTCAATGAAATATTGTTCAGATATAAAATTGATCATTTTAAGTATTTATGATAAAAAGATGTAAATTCCTAAAAACTAAATACTTTTGAACGTCCAAATCAAATAATGGATATTTGCGAGACATTTAGAAGAATATTAAGTATTGATTTTTGTGTAAAGAAAAAAATAGCATGAAAGAAAAAGTATATAAGTTTAAAATAAGTAAAATGTAGTGCTTGTGGTAAATGTTATCTAAACTTTTTAAATTAATATTATTATTTTTTTATACTAAGCTAGTTCAAGTTAATAAGGTGGTGACACTAATTTATTTATTTAGTCTTAATGGCTTTTGGAATTTTTGCTCTAGTAGCATTTTTCTAATTGAGGACTCCTAAGCGTATTTTTAGGCAGAAAACTTATTCTGATCCAAAGCGCCCTCACTACGTTTTTAAGCATGCAAACGTAATCATTGTGTTTCCTCAGCCTTAGCATTTTGGTCTTCCCACCAAAATGCTAAGGCTGCACTTTTTGGCACTATTGGATATCGTGGGCATCTGTATAGCTCAGGACTGACCTTTCGATAGCCTCATATGTTGTCGGTATTATTTTTTTGCCTTAGGAATGGAGACTGGAAGCTGTACTTGGACTTCGGGGGTTATCAGATAAGGTAAACCCAAGCTGGAAGTACTGTCTAGCCAAAGGTAAGGATCTATACTGGTAACACGAGTTGTCAGGAGCCCCTGGGACTTCAGTACCAGACTTACATTTGCAAGAAGCCCACTGAGTTTGAATCGTGTGCGGTGGGCTCCCTTGGGGCTGTATCATGGTAGAATTTTTCGATTGCATAGAATCAATATCTTTCAGTTTTTCAATTATTTTCAATATCATTCGAGTTTTCAATTGGACTTTACAGTTAATTTTTTTTTTTTTTTAATTTATACTTAATAGAAGTTTCACTTCTTATGTGAGTTTAGTTAGAAGATAACTTTGTACAAAATATCTTCAAGCAATCACATTCTTTGAGAGCATTTTTAGCAAACAAGTGCTATTTAAAAGTAAAATGAGTCATGCAATGGATTTATCTGTAATATAATAAAATTAAGCAATTCATATGTAATTAATATTGCCACCACCTTTGTAGTTAAAAGTTAAAAGGTAATTATTTTGAAATTGTGAATTGAATCGGTCATGTTGTAAAGGCAACTTTCACAAAACAACTTTTGTCAATTTCAGTCTTAAGTCAAATATTACACGTAAAAATGTGTCTACATGCCTGTTAAATTTTAGGCGGTTGCGTTATATTCTTGTGGCCATTACGAAATGGCAACATCTGGAGGTGGTTACATTTTCGATTAACAACAAAGTTTTAAAAACTTAAAAAATCAACAGTCACTTTGTTGAAAAAAATTTTACGCACCATTAAGAGTTTTTGTTTTAACTTTTATTGCAGTCGCTCTTAAATTTTTTTGAAATTTTTGAATTTTAGATGTTGTTATGAAAACTTAAACAAAATTGCTTTATTAGATTTTAAGTTATTGGTTTCGAATAAAGGTTCGTTATATCGTTTCTTTGGAAGAACTTTGTCATCCCGTCCATTAAAAACGGTCATCTCTAAAACGGAAAACACATTTTTTTGAAGGCTTCTAAGTAACCAAAAATTACTGTGTAGGTGTCCTCGTATCAGGATACATCGCATGCTACTGTAAAAACAAATCCCTGTGAAATTTGAATTTGAACTCTTTTCAAAATTACCGATTCAATTAAACAAAACATTTAAAAAAATTAATTTAACATTGAAATTAAATTATATTAAATGATTTTAATTGATAGATTTGGTCATGGTATATGAAAATTACAAATTAATTTATATATATTTAAGACATACGTACATATACGAGTATATACATACAATTTTTCGGCTTACCACTCTTTTGGCAAAATTCAAAATTTTTTACAAATAAAATTTTAAAAAAAAATTAATTTTTGGCTATAAAATTTAAATTTTAAAATAGCAATAGGAAACGAAATTCGGTGACTCAATTGTATGAATAACAAAAATAAAATTAAATATTAACAGTTAAAATTACATAAAAAAAAATTTTAATACCAAATAAAGACTGAATTACATTTTATGTTTTTAGTTTTATTATAAACGTTTATTGGTTTAAATTAATTTATTAAGTAAATCACTATTTAAATAGAAAAATTTTTAATGTAAATAAATCTTCCATTGTTTGTTTTTAATTAAAGATCCTTGGTTCTTCAGTTTAAAAGAAACAAAAGAATAACAAATGTTCCTTTTAATAATTGAAACCAAATTTCAATATGAAAATTTATAAAAAAATCATTGAAACACAACATAATTAAAAATTGACATAATAACTAAATTCAAAAATCTAAGAATTGAAAAGTGATTTTACAAAAACACAAACAAAAAATAAGAAAAGTCGCCTTAGGAACAATTTTTTTTTTTTAAACAAACAAGAGTTAATACAAAAGAGAATATGAAAGTGAAACAAAAAATTGAAGACTACAACAAAACTAACAAAACAAATAGCATAAATTGAAAAAAAGAAAACAAAGTCTTATAAACAAAATTTTAATTTTTATAGCCAAAACTATTTGATTAAGTTTATAAGTATTCTATATTTGAAATAAATTATTTTAAGTAAATCTCTCTGAATTTAATAATTAAATATTTATGTATTTGTTTAAAATTCAAGCAATTACCTACAAAATTCGAGAAAATTATTTTCATATGTAGCCAAAAATAATAAATTAAAATTAATATAAAAAAAAATTTAATTCTTGACGCTTGCCACACACATATACAGCCGTGATCAAATAAACAGCATATTTTTCCTTAAGTTTAAAAAAATCAATTTTATTGAAAGGAACATATTTTTCTGTATTCTAATACTTGTGCTATTGATATGGCCATCTCATAATGGCTATATGAGCCAATTCTTTTAAATTATTGAACATTTTCTATTTTGATTTAAATTTTTTTTAATTGAATTGGTATTACATTAAGTTAAATCTATGTGTTTCCATATATTTAAAATAAAATCTTTCTTTTCAATAAAATTATTTTTTTGAAACTTAAGAAAAGATGTGCTATTTATGTGATCATGGCTGTATGTATAATATATATTTGCTAGCCAAATGGTCCTGGCGTTGAAGAATCTTAACCGATTTAGAATTTTTTCCCTAAACAATTATTAATTCATTACTTTTACAAAATATATTAAATATTTCGGGTTATACGTCGCCTTCAAATTGCAGCGGCATACTCAATTTTTAATTCAAGCTTCGTTTCTGCTAGGGAAATCAAAAAAAGGTTTCAGAACTCTGCAGACAACGTAATGTGATTTTGGTATTTTTGAACCAAAACTTCTTTACGAAAACGAATGTATCGTGAGTTTTGTGTAACCGCTTATTAAAAACTATCTAAAATATTAAAAATGAAATTCGAGCTTAACTCCTTTGTATTAAACTGTTTTTTTTTTGCAGTTTGCAATTTATGTATTATTGTTAAAGAAATAAACATAAACTTAATGAAAAGATTTCATAAACCATTTTTTTTGCAAGAATCGAGAATTAATGCAAACTGATCTGACATCTATTTTGTCATCCAAAATACAGAATTACGAATTCAACCCACGATTCTGACAAAACTTAGTAACAATAAGGCTTAAATAATATCGCTGTATTGCTAAATTTAAATTTTTCTCCGTCATGAGAAAAATTACCATTTAGGGATGAATGAATGAAGCATTCTGGCTAACCGTTTCTCCAGATCAATTCGTCACTTTTTCCTATTTAATTTTATAATTTTTTGATTGACAAGCTGTTATGAGTGCTGCAAGTGTGCCGAAATAGTTATAATTTTATATCCTTATAGATATAAAAATATTTAAAACACAAATCGTCACAAATGTTCGCGTTGCTCAGTGTGATTGCATGTTATTCGCTAGTTGGACATTATTAAAATTGTATGTGTCACCAACCAAATAAGTTTTCCCTAGGTCAAACTTGTTGATTTGTATGCCTAAAGGTACATTTGCAATTTGAATGCAAAGGCACTGCAGCTAGCGAAGCTTTTGTTGGACATACTATAGGCCAAACCGCGGCCGCGAAGCCAGTGTTGAACATATTAGAGGATGTAAATTCTAAGTTGGACAAACTTAACGTAGTAAATTCTGATAGTAAGCTGTACACTTTTTATTGTCTTGCTTTGCTTTCCACAGTACATCTATATAAAATTTGGCGTGTACCAGGTTCAGAGTGTATTGTATTTTTGGTGTTTCCAACACCAGCTTCGCTAGCCACAGTCGTTTTTCATTAAATTTCATTGCATATTTTTTTAGGCTTAATGGTAACTAGTTTGGCCTAAAACAAGCTTGGCCGATAGCATATGCAACAATTATGCACAAAATTTAAATAATTTATGAAATATTCAAATTTATTTCAGTTCATTTGTTCCGCAAGTTGCATATTTTTAGGAGCATATTTTAAACTAACTTCACAATTCCTTACGAAAAACTTGATGCATAAAAACGGTACGCGCCAGAATGTTGCATCCCATTTGCACCCCCTCTGGGAATTTTCCATTTAAACAAAGTCTTGTTGGATCGTGAAATTCAATAATTTTATTTGTGTGAACAAATTTATAAACAGTTGCCAATAATTTGATGTAACAACATTGCCACTGTCATTGTTTTGTCAGAATCCTGTGGTTAGGTCTAAATGTAAATACAACGTCTTTAATAAAAGCGACTCGAATTTATTGTAAAATAAACTGTAAAAAATTTAATATAAAATTATTATTATGATTAACTTATTACTTATAATAATAAAAAATAAGCCATATTAAAAGAATACTACAGAAACAAATACGAAGCGGATGTTTTTATTGAAATACATACTCCTGAGTAGAGATGTGAACGGGCCTAATTTTTGAGGCCCGACACGAACACGAAACCATTTATTTTGAAAAAGACCGGGCCCACACGAATATTTTTTGTTCAAAGCCCGGCCCAGCCCGAAACTAACGTACAGTATAAAATTTCACATTCACTTTTTTATGAATTTATTATTTTACGATTAATAGGTACACCTTATTAAACAAATACAATGATTATTTAACATATGTTTATGTAAGAACAGAATTTTTTCCAAGTTTGTGCTTCTCAATTTTGTAGGTCTACCACCAAAAATATTTGTTGATTTGGAGAGTATTCTCTTGCTTGTGGCCGAACTTACAGGTATAGCCAATCTTTCGCGCCAAAGCTTGCAATAATTTCAATTCATTGGCAGATGTATTGGACGCTACAGAGCTAGCAATATACTAATCGATTTCCACATCAACTAAAGTGAGTAGCTGTAGGACCAAATCGTTTTAACAATATAGTTCTAGTTTTTGACTTAATTATAAATTTCGAATCTAAGTTTTACAAAACTATCAATTTTTCTGACCACAATGAAAAAATATGCATAGTTGGCTTTTTAACCGAGCTTAATGTTTCAAAGCAGTCTTTAAATGGTTTTAAAAATGCCAAGAGTTTCTCAAGCAAATCAAAATCTAAGTCTGAAATGCGTTGATGTTCATCCTTTTTAATAAAACATTTTTAATTTTGTCTTTCACGCAAATGATTATAAATGTTTAAATGAAACGTCTTTTAATATCTTGCTTTAGCGATTTGTACAACTTGTTATTGAGCTCAGTGTGCTTGAAATAAAAAAAAGAAATTTAAAGCTGCAACAACATTTGCACCATTATCAGTCACAAACACTAAGTTATTTAATTTCTCTAGTGCATTGAAATCAACAAATATGTTGCTGACGTGGCTTAAAATGTCTTCCCCTGCTTTCTTATCGTCCAATTCTCTGACACTTAGCAGCGCAACTTTTAGATGGTATTCGTTGTTTATGTAATGGACAGTACGAAAAATTAATCTTTTTTGAGTGTAGTGAAGACTCCACAAATCTGTTGTAAAAGTTAGGTGTAGATCTTTTAAGTCCTCCATGAGTTGAGCCTTCAACTTTTCGTTTTCCTCCATCATAACAGTCGTGGACAAAGTTTAGTAGAGGTTTTCCTAATGATAGAAACAAGAATTGCTTTATTCAAAACAAAAATTGAAATTTGCCTCAGTTCAACACTGCACATCTTATTTTGAAATATTTATACGAAATTATTTTCAATAAAATTAAATCAAATCTTTAAAAAAACTAACACACAAATCAGTTAAATTCACTTAGAAATCGCCAAATTTACAGGTTTTATGACGTCAAATCAGCCAGCATGCACTTCCTTTTTGTTTGACAGAGAGTTAACGTATTGCCAAAATGGGAATTTGTATTCCATCGTTACTGAAAGATGAACCTAAGTGCGACACTTACATATTGCATTAAATTTATATCTTCGGGCTTTTTCGGGCCTCTAATTTTCAGGCTTTTGTAGTTAGGTCTGGGGCCGCACGTAGCCCGCACGAAACTCGATTTTGAGACCCGCAGGCTGGAAAGGCCTGCGGGCTACAAAAAAAAGCACGACCCGCGCCCACCTCTACTTCTGAGTATGGGCACATACTCCTAAGTTTGTCAAAATTTTCGCCTGTAAATAATTTATAGGACGAATTATTTATCAGATGTTTGAAATGAATTATTTATAAATGTATCTTTTAGAGCCAATACATTCAATAGGCTTCCTATGGGCTGCAGCCGAGGATGCTACTAACTAAATCATCAATATATTGTTCGTAATTTCCTATCATGAATATTGAATACGACTTAGAAAATAAGACATATGACCCTTTTGCTAAATATGAAATCCGGCAAGCAGTACAGTACTGTAGTTACTTCCTTGTTAGGCTTAAAGTACTTTCAAAAGGTAAGTTCTTAACGACATCAAATCCGTACTTTAAGGTCCCACACATAGTTTTTCAAACAAAAAAAAAAATAAAAATCATGGTGCTTCATAACCTCAAATATGTCAAAAAGCAGTCTTTTTTGCGCTTTTAGGTTAGGATATCACAAAAACTTGACCTGATGCAGCAATTCTGCTGTATTCAGATTTGGATTCAGCGCACCTAAATCCTTGGGAAATATCTATTACAGTTTCTGCTTCAAAAAAAAAAAGTTAAATTTTGTTGGCCTGTGTAATTAAAAGTAAAAAAGATATTTTTTCATATACATTACTGAACATAGAATTTTGAAGTAGGTATGGCATTACTTCAAGTACACCTCAACACAGAGTTTTTGGTAGTTTAATGTGATATTCTGTTTTATTTTTAATTAATTTTTGGATAGGCGAAAAAAGGACTTAAGATGAATGCTTGCGATTTCAAATCTTTAATATGAATTTATCATTTATTTCATCACAGCACCAAAATATTTGTATTTTTTAAAAATAAAACGAAACATAAAGTTCAATATTTCAATGATAATTTTAATCAATTATGTTTGATATTCCAAAGCAGTTCAAAATAGAATCAATAAAACTTGGCTTAATCTATCACTGAATGTCTGAGTCATAAAGTTTTCGCAGTAATAGCCCAAGCAATTTCTTTATAATTTATGTTAAATTCATTTATAAGATACAATTATTTCGAAATTATTTTCAAGTATTCAAATCTTTTCTGTGAACCAGTTTTCGAAATTTCATAAGTTTCGAGGGACGCTGCGGAGCGTTTGCGCGCTGATAACGCAACGTTTATTTCAACATGATGAGTCCGCATGGTAACGACGTTTACTGCGACCTTGACATTTCAATTTAACGCCGACATTGAAGACAAAAAAGAACAAAAAAAATTTTTTTTTTCACTCTTAATTTCATTGAGATAAAACTTGTTGTTTTTATTTTATTATATCAAATGCCAATGTTACACAAATTTAATTTTTCAAAAAAATTTATTTGGCTAAACAAATCTCTGAGCATGTCTAAATGTCAAACAAACGTGAAAATTTTAACAGTTTCGCAATCGTAAATTACTAATTTTTGCGATAGATTTGTCATTAAAACAAGTAAGACAAACTAAATTTTTATTTGGCCCTAACTTGAAGATCACAAAAGACTTTATCTTTTTTTTTTTGATTAACATAACCAAAAGTAATAAACATGTTTAGCATTGTCACCCTCATACTGCCATAGCACGACATGGTACCCACAACATTAGTGAAACAAGCTTAACTATTTCGCAAATCAAAAGAGATCTTCTTCACTGTGTATTGGGTTTTTTATTGAAATTTTTCACTGAAGCTGCAAAGTTTTTTGCTGACATTAAAACAGTTTGTATTGTAGGCTCGTGCATTGAACAACGACATTTTAAAACAAGCGCACGTTTTTCTTTAAAGATTTTAATAATAACTTTGAAGATATAATGATTAAAATTTTGCTAAGTGTTACTCTGTGCTTGGCCGTTTTCGGCTCAATGGGTTAGTATTTTAATTTTCATATTAAGGAAAAGTGATTTAAGAAGTGTTTTGAAAAATAAAAATATTAAAGTTACGATTTTAAAACCGATTTGAATAAATATATCCTTAACTAATATGTATTATATCCTATGCTTAAAGTCAAAAACGAAAGACTTAAGCAACGAACTTTTAACATTTCCATATAAATAGTAGGGAAAATAAATTAAGTAATGTAGTGAAGTAATAACATACTTATAAAATTTATAATTATTAACGTTTAATGCAAGTTCAATTATTATTAATTAGCTAATTGCAAAATTAATCACCACACCTTTGTACAGAAAAAACAGAAACGCATAAAAAACAAATGTTACTTGTTGACTTAACTTATGAAAGAAATTGCATTTTTTTCTAAATCATATGGTCTGAACCAATTTATATTTTTCCCCAACTTTTTTCAACAGCATTTATGTACTATTTTCAATTTTAAAACCGCCCGTGCTTAAAATAATTTCACCTGTGAAAATCATCTAATGCCAAAGAGAATGTAGCGACTATGATAGCGTTTCTTTAAAATATTTGCTATGCAGTAGTGGGTAATTTGCAGCAGTGGAAAATATTTTTTTTTTGATTCAAAATTTCGTTTCATTTTTTTTTCTCCTTGTAAAATATTTCTAAGAAAAAGATGATACTCTGCACAAAAGATGATGTGCCCAGATAGCCTACAGTGTTTGACAACGCGATCAATAGAAAAATAATATTTATTGGAAAAAATTTAAGAATCAAATTTTAATTTCAAAATATGATGAATTCAAATTGTGGAATTTGTCGAAAACCCCAGTAATTTTAAGCTATAACTTTTTAAAAAATCCCATAAAATCGACATCGGGTTAACGTATACTATAATGAATTTCAAAAAGTTTTTAATTTCCGACTAGACTTGCGTACTCCACCTATTTTTGAATCAAAAAATATTTACAAAAATTTTTTTGTTGGCCTTATATTTAAAATTATATAAAACGTAAATCTTTTTTCAAAATTTGGGCTCTGACAATGTGTTGGCAAAAAAAAATTTCATTTCCGACAAGATTTGCGCTTTCTAACGATTTTTGAAACAAAAGACATGATTTCGGACTGGCATAGTCTCGTTTGCCCATTGCCCAACCGTTTCAAAAAATTAATTTTTAGTTCATTTGTTTTATTGAACTAATTCTCGAAAATTCTAAAAGATTATTCTAAGATTTTTATGGATAGGTAGAAGATACTATCAGAAGTGCTTTAACTAGAGGGAAAATGGCCGTCGGCCTGAAGGCTTGATGCTCGGTATTCATTGATATTAAATTTTTATAAATTTTTCGTTATGTGATGAAACATGTGTAAAGAATATCCGACAGATTTCTTTTTTTAGAATCTACATAAATTTTTATTATAATTTTTTAATGAAAATGTTAAAAAAATTTCCAAGAGAGGGGCGGCAGATTAATTTCGCCTACGTTTTCACAAGTCAATTCTATTTGTGTTTTCTACCTACCCAGTAAATTTTCTAACTATATCTTTTTATTGCTCTATATTATTAGCCATTTACATTTTAATCTTTGGACAGTGCCACACTTCGTCTCACCGAAAGTTTTAAAAAGCTTAGATTTTCAAAAACTGATACCCAAAGACATGCCAATATTTTATATGATTTCAGGCAAAGTTTCAGTCACTAAAGTCAGTTTTCAGCTCGAATGTTCTACTAAAAGTGGCATAGCTAAGGTTATTGGCGCCTGGGGCTAAACGTGACACTTCGCACCCCCGATAAAATTTGGAAATTTTCATAAAACAAAAATAAAAATCTACTAAAAAAACGATGTATGATTTGAATAACAAGTAGTATTTACCACCCTCAAGCTAACCCCCTCTAGCTTCGTTACTGTCTACTTAAATTCGGAAATTGTTCATAATTTATTTGCACAAACCCGCTCTTTTATGTGGACTTACCAGAAAGAAGATACTCTGTCACTAAAATGTTGCTTTGAGTTTGAAAAGTTGTTCTCACTGGAATAGTAAAACTCAATAAAATTACTTGTTGTGGGAAATTATCAACATCGCCATTTTAATCTCTCAGTATTTTTCTATAGCTTACAAAAAATTAAAGCAAATGAAAGCAAACAAACTATGACATTTTAAAAACCTTCGGTTTTTTACTGGGCACTCTGTCTTTTAAATTGATGCCACCTTTATTCTCAAGGTGGCATGAAAGCTAAATGTTACAGAAAATATCGCTTATCACTTAATACCATCAAATCTATTAATGAAACATTTTTTTTTTTATTACAAAGCTTCCAAGTTTTTTTAACACTATAACTTTATACCTTAGAAGAGTTCACTAAATTCCTAAGTGTTTCCGCAATTAAAGTTTTTATTGTTGGTCTTCAAGAGTAAAAAAAAAAAGCTGCCGCAAATAGAAATGATAATATCTTTTAGAGAAGAAATAAATTATGAATTTTGTTATAACTTTAACGCCTCGGACGGCATCAGAATATCAAATTTGCATACATAGGCGGGGCTAAGATACTTCTCAAGAATACGTATGTGAAACGGAACACGTTTCGGTTTAGTGCGCGATCAACTTAAAGATTACATAGCTCTGTGGAAGCAAATGTAGTTAAATAAATATGCGCATACACTTGAAAAAAAAGTATCAATAGTGTCTTATGCTGATTCTGAATGGAATGGAAAAGTTCAATATATTTTATTAGATGTTAATAGCGAAATAAGAGGGAATTTAATATCAATTTAATTTTTTACTATTGTGTTCGTTGTGTAGCTCTTTTGTTTCCTGCCGCAAAATGTGTGTCATTCTTCAACAAAACCAATCTGCAAATTACCAAAAACAAGTTTTTTATTGCTTTTTTGTTGTTGTTGGTATGATAAGTAAAATGTTATGCAATATCACAACTACAAGTAAATTGCTATCATTCTTGCTTTTGCTTTTGTTGCCGTTACCGCAGTTTCGTGTGAGCATATTCAACCTTGAAACAGATTTATTAACGTTTGGTTAATGCCAACCAAATGTGACTCAAATAACTTGCTGTTTATTTGTGTTATCAATAAATTGTTAATTTAATTTGAGTTCAATGAAAACAATGATACCCAATGTTAAAAATGTTATTACAATGTTCGTTAGAAATTGCTGTATCGGTCAAAAGAAGATGGGATCTAAAGAGACCTTGTTATGACTGATTACTACTAGAGCCTGACAAAAATTTTTAAAAAGTCGAAGTGTGAAAAACTTTACTATTATAATGATTCAGTTGATTCAGATAATACGGTGAAAAAATATATTTAGCACTGAAAAAAATTGAAGCAGTAAAATTATAGCGATAAATATTTTATCTTGAGCTGCTGTTTTATAATTATTCAGCAAGAGCTGCATTTGAATTTGACTTTTTAGCCGCTCAATTAAATTTTTTCACTGCTGAAAAAGTGTTATTTTGAAAACGATTTAACCAAAACGTGACCTACATGCCTTTCACATCAATATTTTCGATTTCGTGCTAAAAACAATTTTCAACAAAGTAAAGCCACATGACACCTTCTATCCACAGCACACACTAAACAGCCACATTTTGAACGTGTGATGGCTTCTCTTGAATCATATGAGGATTTTTATCATCCCGAACTCAATACCAACTCCTACTGCTCTGCCTTTACCCGATGGTATAGCGATCCTATTCGCGAAAGTGTTGCTGCATACAAAAATTTGACCTTTTGATAATTGGTAGCTGTCTGGTTTACAGGGTTACCAACATATGTATAAAACAAGAATTAGATCACACGGTACGAGTAGTATAACTATTTCCCACCTACAATCAGCCCACTCCACTTGCAACGTTTCATAAACATTTCAGAAATCTTTGGGAAAAACTTCACATGGAATTTTAATATTTTTCATTTTCATATCAGAAAGCTTTGTACAATATGTCAATGTCCCCCTTGTTTCTGAACATTTTTTAAAACGTCAAAGGATTTTTTTTTGTTTGGACTATGAATTATTGTTTAAGTTGATACTTAATATGCAGTTATTTCTTTTGACGTTTCTTATACGACAATCTTGAATATACAATTCCTCGAAATTTTTCTCCAAATCAAACATTTTTTAGAAAAATTAAGTAAACATCAAATCTGCAACCTTTCAAAACTATTTACATCAGAATGATTGATTACATGTGAGACATGACATGCATGACTAAAACTTCGAGCAAGCTTCTTGCGATTGAAAAGGAGAGAAATCAATTTACGGCCACGCCTGCCGCTCACGCAAGTAAAGCATTTAAAATGCTATATTGAGATAGATATATAATTTAGTGTAACCGAATTCCTCACAAATTCTGGGACAAGACTTAGACAAGCTCTGGATAGAAGTTAACGAATTTCGATAAGAGGGCGTGGCACTTCGCATTCAAGCGAAAACTTCAAAAAACTGTACTGAAAGAATTATTTTACTAAATTTCATACAAATATAAGAAATGATTTGGTCAAGCATAAAACAAAAAAAAATAGCAAATCTTTAAAAGAGGGCGTGTTATCTCCCATACAAGCATAACACGAATTAAAGAAATTCAGTCAAATTGCAATATATGCAAATGATCTTATATTTTAAGCCGTTCCGTGTCTTTCGTAATCAAATTTTTGATAAAAATGTTAAGTTCATTGTGAAAAAATGACAGTTATTACAAATTAAAAAAAAAACATCGTTACAAAATTTATTCATACACATACATACATACACATACATAGGTAAGCTCGAATATTGCATCAAATATTAATACATTCCCTTTTTACTCTTTTCTTCTTCTCTATTTCACAGTAAATGCTCAGTGCAAAGAACCTAATGGCACATTGCCCGTTTCTGGATCATGTGATGCTTACATCCAATGTAAAAATGGTGTCGCAGAGGAAAAACTTTGTCCCGATGGTTTGCTTTACAATGAAAAGAGCACTGCTTATCCTTGCTCTTATCCCATCGACGTTGAATGTTCACAGCCAACGGGACGACTACAAGCAGCACAATCCACTGATGAATGTCCTCACCAGTTTGGCTATTATGCCATGGGTGATGCCAGCCACTGTGGTCAATTTAAAAATTGCGCTTCAGGACGTGGTTTCATTTTTGAATGCCCTGAAGGTTTGGCATGGAATAAGGAAACCTACCATTGCGATTGGCCGGATCAGGTTGCTGACTGTGATGCTGAAGCTTACTTAGGTTTCAAATGTCCACCACCAGCACCCAAATCAGATCTGCTGGGCGAACAAGAAACCCATTATGAATTCTTTACATCGAGTAAAAGTTGTCAGGAGTACTTTATTTGCATCGATGGCCGTCCACGACGTGGTGGTTGCGGTGAAGATAGTGCTTTTAATCCTGAAACAAATTCTTGCGATGATATTGAAAACGTTAGCACTTGCAGTTCTGATGTATTACAACGTATTCGCGATGTTAAAGCTGAACGTGCTGCAGCCGCACAAGCTAGAAAGAGTGCACGAGTTTAAGTTGCATGGATGACAAGCTTACCTTTTTTTAAAAAAAATAATTTCCGCAGCGAATTGTTAATTTTCTTTAAATTTTCACTATGAAAACACAAGCTCTACTCAATGTTAAAAAAACATGTGCCACAAATTGCAACAGCATATCGAATAAATATTGATCACTCAGAATTAACTTTTAATCTAGTCTATAGCATGAAAATTTTTTATAAATACGTTTTTTATACCTTTTTTTATTTCAATTAAATGTTTAAAAAATAAATCTTAGTTTTCATTACTCATTCTTTTAAGAATTACAACGATTTTGTTGATAAAAATTAGATCAAACTCTCCAAATATGGATTAAACTCCTAATATGGAATAATAACATTTGTTTGCTTACCATTTCAAAAATATATCCTAATGTTAAGAAATGCTGAGAACTTTATTTTATGCGGCTATTAATTCACGAACTTTTTTATTCTTCTTCTTCTTTTCATTACATTCTCTTCTCGAAAAATCCACTCTTCCGCTACTCCACTCATTGCTCAGCTTTTGGCATCACAGACAAAATTATATCTCATACAGTATTATTTTGGTTATTTGAGAGAAAAAGTTTTCTACATAGTCCAGAAGCTCAAACAGTATAAAACCACTACGATTGCCAATGACCAGCGGCGGATTAAGTTTTTGCGTGGTACGGAGCTAAAAAGAATTAGTGGGCCCCCCACTTAAGCATAAATTTTTTGATCACAATAGTGGTCATCACTTTTATTTCCTCCAAATGTATCAACAAAATATAAATATTGACAAAAAAAAAAACATTCAAAAAATAAGATTTTTAAGATCTCCAAAAAGATGGCGTGTGTGAATCTGATTTTTATTTCAGTGAATTTTAATGTTTCGAAATTGTAGCTTGCAATTGTCACACTTTATCACAGGCAGTAGACAAATGCTGATTTGTTTCTAGACAATATATACTTGATTTGTCTTCGTTAAACGCCAGTCCTACTCCCGCAATATATTTAACCTTAAGCTTTTGTTGAGTGTTCGCTAGTAGCCAATAATGACATCAATTTCAACTGCATATCCTAGCAGCTGAAAATATTTGTAAGATATATTGCATTCCGTGTTTAGTTTCGCCATATCCTCTGTTTTTTTTTTTTTTTTTGAGGGAGGGGTGGCTTATTACCCTCAGAGCCTGCACTAACGAGCCGTCGATGTAATTTTTCTCAATTTTTACATTAATGTCTTTATATCGTATCCATTGTTAAACTATGAATCTGTTCTTCCTTTTTAAGTCGTTTCAGTTAAAATGCCATTAGTTATTCGAATAAAGTCGTGAGTACTTGCAGTCATTGATTTTTTTTTTTGGTTGTATGAACTCTTTTTTTAGTTTTTATTTTATTGTTTGTTCTGTCAAAGGCCTAAGTATGCCCATGTGTGTAACCTGATTTACAATTTTTAACTTATTTCAACACTAAAAGCTACTATAACGATCGAGCTTGAATTCAAGCTACGAGTACTTAGATATAAGAGGTGCAATACATTACATTACGTTTTTTGTCATAATTTTCATATGCAATCAAAATATCATTTAACATGCGTGTGTTTCTAATTATATATAACTTGTTAGTGTTTTAAAAAAATAATCAGCATTAAAAAAATATAAAAAATTCATCCATTTAGGTAAGCTCAAATAATGCATCAATTATTAATGTATTCCGTTTTTACTCTTTCTCCTTTTTCTTTCACAGTCAATGCCCAGGCAGGAGAACCTACCGAGATCTGTGACAGTCAATTCGGTTACTCTGCCTTGGGCGATGCTACACACTGTGGTCAATTTAAGAACTGCGATGCAGGACGCAGTTTTGTTTTAGATTGCCCTGAGGGTTTGGCCTGGAATAAGGAAAATGACAGATGTGATTGGCCTGATCTTGTCGAAGATTGTGATGCAGAAGCTTTCTTAGGTTTCAAATGTCCACCATTAGAACCCAAACCTGATGAGCTTTGGGGTGAACCCGAACTCGAATATGAATTCCACGAATCGACTAAAAATTGTCAAGAATATTATTTGTGTGTTGAGGGTCGTCCAAGACGTATTGGTTGCGGTGAAGATCAAGCTTACAATCCCGAAACAAAGAGTTGTGGTGATATTGAAGATGTTACCACTTGCAGTGCTGAAATACAACAACGTGGTCAGGAAATTAAAGCTGCACGTGCTAAGGCAGCAGAAGCCAGAAAGAGCTCACGAGTTTGATTCATTTGAAACTTTTTTTAGTTTTATTTGTTTCTTTCAAATAATTATCATATCACGAGTCACTGGAGCAATAAAAATTAATAGAGATGGTCAATCTAGTCCAAAGAATAATTGTTATATACATTTTGTAACCCTTTTTTCTTTAAATAAAATGGTTTGAAAAATATTTGACTTAAAATTTTCTTAATATCATGTGGGAGCAATGCTGTGGAGTAAAGATTGGGAACAGTTCATTTGTAGAGAACGCAATTGAAGTTTGCCAATCAAGCATAAAATTGATGGCTCAAGCTGAAAATGACACACGAAACGATTCATCACTTAAGTCACACTTACGATTGACTAACAATTGTAAACACATTCGTTGAATGTTTCACTTGAAAAAAGCCTTATATAAAGTTAGAGTCTATTGTGTGTGCTAAATAATTATTTTTAATTAAAGTTTTCCTTAAAATTTTGTAAAGATACATTTTTTTGTTTTAACTTCTTCCACATACAGCTTTCGCCGCCTCATCCCAATGTCCCGAACAAAATGGACGTTTTGCCTCAAGTGAACAGTGTGATGCCTACACAGAGTGCACTGAAGGTGTAGCTGAAGAAAAACTCTGTCCTGATGGTTTACTCTTCAATCAACGCACTAAAACGCGTGGCGAATGCACCTATGCACCGTTGTCTACTTGCCGTGATCGCTTGCGCCTGCAACAGGCTAATGGAACAGCTGACTGTCCACGTTTATTCGGTTTCTACAGCAATGGCGATAGCGCAAAGTGTGGTGAATACAAAAATTGTGCCTTTGGCGAATCAACAACTACAAAATGCCCTGAGGGTTTGGCATTCAATGTTGAGACATATCAATGTGATTGGCCAGATATGGTAGCCGATTGTAATGCTGAGGCTTATTTGGGTTTTACGTGTCCCGCATCGGAAATCGACGCTGATGGTAATGCAAAAAAAGAAGTTGACATCAGTCCTGAAGGTGAACTGCAGTACTTCCGCCATCCAGAGAGTTGCAAGAAATACTTTATCTGCGTAAATGGTCATCCACGTCTTTACAATTGTGGCAGATATTTGGCATTTAATGCTGAGACGAAACTTTGTGATTTTTATAATAAGATTCCAGAATGTTACGCACGTATAGTTGAAGCACGCAAAAACAAATTCGCTAAAGCGTAAAGGATTGTTTAGATCAAGCATGAGACAAACGAGGCCATATTTGAAAAAAAAGGTTTTCTGTTTAAATTTTAAATACTTAATTTCAATACCTAAACCAAATAGTTATCTTAAAAAAATAAAGATAAAAAGAAATTATATATAACATATGTATCTTATAATAAAAGTAATAAAAGATATTAAATTTTGAACAATTATTGGTACTATTTTTTTAACAAATCAATTGGTTGCAGTGAAGTTAGTCTGAAATTGCTACTATGGGGCATTATGATGCTAAAATAAAAGGAATTGCACCTGTAAATATCAACTCTAAGAAAAATGGTTACAACCTAAAATGTTTTAAAATTATGTTTTTTTTTTTATTAGATCAAATTTTAAATTTTTTAATCTTCCACAAAGTAAATATTTTGAGATGTACTTGGAAATTAGCCAAACTCAAATTCGGGTACCAAAATAGTGTCGTAACAGAAAAAATACTTATTTCAGAAAAGAGAGAAGGTATTGGGACTCAGTATTGCAGATTTAAAAATAAATTAAAAATGTCCAGATTTGACCAGATTTCAAACTTTACTCAAAGTATCATTTACCTGCACACACTTCGAACCTTTTCCTGTAACGGAACCTATCTTCTACTGCCGAGGCGCCCGTTCAAAGATTCCACCAATATTTTTGACTGTAGGAACGACTCCTAAGCCCATTCTCTTTTAGGCCTTAGGCCGTTATATATTATATGCAATAGCAGTTAAGTATAATTTTGAGTTTTATATTTGAAAATAAATTGTAGCATAATTTTTTATGAATAATCATTGAGAATGAACTATGCACTAAATTATAAAAATAATACAATACCATAACGAAAGCATACTTCTTGCTAAAGATAGAGAATGAACCAAATTTTACTATGCAGGAAATTATAGAAATGATACATCATAGCGAAAGCCTACTTCTTGCTAAAGAAATTCATGATGTTTCCCTGCTTTGTTTTTGCTGGAGCTGTAGATTTCTTTTTGGCTGCTGCAGTCTTGACAGGTGATTTGCGTGTTGGTGGTGATTTTTTAACTGGAGACTTAATGCTTTTTCCTGATGAAGCAGCAGCGGTGCCTTTTTTCTTTGGTTTTATAGTAATTAGAAAACCATCATCATCTAAAAATGTCTCCGACTGTGGTTGTGATATTGTTTCATCTGAAATAGTGATATCAACTGTTTCGGACTCTTCAGTGGCGGTAGTCTTTTCGCGCTTTTCAATTTTTTGTTGCGGTTCTTCCTCTTCATCCGATGAAATAATGCGACGACGTTTGGTACTGCTGCTGGTATCGGCTGTAGGCTTCTCAACTTCAATATCTGCAGTAATGATGTCACGTCTAAGCGCTTCTAGTTTATCCTCTTCATCAGAAGAGACATCAACTTCAGAATCAGTGTCTGCGGTAAATAATTGCACCGATTCATTAGGGTCTGAAGCTTTTTTATCTTTACTTATCTTTTCTGTAGTTAGTTTTTCAGTTTCATGTATTTTAGTAGTAGTTGCAGCAGCAGCTTTTGGATACTCTTGTTTTTTGAAAAAGTCCTTCATTTTTTTAGGTGAACTCGCAACAGCAGAGGATTTTTCATCATTTTTGCCAGACACTTTTTTAGTTTTAGTAGCTGTAGCATTAGCTGGTGCGAAAAAGTTTCCAATTCCTTTTTTGCTTGTTGCTACTGCTTTTGGCTTTTTATCTTCTGGCGATGCTTTTTTCTTTTCCGGTGTTGGTTTTTCTATTTTGGGTGACAATTTATTAGACTTAGCAGTAGTTGTGCTGCATTTATTGGCTACCGCTGCAGTCGCTTTTTTTGTAAATGCTTCCATTGCAGAAACTTTTTTAGTTTCTTGTTTTGGTTCATCTTTAATATTTTTTGCTACATCGGACGAGGTGCTACCATTGACCAATGTCACAACTGGCTTTACTGGTGCACGTGCTGCTAAATTTGTCAGCTTAATTGCATGGTGTTCTATTGGCTTAAAAGCTATCGCTGGTGATTTGGTTCCTCCTGCTACTTCCACGGAATATAATGCAGCCTCAGCTTTTTGCAGTCGATTTAGCCAATCATTCATTTTCTTTTCGCCATTAACTACAGTGTATATTTGTGTCTTGGTACCATCCTCCAAGCCTTGCACCAAAAAACGTTTCTCGTACCTTACACCTTTAGCCTCCTGCCGGCTAAGGTGCTCCTCAAGCGCTTTATTAACATCTGCATAGCTCAGTTTAAATTGCTGTAGCAAATCAGTTACTTGCACGCGACGATCAAAATTGATTAAACAATTTTTCAATGCTTCTTTTAATGCAGTTGTGCTCATTTTGTGCCACTAGTTTGTTAAAAATAACATAGGTTTTTTTCAAATTAATAAAATTAGCGCAAGTTCTGGCACAAACTGTCAAAATTGATGGTTTATTTCGTGGATTGTGGAAGTCACGGCAGCAGCAAGCTGTGCGCGAAACAGAGATGTGGATGTGGGGCTAATGTTTAACGGGTGTGTTCGCTAATATAGACAAGCTGTAGGTAAATGAATGCATTAATAGATATAATAACATAGATTTTCTTTACGTATCCAGCACTTGCAGAAGAACAGAATTTCAAAACCAAGTTCATAACAATCTGTAAAAGTCATTTTCTATTTTTAGAGGTGAAAAAAACAAAGTATTGGCCTGATATGCCTGTCGTATTACTTATAGTTTTTCCCAAAATAAAACAATTTTGCCTTTATTTGAAACAAATTTAAAGAAACTTTTTCTTAGTCGCCCATATTACAAAATAAAGTGTTTCGTGTCATTAAATAAACTATTTTTATAATTATTAATTTAATATAACAAAGTAATTAATTACTTCACAATGGTTCGTTAAGAGCACTAGCAGCCAGGCCATCGGCTGTAAATAAACTAGATGACCTGTTTTGTTTTTTATTACATATGTTTTTGCTATGAAATGGATGCATTTTTTTCTGCTCGTTGAAAAAATATAAGTACAGGCATCGAAACTCCTTCAGTTAACGGATTTTTCCGAAATTTTTCAATTTATACAAGGCTTTGACAAGCAATTAACGACTTGGCAGTGTCAAAAGCAGCCACTTGGCAACCCTGTTTCAAGCTCTGATGCGAAGAAAAAATTACGTCTAAAGTTCGGTTCACACGAGCGTTTTGTCATTACGCGATTCAGTACTACATAAAATTATGTGCAAAGAGCCACACCATCAACGCGCGTTTTATTAACGTTGGAGTTATGCTAAAACGCGCGTTGAAAAAGTTGAACTTAGCCTAATAGTGCAACGGATTTCAATCTGACGGCGATGTGTCTCTTTTCTAACTGCAATTATATCAACAGCAAACTAATTTCTTAGAATTTCAACAGAAAGCGCAACATATCATTCAGTGGAATTTTCAAGCGCTTTAAGCTTAAGCACTGCAATTTATTAAAGCACTCAACTTTGCTGAACGAGCAAACGAATGTCAAACTTAAAGTTACTAGAATGACCGATTGAAAATCGATTCACTCGCATGCTCTCCAAAATAACTTCAATTTCAACACGTGGCTCTCCTGATCACCTTTATTAATATTTGTTTTGTCAAATTTAAGTAATAAAGAAATCACTCGCCCACTCGCAGCAAACAGTTGTAACTTACCTATGCAGCATTGCATGATATCTAAATATCTCATAAAAACATCAAGACATTTCTAAATAACTTATGAGATCATCAAATTTTCAACAAAAATTATGAGACTTTATTAAATAAATTCCCTTATTTTGTGCAAATGCCCGTTGTTTTCTTTTCTTTAAAATACCGCTACAGTCGTTGCTCCGACTAAGCAGGTGGCAACGCTGATCAACTGTCATCAGTTAGTTTAAATTTTATGTGCAAGTCACGCGTTAGCTTCTACAAATTTAATTTTTCGTATTCTGTATTAATGTGGTTAAAATACATCGGTGTATATAAAATGTGAAATTTATATCTTCGTGAGTGTTGTGTGATAAATTTAGCAAAATGTTTTATTCAAATTGCATGATAATGAAAATCCAAATGAAAGCAGTGCCGTCGGCAGAGCTGGAATTGTTGCTGTAAGTGTATTGCTTAATTTGCTATTGCAAAATGAAAGCAATTTTGTGAAATGCGTTTTCGATTGCTCAAACCAGCAGTCATTTTAAAGTTTAAAAACCATTTTTAAAAAATTTTATTGGTGTTTTTTTTATTTATTCAAAAATTAATTAAAATTGTGAAATACGAAGGCAGCTCAGCGATATTAAAGAGGTAGTGGTGCTACCACTGCGCTAGTGTAAGTGTATTGCAGTTGTTGCTAGACTGGCATATCCACCGAAGTTTTTCAAAAGTGTTTTACAGTGGCTGCAAAATGTTTCGCAGAGACCACAGTGCATTTAAACCAATAAAAGGAAATCTGTGGTGGGGTAAGTGTTTTAGTTTTTGTGTTAATATGTTAAGTACAATATATACATGTATATATATTAGGGTGTATCGAATTTTTTTTTCAATCGGCTCGGACTTTAAATCGTAGATATAGTGTACTTAAATTTTTTTTAAGCGTTCATAGAGGTAGCACGAATGCCCCAAAGTTGGCCATTTTCGGTCCTATTTCATATAATCGATGCTGCCACATATCGGTGTAGATAGAACTGGCTCATACTTTTTTTTTGGATTCCCACATACATACTCTATCGATAAACCATGTGAACGTCAACTTTGTACTCTTTATCTGAGTTCAAAAATTATCAGCTCAAAAATTAACAAAAAGCCAGTTGTTCAAAGAATGGCGCATATGATATCGGCAAAACTAGTTTTTCCCAGGCCAAATTAGTTATCTGAATCGTGTTAGAAAGAATGAGATTAGCCTAAAATCTGGTTTGGCTGGTAGCATACATAAAAGTGTTTGAGTGAGAAAAAACTTATTCCTACTGAGGACCTTGTCCCTTAACCACAAATCTGATGGCAACATTAATAAAACTAACTAACTAAATACAACAATTTTTTGTTAAATTTTGTCAATTTAAGTATTTAATATTTTTTTTGCTTGTTGCAAGGAAGAAAGTAGTAGTCGGAGTCACGTACTACAGTGACTCCCTATTTTGACCGGGCCGGTATCGTGTTTGGATCGTGTTGCTAACCTTAAAACCAACAATCAAAGAAGTAAATATCTCCTTCTACTACTTCTAGATCTAATCTTTTGATTGGTTATGCTCTTAGTAGTAACGTTTAGTATGTCACATTTTTATTTTGTTTTATTTCTCGAAACAAATACATTTTAGTTTGGTTTTTCTATTTAGTTTTTTTTGTTCAAGTTCTTTCTATCTAGAACGAAAGGTATGTTTTCCAAAAACATTTGTTGATATTACTGATACCATCACTATGCAGTACAACCAATATGCGTGCCGTAAATATACCTTAATTCTGAAGAAATTGTTTTTCGAATAAAAATATTTGTTTTCTGAGAGATTGGCTTGCGTCGATAATTTTTGACAAAAACTTTTATACCAGGCTTATGCACGAGAAATGCATTATCTAATAAATGGAACTCATAATTAAGCACACAGAGCGCATACCCCTAGAGGAAAAGAAAATCAGAATATATTATTTTTAGTAATTTACTAAACGGGTACTTCTACGAAAATTGGTTAACTTTGCAGTTGCTTTGAATTAAATGCTTTGTATCTATGGTAAAAAAGGAAAGGTCGTGATTATTTCATGAATATTTGATAATTCAATACCCTTGATATTTTCGGTATTTAATCAGTTGATACTTTTAAGACTTGGATGGACTGAGAATTTGGTGTAAAACAACTAAAAAATCTTTATCATGAAAAGAAAAACTGCTTTGAAAAGACGTTAAAATTAAAGTCAATAAAGGAAAACTTCCGGTGTATCAAAACAAAAACCACTCACCAAGGGACTGACAATTTGATCGTCAAAATCATGTCTTTTTCCCTCGAGAACTCTATTTGCCGTTAAATTAAAGAAATTCGTTTATACGGAACCAATCTGATAGCACCTTCATTTTTTAATTTTTCGTGTAGCCACAAGATGACACTTAATATTAGTTGGGCTCCCGAAAACATTATAAGGTACATTTAGGTATCTTCTGTTACCTAAAGTAAACTAAATCTCAATACCACAAAACTTAGTAAAGTGAAAACAAAAAAAAGTAGAGAAAGAAAACAGCTGATTTCGGATCCAAAAAAAAACATTCACCAAATATTAATAAAAGAGTTAGGTAAAAATTGTAAGAAGATATAAAAAAGCTAGAGAGCTGACAAATAAAAGAATGAAATCGTAATTAATATAAATTAATATAAATAAAGAAGAAAAAAGTAATAATCTACGATTCAAGCAATATATTTATATGTCAGTTGATAGGTAATTTATTGACCTCTAAAATCGATTTATAAAAATTTAAATATGTCAGTAACATCAAGTTAACCGTTTTTTGTAGAAGGACTCAAATAAAAATATTGCTTTTATAACTTACTTGTGTCATTTTGTCTTTCCGGCCTTCCCAACTCAATCGTTCATCGTAATGTGGATCTTCATGTGTTCCAATAAAAATTGGCTCCCAATGTGCGTGGGCGCCAAGTCGCTGATTTATATGGAACACATTTAGCTCATCTGTTTCATTGGCTTTCATCCATTCTTTGTGTTTGGGCACTCTGTGGCACCAGGGACAAATTTTCTGATGAAAACGTATCGCTTTATGATTTCGAAAATACATTTTCAGCTCTGTTTTATTGTGTGGCACTGGAGTATTTCGTTTCACTTCAAAAATGGAAAGCGGAAATACTCTGTTGTTGTTAAAAAAAGCAGAGAGTTTCATTAATTTAATTGTTTTTTACCATTTTTCGACTTACTTACATATCTATTAGAAAATTATTGGGGTGACATTTTTGTAAATAATCTTCAATCGAATTTGATTCAACAACATCCCTTTTAAAGCATTAAGATTCAACTTAATTTTAATGGTGTAACTAAATCTTACTCTTTTTGAAAGCATTTGGTTCGAAGAGTGATTATCTGACAATTAAAATTACTTATTAAAACTCCTAGAAGGAGTGAGATTACTCTTTGAAAATTCTTAAGGAATTTCCATTCAGCATTCCTGTTTTAATATATGTGTTACCGGCTAAACTAGTTTTTGGTATGGACTAGATTTTCCTAGGCCAAACTAGTTGATTTGTATGCCTGAAAGTATGCAATTTAATTTTAATACAAAAGCGCTGTGAATAGCAAAGCCGATGTTGCATTTATTAAAGACTGAACCGTGGCCTAAGGCTACAGCGAAGCCGATTCTAGCCATATTGGGGATGTAAGTCCTGAATCCTCACTTAATATTTACTAGTCAAGCATACAAACAGTGTATTTACATTAAGATTTCATTGCCTATTTTTTGGCTTAACAGTAATTACTTTATCCGGTAACATATATATTCTTCTTTGCCAGTCACAACATTTTCTATGTGTTACAAGCGAAATAACAAAATAAACATGTATATCCTATGTGCGGGACTTGAAAAATTTTAAAATATTTGGCTCAAAAGCATCTTTCAAAGTCAGAGTCCAGCAAGCTCTGCTTTTTTTATAGTTAGGAGGTCACACGATTATAAGACTTTCAAAAAATAGCTTGAAGTATATAAAAAATATATGCCAAGTTTCAAAGTATAACCAGCAATATAGGAGATATGGGTAGCTTGCGTCTGCCCTTTTCACATAAAGCATGCATATTTTGAGTATATTCACAGCTACAAAACTTATTTTGCTTAACTTTTCCCGCTTGCAGGCTTGTCATTTTCCATTTCATTCTTATTAAACAGTAGAAGTAGAAGCTAGAAGTAAAGTAGAGACACTTTCCCATCCACTCAGAACAATGAGTAGAAGTTCGGTTTTTTCTGCTTTCAATGCATATTTTTGCGTTGCACTTTGTATACTACCAGCGCTTGAGTCTCCTTCACCGTGGTCCCTATAAATTCGAACACGATCTGTGCTAAATGAAACTTAATTTAATAAAATTTCAGGAACTAATAATCTGTTGATAGTAAAACAAATAAATATTTGTATTTGTTTTAAAGAACTTTTACCTCTAGTGAAATTTTACACGATGTGGTTATTTCACACCGAAGAGGAAGAAACCATAAAATTTTAATTCGACACAGTTTGCTTAGTGATAAAATTTTCAAATGAAAAGTAATTTTTACTGATCTTAAGTCAGAATTTAGACAAGGCAATAGTTGCTAAGAGCAAATCACACAAAACGATTTGACAGCGCTCATACAATATTTGATTTCTGTTTTCTGCAAGGAAATCAGCAGAAATCTCAGTGATGTTTTTGTTTAAATTTCCTACAGAAAGCAACAAAAAATATAGTTAGAGCGTTGTCAAGTCACCAATATGACTCCGAGCAGCAACGGCGCCGAAATCCAAGGCACCCGAGAGAAAATCCGGGCTAGCGAATGAATGTGAGAAAGCAGGCGTCAAGTGCTCTTTCAATTGTTCCAATATCTTGCACACTAAGTTAGATAGTGATAGATGTTGTAGGCAAAAGTTATAAGGATTGTAGATGGTCAACTAAACGGTGATCTTTCCGTTTCGAGGTCAACAGCAATTTTCTTATAGATCCTATATTTTTTATTACCTATTTATATTCTATGGAAAAAAAGTTTTTCGTTAGAAAAATTTTTCCCTGAGATTTTAGTTTTTGCGCTAGTGATAAGAAAAATTGGGTCAAAATTTCACCCCATATGATTTTTTTTTTTTAAGCTCTCAATTTTCAGTAAAAATGACACTGAGTAAAAAGTTTTTAAAATTGGTCAAAAATATTTTGAAAAATATTTTTCTATAAATTATGGAGACATTTAAAACAAAATTTTTTCAAAAAGTAAATGTCATTTTATTAAATTTTAAAAAATATTTTTTGCTGAATATTTTGACCAATTTCAAGAATTTTTTTTTTAATTTTTGTTTAGACTGAGGTTACGTCTGGGTTTTAGGAAGCGAGATAATAGCGAATATTTGATCAGAACTTTTTTTGTTGTTAAAATTTTTTAATAGATATTAAAATTGCCCATGTCTTTGAGGTCTCCGAGGTTATTGATATTTTTTTATAAGTCGTAATTGATTAGTTGACAATCTATCATAAGAAAAGTAAACTATTAGGAAAACTATAAAAAATCATAACTTGGTTCGAGTAAAACCAAAAAATTAACCTTAAAAAACATTTAAAACTTAATTTCTTAGTAAAAAATTGTGAACATAAATAAATTTTTATTTTTATAGAACCCTTTTTGCACATACTATAACTTCTCCATCATTAATTTTATAGTAAACTTAGATATTCGTACTTCATATATTCGAAATTACTCAAAAATTATATGCGTAAGACATTTCATAAAATTGTAGGGATTCTAAGCTGGGAAATGTGTACTAAAATCAACGATATAAGAATTAAAGCTTTCAAGCCACAAAGCCAATGGAAAAAGCTATACAAACTGAAAGCTCAAAGACTTGCGTTAAGTATTTTTCAAGCTTTTAAGATTTTCAACCAAATGTTAAGTTTTTACAGTATTTGAAATGAAATGTTATGGCTTATGCAGAGAATTATAGCACACATAGAGTCATAAAATATAAAAATTAAAGGTCACTGAGTAAACTATCATATTTTGGAAAATCTTTGATTGATTTCAAAACTGTTTGTCGAATTCATTTTGCAAAAATTTACGTGCTTGATCAATAAATAAAAGTAAACGTATAAAAATGAATTTTTTGCGTGAGATCCAAGAGCAGTGACGTCGTACCGGCAGATTTAAAACATAGCTGGATAAAGCATAGTGATAACACACGCATAACTAAAGACTTGTCTTAGCCATCATCTCCGAGGTGTTAGCGAGCCATCATGTCGTTTAAGTAGCGTCTTATCGTACGTTTTCAACGCATTTGAGTTGCGTAGATTCAAAGCATCTCCGAAAATGTTTTTCAGTCGTACATTTTATTGGTTTTATATGACCAAACAAACAAATTTCAATTATTTTCAGTTTTTTACAAGGATAGTGCAAATCAGTTAGCGCGTGGTGAATCAATAATCACGCGTTAACTGGTAAATATAAACGATGATTAAGGAACGATTACAATGTTTTTGTACCAGAGTAACTACAAACATAAATTAAAGTAATTAAGAAACTAATGTAGATCACATTTTGAAATTTGCTTTATTTTAAAGTTAAAATATCAAATAAAAGATGTCAAAATTGTTTAAATTCTGAGATGAAATGTTCACTTCCAGTTTACACAAAAAAAAATGAAATTTCAAATCTGATTTCATAATTGCAAAGAACAGTAAATTTCCTATATAAAACCACCAGCCTGCCGTTCATAATTAATGCAATGAAATATTTATCTTCATTTGAAAATTTAACATAACAAGACTGACCACATAAAAACTAAAAATCTATCACGTTATTAAAATCTCCGAATTTGATCGGCTAATTCATATATTTTAACAATTAAATTCATTCTTTTCTTAAGTCTTTCTGATGTATAAAATGTGGTGTTTAGCCATTAAGCCAAAACAGATGAAACCCTAATTTGACAATGCATTTGCTAAAAAGGACACATGTACTTTTACATAAAAGTCAGTTGACTGTAGACTAATGTAATCAACTTTTCATTTCATTCCATAGGTCTTAGTTTCTCCCGTTTTTATGTTCTTTATTGCCATTGTTATTAATATGTACGAGTATATTGACAAATGAACAAAGTTAAAAATTACACCGAATAGATAAAATAAATGCCCCAAAGGCAGACATTAAAAAATTGCCACATCAAATGAACAATTTCCAAGAGTATTAACAAAAATAATGGCAACGCATAAATGTCCTTAATAACCTTAATGTATCCGCCTTTCAAAAACTTTTTTTTGAAAAGGATACAAAAGGAGCATTAACCGTCATTTTTTTTACTCTTTTCGTCTTTCTTTTTTAAAACTTTAAAATATGCGTTATATGTTAGTTACCACATTGTGTTATTGGCAACGGACAGCAATGTGGCTGCTTTCTTTTTTTCCTCTCTCTCTACACATCTCTCTCAATTCACGATTCCCAAATATATCAACTGTCAAACTAATAAAGCGTTTTCCAACTCATGTGGGAACGACATTTGGCATCAATTTCCAAGCGATACGATATCCTGACAAAAAAGATAAGGAATTGTAATGGAGGATAAATGGAAACAAGAAAAAAAAAATTAACGAAAGAATAAAAAACCTCAATGAAATGCGAGACATACATACATAATGGAGACACAATTACACATAGGAAAATACATGTACGCATGTTGTCCCAGTAGGAATATAAAAACAATACATTTGAGGAATGGGCGATCAAAATGAAGCATTTTTATTTTGTAATTGTTTTCATGAATTTTTTCGGTACAAAAAAAAAAAAAGGAAACAACTACCCTTAAAAGTCGGCGACAAAACATTTGAATTCCTGCAAAGCACCTCATAACAGACAGTTTTTTAAGCATCTTTAAAGTATTTTCAAAAAGAAACATTTTCATTTTTAATATTCCTACGAAAAGGCAACAGAAGAAACATTTTCACAGCTTTTCCGTCATACAGACGGAACATTTCTAAAAAAATTCTTCAAATCGTAACACAATTTCACAGCTAGCAATTGTCATATTTTTGTATACGCTTACAAATACTTTCCTAAATTTTTATTTTGGATGGGTTCTCAAAAAATACTTGCTAACGTACCATTTGATGTAAAAAACTGTTTGAAATTTTAACCTTGAAGACCTTTGAGCTGAGATTATGCCATTTTAAAGGTCGAAACCCAGGCACTTTTAGCAGTATCAAGCTTTTTATAATATTCGCAAATAATAAAAATTTCAGTCCTTTTTGATTCTGAAAACAAAGCTTTTCTTGCAACATTCAAACCTTTACAAGCTGTAGTGAATATCCTACTAATTACATATATGCACTATCATGTTTATTACGAAATCTGGTTTGCATGGCTTGCGTATTTAATGTTAGGCTCTGTCTCGTTTTAGTGATTAGAAAAACTTTAATTTCGACAAAGCTTGTTCTGCTTCGCTTGTTTGTGGCATTTTTTCCAACTGGGATATGAGTGAAAGAGTTAAACTTTATATAGACAGCTATATAGCTTACACCCAAAAAATAAACAATAGCAATTCAATACCCTTTCATACATTTTCACCAAATAAGTTATTATTAGGGATAAAAAAATTATATACCTCGTTCTGATCGACCTTCAATGGCTATGAGCGACGAAAACATCGATAAAATCAAAAAGTTAATGCTTCAACATTATCGCATGAGGTCTGACAGAAAGCGATTTTTTTTTAAAAAAATTTCATTTAAAAACAAAAATTTTTATTTTTGTTATGAGATATTCTCTGTTTGTAAGTTGTACTCTAAAGGAACTTTGTAAAAAACCATGGAACTCATAGGAAGTTTAAGATAGACCACCTCTTCCAATACAACTTTTTACTCATAATCAACCAGGGAGTCTAATTTTTCCAAAAGGTGGTTCTAAACCGGATCACCCTGCATGTTATCAAGAAATAAATGGCTTGCTCAAATTAGTTTTGTCTGTTATTTAAAATGAGGCTGAGTTCTTAAACGTCAATTGCATTGCAGTCATACAAAGTCACGCGTTATTAAAAGCAATCCTTTATAATCGTATCATGTGTCCCTAAACGTAAATCAATTTTTTATGAAGCGCAAAAAAAAGCAAACTGTGCATCACAAGTTTTTATGATGCTTTTGTGATGCACAGTTAATTACACTGATGAATTTCCTTTCAATGTTATAATGATATTTTATCGTTACATATGTAAATAATAAGTGCGTGTGACTAAAATAATATTTTGCTACTGCGTTCACCATTATAGTGATGCTTTGCAAACAGATGTTCCTTATCTTCAATACAACGACAATTTAGTTGAACAATGCAATTTGATTGTATGGTTCCTTTGTTTCGAAACCGTATGCTTATAGTGCTTTTTTCGTTGACGTTTAGGAACTAACCCTTACGGAATTCTTGCACAGTAAGTATATCTGCTCAGCAAGGATTTTTAAGGATTCCAATTATAAACTTTAAGTATAAAAATTCTACCTAATTCAAGTGTCATACAAAGAAATATTTTTTGAAATTCAAGTCCACGAGACTTATCTCATATCACTAACCTTCAATCAATTTTTTTCAATGGCTCCCTCCACAATGATACGTGAGTTATTTATCTGGCCAACATACAATATGCTCGGACGGAAACTTGTATGTTTTCGAACAAGTGTATCTAGTTTCTTATTGGTTCTGGTGAGAAGGATTTTTGTCAGTACCTTGGAAGAGATTGAAAATGTCATGATGTCACGATAGTTTTGGCATAAGAACATGTCACCCTTCTTTGGAATCGTCACCATAATGCCTAAAACGCACTTTTTTCTCAAGTGTTCTTTTTCTTTTCTTCTAAAAGAATATGGATTGGGTAAACAAGTTGAACTAACTCAGGTGAACTTTCTAACATTTCAACAACCATGCGATCTCCATCTGTTTGTTTTTGGCATTAAAGGGATGTTATGGTCTTTATAATATCGGTTAATAAAAGTCGATACGAGGCAAGTCGCTGTATTGTTTCCTGAGAAAAATGGTATACTGAGTACTATGGCATCAAAGCGGACCATTGATAGTCTCCGAAAATTATTCTAGCTCATGGATAAGCTAGTCATCTCTAGAAGTTCTTGCTCTTGTTTGGCTAACTTTACAAAAACTTCTTGTATGTCATCTTATAGTAGTGCAATTTTAAATTAAAAAAAGTCCACAAGATTAAAGCTATTGATTCTTAAGTAAAAATTTCCTCGCAGTGTTTTGTAACACCATAAAACTGAGGTCGGCAGCTTGGCAAATACGCTTGCTCATCATTCAAGCTTGCAAATGATGGTGAAAATGTCAAACTGATTTAAAATAAATTGAGACATTGTTGTATGCGTATGTGCGTACATATACACATGTGAGTGTGTGTGTGTATGTGTAGAATGATATACGTGTTTGTGTCTAGTTTGAGTATACGTATGTTACAACTACTCTGCATGCAATAGAAGGATATGGATATCGAAAGAATAAATATTGATAGAATATCAGCTGCTTAAGCATGTGCTCCAAGCTGACAGTAATGGTGCATATCTATATGTCAGCACGTATATTTGTGTGTATGCATGTAGGTGTATGGGTGTCATTGCATTAGAATGATACCATTGTTATTCCTGCGTGCAAATGTGTTAGCATTACATTGTATTATCCAGCAGTAGCAAGCCAAATATAAAAACTACGCGTACGAGAGTGAATAACTCAAGAGGATAAGCAGTGTTGAGCACACAGGGCTACAGAAATGAATTGTTAATGCAAAAACCAAACAAAAAAATCTTTTGAATGATTTTCCAAGGAATTTAATAAAATGTGGGGCTTCTCTCATTATTTAATAAAAGCGAATGTTTAATAAAATTTAAAGCGGTTTCACTCCCAATTTAGCTTCAAGAGTTCTAAGGCCCGTAAGTGGGATCAAAGTCTTTTAAAAGTTCACGCCAATGAATTGTTTTCAATATCCTTAACTGCTTTCATTATTTCTGTTAAGTAAATAACGAGCGGTGATAGTAAAACTGATACCGTTTTGAAAGTTTCTGGAGAATGCTCGCTGTGAGAAATGAAACTTGGTAACAGCGCTCCCATAGTTGCCCAAATACCTTAAATCCGCGCGATCGTGGTAGCGAATTTCACTATCCAACTCTCAGAAACTACCTCTGGCGATACGTGAAAAACAACTGAAATGACTTCAAAGGAGCTTAGGTACGTTGAATGTGTTTTCAAGGCAATTTAGCTTGGCCTGCTCCGCTACAGAATACTGCGCTCCAAACAACTGCAAATAGTGAAAATCACTGGCGGCACAACTTCAGACAATGGATTTCGACTAATGGCAGAACAAAACACAATTCCAAATAGCACCAGACCTACCCATTGTCCTAAATATTCAAACTGTAAACGAAGTCGAGCAATTTACTAATCGCTGCAAGGCACTCCTCTTGAAGATCGTGATATTGTTGACACTCGTTGGGTTAAGGACATGTTTTTTGTTTTATTTATGTTGATTTTCAGACCTACTTCTTCCAAAGATGATCTGACGGTACTGAAAGTTTCTTGCATGTCTGACTGCTTGATGGCGAGGTGGCATCGGTGTAAGCGAAGTCTTCCAGATGCTTGCTGTAAGTCCATTGAATGCCGCGATTTGTGGTACCTAGGGCTCTGATAAGAACATCGTCAAGTACTATTAGAAACAATTAACATTGTTAGTGCCAGCAAACAACCTTGCAGCACATCTGAGATGGACTCAAAAGGGTCGGAAAGTTTCGTGTAATGTAGTATTCTAAACTTTAAACCTTCGTGTTCAGCTTTGATGAAAATAATAATATTAGGTGGTGCACCTACTCTGTTCACTACACTCGATTAAAGTTTGATGTAACGATGATTGCCACTCATTTATCTAGTGAAATCCAGCCTGTTGTTTTCGGATAAGTGGTTCTATTTATCTGCTGACTCTGGTGAGAAGAATTATTGTTAAGACCTTGCATGTAACTGACATAGGTCCCCTTTATGAGGTATTTTCACCAGAGTTACAATGAGCCAGTTTTTAGGTATTCGTTCTTCTTCCCAAATTTGAATAAGGACTGGGTACATGAGTTCAGCATTGAACTCCATATATACATATTATCTAAGAAGCTTTGACTTAAATTATGGTATTGTGCTGTCCTCGTACAATTTCTCAACACTTAAATTCCTCTTTAAGTTTCAGCAGCCAGCATTCGTCAAAAAATGGGCGAATTTTCATTTTCAATTAAATTTTTTTTTTTCGAGTTAAAGAAAACAAGCGCCTGCATAAAGTCAGACCAATCAGCTCCTAAAGCTCATCAGAAATAAAACCATTAAAGTTACATGCGTTTTGGTGAACCAAAAATAAAGTTGAAGCAATATTTTTTTATATTTTTTCATTCTGTTCTATGTAGGTCGATTTTTTTGTGTCTTTAAGCAATGAACTTTCGTACAACATTCCCCTCATTTGCAGTGAATGCAAATCTCGTTTTAACGGTTTAATAATCCGATTATGGCAGAATAACTTCCACAGCCCATTGCATACTGCTGTTGTTATTGTTGTTGCGGTTCAGTAAAGTACAACAGCAGTAAACGGGTCACACCGTGAGAAAAAGTTAGTTGAGAAGAGTCTCACGCACAAACACAAGCAAAAACACAAACCCGGACCCATGGCAAATGCGTTGACATAGTGAGCGGAAGCAAAAATGCCCATGGATTTCTATAAAAATCACTGATGACGTTACGAAGTGTACGCAAGTGATGCTGTTAGGAAGCCGCAGGGAGGTAGTAAATGCAAGGTTGCAACATAGCTAAAATAGCGACATGAATGTGGTGAAAAAGCCATATGAGTCGTTGTACCCAAATGACGGGCACATTCACATGACTTAACGCACAGTGTATTATTTCTATTGAATTTGGAATATAGAAAGCTATAGTTTGAAAGAATTCAGTGTACAAAATACGCAATAACAATTCCGAGAGCTCTGTGTAAGTGACAAAAATGTTTACTTTTCAAAGTCAGGTATTCCACAAAAAAATTTGAAATTGCTTACGTTTATAGAAAAAGTTAATTTTCCAAAGAAAAATGTTCTTACTCCATCTTGAAACTCATGTAGAACAGTTAAGGTGTAATATGCTTGCGAGTAATTTCCAAAACCAATTAACTATAAAAATTATATGATTTTGAAACATCTCATTTTATCCGAAACACTTGGCGTAGAATTCGTTTGTTGGTAGCTAAAGCCCGAAAATTGATTTTCCTTTTAGGCTTTTTAAAGGAAAATAATAAATAAAAAAAGAATAGAGATATTCTTAATACATTTGTGAAGCATTGTAATAATATTTACACTGCAATTTCAATGAATTTCAATAGAAGCTTGTATTGATATATGACGGAACAGAGACAGACAACGACAGAGTTTTGCAAGCGTTTTAAGAAAACAAAAACACCCTCATAATCTTAAATTGAGCAGATGGATACCAAGCGAGCTTACTACAACTCCAACTGAAACCGCAGTTGCCAAAAAGTTTGGATACCATTGCAGTCTCAAGCGATGAAAAAAACTGTTTTCCGTTAACACAATCTTCAAGAGATGAGAGCGAGAAAGGCTTTGTTAAATGTCATCATCATCCAAATAAGAGTTTATTAATTGTGCTTTTCTATGTAACAATCGCCAATATATTAAGTGAGGAGTTGTAATTATGTTTCGTACATAAATTCAGGATGAAAAATGGAATAGATGTGATTTTGTTTTAAGCAGGCAAACCAATTGAAAACCATCGCCACGTAGCCTCAACTGGTCTTACAAAAACCCATAGACCACCAGCAATTTATTTTACAATTAATAAATTATGTAGGCTAAAATGTCCCCAAAATTACAAAAGCACTGAAGGATATGTAAAAACTCGCCCAATTACTTAACTCATTTCGCGACGTCGACATCGATAAATTGCATCAAATTTCATAATACATTACAATAAGGACATACCGAAACATTTCGTAAATGGAGCAAATATCTTTCCTGACTCATTCACTGAGACACAAAGACACATTATGTCACACACTTTAGTTTCCTTAATGACAAAAATGATGAAACACAACAGTTTTTTGAAAGTGGCAAGCAAGACGAGGAAACTAGGAGTGTATTATCTCGAAGTTGTCTGAAATGGCAATCCCTAAATTCTATCAAACATTTTGAAAACACAGCTGCTAAAAAAATTAATATCCATACACCGAAAGAAAATATTGCAGTGAATTGGGGAAGAAAATGTTGAAAACTTTGAGGGGCTAAAAACACTTCGATTTCCTGGCCATATGATAAGTGTTGACCCACTTTACTTCGGCATCAATTAAAAACTAAAAACTATTTTCAATAAATTTAATAAAATTGCCAATATTTAGAGTGGATTTTATTGCAAGTGCGGACTTTATTATAAATTTTACATAGGATGAGAGAATAATCCCACCTGCCTCATCAGCAAACCGCAACTTTAGTTAAGTCAGTTAAGTTTAATTTGGAACGAAATAAATAATTTTTAGCATTCATGCTCTCGGCATTTTATTGTGTGTAGAAATCTACTCTTGGACATATACATGTGGATGTATATACTCGAATTAATTAGTTAGCTAATTTTTTATTACTTAAGTCAAGAAAATCACCCACTGTGTTACGGAAATATTGCGTCTGCTGCTGTTACTCTGTTGTGCTAATTTAATTGAAACAATAACAGCAACAGCAACAGCAAGAGTGGCAACAGCAAGAGTGGCAACAGCAACAAGAGTAGCAACAACAACATGAGGAGCAAGCGTAAAAACAAAAGCAAAAAAATGCAAAAAAAAACAACAACCAAAATTTTGTTTGCAATTCAATGATTTCCCTGGTCGGTATTTTTGCACCACTTTCTACGAAAGAAACTGAAAGCAGTTTAATAGTGTGTGAGTGAATTTGTGTATATGTGTGTGCATGTGCCCAGCAAGCATTTGGAAGATTTGTAAATCTGCCCCATATATGGCGATGAAATAAAAAATAACTCTCCTAAAAGAAATTTGTAACGTTACTTATAAGCGAAACATAAAATCAGAGTCAGATAATTTAAAAAAATGTTTGTTTTTCTCTTTCAACAGTAATCTGTTAAAATTCGTCCTTACGTTTCATATCCGAATCGCTATCCTCGGACAGTGTTTCCGAACAAACTATCGCCAGACCTCAGAATATGAGCTCACACGCAATCAAAACCATCATCTCCTCAACTAAAAAATGACTCTTCGGCGATTAAGGATGTTTGCTGGGTTACTGCTTTAGTGAATTTGTGCACATGTGGGCATGTTCGTTGGAAGTTTCTTTGAACAAGTTAAGCAATTTTTGTTTTAAGTTTTTTCTCCTATTTTTGCAATTTATTTTAATTTTTTTCCATATTTATTTGCGTATGTGTGCATTTCCGCTTTCTGGATTGTATGTATATGTTGACCAAAACTGCACTCAATATTATGCTGAGTAATGGCTGAACTTATTGTTATTTCAACAAAAAAAAAGAAAGAGAATATGAATAACGCACTTTTTTTGCGTTGTACGAATAATTTTATCATAGAATTTTGAAAATTGTGTTGTAACTATACAATCGGATAATTTCTAAGGACACTATTCATAATGTCGCGATAATATTAAAAAAATATGGCAAACTAAACTGAACAAAACTAGCACCACTTTTGCCAAATTTGATAAAATTTTAGACGTTTCATCCTTATTGGAAGGTAACACACTCTAGGTAAAACATAATCTACATACAGTTGTTGTCAAAATTATGAAGCGCTCCTACATATGTAACACTCAGACTATTAAAAACCATTTTTATTTATAATTTTAACAGAAACTATTTTGTTTAAAAAAGGTAAAACTTACTTGACCACTTTGACAGCTTTTATTCTACAGAGCATACTGCAAACTAAACGTTTACATATATTTTGGGAAATAAGGCGCGATTGAAAAAATGGGCACTTTTCAACCATCAAGAAATTCAATTCGAAATTACTCTAAAACACTCTCAAATGTGTAAAATATTGCCCAAGGCCAGTAACTTTTATAATGACTCCAAATGTTATTCAAAACAAAGGAAAAGGAGATATTTACAAAAATCGAATATTCGCGACCTTTGACATAGAATATCTTGACCCACGTACTCGGTATTCTATGAGACTGAACTAACTTGTAAAATATTAAAGAAAACATTATTAAAACAGCTTATTAACTTTCATTCCTATTTGACTAGACTAAGAGGTACCTTATACTTTCAACCACTACTGCGCATACATACTCGTACACTCATCAGACCACTTTTGGTGTTGGACAAGTTGGATAATATCAATCCTAATCCACGGCCAAATGCCGCCTATTTACCTTTTTTCGTCCTAAGCTAAACTGGTTCATCGTCACACGTGATTAACTAGTTTGGACTAGGAAAAATTAGTTTCTAATCGTCTTTCCAAATTTTTTTGTTGATATTATTCTAAGTGTTTGTTGTTTTTTGATATTATTTATATTGTTGATACTTTTGATACTATTTGAAACTTCTAGGCTTCTTTCGACTTTTTCTATCGACACTTTTAAGCATTTATGAACTTTTTGAACTTTTTTAAGGATCTTAGACCTCACCGATACTATAAACCACTTTCTACTTTTATCGATCCTTTGAATACTACTAGCTGCATTTTGATTTCTATTGACTCTTTCGATTATGTACGATACTAAAAGACTGAAAGTTTCAAATAGTACTAGAAATGTTTTCTAATGTCCAAATTATCGATAAAAGTTAAAATTATTCGAAGAATGTCAAAAATCAATGCTAGCCGAAATGTGTCAATAAGTTTCGGAAAGTCGATACATTTTGAATGCCATCGAAAAATATGGTATAGTATCGAAATAATTGATACGAGTCGCTTAAATTTGAAGGAAGCCGAAAAGTATCGAAGAGTTTAATATAATCGAAAAATGATACATAGCAACGAAAGGAATAGATAAAAGTCAGAAAATGTTGAATAAATCGATATGTGTCGAAAAGTACCGTAAACTTGAAAAACGTTTGGAAATATCGGAAAAGTTGATGAAATTGGAGATATGTTGATCTTGAAACTTTTACTAACATGTAACTTTTCATGTTATACAAAGAAAATTTTTTTCAGCAACGTATCTTGAACACTTTTCGTACGGCACCCCTGGAAAAATTTTGAAATTTTCTTAAAAAAAAGAAATTAAACAAAAAGTAAAGGGTCATCGGATCTTTCTGACGCATTTTTCTATAACATCAACTATTCAAAAATATTATTTGCAAATGATATTGCTTTTCATGTTATACAAAGAAAATTTTTTTCAGCAACGTATCTTGAACACTTTTTGTACGGCACCCCTGGAAAAATTTTGAAATTTTCTTAAAAAAAAGAAATTAAACAAAAAGTAAAGGGTCATCGGATCTTTCTGACGCATTTTTCTATAACATCAACTATTCAAAAATATTATTTGCAAATGATATGCTGAATATGGACCATTTTCGCGCTCCCAAACATTTGCGTCAGGGGCGGCTGCCCATTCCAACCCCCTAGCTCCGCCCTTACTGGTAACACATCTGGGTGAGATCTCAATACGTTGCATTAACTACGCAAATATTGCTCGAAATATTTTTAAAATTTAGATTTGTTGATAACTTGTACATTGCTGCATGTTTTTATGTATGTTAGAGTTAAAGGAAAGATCTAATAGCTTAAAAATTTTACGGATATATGCTAAAAGACTAATAATTCGGGCGCGTAAAAAATATTTTTATTTTTTTCTGAATTTGATCTATTTTGTTTATTATAGTGACCATAAAACAGTGTAAGCTTTTGCTCTTAGTTTTTAAATTTGAGTCTGTAGTTGTCTAGATATATGCAATCGACATCGAGCTATTCAATTTTTGTAGAATCACCTTGTGAATGATTCAGTACTGCGTGTTGTTTTTTCAATATTGATTTACTATTGATACCAATAACTATACCAGCTAGGATGAATGTATTAATTTTTATGTGTGTACCAGTGTTGGCATGTCACAAGGATGTTTGGGTTTCCGATGGTCACACAACGTAAACTGTCGCAAATGTTAAGAGCGTCGCAATTTCCAGTTAAACCTCGTTGTCACAGCAACTGAAACGTTATGCAAGCAAAAATTATCTAGATTGTTAGAATAAAATTGAATGAATATTTAAAGTGTGTCGTTGTGCTGTTTAAATGCAAGAGAAAAATTTATGAATGATCTCATTTTTCTCAGTTTGAACTTTGAATATGTGCTGGTCACGAACTCAATTTTGTCACAAAGGCTCCAAGGTTTACGACGTTTACAATCTATTGTCGTAAATATCGTAAAAGTTGCAAGTATCGTGCGTCATTTGTGACGAGCCAACACTGGTGTGTACACTTACACATGACAATTGAAAAAATATGCAAATATGCGCAACAGTTTTTGTGACACTTAAGATATTTTAAAGGTCATTTAAGCAAACGTTACGCTGTTGCATAAATATTTGTAAAACTGAAACGAAAAAACAAAATAAATTAATATGGCGCAACACTTCAGCATGGCTCATGTAAATTTCGGTTTGTTTTATGAATAAAACAATTTTTATTTATTACCAGAATTTTTCATGCATAAAAAATTATTTCATATATTATTATCTTTGTTGATAAATTTTTAATGCAGCAATTTAAAAAAGTGCGCGAAATTTTACTTGAATTAAATTGAAATTGCACATGTAAGCATTTTATGAAAATGAATATTATAAATAATATATTGAAAAATTTCAAAAATTTGCACCGTAACATAGTACAGAATCAAAATAAAATTATTCAATTCATCGATCGCATTCATCATCTAACAACTAGCAAAATTTTGTTTAGGTAAAATTTACCCAGGAGGCCTGAGAAAGAGGTGTGGGTTTTAGTGAATTGACACACTCTGAAGTTTACGACGGTAGCTTTAGGTTAGTGTACTGTATGGTCTGTGCCTTACATTCCCAACACCTCCACCACGAAAAAAAAAAAAAAAAAAAAAAAAATTAACGTTGTGTTAACACTTACATGTTAATACTGAAAAATTACTTAGTGATATCTATAAGAAGAATATTTTTCGGAGACCATCAACCGACTAGCTCAACCAGTTAGTATTAACAATACATAGACCATACCCACATTGACTAACACATAGAAAATAGATACCAAAAACTATATTAATTTCTGAAAACAACAAAGCACGAGTTTCACTGCCGAAACTCTGTACCTTTTCATTATCGAAATATGAGAAGATATCCGAATTCCTGAAAACTGGCTTATGGAAACTTTGATGAAAGTCCCAGAAAAAAAAATTCACCGTAATGCGAGGACTATAGGAGCATTATGATACTATAAATGCCATTCAAGGTCTTGACAAAAATCTTCCACATCAAGTCAACTGGTGCCACTTATTCACATATAATGCAAAAGGATTTCACCCAAACAAATCGTATATTGATCAAATGAATACGCTTCGAATTATCGTGAACCTTAATTTTCATCGAGTACAGTAATACTGGCGTGGTGCAGCACAAAAGATCAGTAACCTCAGAAATGCATGATATGAAGGCTTCAAATGTGGATTCTTAGTCAATGGAAAAGTTTATAATCCTAACATGTCCATCTCAGGTGTGGCTCAAGATTATCTTTTGGCATTAATCTTAGATTTGGTAGTACTGGAAAAGGTTAACTGCATAGCTCTTTACTCTGCTAATTATGACGTTCAACGATACTTCAACAAATATATATAATATAATATAACAAGATCTCGCTTATGTTTATGTAAATAAATGTTCTTCTATTCTCGTTTTTTGTTAGATATCGGTACTTTATAATAATACGCATAATCTCTGAAAAGATCAGAACATTAAAATGAAATGTTACAAAAGTTAAAGAGATAGCAACTTTGAAATAACTGAATACTTGCATTGGAGAAATTGGACCTCTGAAATGCATCTTTTAGAAAGTTGTTGTTGTGATGCTTATGTGCCCAAAAACATTATTTGATATCTAACGTCAGCCCTAAAAAGAATATAGGCCCGGGCCCAAAGCTCAAAGAGAAAACTGCTCTGTAGTAAGGTATTAAAGTAGGGGTTGAGGTAGGCCGGATGATTCAGAGCTTTGCATGTTTTGGAAAAGCAGAAGGGAAACAGCACCTTTTTTCTTTTTTTGGTACATGGCAAAACCCTATTGGGAGCCCTTATTGCCATTGTAGGAAACTATATACCCCATTGATGGTCATACGTAGTCCGGCATTATTTCAGCAGACGTAAGATTTGATAACGCAACGGAATTTGGAGGATCTTATATAAACTGGTGCTACACCAAACATGGCCATTTTGTCAATTGACGAAGACATTGTTCAGTCACCGCTGAACTTTGAAATACGTAAGATCTGCTCATTGCTAACAGAGCCCTGATAGCTGAAATAAAATCACTAATCCTACTCGCTGACATCTGTGTTCATTGGTGATACAATTACAATTAAAAAGCACCTGCTGGCAGATATATCTACGTCAAAGAACTTAGAAAATTTTTCATTGTAATATTTCAAAATATCCAGCTTCATAATAAAATTTTTGAAAAAGCAAACAAGTCTATTGTTTTCTTATTCACACTAAAATAAGAAACCAAGAAACGCCAATGCACCTCATTGAGCTAAAATACCAAAAGTATAAATTTCCTTTCGTGGACAAATAAATTAAAAATTTTCTCGATGTCCAATATGTATGTTGTAAATTGCATACAAAATCTGTTTATAATATTGACACAAATTAAAATTGCATAAGAGACCGACAAAATAAACGATAATAATTCCAAAAAGAGGTTAACTGAGGCCAGATTAAAAGTGACATGCAATAAAACCGACATACCACAGGTGCCGATGCCACAGGGTTGATTTACGCCCACAACCCCAAATCAATATTCTTGTGCTATTATCACCTCGCCTATTTTATGAACTGTGAAATTCTTAACAGCGGGTGCAAGGAGGAAAATATGTGTGCTCTACATACACACTATTATACGATACGACGATACACAAACAAGAACTCAACACTAACACTGAAATACAGGATAACAACGAAACGAAAGAAAAGCAGACATACAAACGAACAACCGATTTTATGCGCCTTTCACTGGACGTGTCCTTAATAATCCACTCAACAAGGACTTACACGTAATACATTTAGCACAGATCGTGTTCGAATTCATAGGGACCACGGTGAAGGAGACTCAAGCGCTGGTAGTATACAAAGTGCAATGCAAAAATATGCATTGAAAGCAGAAAAAACCGAACTTCTACTCATTGTTCTGAGTGGATGGGAAAGTGTCTCTACTTTACTTCTAGCTTCTACTTCTACTGTTTAATAAGAATGAAATGGAAAATGACAAGCCTGCAAGCGGGAAAAGTTAAGCAAAATAAGTCGGCTTTGTAGCTGTGAATATACTCAAAATATGCATGCACGAGGGTGACGCAAAAATATTTACAAAAAAAGTATTAGAAATTTTATTGAGTGAAATCTACTTCACTTAATACTTAATACTTTGATTTCGATATCAAAAAAACACCAATTGGCTTATATCTATAGGCATAGAACCCGCTGTAGGAATTTCCAGTGTATAAGATAACATGATGGGATATATGGGAAAGATAGTGATGCGTTTTAGTGATACTGAAAAATCAGGGTTGCCTTGCCAAAGCAGGTCCTGCTGCTCGAAAATGATGGAATTTCGGTCAATTTTGTTATTTTACTTTAAAGTGTGTAAGCCTAAAATGTATACCAAAGCCTAAAATGTATACCAAATGATAGAACTTGATGTGCCTAAATAGAGTATTTAAGGTTGCATCGTTGAGTCAAGCGATACGCACTGCCTTAATAGAATATATAGGGTTTTATTGTCGAATTCTGTTTCAGGAGTTGCCACCCGTTATTTATTATTTATTGAATAAAGGCTTTGCTTTTTGTTTTAAGGTGGTTCGTATTTTTTAATTGAAATAGATATCGTAGTATTGTTCAATTTTTAATATTAAAAAGGCATAATAATAATTATACATACTGTAGATGAGCAAAAATTATCAAACAGTATATCAGCAGCACACCGTTCACTGCTTCCCATCCGATAAACAATTATAGTACCGATATGTGCATTGCACACGTAAAATATGCTGAATATCACAAAAAGACGACGTATCCCAGTACCAATTAAAGTGTGATATCCAAGATGTTCGGGATCTAAATAACAGCAAAATTCAATTAAAGAGAAAAGTTTTTTTGCTTGATATGTTAAAGACGCTGCGAGAGAATTTTTCTGGATCTTTGTGGAATCCCGTGATATATACATAGTATATATTGTGCAAGAACAAAAAATTTCAAAAACAAAAACCTCAATTTAACTGGTTACAATTTTCTGATGGCACCTGGACAAGCCGTGGAATTTATACCCTACATATAAGATGTTTGCTGCATGTAAAATATGAGCTTCCAGACAGACTTACGGTAGTTTTTCTAAAAACATCGACTCACCTCAAAATGCTTTGACCGATCTACAAATCCAGTCATGAATTGATTAAATATCTGAACGAAGTATATATTTGCCATACTCAGGGTTAATGATAACCAGAAAGCGATCAAGTCTCTGAAAAGCTTGCATTGAAGCTACTCCTACTTGGAAGTCCAGTTTTTGTTCTGAAATCAGCTTTGTGGGTTAATATAGCATTCTGCTACTAACCTTGAGAGTGCAATATCTAATGCTTTCTTTATCTCTTTCTTTTGATAGAAAAGACTGACCGATTTCTGTGCTTGTTTTGGAAAAAGTTGATGAAAATTTTTTTTTTTTTTTTAAATGAATTCATAAAATTTTACAAACTTCAGTTTTGGTATACGAAAAACTTGATGACTTTATTTTTCTGCTCGCTTACCAAAAAACTTTAAGTACATGCTACAAAAATTGGGGAATACCTGGCTATTTCAAAAAGTTTTCAATTCCTACCAGGTCTCCGGCTTTGAGATAAAATTCCGGGTTGGGGCCAAGTTAATACCGACTACTTCGTAACTCTGGCTCCCTAAGATCATAAAGTCTCAAAAATTTTGATAAATAACTGATAAGATGGCTACTTTGAAAAATTGGTTAGCACTATAAATAGGAGAAAAAGCATCAATAAAATGAACCACCCTAATGTACATTCTAACAAAAAACTGAATCTTTATGCAGCACAAATCTCTGAACTATCGAGGAATTTTCCATTGTTTGCTTTGGTATGCTTGTATTTCTCAGCAAGTGTGTGCAAGCATGTGCCTGTAGTTGAAGCATGCAATACAAATATTTTGCATCCTTAAATCAGAAAAAAAAGGTGCCCTCTCTTATACTTTATTCTTTATTGTTGCAATGTTGCGTAGGTTCAGTTATTTCACTAAGAAAGAAAATCTGATTAACGTTTTTAACACAAAAACTTTTGTAAGCCAGCAGCAAAGGATGTTTAGGCTATTAAAAGTTAACAATGGGGCGACATTCCGGTTACGCACAAAATCTGTACGCGTATAAAGTGAAAATATTACAATACTTAATATATTAGATTAGAATTTTTTTTGAAGTGAATTTTTTAAATAAGTAAAGAAAAATAACATCCTTGCTGCACCTTGTAATATTTGAGCACAAAGAATAAAATTTTTTTTATATGAACTATATATAAGAAACACAATACAGAGCCATGAAAATAAATTCATGTGCTGTATACATGATGGCCCAGATAAAGTATATTATTTGATTTCGTTAAGGGAGTTTTTTGCAAGCGATTACACTTGCAGCAAAAGTAGTCCTACAAGGTCGCTACTATATTTATTGATAGGAAATTTTTGGTTACGTATCCGTCAACAGAAATTTGGCAGTCAGGAAGAGTGAACCCAACGGCCGCTATGCACATCTGTACAATTGGCTCCAAAATGAATTAGGGAGTAGTAGTAGTTTCTATGTCTCACACTGCAACAAAAGTCAATCATTCAAATTACAGATTGCAGATTACAGCAATTTAAAGGCCGAAAATTATACGATTCATAAAACGGCACCTTATGCTAAAGAAAGTGCTCATAACTATTAAAATTTATTTTTCATTGAACAGTCAGGCTGAATTTAAAGGCCTTAGTTGGACTTACATCTAGTCAAGAACATTCTTTGAATGGGCCCAAAAGATGCTAGCTGAACACGCTAAGCTAAGGAACTGAGAAAATATAGATAAACGACTCCAACACCCACCTCACAAGAATGTTTGCTCAAAGCTATGAATGAGACAGTTTGATTTTCATTGAATGCAGTGTCCTGATCGCACTGTCAAATCGGTTGTCTCAATAAATAAATATTCAGGTAGCAGTTGTAAGAATTAAAATTACAGCAAAAACTCGAAATGATCTAAATGGAGATTCTTGCATATTACTTGGTTTTGTTCCGTTGTAAAATTTGCTTATGGTCAGGCAGAAAACTTAAAAAGCATAGATGAGCATTAAACGTACTTTTGGTATGGATATATAAATTATATTAACTTGGTTAAAAGGCTGTTCGATTTGTCTTTCAATTAAATTTCGAATCTATCTTGATTTTCTAGATGCTTGATCGCCTTAGCAAGTTAAGGAGTTTGACTTTTAAGCGTTCAAATACTGGTGAATATCTAATGTGACGTCATAGCCAGATTTTTAATAGTGGTATTCACACCGGCATATTTAGTATGAATGCTCGTTGGTTGGCAATTTCGTGAAGCTTTTAACTGTAAGGACCCTGCTCCTGTTATGTTTCGTTAACATGGCAGTAACAGCTTATTTTGTGTTTTTTATGGTAAAAGACTTTGGCTGTTTTTAAATCTGTTCTTTGCACTCTAAATTATATCTTTCTGCCTTCCCGGTCACACATGAACTGATCACGATGCTGGTCTTCCAATAACTCTGCTCCGTCTGTTGTTTTCACAAGATCTGACTCGATGCTGCTATTGCATGCTCTTTTATGAAGGGTATGCTTTGTGAAGTTGTTCTAATGCTGTTTGCATGGCAGTTTTCATGCAATGTTTTTGGTACATCAATTATTGTATTGCGTTTAATTTTAAAATATTACGGTATAAAAATTATGAAAATTTAATCCTCACAATATAAGTGATAAATACTTGGGACATAATAAACATCTCATATCTCATCACTTGTACTCATCCTCACATTACTTGACGAAGCTTTCGAATTGCCAGAAAATCAGGTAAATCTGAATCAAAGCGTAAATCTAATATAAAATTTTGTTCATATGAGAAATAAAATGCAAGTTCATATATTTATTTAGGTTTATGTGGGTGTACCAGAAAATTTTATAAATTCCAATATAAAACATTTTTGTGATTTAAGGATGCTTTTTCAAGTATGGACTTCAATTTGCTGTTACGACACAAACGACTTCATAAGAAATACCACACTACACATACTGCTCGCATGTCCCCAAGTAAATCATGTCAAGGCTTATATGGAGCACACTTTAAAAACCACACATACATCTAAATGCATTGCATAGTTGCATGCAGTGTGCTGTCCAGTAGCATATTTTCAATATATTCTCACCAACACCCATATATGTATGTACCTCTGTTGTTGCGAATATCGACAGGAAAGCATAAACAAAACAGCAACAAGAGACAACAACAAAAATAAAAAATCTCCGAAACCCAAAATTTCAACTCAAGATAACTTCCGCAAGAGGACATCATCATCAACAGCAGCAGTAGCAACAACAAGGACGACTCATAACAGGAAATGAAAAATGTTTCGTTTTGCAAGTTGGAAAAGCAACAAGAAAAAATTAACGAATTTGGCAATGCTACAAATGCGAAATAAAAAGAGTTCTCAAAAAGTTTTTCGACAAATTTTTTTCACTATTTTTTTTTCAAACATTTCCCATTATTGGTCTTTAGTATAACTTTTGCTTTGCTTTGATGCCACATTGATGACGAAAATGGCCAACGGCGAGACATAAACTATAATCGAAAATACAAAATGAAACAGGATTAGCTAACACACATAAGCGGCAGATGCTATCGTACACACACATACTTAGAAGACATCAGCAATATACAAAGATGCAGTCAGTAGGAAAACTAGATAGAGATGATCTAAAATATATGCTGCAACTTTGTTGGGTATGCCGGAAAATAGTTTTATCCCCCAAAAAAAAAATAAGTGCCATGAGATCGACCATAGTTCGGTTTTTCGATTTGAGGTTCAAAAGCCGAAAACTATGGAAAATGTTGAAAAAATTTCAATTTGAATATGTCAAAAAAAAAAAAAATAAATGAAAATGTTTCAAAAGTTGACAGGGGTTGAAAATATAAAAAAGATTAAAAACGTTGAAATGTGCGAAAAAGTTTGAAACATAAAACGAATATCAAAATTGTTTAAAAAAGTCGAAAGAGGTTAAAAAATGTCAAAAATGTATGGAAAATGTTGAAAAGATCACAGAGGTTGAAAAATTGGAAGATTTCGAGGGAAGTTGAAAAAGCCGAAAAATGTTAAGTCGAAAAAATATGAAAAGAGCTTTAAAAATTGAAAAATTCGTAAACGGTTGGGAGAGGTTGAAAAATTTTGAAACTGTTGAAAAAGCCTGAAAATGTCAATTGAATATGGTAAATAATGAATTAATTTGAAAATGTTTAAATAATCGTAAATAACTAAAATAGTATTGAAAATGTTAAAAAATTTAGAAAAATTCGGAAATTTTTGAAAAAATATTGAAAAAACAGAAAAAAGTCAGGGGTTAAAAGAGTCGAAAATATTATGAAAAATGTTGAAAAAAGTTGAAAGAGCTTAAAAAATCTTGAAAGATATTGATACAGTTGAAAATGACTGAAAAAGTCAATAAAATATAGAAAATATTCAAAAGAGTTGAAGCGATTGAAATCTCGAAAAAAGTTGAAAGTGGTTAAAAAATTTCGAAAAAAACTTACACAGCTTGAAAAAGACGTTTTAAAATGTTAAGAAATCTTGGTAAATTCATTTAAGAAAATGGTTTTGTTTTGGAAAAAGCCGAAATAGTCAGAAAATGGTGAAATATGTTGTAAAAGTCCAAAGTTAAAAATGACGGATAACTACGGAAAATTTTGAAGAGTTGAAAAAATCGAAAAAAGGTTAAAAAGTCGAAAATATATGGAAAATGTTAGAAAAAGTTGAAAGAGATTGAATGAATTGAATATGTTGAAAAATGCTAAGACATGTCGTAAAATGTCACACGTCTTTTTCCAATTCCACCTAGTTTTGGTTCAACAAATTTTATGTGCGACCGTCACCCGTATATGCATGTATAATATGCGAGATATGCCGTATTGAGTGTTGCAAATTAAGGCGGTGACACAACCACTGGTACCATGCAGCCCGATTTGGATCCAGAAATAGCTATTTATAAATTAAATTCGTGCATGAAATTTTTAGTATGATTGCTGACAAAGTTTCATATATATTTATTTCATTTAAAGTATTTTACTTGTATGGGAGGTGTAACGCCCACTTGTGCTATTACGCCTGCGTTTGATTCAGATATTACTTATAGAAAGTAAGCCACTTATATTAAATTTCATTGTAACTTATGTTGAGGTGCCACGTCCACTGAAGCAGTCTCGTCGCATTCCATTTAATATCAAAGCTTATAGTAACCGACAGCCTTATACAAAACTTTATAAGGATAACTCTAAAAGTACTTTAAATTTAACATTTAGCAGAATGCTTGTATGGGAGGTGCCACTGATGAATCCCGTCGAAGTCCATTTAATCTCAAAGCTTATAGTAACCAATATCTCTACACCAATTTTTATAAGGATTACTCCTATAGTACACTTAATTTAACATTAAGTTTTTTATACTTACATAGGAGGCACCATGCCCACTAATTCAACCCACTTGAATTCCATTTAATTTCAAAGTTTATAATATAATTTCTATATTTAGTAGAACATTTTTTGTAGAAATCATTAAACATATAATCAATAATATCCCAATATGACGAATTTCAATCAAACTCGCTTATGTTCCTATTGGGCAATATGTTCTATCTCAATATTCCACGTTCTGTACGTGTGTGCTGTTTTCTTTTTGCATGCTAGTGTACTCTGAGATTGGTTCATTTGTTCCCATATGATTTGATTGCTTTTATGAATGTTAGTTTTTAGGTCCCAAGTTGGGTTTCTCATTCGGTTTGATTATTATTTTTTTCTTTTAATATCAACTCCAATTTCTGAATGCTTATGCAAATGGGCTATTTACGACTTACCACAAAATTAACTTATAAGTTATCTGAAAAACTTGTATAATCATCAGTGGCGTACCGTGAACATTTGTCGCCTGGGGCGAAGAATTAATGTGTCTCACCTAAAATAAAAATTCCAGGTCTTACATCAGAAAACGCTGGCAAAGTGAAATACGTTTTGATGAAACAAACTTTTAATATGTTCCATCTCTTTCTCAAAATTACTCTGTGTCACTGTCTATAAAGTAGGCATGATTTCATAACATGCATAATATTGTACGCTATTCACATTTTTGAAGGATATCGCAAAACTTCACCTAAGTTACATTAAAAAATATAAGGTAGCGACAGCGACCTTTATATTGGATGATCACTGCAATAAAAGTACCAAAATTTACCAACTATGTCGATTAATGCAGGGCCCGTAACGATTGTGAATGAATGGATTTTATTTTTTTCAATCAAAAATAATTGTTATTTTCCGTTTTTATGTTTATCGCTCAAAAATAATCGTTATTTTGGATTTGAATTTCTTTCGATCCAAAATAAATGCAAATTTAGTTTAATATTGTTTTCGATCAGAAATAATTGTAATTATGGATTTCTATGTTTTCACATCAAAATTGATCGCAATTTTGGATTTCTGTTTTTTTAGATCCAAGATAACCGACACATTGGATTAAATTTTCTTCTATCCTAAGTCCTACATTTTTAAGGTTTGTTTTTGTTGATGCATTTTGAATTATTTGATATATTTCGAAAACTTTTGACCTTATCTGATTTATTCGATAGTTAGAACTTGCTCGATGTTCTCCGGTAAGCTTTAATATTTTTTAATATTTTTCATAATTTTCGATTTTTTCGCTCTTTTTCGATAGTTCTTGACTACTCCCGATTATTCAAATGTTTTTTGATTAGATTAAATCTTTTTGGTAATTTTCGATGCTCTCCAATAAATTTCAACAATTACTTGTGTTAAAGTCTATTTAAGGCGATATTGCCCCAAAGTTAATCTAATCATTAGTTTTAATGGAAAATCGTTAGAAACTCAAAGATCTTGAACTGGTGGCAAATAATAAGAAGTTTAACAGCAACAAAATACTTCTTTTTATGTATAGAACTAAATTTTTTTCTGATACCTTCACTCAGCTTTCATACGCCTTTTCGTATTAAGTGCTAACAAAAACAATGCAAAATTTATTAAATCCAGAAAAGGAGTCTTATGAAAAAATAATTTCATACATATTGTTTTCACACATACTAACAAATAATAAGGCATGCAAATAAACAAATACATTTTCCGAAATAGCAATCTTAAAATCTTACTTTAAACTTTGATCTGAGACTTCAAACGCAGGCAGAATGTCCTCCATGCTGTACTTTGTTTTGTATTTTGAAGCCTCGAGCAAAAACCTCAATGTCTGTTGTTTTTTATATAATTTTTGATGTTTCTGCAGGCTGAAATTATGCAGCCATCAACACTTTTTTGAAGGCAACCTACAAATTATACAGTAGAGCTTACTGTTGCAAAGGCCTTTGCTGTAAGAGTTGCCAGATAAGCCCTAAAAAATCAAAAGTTATTGCTTGGTCAGTGGATCAAATAAATAGTTTTTGGAAATAATTGAAACCGAAACATATGCAAAAAATAAATATACTAATACGAGTATGTAAAAAAAACCATGTTAAATAAGTTTATCGTTCTTTTCCGGAATTTCGTTGTCGTCAGTATTGGCTCTAGAAGCTGTAAATATAAGAGATAGGTGTGTCCCTACTTTCTCAAAATATATGGGGATTTATATGTCAAAATTATCGATTTTGGTCAACTTCTTATATTTATTGTAGGGACACCAAGTTTTTCCAGATATATTTAATAACATAGCTAAAAAGCTTAATCTTTTCCCTTCAAAACCTACTTTAATTATATTGATATGAGTTTTTTATCGCATTTAAGTTTCCAGGAACTTATTTAGCCTTGTGTAATAAATTGCAATTTACAATATTTCGAATGAGAATGCCGATCTCGATCATAATTTATTTAACCAAAGCAGGTGGAATTGGAAAAATGGACTCAACGTTTTTCGACTAATTTTTAAACATTTCTTAACTCTTTCCATCTCTTTTAACCTTTTCCAACATTTGCCACATTTTTTCGACTTTTTAACCTGTTTCGATTATTTCAACACTTTGCAACTTGATGGAACTAACAAGATTTCAACACGACTTTTTCACCCTGTGTCAATTTTTTCGAGTTTTTTTTTCGAATATTTCTACTTTGTTTAATATTTTCCATATTTTATCGACTTTTTCAGTCTTATTTCATTGTTTCAACATAAATACTTCAACCTCTTTCAACTTTTATCAACAATTTCCATTTATTTTCTTGGTCATTAAGGGTGTTCTCTGTTGAAAATTTTCGAGCTTGTTTACGGGAACACCCCTATTTATGCAAACGCTTAAGCGAATGATCACTGGCAATTTGACGATTTGAGCAGTGTTGCCGCAGCCATGAAAAAATGTATCACACCAAAGAGAGAAAATCTATCAAAATAGGTAAAAATTTTGACAATCGTGCTTTTAATAAATTTAAAAATCGAAATGTTAAATTTATAAGCAAATTTCAAAAGCAATTTCAAACTGACAGCATATTTTTCCGACAAACAGCAACACTAATTCAATTACCGACTTTTCGAGGCTGCTTTCTCATCAAATTTGACTCGAAAGTTTTCGAGAGTTGCGTAAACTTTGCTTCATACAAATTTTTTCGATGCTCTAAAATGTTTACAGTTGCGTTGTATCATAACGCCCAAATCCGGTTAAGACATAACGTCCAAAATATGGCACAAAGCTCAATGAAATTAACAGCAACAAAAATGTCAACCGAAAAATGGCATAGCGTCAAAGTTTTTTGTGAAGAGTTTCTGTTGTTGGCAAATCTGGCCATGACGCTTCCAAGTTGGTCCCTATAACTTCCAATTTGAGCGTTATGACGTTGGCGTCTCAATATATTTTATGAAGAAGTACTGTGGCTAGGAAGACTAGTGTTGGATATATTATAGACTTAGCCACGTTTGAATATATCATAGCTTCGCTTTCCACATTAATTCTGCATAAAAGTTAGGCAAATTTCTTACAGATTGGAACAGTTTGGACTATTTCTCCGAAATTTTGAATTAAGGGCTTAAAAATAAATCTGGCTGCATAGATTAATGGAGAATTTCATGACGAAGATTTTAAAATAAAAAAATGTTTTTTAATCGATTCATTACACAAAAATAGTCACTTTTTCGCCACTGTGCGTCGCTCACGGACGTAATACAACGTCTTGTAAGCTATGTACTTACTTTCTACTAGTGACTTTTCCATTATATTTTTTGACTTTACAGTGATGTTTGATACTTTTCTAATTTAATCAATTTGGATCAACTATTTAATACATGGTCGATAATATGCGCTATGTGTCGATACCTTTCGTCTTTTAATCGATACTAGTTATCCAATACCATTTAATACTACTCGATCGACTATTCAATACTCATAAGTTTTAATATATTAGATATTTAAGAAACACCGTTTGTCACAGTCTTATTATTAAAATTTTGAAGTAAAGCCTCTCATATCCATAGTTCGTATTTGAAAATTCTTTAAAAATTTAAACTCAAAATTAAATCAACATCAACTGGCAACCATGAGCTATGATACAGCAGCATATAAACAAAAACCAAGTATTGCTGTGCTGAGAGCTTAAATCCAAATACCATGAAGGACATTAAGGATATGAAGGACATGCACTACATACACTCACTTACTGCACACACACGCACACACATTCGCATGTAAACGCACAAATACCAAGCATGATTATTGTTTTGCTAATGATGACAGCTGTCAAAATGTCTGGCAATTGCCAAAGTATGACCAGGATTAGGCAAGGATTTGGAAATTGACTTCCTTAACATTCTTCATGAGTTAAAGATATGAGCGTTAAGTAATGCACATAAAATGGAATGTTGTTGCAATTTTTTATTATTTGTTTTGTGTTTTCCTTGGCTTTTTGACAATTTTCAATAGAATTAGGTTAATAAAGCACAAAAAAATAACAATTTTTTAAAGCCTACATTAGGAGCGGAAAGAAAGCAGACGTTACTGCTTATTGAACGAAATGCTTTTATTTGTTCTTGTAATATTCTGTTTTTATTTTTAACAAAGTTTTTTTTTTGATTTTTTTGCGTGCTGTGATTTTATTGCTAACGCATACCAACACAGCAGAGAGCCGTATACTGGTAATTACGTGACGCATTCGCCCACTGTGCATAACAACTGAATACCCACAGAGGCGTGTTCTCAATTTTTATGACTGTTGTCATATTTGAATTATTTTCTGCATTTATAGCGTACTTTAAGACGTAGCTAATTTATTTTTAACTCTCTGCTATAAAATTTTTAGCATTTCTGACATATATTGCATGGCTTTCTAGGAAGTTTTTCACATTTATCCCTCTACGTCTTTACTGGATAGAAACTCGTTCTGAAGGAAAATTATTTATTTGACATTTTTTCACAAGAACGTAAAGTTCAACGTCTCATAATACTTCGTTGCAGTATTTGCGCTTTTAGAGTGGCGTCGCGCTCGTTAAATTATATGTTTGCTTATATCAAATAAGTAATGAACACTGAGGACCTTTTTTTTGCGCTCACCATTTTGAAAATGAAAACATAGTCATGAAAACAGGTGTGTGTGCTGCTGCTCTGCTTAAAACGCCCTTTCTATCAAAAGCCCTTTAAGTCTTATTCTTAATTGTAAACTGGTAATCGTGTTATTTTTATATGTAACCTTAACTTAACATATATGAGAGTCCGGATTCTAATGCATCAGAAGTATTTGATATGGCTCTTGCGCTAGTTCTGATAGCTCGACCATCTTGTATTGTCTCGAACTAAACATTCACCAGCTTTTCTACCCATCTTTGTTTTTTTTTTTGCAAGTTTTCCACAATACAAAGTGAACATTTTATACCTCTAATCTTGCAAAGAAGGTGCTCTATTTTGGCAACTTTCTCCGGACATTTAAATTTTTCGTAAATTATCTATTAACAAGTCTTTTTATGCAGTCGTCTAGTTTTTGTTGTAAAGGTGAAGAACATTTTTCTATACGAGCCGTGTAATAATATCTGAGATTTTGTAGATTTGATGCTTATGGATTACAAAAACCTTCATAGTTGTGTTAAAATTTTGAGAGGCCATCAAGAAGTTCATTATTCTCAAAAAAAAATTCGCTGCATGTGCATTTTGGAATTTGTAAAAAAAAAATTTTCACTGGATTGAGTTGACATTGGTAAAGAACTACGATTCATACATTGTGAGCCAAGTGGCGGCTATAGGAAAGTCCGGCATAAAAGATTGACCAATGAAATTTTCAAAATTATCTATCAAGGGTTACCTCACTCAGGCTAGTTCCTTTTCAAATCATTAATGTTCAAAACTTAGTTATTAGCAAGATAAGCTACCCATTAACCAGATAGAAATTCAATCTGAAACAGAGTTAGTGCTAGATAATTTCTCATAGAGAAGAAAAAGTGCAATGTCCATGTAACCGTTTTCAAGAAAATTAGAGATGTTCTTTTGTTAATATCTTGCTTGCTATTTACATTAGTTAAACTTTCAATATTATGTTATTTTCTATAAAATAGCCTGGATAGTCCACTTGTCTAACGCTGCTCATTTTTTGGTCAGTGCTTGCATGTGCTACTAAAAGTTCCCGCAGCAAGCTTCGAAAAATTATAACTGCGATTCAATGGTTTTGCTTTTTTGAAGATCTCATGCCTACTTGTCCAATGCTACTTTAATTTTCATTAGTGCTTGATTGTGTCGCCATACGGTTCAATATCAAGTTTGGTTACATTGGCTTGAATACTTCACTCAATAGTCTTAATTTGTTCTCATGCTGAAAAAGTACCACGTCTTTTTATACTATATTTAGCCTTTACAGTTTCAAGCTCAAATGGTATTTTAATAGTGAAAATTGTTTTGAAATTTGGTCAGTAGCTCCTAAGCTAGTGCTTCACCCGAGGCGAGGCGAGGTTCAAGTTGTTCTCGGTCTCGCCTCATTTTATAAATTTGAGTCTCGCCTCGCCTCGCCTCGCCTCGGTAAGAACCAAGGATTTTATTAAAATGAAAAAAAATTATCAGGCCTGTATATTGTCGGCATTCAAGCAAAATTGACTATCTGCAAACAAATATTAAGTGGGAGGCGCTTATTAATCGTTTAATTATGTTTACATCCTCTTAAATTTGTGATATATTATTTTCAGTTGTTAAAAAAAAATAGTCAATTTTGCTTCATTCAACTATGCAACTAGCAAAGCCGGCACGGCACGCTGGTGGATTAAATCATATAACATATGATGATTGATGAGCTATGATGAATTTAATTCTTTTCTTATATGGGACGGCGTGGCATTGTCCATTTTTATTTAAATCAAGCTAAGCTACGAACCTTTTACAAAATATAAGAATTATATGTACCAAATCTTATCCATTTACGTCATATAGTTACTGAGATATGAAAAAAAAGTTTATTCGTCTGCGACAAGTAGTTGATAATACCAAAGTATGCAACGAACCTTCCCAAAATCATAAGAAACATAAACACATGCCAAATCTTCAGGCGATCGGTTGAACGGTTTTGGACATTAACAACAAAGTTTTTTTACCGAACGTAGGGGTCCCCTTATTAAATCTTTCGTCATATAATAATAACAAAAGAGAGTAGTAGCTGTATTATTCTAACTCTCATTCGATTAGAGATCATTTCAGTACTGCTGACTTTAAAGACCGAAGATATGATGATATATGTGAACTCTAAATAAAAGTAGCCTAAGCTGAGCTTCTTAATGTGAAAGCAACGTGGTGTGAGTTCGGTGTGAGTCGGTTAACCGGTTTTTGTGTGAGGGCCACCCTGAAGATGCACTCAAAATAAAAGTTTTATAGCCTTGTCTATGCTTTCCAATAAATAAATATCGAGTCAAATTTCAAAAAATAGTATCAAAACAAAAAATACTGCACTTACTTCCGATACTTTCTCAGAACCGAGAACGAGGCGAAGCGAGGTGCCGGCGTGATCTCGCCTCGCCTCGGTCGAGGGAGGCAAATTTATTTTTCCACCCCGCCTCGTTCTCGCCTCGGTCTCGCCTCGTTCTCGCCTCGTTCTCGCCTCGTTCTCGCCTCGTTGAACGAGGTTGCCTCGCAGCCTCGGTGAAGCACTATCCTAAGCTCATCTCTGACACATGAACAAACAAACACTCAAACCTGCAAACGAACTCGAAGTTTCTCTTTATGTAAGATTAAATAGATAATCTAGATTTTAATTTTTTTTTAAATAAACTAGCAGTAGACTCCTTATTAACGAAAGTCCATTTCACTCGTAAATCTTGTCCACGCAATTTTGTTTATGCCATTAGCTTCAATACCTATCTTCTAAAAATGTTAACCCTAGAAAGCCATGCTTTGTCGAACCGACGACGCACATTTGTGTCTTATCGTTTAATTGTCTTAATAGTGTTTGTTTGAATTGTTTATTTTAATAAAAGTTATAATAAATAAAAATTTTGTTGTTGTTTTCTATGTTCTGGAAGAACAAAGCTAGTAAAAACAATCGACACTTAAAGCTATTGGATCAACTGTTAACTCTTTTTAAAAAAAGCCGTCTATGATTCGACGAAGCATAACGTATGCGTACAAAAACTAAGCGTAGTCTTTCAGGGTTAAAAAGGATAACGCATGATTTTGTTTAATCTCGTCTGTCAAAAAAAACTACGTGAATATCACTCGTGATATTTTCAGCCAATAAAATTGGTATGCTAATGAAAAGTAACTGAATGTTTGCGATAGTTTTTTGCACTCTGAACACGAACCTGGGCTCAAAAGTTGTTGATCATGCATCGATTTTGAGAAAATGGGGGTTAAAATTCCAAAAAATTTGTCTATGGACCTTCTTGGTTTGCATAGAGAAAGAGAACCTTCAAAAATGTCTCAAAATGAAGCTTTTCGTTTTTACATTCGACCCCAATAAACTAAAACTTAATCGAATCTGACCTTGAAGTCCTTTGCGTTAATGCTTCACCGATACCAGAACGATTCTAAAATTATCGCATCGCACTCGTAGTGGCGCCAAGCTTATGATCTCGCAGTCGTCCTCGTTCGCGTACGAGAAATTTTTGACCTGCATCATTATCGTTTTATTATCGCCAATATTTCTCGGTGATTCTCGCTCACATTTATGTATATATAATACTAGCTGGACTAGTGGCTCCACCCGCGCACTGCCCCTTGTTCCACCACACTTACATTTTGCACAGTCCTTACTGTAGACAATTGCGTCTCCATGTAAACAAAATTTTATTAAAAACGATTTACCACGGGATCGGCGGTAAAATAAGGGACGATTTTGACTTCCGGTCAATTTTAAATATTTTTATATAAAAAAGGAAGATAAAGAAAAGCTTACAACGGATTTGAAATCCTCAATCGATAATAGCTGTTTGCAATAAAAAAATTCATTCACCTTAATATGTACATATATTTGTCGACTCCGATTCGAAGAATGTCAGGCCTGGTAATTAAAAAAAGTGCAGATATCTTGGTTTAAGCAAATAAAAATACATTAAAAAAGATGTGATGCGATTTTGTAACTTTAAAGTAGAAAATCAGTAGATTTTTTTTCCGATCATTTTTCAATTTTTTGATAAGAAAAAGAGAAGAAGAAGATAAACTAATCAGAAATTCGAAATCCTCGATCGATAGTTGTCCGGAAACCACCCCCACATTGTTGGAAGTCCCTAGTCGGCAACTGAATCGGAAATAGTTTGTATGGACACCATCAAACAATCCCTGGATGGATGCACTCCATAACACAACCCTCTCTCTGACACAGAATATGGGCTAAATAATTGTGTACAGCGTGATAAAATCTAACGAAAACCTTAAGCCACTTTCTATTAGCAGAACCCTTGTACACCAGTAAAATCGTTTTGAAACAAGTTATTACTAATAAGGTGATTCTCAAACTGAAATTCTTATTTTTGATATGTTAACATTTTTACAATAATATTCGGGATATGATTTACAATAAAGTCGATTGAAAAGATTATATTTAAATATTTTTTGATATTTTTATTCTAAAAATTTAAAAACGCATTTAAAGTTCTTATGCTATCCTAATTATTCACTCCAAAGGTTGTCTAGAATAAAGAGGGAAAGGCTCGATTGAGTCTTAAAAACTTTAGCATTTTTATAAGATATTCAATTTTTAAAATTAAAATAAAAGTCTCATATATCTGCAATAAAAACAAATTCAATTTAATTTTCTCTTTTGAAATTCTTCGCCAGTTATTCCGTCAGTCAATAAATCGCTTCGTAAAGTAATTTTCGGCTCATTTGATAAATTTTTGCATTTTATTTCAATTTTCATATTGCCGCCGCTGCTGTGTTTATGTTTAACCCACATTTGCAAATATTTTAAGACAACAACAACAACAACAATGACAACAACGACCTGAAAAGCAACCACAAGCTGGATTTTATTGTTTTTTTTTTTAGCAATAACAAATGTAAAAAAACGAACTAAAAAATAAATGAAAAGAAAACGCAACAAATGAGTCAAATACAAAATAAATGAAATCCACTTGTTTTTTTTTCTCTGATGCTGTGTTAAGGGTCCTTCCGTTTTTACAAAGCCAAAGTAAGATTCCTGAGTATTATTTGTTAATGTGGAGGAAGAATAAGAGGCTTAAGCAGTGGATATAAGTTTTGTACTCTACTATTTTCTGATCGGTTTACGTCGAAATTTCTATTTCGATTTTTGGATTCACGCTTTAGTTTAAAAATTGTTAAGTTATGCTGTTTTTAAAATGAAAAATTTACAAAAAAAAATTCATAGTACGTGATTTCACAAAAGAGCACATCTCCACTTAAAACCCTGAGTATTGTGCTGGTAGGAAATTTAAGTAGTTGATCATTTTCAGGTTTTAAGTATTCCGTTTATTTACTGAGAGATGCAGTGTACAGGCTATAATTTTCACCCTTTACCTTTAACCAGGATTTTTTAATCCTTTATATGTTCATACAAGAATTATTTATATATCCTCAGCTCAGGGTTTAATGGTGTATCTACCCATGATCTGAGAAAGTGCTTTTCCACACTAGCTCGGTCTATGCACAGTAACGCCTTAACTACGGGATCGATATCCTAACATAGTTTCTAGTTGTGGCTTACTTTCCGAATTATTGAGCAACTTTTTTTTTTGTCGGCCTCTCACATACAGGTTAACCACGACTCTGGTAACTGACGCCTATTTTGAGTATCACCTATACTTAAACTATCACATGCAAGAAAAAATAAGTGGGAGGATATTGCTTCGAAAAATGCTAGTCCAAGACTTATTATGAGCTAAAATAGTTTTGGTCTTAGAAAATGTGGACATGACCACGAACTTTTTATAATTTCAAGACCAAGCCTAAGAGCGCTTGCTCATCACTAATGGGAAAAGAAAGAGGTTGGTAGACAGGTGGCCCTCAATTCCAGCTTAGTGTACTTATATCATAAATACGTGTACGTAGGGTACGTCATAACGTATTTGATTTAAAAAAAAGAATAAAATTTCATTACTTGTTGTTACTGCTTTTATTTAATTTGTTGCTGCAACAATTGCGGATTATTTGTGCACAAAGCTGGCGTTGTTGCTGGTGTTGCTGCCAATGTTCTGTATATTATGTAAATTAATTTTTTTTATCTACAGGATAAACTTTCGCTTTTTTTCGTTGCCACATTTTATTACTTGTTACCCGCCGCTGTTACTTTTCATTACTGCGCGCGAGTTTTTTTGACAGCACAACTTTACATTTACGGGATTTTATATGTCAAAAAGTTTCTGATTTTTATTTTTTTTTTTTTTCGTTTTCATTTTTTGTTTTCAACTGTTGCAGATTTGGATGTTAATGTTATTATTGTTGCTGTTTCGTAATTAGGTAATGCTTCGCATTTCATTTTCCTTTGTTGACAAGTTGACGATTTTTTGTTTATTTGTGAGTTTGGTGCTAGGCACCATGACTTGAAAAGTTTTAAAATAACTAATATAATTGAAAAGGTTGAGAACAGTTGGCAACACTTTTTTTGCGTGAATTGTCTCGCAACGTTTTTGCTTTTGGTCGTGTGGGTTTTCAGCTTATTATTTTAATGCACATGAGTTTTTCATTTTCCGAAATTAAATTAATTATTTATGTATGTACTTACGTATGTATGTATGTACTTATAATCATTATTTAACTGCATTGCTTTTATTAATACGCACTCAAAAGAAACAGTGTTAGGTAAAATTTTATTTTATTTAAGAATGTTACTTTAACGAACTTATCTTTAGTAACGAAAAAAAACGAGTCCGTTCTTATGTAATCTTTTGCATTGCAACGGTAAGTGTATTTTTATATATCAAATAGCTCCGCATTAACCCAAAAAAGCGCATGGTAACTGCAAAATAGAAAAATCCCTTCGAGACTGCAATATTTCGGTCTGTCCCAATGACAGACCACATTAACATTGGTGGAAGTATAATCTCCTTTAGACAATTAGAAGATTCTCCGCTTGTAAATCATCAGCATCAGATGATATTCTACTTTTTGTGCTACGATACTTGTAAAATTTTATTATTATCACTCTCAGAAAACTTTTCAATGTTTCCTAAGGCCCAACTATATTCCGAAGAGCCCGAAAACAGTGCGTTTGATCTGAATACCGAATGTACGTGGTCATGATAGGTTATGAGATATCGAAAGATTTTAAACCAATCTGTTCATCCTCAATTCTTCGAAAGACATTACCAATGGCTCTTATACGATCCCTGACATCTTAATACGCCGATCTCAAAAGTGAGTGAGTGACCTTAAAAGTCCTTTACACTGAAAAAAAAAGTCAATCAGAACCTGGTTAATTTAACTAGGAGACGTAATGTTTTGGTGCCAAGTAAAATCTAATAAATTTAACCAGATATCGGATTGAAAATAACAAAAATGAGTCTAGCTAATTCAAAGCTATGTATGCTTAAACTCAATTATGCCTTGTTAATAATATTGACCAAGAATCTATTTAAATTGACTAAGAAATTGTAGAAAGTTTCAATGGCCTTTTCTACATATGACCATTCTCTTAGAACCAATCGATTGACCTTCTATCTAGTCCAGATCCGACCAACTTTAGTTTCCACCTATGAGCGCTTTTTCGTATGGAATATTCACTGTTTCTAGTAAAGAACGGAATCCCGTTTCTATTACCATTAACTAGGGGACGCCATCGATTGACACCACTTAGGAGAGACTAAAAGCTTTCATGTTTATTTTGGCCAAAATTCTATAATCAGCCTGTGGTAGTTGTCCTACACACAGGCGCCAAAGAGCCAGCCTTGCAATATTCACAAATTTTTACTGTGCATCTAGATTTGATGTATTTATATAGTTCTATAAGCAAAAAAGTGATAACGAATCATAAAACATGAGCTTGATGTTCAGTACAGTGTGTGTAAACAGGAACAAAATTACACGTAAGATAGTGTAAAATAACCAAAAAGAGCATAAGCTAGTCGTACTAGTTTCATTCATTGTTAAATAGAATCATCAGTGACCTTTCAGTCGATTCGTGAGAGTTTCAAAGCCTGAAATGTTTAGCTTTCGGTTAGCTCAGCGCTTTATTATACGGATAGCGATTGGTAATTCAATTTGACTTGTCAAGAAAGCTTACAACGTAGTTTTAATTTTTTAAATGATTCACAAAAACAAAGACACACAGCAGAAAAAAGAATATAAAAGAACATATATCAGGCTTACAAATTCTCATTAATCGGATCAAAGGTCACTGATGATTCCATTTAACAAGTAATGAAACTATTACGCTTAGCTATTGTCGTTGTTTAGTTGTTGTTTAGTCTTTGCTTAATGTATTTTTAATAGTGTTGTCACGTACTGTACTGAACAGCGAGCTCAGTAAAATAATTTTAAATTATTTTCTGTTACGATACACCACAAAGAAATTATCTGTTTTGTTATTGATTTAGAAATAATGATTTCGAAATGTTTATTTCAAACCCTGACAGTACTACATTCGTTTTCCGACGATGATTTTTAAGAGAAAAGAAAAATTTAAATTCAATTTCCATGCAATCAAGCTTCTGTTACTCTAAGTATTTTCATCCTACAGTGAAAATCAGCATTTTACTGGAAAAAACTTCTGAAGCTAGCCATGAAAGTGTTTAACTTAGAAACAAGTTGTTATTTTTTTATTGAAACACCCCTTCTATCTAAACGTTAAAAATGCTTAAATTTAATTGTTCGAAGAATAATTCTTATTTTTAATGTTTATCTTGTGTAAATCACTTTTTAAATAATTTCTCCTTACTTCTCTTAAATACTTTCAACTCTGCTTATTTGTCTAATTAATTCTAAAATGTTAAACAGGTAATTATGCAAAACAAAAAAAATTTCTACACCAGAACATAAACCTACTCTGATAAATTAAGTACATAAAAAACTTTTATCACGTGACACAGACGTTAATCAATTTCTAAGGTTTTTTTCCTCTTGCAACAGTTAAAGTAAACCAACATAATTTACCCACACAAACACACAGCCAAACATAAAAAACAAATACGAAACAAAGCAAAGCAAAGGAGAAAAAACGCAAAATAATACCGTTTACAGCACAAGCAAACATGACCTATCCACAAAAGTTTTCGCATCAATCAGAACATCCTTCAGCAAAGAATAAACAAAAATACAAAAAAGAAAAAAACAATGGAAAGCTCAAAAGAAAAAATGTTCCATTGCAAACTCAAATACACACACACAATCAAACTCACACACACACACACACACTAACACAATTTGTATTGCCAACACACATAAATTCACTTCCACACTCACACGCGCATACAATGGATAAACAAAACATAAACTTCAAGTGATGGAGTCTTCAGATGTACAGCAGCAGCACCGAGAAATGAAGAAAAATCATAAAAAAAATATCCCACTAGCAGACTAGCAGTGGCGGCAGTAGCAGCAACATGAAGAATTAAATAAACATGCGTTGATAAGTTATGAAAGAGCGTGCGAAAGCGCACAGGAAGTAATGGAGATTCAAGGGATGAAAGCAAAAGAGACGCAGTGCGCACTCAATCATAGTGACAATTTACGCTAACAACCCTAAAGGTATGCAATGAAAATGAAAAAAATGTAAACGTGCATAATGCAAACACACAAGCCAACAAAGGCACAAACTCAAATACATACATGCATATAAATATGAAAATAAGGTAAAATTTAAAGCGTTGCTTCATTTAAAGCTACAACAGCAACAGCAGCAACAACAACGGCAAAATGCTTATAAACACATGCTTAACCCATATTAAATGTGTAGCTAGTAATATGAGTAACATTTTATGAAAATATGAAAATTTCCCATGCAGGAAATTTCGCTGAGCTCAAGAAAAATGTATAGAAATGGTATGAGAGCCTAAAAACATGTTCATGTATATAAATATCCTATTATTTTTAATATCCCATTGAGGAAGATTTTTTAAGTGCTAAGGAATAGAGAAAAATCATTGAAAAAGTGCAATAATAGAACGCAGCACAGAAATTTTACTCATATTAAAATTTCCTAGAGAGGGAAATTAATGCTTGTTTTTTTGTTTCTTTTTGACTTAAATGTTTTTTAATATATCATCTATGTATGTATGTACGTATATCATATTTTGATAAGCCCACGAATATGGTCAGATAAGTAAACTAATGCTTTACTTTACCCTTACCTCAATTGCTTCACTTTTGTAGGTAAATTAAAACAATTATAGAAAATCAGGGAGAATGGCTCAAAAAAACACCCTTAATTCTCAATTGCTAAAATTTTCCGTTCCGTGTTTGTCCTTAAAGCCCATGCTTCAGACAAAAAGAAACTTAGTAGTTTTACGTTAAAGTGTCTCTAAGAAAACAAATAAAAATTGTTACTTGAATTTGATTGAATGAAATTGTGAGGACTAGTCAAATACTTGAACCAAGAAAAAAACATTCAGAAAATTTTGGTTTTTTTAATCAATGACAAATTTGTTATACCAAAGGAAAATATTACTTTTATATGAGGAGGATCAATTTGATTTTGGTCAATTATTCCCCAATAGACGGTGTATCTCATCTGTTTTGGCTGGCATAACTAGTCACTGTCTCATCGGTAGACATGCAAAAAAAATAGGAGTTTCTTCTTTTTATTTTTGTAAAACCTACGAAATTATGGAGTAGACGCATTGCAGTAAGCACTTCGCTACTTTTGTCTTGAATTTGCAATGAGACGATAGAAAAAAAAGTCATTTGGTTCGATCTTACTTAATGACGTTAAACATTTTATTGTAAGTCGGTTGGAGAGAAAAAATATACGACCGCTGGTAGAGTTAATTACGGCACATAATACATGTGTGCAGCACTTTTCCAACATTGGTCTCACCACCAATCCAACGAGTTAATCGTACCTTGAGAATGACGATACTATTGAGAACCGGCTAACGCATGATTCGTATGAGTTCTGCTCATCCTTTTCCTCTTCCGATGCTTCTGAAATTTTTCTATTTACTTCCGCTTCCTTTTTCGAGTTTTGGACTGAATGCTATGAAAAGGTATTTTTCAACCCACAACCTTAAACATTTTTACATCAGTAGGCTGCTCAGATTCAGAATGGACCATCATTTGATCATAGTGAGTTGGTTATTTAACTGACTGCCATTCCCATCTAATCCACACTACGTCAATAAAAACATTTTTCTGGCATGATAGTCTTATATTTATCTATTAAGTGATCCAACAAATATGACAAAAAACAAAACCTGTTTGGGTGCAAGGCGTCTTTATTTCCTATTAATACAGTAATGCCAATTCCAACCTAATAGATCCGCATTACGTCAGTGTGATCCCAATTATAAAAATAACAATTAATCTTGCTGCTTAACTGAAGTTGCTTGCCTCTCAAATATAAATTTCCCAAAAAAAGGAAATTTCCTTTGGCACAAGGTAAGTAAAATGTCATGCTCTCAACGTTAATGCACAAATCACATGCTGAGCGCATGATTTCCCTATATTTTGAGAATTTCCCTATCATTGATTACTTGCGGCTATGATATCCTTTTCGCTAAGGACATACCATCAGTTCTTTTGGGGACCTTCTCTCTCACACGTGCAAGCAAAATAAAAAGCTACGCAAAAAATCTTAAAATTCTTAATAAAATTGTGTAAAAATATAGAAGAACGCCTAAAATTAAAGTGTTTTTGAGTCACAGAAATATATATTAAATCTGTTTTCATATCAAAAGTGAAAAATTCGAATAAAACCGAATAGATAAATGCATATTTAAAGTTTAAAATCTTCACCAACACAATTAGGCAAAAAACAAAAAATTTATGGCCTACTTGTAGGCAACTTTAAAAATTTAAGGGAAAAGTTCCCACGAATTAATAAAAATCCATATAAACGCGAAAAATCAAGCTACTAGCATTTTGGCTTAGTGCTACTTCGGTTGGTCACAAAACGAGTTGTTTAAATCACGCATTTGGGATTTGTGTGACACGGAAGTGAGTAGCAAATTTCTCTCGATTTCACATACCATCGCAATACTTGAAGTATTTTTTCATTTATATTGTAAGTGCAACGCGAAAAAGGAAATGTGTTGCGCTCCCCGCGGTGTTTTATAAACGTGTCGCTGCTGCCACCGTGTTTGTTCGTGTATATGTGTGTGTAATTGCTGTTGCCACTACTACACGAAAACAATGTTGTTGGGGCCATAATTTGTGGCTTAAATTGTTGTCGTTGGTGTGTTTAGCTGCCGCTGTGTTAGTTGTTGTTGTTTTTGTTATTGTTGCCTTTGCTCTGGCATTGTTGTCGTTTATGCTAATAAAAGTCAAAATTAAGCGTGCTTAACCAAAAAGTAAAAAAAAGTTGAGAAAATAATATGTAAAAAAAAAAATCTCGTAACGCGATTTAATCGTCAGTGCGTGTTTTTGTGATTTTTCGTTTGTGTGAGCACATAAATCAAAAAAATATTAAGCTCTTTTTCCAACGATGTGGTAAAATAAATTTACGGCAATTAAACAACACTGTTACAGTGTTAGGCAATGCTGAAATTTGAAAAATTGTGTATTTAATTTATTAAAATTTAAGATAAAAAAGCGCAAAAAAAATCTTGCTGATCAAAAGTAAAACAAAAAATTCACTTAAAAACCAGCCAATACTTAAGTTGTACTGAAATAGTGTTTGAAAAATTTAAGAAATAAAACCAAATTAATAATTTTTTGATTGTTGCAAAAATTAAATTATGTTACTAATAAAATATTTATAAATCAAATACATACTAAGTACAAAATATTATATTTCAAGTTTTAAAAAGCAAAATATTAAAATTCAGTTAATAAAAGCTTCAGTTTTTAAAAGTAGTTGACTAAAATTTATTAAATCAAACAAATAATCAAATTCAAAGCAAAAATTAAAGTTTGTGCAGAGCTTTTAACATATCAAAATTATATGAAATAACCTTAAATTTAAGCTTTAAAGAATCCTATAGTCATAACAGAATCATCACGAATATTTCCAGAACTAAAAAGGTGATTTCTAAATAAATATTAAGACATTTTAAGTATTTAAGGTTCCATTGCTTAGCAATTTGCCCACATAGCACAGCAGCAGAATATAGGCCATTGTATGATTTCCTTTATGATACTTTAACCTTTATGTCTATACCCGTTCGGTGCCCGGGTCAAAAATTCAATTTGCAGCCCCTTCCGCCCCTTCGTCGAAAGTGAGAAACAAGATTTTTTTTAAACAGACGACTACTGTTTAATTTGTTTTTAGTTAATTTTTTGTGTGTCAATATTTTTAACAAGGAAAAACTGGGAAAGATTGAATTTTGCTAATAGGAATATATGTATATTTGATGTCGTATAGGTATATATAGTACAATTCTGAAAGCAAAAAAAGTAAATCATAAAACATTACTTAGATTTTATTGTAATGAAAATGTTGCATATTTTTCGGCTTAGTTATAAATTATTGCTTTCAGTAGAATGGGCACCATTTAATTTGCGTTTGTATATATGTAATGAATGAAATCTTAATAATATTTTATGATTCGGTATTATTTTTTTTGCTTTAAGTTTAAATTTGCATTAAATGTTTTAAAAAACTAATTTTTCTAAACTTTGTCGAAAAAGATACCTACTCAGTGCAAAAATTGAGAAAACGGAGAAAATGTTTCTTAAGCTGAGATTTTACTAGTAAATATTGGTCGTTCTTTGTCAAATGGACCATCACACCCGTAAATCGCAGCATATCAGATACAAAAGGTCTAACCGTGCTTTAAATTTTCGTTGAAACAATGACTTTGCAATGACGTGTAATATTTTGCCAATTACAAAATGGCGTCTTAAGATTGCGTCCACAACACAAATTTTTTATTGTTTCAATGTACCTATAGCATTATTTAGAGTTTTTTTGGATTTTGATTAAAAAAGGTTATACCTTTTTTTGTTCTAATCTATTAATTTTCAACAAAGATCGCAATATGTAAAAATTTCTAGAAATTGGTCAAAATATTCAGAAAAATATGGTTTTCTGTGTAACTCCTTGTAAATATTTTTTTCCTATGACATCATAAGCTTTTTACGTGAAAAGAGTTTTATTTTTCAAAAAAAATTCTTTGAATTGATCAAAAAACTACTATTTTTATGTTATTGCGACATTTTTTTTATCCATCAGTGTCTTCAATTAAATTTTCTCTAACATTAACCCGATTCAAGTATCTCTTGTTCTAGCGATAGTTCCAACGATGATTTAGCACATCCACGTTTTCTGTTACCCTGCTGGGTTCACTCTAATGCGTGCTGGTAGGCCTAAGTTGCTGATTGCCTCAAAGTGTGTCCAATTCAATTTCATTTTCGCTGTTTGATTTGAATGAATATTGGATTTCGACGTCATATCGTGAGCAAAATGTTGAACTACACAAAGCAAATTATTTTTTGACCTTATTCATTTTCTTGAAATTATTCATTTTGGTTAGTACTCACAACTGAGATAGATTTTATCAAAGTACAAAGCAATGTTTCTTGAATTCTCTGTTGTAATTGTTGTTATTTTATTCCCTCTTATTTGCACCATTTGTGTTTGGCTTCAAGGTTTGAAGAAGAAACTAATTTTAATTTGTTTTGTTTTATTATTTATTTCAAGCCACCTGTTCAAAAACAAAGGATGCAAATAACAAAATAAGCTTACAGGCTTTTAAAGTTCAAGGTTTAAACTAAATATTGCATTCGCTTTATCAACATTTTTATCTCATAGTCTACATATGCTAATTGTTGCCTAAATAATGTGATATCTAAAAATTTCAAGCAGTTGGTTTTGTTTCTTTCATGCACTTGTTCACTGAAAAATATAAGCTATTTGCATTCACCAGTCAATGCACTGGAGTTCAGGGTTGCCAAGTGGCCGCTTTTGATGTGGCCAGGCTGTTAATTGCATGCAGAAGCCGTAGGAGAACGTTAAGACGTTAATTGGAAGCGATATTATTTTTATACAAGTTAACAAATAAAAAATCATCAATTCTTCCGAAAAATTTTTGATTTTTTAAAAGCAAAGCCGTAAATTTGTCATTTTCAACACCCTGCTGGAGTCAGTCAAAAATCAGCAAAATACACGTATTTTCAACACGGTGTTATTTTTCGGGTGTATTGATTGAGCAAATTTTTATTCGTTGCACAAAAACTGCTTCGAAATGCCATCTCGAGATTATAGATATCTTTTAGGGGGTAGACCTAGTTGGGAAGTCCAAAAAAAGCTCTTAGTCAGAACTTTTTCTTGGCCACACATTAAAATAATTAATAACAATTTTTTTTCACATAAAATATATGTATTTCAAAAAGATACTATAAATTGCTTATGACAAAATATTGAGAAATACCTGGGATACTGCAAACATGCGTGGGGTTCAAAAACAAAAAGGGTTTTATCGTAATCACTGCAGCTAGTCACTGGATAATCAGAAATATAAAAAAAACATAAAGAGATCATTAGTTAATGGCATAATGCTCCGGATTGACGAAGGGATTTGAAAAATTTTGTTTTATCGAAAAATGCGAGCTATTGATATTCTAAATTGTTTATTGAATCGAAATTTCACTCACATTTTTGGCTATAGAAAAAAAAATCGTTAAAAAATTTTATTTTGGAACTTATGCTGAATCGTCTTTAATAATCCAATTTTAAAATATTCTAATTTTAGAAAATTCAAAGAAAAACTCAAGAAAAAAACTATTCTTTTCAAAATTCTAACTAGGTCTACCTCCTTAATAGAAAAATTTTTACAGCTAAACGTATTGAAGCCCAAAAATGAGGTTTCTTTATGCTTTAATTCAGACATGCAGATACAAACGCATCCAAAATTAAATGCCGTTGCATTTCCTTCATTGAAACCTTGAAAAAGATACTCACAAGGCTTGAGCAAAATATAAAATAACCTGACCTTAAAAATAAAACTGCTACTGCAGAAATATTCACAAAATTACGGTCTGTATGCACTCCTGTTAAATGATGAATGTAGAATAGTGTAAAATTGGTTCAAAATTTAGTGATCGTGTTACGAATAGTACGCTCAGTTGGACGCTCATAACGACCAAAACGATGTTGAAAAACATTCTCTAACTGATGACTGGTGTTGGTAGCAAGTTTCCAAAATAAATAAACGTTGTTTAGGAGTAGGTCTATTCATGATTGAGTCGTATTGAATACTAAACACAAATGACCCAGTTGGAAAAGGGACCTCGCATTGGATCACCTTTCAGCAAAACTTTCGTTTTCTTTTTTTAATATCAAAAATATCTGAACCAATTTTTCCTTTACTCAGTTTCAATTGCTTGAATTTAATTATAATATATTTTTATTTTTCATTTCAGATAATTTCAAACACATATATGCAACATAACTAAACAACTAATTGGCTGAAATATCGAGGATTCATTTACAAAAAAATTAGCAAATAAAAACAAACCATTACACATTGTCGCAGTGGTTAATGAGCTGAAATCAAAAAAATTTGAAAAGAAAACTCAAACTTCAATGAAAGAAATATAAATTTACGATATTGTAAATTGAAAACCACCAAAGTTTAAAGTAAAAACTTAATACTAAACTTAATTCTTTAATGAAAGAGAAAAATTAAAGCAAAGTACTTCAGATAGAATCATATAAAAACATCAGAGATAATTCTTATTAACTAGCAATATAAAAACATTCAAAGATATAATCTTAAAGGATTCTCAAATTCAAATCAAATAAATTTTGAATCAGAGAAAACCCCATTAAAAAATTTAAAATCCTTACAAAAAAGTTAAAAAAAGGTCCTTGGCTTCAAATAAGTAGTAAAAATTTTTAAAGAAACACAAATAAATTGACCCATAAATTGAGAGAATAAAAAACATTCAACGAAAAAGTTAAAAAAAAAATTGCAAAAATTGATAAAAATGTTCTGTTAAAATCCTTTCAAAATCTAAGACTCAAGTTTATTCTCTTTTTGATCGGAGAAGAACCAACCGCAACTTTTGCGGTGAAACTTAAATGAAGCTCACAGCAATGCTGGTGTTGCTGTTTTGTTGTGCTCTATTACGTCTCGAGCGCACTTTATCAACAGCACAGTAACAGTGTTGCCATTTTTAATAGAAACTAATAAAATTTTCAAGAAAAAAAAAAGAAAATTGAAAGAAAAGAAAAAACTTAAAACGAAAAACAACAGAAAACTTTAAAACAGATTGAGTTATTGACGTGAATGAAAATTAATTACAAAGTTAGAGTTTGTGTTTGTGTTTGTGCAATAAAGTAAGTGCGAGCAAGAAATAACAACACGTTGAAAAAGTTAGTGAAAGAGAGAGAGAGAGAGAGAGAGAGAGCAAAAAAGTGTTCGGTGTATTTTTCACCTAATGAGCTAATGTGGGTGTGGCTGCATAATATTCTTACAGCCGACAACACCAACAAAGTGTTCAATTAAGTTAACGCTAAGATGCTGCAGCTGTTAGCTGTCAATATTTAGTTAGAGAGAATGACAGCAGCAACAATACGATATTGGAATGATACATCTTCATTAAATTGAGCAACAGACAAAAAGGTAATTAATTTTGTAATTTATTATCCTTATGAGCGTATTAGAGCTTTCAAGCCAAAAAACTGAAAGAATAATTGTGTCAATCTATGAAATCGATTAAGAAAGCATTGTAAATAGTGGGAAAATTTATGTAATTTGTTTCATACTTGGGTTGAAATTGTACCAACCCATTACCAAATTCATGGAAATTAAGAAATTAAAAGTACAAAATAAATTATAATATTTACATTATTTGGTTATTATTAACAAGTGAATATACTCGTATGCAACAAGGAAATCTTTGTTTTAATCGTAAGATGATTTGGTATTATTCAATTCATCGGAATGTGTGGCACATCAACATACAATACGAGAGCTGATAATTTTTACTTTTTATCATTTGCGTCCAGCAATATTTTTGTCTACACTTAATGCCACTCGCCTTGTTTTGAAAGTAAGTGCATTTTTAATGTCTTATACTTAGTAAAATATTTAAGTTGAAAACAGAATTTCATAAAAAGAAGTAGGAAAGCCACTGAATCGAAAACTGCTATGAGTTGTAGTAGTCAATTCGTAATACACTGTGAGACACAAAGTTTATAACTGTCCTACAACCTCGTATTTTCAGCATATGCCACAGCCATAGAACCACATATTTCAATAGAATTTTATTTCTATTTTATTATATTTTTTTTTGTAACTTATACATCTAGAACTAAGTTTTGTAAAGTTGTTCTATAACTTTTCTAAGCAATCAAATTTTCGCAGTGTTATCTATTTACTACTCATAACATTTAGTTAACCGTTTTAATGATTGCTAGCCTGCTATAGAAAAGTCACTTACTAAAAGGATTTTCATAATGTACAAAGGACCACATCTAACGTGTGGTGCTGTCAGTAGTGGTGTATTTACCTTTAAGCTTACAAGGCTGCTGCCTAGGATAGCATACTTTGAAAGGCACAAAATTCTTGACCGATAGAATATATCTTCCGATTTATATTTTTTACTTCATTTGCAGCTCAACAATTTTTATTTATTCATTTGAAATCGTTTGGAACGAAAACAGGTTTGTCTCAAAAATAACGCCAGCCTGTATTCTTATATTTTAAGTCAGGAACATTTTATGTCCACTCCTGACTTTCAAGACTTTCTCTTATGATGTTTTGCATCGTGTTTCTTATGAACTGTTAGGAAAAGAGATATTTGTTGGTATCTGGGAATTATTGGAATGAAGAACCCCTGGATGAAGCAGCTGTCTCAGCATGGCCTAAAGCTGATTGTCGCTGATTGATGCTTACGTAGGAGTGGCAATCAGTTACGAACCAACTTACTTAGACCAAATGTGATCCATTGTGGTAAGAAAGGAGTTGGTGCATACTCTTGAGGATTGAAGCTAAAACTTGCAGTAAGAATCCCAACCAATTGCAATATGTTTCAGAGAGGCAGAGCCTATAGCTGCAATAGATAAAATCTTGTGTCTTAGAATCGCATTTAAATTTTTTCGGATAGTCAAACTGATTAGCTTTCCTAAATTCACTGTAGGACATCATAAGTCACACATTTTTAAGCAAGATGACTCAGCATTTTAATATACTTTTGTTACCCGGGTTTAGGTATATTGATGATAACTCTGCAAAAAAGTGAATTTACCGAACAAGGAGGTCTTAAATTTCTCAAAATGAGGAAGATATTGACATGCCATGTCAAAGATGCTCTTGAAAACTGATATGGTAAGATTTGCCAACAGAAAATGAGTTTATGTGTCAATATTCCATAAATAAAGAAAGGTGTGGTACTACTTTCCTCTTCGTATGAAAGGAGTCAGCCCTGGCAAAGGATTAAAATCTTGGCTTGGTATACTTTTCAACTTTTGAACTTTATTAACGAAATCATTTGAAAATTCTCTTCATGAGTTTGGATCAAAGCAACGAAGTTCGTCACTACTTAATGTTAGTGGTGACCTTTGAACGCAATTTCTTTTAAAAAAGTTTTTTTTTTTTTCGCAAAATAAGCTGTATACATTAAAGTGCAATAAAATGTCGATTATAAAAGTTCAGCTAACTGCTCTTCTACTAATTGAGGTAAAACCATTACCTTCATGCAATTTAGTGACTCATTAAAACTCTTAACGTTAACGTAACGAAGTAAACAACACTAAGAAGCGTAAAGACAAGACACGACAAGACAGCAAAAACTGCTGCAGCACTTAAACAAACAAACAGCAACGAAACAGCAGCAACAAATTTAGCTGCAGTTGCAGCAGTAGCAAGAAATAGGGCAACTCAACCCAAATCATTAGATAGCATTCAAGCGTTAATATCCTGCGACAGAAAGTAAACGCAACACTGCACCGCCGAATGCGAAAGCGAAGCAGTGTAATGGAAGCATTAAAGTAATGTAGCAGCGTCAGCATAATACCAACAACACCAACATGTTGCTGTCACTTTAGCGACAAAATATCATAGAAACTAACGTAATATTAAAGCTGCACCCATAGCACTAGAAAGATAATTTTTGAGTTCAGAAAAACAGAAATGAATAATAAAAATGAACACCAAATTACAAAAATGGCGCTATTGCTGGAGGATGTTTTTTTTTTCTTTTTAAACATTTTACGACATCAACACATTTTATGATCTTTAGTTTTAACAGATACTGCGTTAACAATGACATCGTCGACATAAACCATTAACGTTACTAACAATCAGAGTTCAGCAGAGTTGCCGTCAAATAACTAGCATATTTTATACACACACATACTAAAACATTTTGATCATTATGAAGATATCAAAGATGATGATTAATATGATGACGCCCTATGGCTAAGGAAAAATACAAAATTGTCATAAGTGTGAAAGGGGCAAAATACTGCAATAGCACAAAAAGTCTACAAAAAAAATAATAGCAACCTCATAATTTTGAACGACAAACTTGTCTATTTTGTTGTTGCCTTCGTCGCCGCCATCAACTACTTTCAAGTCATTGACTTGAATTTCTTCAAAAGGAAAAAATGCAGATGCAAATAATTGACAGAAGTCAGTTTGCAAAAGAGTGTATCGAAAATGGCTTAATTTCAAAGTGGCATACCAGATTAATAACAAATTTCTTGAAGAGCATACAAAAATTTTTAAAAAAGCATACTAGAAATTTAACCTTTCTTAATCTGAGATTACCCAACCGATTATCTGATTGAAGCTATACGAGGCATACCTCAATTTTATTTATTTCCGCAGTTTGGGATCCCTTAAGGACTTTCCTGATTAGTACATTACAACGGTGATCAAGTAAAGTACGAGTACACACTTATATAGAGCCTAGCAAAGAAATATTCAAAGGCTGACTGTATGGCTGACTATATTTAGAGACATTCGTCAAGAGAGTTGCATTTGATCAATTAAGAGCCGTAATAACTTTGAAAAACAATCAAATGTACTAAACTTTGGTTTAAGGTATGCATGAATAAAAGTAATCCACAATTGGTTTTTCTAAATCTAAAATTTAGGTAACAAGACATATGCAAAGTATCCAGAAAAGCGATCATTAAAAGCTAAGGATATTGAAAAATAACGCTTGCCTTTTCTGCTCCTGATCAACACATTGCGTCTAGTCGTTATTTTAAAGACAAAGACCATCTATTCAAATTAAGAATTTTCGCTAATGGCACTTATTAAGTTTTTTTGAGAATAAAAATATTTATGCAGATTATTCTTGAGTTCTCCTGGAGTGCTCTAAGTATTTCATTTATTTTTTGAGAAAAAGAAATATCGAAAGTGATCTTGCGTATCTTTTCTTTTAGCTAATCCACAAAAAGAGCTTCCCAGTGTGTGTTATTTATAAATTGTTTTATTAGGAAGCCTTTAATATGAGCTGAGAGTAAATAGCTGTTGAGGAGTTAAACCATACTTATAAAACGACCTGCTCTGACTGTCAAAAAATGTGAAAAAATGTTTGTTTTAAACATAAATCTGTAGGCAAATTAAGCGAAACCTTATTTCAAAATTGATTTCAGCTTGAAGTCCAAGATTTTAGTCTCAAATTTTCTTCTTAATCCAAAATTGCAGTTTCTCTTACAAAACCGATTTCGAAAGCTTTCTGGTAGAACTTTAACTATGAAAAAATATCATGCAGTGGTGCAAAAGCTTGGGAACTTAAGTGTTTTAAATGATGCCGATGCGATGTTTGTTTTTTAAATTACCAACAAAACCCGCAGCTGCTTGAATGCAAATGAGATTGATTCACTCGATCACTTGAAAAGCCTTCTTCAATGACCTCAGTGAATTTGCTGAAGTTGAAATCGGATCTCTGCTCCACTATTTTAATAAATCTAACTGGATATAGCTGTCTTAATACCCACCAATTCGCCCCTGTACGTAATGAGATATTAAAATGTCACTTTTAGTGCTACTTATGGCTTTAAGCCTACGGTGGCAAGCCACCACTCAAACGTAACCAACAAAACAATTAAGCGTTCTATACATTAACGTTTAAATCTTTCTAAGTTGACGAGCGAATACGCAAATTCAATCATGACTCTTCTACAGAAATCCATCATGATATCTTCTGCTCATATCTTGAAGTTATGTTAAGTATGTGCTCTCAATAGTGCACATTTTTCAATTTTGCCATTTATATATATGAAAAATTGGGTATAATCAAAAAAAAAAATCAGTAGGATATTCGTATTCTATGGATAATTCTACTACAGAAGTTGTTATCGAAACTCCTTATTTAAATAAAGAAAGAAGAAATTCGACAAATTGGCTGAAAAAAGCAAACCTCAGCAGCAATAATCATTAGCCAGTCATCAGCAGTCATATCCTATAAATATTTAGAATGAAACTACAAAAATTTAAAGAAAGAAAATAAAAGATTACAAAAGTTTTCGAGAAAAACAATGAAGTAAAAAAAAAAAAAAGAACTCATATTTTCCCTCAAACGTCTTGTTGATGTCTTCATTGTCTTAGCTTTTTGTAAGAGAGCTCTTTTTAGCTAATGTTCTTGTACTTGTTGTTGCATTTCCTTTGTTGTTACTCTTGTAGTTTTTTTTATTGTTGTTATTGCTCTTGTCAAATGTCAGTGACTTTTCTTGCTTGTTTGCTCTTGAAGTTCTGCCAATATCGTCATTGTGTTTTTCGTTTTCTTTTATTGCTTTTTCCAGAGTTCCTTTGCTTTATAGTTACTTTGAGTATGTTTTGTTTCTACACCATTTTCACAAGGGAATCAATGCCTGAGAGACGGAAAAATTCTTAAAGTGTTTGATGACAAACATACTTTGACAAATACACATTAGCACTTATGTAAGTGTGCACAATACATGGAAAAAACCCAGACACGTATTAATATCTTTGGAAAGCCAGTAGGAATTGGGTTGGAAATAAACTTAAAAGAGTTGATAAACGGCTCTGAAATGTTCTGAATTCATTAAAAGTTCTTATTAACTTAAATATTCGTAAATATTTGTAAGCTATCAAATATCGTAAGATAATCCAAAATGAAAGCATTTCGGAGCGCAATATGAAGAAGCTTAGAAAGTACTCATAAAACAATCTTACCAATGAAAAATCAAAAAAAAGTGTCATTATGAATACACAGCTGTAATAAGTTAGTCGCCGCCGTTGTGTCAAATATATTGACTTTGCTTTGAACACTTAGAAATAAATAAACCCAAATGCTCAAGATTTGTCAAATAGCCCCCCAGTATCTTATATCTTTGACTCTATAGTGCTTAAGAAAGTCATGGAAACGGTTGATGAGGATATGTTTTCTAAAATCTTCAAACAAAAATGACCGGCGGCAATAACCCAAGGCTCTCTTGCACGCAGCAAAACGCAGCAAACGTACGTTCAACATCACGCGATGTTAGAGGTTTTTTGGAATGCTTACAGTTGCTTTGAATTTGACTAGTCTAGTGTTCTAACCGACAGCATAATTGAATTTCCTGATGAATTGTGGTTTTCTCGTAATTGCTTCAAGTCTATGACGGATTGATTCAAATTTTTCCAAAACATCAGTGAGAGATTCGTACTTGTTTTTGTTTTACTTTGTGATTGTCAGAGCAGTGACCACGAAATGATATTTGCAGAACGCGAGTTCATTTTTAAGATTCGGTAATTGAATTGTCTTTCGGGCGTTCTCAACACATTTTGTTTATTTTTCTTCAAGAGTGCCCATAAAACATTTAATATCTTTGAAATGACTAGCAAAATAAACAGCTGCTTAAATCCAGCAACCTCCTCCAGCTGTAATCGTTTGTGAAGGCAATGGTATTTGAGGAAATATTGATTTGAGTTGCTGTCTTCGAAAAGGAGCTTGCAATTAAATTAGAAAAAAGAGTTCGACAAAATTGAATTATTGCAATGTCTGGTTTCGTCGTCGTTGAAATATTTGTCAGAGAATTGAAACTGGAAAATATTGATTTTCGGAAAAAATTGTGAAACTAAATATTTTTGATTTAAATAAATATTTTGTGTTGTCCTGATCATAAAAGTAGTGCTTGCGAAAATATGCTGCAGTAGCTGCACCTAAGTACTCCATGTATATAATACAATATTTTGAAAGCATCCCCTACTTTGTTGAAAATTTTAAATTATCAAATATAGTACTTGTATTTTGCAGCCACCGTATGATTTTTGTTAGTATAATTTCATTCTTCAAGGCACTTGCTTGTATTAAACCATTTCCGTTAACTATTGCCTCGTGCTTTTTGTTTGTGAAATTTTTGTTGTCAACGCATCGGTTTGCTCAGCTTTTCTTTACTTGCTCCTTTTTTTGTTGTTGTTTTTTGTATGGAACAAGCTTGTCACAGCTAATTAAAAAACTTTTGTCAACACAAGTTTATTTTTTCCAAAATATTTTTGAAATTTTTAATAAAACTGATGTTTTTGCACCCAGTTTCCGTGCATCTCCGGCATAACTTGCACACACTTTTTTGTGATTATTTTGTTTCTTCATCTAATATTTTGTGTGTTGAGCCTACACACAAAAAATGGCTTTAAGAATTTTGATATCTTTCATATACAATATTTAATTTGTGTCTTCTTTGTTATAAAAAAAAAACACAAATTTATATGAAATTATTGTTTCAAGGAAAATAATTTAAAGCGCTTTCGGCGCCAAAACAAATTAAAAATTATCAAACGCCAGGCATTATTTTACAAAAATTACTTGAGAAAATTGGGCAAGGATTTCTGTTAAAAACCATAGCGTATGGTTTGGAAGATTGAAAATTATCTAAGAGGTTCGAAAAAACCATCTTACCATTGACTTAACACTATACGAATCTTAAGTAAAAAGCTCTCAAATATTGCTGGAGATAACCCATAGCATATGTAACTATAACATTTATATGGCTGCAATGTTCTTTGAATCAGAATATCTAGCTGACAATTTTATTTATTTCCTACTGGGATCATTGTATCGGAAAAAAAATATAAAACTTTACACAAAGTTTAAGGAAGTAACATTTTTAAACAACCACTTGGGATTTTGTGCAGGTCATATGAACACCATAGCAATTTCAAAAAATAAGTTTTAGAATTTAAAAATAAAAAATAAAAGGGTACGTTTTAATAAAGTTTTTACCAAAATGGTTGAAAATTAAGTAGTTCAATGTATTTGAGGAACCGAAATGTAAAAAGCATAATTTTATCAGTACTTTTTTTACTGCTGGTTACTGACTTTCAGAAATAAATAACTAAAACCTGGGAATGTAACCACTTTGGTTTTCGAGAGATTTTTCTCTTATTTTGGGCGAAGTTTTTTATCTTCTACAGCCTTTATTAATGCCTTTTTGAGTCACTTAATCAAATTGGTGCTTGAGCGATTTTCGGTTTGGATAAATGGCGCTACAATTGAAATGAAGATAATCTTTTGTAAAAAGACATCTGATTTTGGATAAGATTTCCTGAGAACCTTTGTCATTTTGCTGTTCAGGCTCATATTTTTAATGCTTGTTGTAAATACAATATTATTTCTTTTTAAGCTGAAATATATTACTCGTATAAAACTTATTTCATATAATAATGCCAGCACTTAGTTGAAGTGTCCAAGTGACCTCAGTTCAACAAACACTTAAGTTCAACATCACACGTACGCTTTATATTGAGGCACTTCCATGGCTATGCGCTTCAATATTTGAAATTCTTAGACAAACCTAATATTAATGAATGTTAATTTATAACTTATAATTCCAGGCCAAAGCAGGTTAGCTTATCAAGCTTCACACCAAAAATGCATGAATGAATGCATGCATGAAAAAAAAAATTGGTTGGCACATTCTTTATGTATATCTAAAATTCTCATGAAAAGTACACGTAAAGTGACGCCATAAGGTATGCAACAATTTTATATGCATGCTTTTGATGTTTTTTTTTTTTGATTTTCTACAAAATTTATGAAAGATCAAGGCATTTACAAAATGCTAGAAATAAGTGACGGAGATAGAAAAAAGTAAAAATAGAAAACAGTGCACAGTAACTGAGCTTTGAGGTTTTAGGACAGCATCACACCCCATTTTGGACATTTTACTACTAAACTTTGAAATCTATTGCACAGCATATCTTCGTTTCATCAACTGTCGTCTTCAATGTTCATCTTTAACTGCAATACTCAAACTAGCGGATGGATGAACCTATTTTTGAAGAAAATATTTGAGTTTAAAGTTACTTACAATTACTAAAATTCAATTAAATTTTAGTTTTTTTGAAATGTCAAATTTAATTAAAAAATATGATAGTTTTTAGAAATAGTGCATTTGTACTAAAACTGTGCCATATATTCCGATTTTACTAGAAACGTGTCGTATGTACAGACGATGATTTTTCACAATGAAAATCTACTAAAAAAAACTCAACATGTTCCGAATCACTGATTTATTTTTTGTATTTATGGTATATTTTTAAAATTTAAATACAAGATATAAATTGTGTTAGATTTTTAAGTATTTTTATTAAATATTAAAGTACTTAAGTTCCGCTTAACAATGAACAAATGTTCTGCGCTTGACCTCTTCTGATAGCTCGGCAGACTGACAATCTTTTACCAAAATTTTGAACAACCTTTTCGCATAGAGATGGTTCATTTAGTGATATTTTCTCGATAATGTTGTTTAACAGTTTGAGCATTATCCACATTAGCTTTTCTTTTCAAGAAATACCATAAGAAGAAATACAATAGTGTTAAATTGCATAATTTTGGTGAACAATTTCAATAATATCCTTGAAAAAATTCTCATTTTCTTTTTATTTTCTATGGCCCAATGAACTAATTGCAGATATTTTAATATCCAAAAAACCATGTTCATTCGTATAACGATCCAATTTAACTGCTCAGAATGTATTTACTTTATGTCTAAGCAAACAGCGCTATAATGAAAAGATGCTACAAATTTGTGCACCCTTTACTATGTTTGGGAAGAAAATAAATAAATTTTTTTATACATCTTTACTTCTAAGTGCAAAAACTCATTGATCGAATGCTAACTTAAGGCATCATTTTATTTAAATACATCCTTGTTTTTAAAAACAATTATTCTTTAGATCTAGAATTTAAAAAGTGGCCATTGCATTTTCATTATTCATTTAATAGGTGAATATAAGTAAATACATATCTAACGAATATAATCGACAAATGATACCCTTCATAAATTATGTTCCTAAATTTTCACCAATTACAAGATTCATATTATAATCTTTTAAGCAGATCATCATAGCAAAATTGAAAAAAAAAACTCTAAAATTAGTTCACCCTAAACAAGAGACGCAACTTAGTATAAAAAAAGAATAATTTGGCGGTCCCCATCATTTTCCCACTATAAAATGAACATTAAAAGCAAACCTAACAAAGATAAATTACCCAGCAATCTTTTTACACGAGATAAGAGAAATTTGACTGGTTTATTTTTTGGTAACCATTTTATCACCCAACCAGCTCGCATACAGCCAGCTACGGTTTTCATTGGCAAAAAACCATTGCGATAGTAGTAGTGTGCTATGGAATGTAGCAAATACAGATAACATAGCACCTTCCACTACTTTTGAGACACTTAGCAAAAATCCTAAGAAATTGAAGAATTTCCTATCTGAATTGTGATCTTATTTTGAATGATTTCCAGCCTTAATCGAATTTTTTTAATTTCGATTTCCAATTTTGATGCAACATTTTGAAAATTTTAATTTAAAAATGTTTGATTTTGATTTTGATTTAAAGATAAAATATCTTGATAAAAGATTTTATGTAATTTTGATTGAAAATTGGTAAATAATAAATACGATAAAAAATGGGAAATTTGTCTCAAAATAATTTGTGGTTTTGTTTTTTGTTGCTTTTGTATGTACCATTTCAAAGCAATTTCAATAAATGATGAAACATATATGAACTCCTACATACCAAGAAATCAAAATATTTTATTTGATATTTCTTTATTTTATTTTATTTTATTGTATTTTATTTTATTTAATTTAATTTTATTTTATTTTATTTTATTTTATTTTATTTTATTTTATTTTATTTTATTTTATTTTATTTTATTTTATTTTATTTTATTTTATTTTATTTTATTTTATTTTATTTTATTTTATTTTATTTTATTTTATTTCATTTCATTTTATTTCATTTCATTTCATTTCATTTTATTTTATTTTATTTTATTTTATTTTATTTTATTTTATTTTATTTTATTTTATTTTATTTTATTTTATTTTATTTTATTTTATTTTATTTTATTTTATTTTATTTTATTTTATTTTATTTTATTTTATTTAATTTTATTTTATTTTATTTTATTTTATTTTATTTTATTTTATTTTATTTTATTTTATGTTATTTTATTTTATTTTATTTTATTTTATTTTATTTTATTTTATTTTATTTTATTTTATTTTATTTTATTTTATTTTATTTTATTTTATTTTATTTTATTTTATTTTATTTTATTTTATTTTATTTTATTTTATTTTATTTTATTTTATTTTATTTTATTTTATTTTATTTTATTTTATTTTATTTTATTTTATTTTATTTTATTTTATTTTATTTTATTTTATTTTATTTTATTTTATTTTATTTTATTTTATTTTATTTTATTTTATTTTATTTTATTTTATTTTATTTTATTTTATTTTATTTTATTTTATTTTATTTTATTTTATTTTATTTTACTTTATTTTATTTTATTTTATTTTATTTTATTTTATTTTATTTTATTTTATTTTATTTTATTTTATTTTATTTTATTTCATTTTATTTTATGTTATTTTATTTTATTTTATTTTATTTTATTTTATTTTATTTTATTTTATTTTATTTTATTTTATTTTATTTTATTTTATTTAATTTTATTTTATTTTATTTTATTTTATTTTATTTTATTTTATTTTATTTTATTTTATTTTATTTTATTTTATTTTATTTTATTTTATTTTATTTTATTTTATTTTATTTTATTTTATTTTATTTTATGTTATTTTATTTTATTTTATTTTATTTTATTTTATTTTATTTTATTTTATTTTATTTTATTTTATTTTATTTTATTTTATTTTATTTTATTTTATTTTATTTTATTTTATTTTATTTTATTTTATTTTATTTTATTTTATTTTATTTTATTTTATTTTATTTTATTTTATTTTATTTTATTTAATTTTATTTTATTTTATTTTATTTTATTTTATTTTATTTTATTTTATTTTATTTTATTTTATTTTATTTTATTTTATTTTACTTTATTTTATTTTATTTTATTTTATTTTATTTTATTTTATTTTATTTTATTTTATTTGATTTTATTTTATTTTATTTTATTTTATTTTATTTTATTTTATTTTATTTTATTTTATTTAATTTTTTTTTATTTTATTTTATTTTATTTTATTTTATTTTATTTTATTTTATTTTATTTTATTTTATTTTATTTTATTTTATTTTATTTTATTTAATTTAATTTAATTTTGTTTCATTATATTTTAATTTGATTCAGTGTTATTATATATAAATCGTTTAGCTTTGCATTTAAGTTTAATGTTGCGTTTTTGGTGTCAGTGTATTTGCTGCTAATGGCAGTCAGCTTAACTCGTCGCTTGTTTGTCGTGTGACCCTTGAGTAGAGTTGAACACCTGAAGCTCCTCTGTCAGCAGTATAAGAAATAGAAAATAATTCAAAAATGTAAATCACACCGACCAAAAAAAAATGGTAATGAAGTAGCTGAAGTGAAAGAAAATCAGTTGGGTTAGTTCCTGTGGAACTTGAATATAACAAGCAGAGTTTACCTGAAACTTGTTAAAATATTGTTTGCATATGTATTTGTGGACTTGTCCTCTTTTCGAAAAATTCTTCTTTACCTCTGTTTGTTATTTTTCTATGTCCTACGTACATATCTATGGTATTGTTTATGTTAGCGGGAAGTAACGTTGAAGGTTGCCTATTCATCGCCCATTTATTTCAGTGCGCTCTCACATATACACACACTAATAGCTTTAAACTAATTACAGCTCATTAAGTTGTCTTAACATCGCATCAAAATCGTAATGCGCCAAAAAGTATGCAAGTAACGCAAGCAACGCAAGCAAATGCTTCTTACTCTGTACGATTTATTTGAATGTGAAATTTATGGCTTTAGTAGTTGGTTGTTGGATATAATGGGTGTTTGGCTCTTATTTGGGAATGAGCGTGAAGGTCATTTCTATTAATGCAATCGTTTAATGAATTCTTTAATTTTATGGTAACATTTCGTGTTGAAACGGATTATATTCAATGATTTTGTTTTTGCTTTGTGAGATGTCTTCTTTTTAATGAGTTTCATTTATTCACAAAAAAATGTATAAGTTTTGTTATTTTCTTTTGGTTATGCCATGTAATTAAGCTTCTTTTAACCCAAATAAATAAAGGGAAATATTTCCGTATTTTCCTTATTAAGATGTCAAAACTTTTTAAGACCTTATTTACTATCCACGCTTTGTTTACTGCAAAATATGTTGTTTATCTGGTTATTGCCGAATTTTTCACCAAATTTAAAATATTTGAAAATGCTTGATCACTCAACTTAAAAAGTATTTTTAATGTTTATATATCTTTCTATTGTGAAATTGTCGAAATTTACCAACTCTAAAACATCATAACTCAATCAAACCTTAGATTACGTGCTTTTGACCAAATATTTATACTTCTCTTTAAGCATAAATAAATTATTCGGACGGCATAAGTACAAAAAATTAATGAGCAAGTGATTACATATAGCATAGTATATCCAACAGCCCATATGAACACAAGTCAGAGTTACATATCATTTTATATCTATTGAGTAATAAATTTAAAATACTGCTAATTCATTGAGAATTCTCTGACATTGACTCAATGGACTAGCCAAAACTTTTCTTCGCGCAATATATGTTATTATCAGTCTAATTGAAACTATTTTCCAGCCAAATTTGATAAAACTCTACTGAACAAACTGTTGCTACACCGAACAATCTTTTGCGCAAAGGAAGATCTGTGTCGCTTATTTTGTGCGAGAATTTATTGCTACACAATTTAAATTTCAGTCACCCAGATAAAACTTTTCCTTATTCTAAGTTTTCGCGCACAACTCTTGTCGTCTTACTATCGATAGTGATACCCTCATTTAAGAGTACAAAAAATAACTCCATTAGTAGATTTAAGACCCGTTGATCACAATAAAATCCATATTGAAATAACATTTTTTTTCCTGCAATTTATTAAACAAGAGTAATTTTCTCTATATAAATACTCATACAATATTCGCAAACTTATCATGTGCACATTCATATCACAGCAAATATCAAATTGTAGTCACATGACTTCTGCCACCAGAGATATAATACTTAATGTTGTTCAGAAGCAAAAGTTATCCTTAAGAAGAAAACTTTTTGTGTACATGGTACAAAAATGCAAATCAAATAAAAAAAAAACTGTGTGAAGCAAGCTTGCAACAATGAGATATCAAAACACAATCAATGCAAAGAAGTTAGCTCTTCACTTGCTCACTCAGAATAGATGTGGAAAAAATTCGTACTGCAATATTGGTGTAAAATTAAAAATAATAGCTCCATGCTGCAAGCTATAGAAAAACTCTCAGCTTAAAAATTACTCTTGATTTGGTCGTTCAATAAATATATCCAAAAATCATTACCTACTAAATGTTTGTCACTATTAACTCCGCACAGCAAGCTTTCTGAAAAAAGCGAGTAGCTACCGACGCTTTTGAATTTTTTTAAATTTTCAATAATTTTTTTTCTTGGCTACAAGTACCTGCAACATTTCCTGTATTTCAAAGTTAGTGATGCAAATCACTTTAGGCTGAGAAAGTTTATAAAACGACACTTAATTAGTAATGTATGGCTCATGCATATCACATCAATGGTCATGCGACTTCGTTGGTGCGATTAATACCAAACTATAGCACTTCAACAACTTAAGCTGTATGGGAGGAGCCACGCCTCACAGTTCGATCGCGCCAACAATATTTATCCACACATCAAGTTTCAAAGGTATAGCCACAGATGTTTCGAAGATATAGCGTTTTAAGTTATAGTCAGACTGTTAACAAGAGCATTTAAAAAGAAATTGGTACATTCCCAAAAAGTCGTATCTGATTAAACAAAGAACTATTCCCATTCTACTTCGAACTTCATTTACACCTCCAAACTAAATCGGAATCAGATCAGGTCTGATTATTCCGAAATATAATGGGGATGCTGTTCTTTGTTAAACTTTTTCTGAATAAGTAAACAAAGAAAAATGTTCTCATAGATCGTAGACCGGACTCGGATTATTGCCTAAACAATTTTTTTTGAATGTTTTTTCCGGTCACTTATGTTTTGTGGCATTGCTGGCAAAAAAATTTCACAAGCAATTTCATCTGAACGAACAAACGAAGAAAAATCTCTCTGCATAAATTATATTTTGATGCTTCGTAGTCGGAAGCCTTCTTCACACAGCTGCAAACAAGAAAGCACCAAGACGACAACGTATGCATCCTTACAAACTCACCCAATCTCACATTGCACTGAAGGTGACAATGATTAAACAGCGAACGCAGCAACGTGATTGCGTCGTATTTTTCCAATAGAGTGGGTCAAAAAAAAAAATTGTTTTTAAGAATTCAACCGAAGGGTGAACTTACATTATATTTAATGAAATATTTGCTTTATCCAGCTTCTTCACTACATCTAATTTCAGCCCTCCTATGACTGAATCCTAGAGCCGCGACTCAAAACTATATTGTTATTTTGATTACACTAAGAGTCCAAGCATCGGTCTTTAACTTGTGCTATTTGCTGTAACTTTGCTTGAAATTTTCTACATCTTTTTTCTTCTGAAATCAATTTTTCTGCGTCTTTTTAATGCTTAGATACTGGAACCAAAAATTTAAGGTGCATCTGATTTAAGGTAAGTTTTCTACAATCACAATAGCGGATACCTTATTCAAATTCAAATATATGAATATTTTGCCAAAGATTGTTTAGTAAGTCAAAAAGAGATAAGGAGACAAGGACTTTTCTTAAGTCTTAATCGATTATTTTGTTTTTCAAAATACCGATATATCTTCCAAAAACTGTGATATATTAGGAAAGCTCAATATATCACTTTTTTCGTTCATCCATTCCAATTTTATTTTAAGCTTTACATCTTTTCAAGATTGCTATGAAATGCATTCATGAATTTTTTCAAATTTTAGTGACCATTCATCTTAGAGATATGGATTTTTTTTTTCAAAAACTCATAACTTAGCAAAAAATGCACCACTCGGGTAGTTTTTTTTTAAAAATGCATGTCTTTAAATAGTCTTTAAAGAAATGAAAAAATTAAAAATTTTAGCGTTCATCTTATATTTTTAGTTTAATTCAATAAAACTTGATATTTGAAATATATACGATTTTTTTGAAAAAAGTTCTTAATAAAACTTTGATAATCATAAGGTTTTTTTTTAGACCGATCCGATTGCGGTAAAACGATGGCATATATTTCGAAAATCAAGTTTTTCTTGAGTTAAACAAAAATAAACGATGAAGGCTAAAATTTTTCATCAAGTCGTTCTTTTTTTTTATTTCTACGAGAACTAAGGTTTACTAAAGAAATTAAGCATTAAGAAAATTTGTGCCAAATGATCAAATTTCAAGATCCATGCGCAGGCTCACAACGCAGTCAGCATTATATTATATTTTATGTGATTATTATTGTGCTACTTTTGAATCAATCAAAATCAATGTAGCAAATTGAAATTTAAAAAAAATATTTTTTTTTTTTTGATACGCCCTAACGAATAAGTTCATTTATAATTATTTTTGCTATTATGAAGTCACATGAACGCCAAATAAAAATAAACAAAAAGGAAAAACAAAAATAAAAAAAATGCTACTCGTATGAACATCATTGTTGTTGTCATTGTTATTGTTATCATTGTAACGTACTGTCTGTGCGCAATGAGGCGTGAACGTGGTAGCAAACATCAAAAGTCTGCCCGCAGCAACATGTCGCAGAGCTATGAGTTTTATTTGATTTTTATCTGAACTTATTGAACAGATTGGAACTTTCAGTTGAAGTTTTTTTGTTTCCTTTTGATTTACTGTTTTCTATTACTTTTTTGGGATTTCTTTCTTCTTTTGTTTTTCTATTTTCTCATTAAAATGTGCAGCTAACAAAAGTCAATCAAAGTCAAAAATCTATTAAAGTTTGTTTAGTAACTCAAATAATATTGTCAAAAGGATGTTGAACTGAATTTGAATACAGAATTTTCAAAGATTTAAACTTTTTCTTATACTGCAATTTCGCTCGCAGCTGAGCTATATGATGCTCTAAGTTCAAAATAGTTTCAATTTCAATAGCCAGTATATTTCTATGGCAATAAAAACTAAAGGGGGGAAAAAATTTCAAAAAACAAAAAATTTTAGAAGAGGAAAAATTCAAAATTATTAGATTTTATATCATAAAATAATCATTTTATTGTTGTGGCTTAAGTCAAACTTTCACAAAAAATATTTTTTCAGAAGAGCACTTCAAAATTTGAAGCTTATCAAAATATTTTCAAAAAAGTTACCAACAGAAACACCCCGTTTTCAAGCCAACAGAAGACAGCGCATCATATACCGGGTATATTATACCCTGTGATGTTTACAGTACCGTACGAGCTTACAGCACTTTTAAATTAATAGTTATAATTTTTAATCTTTAAGAACTTAAGCTTTTGTTACCCTATCGATTCGGACTACCCAATACACAAATATGAGATTTTAGCTAGTCACACTAGCTTCATCACTGCCGCTGCTACACGGAATCATCAGTGACTCTTACGCTGATAAGTAAGAATTTCTAAGCCTGATTTGTATCCATTTATGCATAGATCTGTTGAGAACCTAAGCAAAAAGCGGTCAGAGCGATGCAAAGAGAGAGACATGTCAAGCTTAGAAATTCTTACTCATCGGACTAAAAGTCACTGATGACTCCGTTTAGCAACGGATGAAATTTTTATGACTAGCTTTATCCTTTATTTTGTTAAATTCATCTTTATTAAGTGTATTTTTTTGGGTTTTGACACACACTGTACTAAACAGAAAGAGTTAATATAGTAATTACAAATTATTTTCTGTTCAGATACACCACGAAGAAAGTATCAACTTTACTTATAGCTTATCACAAATATAAGACACATTTGTGTCAGTGAACTATAGCAATAACCACAGCAAAAATTTATTCCTTTGAAGCATTATTATGACTTAAATTGTTTTCAACTTCACAGGACCTTTAAGCCAGACCAGATGGATCCAAAAGATTTTTATGTGCTAAGCATAGCTCACGTAAGGACATCTCATCTTTGCTTACAATAAAAAAACTTAATTTGTTGCACATTTGAAGGTAAATCACATTTACCGAAAGTGGTTTTGATATTTTTCTTGTTATTAAATTAACTTATTCTTAAAAATCGTCAATTGGAATCAAAACTTCTTAGCTACATACAAGGGATTTAATTCCTTTTGTATGAATTAAATCAATTCATCTACATAAAAGTGAAGCATTTCAGAAAAGAAACTCTCTATTTAAAAGGACGGAAGTAAAGTTTCTGCGGAAAGAATATTATATATAACGACCGCTTAAAAAAAATGACAACATAACTCCAAGGAAATGTGAGGCATAATTCAACTCAACGCAATAAAGCGTAAGAATCCTAATGTATAGAAAAATCAAACTGGCAAAATATTTTGCTTAGTAAACAAGACAACTTAAAAACGCGATTTATATTTAAATTTTTCATGAATTATTATCAATATTCGATTTCCTGATTTCCTAATTCAAAAATTTTCCTTAGGACTTTCATTAAAGCAATTAAGGCAAAGGCCAATTTTTAAAGTCAAAAAATCAAATATGCTAATGATAACGCATCAATTACTAAAATAACAACAACAACAAAAACAACGACAACAAGAATAACACAAAAACATTGGTAACAGCAGCAAAAACAGAGATTTATCCTTTTCCATCGTCATATTTAGAATAAAAGGGGAATGGGTGGGATTAAGTCCAATCCACTCAGCCAACAAGCCATTTGCTGATATTTCTGTTCATATGCCCGTTTATGTCAAATTTGCAAATCCAGCAAAAATTCAGTGTTGTCCAATATGTTTGTCTGTTTGTTTGTTTGCTGTGCTTGTTACTTGCAACATGCGGCAGTGGAGGATGATCAAGCTAGAACAACATCAACAGCAATAGCATCACCAGCTAAGCAATAACAACAGCCAACTAACAAGCAGGCGAACAAACACTAATCAGTGTCAAAATACACTTTCTCCAGTTTCAAATTCAGCTCCATGGTGCCATACCCACGTTGTGTTCTCGGTTAGCATTTTGTAAAGTAAGGCGGGGTGTTAATGTGATTGTTAGCGTTGCTTCTGTTGCTGTTGTTTTTATTAGCTTAACGTCAATGCTGTGATAGTCACAAGTTAAAAATATTAAAATTATCCTGTAAAAATTAGGGCTAAGATTGCTTACGCTGTGTTATGAAAATCTCATTGAACCCATTAAACAAAATTTTCATCAATATTAATTTTAATAAAAATTTGTGTCTTCTGTTTAATGGTCTTGCAGAAAATTTTCAAAATTAGCAGTAAATGTTTTTTGAACGATTTCTATATAAATTTTTGAGTAATAGGTCGACCAATGAGGATCACAATGAAAGAAAAATTGTTGCTTTTGAGAATAACTTTGTAGCTGACTTTGGCAGCTATTTGTAAAAAATTCTGACATGACAAAAAATATGTCATCAAAAAGTTCAATTTGTTGTACGTTTTCTTAGCCACTTCAACATATTTTCTAAATTTTAATTTATTTTTAAAAATTTGAAAGCAATGCCTTTGAAACGATTTTTAGTAAATTATATCTAAAGTTTAAAATTATAATTTAGGTAACACATTTGGTTATTCTTCGAATTTATTAATTAAATGTTACGTATACGACATGTTACATCCAAAATATATATGGGAAATAATTTTTAAACAATTACAGCAAAAATACTAGTACTAATAATACTAATCAGCTTTTATGCATTGTGCAAAAATGTTGGACAAAGCGCTGATGCGGTTGACATGGAACGTCCCTCATATATCCCATATGTGTCGCAGAGATAATATCGTGCATAAATTCTTAGTTTATGCTGATTGGAATTTTTTTTTTAGTAAAATATTCTTAAATTTTATTAGACAATTTAATAAAGTGTGTTTTAATGATAGCTCCGAACCGCGTTTTTTCCGAAATATCATGAAGTATATTAATATCTAAAGCATCAATTTATCACGAGAGCTCTAATTTGTACTCCAGATTATTTCCATCTGACTGATCTGTATCGTCATATGGTAAAAAGTCAAAAGTTGTTTAGGAAAAGGTTGACGACCTTGTGTATCAATGTTTTCGCCAATAAAAAATGTTTATCGTTATAACACTTTTGTTTGAGCTTAACCAATCAATACTAACACATTACAATCCCTGAAATTTTAAATTTTCCTGGAGTAACGCAGTTTTAGTAGCAAGAGAACTAATTTTAACCTGTGGGTGTTAGTTTGTGGCGAGAGTCGTCACTCTATCTATTGACATTATTAAAGCAAATAGAAATAAAATACACTTAGGCCAACACTGAACAGCTATATTCTTCACTCTGTGATATTGGTTCAACGTGAATTTCATCGTCAATTCCTTGATAATATGACAGTAGCTGTGTTTAGTTGCTCAGCTGAAGTATACTGGCTTAACTTGTAGCAATCGTTTGCTGCTGTGGCTGCAGATGATGAAAAGGACTATCAAATATAAACCAGACCAGTTCAACGACTTACAGAAACTTTTAATGAAGAATCTGAAGACATTTCCGCCTTAAGTTCAAACAGCGCATAGGCTGAATTTGGTTAGGGACAATATTATATCAATATTACTTTTATTCTTATGGCTAATTCACTTATAAATATTGTGGAAAAGCGTAAAGTTTTTATAATTTTTTTAGCAGAATTAATTCTATCTTCTTTGTTACTATCAAAGTAAGTTCGTTATCCTGCTTTTATTAGCTATATTATCAGTTCACTTTATTTTTTGTAAGTTTTGAAAGTTTCTTTTCCATTGCTTTAGTAACATACACCTCACAGTTACTGAGTTCTAAGTTTCATTAAATTTGGAAAACGTAGTTCTCCAGATTAGCTGTCGCCTTTACTTTAATATAGTCTTAAAGGTGAAACAGCTGTCCAGCTGCACTCTTAGGTATTATATTGCCCGATTTGTTCAGTTAGTCTGGCTATGCTTATTAACTCAATAGATTTGCGACAGGTATCAAACTCCCGCAGACGAAAGTTTACACTTACTATCGTTTATTAGATTAATTCTTTTATAAACAAGGCTATTCAATATTTTACTTTTTAATACAGATTAGGCGATGAGCTGTCGGATCTTCAGCCGAGTAAAAATCTTTTGCAATTCAGAACGAACGTCTTTTAATGGTTGACAAAAAAAAACGCCTTCCTGCAGACAAAAACCTCAAAATTTAGTGATTTCTTGATATTCTCATTCGCTTTATTTTCTACTGGCAGTCAGAAAACATTCATTAGTAGCTAATATTAATCAGACCAGATCAATCATCGTATGATAAGGGACTTATGAGCTCAATTTTCTGAAACCTTCTGTAAACTTTTCTCTTAACACTTATATTTGCCTAATTGACAATTAAACCATTTTTGAGAGCTTTTAATAGATGCATTTCAGCAACTGTGTTAAATTGAGTTTGGTCATCTGTTTCATAAGGCACCTAATGAAATCCTTCCATCTATAAAACCAATATACATTACTTATTCAACTCTGCATACTACTAAATTTTGCTTTGAGTGTAAAGAATATACCCACTCATATTCATATTGCTTCATAAATTTAATGCGCTTCAGGCCATACAGAAATCCTTTCGTCACATTTGAGCAAACGGCTCAGATTTCAGTACGTTCCGACACACACACACACTCAGAGAGAACGCAGATGCATACTCATGTGGTCGTTAATTCCAAACATTTGCCCTTCATGCCTTCATGGTCATTCTACGCTACGCTTTTATTTCTTTGCAATTTACTTCGTCCATTTTATGCAATCATTCGTATGTTGCTGATTAAAATTTTTGCCTGTTGATTGGTTGAATTGCATTTTAACGTTGACATACAACGACGTCGACACTCATACATAGTCACTTAGTCAAATGGCCAGAAAGACAAACAGACAAATGGATGGACAGACAGAGAGACAGATAAACACAAATATATCCGTAAAACTGTTTGTTGTTGTAATTATTGTATGTTGTTTGTATTTGCAATGGTGTTGCCGATGTGTGCGTTGCTGTAGTATTTTAATTTGCTCTTAACGCCTTATTTATGATTTCGTGTGATTTATGCAACTAAAACAGAAAATAATGAATGTGGCTGTGAGTCACGCTGTGATATTGTAAGTACAAAAGATAAATATACAAGTGTTTGTGTATTTGCTTACGCTATACCCATTAAGGTAAACAAAAAAAAATTAAAATGCTTAAAGTTATATAAAACTTTAATATTTGTTACTCATACGACATGTTAGACAAAATGGATAGATATAATTTAATTTTTAACGCTGTCTGTTCAATAAATATCTATGAAGTTCTTGCAAGAATATACTCACTACCTGCTGTAGCAAAAGTTTAAGATACCACAGCACAGTGTCTTAGCGATATCTGGTGAAGAAAAGCACCGCGTATTTTCAAGGATTGCGCGGTGTATGTAAACTATTATGGACCTAAAATCAATGTAAGAATGATGTGTTTGGATTGGAAACTCAACAGTTTCCTTTAGGATTTTCATTAGGGAAACAAATAAATTTCTAGTTTTGTCAACCCGATACAGAAAAGCTTCCAAAACTCACACAGTCACTTAAAATTGAAGTGTGTTAATTTGATAGCTCCAACAAAATATCAAATCGCTTGCTCTGAAATATGAATTTAAAAAGTTGTTTGCATAAGAGACTATATTTTTCTCGCCACAAGGATTTTTTTTTTCAAAGAGCCATTCGGGAATTATAAGTTTCTGCATAAAATTTTAATAGAAGCCTTATTGCAACATTCATAGTGACTTTAGTTTTCGAGTCAAGGGCGATAGAAAAAAGTCCCACTTATATATGCTATGTATATTAAGCTACCTAAGGTAGAAGTGGCAGTCAGTTACGAATGGACTCACTTAGACCAAATGTTGATCCAATGAGCTACCACAGCATATTTAACTGTACCCGCTCATTGAACCAACCAGATTTCGTAATAAAACCAGATAGCTGACCTATACGAGTACTATTATATCTAAGGTCATCGAAGTCATCAAATAAAGGAGTAAATAAAAATTTCAATGTTTTCCTCCTTCAGTGCATCCTTACAACTTCTACTGAAGTCAATTGATCGAACATCTAATCTCTACGCATATCTGCCTATGAGACAGTGGCCAGTTACGACTGGAACAACTGACGAGACACTATGTCTAGTGTGGGATATCAGTTCTAGAGAGCGCTTGTCATTCCATTTCGGCCAGTTTATTATATTGCCAGTTGAACCTTGAGACCATTTTCTGTTAGTCTTTTTAACCTGTATTCTTTTGACAACAACTTGCTGCCTAGCAAGCTCGTCAGCTTTGGATTTGCCATCAATGTTCCCAAGTTATGTGTATTAGGGTGGGCTAACTTTCATTTAAAAATGTTCATTGATATCGGTTATTCCAAAAAAAGAGACTTCAATTAATTGGAAATTCCATTCAGAACATAGCTATAAGTAGAGTCTTAACCAACTCCCCAAAAACTAATTTACCGGTGCTTCAGAACAAAACCTGTAGGGCTGCAAAAAATTGCAGGCACAATTTTTTGTTTTCAGAAGAATTGATGACGGCAGAGTTTCGCTAACAGCCATGGATCCTTCGTACATTTTTCTAAAACGTAAATAAAGTCTTAGCCGAGGTCGATCACGATATTGGCTCACGCTTATATGTAGATATAGAAATGAACAAGAACCTATCCGAGCTTGATAAATCAAACGCCATAACTACTTTTATAAGAAAAATTTATCTTCTTGGTCCAATACATAAAAATTTTTAAAATGTTTTACAGCTTTAAGCAGAAATCTTTTTAAGGCATTAATATCCTCTCTTAATATATTTTTTGAGTTTTCAAATTAGATCGCCTTCGGACCATTCAAAATTTTTAAAAAAATTATGTTTTGTTATTCATGCAATATATTACAACTATCCATAACATTTTTGATTTTTTAATGCAGAATTTTTCTCACTGGGTCGTTTTAAGTGAATGTTACTGCTGTATGTAAGCAATGTATGTTTCATGTCTTTTATGCTGTGCGAAAGTTGAAAGCTCAATTTATTTTTGCTTCGCACGTTTAAATTTTATTGCAAATATTATTTATGTGCCTACGTTAAACTAAAGATATTACCTGAATAAGGTGAACTGTTGAAGGCAAAGGGTAGTTAATTATTACGCTTTGTTGTCACGTGAAATATAAAAAAACATTGAACATTTTCACTCAATTACAAAGATTGTTCTTATAAATATGGGACATAAAAATTAGAGTGGACAGCTTTAAATTAGAGCACAGCTTTATAGAAAAACTTAAATAAGAGAACTATTGTTCACTTAGTTCTTTTTCCATTATATTTTTGAACCATTTTGTATAAAATTTCAAGATGATTGATTGAAAATGTACATCTTTAATGTGCATTAAAGCCTTTTCTAGATTTTTAGTGATAAAGTTTCAAAATCTATTTTTTCGAATAAGTCTTACAAAAACACTTGCTTAAGTTCCATGATGTAGGCAGCAATAAAAATTAGCGGAGTCAGTCTCCAAGCACAGCTACCTCACATACAATACCATTCGCTTAGCACCCACAAAAATAACCGCAGTTTAAATGCTGCGTAAATATGTTTTAGCTGAAAATATCTTTTAAATAATGTATACATATATATTAGGGTGGTCCTTATTTTTCGACTTTTAAAAAATTTACAGGGCAGTCTGTCACATGATTCTCTACCCCAAAATAAAGAATAGGATTTTTTTAATTTACTTCTTTAATGGCTTTAGGGGTCGCTACCACTTATCAAACTTTCAGAAAAAAACATTGTATGGCAAGTCTAACTAAAAATCCGGCAAATTGACCCTGAGTACGTTTTATTAGCCTTTTTCAAAATGAAATAGACTGCAGGAAGGTCCACTAGCTCACTACAATCACTTCCCTCACTTCTACAACTTTTCTACGCCAACACATCGAGTTTGAGGTACTGCCCGCACCTTAAAGCACTGGCTGAGTGAGCGCTTAATGTGGAGCAGAAAGAAAAGCTAACATGCTGATGGGTACGACGAAAAATGGGTAGCCATAGTGAACGTGAAAATCAGAGCTGCTAATTGCGTTTATGAAATTGAAGCTGTATTATCTTGTTCATTTGTGTTTTGAAAGTGAACTCATATCAGTGAGTTCAATTTTTATTTTATTTTTCACATGTGTACATAAGAGCCGGTCGATTTCTTCGGGCGGAAAAAATTCATCAAAGCGTATGACTACAAAATATTCTACAGATAATTCTGAGCAACTTTCGTATAAGATCAATGTAGAGCCTCCGCATTTTCACAAATATCTTGTGAATAGTACTTGTGTACATATATTGCACTTTTATAGGAACAATTGCAAATTTTTTCAGCAAAATTTGGGTAAATCGGTAATTTTGATGACTTTGGGTAGCCATTGGAGGCAGAAAGGAGGAAAAATCCTTTCCAACGAAATAAAAATAGCCGGCTTACCCCAATTTTTCTTAACATTTGAAATACTTTGTTGTTGTTCCCATAAAAGTCCAATATACACAAGTACTGTTCAAAACCTATTTGTAAAAATGCGGAGGCTCAAAATGGATTTAAGACCCATAGTTTCTTTGGGAAACTACCTCAGAATTGTCCGTAGAACATTTTTTTGCCATATCCTATTTAAAAAAAAAAATCGGCCTGCCCTAGTGTTCATATTTCTTGTCATGCAAATCTTCAAAAACATGTAGACCCTCAGTTCGAATTCAATAATTAGCGGGAGCAACGCACATTTTGTTTCCCAAACCATACGCACATATGTATTTATTTCAGTTTGCTAACAAAAATTAAAGCCTACATTAAGCTTATCGGCCTATTCTGAATCAGTTAAAAGTAGCTTCTATTGGTGCAGTATTACGTTTATTTCTTTACTACAAAAACGAAGAAAGAAAACCGGTCGGGACTCTGCGTTTGTGAAGTCAAAAATTTATGGGAAAAAGCTAGTATACCAAGGAGACTGTAAACATATAATCAATAAAATAGGAAAACTCTAAAATGAGAGGCTAATTCTGAAAAAAAAAAACATGAAGAGAACAAGAAAAAACGTTCGGGAGCCTTAAAAAACAAGGCTGGCAACAAAAATGACCAGTGATGACATTTGAATTTTGCCAAAATGGACTGAATTGGGACTTGAAATGTACCTTTTTGAGACCGAATTTACTTTTTTTTATCTTGAACAGCCAATTTTACTAAAATGTACGAAAAAAATTAATATAAATAAAAAAAATGGTTCTCACTTTTGCCATTTCAAAAACCCTACATTTCACATTAAATTACAAAATCTACACATTGAGATTATTTTCATTTATTAAAAAAAAATGGTATTTGTCCAAATGTACCGAAACTGTACTGAGAATGTGCTGAAAATTCTCAAATGTACTAAAAATGCGGCAAATGTACTTAAAGTACTGAAAACTTGTCGAATGTATTTTTACGTCACAAATGTACCGAAAGAAGTACAAATGTACCAAAACTGCCATCACTGATTATGACTACAGAGCATTTTTTTATTTATTTTATTGAAAAAGAAAGCAAAACGCCTCCAATTTGAAAACAGAAATATCACGGCTTTGACTGGAAAGTGCTTAATTTCTTTTTCGACTACCAGGGACTTAACTTCTGAATATGATTTTGAAGTCGTATCAGAATCTTGAAAAGCTCAACCAAAAAAGGATTGAGCTGAAAAAGACTGTTAGCCTTGATGTCATTAAAATTAGTGATAGAGAGACTGCTGTAGTCGTAGCATCTACTCTGAAAAATACAGGATGTGATCATCCAGCGTTGTCTATTCAATTTGAAATGATTTTAATATTAAGATGCCTACATATTTGTTATCTAGACATTAATTTTACAAGAACTTTTGTAAATGTTTAATATAAATATATATAAGTCTATTTATCAATACAGTGTTTTAATTTTTTAAAATGAAATTCTAACATTGGTAGCGATCTCTAAATATAAATTAAAATAAATTAAAAACTTTTTGTTTATGCAAAAATTTTATTGAAATGAAAATTATTAATGGATTTTTCTAGTCGACCAAAACTTTGTGGATATTTTTCTTTCAATTTATCTAAAGGGCTGTCTTCAGCTCTAAAATTGACATTTTGGGTTCAACATTATGTAATTTTATATATATAAGAAACCTACATTCACTGATTCGTCTGATTATTTTTTATTTTTATGATGAAGTTTTCCATAAATATCGATCCACTTAGTTGTTTTATAAATTTCTCCAAAAGCAAAGCTTGACAACACTTATTAAAAAAATTAAGGATACTGTAACTTTTTTTTTGTTGCATTTTTAACCAACTGGACATAGCATCTGTCACAGAAGAAAAAATATTTAGCATATCAAAAAATCAAAAACTAGAATTAAATATCATAAAATTAGATAAGCCATGTCTGGTCCGCCACTAATTCAAATTAAATTCGCTTAGAGAAATTTCTCTAGAACTTAAAGCTTATTGCATTATCACAAATTTTCTATCATAAAAGATTTTATTTAAGTATTTAACCCAATTAAAATGCAATTTAAAAATTAATACTCTATTAAAATTTAAATTTTAGTAAATAAAAAAAAAATAACCTGAAAAAACTTAACTTTAATGTTGATACAATAAAAGCAAACAGCTGCGTTCAGTGGAATGATATCAAATGTTGTGATATTTAGACAGGCAGTGACATACACACAAAGAAAAAAAAAACAAAAGCTTCTACTATACCCACTTTAAAAAAGCGACATCTCTGGGCCAACATTATTTCATTTTCACAAATTTTTTTGTTTGTTTTGGTATTTTGTTATGGAGGTTTTTTATGCTTTTTTTGCATTTCGCTTTAATATGTATGATATTTTTTGCCTTATT